>CM060685.1:144288802-146776752 GCA_030686995.1 Artemisia argyi
ACCTTCACCATTTTGGCCATAACTTGAGCATACGGACTCTGTTTGACCCCCCGTTTGCGGCCACGGAAAGCTAAGAGAAAGATCTACAACTTTCATGTTTAACACTTTTGCCCAACCGATCGGATGGAGGACCAACCGATCAGTTGGATGCTTACTGACCTCCCCAAGTCATTTTTAATGCATAATTAAGTGCCATTAAGCCCCAAGTCCGATCATATGTCCTTAATAACTCCATTACCTGCTAATTTATGATACTTTCTGCCTAAGAAAGTTACTTGTTGGCTAAGGGTATCTTCTACCCATAAATAAGACCACTTTGGCTTGGTTCTAGGTGTGCAATTTGAGCCTCCACCCTCAAGGACAAATTTCCACCAAAATAAAGGTGCAATTCCAGCCTCCACCTTAAAGGAAGAATTGTTACCAACTTACCATGGTGAATTTCAAGCCTCCACCCTAAAGGACGAATTTTCACCAGGTGCATCTCTAGCCTCCACCCTAAAGGAAGATTTGTCACCACCTTACCAGGGGAAATTGTATCCTCCACCTTTAAGGACGAATTTCCACCACTTTTATCTCACCCAAAAGACCACAAACTTCTGTCGTTCATGGAGGACGTATCACCAAGAAGTACTGGAGCGATTCTCTAGTTTGGTTAGATGTTGTAGTTGATTGGAGGCTTGAAGGTTGCTATAAATCTTTCACCTATGCCTATTGTAATTCATACTATGGGTAAACTTTGTTACTTTTATATTTCAAGATGTTTGTTATTGATGTGATTCTTGTGATGAATGTTCTTTGTGTGCTTGTTCTCTTATTGCTTATCTTGTGGTTTGATATGTGACAATCATAACCACCAATTTGTTACTTGCTTAAACAAACAAACGACACTTGAGTGCAATCAAGTCTCTTGGGACGACCTTGATTTACCACTACTATACTACAATTGACTAGGGTATACTTGCCCGAATGTGTTCCTAGTTAACCGGTAATTCTTGTTTCTATAAATTTAAAACATGGTTGCTAATTAGCACATCAAAGGGGCAGACCCAAACTCAGGTGGGAGGATAGAATTAAGCTCGACATAGAGGAGCTTCTCTTGTCCGAGGACATGACCTCAGATAGGAAGGCGTGGAGAGATGGGATTAGGATTTGTGGTTAGTCCCGGCTAGGTGCTTAGTGGGTCTAGGTTGTTGTCACACCCCGCCACGGCGGAAACGCGCTGGTGTAACTTCATGGATATCATCACAACACCTGGTGTCAACATAGAGAACTACTACATGCACATAAATAGAGCAATGTACCAACACACAGTGTTGTAACAATACCCAAAGATAAACAAAATAAAATCCAAAAGGTAACTTCAATAAGTTTGAAAGTACCAAACATAAAACATAAATGTATCAAATCCAAAACCAAATAAAATCAAATCCCAAAACATAAATAAGTCTCCATGCAACTAAGTCTCGCCTAATTGCTGCCCTCAACTTTGGCCTTAGAATGCTCACCTGAAAATGATGCTTAAAATGTCAACATAACGTTGGTGAGATTCATAGGTTTAGACTCAACACACCAGGCAACCGAATTTACTGTGATTACAAAATATAGCTGGACAAATAATTATAGTTATCATATAGCTACATGCATTTGCAAGTTAATATCCACACATAAAGGCAACAACACTCATAAGGCAACCATTAGGACGGCTCGTGTCCTCCGATCCCATAATTAGTACCACATCAGGACGGCTCGTGTCCCCTGATCCCATAATCATTACAATATCAGGACGGCTCGTGTCCCCCGATCCCATAATCATCAATTATGTCGCATGCGCGAGCAACAGGGTAAGCACCCTCCCAATTGAATCCCAAAATATATCATCAATTAGGTCGATATCCTAATTGAATCCCAAAACATCCACGCAAGCAAATAATCACACATAGCATACATACAATAACATTATAAGTCCAAGCTCTTTAATACCACACACATAATCACAGTAAACCAAAACATTTAAGACAAGCATCATTCCCATCCCAAGTTTAAAACAAAGTAAAAATATGGGACTATGAACTCACCTTAAACTCCGCAGCTCCACAAAACAATACACAATCTATAGCACACAAAAATAATCCACATTACATAAGGTCAAGCTAAAAGCTACAACCCATGTAATACATATATGATGGATGTCTAAGACTCATATGACCCACCATGGATCTCCTAGACACCACACTAACCACTACCATAACTTAATACTCACTAAATCCCTTGCACTCTAAAACTCAGAAAACGCAGAATTTTTGAGTAGATTCACTCACATGAAATCATGACAAATAAAGCTTAACAACTCACACCAAAAATTTACCATGGTCTCTCATAAGCATAGAAGCTAATCCCAGAAGGCCACGGACCAATAACTATTGGTTTTATAGACAAAATAATAATAGTCGTGTGTTAGGATCGAACTTGAGATCACAGGATTGCACACAATACGTATGAAGAGAAAATGTAATAATTATTTATAAAATGTTATAATTAATTATTAAACACAAAACAAATAATAATAATTAGTATTATTGATTAATGACTAATTATTTATTAAACGAAGATTAGGAAACTAATTACTAGACAAAACATGGAAACAAGAGAAGGTTCCGGAAACCCTATGGGGGTGCCATAGCCGATCAGCCCAAGGGGGTAACCCACCTCCTTTGTGCCTTGAGCTCCAAGTTTTGTGTAGTATATAAGCAAACCCAAGATGTAGGTTTTTCACATAACTTGTACACACACATCTTGGTGTTTTCTTCTTCCTTTTCTTTCTTGGTCGATCCACAAACCGAACACCCCTAAGGGTTTCGATTTTCTTATAGATCAAAAAGGTTTTGTGTTTTATTACTTGCAAATACTTTTCTTGAATTAGTACGTGTGTACAAGAACGTGAATCAAACACACTATTGTTTGATTCTTGGATTGAATTACAAAAAGGTAAGGGGTAATTCTTATAATCCTTATAAACCCTAATTAGGGTTCTTGGTTCCGGAAGATTGCATTGATTCTTGTTCGGGCTAGAATCACAAAGGTACGTTTACGATTTAAATAATTGATTAATTAATTACATGTTATTCGATCTATTATAATTGCTTCCGCTCATGCTCACTTTGATGTACTTGATCTATTTATATGAATGTCATGATATAATAATTCCAACAATGGCATCTAGAGCCGTTATAATGTGTAATTAATTATTGAAACGCATAAAAATTGGATCTTGATTCGTTTAGTTACATGTTTTTTAGGGTTTATTTGTTAGAATCCCTAACCCTAATTTTTTTTGGGTCGAATGACCTTAAAGGGTTTTTAGGGTTTATGGTTTTTAATTTTTAATTTGTTTAGAAACCCTAGGATGTCATGTAATTGTTATGCGTTTTAGTAAACGATCTTGGTGCAATGTGTTAATTGTTAAGCCAAATCAATGAAAAAGTGCATATTTGCATGGATTTTTATTGTGTTATTATTTAAATTGTTTAAATTGCTTATATATATTAATGGTTAAGTTATATTAAAACATGTAAATTTTAATAGATGTCGAATTGGGGAAGACTCCAATATTAAGTAATCAATTATGTGCTATGTGGTATTTATTTAATTTTGGCTTACGCAATTGATTTATCGATGTATGTGGCTCTTTTTCCAAGAAAAAGAAAGCCCTAATTGAATTAATACGTAATACACCTAGATTTGATTATTAATAGGACTTTTTATTAAGATTTGCATGTGGCTACATGTTTATACATATTTAATTGTTATGATTATGTATATGTGTTTATTTAGTTGTTTTATTTTTTATTTTATATTACTTGTTTTGTTTATTTATTGTGTTAGACATGTTTATATAAACGAAAAGGGTGTTTTTTTGAATAGAAAAATAATATGGACTAAATAATGGCGAAATTGTTTTGGTTTTTAAGAATTAAAATTTTAAAGAATTGGTTGATTGATGTTTTTGTACGTAATGGTTAAATAGGCTCGACCGAAGTTTACACACTATAAGATGGGTATAAGGATGGCATCGCATTAAATTGTGGCCTTAGATAGACAACATTATGTCTTAACGCTCGTTTGTGTGTAAATTAGACTTACCGAACAACCATTACATGTACATTGTCATCTTAAGGGTGAATAATCCACAATTCCACAATGATTATCCGAAACACTAAGCTTTCGGGCTTATGCAAAAGTACGTTATAGTGGACGATAATTGATGGTTATTCTTTAATTGGTGAACCCGATACCTCAATCAAAACTTTGTTATTTTACTCTTAGCAAATTGGTAATAAAAATGTTTTGTAAAACCAATGTTATGAAGTTGTATGCATGCTTCTTCATACATTATTTTGATCACATTAAAATATTAATACCCTTATAAATTAAGTCGAATGCCATCTAATTAAGAACACTTGAAGTTGTAATTTACGTCATGTGAGAACTTGGCGAGATTGCAATGGAGAGGTAAATTTCATAAATTCATTGCTAGCAGATCAACTGATGTGATGGATTTGTGAGTTTGCAGTTTTTAAGTTAGACGACTTAAATTGAGTAGGAAGTGAGACTTGACTCAAGGCATTAAGATGGGGACTAAACATGCTTACAATACAAATGTTTTGTGATTGTAAATCCCATGAATCTAGGAATTGGACAAATGTTATGCCAATTACTTGTACGACAAGTTACCTCATATTGTACTTTCATTACTAGCGGATCAACTGATATGATGAAACTATGTTTATGGAGGATCCTAGTTTTCAAGATTATTCTATGGATTTTTTCCTTGGGTATTTTAATTTTCTTGAAAAATTGTATTATCAAAAATACTAATGTTTTGAACTTTCTTTATCTGTAGAAATGGCTCAAACTGATAACACCAACTTTCGTTCTGTGTTCAAAACTTATTTTGAACGAGAAAAATTGACTGGCTCGGAAAATTTCAATGATTGGTACCGTTCACTAAGGATTGTCCTGCGAGTGACTGGTCAACTTGAAATCTTGAAAACGCCTTGTCCTGCTGAACCTGAAGGCGTGGCAGCAACTGATGCTGCTAAGGCCAAATGGAATCTTGATTGCAAGGAACATATTGATGTGGCCGCAATGATGTTAGGGGCGATGTCCACACCTCTTCAAAGGCAGTTTGAGGAGTATTTCCCTATGAACATGATTGATGAACTCAAGAAACTCTATGAGAAACCATCAAATGTAGAGATTTACGATTTGATGGAGTCTCTACATGGTTGTAAGCAAGGGGATGGTGAACCTGTGAGTGCTCATGTGTTGAAGATGAAAAGTTTCATGGATCAACTACAAACACTTAAGAAACCCTATGACAATGATATGGCTGTGAACTTAATCAATAGGTCCCTTAACAAGGATTTTAATGGTTTTGTGAGGAACTTCAATATGCATTGCGTGGGGAAGACAATAAGTGAATTGCACGCACTGCTCATTGATTATGAGAAAGGGTTGACACCAAAGGCTCCTACGCCCCAAGTTCTTGCTATACAAGGGGGTAGAATTAACAAGCCAAATGCGAACAAGAAGAAGGGTAAAGGAAAGAAGAAGGCTGATAAGAATAAGCAGGTTATGGCTTAACAACCACCTCAACCTAAGAAGAACCCTCCTGTCAAGAATAATCCAAAGAAGGATCAAGGATGCCATTACTGCAAGGTGATGGGCCATTGGAAGAGGAATTGTCCTCTTTATCTCGATGACTTGCGAAACAATAAGGTTAAGAAGAATGGGCACATGGGCGCCAATACTTCAGGTAACTTATTTGTCATTGAATTATTTACTTTATCTCGTATGATAAATTCCTGGGTATATGATACTGGATGTGGTATTAATATTTGTAATACACTGCAGGGGTTTAGAGAGGAAAGGAGACTAGCTTATGGGGAGCAATTTCTGCATGTGGGAAATGGAGCACAAGCAGCAGTTGAAGCCATAGGAATGTTTGATTTAGTTTTACCTTCGGGTTTAGTACTTTGTTTAAACAATTGTCATTATGCACCTTCTATAATTAGAGGTGTTGTTTCCTTTTCATGTTTGTTGGATCTTGGTTTTTCTCATACTATTGATGGCAATAAAATTTCTGTTTCTTTAAATGGTGTATTTTATTTTAATGCTATTGCTGTGAATGGTGTGTTTGAAATTGATATGAATAATTGTGTGACTTCCAACAATAATAATAATTCGATGTACAACATAAGTAAGAGAATGAAGTATGACATGAATTCGTCTTACCTTTGGCACTGTAGACTTGCCCATATAGGCAAGACTCGCATGCAAAAGCTGCAACGTGAAGGGCTTTTGAATAATATCAATGATGAGTCATTTGATAAATGCGAATCTTGTATTTCTGGGAAGATGACGAAGAAACCTTTTCATAATAATATGGAAAGAGCTTCAGATCTACTTGGTTTAATACACACGGATGTATGTGGACCACTTAGACATGTGTCAAGGAGATGTGCTGTCTACTTCTTAACTTTTACGGATGATTTCAGCCGTTATGGTTATGTTTATTTACTTAAGCATAAACATGAGGTATTTGAAACATTTAAAGTTTTCAAAGCAGAAGTAGAATTGCAATTGGGAAAGAAGATTAAAGCTCTTCGTTTTGATCGAGGTGGTGAATACCTTAGTCAAGATTTTAAAGATTTCTTAACTGAGAATGGAATTGTCCAGAATCTCACATCTCCATATACTCCACAACAAAATGGTGTATCTGAGAGAAGGAATCGTACATTGTTGGACATGGTTCGATCAATGTATAATCTTTCTAATCTTCCTTTGTCTTTTTGGGATTATGCTCTTGAATCAGCTGTTCGTATTTTGAATATGGTTCCCACCAAGAAGGTTGATAAGACACCATATGAGATATGGACTGGAAAAGCTCCAAACTTGTCTTGTTTAAAGGTCTGGGGTTGTGAGGTGTACGTTAAACGTGACTCACAAGATAAACTCCAACAAAGATCTGTAAAATGCATTTTTGTAGGATACCCTAAGGAAACTATGGGTTACTACTTTTACTACCCACCTGAGAACAAAGTGTTTGTTGCAAGATATGGTGATTTTCTTGAAAGTGAATTTGTGGTTCAAGAAATCAGTGGGAGAGTATATGATTTAGAAGATGATCTAAATAATGCACTGCCTTCAGAAAACACTAGCACACTTCCTATAGAACCGGAAAGTCTGGGTCCTCCACCGGAAGTTGAAGTAATTCCCATTCGCAGATCTTCTAGATCTGTGAAAGCTCCTGACCGTCTATGTCTTAATGTAGAGGTTGATGAGCATACACTAGGGGATCTTAATGAACCTACTAGCTATAGAGCTGCCATTAATAGCCCTCAAAAAGCTAAATGGAAAGCTGCTATGGATGGGGAAATACAATCCATGCATGACAATGAAGTCTGGGAAGAAGTTGACTTACCTCCTGGTGCCATGGTAGTTGGGAGTAAGTGGCTTTACAAAATCAAGACTGACATGGACGGATATGCACACATTTATAAGGCTCGTCTAGTTGCTAAAGGTTTTACTCAAACTTTTGGAATAGATTAAGAGGAGACGTTTTCTCCTGTAGCAGACATAAGAGCTATACGAATTCTCATAGCTATAGCAGCGTACTATGACTATGAGATTTGGCAAATGGATGTGAAAACCGCTTTCTTAAATGGTCATCTAGATGAAGACATCTATATGGCACAACCAGAAGGGTTTGAAAATCCAGAATTTCCAAATCGTGTTTGCAAGCTTAAGAGATCCATTTATGGATTAAAGCAAGCATCACGACAATGGAATAAGAGGTTTGATGCTGAAATTAAAAAGTTTGGATTCACTCAAAATCTTGATGAGCCATGTGTGTATCACAAAGCTAGTGGGAGTGATAATGTAACTTTCCTAATTCTATATGTTGATGACATATTGATCATGGGAAAAGACATTCCAAGTTTACAAGCTGTTAAGGCATATCTTGGAAAGTGCTTTTCTATGAAAGATTTAGGAGAAGCTGCATACATTCTAGGAATCAAAATCTATAGAGATATATCAAGGCGGTTAATTGGATTAAGTCAAAGTGCTTACATTGACAAAATATTGAAAAGATTCAATATTCAAAATTCCAAGAAAGGATATTTGCCGATGGAAGTAAAACATGACTTATGTAATGAGTTTTGTGCTTCAACACCTGAAGAGGTGGCTCGCATGAGTAAAGTTCCTTATGCTTCGGCTGTAGGATCTATTATGTATGCGGTTAAATACACAAGGCTAGATGTGGCGTTTGCTCAAAATATTACCAGTCAATTTCAACAGAATCCAGGTGATAAACATTGGATTGCCGTTAAGCATATTCTTAAGTATTTAAGGAATACAAAAGATATGTTTTTGGTATATGGTGGAAATCCATCTGCAGAACTTTGTGTTACAGGTTTCTGTGATGCATCCTTTCAAAGTAATAAAGATGATTCGAAGTCTCAGACGGGTTATGTCTTTGTTATCAATGGAGGAGCTGTAGATTGGAGGAGCAAGAAGCAGAGTACAATTGCGATGTCTGCAACAGAAGCTGAATACATTGCTGCTTCAGAAGCTCCTATGGAGGCTGTTTGGATTAGGAAATTCGTTTCTGGGCTTGGTGTTATGCCTTCAATTGAATTACCTATTAATATGTATTGTGACAATTCTGCTGCAATCATATTTGCCAATGAACCTGGAGTCATGAGAGGCACCAGACATTTTCTACGGAAGTATCACTTTGTTCGTGAAAAGGTTGACGAAGGTGAAATAAATCTGTTGAAGGTTCACACAGATGAAAACTTAGCTGATCCGTTCACTAAGGCTTTGGCGAAAGAGAAGCTTAATGGATTATCCAATGGAATTGGACTTAAATTAGCTAGTAGTTTCATGCATAACTGTGATTAGTATTTGGATAAAGGATATTGTAAACAATTATTATTTTAATGAAATAAAGTATGTTGGTATGTTTATTTCTATTATTAATTATTGTTGTCCTATTTTTGCATGTTTAAATCCATGAATAAGAGTTATTCTAAATTGTCCGTTGTCAGTTAATAATATGGGAATATTATTAAATTAAGACAAATCTGAAGTTGATATAATATACTTAAGTATATTGATGCGTAGACATGTCATTTCAGACGATATTCGATGATACTGAATATAGGACTTATCCCAACTATATGATGTTACTTTATGGATCTTGTCATTAAGTAAATCATAAGAAGTTATCCTTAGACTTGAGATACAAGATAACGGTCATGAATGTAGTACATTTTTGTGGAACAACTTAACGCTATACGTAACTGGTAGTCATAAGGGTTGTTTTCGGAAGTGTTACAAAGTTTGTGTGTTTTGCTTGTAATCAATAAAGAATTTGTTACTTCAAATTAATTTTTTTTTTTGGAGTTTAATACTGCTGGGCCCCTCGTAGGGTTGTCAAGGTGTTTGCGTGGCCACACCCAAGGTCTTTCTTGAAAGGTTCAAAAGATTTGGTAATCTTGTCAATTTCTAAAACGAGAAACAGAATGGTTAATTAAGGAATGACCTAGATCCATATCCTTATTTAACACGGTATTAGAAACAAAGAGATAATAATAATGAGAAATCATTAAAAGGTTTTCCAGGAGCCTTACTCAATTTGTACTAGAGGCATCGACGTGTTGCAAGACGCCAATCGATGTGATCACACTATTATGATATGTCTAAGTGGGAGATATTGGTTTTATAGACAAAATAATAATAGTCGTGTGTTAGGATCGAACTTGAGATCACGGGATTGCACACAATACGTATGAAGAGAAAATGTAATAATTATTTATAAAATGTTATAATTAATTATTAAACACAAAACAAATAATAATAATTAGTATTATTGATTAATGACTAATTATTTATTAAACGAAGATTAGGAAACTAATTACTAGACAAAACATGGAAACAAGAGAAGGTTCCGGAAACCCCATGGGGGTGCCATAGCCGATCGGCCCAAGGGGGTAACCCACCTCCTTTGTGCCTTGAGCTCCAAGTTTTGTGTAGTATATAAGCAAACCCAAGATGTAGGTTTTTCACATAACTTGTACACACACATCTTGGTGTTTTCTTCTTCCTTTTCTTTCTTGGTCGATCCACAAACCGAACACCCCTAAGGGTTTCGATTTTCTTATAGATCAAAAAGGTTTTGTGTTTTATTACTTGCAAATACTTTTCTTGAATTAGTACGTGTGTAAAAGAACGTGAATCAAACACACTATTGTTTGATTCTTGGATTGAATTACAAAAAGGTAAGGGGTAATTCTTATAATCCTTATAAACCCTAATTAGGGTTCTTGGTTCCGGAAGATTGCATTGATTCTTGTTCGGGCTAGAATCACAAAGGTACGTTTACGATTTAAATAATTGATTAATTAATTACATGTTATTCGATCTATTATAATTGCTTCCGCTCATGCTCACTTTGATGTACTTGGTCTATTTATATGAATGTCATGATATAATAATTCCAACAATAACACACACAAGTATTTATAGAAAATTCAAACTTGTCAACTACTCAAATTCGGATCTGAACGCACACTAAAAAGTTTTGATTTTTAATAATTACTTCCACAAGTTTTTATCGCGAATCCTCTTCGTGGTAGTCTAATATAACCTAAAACTTAAATATTCCAGAAGACCAAGTCAAAATACCACTTTTACAACCACATGCCAACCTCAAACTTTTACCCAAAATCTGTCCCGGTTTGACAGTTTTGACACCTTAACAAAGAAAAATCAAAAGACCGACTTCCCAACCTCAAAATTGATCGTGGCTGGACTTTTTGGAAAGCTCTTTCATTATACTACAATTTAGACTTAAAATTCGTGATCTAACTCATCAGCATCTGTTATGTACACTCACATCTTTACAGCCTTACAAATCTGTCCAAACCCTAACTCAATAACTAGCATGTTTTACGCTCAATTCCCTTAACCATTAACAATAATATTAACATCTAATCATCCTAACATGTTTTACTTCAATAATTTACAGAAGTATATAAACCCTAGATTCCATCATATTAATTATTACATGAATCATAACAATAATTGATTAATTACACATAAGGGTTAAAGATTTTACCTTGATTCTTGATTATTGCTAGACAATTATGAAACCCTAATTTTTTTCTCTTGGATCCCCCTTTGTGTCGACTTATAATGCAGGAAAAAGGGATAGGGGAGTTTTGATTTTGTATTTATAATTAATTTGGATAATCCCTAAGGCTTAGAGTTGTATTTGGTATCAAATTTGGTTTCCTTTTTCCCCTAACACCTTAATCGCCCCCCCCCCCCCTAAATAATATATTCTTTTATTTTTTATTTTTTTATTAATTAATTTATTACACTCAAAACCTCATACTTTTCATATTTTATGTATTCCCATAACAAAACCTAACGTCTTTCGCGATAAACCTTAATTTTACGACAAACCGGAAAATATTCATTTTCAAAATAAAGTTTCCAAAAATAGATTTTTACACACTCCATAAACATTTCCTCACAACAACAACATCCCCGTAACTTACTAACGCTCAATAACTTGAACGAAGACTCGTTACGCAAAAACTCAAAATGCCAAATATACACAAGTCATTTCTACACCATATAAGTGATCAAAATGAACTTTCCCAAAATCAACATCATCAAAAATCACAACAGCAACCACAACGCGAAGGGATTTAGTGCTAACTCAAATACTAACCATACTATAACACACAATAACACCCATAAAACTACCCCAAACACCCCAAACAAAGTTAGATTAACTCGAGGCTAAAAGTCTAACTAACCTTCTAAAATCACGGTTGTTACATCATCCCCCACTTTGGGAAAGCTCGTCCCGAGATTTAACAGCTCGTATCATCAGACTCCTCAGCAAACAACTTAGGATACTTAGCTCTCATTTGATCCTCAGGCTCCCAAGTAAACTCAGGACCACGTTTGGAATTCCATCGTACCTTTACCAATGCAATCCTACTACGCTTCATACTCTTAACTTCTCGGTCCATAATCTCAACAGGTTCCTTCACAAAGTGAAGCGTCTTATCAACCTTAATCTCATCTAATGGCACATGCAAACTAGCATCCGCCAAACACTTTTTCAAATTAGATACGTGAAACGTATCATGCACACCACTTAATTCCTCAGGCAATCTCAACCGATATGCCACAAGTCCAATCCTTTCCGTAATCTCAAATGGCCCAACATATCTAGGTGCTAACTTGCCTTTCTTACCGAAACGCACAATACCCTTCCATGGTGACACCTTCAACATTACAAAATCTCCAACACTAAACTCCAAAGGTTTGCGACGATTATCCGCATAACTCTTTTGACGATCTCTCGCAGCCTTAAGTCTTTCCTTAATCCGGAAGACCATATCCGTAGTCTCTTGTACCAATTCAGGTCCAATTAACTGACTCATCCCAACCTCTGCCCATAACACCGGTGATCTACACTTCCTCCCGTACAACATCTCAAACGGTGCACATCTAATGCTTGAATGATAGCTGTTATTATAAGTAAACTCAGCCAAAGGTAAATGAGTATCCCAACTTCCTCCAAAATCAATAGCACAAGCACGAAGTAAATCTTCCAATGTCTGAATTGTTCGCTCACTTTGTCCATCGGTCTGTGGATGATAAGCAGTACTCATATCCAACCGTGTATTCAAAGCCTTTTGCAACGACTGCCAGAACCGCGAAGTGAACCTACTATCCCGATCTGAAATGATAGACACAGGCACACCATGCCTTGCCACAATCTCATTTATATAGATCCTTGCCAACTTCTCCATTTTGTAATCTTCACGAATGGCCAGAAAATGTGCAGACTTCGTCAATCTGTCCACAATAACCCATATCGTGTCATGCCCATTACTTGTGCGAGGCAATTTAGTAATGAAGTCCATAGTTATATTATCCCACTTCCACTCAGGAATTGGCGGCTGCTGCAACAATCCAGAGGGTTTCTGATGTTCAGCCTTAACCTTCAAACAAGTTAGACATCGACTGACATACTCAGCTATCTCCCTCTTCATACCCGGCCACGAATAAGCATCTCTAAGATCATAGTACATCTTATCAGACCCTGGATGAATCGAGTATCTCGTCTTATGAGCCTCATCCATGATCACCTTTCTCACGTCTCCCACCCGTGGAACCCATATTCGATCTAAGAAATATAGTCCACCATCTTCCTTCCTTTCCATCTGCTGATCTAACCCACGCAACATTTCAGCCACAAGGTTCTCATCCTTGAAAGCTTCCTCTTGTGCTGCCAATATCTTACTCTTATTTCCCGACTGCAATGTTATGCTCATAGCTCGTACACGCCTTGGCTTAATTCTTTCCTTTCTACTCAACGCATCGGCCACCACATTCGCTTTTCCAGGATGATAACGAATGTCGCAGTCATAATCACTTAACAGCTCCATACATCTTCTTTGACGCATATTCAACTCCTTTTGATTAAAAATATGCTGAAGACTCTTATGATCGGTATAGACCGTACTCTTCGTGCCATACAAATAATGTCTCCAATTCTTGAGAGCAAACACCACCGCACCAAGCTCTAGGTCATGAGTAGTATAATTCTTCTCATGAACCTTGAGTTGTCGTGATGCATAAGCTATCACCTTTCCTCTCTGCATTAACACACATCCAAATCCTTGATTCGACGCATCACAATATACCACAAAATCATCTGGCCCATCAGGTAATGTCAGAATAGGTGCATTACACAAACTATCCTTTAACGTCTGAAAAGCCACTTCTTGCTCATCTCCCCACTCATACTTTTTATTCTTCTGAGTCAACATAGTGAGAGGCTTAGCAATCTTTGAAAAATTTGCTATAAATCTCCTGTAATATCCTGCCAGTCCTAAAAATGAGCGTATCTCAGAAGGTGTCGTAGGAGCCTTCCAATTCTTGACCGCTTCTATCTTGCTAGGATCTACATGTATACCTTCACTATTCACTATATGACCCAAAAATTGTACCTCTTGCAGCCAAAATTCACATTTAGAGAACTTAGCGTACAATCTCTCATTCTCCAACAAACCAAGTATCAACCTCAAATGCTCCCCATGCTCTTCCTTCGACTTAGAGTAAATCAGAATATCGTCGATAAACACAATTACGAATTTATCCAAATAAGGTCTACACACACGATTCATCAAATCCATGAATATCGCTGGTGCATTAGTCAACCCAAATGGCATAACCGTAAATTCAAAGTGTCCATAACGAGTTCTAAAAGCTGTCTTGGGAATGTCCTCCTCGTACACTCTTAACTGATGATAACCAGATCGCAGATCTATCTTTGAGAAAAATCTCGCACCCTGCAACTGGTCGAAGAGATCATCAATTCTAGGTAAAGGATACCGATTCTTCACCGTCAATTTATTCAACTCTCGATAATCAATACACATTCTAAACGAACCATCTTTCTTCTTAACGAACAAAACAGGCGCTCCCCACGGAGAATGACTAGGTCGAATAAACCCCTTATCCTGTAGTTCTTTCAACTGTGCAGCCAACTCCTGCATCTCCGTAGGTGCCAATCGATAAGGAGCTTTCGCTACCGGCGTTGCTCCAGGAATTAACTCAATACGAAACTCCACTTGCCGTATTTGCGGTAATCCGGACAAATCCTCAGGAAAAACGCCCGAAAACTCACATACAACTAGAATATCCCCCACTTTGAGTTCTCTAGTCTTCGCACTCAAAAGGGATTTCAAATTCTTCTCCACGCTTTCCCCTTGTACTCGCAGCACACCACCACTCGCTAATGGAATTCGAACCACCTTCTCATGGCATATTACTTCAGCTTTATGCCTAGCCAACCAATCCATCCCTATTACCACGTCAAAACTACCATGTCCTAAGGGTATTAAGTCAATCTTAAACGCAACACCCTCTAACACGATAACGCACTCACGTATAACTTTATCAACTTCTACTTCTATACCACTAGCTATTTCAATCAAAATACTAGGTCTAAGTTCACTAAACTTAACACCCAATATTCTAGCAAATTCAATAGTAGCAAAACAATAATCAGCACCCGTATCAAATAACGTAGTGGCATAATGACCATTGAGAGAGAACGTACCAGTAACAACATTCGGGTCTTGGCGCGCCTCGCTTGCATTCATTGTAAATGCCTTTCCCTTAGCTGCATTTCTATTAAACCCTTGTCCTTGTCCTCCTTCAATAGCCAACTGACTCCCAGGCCGTCCAAACATTGCAACCAGTTTGGGACACCAGTTTCGCATATGATCAACACTACCACACTCATAGCATGCCCTGCGATAAACCCCTGCGCCAACCGAGTTGATTGGAGTCGCTTGAGTAATCACAGCACGACAATCCCTAGCAAAGTGTCCAGGTTTGCCACACCTGTAACACCCACGACATAATGTGTTCTCGAGATGACAGTAACCACACTTAGCACATCTAGGGGCGTAACCAACATTTCCCTTCTTCTCATTACTACCAGTCACAGCTGTAGAAGCTGTTCCCACATAACCCGCTGCCTTTATAGAATCTGTTGCTACGAACCCCTTTCCTTTTCTTGCTTTCTTATTGTCACCACTAAAACCAGCTGTCTTAGTAGTATCAACTTCCTCTTGCTTCTTCTCTCCCGACTTTGCCAGTGTTCCACTCCTAACTGCTTCATCCGTCAATGCCCCAGCCTTTTGAATAGCACTTAAAAGCGTTGTCGGCTCAGTCGCCCTAACCATCGAACGAATCTGTGGAACCAATCCACGGATATACTTCTCAATACGCTTCGATTCAGGAGTTACTAGATGAGGAACCATCCTAGCTAACTCATGAAACCTATCAGTGTACCCCATATGATTAGCTCCAACCATAGTATGATTCCACAATTCTTCTTCCCACTTTTGCAGCTCATTGACTGGGCAAAACTCCTCCGTCATTAAGGCTTTGAAGTCCTCCCAAGTCATACCCAATGCCGCAACTCGTCCCCTAGCCTGAAGTTGCGTGTTCCACCAGGTCAACGCCTTGTTAACCAAAGAACTAACTGCATACTTAACTTTCTGGCCCTCACTACATCCACTTATATCCATCACAGACTCCATTTTCTCTACCCATCGAGTGAGTGCAATCGCACGACCCTTTCCATCAAATTCCTTAGGCTTACATGCCAGGAACTCCTTGTAAGTACACCCATTATTTCCGCCTCCTCCACTTCCAGCACCATCAGGATGAGCTCCACTGCCTATCTGCGCACTCAATTGAGTCACTAGTTCAGGCATTAAAGCTTCTAGCTGCTGGTTGATCATTTGCTGAAAGATAGGGTTGCTATCCCCAATAATAGGTGTCGACTTCTTGGACTTCTTGGGTGTCCGGTAAGCTCCACTCATAGGTGACTTAGTGATAGGTCGTCTTGGTTTCCTTGGCGCCATTTCCTAAACACGCAGGACAATAGAACCATTAGAGACCATTCACAAGATCCTATAATCTCTATAATCCTACTCAATCATCTACCTCCCATAAGCATATCACCATTGATTCAATGTAACATTGGCTGTAAGCCCACACATGTCGTGATACATTTATAATTGTGTTGGCCACCCACAATTTTAGATGTATCCTTCCACCTGTGTACTTACTTCCAAAGCCACACCTAACAATAGTAACATCTTATAACAAATAGCACGCAATCACTACTAACCAAAGTATACACCCACAATACACATAATATACACACCATAAATATCCAAACTCGCCCAAGGCTTCTCATTAAAACACGAAATAAATCCCAAAAATCCGAAGGAATTCACATTCCAACATACAATCAATGTCAAAACAACTCAACAAAACCATAAAACATTAAAACATAACAAAAACAAACAAACAAAAAAAATAAATAAAAAAATAAATAAAAAAAAAAAAACAAGTCGTACGCAGTTCGAGTCCTATCTAAGACCTAAAACGGGGTACGTGCAGTGGACTCCAAGTCCGAATCCACTTCCTCCACCTCGCTCACCCATCCATTCTTATTTCCATGATTCTGTGGTAGAGGATGTCTTGCAAAACCATCCTCACGATCTCTTAACTCTTCGTCTATCATATCCACAAAATCATACAATCCTCGGGGTCTAGCCCATACTCCCCCATAATCTTTCAAAAACTGAGGACATTTGAACGGGTACTTGGTGGTGAAGCCTTCCTTATCAGCTACCTTTGTCACATATCTCTCCACCAATTCCCCATTCACATTCTCCAGTGTCATCTTCTCCTCAATTACACATGGTACCATGCTAGCGGGGACCAATATCCTCCTGTAGGGTCTCTTCATCTTCCCAACTCTCTTGCGTCCCTTAGCAACTACAGTAGCCCAACGAAGTGTCTTTCTTGCAGGAGGTGTCATTCTATAAATGACACACACACGTTGCTAAGTACAGGGTTCGATAGACGTTCAAAAACTCAATAAAATAACTCATAACTTAGGAAAATAAACATGTAAGATATTATACTTACACATAGGTCCTAAATGTAACTATATGAGGGACTCATAAGCTATAGTCTAGGTTAAACCACCTAATTCTCTATAACCAAGGCTCTGATACCAATCTGTCACACCTCGCCACAGCGGAAACGCGCGGGTGTAACTTCATGGATATCATCACAACACCTGGTGTCAACATAGAGAACTACTACATGCACATAAATAGAGCAATGTACCAACACACAGTGTTGTAACAATACCTAAAGATAAACAAAATAAAATCCAAAAGGTAACTTCAATAAGTTTGAAAGTACCAAACATAAAACATAAATGTATCAAAACCAAAACCAAATAAAATCAAATCCCAAAACATAAATAAGTGTCCATGTAACTAAGTCTCGCCTAATTGCTGCCCTCAACTTTGGCCTTAGAATGCTCACCTGAAAATGATGCTTAAAATGTCAACATAACGTTGGTGAGATTCATAGGTTTAGACTCAACACACCAGGCAACCGAATTTACTGTGATTACAAAATATAGTTGGACAAATAATTATAGTTATCATATAGCTACATGCATTTGCAAGTTAATATCCACACATAAAGGCAACAACACTCATAAGGCAACCATTAGGACGGCTCGTGTCCTCCGATCCCATAATTAGTACCACATCAGGACGGCTCGTGTCCCCCGATCCCATTATCATTACAATATCAGGACGGCTCGTGTCCCCCGATCCCATAATCATCAATTAGGTCGCATGCGCGAGCAACAGGATAAGCACCCTCCCAATTGAATCCCAAAATATATCATCAATTAGGTCGCTATCCTAATTGAATCCCAAAACATCCACGCAAGCAAATAATCACACATAGCATACATACAATAACATTATAAGTCCAAGCTCTTTAATACCACACACATAATCACAGTAAACCAAAACATTTAAGACAAGCATCATTCCCATCCCAAGTTTAAAACAAAGTAAAAATATGGGACTATGAACTCACCTTAAACTCCGCAGCTCCACAAAATAATACACAATCTATAGCACACAAAAATAATCCACATTACATAAGGTCAAGCTAAAAGCTACAACCCATGTAATACATATATGATGGATGTCTAAGACTCATATGACCCACCATGGATCTCCTAGACACCACACTAACCACTACCATAAACTAAATCCCTTGCACTCTAAAACTCAGAAAACGCAGAATTTTTGAGTAGATTCACTCACATGAAATCACGACAAATAAAGCTTAAAAACTCACACCAAAAATTTACCATGGTCTCTCATAAGCATAGAAGCTAATCCCAGAAGGCTATGGACCAATAACAGACACAAGTATTCATAGAAAATTCAAACTTGTCAACTACTCAAATTCGGATCTGAACGCACACCAAAAAGTTTTGATTTTTAATAATTACTTCCACAAGTTTTTATCGCGAATCCTCTTCGTGGTAGTCTAATATAACCTAAAACTTAACTATTCCAGAAGACCAAGTCAAAATACCACTTTTACAACCACATGCCAACCTCAAACTTTTACCCAAAATCTGTCCCGGTTTGACAGCTTTGACACCTTAACAAAGAAAAATCAAAAGACCGACTTCCCAACCTCAAAATTGATCGTGGCTGGACTTTTTGGAAAGCTCTTTCATTATACTATAATTTAGACTTAAAATTCGTGATCTAACTCATCAGCATCTGTTATCTACACACACATCTTTACAGCCTTACAAATCTGTCCAAACCCTAACTCAATAAATAGCATGTTTTACGCTCAATTCCCTTAAGCATTAACAATAATATTAACATCTAATCATCATAACATGTTTTACTTCAATAATTTACAGAAGTATATAAACCCTAGATTCCATCATATTAATTATTACATGAATCATAACAATAATTGATTAATTACACATAAGGGTTAAAGATTTTACCTTGATTCTTGATTATTGCTAGACAATTATGAAACCCTAATTTTTTTCTCTTGGATCCCCCTTTGTGTCGACTTATAATGCAGGAAAAAGGGATAGGAGAGTTTTGATTTTATATTTATAATTAATTTGGATAATCCCTAAGGCTTAGAGTTGTATTTGGTATCAAATTTGGTTTCCTTTTCCCCCCCTAACACCTTAATCGGCCGCCCCCCCCCCCCTAAATAATATATTCTTTTATTTTTTATTTTTTTTATTAATTAATTTATTACACTCAAAACCTCATACTTTTCATATTTTATGTATTCCCATAACAAAACCTAACGTCTTTCGCGATAAACCTTAATTTTACGACAAACCGGAAAATATTCATTTTCAAAATAAAGTTTCCAAAAATAGATTTTTTACACACTCCATAAACATTTCCTCACAACAACAACATCCCCGTAACTTACTAACGCTCAATAACTTGAACGAAGACTCGTTACGCAAAAACTCAAAATGCCAAATATACACTAGTCATTTCTACACCATATAAGTGATCAAAATGAACTTTTCCAAAATCAACATCATCAAAAATCACAACAACAACCACAACGCGAAGGGATTTAGTGCTAACTCAAATACTAACCATACTATAACACACAATAACACCCATAAAACTACCCCAAACACCCCAAACAAAGTTAGATTAACTCGAGGCTAAAAGTCTAACTAACCTGCTAAAATCACGGTTGTTACAGTTGTTTGGTTTTTTTTAGGCGTCTTGCCTTAGTTTAGGCCCCATGCGTTGCTTTGCCTTGCTCTGTGTTGCCCCCTTAGGTTTGCTTGCTTTGTCTTGCCCCCTTTGTGTTTGGTTTATGGTGCCTTGTTTTGGCTTTGCCTTAGCTCTAGGCCCCGTGCATTGCTTTGCTTTTCTTTGTGGGCCCTTAGGTTTGTGTGCTTTTCTTTGCGCCGCTGCTCTTTGTTTTGTTTGGCCTTTGCTTTTGTGCTACTTGCTTACCTTGTTTCGGGTCCTTGTTTTTTCCGGTCTGTTGCTTGTATTGCCTGCTTTCTTTTGCCTTTTGCTTTTTTGGCTTTTTGCACTATCTTCTTTTTTCTCTCACCAGTACACCTGCACTTGCCGGAGGTCTCGTTGGAAGCAGTCTCTCTACTCACGGGTCTTTCCTGGGATAGGGGTAGGATCTGTCTACATTATACCTCCCCCATACCCTGCTTCAGCGGGAGTGGGTATGTTGTTGTTGTTGTTGTTGTTGTTGTTGTTGTTGTTGTTTTATCTTTTACATACTAAAACAAGAATATAATAGATCTTTGTACAAAATAGTAGCTTATTTCATTAGGTCTCGACTGCTACACTAAAATTGAATCAAACCCAAATCCATTCTCTGTATCTCCATCATGGAATCAAAAGTTACAAATAATAATAATAATAATAATAATAATAATAATAATAATAATAATAATAATAATAATAATAATAATAATAACAATAATAATAAATCAAACCTTAATAGACCATCTATCTTTTACATACTAAAACAAGAATATAATAGACCATCTCGACTGCTACACCAAAATGGAATCAAACCCAGATCTCGAGTGCTCCTACTCCTCACATATTTCACAACAACAGAACAAACAACAACCACTATATAACTCCTCAAACCACCAACAAGAATAAAAAGTCAAAAAAAAAAAAAAAAAAAAAAAAAAAAAAAAGGTCCCTCGAAAATATTTCAAGTTGTTACACTTTCTCAACCAAAGATCTTTAAGACCATTTACAACAACTCATCTTGGATCTTTAACCTTAAACAAAAATAAAACCTTGCCCGATACCTTGTTTATACAAGATCTTGATGCAGAAAACTCTTTGAGCTCTTCGTAGGTTTGTGGAAACCGAGGAATGGTGATGGTCAGCTGGGGATGGTGGTAGGTTTTGGCGGTGGTCCGCTAGAAGGTGGTGGTCGACGGCGGTGCTCGACTAAGAATGGTGTGGGTTTTGGTGGTGCTGTGTGTAAGATCTAGTATTTGAGGTTATAAATAAATATGTGGTGTGTATTTGTGTTTAAGGATATATTTGTCATTTAAGCCAAAAGCAAAAAATATCTTCACCTAACACTTGTGCTTGCAATGACACATGTCATAAAAATGATGGAGTCGAGCAGTTGAGTAGCCGAGCATGACCAAAATGAGAAATGGGTGCAAATAGTGACCAAGTCATGAAACACCTATATTTTTTGTACTAGCTTGGGAATTTTCTCTATTTTTAATTGCAATATCTTTTTGTTTTATAAAAATCTCAAAATTATTATTATTATTTTATTTATTCATTTATTATTATTATTATTATTACTTTTTATGTTTTAAACTCTAAAATTTATCCTTTTTACCTTCTTTTTATTTTGGTATAAAAGTAATAGTTTTTATCTTGTTCTCATTTGCTAAAAAATAAAAATACAAAACTAATTCGTGTTTCATTTTTATTTATTTCTTGAAAATATTTAATTTATTTTACTAATTTTATAGAATTTAGTTTTGCTATTTAGTATTTTTTGTAAGAATAATTTCCTTATATTCACTTATTAGGTTTATTTTTATAAAATCATTATTTTTACAAAATTTTATTTTTATATTTTTTGCAAGTTTCTATTAGTTTTTAGAAGTTAGTTTAATTTCTATAGAATTTTCAAATTTTGTTTAGTATTTTTAAGGCAGTTTTAGTTTATTAATTTTAATTAGAGATGGCAATGGGGCGGAGAATATCGGGTATCGTATTTACCATCCACATCCCCGTTTCTCACTCTCATTCCCATCCCTGCCCCCATCCCCATCGGGGAATCATTTTGTATCCCCATCCTCATTGGGAATCGGGGATCCCCATGAGGATTCGGAGATTTTTGGCCCTTATGAATTAAGCATAAGAATTACAAAAGTAATCAAGAATATAAGAATTGACTTATAAAATTGTACATAGTTGGATTAATTAAAACGTCATTCAACTTAAAGCATTGTATATATTGAAATATCACATATAGTATAAAAATAGAGTGCATCGAATGAGTGTATTCGGACAAATTATTGGTTGGTTAATACGTAGTTAGTGCTTAATATTTTTTAATAATTGATAATTTTGATCCACTAAATGTCACATACACATAAAAATATTCTTCGAGTTTAATACTTGTCAATACTCACTAACATATACATATGCAAGTACATTTAGTATTAGTATACATATAATTTATACATATTTGTAGGGGTAAAGCTAAGGATACGCAAGATATTTGTTCAAATAAACATATCTACGTAATATACTTTCTAAAGTATCACAGTTACGTAACATACTTTCAAATATGATTCAATTTACGTAATATGACCTGTTACCAGCAGATTTACAGGTTAACAAGGATTAAAAGTTACACCGTTAGTCCCCAAACTGGAAAAAATTTGCGCATTTGATCTTATTTAGTTAACGGTCATTAAAATATTTTTATAAAAACTTTTAAAAAAAATTTCTTAAAATCTAAATAAAGTAATTTTTTTTAATTTCAATTTTTTCACAAAAAAAAAATAAAAAAAATTGAAAAAATATATCCAGATTTTTTTTTTTTTTTTTTTTTTTTTTTTTTTTTTTTTTTTTTAAATCTGGATATAATTTTCAAAAAAAATTTGAAAAATTATATCCAGATTAAAAAAAAACCCCTTAAAAAAATGTAAAAAAGTTTATCGTCTTTTTTTTTTCTTTTTTTTTTGTGAAAAAATTGAAATTAAAAAAAAATACTTTATTTAGATTTTAAGAAATTTTTTTTAAAAGTTTTTAAAAAAATATTTTAACGACCGTTAACTAAATAGGATCAAATGCGCAATTTTTTTCCAGTTTGGGGACTAACGGTATGACTTTTAATCCTTGGTAACCTGTAAACCTGCTGGTAACAGGTAATATTAAGTAGATTGAATAATATTTTAAAGTATGTTATGTAACTTTGACACTTTAGAAAGTATATTACATAGATGTGTTTATTTGAACAAAATATGTTGCGTATCCTTAGCTTTACCCCATATTTGTACATTAAAAGTTCGGGTTCGGGGTCGGGGATTTATGCTATCCCCATCCCCGGTTTCATAATCCGGGGAATTCCCCGTCCCCATCCCCATCCCAGGTCAACTCGGGTATTCCTCAGTCAACTCAGGTTTAGGGATCGGGTCCCCATCGGGTACGGATTTTTTTGCAATCCTTAATTTTAATAAATGGTTTAATGTGCGCGAATATGGATTAAGATTGAAATACACAACAGTGTGAATAAATTAACCCTTGTTTAAGTTTTATTTTTCACCATTTCAATTACTAACTATTGACCACGATTTCTAGGTAAACATATTTTCTTTATTATTATTAGTTTTAAAAACCAAAAAATCTTTTGTGATAAGAAAGATCAATACTCGCTAAGTTACTTGAGTATTATGGTTGGCATAGTTTTTATTATTATTATTATTATTATTATTATTATTATTATTATTATTATTATTATTATTATTATTATTTAAGTCTGAACCGCCTATGACTCTTACCTAATCAGCAGGCCCGAATATCTACATGTGCAGCCAGCCCAACTTCACAGAGCCTTACACTTTCAAAGGGCAAAAAAATTGAGTCTATTAAATATTAAAGGGCCCATTACATAAAAGTTTCTTATGTATAAATTGATAACTTTTTAAAAAGATTATTGAATAGGCAAACAACTAATGCTATATATTTTCATGCGCTTTTTTTTTTTTTTTTTTTTTTTAATTAAGTTTCTCTCATATATATGTTTGTCTAACATGGTTTTTTGTTTTATTTTGTCAATTAGACTCGGGCAGATGTTTATGTCTTACCGAGTAAGAGTTGGATTTTAGATCATACTGTCTCTTAACAAAGCCTCCAAACCCTTCACCCACTTCACACACAATTCACACCCTCAAAAGCCTTCACCCACTACAAACCCACAAAACCCTTCACCCGAGATACAAACAACATCACCCAAGACCTTTATTAAGATCTTGAAGCCGAGAAGCAAAACTACATATTCAAAGTATATGGTTTTAGCTTTAGTTTAGAAAAGAAATAAAAGGATGATGTGTGCTTATTTTTCGTCTTTGATAAGAGAAAACAAGAAAATAAGAGCGTGTGTTGCTAGTTGAAACAAAGAAGTGTCAGTGTTACGTTTGTGATGATGGTTAGGTTAGACATGGTATTGTGTATTTAGGTTAAAAGGGTATTAAGTTTTGTTATGGGCCGTGTAGTGGGATTGGGTTGGTCCGAGTATTAACAATAGTTAGTTGGGTTGCATTTTGCGGCAAGTGATATTAATTTTGGGTTGATTATCCCAATTCATTTATTAAACTACCATGCTAGTTTTTGTGAATCTGAGGAATTGAAGTGATACCATAACACGTTTGTTTACCAGGGTCAACCGTGTGTTTGTGAATTTCAATATTGATTTTTTTTTCCTTCCAAATATTCATCTTCAAAGATACATTCAAGATACTTATTCATCATATTGTTATGATTTAATATATATTTAAAAAGATGGACAAGTAAAACCATTCAAATAATTATAAAAGAACAAACAACATTATTTATTTCAGATTTATATTTTATAACCACCTCTTACAAGTAAGATATGATAGTCAGATTTAGGCACAAAACATCTTAATAAACAAATACACCCATAGTATTTCCATTCTTATTAATTATTACTGGTGGTAAAACAACGAACATCAAGCATCAATACTTCATTTAGATGTCATAATCTCATATTTACTGCTAAGTCGGTGCCTTGTATTGTATCTTGTTCCTTTTGGGGTTTTATAGATATTGTCGCTTTTCTATTAAAAAAATAATACAGTAATTAAAAAAAAAAAAAAAAAGCCATTCTACTAGTTCCATAACTAAACTCGCGTTTGGTTTAGTGATGCGAGATATTGCAACCTCATACGGAGTTTTACTTCTCGAAGGATCTCAAGAAGTTTTGCAATCCTCCAAGCAGTGTACCTGACCGTTGTAGTGTAGTATAGGTAAATCCGGGGGATTGATAGTTCTCTAGGGAATAGTGTTGTTAGGTTGAAGTGTACGTCGAGATAAGTCTAGAGGTGAGGGATGATTTTTTTTATTTTTATGTTTTATGAAAAGCAAATTAAAATATCAGTTTTGAAAGAGTGGGCGGAATTAGTTGCTATCCGACTAACCCAAAAACTACTTTTATAAAAACTAAAATTAAAATAACAAGAAAAGTAAAGTGGTGAAATTCTTATGGTGAGACAAACATGTTTACTTAGATTTCACTACTCTCTAGTTATCCTTTACTGATTTGTCGAATTGTCACGTCCTTGTTTTAGTTGAAGCGTTGTATTCTTTAATACCGGTCGTGGGGGTGTGCAACATTCACCAACTCTATTAACGTTAATTTCACCTAAAACTTTAGAGTTTATTAAGAAATTCTAGGATCATAAACATCAATTCATGATAAATACGACGAGAAAAACCAATAGTGCATGTTATGGTTAGGTTTTCTAAGACGTTCAAGCTAGTTACATAAAAGAAGTCAACCAGTTTTCTTCGCCTAACGTGAAGCAATCAACTAAACAATAGAGAACAAGTCAATAATCAATAACTAGGTTTCATTAGATCTAAACAAACACAAATAAACTTAAGCTAGCATGTTAAAGTGTAGAAAAGATAAACAAAGAATCAAATAATACATAAACATATTGAATGATTAAAAAGATAACCTATCTTCAATAGAACATGGATGAAAAGGCTGAAAAAGCCCTACATTAACTCTGGAATTCGTTTAGGGTTTTGTACCAAAAGATGTCACACTTAATGAAAATAAAACGAAAAATGTATATAGATTTACAATATTGACAGCGTCAGGTTATGGGTTCTGACGCCGTCAGCCCGCCGTGTTTAGGGTTTCTCTTTGAGCCATCTCTAGTAATCTTAAAACATAACTCCTTACTCCAAAATACACGTGACGCCGTCAGGTTATAATTCTTCAAAGTTTTCTAAAGCAACATGTGCAAAATCTTCCAGCTCCAAATTAGCTAGTGACGGCATCACCAAATAGAACATGATGCCGTCAGGTCTCCTTTTCTAACGGGTTTTTCTCGACTTTGTCGTTTTCTTCACTTTTTCATCTAAATACATCCAAAAAGCGCCGAATTTCAGAATTCTCGTCCCAAGTACCTAAATACAAAAAGAAATGATTTAGGGCAAGTACCATATAAACAATGCGTCAATATTGGTGGTCATCTCACTTTGCTTTTGTTTGAAATCGGCTTCAAACTTAGATATGCGAGCTTCTTGAGATGCCATGAATTTTGACATCAACCCTTCAAGATTGTTGGTACAACCGTAGTTGTTAGAAGGATTGTTGTTGAAAGTACGGTTGGAGGGTGGACCGTTTGGTTGGTAACGATTAGGCGGTTTAGAAGAATTGGATTGATTTTGTTTCCACCTAAGGTTTGGGTGATTTTTCCAAGAGGGGTTGTATGAATCACCGTAAGGGTTTGGCTCGGGCTTTAAAGTGTACCACTTATCTCCCGCTTCGTCGGTACGCGAGGATGCGTAGTCCGCGAAAGCTGTTCCGGGGAGTTCCACACAATCACGAGTGTCATGGGGACCACTACATAATTTGCATGAAGAAGTGATTTTATTCACTTGGCTTGAAGGCTTAGGAGCTTCGTAAGATTTCAGGAGAAACTTGACTTGGTCCTCAAGTTCCATGATCCTATCGTCGGGAGTGCTAGAGTTATTCGAAGGCAAAGATATTGCCTTGACCGCTTTGTTCAAGTCACGGGGATCATTCCAACTTTCGTTGTTATAGAGAGCAAGATCTTCTATGAGTTCCCATGATTGTTCCGCACGTAGATCACGTAGCTTACCACCGGCCGATTGGTCAATGGCTCGCCTCGTGGAGAGATCGATATGGTCATAAAAGATTTGGACTTGGAGCCAAAGATCTATGCCCTGATGAGGGACTTTTTGGAGTAAGTCCTTGAAACGAGTCCATGCTTCATAAAGAGATTTATTTTGACGTTGTTGGAACATTAAGATGTCATTTCTAAGCTTAGTAGTTCTCCCCGGTGGGAAAAATTGAGCAAGGAAACGAGTGGTGAGATCATCCCATGTGGTGATGGATCCCGCGGGTAAACGCTCAAGCCATTGACTAGCTTGATCCCGTAGAGAGAATTGGAATAGGCGTAATCGGGTTGTCTTTCTAGTTTCAACACCTAGGTCTATGGAATCTACGATTTTAAGGAAGTCCTTAAGATGTTGGTTTGGATCTTCGGAACGAAGTCCATGGAATGCACATCCGCTTTGCACCAACCGGATGGTGTCGGATCGCAAGGGGGTTACATTGGCTCCGGTGAGCTCAATGGTGTTTCGGTAGCCTTGGTGGCTAGGTCGGGAATACTCTCCTAAGGTTCGGGGCCTAAGGGATTCTAGTGGTGGGTTTTGTTGATATAAATAATTGACTAAAAACATTATTCATATCTTCCGATATCTCTATGTTTTGATAATCACAAAACTTAAACTAATCAAACCAAAGATCATGACGTAAACACGTATTTAGTAATAAATATTCACTTTCACCAACTAATCACTTAAGGTATGAATAAACAAAGTGCTTAGTGCAATTTATGATCAAAGGGGTATTTAATTAACTAATACAAAGTTTATTTATTTATATAATCTTATTATATATTTTTGAAAAACACTTTTGGTAATAAGGAAAAATGTTTTAATCATACTAAATATATGATTTCAAATATTTAACCAAAATCAGTTAGTTTTTCACCAAATAAACTTTCCCCACTAAAAGACAAAGTTTCTGGCCGTTTCAGCTGGGCGGCCCCCTTAATTATAAAGGGCGGTCCCCTTAATTTTAAGGGGACCGGCCATGATTTAAGGGGACCGGCCACGTTCCTCTGTCAGAAACTTTTGCCTATAAATACCACCTTAAACCTGGATTTTTTCCTCACCTTTTTGCACTAAAACTTTCTGTTCTAGATCTCCATTTCAATCCTAAAAATCCTTTGATCATTTCATAAGCCTTTGTTTCCAAGTGATCCAAAGCCTCATTCTTTTAAGTGCAAAGAGAAGAATACTTCTATTAGAAGTATTACAACTTAGTATCATCTTGCTATCTAAGTTGTTTGTTTACATTTTCTTGTATATCTTTCATACTTTGGTGAATAAGGTGTATGTATTAGTTAACTAGATTTAGTTGAAGAATCTAGAATTGTTGTAACTGTGAAGTGTAACTTGAAGTGAAGAAGAAGGGTTAGATAGTAGTGGTGATAGGAGATTGTAGCAATAGGATCTTGTAGTGAAGAAATTAAGGATCTCTAGTGGAGAAGACTAGAAGACATTTTTAGATTGAAGTTGTGAAGACATTAGTGGCTTGAAGGTGTCAAGACATTAGTGCATTGAAGTTGTGAAGACATTAGTGGCTTGAAGGTGTCAAGACACTAGTGCATTGAAGTTGTGAAGATATTAGTGACTTGAAGGTGTCAAGACATTAGTACTTTGAAGGTGTGAAGAGAATAGAAGATTTGTGTAAAGAAAATAGAAGATTGGTGTGTAGAAGATTGGTGTGAAGAGTATAGAAGATTGGTGTGAAGAAGGTGTGTTGAAGTTGTGATTGTGGTGTGATATTCTTGTGGTGTGTTATTTGGTGTGTACGGTTTTCTCCGCCATAAAGGAGGTTTTTGATCTAGTGAAGAAAACTCTCGAGTAGGTGACTCGGGGAGTGGAGTAGGGCAAGGAAGGTGTCCTTGTAGCCGAACCACTATAAATCCTTTGTGTCTCGGTTTGATCTTTCCATCTCTCACTCTTTGATTTATTACTTACTTGCATTTCACACATAGTCATAATTGATAGTATTGTGCATATGTTGATTTCACATAAAGATCAAACTAAAATTCATTCATAAAACTAATCTTACAAAAACCAACCTAGTACATATAATTATATCTATACACTACTACACATATATATGCTTACATAAAATATATGAAATTGTATATTCTTTCCAAACATTATACATAAGCATTGTATATATATATATATATATAACCTTTAATAAATCTTGTATTTATACTTTTGTAGTTAAGTGTTTTGAAATTGTACATTATACATAAGTAGTATTTATACAAAATCATAAATTAACTAGTATATATATTTATGTATTAAAGTGATTTGAAAGTTTTATCTTAGAAACTATCTTTTATAAAATAAGCAAAACGAAAAAGACGTAAAACTATTCAACCCCCCCTTCTAGTTTTCCACAATTGGTATCAGAGCCACGTCTAACAAGATTTTTAAAATATACTGTATTTTAAAACTTGTAACGATCTATGGAATTCGAAAATTATCTAGAAGGAGAATTTACGCAAAAACCACCATTATTTGAAAATGATCATTTTCTTGAATGGAAAAATAAATTTGAAAATTATGTGAAATCAATAGATCTTGATCTTTGGCATATTATTTCAATTGGTGATCTTAAACTAACCAAAATGGATTTTGAAAATCAATATAATAATCTTCAAATAAAAATTGATAAAAATACTAAAGCTAAATTACTTATTTTCAAAACTCTACCAAATGTTGAATATGAAAGATTATTTCCTTGTAAAACGGCAAATGATATTTGGAAATACCTTTTAAAGTTTCACCAAGAGAAATGTAAAACCAAAGATGATAAACTTGATATTGCACATGAAATAGTTACTCTAGAAAATTTAATAGATAAATATTTAGTTGAAATAAACACATGTACTACTAGTTCAAATGTGATCATTGAAGGTACCAATAATGAAGAACACATGTGTCAAATCCGAAGAAAGCATGTTAATAAATCATGGTGCAACAAGGACGATAAAGACGATGTAAATACGGAATACGTGAACATCCTAACAAATGTTAATACAAATAGTGATGACAAGGATTACATGCTCCAAGATCCAAGCAATACTACAAACAAAACATGGAGCGACATGAACAATGGAATTGATCACCGTATAGCGAGTGAAGATTGTACAAGTACAAATAAGGTACAATTCAAAACCAAACATTTTTGCTATGATCAATTTATATTAGAATTTTCAAAAATGGAAAATAACTTCAAACACTTTTGCAACATTGACTCAAAAATTATTTTTAAAAATGAATCTTCAACATCCGCTGAAAATAACTTTGAAAAAGAAATAATTTTAGAAGACAAAATGTCTAGACTTGAAAGTAATATTGAAATTGATCTTGAATGTAAAAATTGTCAAGACTATAAACATGAAATTAAAATGGAAAAGGAAAAAGCAAAAATATTGGCAAAATTCGAAAATAGTTCTAAATCTTTAAAATATCTACTTAACACTCAAAAGTCATTTTATGATAAAACCGGATTAGGATTTACGGCAGATGAGTATTTGACAAATACATCAAAACAAATAAAATTTGTTAAACCTAATGGAAAAATTTAGAACTATTATTATTTACATCCATTGATTATTTCTCTAGTCAAGAAAGTTATTGTTTGTTTGTTAAAACAAACAAATAATGAATTCTTGTACTTCTCGACGACATCCTCTTCATATGCATTTAAGTGCATTGGATGTTCGCTACTAATCAACTCGGACCCATGAGAATCTGGGTACCAAGCTCTCTGTCATGTGTAGGTAATTAACGATCAAAGGAACTACTACTTTTTGGATCGCTCTATTCGCTTTCTTTCATTTGATGACCATTGACTTTATGGTGTGTTCGTTACTACCTCATGACGAAGGATTCTTGTTCTACCATTCTTAATCTGCACGACTTGTGATGATTGGTGCAACCGATAGTGTTTCTATGATCAAGTCTCCTTGATCCTTTTTGCATTGGGATATTACTTCGCTTCTTCAACTTGCTTTGGGGAAAACCTTCTTGACGTTTTTTATTGCTCTCATGACCACTCTTAAAGAAGAGCTGGACCTGAGGTAAGTTTTCTTTTCAAAAACTTGCCTACATTACATTAAGATAGAGTATGCTTCAATTAGTATATTAATACGTTTTAATTTGCAAGTTGCTATGCTTTTAGATCATGAATACCAATATATGCATACATAACATTAGGATAATTAACCCTCTTATTGCTATGTCTATTATCATTTATTTTAGTTTTCATCTATATTGATAATCTTCTATGATCTAGAATAGAATACTTGCCATTTGTGCTATATGATCTTACTAGTTGCATTAATAGATGTGTTATAATTAAGACTTGCTAGTGACTCAATATTACAATGTGTCTTGTATACATGCATATATACATATGTCTATATTGCATTCATTGATGATTTTCTTTGACCTTTCATATCTCATTGCATTTAGATGTTCAATGTCTACCATATCTCTTTCACATCTTTAGTTGCCATTAGAGATGATTACATGTGACAATGGGCTGAATCGATTCTCTTGAAGTATATCTTTCACCTGAAATTTCTTGATTATCAAAATCAATACATCATATTTAAAAACTTCTCTCTTTGAGTTAAAACCCTTCGAATATCTATTTTATGCTTTTTCGAACAACATGCTTAATCATAAGCTATCATAACATTATTTTGATCTTTATCAAGATAGAAACATTTTTCTTTTTGAAACAAAACAAAATTTGTTTCATTAGGATACAAACTTGAATGTATTTCAAAACATTAAGCCAAGTATTAGTGAATCAAGAAAACTTCATATTTGGTAATCTTCGATAGGTAAATTTAGGAACTCGATTTCTTCTAAAAAGAGAATGACTACTGGAGAATCTATTGACTAGAAATTCAATTTAACCTAACGGTTGAATTGCTTCTATGTGAGAAGTTGGGTGTGTGTAACCCGTAAAAACGGTCGTGTTTAGCCTGAATTGAGCACCACTAGTAATAGTCTCATACTCATTCTCCAACTTGATTAAATTGCACTTCCTATATATACCTAACGCTAGTTTACTTTTATGAACCTTGCTTCTCATTAGATTCTTTCGTTCCCAGATTTATGGCATTAAGTGAAAACTTACTTTCAAACATTGTTGAATAAAACTAAAAACATTTTGTTTAAAACATTATTATTTTCTCACATATGTCATAAACTTATGTGAAAATGACATCCACAATCTAATCAAATCATTTCATGAGAATCATGGTTTGCCCATATGGATCTTGTTTGTAACAAGTCTTGAAGTTCATATAATCATATCTTCCCACTTGTTTATCATAAGCAATCTTAAATTTGTTTGCACTAATCCTACTTACCATTATCTTCATATAGTTGCATACTTAACTAGTTTGCTTTATTGCTTCCTTAGTTACCAAACTTAATTGAAATATTAATAGATAACATGATTATTAGGAATTGATTGTTCCTCTAATCTTTTCTATAATATTCTCTACATACATGAATAGTATGCTCTATATAGCCTCAAGAGTTGAACTTACTTGAATCCAAATCCAAAAACACAACCTTTTTGAAAATTTTCTGCCAAAAACCCATTTCTGGCATTCTGGGAATCACCAGATGGGCGGCCCCCTTAAATTTAAGGGGACCGGCCTCCATTTAAGGGGACCGGCCATCTGATGGTCGGGGATACTGTTTTCTTTATCACTTTTTGACCCATTTCAACCTATACTTCCCAAAATTCACAAACATATTTTGTCCCATACTATCCCTCAAATTTTTCTTCCTAAACCACATTTCTCATACACTATAAATACTCTCCTACCACCATTAATGCCATCACACCCAAACATGTCATCTTCCAACAACCAAAAACCAAAGATTTCAAGAACCGCAAGGATCTCCGTCAAACCCGTTTGGAGGAGGAAACTTGATTCTTGTCATAACCCTTGTGATGTTGTTTCAAGTCAACCAACAACTCAACCTCAAACCCACTCAAATGAGTCATCCCACAACCTATCTTCCACTAATACCCTCATTAATGCTTCCTCTTTTGATGAGCATGCTCAATCCCAAAACAACAATCCCAACATCTCAATCAACACTTCACATATTGCTCATTCAACAAAGACATCATCCACTCATGAAGAACATCTTCCACCCATATCATGTTTTCATGATTACCCAAGCTCAAACATGTCTCCACCACCTAGAGTACCACCACCACTTCCTACTACCTCACATGCCACTCCCATGTTGCATGTTCAAACTTTCACCCAAGACAACTATCAAGCTCCACCACCATCACCTTCCTCCGAACACTTGAAGTTCGTTGAGGAGCTAAAAGAGGCACATGAGCTTAGTGCTCTTTTAGCATTACATCTTGCTCAACGCAATTTGGATCCACTACAATCAAGCTCACCATCATCACCACATAACAAAAACCAACTTGAGAAGCATGTTAACAATTGCCCTTGTTGCATCTTCCTTCAACAACAAACCATTGCTTTGAATGAGCACTTCACTTGGATTGAGTATCTTCTTACTAGATCTCAACAAACCCCATCACTTGAACAACATCACAACCCTCAACCAAGAAACTCCACTTCAAATCCACCACCTCCAAGCTCTACAAACTCACCAACACCCATGGAACCAAGAGTTTACCTCCACTAAACCACCAAGCATTTGATATGCTTATGTTTTCTCATTTTCAAATAAAACTCCTCAACCATTTTGGGATTCAAGAAAGTTTGGTGACACTCCTTGTTGGCACTATAGGATGTTCTATCTTATTTAGAATTCTATTTGTATTGCCTTTGTAACAATGATTATGGGTTGACATAATCATTTCTCTATTATTGAATGGTTTAATATATGTTTCCTATTCCCTTGTGCCATGATTATTACTTGTTAATATTATGCTATATGTATTTGCTTGTGCCATGCTTGTGCTTCTAATATTTTTCTTGCAAGAATTACTTTCTCGAAACCTTGGTGCCCTCAAACGAGGGGGAGCATACATCAAGGGGGAGTTTTCTACCCGTTTAGACTTCTCTCACGAAGCTTATTCGGCCTAACCTTTTTGATTCTACAAAAAGGGGGAGAAGTGAATGTAAACTTACTAAATACTTGTCTAAATATTAATTTTTGGATTTAATAAGTTTAGGTTTTGTAATCATCAAAAAGGGGGAGATTGTTGATATAAATAATTGACTAAAAACATTATTCATATCTTCCGATATCTCTATGTTTTGATAATCACAAAACTTAAACTAATCAAACCAAAGATCATGACGTAAACACGTATTTAGTAATAAATATTCACTTTCACCAACTAATCACTTAAGGTATGAATAAACAAAGTGCTTAGTGCAATTTATGATCAAAGGGGTATTTAATTAACTAATACAAAGTTTATTTATTTATATAATCTTATTATATATTTTTGAAAAACACTTTTGGTAATAAGGAAAAATGTTTTAATCATACTAAATATATGATTTCAAATATTTAACCAAAATCAGTTAGTTTTTCACCAAATAAACTTTCCCCACTAAAAGACAAAGTTTCTGGCCGTTTCAGCTGGGCGGCCCCCTTAATTATAAAGGGCGGTCCCCTTAATTTTAAGGGGACCGGCCATGATTTAAGGGGACCGGCCACGCTCCTCTGTCAGAAACTTTTGCCTATAAATACCACCTTAAACCTGGATTTTTTCCTCACCTTTTTGCACTAAAACTTTCTGTTCTAGATCTCCATTTCAATCCTAAAAATCCTTTGATCATTTCATAAGCCTTTGTTTCCAAGTGATCCAAAGCCTCATTCTTTTAAGTGCAAAGAGAAGAATACTTCTATTAGAAGTATTACAACTTAGTATCATCTTGCTATCTAAGTTGTTTGTTTACATTTTCTTGTATATCTTTCATACTTTGGTGAATAAGGTGTATGTATTAGTTAACTAGATTTAGTTGAAGAATCTAGAATTGTTGTAAGTGTGAAGTGTAACTTGAAGTGAAGAAGAAGGGTTAGATAGTAGTGGTGATAGGAGATTGTAGCAATAGGATCTTGTAGTGAAGAAATTAAGGATCTCTAGTGGAGAAGACTAGAAGACATTTGTAGATTGAAGTTGTGAAGACATTAGTGGCTTGAAGGTGTCAAGACATTAGTGCATTGAAGTTGTGAAGACATTAGTGGCTTGAAGGTGTCAAGACACTAGTGCATTGAAGTTGTGAAGATATTAGTGACTTGAAGGTGTCAAGACATTAGTACTTTGAAGGTGTGAAGAGAATAGAAGATTGGTGTGTAGAAGATTGGTGTGAAGAAAATAGAAGATTGGTGTGTAGAAGATTGGTGTGAAGAGTATAGAAGATTGGTGTGAAGAAGGTGTGTTGAAGTTGTGATTGTGGTGTGATATTCTTGTGGTGTGTTATTTGGTGTGTACGGTTTTCTCCGCCATAAAGGAGGTTTTTGATCTAGTGAAGAAAACTCTCGAGTAGGTGACTCGGGGAGTGGAGTAGGGCAAGGAAGGTGTCCTTGTAGCCGAACCACCATAAATCCTTTGTGTCTCGGTTTGATCTTTCCATCTCTCACTCTTTGATTTATTACTTACTTGCATTTCACACATAGTCATAATTGATAGTATTGTGCATATGTTGATTTCACATAAAGATCAAACTAAAATTCATTCATAAAACTAATCTTACAAAAACCAACCTAGTACATATAATTATATCTATACACTACTACACATATATATGCTTACATAAAATATATGAAATTGTATATTCTTTCCAAACATTATACATAAGCATTGTATATATATATAACCTTTAATAAATCTTGTATTTATACTTTTGTAGTTAAGTGTTTTGAAATTGTACATTATACATAAGTAGTATTTATACAAAATCATAAATTAACTAGTATATATATTTATGTATTAAAGTGATTTGAAAGATTTATCTTAGAAACTATCTTTTATAAAATAAGCAAAACGAAAAAGACGTAAAACTATTCAACCCCCCCCCCTTCTAGTTTTCCACAGGTTTTGTTGTGGTGGGACGACGAGCTCAAAGATGTTCCCATTGTCCATGATGTCGGGTGGTGAAGAGTTACGAACATATACACAAAGAAATAAGATAGACTAAAGAAACCTAAAAATAAAAAAAATAAAATAAAATCTTACTAGAAAGGAATCTAGCAAGTAGACCTAATAAAAAGAGATTCTAACCTAGACAGTAACTATTCCCCGACAACGGCGCCAAAAACTTGATGCGTGGGGATCGCACCAGGCTTTACCTCTCGAGGGATCTCGAGAAGCTTACAACCCCCACCAGGCAGTGTACCTGATCGTTGTAGTATAGTATAGTGACAAGTACTGGAGGATTGATCGTTCAGCTAGGAATAGTGTCGCTAGGATTAGAAAACCAAAATACTAATTCTAAAGATGAAAGATGATTATTTTTGTATTTTTATATTTTTTAGAAAGCAAGTAAAAATCTCGGGTTTAAGGATTTGGGCGGAATTAGTTGCTAGTCAACTAACCCAATACTAAAGATGCAATAAAAATAAAATACTAGAAATGAAAATAAAACTAAATTAAACTAAGGTTGTGAGCAATAAGTGGAGAAATGTGTTTACTTAGATTTCACGACTCCCTAGATATCTTTTACACGTTAATTACTTGTTATAGTTGCGTGGATGACAGATTGTATTCCTTAATACCATTCATGGGGTGGCGTACTTAACTCCCCAATCCTATGAGTGCCTACTTCATTCATATGTCGAGTCGGCTAAGAAGCTCCTAACATGGGATCATTAGAATTTACTCATGCATTAAATACAACCAATAAAGGGGTGACGCCGTCATCTCGCCGCCAAAAGAATTCTCGGACTGCCTTGATCTACATCTGACGCCGTCATGTATTAACTTTTTCCAGGCCGTCATGTATTTTACTCTTGACGCTCTTCCTTGTGACACCTTCATTTCTGTACTGGGCCGTCATGCAAATTACTCTTGACGCCGTCAGGATGGTACTCTTCACGCCGTCACATACTGTTCCTAGCTTGGAAAATTAAGTCTTTGGCGTTTTCTTCACTTTTATGCTCCAAAAACGTCCGAATTGCTTCCTTTTCCAGATTTCTCTCCCAAAGTACCTAAAATCACAAAAGGAATGATTTAGGGCAATATTTGATCAAATAAATTCAATTCCGGGCTTAAATAACCCCCTAAAAGTGGTTCATTTTTCGCCTCATCATATACCCTTACACTTGAGATTTGCTTGTCCTCAAGCAAAGCGCTTTTATTCTAATCAAAATACAAGTTAGGGGTCATTTAACACTAATATAAAAATAATTACAACAAATAATCGTTCCACTAAAGACCAAAGACAAGCACGGAGGTCATATACTAGCACCTCACAAATAGTGTTTAGATACTCACATCTCTCGGGCGTAATAAAGTATAAATTACAATATGGAAACGGAAGATATCTCTCACTACCTGTCATAGCAAAATAGATTACCATAGGCTTGGGAAAGGATCAAACCTCCACCACATGGCGTAAGCACCTAGGATAAACTATCAAAGAGGTCTTTTAAAGGGTTGTAACGTTAGGTGTAGGGATATGAAATACACGGTTTTGTTGGATAAAGGCAGTCTTTACTGGTGGCGAGTTAACAATCTTGGTTAATTACATATACAATGTGGCGTTGCTAAGCAAAGACTAGACTCGACTTAAGCTAATAAATGAAAAATAACAAAAACATAAAATGAAACGGGATGGTAGTCCGTACGTTTTTTCTCTTTTCTTTTTCTATTTTTTTTCTTTTCTTTTTCTTGATTTTTTCGATTTTTTTTTTATTTTTTGCATACACTCTTACCCTACCATCCAAAATAATACATCATAGGGAATGAAAACTCCCCTTACACTTGAATTTTTACATACTTTACAATAAACTAATCTAATGACTCGAATTAAGAAAATCAAAACACTTGGAGCACTTTTAAGATTAACGTACATATGGGGGTAATAAATGATGTTCTTCCCCATTACTCCATTAAATAAGTAGTTTACCCATGAGTCCCAATCGTCCCAAAATAATATGTACAAGGATGTGACTCGACTTAGCAACCATGTAATCAATTAGATAGTTAAATTAGGGTTTAACAAATAACAATAATGCACTAAAAATGAGTGCATACATGGAAGAATAAGGCGATTTGGGTGTATATTTAAGTGGGGTGTAACAAATTCTTCCTTTAAGTAAGATGCTTAAAGTTAGAAACGAAAAGATAGGCTCGGAGGGGTGTACTAGGGGTTTCGTGTACTAAAAATGAGTACAACGCTAAGATGTGGGAAAAATTAGTTGACTTAACTAGCCAAGTAATATGACTTAAATGGTCAAGTAATTATGATACGGGTTTAACACAAGGGTGATCCTAATGCCTCTTATCATGTAGTAAATCCTACTACACGAATGTAGTCTCACTAGCGGTCTCGGGATGCATCACTAACGCAAGTTCTAGAATCTAAAAGCTACCGGTACACTCATAAGCACTAATAGTAAATGCTTTTCCTATCAAATCTAAAGGCGAACCTCACATATTTGGGTGGAAAATTTTTCTGAATATACGGTTTTGTGCTAGTCATACAATCTCCTATCCATGAGACGCTTGCTATGGCTAAAGTTTCACTCCTAAATGGTGTAAAAAATTTTAAATTTGGCGCTAAAATTACACTAACAAGTATTTCTCATAGTTTTATTACACATCTACCATTAAACAAAACAAACTCAAGTGAAAGTGTACATGTAAGGTATCATCATTTTACCATCCCCTTACACTTAAGATGAACATTGTCCCCAATATTCAAGTAAAGAATATAAAAGTGAAATAAGTAAAAAGAATGAAATCAAATACTCCCCTGATTCGCTCGGTATGGATAATAAGGTGGTCAGGTTAATCTTCCTCCAAGAAAATGAACAATCAAAGCTTCCCTTCCAGAATATAAATCATCTTCTTGTCATACATAACCTGTAAATCCTGAGAAAACAAACAAAGCAACCTCACATAAAATCGGCAGCAATCTACATAAGTTACTAAATCCTAGAAAACAAAGTAAGATATAATGCTTGTGGAATGAAGTTTGCAGATTCCTTAGAGATTATAAAACTTAATAATTCAACAAAAACTTTAAAACTCCGTTAGAAAATCAAAACCGGTAAAATATCCAGCGGAATTCGAACTGGGTGTTACTCGACGGCACAATAGTCACAATGATAGAAAACGAACTCCAATTGAGTCGTTTTAAAAGATGTATCATTCAAAATATATAAATATCAGAGATTACAAAATGAGGTCCCAATTGGTTCCATGTTTACAATGTATAATAAATGAGTTTTTGAATGATAAGTAAATTTATAGCCCTCTTGAGTATCCGTGTCCTTCCGTGCCATCCTTGATCGTCATGAACCTGAAATACATGCTTGAGAGGTCAACACAAAGGTTGAGTGATATTCATAGAGTTTGTTAAATCATTTGAACACAATGTGTTGGTAGTTAAATCGTTTGAACACCATAATCGTAGTGTTTGTAGGTAAATCGTTAGAACACAATAATCGTAGTGTTTGTAGGTAAATCGTTTGAACACAATAATCGTAGTGTTTGTAGGTAAATCGTTTGAACACAATAATCGTAGTGTTTGTAGGTAAATCGTTTGAACACAATAATCGTAGTGTGAGCTGTAGACTCACACCAATGTTTGGAAAACAAAACAGGTAGGCTACGTTATTATACGCCCGGAACATGTATTATACACTAAGCTTATGAAACCAAAACGTTAACGTGTACCAATATCGATCGGCAGATTATCCCGGTAGGTACTTTGCCGTCATACCTAATGTCTCAAATATTAATGCATTTGTTTGAACTAATCAAAACAAATGGGATTCGTCAATCCCAATAGGCCTATTCACAATATTCGCGCTCACTTACAAGTAACCCTCGTAAGTGATTAAATGGTTCATACTAAGGGATCTTGGTTTGGCAAGGATGTTACTTAGTGATAATAAAACATAGTCGAATAGCATACAGTAGAAAGCATAGTGTTCGATTTAGAAATAGCATGTATTCCCCCCAAGGAATTGTAAAACAATTAAGTAATGGAAAGTGGGGCTATGAACTCACCTTAAGTAAGATAGCAAGTAATGAATGTAACGGTCGAATCGTGAAGGTTTCTACGAGCAACCTATAATAGAATGTCGCGACTTAGGATCGGAGTAAAGAATATGAAGTAGTGCCTATATATATATCTTGCATTATAGTCCATGATGTGGTATGATGTATAATGTAAGTCTTTGAAAGAAATGATTCATGAAACATGTATGTTTTGTATATCGTTTACTACCGTTCGGGCCGACATAATTCAGAAGTCATGTTAGTAAGCGTTCGAGGAGCCAGGACACTTTAACTCGTAAATCCACAACTCAACTCGACGGCTTACATAATGAACTCCTCACATGAGGCTCCCTACTATTGTAGTAGTTGATGAAATATATAGATATAAGTTTTGATCCGAAAGGTTACATGTCCGATACTTGAATAAACTTAGGAAAGTTTATTTGTACATGAAGATTGTTATTAGGGGTAGTTTCATAAGTCTTGAATGACCATTTTCTCTTGGTAATATCTCATGGTTTCCTTTTAGATGAAGTAGATCCAAATTGCTTGTTCACGTTATCGCCTAACTCATTGTTTCATGTTTACACCTATGTAAGTTGTTATGGTCATTTCGTTATGGCCTAGCCATGACCTTTGGTCCTTGTTCCAAGGTCATGAGACACAACCTTGGTTCTAGCCATGTTTGTGGTCTTGATTATAGGTCATAAGACCTCTTGTTCCTTTCAAAGTATAACCATAATCTAGTGACTTTCGCCTAAAAATGGGCTGTTTAGAATTTGAAGAATTTTATCACTCGGAAAGCGTTTTTAGGTCTCGAGCTTCTTTGTTCCTGAACGAAAACGGCGTTCCGGACAACTTTCGTGTTTTAACTTTTTGATGAATCGGACCAGAAGTGTGACTTTCAAAACCCAAATTTGATCAGGAAGCTATTTGGCAGTTTTGCCGGAAATCTTTGGTAATTTCAAATCGCCATAACTTTTGACTCGTATACTCGTTTTGGGTGGTTCAAATTGCTATGGTTTCCTTGTTAAGTCCTCTACTACAATATGTAATGATCCAATATCATATTTTTACCATTTTGATCAGGTCTTACCAAGAAAGTCACTAGTTTACTTGTTTTAGTAACTTGTTGTAACAATCAATAACAATAACTTGTTTTGGTCATTTTTATACATCATGGACATGATAACAAGACAATATATAGCACAAATAATATGTAAATAACATGAACATGATTATTTAACAAGAATCAAGTTAGGGTTTGGCTCACAACTTTTGGCTTTCAAAGATGAAAGGAAGTTAACATGTAAGGATAGGACTTTGATAGACTTGCTTCAACCCTTTTTCACTTCATGCAATCTTTCTACCCTTGGTATTCTTGAAAGATGGATGATGAAGGTTTAGGTGAAATGAGTGGATTTAAACTCAAGAGAAATCACCAAGTATATGAGGTTATGGAAGTGTTTGATGAATGATAATCTATCTAGGGTTTCTACCTTGAACTAGCACTTGAATCTTGCATGAAACTTGGAAGGAATTAAGCTAATATGAGAGTGTTTGTGTGTGTGGAAGTGCACGGCACCAAAGGAGGGGGAAGGGGGCTTTATATGCCTTTGAGGAGGTTACTTCCTTGACTAGTCAACACCTTGGAGACCAAGGTGAACACTTGTAACCATCTTAAGGCCTTAAGCACAAGATCAAGCCACCTAGTGTGAATACCCCCCCCCCATATGGCGGTTTGTATGAACTTGGAGAGCAAGGGTGGACTTTGGATGATATTATCCAAGATATCTAGTGTGTTTTGACTCCGGGAAATGCCAATCGTAAATGATTAAGCCTCAAAACGTAAAACCGGGTATCGTAAAATTATGGAACTTGAAAGTATTGATAAACATGTCAATAAGTTCCATAATAAAATATAAAATGAGTGGTAGGTTCCATCGGGTGCTAAAACCCTGCTAAAAACTGGAAACACGGGTCTAAAACGCGTAATTCGCGTAAAACGCTGAATATTGCGTAAAATTGAGAAAAGTAAAATGTTACTTTTCTAATGTGCTAAAAATGATTTAAAATGACTTATAATGTCTAGACTGGGCTCAGTCTAGTGTCGGTTGGTATTAAATGTCTTTTAGACATCAAACCGTAAGCCTAAAAATCAAGGAATGACTTATAACATCAAGGGATGATTTTTGGTCAATGGAGGAGGGAAAAATATGTTGACTTTTTCTAATAAGTTGAAAACTCAAAAAGTCTTAGAAACGTGTTTTGTGGTCTAACGGTTAATCGCCCAAACGGTTAAGCGTGCTCATGCGAGAGTAGTACATGCTTGGGTGACCTGCTGGGAAGTTTTTGGTCATATTTTTCTCAGTCACGATTAATTCTCAAATAAATCATGAGTGTGTGAAATATTTTACTGATGTGGGGTCACCTGACGGGGTTGAATTTCGTTGTGCGTAGAATTTCTGATTGACGTTTTACCCTAAAACGTGTAATTCCGTGTAATTCCTTAATAACTTTCACGAAAATGAGCTTATGAAAGTTAAACTTTTAATTTGCCATGGAAATGATTTATCACTCGATAAAATCAAATAAAAATCAACTTTCGGGAAAGTTTCGGAAAAAAAATGAATAGTAAAAGTGAATAGTGAAATTTTCCGGGAATGGTAATTAACCTGAAATTGTGAATTGTTACACTAACCATGTCTAGGACGTGAAAATCCGCTAAGATAGTTAACTTTCCTACGTGAACAACTACATCCTTAATCATTTCAACCGGGTGGGCAATACTTCCATCCGCTAGACCTATCAACACCTTCGTTTCCTCTAACTTTCCTAGCTTAAGAGTGGTGAATAGGGATAAGGGAATCAAGTTGAGGCTTGACCCTAAACCGACTAGTGTGTCGAAAGCGTCGGATCTTCCTATTTTACAAGGCAAAACAAATATACCCGGATCGTCAAGCTTCTTAGGCAACTTGTTTTGAACGAAGGCGGTCTCATTTTTACCTAGTTTAAACTTCTCATATTTTTCTAGGTGGGCACTATAGTAGGGAGCGCGGGCTAAGACATCAATGACGGGACGTTCAAGGTGAACTTCCTTGAATTCATCGTCAAGGTCTTGCGTAGGAGGTGTTTCAACTATACTTTTGACCGGTTCTATATCGGGTGTTTTATTTGGTTGGTCCTTTTGAAGAATTGGGTTTTGTTTGAAACACGTGCTCGTTGATTTGACCGAGTAGTATTATGGACACGAAGTGGGTGACAAAACTGAAGGTATGGAATTAACGTTTAGTTTCGGATTCTTGCCGTGTCGCTTGGGAGTGCTCCCATTTCCCGGTCATTGAGAACTTTCAACTGATGAGGCGAAAAATGAACCACTTTTAGGAGGTCATTTAAGCCCGGAATTGAATTTATTTGATCAAATATTGCCCTAAATCGTTCCTTTTGTGATCTTAGGTACTTTGGGAGAGAAATCTGGAAAAGGAAGCAATTCGGACGTTTTTGGAGCATAAAAGTGAAGAAAACGCCAAAGTCTTAATTTTCCTTGCTGGGAACAGTAGGTGACGGCGTCAAGAAGGAATTTCTGACTTCGTCAAGAGTAATTTCCATGACGACCCATTACAGATTTGACGGCGTCACGAAGTAGGGCGTCAAGAGTAAAATGCATGACGGTCTGGAAAATGCTAACACAAGACGGCGTCAAAAGTAGATCAAGGCAGTCCGAGAAGTATTTTGGCGGCGAGATGACGGCGTCACAAGATTTTTCTTGACGCCGTCAGACCCTATTTCCTATATATAGTTTTCTAATTTTCACATTAAAAAGAGAGAAGTTTTGGAGAAACCCTAAGTACGAACTTGGTACGAATTTTACAGGTTTTTCAAGGGTTCTAAGCCCTTGATACCTTTCATGTGTAATTGAGATAAGTATTCTTTTAATTCAATCAATATGTCTATGTGTTGGTTGTCTATATCTTGTTCTTGTCTTAATTCCATCTTGCTAGGCTAGATCTATCTTGTGTTTGCTTGGATCTAATGAAATCTAGATGTTAATTATGTGTTGATTACTTGTTTATAGTTGTATTGGATGAATGAATTTGATGTTAGGCTTAAGAAAACTGGCAGATCTCCAAATAGTAACATGCTTGAACGTCTTAGGAAACATGAACCGACGTGCACTAGGTTTTATTGGTTGTATTTAATGCATGAGTAAATTCTAATGATCCCATGTTAGGAGCTTCTTAGCCGGCTAGACATAGGAGTGAAGTAGGCACTCATAGGATTGGGGAATTAAGTGCGCCACCCCATGAATGGTATTAAGGAATACAATCCGTCATCCACGCAACTATAACAAGTATTTAACGTGTAAAAGATATCTAGGGAGTAGTGAAATCTAAGTAAATACATTTTCTCCACTTATTGCTCACAACCTTAGTATAATTTAGTTTATTTTCATTTTTAGTATTTTATTTTGATTGCATCTTTAGTATTGGGTTAGTTGACTAGCAACTAATTCCGCCCAAATTCTTCAAACCCGAGATTTTTTATTTGCTTTCTAAAAAAATATAAAAATACAAAAAGAATCATCCCTCACCTTTAGAACTAGTATTTAGGTTTTCTAATCCTAGCAACACTATTCCTAGCTGAACGATCAATCCCCCGGTACTTGTCACTATACTATACTACAACGATCAGGTACACTGCCTGGTGGGGGTTGTAAGCTTCTCAAGTTCCCTTGAGAGGTAAAGCCTGGTGCGATTCCCACGTATCAAGTTTTTGGCGCCGCAGCCCGGGGAATAGTTATTGTCTAGGTTAGAATCTCTTTTTATTAGGTCTACTTGCTAGATTCCTTTCTAGTGAGATTTTATTTTTATTTTTAGGTTTTCTTTAGTCTATCTTATTTCTTTATGTCTTTGTTCATAACTCTTCACCACCCGACATCATGGGCAACGGGAACATCTTTGAACCCGTCATCCCACCACAACAAAACCCACCATTAGAACCCCTTAGGCCTCGAACCTTAGGAGAGTATTTCCGACCTAGCCACCAAGGCTACCGAAACACCATTGAGCTCACCGGAGCCAATGTGGCCCCCTTGCGATCCGACACCATCCGGTTGGTGCAAAGCGGATGTGCATTCCATGGACTTCGTTCCGAAGATCCAAACCAACATCTTAAGGACTTCCTCAAAATCGTTGATTCCATAGACCTAGGTGTTGAAACTAGAGAGACAACCCGATTACGCCTATTCCAATTCTCTCTACGGGATCAAGCTAGTCAATGGCTTGAGCGTTTACCCGCGGGATCCATCACCACATGGGATGATCTCACCACTCGTTTCCTTGCTCAATTTTTCCCACCGGGGAGAACTACTAAGCTTAGAAATGACATCTTGATGTTCCAACAACGTCAAAATGAATCTCTTTATGAAGCATGGACTCGTTTCAAGGACTTACTCCAAAAAAGTCCCTCATCATGGCATAGATCTTTGGCTCCAAGTCCAAATTTTTTATGACCATATCGATATCTCCACGAGGCGAGCCATTGACCAATCGGCCGGTGGTAAGCTACGTGATCTACGTGCGGAACAATCATGGGAACTCATAGAAGATCTTGCTCTCTATGACAACGAAAGTTGGAATGATCCCCGTGATTTAAACAAAACGGTCAAGGCAATATCTTTGCCTTCGAACAATTCTAGCACTCCCGACCGTAGGATCATGGAACTTGAGGACCAAGTCAAGTTTCTCATGAAATCTTACAAAGCTCCTAAACCTTCAAGCCAAGTGAACAAAATCACTTCTTCATGCGAATTATGTAGTGGTCCCCACGACACTCGTGATTGTGTGGAACTCCCCGGAACAGCTTTTGCGGACTACGCATCCACGCGTACCGACGAAGCGGGAGATAAGTGGTACACTTTCAAGCCCGAGCCAAACACTTACGGTGATTCATTCAACCCCTCTTGGAAAAATCACCCAAACCTTAGGTGGAAACAAAATCAACCCAATTCTTCCAATCCGCCTAATCGTTACCAACCAAACGGTCCACCATCCAACCGTACTTTTAACAACAATCCTTCTAACAACTATGGTAGTACCAACAATCTTGAAGGGTTGATGTCTAAGTTCATGGCATCTCAAGAAGCTCGCATATCTAAGTTTGAAGCCGATTTCAAACAAAAGCAAAGCGAGATGACCACTAGAATTGACGCATTGTTGAAAGTTCTCAATGACCGAGAAATGGGAGCACTCCCAAGCGACACAATCAAGAATCCGAAACTAAACGTTAATTCCATATCTTCAGTTTCGTCACCCACTTCATGTCCACAATACTACTCGGTTAAATCAACGAGCAAGTGTTTCAAACAAAACCAAATTCTTCAAAAAGACCAATCAAATAAAATACCCGATACAGAACCGGTCAAAAGTATAGTTGAAACACCTCCTACGCAAGACCTTGACGATGAATTCAAAGAACTTCACCTTGAACGCCCCGTCATTGATGTCTTAGCGCGTGCTCCTTACTATAGTGCCCTCCTAGAAAAATATGAGAAGTTTAAACTAGGTAAAAATGGGACCGCCTTCGTTCAAAACAAGTTGCCTAAAAAGCTTGATGATCCGGGTATATTTGTTTTGCCTTGTAAGATAGGAAGATCCGAAGCTTTTGACACACTAGCCGATTTAGGGTCAAGCCTCAACTTGATTCCCTTGTCCTTATTCACCGCTCTTAAGCTAGGAAAGTTAGAGGAGACAGAGGTATTGATAAGGCTAGCGGATGGGAGTATTGCCCACCCGGTTGAAATGATTAAGGATGTAGTTGTTCACGTAGGAATGTTAACTATATTAGCGGATTTTCACGTCCTAGACATGGTTAGTGACACTACATGCCCATTATTGGTAGGAAGAGGATTTTTAGCAACCGCTAGCGCCATGATAGATTGCAAGGAGTCTAAGATAGCGGTAGGTGAAGGTGTTACTTGGTCGGTGTACGATGTAAAGAAGCATAGTTATGATTGTGATGATGAACCAACACCGCATTGGGTAGAGATGAATAGGAGACCGTCTAGATATGGACCTTGGATAGAAAGGAACTTCTTAGGACCTCAATGCCCATTTTATCTAGAAAAAGATTTCATTGAGAAAACACATTCGGTGGAACCAACGATGAGATCACGTAGTAACCCATGACCTTGAGTCTAGCTACAAGACTCGTAAATAAAGAAAAGCGCTTCTTGGGAGGCAACCCATGTTTTATGTGATTTTATTTTGTTTGTTTGTGATTTGCTTCCGTATGCATGCTTTATTTTTATTGTTGGTTGATCATGTTTCTAAACTAAATAGTGGAAATACTTTACTTTGTTGTTTTGGCCTAGTCTTAACTCCACCTAAAAGTATTTTTGCAAAAGATAAGTGTAAGGGGAAACCCCAAATATGTTTTTAAGAAACAAACCGATCATGATTCTCCACAATATTAAATGAACATGTATATTCGTATTTGTTAGAGTCAAATGCTTGTATTGAGTCATAATGAAGTTTTGCAGGATTTTCCAGGAAGTAGGACCAAGTTTTTCCAGAAATTTTCCGGAAACTTAACATAAGAATTTCTGCAGGTCACTTCTGACGGCGTCACGAGTTAACTCTTGACGGCGTCACGTGTAAAAATCTGGAAATTTTACCAGTTTTGATTTTCTAACGGAGTCTTATGGTTTTTGTGAATTATTAAGTTTTATAATCTCCAGGAAATCTGCAAACTTCATTCCACAAGCATTATATCTTATCTTGTTTTCTATGATTAAGTAACTTATATAGGATGCCGCCGATTTTACGTGAGGTTGTTTTTGTTTGTTTTCTCAGATTTACAGGTTATGTATGACAAGAAGATGATTTATATTCTGGAAGGGAAACTTTGATTGTTCATTTTCTTGGAGAAAGATTTAACCTGGCCACCTTATTATCCATACCAAGCGAACCAGGGGAGTATTTGATTTCATTCTTTTTACTTATTTCACTTTTACATTCTTTACTTGAACACTGGGGACAATGTTCATCCTAAGTGTAAGGGGAGGGTAAAATGATGATACCTTACAAATACACTTTCGCTTGAGTTTGTTTGTTTGATAGTAGATGTGTAATAAAACTATGAGAAATACTTGTTAGTGCAATTTTAGCGCCAAATTTAAATTTTTTTACAACATTTAGGAGTGAAACTTTAGCCATAGAAAGCGTATCATGAATAGGAGATTGTATGACTAGCGCATAACCGTATATTCAGAAAAATTTTCCACCCAAATATGTGAGGTTCGCCTTTAGATTTGATAGGAAAAGCATTTACTATTAGTGCTTAGGAATGTACCGGTAGCATTTAGATTCTAGAACTTGTGTTAGTGATGCATCCCGAGACCGCTAGTGAGACTACATTCGTGTGGTAGGATTTACTACATGATAAGAGGCATTAGGATCACCCTTGTGTTAAACCCGTATCATAATTACTTGACCATTTAAGTCATATTACTTGGCTAGTTAAGTCAACTAATTTTTCCCACACCCTTAGCGTTGTACTCATTTTTAGTACACGAAACCCCTAGTATACCCCTTCGAGCCTATCTTTTCGTTTCTAACTTTAAGCATTTTACTTAAGGGAAGAATTTGTCACACCCCACTTAAATGTACACCCAAATCGCCTTAGCTTTCCGTGTATGCACTCATTTTTAGTGCATTATTGTTATTTGTTAAACCTAAGTTAACTATCTAATTGATTACATGGTTGCAAAGTCGAGTCATATCCTTGTACATATTGTTTTGGGACGATTGGGACTCATGGGTAATGTACTTATTTTATGAAGTAATGGGGAAGAACATCATATATTACCCCCATATGTGCGTTAATCTTAAAAGTGCTCCAAGTGTTTTGATTTTCTTAATTCGAGTCAATAGAATAGTTCATTGTAAAGTATGTAAAAATTCAAGTGTAAGGGAAATTTACATTCCCATGATGTATTATTTTGGATGGTAGGGTACGAGTGTATGCAAAAAAAAAAAAAAAAAAAAAAAAAAAAAAAAAAAAAAAAAAAAAAAATCAAAAAAATCAAAAAAAAAGAGAAAAAGAAAAAGAGAAAAAACATACGGACTACCATCCCTTTTTCATTCTATGTTTATTTTATGTTTTTGTTATTTTTCATTTATTAGCTTAAGTCGAGTCTAGTCTTGGCTTAGCAACGCCACAATGTACATGTAATTAACCAAGATTGTTAACTCGCCACCAGTAAAACTTCCTTTATCCAACCAAACCGTGTATTTCATATCCCTACACCTAACGTTACAACCCTTTAAAAGACCTCTTTGATAGTTTATCCTAGGTGCTTACGCCATGTGGTGGAGGTTTGATCCTTTCCTAAGCCTATGGTAATCTATTTTGCTATGACAGGTAGTGAGAGATATCTTCCGTTTTCATATTGTAATTTATACTTTATTACACCCGAGAGATGTGAGTATCTAAACACTATTTGTGAGGTGCATGTGTATGACCTCCGTGCTTGTCTATTGGTCTTTAGTGGAATGATTATTTGTTGTAATTACTTTTATATTAGTGTTAAATGACCCCTAACTTGTATTTTGAGTAGAATAAAAGCGCATTTGCTTGAGGACAAGCAAATCTCAAGTGTAAGGGTATATGATGAGGCGAAAAATGAACCACTTTTAGGGGGTCATTTAAGCCCGGAATTGAATTTATTTGATCAAATATTGCCCTAAATTGTTCCTTTTGTGATTTTAGGTACTTTGGAAGAGAAATATGGAAAAGGAAGCAATTCGGACGTTTTTGGAGCATAAAAGTGAAGAAAACGCCAAAGTCTTAATTTTCCTTGCTGGGAACAGTAGGTGACGGCGTCAAGAAGGAATTTCTGACGGCGTCAAGAGTAATTTCCATGACGACCCAGTACAGATTTGACGGCGTCACGAAGTAGGGCGTCAAGAGTAAAATGCATGACAGCCTGGAAAATGCTAACACATGACAGCATCAAAAGTAGATCAAGGCAGTCCGAGAAGTATTTTGGCGGCGAGATGACGGCGTCACAAGATTTGTCTTGACGCCGTCAGACCCTATTTCCTATATATAGTTTTCTAATTTTCACATTAGTTTTAGAGAAACCCTAAGTACGAACTTGGTACGAATTTTACAGGTTTTTCAAGGGTTCTAAGCCCTTGATACCTTTCATGTGTAATTGAGATAAGTATTATTTTAATTCAATCAATATGTCTATGTGTTGGTTGTCTATATCTTGTGCTTGTCTTGATTCCACCATGCTAGGCTAGATTTATCTTGTGTTTGCTTAGATCTAATGAAACCTAGATGTTGATTACTTGTTGATGGTTGTATTGGATGAATGATTTCAATGTTAGGCTTAAGAAAACTGGCAGATCTCCAAATGGTAACATGCTTGAACGTCTTAGGAAATATGAACTGACGTACACTAGGTTTTATTGGTTGTATTTAACGCATTAGTAAATTCTAATGATCCCATGTTAGGAGCTTCTTAGCCGGCTCGACATAGGAGTGAAGTAGGCACTCATAGGATTGGGGAATTAAGTGCGCCACCCCATGAATGGTATTAAGGAATAAAATCCGTCATCCACGCAACTATAACAAGTAATTAATGTGTAAAAGATATCTAGGGAGTAGTGAAATCTAAGTAAACACATTTTCTCCACTTATTGCTCACAACCTTAGTATAATTTAGTTTATTTTCATTTTTAGTATTTTATTTTGATTGCATCTTTAGTATTGGGTTAGTTGACTAGCAACTAATTCCGCCCAAATCCTTCAAACCCGATTTGCTTTCTAAAAAAATATAAAAATACAAAAAGAATCATCCCTCACCTTTAGAACTAGTATTTAGGTTTTCTAATCCTAGCGACACTATTCCTAGCTGAACGATCAATCCCCCGGTACTTGACACTATACTATACTACAACGATCAGGTACACTGCCTGGTGGGGGTTGTAAGCTTCTCGAGTTCCCTTGAGAGGTAAAGCCTGGTGCGATTCCCACGTATCATCAACAATGCGTCAATTTTGGTGGTCATCTCGCCTTGCTTTTGTTTGAAATCGGCTTCAAACTTAGATATGCGAGCTTCTTGAGATGCCATGAATTTTGACATCAACCCTTCAAGATTGTTGATACTACCATAGTTGTTAGAAGGATTGTTGTTGAAAGTACGGTTGGAGGGTGGACCGTTTGGTTGGTAACGATTAGGCGGATTAGAAGAATTGGGTTGATTTTGTTTCCACCTAAGGTTTGGGTGATTTTTCCAAGAGGGGTTGTATGAATCACCGTAAGGGTTTGGCTCGGGCTTGAAAGTGTACCACTTATCTCCTGCTTCGTCGGTACGCGAGGATGCGTAGTCCGCGAATGTTGTTCCGGGGAGTTTCACACAATCACGAGTGTCATGGGGACCACTACATAATTCGCATGAAGAAGTGATTTTATTCACTTGGCTTGAAGGCTTAGGAGCTTCGTAAGATTTCATGAGAAACTTGACTTGGTCCTCAAGTTCCATGATCCTACGGTCGGGAGTGCTAGAGTTATTCGAAGGCAAAGATATTGCCTTGACCCGCTTTGTTCAAGTCACGGGGATCATTCCAACTTTCGTTGTCATAGAGAGCAAGATCTTCTATGAGTTCCCATGATTGTTCCGCACTTAGATCACGTAGCTTACCACCGGCCGATTGGTCAATGGCTCGCCTCGTGGAGAGATCGATATGGTCATAAAAGATTTGGACTTGGAGCCAAAGATCTATGCCATGATGAGGGACTTTTTGGAGTAAGTCCTTGAAACGAGTCCATGCTTCATAAAGAGATTCATTTTGACGTTGTTGGAACATTAAGATGTCATTTCTAAGCCTAGTAGTTCTCCCCGGTGGGAAAATTTGAGCAAGGAAACGAGTTGTGAGATCATCCCATGTGGTGATGGATCCCGCGGGTAAACTCTCAAGCCATTGACTAGCTTGATCCTGTAGAGAGAATTGAAATAGGCGTAATCGGGTTGTCTCTCTAGTTTCAACACCTAGGTCTATGGAATCTACGATTTTAAGGAAGTCCTTAAGATGTTGGTTTGGATCTTCGGAACGAAGTCCATGGAATGCACATCCGCTTTGCACCAACCTGATGGCGTCGGATCGCAAGGGGGTCACATTGGCTCCGGTGAGCTCAATGGTGTTTCGGTAGCCTTGGTGGCTAGGTCGGGAATACTCTCCTAAGGTTCGGGGCCTAAGGGGTTCTAGTGGTGGGTTTTGTTGTGGTGGGACGACGGGTTCAAAGATATTCCCATTGTCCATGATGTCGGGTGGTGAAGAGTTACGAACAGAGACACAAAGAAATAAGATAGACTAAAGAAACCTAAAAATAAAAATAAAAAAATAAAATCTTACTAGAAAGGAATCTAGCAAGTAGACCTAATAAAAAGAGATTCTAACCTAGACAATAACTATTCCCCGGCAACGGCGCCAAAAACTTGATGCGTGGGGATCGCACCAGGCTTTACCTCTCGAGGGATCTCGAGAAGCTTACAATCCCCACCAGGCAGTGTACCTGATCGTTGTAGTATAGTATAGTGTCAAGTACCGGGGGATTGATCGTTCAGCTAGGAATAGTGTCGCTAGGATTAGAAAACCTAAATACTAGTTCTAAAGATGAAAGATGATTATTTTTGTATTTTTATATTTTTTAGAAAGCAAGTAAAAATCTAGGGTTTAAAGGATTTGGGCGGAATTAGTTGCTAGTCAACTAACCCAATACTAAAGATGCAATCAAAATAAAATACTAGAAATGAAAATAAAACTAAATTAAACTAAGGTTGTGAGCAATAAGTGGAGAAATGTGTTTACTTAGATTTCACGACTCCCTAGATATCTTTTACACGTTAATTACTTGTTATAGTTGCGTGGATGACGGATTGTATTCCTTAATACCATTCATGGGGTGGCGTACTTAACTCCCCAATCCTATGAGTGCCTACTTCACTCATATGTCGAGCCGGCTAAGAAGCTCCTAACATGGGATCATTAGAATTTACTCATGCATTAAATACAACCAATAAAACCTAGTACACATCGGTTCATATTTCCTAAGACGTTCAAGCATGTTACCATTTGGAGATCTGCCAGTTTTCTTAAGCCTAACATTGAAATCATTCATCCAATACAACCATAAACAAGTAATCAACACATAATCAACATCTAGGTTTCATTAGATCTAAGCAAACACAAGATAAATCTAGCCTAGCATGGTGGAATCAAGACAAGCACAAGATATAGACAACCAACACATAGACATATTGATTGAATTAGAAGAACACTTATCTCAATTACACATGTAAGGGTTCAAGGGCAGAAAACCCTTGAAAAACCTGTAAAATTCGTATGTGGTTCGGCCTTAGGGTTTCTCCAAAACTTCTCTTTTTTATGAATGAAAATTAGAAAACTATATATAGAAAACTGAGGCTGACGGCGTCAAGAACAAAGGGGTGACGCCGTCATCTCGCCGCCAAAAAGAATTCTCGGACTGCCTTGATCTACATCTGACGCCGTCATGTATTAACTTTTTCCAGGCCGTCACGTATTTTACTCTTGACGCTCTTCCTTGTGACACCTTCATTTCTGTACTGGGCCGTCATGCAAATTACTCTTGACGCCGTCAGGATGGTACTCTTGACGCCGTCACATACTGTTCCTAGCTTGGAAAATTAAGTCTTTGGCATTTTCTTCACTTTTATGCTCCAAAAACGTCCGAATTGCTTCCTTTTCCAGTTTTCTCTCCCAAAGTACCTAAAATCACAAAAGGAACGATTTAGGGCAATATTTGATCAAATAAATTCAATTCCGGGCTTAAATAACCCCCTAAAAGTGGTTCATTTTTCGCCTCATCATCGAGTCATATTCAATAAGATTTAGCATCATAAACATGTGAATTCTATCTAATTTCACTATTATGGCCTTGTGCCATACAAGGCCGGATTTGGCTATGGGCCTTAAGGGCGACAGCCCAAGGGCAGCCCAAAAAGAGGGGCATCATTTTACAGTCCATATGTACGGACATGTGCTAGTCTCATTTAACTCATTTTTTATTAAAGCCACCAACAAAAGAGAGGGGCATAAGTACTGTGACTTTTAACAAATTCAAAAGAATAACAAAATTCACACAATCACACGAGTAGCGCATCTTATTCACTTTCAACGGCTTTTTTTTTGTTCATCATCATCATCATCATCAAATTAAGAGGGCATCAGGCCATCAAAGTATCAAACGAACAGAAGTAATAAGAGTCGAATTCGAAATAATCAAGGCATAAACGAATCAAGCGGTCATTTTTTCTTCTCTTTGAAAATTTTGATCAGGTGATATTACTTCGTACATATTACTCGTGCTTTAGTAGATAGAATATTATATAATTTGAACTCGATATTATCATCATGTTGCGTCGCTCACAACCGTTAGGTGCCCAAAATAGAAAACAGAAAAAAATGAACAAGAATCTGAGCGACCTCTACACGGTTCTATGGATGAATTTGTAATTAAAACGAAAAAGAATAATAATAGTGTTGTAGAAAATGATGGCAAGGTTAACATTACTATAGATAATGAAACCCCTATAACAATGAAAACCTAGAAAATGATGAGGTTAACGCCAATGATGATAATGAAAATCCTATAAAAAATAAAAACCTAAATGATGAGGTTATCGCAAACGATGATAATGAAAATCTAGACAACGATGAGGTTAATGTTAGCGAAGATAATGAAAATCCTCTTGAAGAAAATAATGAAAATCCTCAAAATGGTTATGTTGATGGAGTTAATCACAATATTTTTGATGTAAAAGTTGGGATTGTTTAGATTCAAACTTAAAAGAGTTAATTGAGATGTTGGCATCCGAGATAAAATCAGAAATAATAATAAAAAAAATGAAAGAGGCAAAATATTATTCTATAATTCTCGATTGCACTCCTGATGTAAGTCGTTAAGAACAAATGACTTTATTTATTAGATGTCTTGATGTATCGAGCTCACCAATTAAGTTAGAAGAGTTTTTCTTAGAGTTTTTGGTCATAGAAGATGTTAGAGTTTGACAATCAATATAGCACATACGCGGAAGCAAGGATCAATAATAACACGTATAAAGATTAACTAAAACATAAATAGTAAACGTACCCGAAGCACTTCAATAAAGCTTGAACTTGTGTAAAATAGATCAATGATAAACCCCTTACCGTTTTGTTTATCGATCTCTTAATAATTACTAAAGTAAGTAATTACCTCGTTCTTGTATACACAAACTAATACCGAATCAAATTAATTGCAAGATTAAAACACAAGTATGTTTAGCTTATGAAAATTTCGATCCAACCCTAAGGGTTTCTTAGGTTCGATCGGCTAGGAGAAAACAAGAAGAGAAAACCAAACTTAGGGTATTGTGTGTGCACAAAAGATGTGAATGAATGACCCTAAGGTTTGATTATATACTAGAGGAAACTTGGAGACCAAGCAAGGGCATGGGTCGACCCCCCTTGGGCCTTGATTGATCGGCCATACACCCTAGAGGGTGTTCCAGATCCTTCTTGTCATCCAATTTTCAATCTAGTCCTTTCCGTTTCCTTTTAATGATAATTAGTCCATACATTTAATAATTAACGATCATTAATCCTTTAACTCGTGTTATTAATAAATATAACTAACAATTAATATTTATTAATCTTTGACTCTTGTTTGTAATGTGTGCAATCCCGAGGTCTCGGGTTCGATACTAGTCATTTACATATTAATATTTATACGTAACTTTTAACAGCTCCCACTCGTATATCTATTAATAGTAAAATGACATTGGTTGGCGTCTTGCAACACTCCAATGCCCCCAGTTCGACCTGAGCTAGGTTTTCTGGAAAACCTTTAATGATTCATCATTATTATTATCCTTTCGCCTCTAATACTACATTAATAAAGATGTGAGGTTCTTTATTAAATTATGTTTCTCGTCTCTTTATGATTGAACAAAATTACCAAAACATCTGAACGTATTCCAGATAGACTTTGGGTGTGGCCACACAAACATTTTGTCAACCCTACGAGGGGCCCAGCAGTATTAAACTTCTGAACAAATCAGAAGGAACGAATTCTCTCTTGACTACAAGAATAACCCATGAACTTTGATGAGTGTGTAAATACTCATCATTTCTGTTACAATTAAGCTGCAAAAACATATGAAAACACACAGGAATGCCTTAAAATACATAAAATTATCCCTGGATTGTGTTTTTATGCAAAAGGATTGAAAACTGATGAAAAACAAAACATTTCACATAATTTACAGTTTCAGTCCCTGAACTTTGAAAAATTGGCAAAACTAGTCCCTGGTAAATCAAAACATGAAAAATATCATCAAAGGTCCTTAGGAATTCATAAGTTGTCAAGAAAAGTCCTTTAAAATTTAAAAATTGCAAAATGACAACTTTGGTCCCTCAACTTTGAAAAGTGTCAAAAATAGTCCCTAAGGTTTTGAAAAATGGAAAATGTGAAAAATAAACCTTATACTATTCTAAATTGACAAAATTGGTCCTTATGATAACTTTTGAGAAGTACAAATTAAACCCTTCAAAAATCAAAAAATTGCAGATTTGGTCCCTGGAGTTTGTGGAATTGGCAGATTTGGTCCCAGAGGTTTAAAATAAAGAAATTTATACTTGTGGTCCTTGTACTAATGGTTAATCGCAGGTTCAGTCCTTATTTGAAGTTTGGGAATATTACAATTTTAGTCCCTCACTTTTGTCAAAATTACATAATTGGTCCTTGTTCACTAAATAACCAAACCGGACCCTTGTGTTTATTATAAGCCCCACAATCCAAATCCAGATCCAGTCCAATCCAGTACTAAACCACTTGGGCCCAAAATCCCTTCCAAGCCCACCCCCTTTGTTAATAAATAAAACGGACAAACCAAACACCCCCGCTTTTCGCTCTTCGTCTTCCACCTCACACCCACACCTGTAACTCCTACCTTAAACCACCACCTCACCCCTTCCAGCTCACTACCTAATCTCACCCACTCTCCACCACCCCTTTTCACAAAAACACGTAATAATTAATGCTTCTCCATTGCTTTTCACTGCAAACCCACCCCTGATCATGAATTTCACATCAAAGTCTCACCACTTGGCTTCAAACTCCACAAAACCCATGTTACTTGTCCCCTGCCACCTCCACAAGATACCAAGCTTCTTTAATTAGTCTCAAACCACTCCAATTCCACGTGTGCAGTTTTGGCGCCAAAAGTATTTTGAACGGCTTTGATCAATTTGACTAAATCAAGGGCCATGATTTGAAGTGGGAAAGTATCTGGATGCTAGTGGGAAGTTATTGAGTGATAAATACAGAGAAGGGAAGCAATGTGGAAGCTATCTAGTTTTAATTTTAAATAATGAATGTCGATTAGCTTAATTTCAAGTTTTCTTTGTATCTTTAAGCTTTTTAAGTTGTAATATCTGAACATCAGTGTGTTTTAAATCTTTGGTGATAATAAATTTCAAGCTTCATGTATAATTCTCAAGTTTGCAAATTTTCTTTTTACTCAAAAATATCATATATCTTAGTTGTTGTTTACAGTGGAATATAAGGATCAAATAAGCTCATATAAGCTCCCAGGAAGTTCATAAGTGCTTCTAGATATCTTAAAACTTGGCTTAATTACTAAAACTCACAAAACATAACTTGGTCAATAAAAGTCAAACTGTACCAAAAATTGGTTTGGATTCTGATTTAGAGTAATTTTGGAAAGGAAGCTGCTTGGATTATGGTTTAGAGACTCATGGGAGTCACATAAATTGATCTTGGTTCATGGTTCCATTGTTCACAGTTTCATCCATTTTGTAAGTTTTCATATCAATATTTCATACTACTATTTAAGTACTTACTTTGCTTAGGTATCTGTGTTTTCATGCTTATGTGTTGTTGTTAAGATAATATAAAGCTTAATATAGATAGCTTATTAATCAATTATCATTTGTACTTAAAATCAAATATATCACAGTTAAAACTCATTATTGGACAAATCTGAGTTTTAGGCTTGTAATGTGGTTGATTTCTGTTTAATTGTTCTTATACAATCATTATATAGTATTAGGAATCAGTGTAGTTGTTTAAATATACCATTTGCTTTGAAAATCTCATTTTCATAATCATAAGGTAGTGTTTGGATCAGTGGTTAGCACTGATGCGTGGGAATCGCACCTTGCTTTACCTCTCGAGGGATCTCGAGAAGCTTACAACCCCCACCAGGCAGTGTACCTGATCGTTGTAGTATAGTATAGTGACAAGTACCGGGGGATTGATCGTTCAGCTTAGGAATAGTGTCGCTAGGATTAGAAAACCTAATTAATAGTTCTAGAGGTGAGGGATGATTATTTTTGTATTTTTATATTTTTATGAAAGCAAGTAAAATCTCGGGTTTTGGAAGAGTGGACGGAATTAGTTGCTATTCAACTAACCCAAAGCTATTATATAATTAAAATAAAATAATGAAAATGAAAATAAACTAATTATACTAAGGTTGTGAGTAGTAATTGGAGAAATTGTGTTTACTTAGACTTCACTACTCCCTAGATATCTTTTACATGTTAATTACTTGTTACACTTGTATGAATGACGGATTGTATTCCTTAATACCATTCGTGGGGTGGCATACATAACTCCCCAACTCTATGAGCTCTTATCTCCTCCTACACCATGACCCAGCACAACTATAGGGATTGTAAACAGTGGCTCATGCATTAAATACAACCAATAAAGACCTAGTACGCCTCGGTTCATGTTTCTTAAGACGTTCAAGCATGTTACCATTTGGAGATCTGCCAGTTTTCTTAAGCCTAACATATAAATCATTCATTCAAAACAAGAATAGACAAGTAATCAACACATAATCAACATCTAGGTTTCATTAGATCTAAGCAAACACAAAAGAGATCTAGCCTAGCATAGTAGAATTGAGACAAGAACAAGATATAAACAACCAACACATAGACATATTGATTGAATTGAAAGTACACTTATCTCAATTACAATGCAAGGTCTCAAGGGTTTGGAACCCTTGAAAAACCTGTAAAAGAGGCACCAAAATCGTCTTTAGGGTTTCACCAAAACTTCTCTTCTTTTAATGAAAAAACTAGAAAACTATATATAGGAAAAACAGGCTGACGGCGTCAAGAGTTACTTGTGACGCCGTCACCTCGCCGCCATATACTTCCTCGGACGGCCTTGATCCACTTATGACGGCCTATGTGACGCCGTCACCACCCACGGTATTTTATTCTTGCCACTTTGACGCCGTCATGAAGCCTTCTGACGCCGTCACCACCTACGGTGTTTAATTCCTCATGTCTGACGCCGTCAAGATGGTGGTCTTGACGCCGTCACCTTGTATCTTCAGCATGGAAATTTGGTACTTTGCCGTTTTCTTCACTTTTATGCTCCAAAAACGTCCAAAATGGCTTCTTTTCCAGAATTCACTCTCCAAACACCAAAAATCACAGAAGGAACGATTTAGGGCAATATTTGATCAAATAAAGTCGGATTCGGGTTTAAATGACCCCCTAAAAACGGATCATTTTTCGCCTCATCATATACCCTTACACTTGAGATTTGCTTGTCCTCAAGCAAATGAGCTTTTATTCTACTCAAAAGACAAGTTAGGGGTCATTTAACACTAATATAAAAGTAATTACAACAAATAATCGTTCCACTAAAGACCAATAGACAAGCACGGAGGTCATACACAAGCACCTCACAAATAGTGTTTAGATACTCACATCTCTCGGGTGTAATAAAGTAATATAACATTATGGAAATGGAAGATATCTCTCACTACCTGTCATAGCAAAATAGATTACCATAGGCTTGGGAAAGGATCAAACCTCCACCACATGGCGTAAGCACCTAGGATAAACTATCAAAGAGGTCTTTTAAAGGGTTATAACGTTAGGTGTAGGGATATGAATTACACGGTTTTGTTGGATAAAGGAAGTTTTACTGGTGGCGAGTTAACAATCTTGGTTAATTACATGTACAAGATGGCGTTGCTAAGCCAAGACTAGACTCGACTTAAGCTAATAAATGAAAAATAACAAAAACATAAAATGAACATAGAATGAAAACGGGATGGTAGTCCGTATGTTTTTTCTCTTTTTCTTTTCTATTTTTTTTTCTTTTTCTTGATTTTTTCGATTTTTTTTTTTTTTTTTTTTTGCATACACTCTTACCCTACCATCCAAAATAATACATCATAGGGGTTTGAGCAATCCCCTTACACTTGAATCTTTACATACTTTACATTAAACTAATCTAATGACTCGAATTAAGAAAATCAAAACACTTGGAGCACTTTTAAGATTAACGTACATATGGGGGTAATAATATTATGTTCTTCCCCATTACTCCATAAAATAAGTACTTACCCATGAGTCCCAATCGTCCCAAAATAATATGTACAAGGATATGACTCAACTTAGCAACCATGTAATCAATTAGATAGTTAACTTAGGGTTTAACAAATAACAATAATGCACTAAAGATGAGCGCATACACGGAAGGCTAAGGCGATTTGGTTGTACATTTAAGTGGGGTGTAACAAATTCTTCCTTTAAGTAAAATGCTTAAAGTTAGAAACGAAAAGATAGGCTCGGAGGGGTGTACTAGGGGTATCGTGTACTAAAAATGAGTACAACGCTAAAGGTGTGGGAAAAATTAGTTGACTTAACTAGTCATGTAATATGACTTAAATGGTCAAGTAATTATAATACGGGTTTAACACAAGGGTGATCCTAATGCCTCTTATCATGTAGTAAATCCTACCACACGAATGTAGTCTCACTAGCGGTCTCGGGATGCATCACTAACGCAAGTTCTAGAATCTAAATGCTACCGGTACACTCATAAGCACCAATAATAAATGCTTTTCCTATCAAAACTAAAGGCGAACCTCACATTTTTGGGTGGAAAATTTTTCTGAATATACGGTTATGTGCTAGTCATACAACCTCCTATCCATGAGACGCTTGCTATGGCTAAAGTTTCACTCCTAAATGTTGTAAAAAAATTTAAATTTGGCGCTAAAATTGCACTAACAAGTATTTCTCATAGTTTTATTACACATCTACTATCAAACAAAACAAACTCAAGCGAAAGTGCATATGTAAGGTATCATCTTTTTACCCTCCCCTTACACTTAAGATGAACATTGTCCCCAATGTTCAAGTAAAGAATGTAAAAGTTAAAAAGTAAAGAGAATGAAATCAAATACTCCCCTGATTTGCTCGGTATGGATTATAGGTTGGCCAGGTTAAATCTTCCTCCAAGAAAACGAACAATCAAAGCTTCCCTTCCAGAATATAAATCATCTTCTTGTCACAAATAACCTGTAAATCCTGACAACAATAGACAAGGCAACCTCGCGTAAAATCGGCGGCATCCTATATAAGTTACTAAATCCTAGAAAACAAAGTAAGATATAATGCTTGTGGAATGAAGTTTGCAGATTTCCTGGAGATTATAAAACTTAATAATTCACAAAAACCATAAGACTCCGTTAGAAAAACAAAACCGGTAAAATTTTCAGATTTTAACTCCTGACGCCGTCAAGAGCAATACCCTGACGCCGTCAGAATGGACCTGCAGAAATTCTTATGTTAAGTTTCCGGAAAATTTCGGGAAAAACTTTGTCCTACTTCCTGGAAAATCCTGCAAAACTTCATTATGACTCAATACAAGCATTTGACTCTAACAAATACGAATATACATGTTCATTAAATATTGTGGAGAATCATGATCGGTTTGTTTCTTAAAAACATATTTGGGGTTTCCCCTTACACTTATCTTTTGCAAAAATACCTTTAGGTTGAAGTTAAGACTATGCTAAACAACATAGTAAAGTATTTTCACGTTTTATTTTAGAAGCATGATCAACCAACAATAAAAACAAAGCATGCATACGGAAGCAAATAACAATCAAACAAATAAAATCACACAAAGCATGGGTTGCCTCCCAAGAAGCGCTTTTCTTTATTTACGAGTCTTGTAGCTAGACTCAAAGTCATGGGGTACTACGTGATCTCATCATTGGTTCCACTCTCTAGGTCGTCTTCTAAACCAGTTTTGTATTCCGGACCTAGTTGCAAGCATTCTTTGTAGAAACCAAGCATCCTATTTCTAACATACTCTACTCCTCTACGTCTATCCTCCTCATTCCTATAATAAGCCGCTTGCTTACGTTCCTTTTCGAAATTAGAGAGAAGGCGGTATTGTTCGATCTTGTAGGGCATTTGATAAGCAACCTCATCATTGTCTTTCTTGAACCTAACTATCCCTAAAGTCGGATCATAACTCATCCTAGTGGCTTCAACAAAAGGCTTCCCGAATATAATTTGGCTTAGGCAAGCATCTATCACGGGACGAGTGTCTTCCACTATCATAAAATCAATCTCATAGGTGAGATTCCCTATAATCACATGTACTCCCTTAACCCTTCCTGCAAAATTACTTATCCAATTTTTACCGGGTATCATCCTAAAATTGAGTTGCTTCTTCATCACCCAATTGTAATAGGTCCTAGTCATGATGTTTACGGGGGATCTAAGGTCGATGTAAGCTTTCCATATATGCATGTGCCCGATATTGCATGGGATGTTAATGTTAGAGGGGTCTCCCATTTTGATAAGGGGGTCGCCAAAGATATATGTTCTCTCGGGGCTATCGAATAAATCCTTATGGTATTCCCGTTCCTCCTCGGTTGGCAACTTATCAAAGTATTTCTCTATAGGTTCTATCTCCTCCAATTTCTCATCCTTTTTAACCTCAACTTCCCTACTCTCATCCTCACTATTGGCTTCTACCTTAGCTTCATCCTTGTCACTCTCCTCTATCTCCTTATCTATTGGTTTAATGGTGACAACATTGACAAAATGGAAATGTTTGGATGATGAGGGGTTCTTAACTTGGATTCCACTATTGGTGTCCCTAGTGTCCTTCCTAGGTGTGACTAATGTTTGGTTGTTGAGGGCTTTCAACAAGTTGTCAATCTTGTTGGTCATCTCCGTTTGTTGTTGGTTGAATTCGGTTTCAAACCTAACTATGCGGGCTTCTTGAGATGCCATGAACTTTGACATCAATCCTTCAAGATTGTTGGTATTACCATAGTTGTTAGAAGGATTGTTGTTGAAAGTACGGTTGGATGGTGGACCGTTTGGTTGGTAACGATTAGGTGGGTTGGATGAATTGGGTTGATTTTGTTTCCACCTAAGGTTTGGGTGATTTTTCCATGAGGGGTTGTATGAATCACCGTATGTGTTTGGCTCGGGCTTGAAAGTGTACCACCTATCTCCCACTTCGTCGGTACGCGTGGATGCGTAGTCCGCAAAAGCTGTTCCGGGGAGTTCCACACAATCACGAGTGTCATGGGGACCACTACATAATTCGCATGAAGAAGTGATTTTGTTCACTTGGCTTGAATGCTTCGGAGCTTCGTAAGATTTCATGAGAAACTTGACTTGGTCCTCAAGTTCCATGATCCTACGGTCGGGAGTGCTTGAATTATTCGAAGGCAAAGATATTGCCTTGACCGTTTTGTTCAAATCACGGGGATCATTCCAACTTTCGTTGTCATAGAGAGCAAGATCTTCTATTAGTTCCCATGATTGTTCCGCACTAAGATCACGTAGCTTACCACCGGCCGATTGGTCAATGGTTCGCCTCGTGGAGATGTCGATATGGTCATAGAAAATTTGGACTTGGAGCCAAAGATCTATGCCATGATGAGGGACTTTTTGGAGTAAGTCCTTGAAACGAGTCCATGCTTCATAAAGAGATTCATTTTGACGTTGTTGGAACATCAAGATGTCATTCCTAAGCTTAGTAGTTCTCCCCGGTGGGAAAAATTGAGCAAGGAAACGAGTGGTGAGATCATCCCATGTGGTGATGGATCCCGCGGGTAAACGCTCAAGCCATTGACTAGCTTGATCCCGTAGAGAGAATTGGAATAGGCGTAAACGGGTAGTCTCTCTAGTTTCAACACCTAGGTCTATGGAATCTACGATTTTGAGGAAGTCCTTAAGGTGTTGGTTTGGATCTTCGGAACGAAGTCCACGAAATGCACATCCGCTTTGCACCAACCGGATGGTGTCGGATCGTAAGGGGGTCACATTGGCTCCGGTGAGCTCAATGGTGTTTCGGTAGCCTTGGTGGCTAGGTCGGGAATACTCTTCTAAGGTTCGGGGCCTAAGGGGTTCTAATGGTGGGTTTTGTTGTGGTGGGATGATGGGTTCAAAGATGTTACCACCTTCCATGATGTCGGATGGTAAAGAGTTACGAACAAAGGCACGAAGAAATAAGATAGACTAAAGAAGACCTAAAAATAAAAATAAAATCTTACTAGAAAGGAATCTAGCAAGTAGACCTAATAAAAAGAAATCCTAACCTAGACAATAACTATTCCCCGACAGTGGCGCCAAAAACTTGATGCGTGGGAATCGCACCTTGCTTTACCTCTCGAGGGATCTCGAGAAGCTTACAACCCCCACCAGGCAGTGTACCTGATCGTTGTAGTATAGTATAGTGACAAGTACCGGGGGATTGATCGTTCAGCTTAGGAATAGTGTCGCTAGGATTAGAAAACCTAATTAATAGTTCTAGAGGTGAGGGATGATTATTTTTGTATTTTTATATTTTTATGAAAGCAAGTAAAATCTCGGGTTTTGGAAGAGTGGGCGGAATTAGTTGCTATTCAACTAACCCAAAGCTATCATATAATTAAAATAAAATAATGAAAATGAAAATAAACTAATTATACTAAGGTTGTGAGCAGTAATTGGAGAAATTGTGTTTACTTAGACTTCACTACTCCCTAGATATCTTTTACATGTTAATTACTTGTTACACTTGTATGAATGACGGATTGTATTCCTTAATACCATTCGTGGGGTGGCATACATAACTCCCCAACTCTATGAGCTCTTATCTCCTCCTACACCATGACCCAGCACAACTATAGGGATTGTAAACAGTGGCTCATGCATTAAATACAACCAATAAAGACCTAGTACGCCTCGGTTCATGTTTCTTAAGACGTTCAAGCATGTTACCATTTGGAGATCTGCCAGTTTTCTTAAGCCTAACATATAAATCATTCATTCAAAACAAGAATAGACAAGTAATCAACACATAATCAACATCTAGGTTTCATTAGATCTAAGCAAACACAAAAGAGATCTAGCCTAGCATAGTAGAATTGAGACAAGAACAAGATATAAACAACCAACACATAGACATATTGATTGAATTGAAAGTACACTTATCTCAATTACAATGCAAGGTCTCAAGGGTTTGGAACCCTTGAAAAACCTGTAAAAGAGGCACCAAAATCGTCTTTAGGGTTTCACCAAAACTTCTCTTCTTTTAATGAAAAAACTAGAAAACTATATATAGGAAAAACAGGCTGACGGCGTCAAGAGTTACTCGTGACGCCGTCACCTCGCCGCCATATACTTCCTCGGACGACCTTGATCCACTTATGACGGCCTATGTGACGCCGTCACCACCCACGGTATTTTATTCTTGCCACTTTGACGCCGTCATGAAGCCTTCTGACGCCATCACCACCTACGGTGTTTAATTCCTCATGTCTGACGCCGTCAAGATGGTGGTCTTGACGCCGTCACCTTGTATCTTCAGCATGGAAATTTGGTACTTTGCCGTTTTCTTCACTTTTATGCTCCAAAAACGTCCAAAATGGCTTCTTTTCCAGAATTCACTCTCCAAACACCTAAAATCACAAAAGGAACGATTTAGGGCAATATTTGATCAAATAAAGTCGGATTCGAGCTTAAATGACCCCCTAAAAACGGATCATTTTTCGCCTCATCAAGCACCACTGAGGAGTTGGTCTTTGTTGTGGTTCATTACTTAGGTATGCTAAAAAAGGTTGTAATAGACCATTTAAGTCATCAAACTCAGTAACCTTCTGGAGAAAAGTCAATATGATCATTTGATCATCATAACAGCTATCTGTGGTGGATTTTGGTTCCACAAACCTTCATATCAGATCTTTGATTGTTAGTTTAGCTTAAAATCAGCTTAATATATCCTAATATAGTATAATTAGTCAGTAGTGATCATTAGAATTTGGTAAAAGTCAAACTAGCAAGTTTTACTAAAAAGTCAATTACATTTCTCAGATTTTCTCATAACTTCAAGGAATTTTGTAGATTTGTGTAGTAGGATTTAAGCTTTGAGCTTTTTAGGTTTAGCACTCTACCAGCTCATCTTTGATTTCCCATAGTTGTTACATTTTTGTGATTATTACCATGGGTCCCACAGACTTCCAAACATAACTGCAGGGCAAGGTAACTGCCCTGCATCAGCAGCTCAAGCCAACACCACAACTTGGTGATGGTTTTGTGACCACCCCAGTGGGTCCCACACCCCATAAATAGGCTCTTACAACCCCCTCCTACCAGGCTTGAACCCTTGACCCTTTGGTTGACCTGTACACCACTGGGACCCACCTTAAATCATCTTGGAAATCTGTCCCATTTCTATCTCAGTCACCATATAAGCAATTGCTTATTTCAGCTTTTTAGCTTATCCATTGAGCTTATATCAGCAAATCTAGCTTATTTAAGTTAAAATATCTTAGGTGAGCCAGTTTCACCCTTGTGGACCCCACACAAGCTCAGTTGAGCTTATTTCTTGTCCTAGTCAAACTTTGGTCAACTGTCTCAATAATAAGCTTACACACAGCTTATTAATAGTTTATAAAATTATTGCTTTTACAAAAGTTAGTTATTTTTAGGTATAAAATAGGTTGGTAAAAGAAAATTCAAGAAAAACAAATATAAAATTAAGTGATAGTTTCTATTTAATTCAATTTAATTTTAATTTTCATTTTTAGATTTTTATTAAGTAATTTGTAATTTTATACTTTTATTAATTTCCTTTTAGGTTAAAGTATTTTTAATAATTTTCTCAGATTTTTATTTTGTAATTTAGTATTTATAATAATTAATAATAGTTTTATTAATAATTAATCAATAAATAGGTTTTAAATAGCATAATTAATTTTTACATAGTAACACCTATATTTTATATTTTTCCTAGCTTTTATAAGTCATAAAATAATTTTAGAAATTTTCTTGTGATTTATACTGTTCATTTACTAGTTTTCATAATTTAATTATTTTAATTAGATATTAATTAATAAATAGAATAATAATTAGTAAATTAAATTAAAAATACATAATATAAACTTTTTATAATTTTTTAGGATTCCTATGATGGTTAATTAGATATATAAAATTTTTCATAATTATCTAAGTCTTTTTAGTAATTATAAATAAGTTAATCAATATAATTAGTTAAATAATAAATAAATAATAAATAATTAATAATAGATAGATAAATAGTGTGAAAAATATAATTTTAATTTTAAAATAAGTTTTATAATATTTTAGATTTTTAGAAACTTTAATTTTCATTTTCTAGACTTATTTTACATTTTTATAATTAATAGTTAATTGTTAAATAATTAATAATAGTTATTAAATATAAATAATTAATTAAATAGTTTTTAATTAATAAATAAATATTTTAAATTTATTTAATTTGCATTTAAGCCCCTAAGGCTTATAAAATCCCACTATAAGTTAAATTTGTTTTTGTTTACGTTTAATTAGTAAACGTTTACGTTTTCAGTTCCTTTTTCACTTGTACTTATCTGATTTCACGTATTAGTTGATATAGCTTATTAAAGCTATTCACTCTTATATTTCAGTAGTACAAATCACTTAAACCCTTTTCCTGTTCAATTCACCTGATCTAGAAGTCGTTTTATTTCAGATTTCACATCTCGTTGGGATCTAACGATCCGGGGAAACACTAAACTCACCGGAGTATTGGTTTAGGCTGTTTGACTTGTTGACCATTACTTGGTTGATATTATCTGACTGTTTAGCACCAATCAAAATTTGGCGCCGCTGCCGGGGAGGTGTGCTGCGTATTACGACTTTTTGAAATATCTGTGAGTTTGAATTTTCACACTTTGTTATATATCATCTTTTTGTTCATATTTTATTTTCTATTTGTAATTTCCCGTCACTCTAAGTATTCTTAGAGTCGTCTCTAGTGCATGCGCACTCGTTCTTCTAGGTCAACAAGCCCTTTACGTGAGCTTGTCAGAATTCCTCGAAGACGCCGTAGACGTTCTGCCCCAACAGCCGTATCTGAGGAACGTGCTGTTTCACCTAAGAAAGTTATCATGGCGGAAGACCGTCCGATGAATGAGCTTCTCCAAGCACCCATTGAGGGTTACGGAGACGCTATTGTTGTCCCAGCCATCGTGGCTGAATACTTTGAGCTCAAAACCGGGTTACTAAATCTAGTAACTTCAAGCCAATTTTATGGTTTTGAGAGGGATGATCCCCATGCTCATATTCGATGGTTTAATAAAATTACTTCTACCATCAAATACAAGAACGTCCCTTCCGAAGCAGTCAAACTTCTTCTTTTCTCATTTTCTCTTGAGGGAGCAGCCCGGATTTGGCTGGAAAAACAACCTCCTCGTTCCATAACATCATGGGAAGATTTAGTTACCAAATTTGTAAACGAATTTTTTCCCCCGTCCAGAACGACAAGTCTTAAAAATGAAATCATCAAATTTACTCAAAGGTTTGATGAATCGTTTGGTGACGCATGGGATCGTTTCAAAGAATTGCTTCGTCGATGTCCTCATCATGGTTTCACTGAATTAATGCAAATTGACACGTTTTATAATGGTGTGAGTCAATCTGACCAAGATTCTCTCAATGCCTCCGCGGGAGGTAATTTTTTGAGCAAAACCACAAAAGAAGCTTTAGAAATCATTGAAAATAAGTCCAAAGTCCGCACTACACGCACAAAACCATATAACTCCCAAGTGAGTGTTGGTCCTTCTACTTCATCACCCGTGAGTACTTCTAGCACCGATGCTAAGATAGACAAACTCACGGACGCCATTCAAGCTTTGGTTATCTCAAACCAGAAAAAAGTCACTTTCACACAAAACCCTTCACATGCTGAAGTTAAAAAAGTGGAAGTTTGTGTCACTTGTGGTGGCCCACATGCTTACTACAATTGTACTACCACCGATGGTAGTCCTTTTGAAGCCAATGCCTTAGCCGGTACTACAAATCAGGGGGTAATCAATACCGTCCTCAAATTGAACCAAGTTACCGTGCTAACACACATATGGGACCACCTGGGTTTAATCAAAACCCAAATTTGCAAAACAGAAACCAAAACCAACCACGAATGAACCAAGGTTATCAAAACCAAGGGAATTTCCATCCTGGACAGAATCAAGGTTTCCACAATTAAGGAAACTTTAACAGAAACAATTTCAACCCCGGAAATCATTTTCAGGGAAATGGTAATCCAAATCAAGGGAATTTTCAGCCACAACAAGGTTATAATCAAAATAACCGTGTCCAAAATTTCCCTAACCAAACACAAGCCATTCTCCCAGCTCCACAACCATCATCCGATGAGTTGTTAAAGCAGTTCATGAAAACTCAAGAAGAGACAAACAGGTTGTTGGTCAGCCAGATTTCTGAAATTAAGAAATCTTTAAATGAACAACCCTCGGGCTCTGGAAAACGATCGCAAACCCGAGGGGCGATGCAAAGGCGATCACGACCAGGAGCGGAGTTTCATATGATGGACCTACTGTTCCCACTACCCCTTCTTCTTCTTCTCCCAAGGTAGTGGAAAATAACGTCGAGGTAAATAAGGACGAAGTACTTCCTACTCATAAGGGAGGTACCCAACACGTCCCACCTCATGTTGTCCCGAAACCCAAACCAAAACCTAGAGTTGTTTTTGAACCAAATGATATTCCAGTTGAAACACCTCAGTCCAAACCTTCTACCTCCTCTATTCCTTACCCCTCACACTTGAGTGAACAAAAGCTCCGTGAAAAAGCTAGTCACCAGATGGATAAATTCTTTCAAATCTTCCAAGATTTGCATTTTGACATTAGCTTTGCGGATGCTATTATTCTGATGCCCAAATTTGCATCAACAATCAAACACTTGTTAAGCAACAAGGAGAAACTGTTTGAAATGGCAAAGACTCCCTTGAATGAGAACTGCTCAGTAGTTCTTTTAAAGAAGCTTACCGAGAAGCTGGGAGATCCTGGAAAATTTCTAATACCATGTGTATTTCCGGGAATGGTTGATTGCTATGCCTTGGCCGATCTTGGTGCAAGTATCAACCTAATGCCATACTCAGTTTGGAAGAAACTTTCTCTTCCTGATCTTACTCCTACCTGCATGACTTTAGAGCTTGCAGACCGATCGATATCTCGTCCTCTCGGCATTGCCGAGGACATGTTTGTAAAGGTAGGAGAATTTCATCTCCCCGCTGACTTTGTAGTGGTTGATTTCGATGCTGATCAAAGGGTCCCTCTCATTGTTGGGAGGGGTTTCCTTAGAACGAGCCGTGCTCTTATCGATGTATTTGAGCAAGAAATCACTCTTCGTGTGGGTAATGAAGCTGTTACATTTAACCTCGATCAAACCTCGAGGTACTCCTCCAATTATGATTCTGAAGCAGTAAATCAAATAGATATCATAGACATTGCTTCGGAGGAGTACTCTCAAGAGTTTCTTGGTTATTCTCATAATTCTGTGAGTGGGGATGCCACTCCATCATCTGAACCTATCATTTCCGACTCTTCCCCTTCTCTCACTCCGTTTGAGGGAAGTGATTTCCTTTTGGAAGAGGTCGAGGCTTTTCTCAAAAGTGATTCAGTTCCATCGGGAATTGATAACACTGAGATTGATCTGGAGGGAGATATTCTTCTCCTTGAGAGATTGCTAAACCAGGACAATTCTCCTCCACTCCCTCCCGTACAACTTCATAATCAGGAAATCAAATATGTTGAGGAAACTGATGATTTTCCTGAGGTCGAACTCAAGGACTTACCTCCTCATCTTGAATACGCATTCTTGGAGGGTGATGATAAATTACCCGTCATTATTGCTAAAGGTTTAAGTGTTGAGGAGAAGATTGCTCTCATAAAGGTCTTGAAGTCAAACAAGCAAGCAATTGCTTGGAAACTCTCCGATATTAAGGGTATTAACCCAGATTTTTGTACACACAAAATCTTGATGGAGGATGACTTTAAGCCTGCAGTGCAACATCAAAGAAGGGTGAATCCAAAAATCCATGATGTGATTAAACAAGAGGTTCTTAAACTTCTTGATGCAGGATTGATTTACCCTATCTCTGACAGTCCATGGGTTAGTCCCATTTACTGTGTCCCAAAAAAGGGTGGCATTACTGTTGTCACTAATGAGGAAAATGAGTTGATTCCAACTCGGTTGGTTACCGGATGGCGTGTTTGCATTGACTATCGTAAGTTAAATGACGCCACCCGCAAAGACCACTTTCCGCTGCCCTTTATGGACCAGATGCTTGAGAGATTAGCAGGGAATGAGTATTATTGTTTCCTTGATGGTTTCTCAGGATACTTCCAAATCCCCATTGATCCATCAGATCAAGAAAAGACTACCTTTACATGCCCTTATGGAACCTTTGCTTATAAACGTATGCCTTTTGGCTTATGTAATGCTCCAGGTACGTTTCAGAGGTGCATGATGGCTATATTTACCGACATGATCGGTAAAACTATGGAGGTCTTTATGGATGACTTTTCGGTCATTGGGGATTCATTCCAAACATGTCTCACCAATTTAGAAAAAATGTTGAAAAGGTGTAAAGACACCAATCTATGTCTAAATTGGGAAAAAAGTCACTTTATGGTTAAAGAGGGCATTGTCCTCGGCCATAAGATTTCCAAGAATGGGATTGAGGTTGACAGAGCTAAGGTTGATGTCATTGCAAAACTGCCTCACCCTACTACCGTCAAAGGTATTAGGAGTTTCTTGGGTCATGCCGGTTTCTATCGTCGATTTATACAAGATTTTTCTAAAATCTCACGGCCTATGACTCATCTCCTTGAAAAGGATACTCCTTTTATCTTCTCACCAGAGTGCATCGAAGCTTTTGAAACATTAAAGAAAAAGCTTACTGAGGCACCCATTCTTATTGCCCCCGACTGGGATTTACCCTTCGAGCATATGTGCGATGCAAGTGATTTTGCTATCGGTGCAGTCTTGGGGCAACGCAAAACGAAACACTTTCAGCCTATCCACTACGCAAGCAAAACTATGAACGAAGCTCAAACACATTACACCACTACAGAAAAAGAATTATTAGCTGTGGTGTATGCCTTTGAGAAATTTCGGACATACTTAATCTTGACTAAAAGCGTAGTGTATACGGATCATTCGGCTCTTAAATATCTATTTGCAAAACAAGATGCAAAGCCGAGATTGCTCCGTTGGGTTCTCCTCCTCCAGGAATTTGATATCATTATTCGTGATAAAAAAGGAGCTGAGAACCTGGCTGCTGATCATTTGTCCCGATTAGAGAACCCTCATCAAAATGTGTATGAGAAAAAGGAAATAAATGAAACATTTCCTCTCGAAACACTTAATGCGGTTACTTTTCGCGGAGATTCTACTACCCCATGGTTTGCCGACTTCGCAAACTATCATGCGGGTAACTTTGTTGTGAAAGGGATGTCAACCCAACAGAAGAATAAATTCTTTAAAGATGTTAAACATTACTTCTGGGATGACCCCTACTTATTCAAAATCTGTGCGGATCAAGTCATCCGACGGTGTGTATATGGACAGGAAGCCACTGAAATTCTTAAGGCTTGCCATGCTGGACCCACTGGGGGACATCATAGTCCTAATTACACCGCCAAAAAGGTGTTTGATTCCGGATTCTTCTGGCCCACAATTTATAAAGATGCCCAGGATCTCATTAAAACCTGTGACGCTTGTCAGCGTCATGGAAACATTTCACAAAGAAATGAGATGCCACAAAATGCTATTCAAGTATGTGAAATATTTGATATCTGGGGCATTGACTTTATGGGGCCATTTCCATCATCCAGAGGAAACAAGTACATACTTGTGGCAGTTGATTATTTATCAAAGTGGGTTGAAGCAAAAGCTTTACACACGAATGATGCCCGAGTTGTAGTGAAATTCCTGAAATATCTTTTTGCCCATTTTGGAACCCCACGTGCTATTATAAGTGATCGTGGTACGCATTTCTGCAATGACAAATTTCATAAAGTCATGCAAAAGTATGGTGTAACCCACCGTCTTTCTACTACGTATAAACCACAAACAAGTGGGCAAGTGGAGGTTTCAAATCGTGGTATCAAAAGGATACTTGAGAGGACTGTTGGTGAAAACCGTGCTGCCTGGTCGGATAAATTAGATGACGCACTATGGCCTTTCGTACAGCTTATAAAATACCCATTGGGTGTACACCTTACAAGCTTGTGTACGGAAAGACATGTCATTTACCGATGGAACTTGAGCACAAAGCCTAATGGGCTTTGAAACATGCCAACTTTGACCTCAAAACTGCAGGTGATCACAGAAAAGTTCAAATGAATGAATTAAATGAACTACGTGATCAGGCTTACGAGAACTCTTTAATCTATAAAGAAAAAACAAAGAGAATACACGACTCAAAAATAAAGAACCGCGTTTTTAACGTTGGTGATCGAGTACTTCTCTTTAACTCTAGATTAAAGATCTTCTCGGGTAAATTAAAAACCCGTTGGACTGGTCCATTTACTATCACAAAGGTTTATCCATATGGTACCGTTGAGTTATCTCAAAATGACGGTCCATGTTTTAAAGTAAATGGCCATCGTGTTAAACATTACTTTGGAGAGGACATCCCAAACATGGTTGTCCCGGATCTCCAAACTTTCCCCAAGGATAATTAAATTCGGGGTCGAGTCAAGCTAGTGACTCGGGAATCAAAAACAAGATACCTCATGGACAAATCAATTCGAGGTCGAGTCAAACTAGTGACTCGGTAATCAAAAGCATAGCAATATGGGTTTTCACTCATATTTCTGATTTCTTTCTCTTTTCTACCACCTAGTGTGGGGGAGATGCCCCACATGTTGTATATATGTATATATCTTGAAAAAAAAAAAAAAAAAAAAAAAGTTCAAAACAAAAGAAAAAAGTGAGTTTGTATGTAAATAGCCTAAAATAAAGGTTATTAATATTTCCTTCTTACGTTCTAAATATCGGTTTAACACCCGGTGTTTTGAATATTGAGGGCAATATTCATTTCTAAGTGTGGGGGGGGGGGGGGGATTCTCACGAATTCAAACACATGTTCCATCAAGCACCCTCATTTGATCAAAATTTAAAGTTTTTTCACACTTAGAAATGCAATAAATGGTATCAATCCTCCATGTCTAACCCACAACAGGATTGGCTAGTCCAGGAGCAAACGGCTCTTGGTAAAGACATCTCAAAACCGTTGATGGCTTGCAATTTGCAAAAAATTGTATGGTTCCTCAACTCCCCATTATCCTCAAAAGCTAATGAGTTGGCTAGCCCGCAAGATTATGGCTTGTGGTAAAGGCCGTAGAAAATCCATAATTGGTAATCAGCTCACCAAGATTTTGACTATTCCATCAAGAGTTGGCTAGTCCAGAAGCAAACGGCTTCTGGTAAAGACAAATCAAATCCGTTGACAGCTGGTGGTTTGCTAAAAATCACACGGTTATCAGGTGTGCCACAGTTCTTACACCTGGCTACTCCAGAAGTGATGGCTTTTGGTAAAGAGTAAAAATCCATTAATTTTTTCTCAAATAGATTGCTAGGGACTAGCAATAGTTTAGTGTGGGGGATTGATGAGTGTGTAAATACTCATCATTTCTGTTACAATTAAGCTGCAAAAACATATGAAAACACACAGGAATGCCTTAAAATACATAAAATTATCCCTGGATTGTGTTTTTATGCAAAAGGATTGAAAACTGAAGAAAAATAAAACATTTCACATAATTTACAGTTTCAGTCCCTGAACTTTGAAAAATTGGCAAAACTAGTCCCTGATAAATCAAAACATGAAAAATATCATCAAAGGTCCTTAGGGATTCATAAGTTGTCAAGAAAAGTCCTTTAAAATTTAAAAATTGCAAAATGACAACTTTGGTCCCTCAACTTTGAAAAGAGTCAAAAATAGTCCCTAAGGTTTTGAAAAATGGAAAATGTGAAAAATAAACCTTATACTATTCTAAATTGACAAAATTGGTCCTTATGATAACTTTTGAGAAGTTACAAATTAAACCCTTCAAAAATCAGAAAATTGCAGATTTGGTCCCTGGAGTTTGTGGAATTGGCAGATTTGGTCCCTGAGGTTTAAAATAAAGAAATTTATACTTGTGGTCCTTGAACTAATGGTTAATCGCAGGTTCAGTCCTTATTTGAAGTTTGGGAATATTACAATTTTAGTCCCTCACTTTTGTCAAAATTACATAATTGGTCCTTGTTCACTAAATAACCAAACCGGACCCTTGTGTTTATTATAAGCCCCACAATCCAAATCCAGATCCAGTCCAATCCAGTACTAAACCACTTGGGCCCAAAATCCCTTCCAAGCCCACCCCCTTTGTTAATAAATAAAACGGACAAACCAAACACCCCCGTTTTTCCCTCTTCGTCTTCCACCTCACACCCACACCTGTAACTCCCACCTTAAACCACCACCTCACCCCTTCCAGCTCACTACCTAATCTTACCCACTCTCCACCACCCCTTTTCACAAAAACACGCAACAATTAATGCTTCTCCATTGCTTTTCACTGCAAACCCACCCCTGATCATGAATTTCACATCAAAGTCTCACCACTTGGCTTCAAACTCCACAAAACCCATGTTACTTGTCCCCTGCCACCTCCACAAGATACCAAGCTTCTTTAATTAGTCTCAAACCACTCCAATTCCACGTGTGCAGTTTTGGCGCCAAAAGTATTTTGAACGGATTTGATCAATTTGACTAAATCAAGGGCCATGATTTGAAGTGGGAAAGTATCTGGATGCTAGTGGGAAGTTATTGAGTGATAAATACAGAGAAGGGAAGCAATGTGGAAGCTATCTAGTTTTAATTTTAAATAATGAATGTCGATTAGCTTAATTTCAAGTTTTCTTTGTATCTTTAAGCTTTTTAAGTTGTAATATCTGAACATCAGTGTGTTTTAAATCTTTGGTGATAATAAATTTCAAGCTTCATGTATAATTCTCAAGTTTGCAAATTTTCTTTTTACTCAAAAATATCATATATCTTAGTTGTTGTTTACAGTGGAATATAAGGATCAAATAAGCTCATATAAGCTCCCAGGAAGTTCATAAGTGCTTCTAGATATCTTAAAACTTGGCTTAATTACTAAAACTCACAAAACATAACTTGGTCAATAAAAGTCAAACTGTACCAAAAATTGGTTTGGATTTTGATTTAGAGTAATTTTGGAAAGGAAGCTGCTTGGATTATGGTTTAGAGACTCATGGGAGTCACATAAATTGATCTTGGTTCATGGTTCCATTGTTCACAGTTTCATCCATTTTGTAAGTTTTCATATCAATATTTCATACTACTATTTAAGTACTTACTTTGCTTAGGTATCTGTGTTTTCATGCTTATGTGTTGTTGTTAAGATAATATAAAGCTTAATATAGATAGCTTATTAATCAATTATCATTTGTACTTAAAATCAAATATATCACAGTTAAAACTCATTATTGGACAAATCTGAGTTTTAGGCTTGTAATGTGGTTGATTTCTATTTAATTGTTCTTATACAATCATTATATAGTATTAGGAATCAGTGTAGTTGTTTAAATATACCATTTGCTTTGAAAATCTCATTTTCATAATCATAAGGTAGTGTTTGGATCAGTGGTTAGCACCACTGAGGAGTTGGTCTTTGTTGTGGTTCATTACTTAGGTATGCTAAAAAAGGTTGTAATAGACCATTTAAGTCATCAAACTCAGTAACCTTCTGTAGAAAAGTCAATATGATCATTTGATCATCATAACAGCTATCTGTGGTGGATTTTGGTTCCACAAACCTTCATATCAGATCTTTGATTGTTAGTTTTGCTTAAAATCAGCTTAATATATCCTAATGTAGTATAATTAGTCAGTAGTGATCATTAGAATTTGGTAAAAGTCAAACTAGCAAGTTTTACTAAAAAGTCAATTACATTTCTCAGATTTTCTCATAACTTCAAGGAATTTTGTAAATTTGTGTAGTAGGATTTAAGCTTTGAGCTTTTTAGGTTTAGCACTCTACCAGCTCATCTTTGATTTCCCATAGTTGTTACATTTTTGTGATTATTACCCTGGGTCCCACAGACTTCCAAACATAACTGCAGGGCAAGGTAACTGCCCTGCATCAGCAGCTCAGGCCAACACCATAACTTGGTGGTGGTTTTGTGACCACCCCAGTGGGTCCCACACCCCATAAATAGGCTCTTACAACCCCCTCCTACCAGGCTTGAACCCTTGACCCTTTGGTTGACCTGTACACCACTGGGACCCACCTTAAATCATCTTGGAAATCTGTCCCATTTCTGTCTCAGTCACCATATAAGCAATTGCTTATTTCAGCTTTTTAGCTTATCCATTGAGCTTATATTAGCAAATCTAGCTTATTTAAGTTAAAATATCTTAGGTGAGCCAGTTTCACCCTTGTGGACCCCACACAAGCTCAGTTGAGCTTATTTCTTGTCCTAGTCAAACTTTGGTCAACTGTCTCAATAATAAGCTTACACACAGCTTATTAATAGTTTATAAAATTATTGCTTTTACAAAAGTTAGTTATTTTTAGGTATAAAATAGGTTGGTAAAAGAAAATTCAAGAAAAACAAATATAAAATTAAGTGATAGTTTCTATTTAATTCAATTTAATTTTAATTTTCATTTTTAGATTTTTATTAAGTAATTTGTAATTTTATACTTTTATTAATTTCCTTTTAGGTTAAAGTATTTTTAATAATTTTCTCAGATTTTTATTTTGTAATTTAGTATTTATAATAATTAATAATAGTTTTATTAATAATTAATCAATAAATAGGTTTTAAATAGCATAATTAATTTTTACATAGTAACACCTATATTTTATATTTTTCCTAGCTTTTATAAGTCATAAAATAATTTTAGAAATTTTCTTGTGATTTATACTGTTCATTTACTAGTTTTCATAATTTAATTATTTTAATTAGATATTAATTAATAAATAGAATAATAATTAGTAAATTAAATTAAAAATACATAATATAAACTTTTTATAATTTTTTAGGATTCCTATGATGGTTAATTAGATATATAAAATTTTTCATAATTATCTAAGTCTTTTTAGTAATTATAAATAAGTTAATCAATATAATTAGTTAAATAATAAATAATTAATAATAGATAGATAAATAGTGTGAAAAATATAATTTTAATTTTAAAATAAGTTTTATAATATTTTAGATTTTTAGAAACTTTAATTTTCATTTTCTAGACTTATTTTACATTTTTATAATTAATAGTTAATTGTAAAATAATTAATAATAGTTATTAAATATAAATAATTAATTAAATAGTTTTTAATTAATAAATAAATATTTTAAATTTATTTAATTTGCATTTAAACCCCTAAGGCTTATAAAATCCCACTATAAGTTAAATTTGTTTTTGTTTACGTTTAATTAGTAAACGTTTACGTTTTCAGTTCCTTTTTCACTTGTACTTATCTGATTTCACGTATTAGTTGATATAGCTTATTAAAACTATTCACTCTTATATTTCAGTAGTACAAATCACTTAAACCCTTTTCCTGTTCAATTCACCTGATCTAGAAGCCGTTTTATTTCAGATTTCACATGTCGTTGGGATCTAACGATCCGGGGAAACACTAAACTCACCGGAGTATTGGTTTAGGCTGTTTGACTTGTTGACCATTACTTGGTTGATATTATCTGACTGTTTAGCACCAATCAAACTTTGTAACATTCTGAAAACAACCCTTATGACTTCCAATTACGGTAAACGGTAGATTGCTCCACAAAATGCACTACATCCATGACACTTATCTGGTATCTCAAGTTTGAGGATAACTCTTAAATATGATTCTCACAATAAATTTAAATCATATTGTTGGGATAAGTCCAATACTCAATTCATTGAATATCACGTGAAATTGGTATGACTACGCATCAATATAGTTTCAAGTATATCCTTAACCAATACTCAAAATTGTCTTAGTTTAATGATATTCCCATATCATTAATCGACAACGGACTATTTAGAATAATAAATTATTCATGGATCTTAAACATGCAAATATATGATATATTATTAAGACAATGAATAAATAAACATAACCAATACCTTATTTCATTAAAATTAATAACTGTACATTACATCCCTTATCCAAATACTAATCACAAATGGGCATGAAACTATCAGCTAATTTAAGTCCTATTCCTTCAGCATGCTTGTAAAGCTTGGTGCCAGGTAAAGGCTTTGTAAATTGATCAGCTAAGTTTTCATCTGTGTGAACTTTGAGCATTTCGATTTCACCTATCTCAACTTGTTCTCTGACATAGTGGTGTTTAATCGGGAAATGTCTGGTGCCTTTCATGATTCCAGGTTCATTGGCAAATGTAATTGCAGCTGAGTTATCACAATACATTTTTATAGGTCGCTGAATCGAAGGCATAACCCCAAGCCCTGAAACAAACTTCCTAATCCAAACAGCTTCCATTTCAGCTTCTGAAGCAGCTATATACTCACTTTCTGTAGCAGACATTGCTAGTACACTCTGCTTTCTGCTCCTCCAATCAACTGCTCCTCCATTAATGACAAAGACATAACCCGTCTGAGACTTCGTATCATCCTTATCACCTTTCCAAGAAGCATCGCAGTAACCTGTTACATCAAGCTCTGCAGATGGAGTACCCCCATAAACCAAGAACATCTCTTTAGTAGCCCTAAGGTACTTAAGAATATTCTTAACAGCAGTCTAGTGTTTTTCACCTGGATTCTGCTGATATCGACTGGTTAAATTCTGAGCAAACGCCACATCAGGCCTTGTGCTTTTCACCGCATACATTATAGATCCCACAGCCGAAGCATAAGGGACTCTCTTCATGCGTTGCACCTCTTCAGGTGTTGAAGCACAAACTTTGTTGCTCAAGCCATGTTGCTTTTGCATTGGCAAATATCCTTTCTTGGAATTTTGCATACTGAATCTCTTCAATATTATATCAATGTAAGCACTTTGGCTTAATCCAATTAATCGCCGAGATCTATCTCTATATATCTTGATTCCCAGAATAAATGCAGCTTCCCCTAAATCTTTCATAGAAAATCAACTTCTAAGATATGCCTTAACCTTTTGCAAATTTAGAATGTCATTTCCCATGATCAATATGTCATCGACATATAATATAAGGAAAATTACATTACTCCCACTAGCTTTGTGATATACACATGGCTCATCAAGATTTTGAGTGAATCCATACTTCTTAATTTCACTATCAAATCTCTTATTCCATTGTCGTGATGCTTGCTTTAATCCATAAATGGATCTTTTAAGCTTGCATACACGATCTGGGAATTCTGGATTCACAAACCCCTCAGGCTGTGCCATATAGATGTCTTCATCTAGGCTACCATTTAAGAAGGCGGTTTTGACATTCATTTGCCAAATCTCATAGTCATAGTAAGCAGCTATGGCTATAAGAATCCTAATAGCCCTTATGTCAGCTACAGGAGAAAAGGTCTCCTCATAGTCAACACCATAAGTTTGAGTATAACCTTTAGCTACCAAACGGGCCTTATAGGTGTGTACAATGCCATCCATGTCAGTCTTTTTCTTGAAGAGCCATTTACTCCCAACTAGCTTGGCACCCGGAGGTAGGTCTACTTCTTCCCAGACATCATTGTCTTTCATGGATTGCATTTCCCCATTCATAGCTCCCTGCCATTTTTCCTTTTCAGGACTATTCATAGCAGCTTTATAACTTGTAGGTTCATCAAGATCCCCTATCAAGTTGTCATTACATTCCATGTTGAGACATAGACGTATAGGAGCCTTCACAGATCTTGAAGTTATGTGAACGGGAACCACTTCAACTTCTGGTGGAGGACCTAAACTTTCAGGTTCTTGTTATAACCAAGAAACACCTTCGGGAGGTCGAGGTTGATCGAAATAAATGAAAACCATGGTTGTTTCTAGAGAGAGAAAGTAGAGAGAGAAATGTGGAGAAAATGGTTTATATTAAAATGAAATAAAACTAAACTCTACATACACTTTCCCACACCCCTCATGGAGAGTCATGAGGGGTATTTATAGGCTCATTACCCTACATGTTTGCCTATTCTACATGAGTAGTCCTTGTAGTTTCTAATCTAGTCCAATTCACATGTGTGACGTTATCTTTATAAAAGAGTGAGGCTAACAATCTCCCTCCAAGATATCGTCACACGTGAATGGTTACAATGAGACCTATAAATACATTAACAATGTAAAATTACAACAATAGTAAACTATGTTGACGTTGTTGAAGCGCAGAGTCTCTGTAGTCTAGATATTGAGGCAGACTTGAAGTTCTCTCTTCCGACGATCTCGGCGTACTGACTGCAAAGGTCTTTGTAGCTCTGAACTTCAACTGTAATGGTCTAGTTAGGTTATTACTCCCTCATAACTAGTGAGCCTTTATTCTTTTTCTTCTGCTCCCTCCTGAACTGACAACTCTCTTCTCATCTTGCAGCGGATAAGGTAGATACTAATGAGTTTGCACCATGGTTGTCATTCTTGGAGCATCATAGCATAACTCACATAGTATTGCATAGAAGGTTGGTAATACGCTCCGATGTACACATCATTAGTACTTCTTCGGTTCTAGTGTAAGCACAATTCCCTCGATCAACCAACGTACTAGAGATGAAACACTACTTCTTTTGGCATGTTCTTCTCCCTCCTGATGGTTGCGATGTATCGAAATCATCATACTATTGTGTGTTCATGCCAAAATTACCCGTACTTTACACTTCTGATGCAATGTAGATAGACCATGAAAGCATAATTTGTGAGAATATGCTGATAGGATATGACTCTCTTTATTCTACAATCTCTTCTCTTCTCTTCAACCTTTAAGCGATCGCTTCAAATTCCAACCAGCTAGTAAATGACCAATGACTATAGAAACAATCCAATATAACAAATCTGACAATAAAGTAAACATCCCGTAGATATGTTACTTAATCTTGTACTATGGTGTGACTAAGAACGGTGTAGAGAGTTCGTACACCATCGAATCTCTGAGTACTCTATACTCTTCAACCAACCAACCATCAAGTATAAGACGTACATCACCTCTTGATTATCCACAACTTCGTGTGACACTAAGCACTACAACGTAACTCCTTTAAGTGATAGTTATAACCTGTGAGCACTACAATGTAACTCCTTACATCGGGTATAACTAGATAATCCAAGTCTTAATCACTATCTTTAGTGTTTGCCCAAACAAGTATCTTCGAAAGTCATGCATCCATCCACCCCTAGACTTTGAGATAAATAAGTACACATGCCCTTGAAATGAACTTTAAACCCAGAAAAGTGATAAAGAATTATCCCCATAATCACAAAAATCCAATACTAGCCGTTGTCATTTGAATGTGATTCTTGATCAGGATCGTTTAAGCAAAACGTGGCGTGTTTTGGTGAAGCTTGAAATACTATTTCGGGTGATTCGTAGTGATTTCGTATTTTCCCTCTAAAAATAAAATTGGAAAATGTTCTCACCCATAATTTGGAAATCACTATGAAATGCAATTCTAAGGTAACCAGAAAAATTTGAGTTTTGAAAATTTTTACGCAAAATTTCACCAAAAAAATTTGAATTTTAGCCTAAAAATTTGAATTTCGGGCCAAAATTTTCAACGTAATACCAAAATTAAAATCTCGCGTAAAAATTGAACGTATAGTCTCCTCTCAAAAATAAATTTTACTCAAATTTTCCAGCCAAAAAACTCTTTTTTTTTTTGCTAACTCGATAGTTGTCCCTAACTCGGTAACATTTCCAACTCAGTAACCTTGCAAACGATAACCTTATTCAAACTCGGTAAGGATTTCAAATTCTCTAACTCGGTAAAAACTTACTAACTCGATGAGAAACTCAAACTCGATAAGTGAAGTCTTAACTCGATAATGTGAGAAAATTTGGGCAGAGTTTCGACTTAGGAGTAACCAAAAGAGGCCTTACTCGATGAACGATAAGGATGAGCCATGCCTAACTCGGCAAAAAACAACTTCTAACTCGATAAAGCGTTTAACTCGCTAAGCTAACTCGATAGTCAGCTCCCTAACTCGATAAAAATTGTCTCCTAACTCGACAAACACCAAACTCGATAAACATCAAATCCAAACTCGGTAACAAGTATCCAAACTCGATAAGAAAACATGCTAACTCGATAGAAAATGGATCCAAACTCGATAGTCAACATGCTAACTCGATAACATTTTTCTAACTCGAAAAATTTTTCAAACTCGACAAAATTTTGATGAACAGTACCAGATCCGATTTTTCACCCAAAAACACCACGATTCGCCCCCGGTTAGCTCTGATGCCACTTGTTATAACCAAGAAACACCTTCGGGAGGTCGAGGTTGATCGAAATAAATGAAAACCATGGTTGTTTCTAGAGAGAGAAAGTAGAGAGAGAAAGGTGGAGAAAAGGGTTTATATTAAAATGAAATAAAACTAAACTTTACACATACTTTCCCACACCCCTCATGGAGAGTCATGAGGGGTATTTATAGGCTCATTACCCTACATGTTTTCCTATTCTACATGAGTAGTCCTTGTAGTTTCTAATCTAGTCCAATTCACATGTGTGACGTTATCTTTATAAAAGAGTGAGGCTAACAGTTCTTCAGGAAGTTGGCTAGTGTTTTCAGAAGGTGTTACATCTTCATGATCATCTTCCAGATCATATACTCTCCCACTGAATTCTTGAGATATGAGCTCCTTTTCTAAGAAGTCTCCATACCTTGCAACAAAAACTTTGTTTTCAGTTGGGTAATAAAAGTAGTAACCCATAGTTTCCTTAGGGTATCCTACGAAGATGCACTTTCCAGATCTTTGTTGGAGTTTGTCTGCTGAGTCACGTTTAACATACGCCTCACAACCCCAGACCTTTAGATAAGACAAGTTAGGAGCTTTTCCAGTCCATACCACATATGGAGTCTTATCAACATTCTTTGTTGGAACCATATTTAAAATGCGAACTGCAGATTCCAAGGCATAATCCCAAAACGAGTAAGGAAGAGTTGTTAGATTAAACATAGTTCGTATCATGTCTTGCAATGTACGGTTCCTTCTTTCAGATACACCATTTTGTTGTGGAGTATATGGAGAAGTAAGGTGTTGGACAATTCCCTCCTTTGCTAAGTAATCTATAAACTCTTGACTCAGGTATTCACCACCTCTATCGGATCGAAGAGCTTTAATCTTCTTTCCTAGTTGCAACTCTACTTCTGCTTTAAACACTTTGAATGTTTCAAACACCTCATGTTTATGTTTAAGTAAATAAACATAACCATAACGGCTGTAGTCATCCGTAAATGTTAAGAAGTAGCTAGCACCTCTTCTTGACACATGTCTAAGTGGTCCACACACATCTGTGTGAATAAGACCAAGTAGATCATTAGCCCTTTCAATCCTATTTTTAAAGGGTTTCTTAGTCATCTTCCCAGCAATGCAAGATTCGCATTTATCAAATGATTCATCATTGATCTTTTCTAAAAGCCCATCATGTTGCAGCTTTTTCATGCGATCTTTGCCAATGTGAGCAAGTCAACAATGCCAAAGATAAGACGAATCCAGACCTTTCTTGATTCTCTTATTGTTGATGCTATACATTGAATTATTTGTAACAAAAGCATTATCATTATTATTCATATCAATTTCAAAGACACTATTCACAGCAATAGCATTAAAATAAAAAACACCATTTAAAGAAACTGAAATTCCATTGCTAGAAATAGTATGCTTAAAACCAAGGTTCAACAAACATGAAAATGAAATTACACCTCTAAAAATTGACGGTGCATAATGACAATTATTTAAAGATAGTACTAAGCCCGAAGGCAACACTAAATCATAAACTTCTATAGCTTCAACTCCTGCATGCGCTCCGTTACCAACGTGCAAGAATTGTTGTCCATAGGCCAACTTTCTCTCAACTCTAAACCCCTGCAAGGTATTGCAAATATGAATGCCACATCCCGTATCATATACCCATGAATTCAATTTAGGAGTAAGAGTGAATAATTCAATCATAAAGAACGCACCTGATGAGCTGGGGTTACCAGCTTCATTCCCCTGCTTCTTGAGTCGCAAGTCATGAATGTAGAGAGGGCAATTGCGCTTCCAATGACCCTTTTCATGACTATGGTGACATGCCTGATCCTTCTTGTTTGGCGGATTCACCTTTTTCTGCTTAGGCTGATGTTGCTTCATCTTGGGTTCAGGTTGATAGGCCATGACCTGCTTGCCTTTGTTACCCTTCCCTTTGCCTTTGTTCACATGCAATTTCTTCTGGATTCTCCCACCATGAATTGCCAACACTTGCGGGGTAGGAACCTTGACCTTGGCTGGTAGACTTTTCTCATAATCAACAAGCAGTGCGAGTAATTCTGAGACTGTCTTCCCCGAGTAGTGCATGTTGAAATTCTGCACAAAACCAGCAAAGTCCTTGTTAAGGGACCTGTTGATCAAGTGCACTTGCACATTGTTCGGGTAACCAAATCCAATTATGTGAAGCTGATCAAAAGATTCCTTCATCTCAGTCACATAATCTTCAACTGGTTTACCATCACCATGCTTGCAGTTGTGTAGCTTGTCCAGTTCATCATACAATTCAACTGCAGGAGACTTTTCATAAGACTTTTGAAGTTCATCAAGCATGTCTTTAGGAAAGTAGTACTCAAACTTCTTTTGTAACTGAGCACTCATGCTAGTGAGCATTAAACAAGCAACCTCATTAAACTTAGCATGCTCCACCCTCCATGCTGCCTTAACTGCTTCTGGTTCAGTAGCAGCAGGCTCAGCTGGGCATTCTTCGGTCAAATAATCCATCTTACCGGTCGACCTCAAGACAATTCTAAGCGAACGGTACCAATCATTGAAATTCTTTCCAGTCAATTTTTCTCTCTCATGATGACTCTTGAAAGCAGAAATCACAGATGGGGTATCGGGTTGAGCCATATCTACAGATAAAAGTTCAAACATTAGTATTTTCGATAATAAATATCTTCAAGAAAATAAAATACCCAAAGTTATATTCATATAACCACCAAATTTTTTTTGAAAACCTAGGATCTAACTTTACATAGTTCCACCACATCAGTTGATCTGCTAGTGGTGAAAGTACAAAAGATAGTAATCTGTCGAACAATAATTGGCAAACAAGATTTCCAATTCCTAGATCATTATGGGAATTACATCAAATTGATTCATCAATTTGCCTTGTAAGCATGTTTCATCCCATCTCATGCCTTAAGTTCTAGGTCTCACGCACAACTTAATTAAGTCGTCTACCTTAGAAACTGTAAAATTGCAATTATGGTCTCACGCGTTAAAAGAATTTTACCTTGTTATAGTAATTTAGCCTAGGTCTCACGTTTACTAAATTAAAATTCCAAGTGTTCCTTATAGATAGATGGCATGTAACTTAAATTATAAGGGTATTTAATTTTGATCTATAAATCAAAATATGTATAAAGATGCATGCACTCATCTTTATAGCATAAGATTTCAAAACCTTTTTATTACCAATTCGTGAAATTAATACACAAAGTTTTACTTGAGGTTTAACAAACCCTAAGATGACTTTCTACAATTATGATTTTAAAAGTAATTCGTTTAAGACATATTCAAGATTGTGATAACCAAGGCAGACTCTAAGGCTCTTTTCTAAGCCTTCAAATCACGGTTATGAATATCGTCTTAAAGGACTTAATTTTAAAAGCATATTTGTACAAAACATCAATCAAGCAAAAGTTTATGGATTCAATCTCAAAATCATGTAATAAAGTATGAATTTTGCTAGTCTCGCCTGGGAGCTGATTACCGTGCGAATCGGACCACTATCGGCACTTAAGACCTTGCAAGATTCTTACTTTATCACTTTTGTTTCACCGTTATTAGTCCATATTATTTTCTTTTATGGAAATCACCCTTTTTATTGCTTACATCAAGTCAAACAATAAGAAAACAATAAAAACAAGTAATTTAAAGAAAAATAAACAACTAATAATAAAACGTGAAATAATTAGCCACATGCAAACCTTATTAAAAAGATCCTAATAAAATCAATTCTAGGTATTATAACGCATGTAATCAATTAAGGCCTTCTCCTCTTGATGGAGGAGAGTCACATACATTGACGTATCAATTGCGTAGGCCAAAATCAATATACACGCCACATAGCATATAAATTGATTTTAATATATTAATTAATTGGAGTCTTCCCCAATTTTAGATCTATTTAAAACATGTGACAAATAAGTAATCAAACAAGATCCATGACTAACATGCATGTTTCGTCATGGATTAACCTAACAATTAGCACAAAGGTCACAAGTACGTTCACAAAACCGGTTTAAGACCTAGGGTTTCTATGTGATTACAATTTAATCAAGAAAAATCACAAACCCTAATTAGGGTTTTTAGTGGAAATCGACCCCCCCCCCCCCCCCCCAAAAAAAAAATTAGGGCCAGGGATTAAATTTTATAAAAAAATTTAAAGAAAAACCCTAGAAAAACATGTATCTAAAACAATTAAAGATCCGATTTTTATTACGTTTTAGTAATCAATTACATGTTATCCATGGCTCGTGATGCCACTGTTAGAGTTTGACAATCAATATAGCACATACGCGGAAGCAAGGATCAATAATAACACGTATAAAGATTAACTAAAACATAAATAGTAAACGTACCCGAAACACTTCAATAAACCTTGAACTTGTGTAAAATAGATCAATGATAAACCCCTTACCATTTTGTTTATCGATCTCTTGATAATTACTAAAGTAAGTAATTACCTCGTTCTTGTACACACAAACTAATACCGAATCAAATTAATTGCAAGATTAAAACACAAGTATGTTTAGCTTATGAAAATTTCGATCCAACCCTAAGGGTTTCTTAGGTTTGATCGGCTAGGAGAAAACAAGAAGAGAAAACCAAACTTAGGGTATTGTGTGTGCACAAAAGATGTGAATGAATGACCCTAAGGTTTGATTATATACTAGAGGAAACTTGGAGACCAATCAAGGGCATGGGTCGACTCCCCTTGGGCCTTGATCGACCGGCCATACACCCTAGAGGGTGTTCCGGATCCTTCTTGTCATCCAATTTTCAATCTAGTCCTTTCCGTTTCCTTTTAATGATAATTAGTCCATACATTTAATAACTAACGATCATTAATCCTTTAACTCGTGTTATTAATAAATATAACTAACAATTAATATTTATTAATCTTTGACTCTCGTTTGTAATGTGTGCAATCCTGAGGTCTCGGGTTCGATACTAGTCATTTACATATTAATATTTATACGTAACTGATGAGTGTGTAAATACTCATCATTTTTATCAATTCTGAACTGCCAAAATATCCAAAAACACTCAATAATGAATCAAAATAGTGAAAATATCCCAGGAAAGTGTTTTACATGTCTCAAATGCAAAAATACCAAAAACAGATGAAAAATGCACAAAGTTTGCATAATTGGCAGTTTCAGTCCCCCAACTTTCAAAAGTTGTCAAAACTAGTCCCTGGTCATTCTAAAAACTTGAAAAAGTCACCAAAGGCCCTTATAAATCAAAAAGTTACATAATTAGTCCTTTGGTGAAAAGTTTCACAAAATGTCAAGTTTAGTCCCTGAAATTTGAAAATTGTCAAAAATGGTCCCTGGGATATGAAAAACTTTGAGAAAAACAAATTTTGTCCTTGCACTAATCTCTTATGGCAGGTTTGGTCCCTTGGTAGAAAGTTTGGTGAAATTACAAGGCAGGTCCCTGAAGTTTGAGGAATTGGCAGATTTAGTCCCTGGGGTTTTTAAAAGTGAAAAATTCAAAATAAAACCTCATACTATTCATCATTGGCATTTTATACCCTTGGAAACAAATTTAGAGAATGCCAAAATCCAACCCTCAACTTTCCCAAAATTACACAAATGGTCCTTGTGAAATGAAAACCAAATCCGGACCATAAATAATAACTAAAACCACACCACTAAATCCAATCCATTCTTTGGGCCCAAAACAAAACTAGCCCACCCTCAGCCCAGTCCACCACCACTTTGACCCGGGTCCAACTTTGACTTCGGTCAAAATACCACCAAACCACCCTCCTTCCCCATTTCCCTCCCACCTCCAAACCAGATACCACCATGGTTTTGCAGTCCACCACCCCCCACTTGCAGCTTCATCATCACCATCCCACCCCCTACACCTACCCCTCACCTCAGCATTTAATGCCCCTCCCCCTTACACGTTATCAGAGAACAAATTGCAAATATCTCCTTCCCGCCAAAAACACGTGTCAACATAAGAGTGGGCCAAATTGATCAGAGAGTGGTGGGAATTGCTCAGAGAGGTCAAAGAAACCCTAATGTGCAGCTATAAAAGGAAGAGATGCAAGAAGAAACAAGTAGTAGTTTTATTTTTAGTTTTAATGTGTCGAATTTAAATTATTGAGCAAATTAGTGTAATCCTTTTCAATTCAAGTATTGTAATGTCTTAATTAATGTATTAGAAATCTTTTGAAGTTATAAAATTCAAGCTTTCAATCTGCATTGTGTTTTGAGTATTCTGAGTTTTATTTAAGATTCTGCATTACTTATAATGGTTGTTATGGACTGAAATTTAGGCTCATATAAGTTCCATTAAGCTTATTAAAGCTGTTAGAGATCCTAAAATCCAGTATTAGTAGAAGAAAATCAAAAAGCTAAAAAAAGTCAACATAAGTCAACTGTTTGCATGTTTGATGTTTGTTTCAGGTATGGAGGATCATTGAGGAGCTGGATTGATTGAAGTTTGCCTATCTAAAGATAGGCTACAAAGGAAAATCCCTTGTTCATGCTAGGGATAATCTTGTAAGCTTTGCTAATTTCCATTTTCCATATTAGTTCTGAGTAGTTTTTTTTATTTCTAGTTGTAAGTGTTAATCTGTGCTTGTTTGATTTAGTTGAACATTGTTTGAGTAGTTTTAAAGTTTGATAATCATTTTTAGTAATTAGAATCTTTAGTTACTCTTAATCTCATATTTAACTGTCATTAAGTAGTATTAGTAGTGTATTTGTGTTATACATGTTATATATTGTTTCTAAGTGTTTAATCTATGCTACTGAGTCATAATCAAAAGTTGGGAATCAAGCTTATATACCTTAGTCACCATATGCTTTGAAAATCATCAATACCTAAATATAAGGGTGTGTTTGGATAAACTGTGTTCATTGTGTTCAAGGATGAGTTGGTAGTAACTTCTGGTTCAGACAAGTCATATTAGGTCTAAGTTAGTCAAGCAAGTCATAAAATTGGGTGAGTATAAAGCAAAAAGTCAAAATCATGATTTAATCACTCACACAGTTAACTGTGAGGGAGTTTGGTGACCATAAGCTCATAATCTGATTAGTAGTTGTTAATCTAGCTTTTAGTAAACTTATATTAGCTTAATATATCATAAACATTAGTTTAGATCACTTAGAATCTCACCAAAGTCAAAATTTCAAGTTCTTGTCAAAAGTCAAAAGTTGCCCTTTCAGATTTTTACCAAATTTCCAATTTTAATTGTGAGCTGTGTAATGGATGTTAAGTTTTGAAACTTTGTGTGATTAAAGTCTATCAGCTAATCTATCAGCTTGAATTTTTGCTTAATTTGTTTAGAAGCTTAAGTGGGTCCCACAGACCCTCAAAGTGACCTGCAGGGCAAGGTTGTGCCCTGCTCACCCAGACACCCAGTCACCACCATCACTTTGGTGGTGTTTTGTGACCACCATTGTGGACCCCAGACCCCATAATTAGGTTTTTACAACCCCCTCCTACCAGAGTCTCACCTTTGACCATTTGTTTGACCCTTAGCCTAGTGGACCCCACCTGCATTTGCTCACCAAGTTTGTCCCCAGTCTGTGTTAGTTTTAATTTTGCTCAAGTGCTTATTTCAATTTTTACAGCTTATTAGTGACCTAGTGTTTGTGCTTATTGCTTAATTGTGATTATTAAACTTGCTGAGACCCTTTTTTACCATTGTGGACCCCACCCAAGGCCATTTGACCCAAATTAACCACATAGTCAACATAAGTCAACTGTGTAGCCAAGGGGGGGTGCTTATAGCTTATTTATAAGCTATCTTGGAAAGTGTCTTTACAAAAGTTTGTTATTTTAATGTGTAAAGTAGTTCAGAAAAAGAAAATTCCAAAAAAATCAAAGTTAAAGTAAGTGATAGTTTCTATTTAATTCAAGTTAATTTTAATTTTCATTTTTATATTTTAATTAAGTCACTAGTGTTTTTATATTTTTATTAAATACCTTATATAGTAAAGTAATTTTGATAATTTTTTCAGATTTTTATTTTGTCATTTATTGTTAATTAGATTTAATTTTAATTTTCTTTATTATTAATTAATATCAAGTATTAAATAGCTTAATTAGTTTTTATAAGGTTAAATCTAGTTTTTATAATTTTCCTAGCTCTAATATAGTCTAATAAGTTTTTAGAAAATAAAATTTGAGATTCTACTGTTCATTTTCTATTTTTCTTATTTTATTTGTTTAAAATAGACTTAAGTTAATTAAAAGGTAAATAATTAGTAGTTTAGTCTTAAAACTTAATTTTTAGAGTTTTTATAATTTTTTAGGATTCCAGTGATGGTTAAGTAATTTTATAAATTTTATCTTAATTTTCTAAGTTAATTTAGTATTAATATAAATTAAAAGTAGTTTAATTAGTTTAATTAAGTTAAATAGTTTTTAATTAATATAAAAATCATAAAAAGACAAAAATATTTATTTTAATTTTTTATACTTTCTTCAAGTTCTATTTTAAGTTTAGAAATTGTTTTTGCAAATTTTTAGTTTAATTTGTAATAGTTATAATTATTAGTTAAATATAAATTAGATTTAAATTAGATTTTAAATAGTTTAATTAATTAAATAATATTTTAATAGTATTTTATTCACTTTTATAATTTCTTTTTCATTTTTAATTTTAAGTTTTGAAAAGTGTCAAAAGCACCCCCTGTAGTTTGATAATTACCAAAAACCCACTTTTCCAGTCCGATACGTGATCTTAATTGTGAATTTGTGCATATATCATATATCTGATTTTTGTGAATATTATATCTGTGTACCAACACCAAAATAACAGTAGCAAAATCAATTTCATATCATCTGGGCTACTGTCCTCAGTCCCACTCACTCATAAACGATTCCAAAAGCACCATTTCAATCTCGCTGGGACTTTTACGACCCGGGGAAACACTACACTATCACCGGAGTATTGATTCTAGGCTATCTTTGACTTATTGACCTTGGTCAATAATAATCTGACGGTTTAGGCTCAATCAGTAACTTTTAACAGAAGATACATCAGGTTTAGGTCTTTTTAATGTGCTACAAGATGTATTGAATGTCTTAATCTAGATATTAAATATATTAGAGGACAAGGATACAATAATGGATCTAATACGATAATAAATGTTTTTGATGCAAGAAACGCACGAAGACATTGTTTTAGGTGATTCATTTCAACTTGTTATTCGGAATTTATCTCCTCATATTGTAACATTTTATTTAATGAATAAAAATCGGCATGGGTTGAGCTGCCTGGCTTGACCATGTGCTGTTTGTATACAAGGGGCATATTTTACTCGGCTCGCCCAGGGCATCCAAAATCTCAGGAACGGCCCTGGTGCCATACACTCATTTATGGGTATAAACTAAGCATTATCATCTTCATTAACATAAACTAACTCAAATCTCTAATTATAAAATTCATAAATTAAAGGACATAATCAATCATAATCCACAAATCATGCTAACAGCATTTATGATCATAAAATATGTATCTAACATTATAAACATAGCTAAATTCATCATTAGCATTCTTACTAACTAAAACCCCTAAAATTCTATCATGAACATAATATGTATCTAACATTATAAACATAGCTAAATTCATCATTAGCATTCTTACTAACTAAAACCCCTAAAATTTTGTCATGAACTCTTTCCATTGCTGAGGATCAGTTAGAGATGTAAATTCTTGTATTTAGCATGACTATTCCAAGAACCCATCTTAAATCATCATATGATGATTTCTTCATCATTATGTAAGCTAGTTAGTTTTCCTCTATGAACACACACGCATAAACGTGGTATAATGGGGATGAATTATGGACATAAAGAGGTTATTAAGCCATAAGGACAATTATGTATTTTTAGCCCCTAACTTAACTTTGTACTGTTAGTCCTTTTTGTTAAATCTTTTGCACTGTTAGTCTTTTTTTGTGAACAGTTTGCTTTTTTCATTGGAAACTTAACTAAACTATTATTCTAATATTTCATGCTTATTATTATAATATCTATAACTAAACCGTAGAATTTAGGGTATTACACCATCTCCTATATGAAACCACCTCAAATCGATTCACACCACCAACCTTCGATCTTGCTTTTTTGTATGTTTTTAATATTTTTAAACAAATATGAATTCTGTAAAATGTGGTGTGTGTTTGTGTATATTTTTTTGGAATACAATGTTATTAAAGGGGCGGCGCATTAGATGGAGATGACGAAAGGGAGAATGAGTTTGTTGTGTTTTGAAACCATCATATCAACTATAGCTCTGATCATGAAGTGTTGTGGTTGTTGTTTAAAAAGATGAATATATGAAGATTTAGGGCCCGTTTGGTTTGTAGATGGGTTTAGGATTAAGATTTTGATTTGATAGACGAGAGAGAAAATATATTATAAAATGTATAAGGTATTATTTTAAAAATTATATAAATTTAATATTATTAAAAGATAAAGAAAAATGTAAAATAATAAAACCAGTGGTAGGCAAGTAGTTGATATGAGATTGTCAGATGTGTTAGTGTAATGCGGACTTCATGGTTGGTTATTTTTATGCCCATTTATTAGGATTTGATCAATGTTTAGATTTGTACATGAAGCAACCAAACAATGCATTTGACTTCAAAGTCTTTTTTTTTTTTTTTTTTTTTTTTTTTTTTTTTTTTTTTTTTTTTTAGGGCTGAGTACCTCAAACCAAACGGGCCCTTAAAGTGTTGGTAGGGTGGTGTTTGGTTTTATTAGGTGAAAATTTAGAAAAGAAAAAGAACAAAAACATGTAAAAACAATTACATACATGAAAATTTAAATATTTTACATGCTCCACGTAGGATTAAAGAGGTCAAGAGGTAACACAATACACAGTGTAATCGACATTCAAAAATTCTATGTTATATAAGCAAAAAAATAAAATAAAATAAAATAAAAATAATGATTACAAAGAACTAAAAAAGTTGACAAGTTAAATATATTCTTAAGTAATTGTACTTTAGTATATATAGCAAAATTTTGTTCTGCATCAAATTATAACAATTTTAATTTTTCATACATCAATTTTGTTTTTATGCGTTAATATTTCGTATAAAAACTCAAAATTAAAAAAACTTATCTTCAAACTTTTTTACGCATCAACAATCTCTATCATCGGATAGAATTTCAAAGATAATTTTGTTTTCTTGTTTTTTTAATTTTTTAATTTTTTTAACCTTTTATTTAATCTTGCGTTAAAAAATTAAAAATATTGTTAGGCTGCATGTAGGGATGGCACCCGTGGGTAATGGGTACGGGTACCTCTAACCCGTCACCCGCCTATGTAGTTTTTCTCTCACCCATCACCCACCCGTCACCCACCAATGGGTACAAATTTCTACCCATGCCCTTGCCCGTGGGTATTTGTTGCCCATGGGTTAGTGTTATGCAATAAAATTATAAAACGATGATATGGAAACTAACTACGAAATTGCGTTATAAGACACCAATCAATTTGCCAAATACAACTTTGATTATTTGATCTTTCATACTCTTTTTTTAGTTTTGAAACTCAAACAAACTTTTAGGTTAATGTGTTTTTTTAGACTTGTTAGTAACTGTTAAATGTATACCTGCAACATAATAAATATTTTAATTAGTATAATTAATTTTAACATGGGTTTATGGGTACACCTACGGGTATACCCGTGGGTATTTTAAATGGGTTTCATGGGTTTACCCGCGATGGGTATGCCTCACCCGTCACCCACTGATGGGTAAAGATTTTCACCCACAACCCACCCGTGGGTGAAAATTGACGCGTTTACCCACCCATTTATAGCGGGTACCCGCGGGTTGTGGGTTTTTTCTCGCCCATTGCCATCCCTAGCTGCATGCAATAATGACCGAGACCGACTCGGTCGGCCTTATTGTGGATACTCGGTCGCGACCCAGAAACAAGTAAAAAAACACCCCACTCGGTCTCAAGCTCGACCGAGTACTTTACACATTTTTTTTTTTTTTTTTTTTTAATTTTGATCCAAACGTTCCACACATTTATGTTTATAGCCGTTTGTGAGTAAAAAAAAAATCCCCTATAAATACACAACTAAACAACACTTCAATTCACACAATCTCACACTTCTCTCTATTAAAAATGTCTAAGAAAACACCACAACAACAAGCAAAAGGCCGGAAATCCCGTTTACCACAACAAAACATCCCGCAAGTATCACCGGATTCGACTTTCCGGTTAACCGGTGTGTCACCAACCATCAATTTCTGACCTCATTCTCTTGATTACGAATCTCAACGACCTCCACAACAACAAACATTCAATCAATTTGCTATGCATTGTAATATTAATCGTCCATTTGTTTCCCCGTATCAAAACAACCAACAACCACAACAAAACCTCCAACAACCACAACAAAGCAACTCTCGTCGAAGCCAACAATCTAAGTGTTGTAATGTTTTTATTTTAGTTGAATTAATATGTAACGTTTTAATTATGAATGAAATTTTAGTTTGTGTTAAAAATGTTTAAAAAAAAAGAAAAAAAATTGAACTTGGTCGCCCTTACTGTGATACTGAATCGCCTGTAAATTGCTGGAGAGAGAAAGTTGACGTGACAGAGAAAGTAGGGGATTGACCCTTATTATTCTCAATTTCTCACTAGCCTTACAAAATCATGTTAAGTACAACAAAATCACGATACTTCTAAAAGCTAAACCCTCTCTCTTCAGTCCCTCACAAACACACTCAAAAACCTCCTCATAAGTCATAACCAATTACTCACTCCCAAATTCATTCAAATCACTAAAATCACAATCCAAACATCAAAAATCAAATAACCAATGGGACGCAGTTCGAAAAAGAAGAAGAAACGCGGTGGCACAGGGCGGCGTAGACCTCCGGCCACCGATCACACCTCCGTCGATAACGAACTTTTATCCGAAGAAATCACCGCACTGTTAGTAACAATTTCATTATCATAATTCTATAATAATGTTATTTTAATTATTTGTTAATTAGATATTTAAGCCCTAGAATTACTGAATTAGTCCAAGTCACGTGTTTGACTTTTTACGTTGACTTTACTGTTAGTAGTTATAGAAACGTAGGTGCCACGTCAGCATAACACAGAATCAATTTTTTTAAGACTGAGAACTGGACTAATCAAACACATTTGATCACATAACGCAACAGCGAAAACGAAGCCGTAGTTGAAACGGTGCGACATTGTTATAACACCGAGTGGCGTGCGTTGAGTGTGATAACAATGTTATGAAAAGTAGGTACCACAATGCCACGTCAGCATTACACCGAACCACACGGTAGTCGTAAAACAATGACTTTTTACTGGTCTAGTCAAACACATTTGATCATATAATGCAACGGCGAAAACGAAGCCATAGTTGAAACGCCAGCATTGTTATAAGAATGAGCAGCATTGAGTGTGGTGACAATGTTATAAAAAGTAGGTGCCACGTCAGCATAAGGTCGAACCTCATTTGAACAAACTAGATGAGTAAAACACACACATAATACTATGTTTGTCGCATAACGGTGAGATACAACTGCAAAAACGACGCTGGATGTGAAAGTGTGACAATGTCGGCATTGCTATAACTTAATACTGGTACCTAGCGCTCTAATTCGTGTTTTGATTGTGATGTTAAGATAGCGAGCTAGATATATGTTAACATTATGGAATTATTATGCGACTAAGTTAGTAAGTTAAGCCTGTGTTTAAAAAAGCGCGCATCAGGCGCGCCTGATGCGTGATGCGATGCGATGCGATGCGATGCGATGCGATGCGAGCCTCTGTTGCATCAGACACCCTGATGCGTTGCGTTTACGAGATGCGAGGTGATGCGCGCGCATCAGACACGCATCAGCTGATGCACGCATCGGCGCTTTTTTGCGCATCATGTACTTTGACCTGATATAATAAAATTGGACTTATTAAAAAGTAATGGGCCTACTTCTAATGGGCTGTACTTTTGAATATGGGTCCAATTTCACATATAACTAACAAAAATATACAGAAACTACCTAATTCTCATTCCCCCCCAATAACTGAACACCTCCTGCTACCTTCTTCATCTCAATCTTCATCAATTGGTGAGTTCTTCAATTTCTTCTTTCTACACTTTTAATTTCTACTTTCTAAACTTTCTTTATCTATAATCTTCTTGTAATTTCTGATTAATATCATCAAAATTACAATTCTAAAATTCTAACCTTAATTTTAGAATGGATGCCCGAAATGTTTCGGGTTCAACCAACCCCAACCCCTATTGTGCATCAACGGATTCTAAGGACATAGCTCACCAATTTGCACTTCAAGATCCTAAAAATAGAAACAACTTTACATGTAACTTCTGTGGTAAAGTAACTAAGGGAGGAGCATTTCGGTTAAAGGGACATTTGGTTTATGTATTTTAGCGATATGGAATCGTGAACAATGAAAATGCATGGTATCTTTTGATATAAAAGCCTAAATGGTGGTATGAATGTGTTATTAATGTGTTTTGTGCTCTATATATAATTTAAGTATTTTTTTATAAAATTGTCGCCTCGGGTACGTGATGCGCGCGCTTTCGCCTCGGCGCATCGCGCCTCGGCTTTTTGACCCTTATCGCATCAGCACGCATCGCGCTTTTTAAAACCCAGAGTTAAGCCTTAGAAATGTTCAAAGTCAAACATTTGACCTTTTGTGTCGACGTTATTACCTGCAGTTTTAGTGACTGATATTTAGGCGTTCATTGGAGACTGACATGTTGTTATAAATGAAAATATAATCATCATCTTTTACTACTTGAAAGATTATGTGAATGTTTTAGATATTGATGTTATATATAAGGGGGTGTTTGGCTAAGGTTTTTGTGGCCCCTAAAGAACCTTTTAGTTGTAAAACTTTGAGTGTATAGTCATTGTTTGTGGATGGAACGAAATTTGACTGTTTTATGTTAGATTTGTTTGTGAGTGTATTAAATTATGCGAGGACCACAAAATGGAGAATGATATGCGTGATAGAAAGTTGTTTTGTGTTAAATAGATGGGGACCAGCATTTAAGTTGAATATGATTAGTTTTTTTTTGGCCATTTTTGATGAGTTATTTTTATGAAATAATAGCATACTGAAAAATACTTTAAGGAGTTCCTTTGTAAATGAGGTTTTGTCATATATATATGCAAGTTATCATGTGATTCGGTTTTTCATATTTGATTTTCTAACATCAGTAGGAAGTATTCGAGAAGTGAATGTAACTTATTTGGACCAGTAGGAAGTGAATGAACGATATGTTTTCAAAGCAATTTAAATCACATTGATACGCCCACAATTGCTTGTTAGTGGAAGGTATTTGTGTTCATTTTGGACTAATTCAAAATCAAGAGATACCAAATAATAATCAAATAAACCTTTAACATCCTTGCTCATAGAATTCTGGATTGAGCGATTCTATGGCGAGGGAAACTTATGAGTAGGGAGAAGAATCAAGAATATAATGGATTCATGGTTAGGCTAACAGTTGTTTGAAGTAATGTTGCTACTTCTTTTGGAACAAAACAATAACTCATGTTGCTCTTATGAATTGGTATTCAGTAAGTATTGTCTCATTGTTGTCTAAATAGGTTTATTCTTGCTCTTTAGGTGTGCTATATTTCAAGAAGATTGCGATGTTATTTCAGAGAATCGAATAAAGATAAAGCTAAGGTTTGTATGTTTTTAAAACTAGCTAATCAACTGCATGCCAGTCGTCATGTTTTCTTTAACTTGTCATGAAATGAATTTGCAGGCCGTACTCACAGGATTCAGGTTACGAAGATTTAGATGTTTCTGCTCTTCTTTCAATAAGGTTACTTTGTCGTAATTAATTGCTATTTTGTCATGATGTGGACCTGTGTTTAAACTTTAAACCCATGGTTGTTTCTCATGATTTTCTCATGGTTATTAGGTTCTTAGATGGATATCCATACAAGTGTCCAAAGCTGCAGATAGAATTGGAAAAAGGGCTATCAAAATCTGACGCGGATAATCTTTTGTCCCTGCTTTATGATCAAGTAAGAATTTCTTTCTGTTCCTCTTAATAACTATACATGAATTTGTTATCTGATGCTTTTTTCTTTCAACACTTTAGTTTTATAACTTTTGTGCACTATATGTAAGAAATTGGGGTTAGGATGTAATGATAATCTTAGATAATTGACTGAATCGTGTATAGTCCACCTTCCAATAAAGTATTTCGACTCTAATTGCCTGGGTTATACGAAATCTCTATTAGGACAAGACAATCAATGCACTCTGATTCTAGGAAAAAAAAGTCAGCAAAAACAAATAGAATTGTTGTTTTTCTTAAGTTGCAAATGAGACCAAAACATCAGATGGTAGTTTGTTTGGGTTACACGAAATCTCTATTGACCAAAACATCAGATGGTAGTTAGTCTGGGTTACACGAAATCTCTATTGGGAATGAGACCAAAACATCAGATGGTAGTTAGTCTGGGTTACATGAAATTTCTATTGGGACCCCATCCAGGGGCTCTGCCCCTTGACCCCTGCAACTTGTAATGGTCGGAATCATACTAGCTCAAATGAGTGCACCCCACACCTCCTAACCCGTATCCATGCTTAATGTGAAATCCCATTGGTCTCTAGTAAATCACAATTACTTAAATAGTTGATGACACTAAAATCACCAACACTATATGGATGAGAAATTAAATGACGTTTCTTTGTCTCAAATTATTTCATTGTTTGTTAATAAGAAAGGAACTGATTGTATATGCAGGCTAATTTAAATGCCCGAGAAGGACGAGTGATGATTTATAACTTGGTAGAGGCTGCACAAGAATTCTTGTCTGAAGTTACCCCATTGGAGCAACCACATGTAAGTGTAATTGCCATTTGTTATTCATATAAGTTTGTGGATTGCCAATTTTGTAACAAACTCCCACAGAAGTTCTTATGTTCACATTAATGGAACTGATATAAGCACTAGCAATGACATCAATGGTTTTAAGTGCCATGTGTGGCTAACATGTATGATCAACATCTCAACCTTAGGTTTCAATGTTTGTTAATATGTATGATTGATTTAAGGAATATGGTTGATGATAGATTCTTGTAGAAAAGTAATTACTTTTACATTGAATTAATGAAGTTGTGACAGCTTCAATCATATTACATTTCCCTAGAATTCAGTGACACCATTTTTGTTGGGGTACACAAGTGAGATGGTGCATGAGAACTTATTGAAATTAACCATAAAGTTTGTATTTGAAAAATCTTATGTGAGACTAAGAAAGCCTTGCTATACGAAGTTAAGCTTTACTATAACCACATAAAGAAGTTATATTGATGATGATATCATTATGAGAATCATGTAGCTTATCAAAATTAGACGTGAATCAATATGTGACAACAAGCATACGTGATTTAACAGTGCTCCTAAACATATGAATTAGCTTTTCTTAATTACTAGCTTTAAAAGGTTAGACACATGGGGAAGACACAATTGTTTGTAAAAGCGTAAAACATATTAATCCATCTGCTAGCCAATGCTTTATTTTTTGCAAGGCGCTAGCCAATGAGTTAATGACACATATACTGTTTCCTGGATGGTGTCTATGATTTTGTATACTCAGGCATGATGTAGTGTGTTCATGCAATTAATATTCACCAACTATTCTGTAATCAGTATCATTTTGATTGTCGTTGTCCTTTTAATTTGTCAGTTACCTCGAAAGACTGTTGCAGTTTCAAGTGACAGGCCTTCTAAGGGGCCTTTTGTATATGGTTTCCTGGATCTTTTCATAGGCTCTGAGGAGTCATGGCACTGGGGACTTTCAGTTGAAGAAAGCAGCAGTACAAGCACTACCTTAGACGATCTGCCAAATGGTAGTCAACCATCACAGGACAAAGTCAACCAAAACATGAAAATGGGGGTGGCTGAAGATAATAAGCTGAATAGAGTGCTTACTTCTACGGGTAAACTTGATAGTCTGGAAGAAGAGAGTAGTAGTACTGATTCTTATACATCTGAATCTGAGGAGTCAGTTGAGAATGTTAGCATTGGCAAGGTAAGCTCACATTGTATGCTATATATTGGCGAAAGTAATCATTTTCTGTTATAATATTAATGAGCCCACTTCGCATTTCCTACCATCTCATGTATTATTTGTTTTGGGCTTTTATTCTGAAGTTATAATTTAATCATTGGCAATTTGTCTTTATTCTAAAATATCATTTTCTTTTGTGATGATCATCACATTACTAATGCAAAACTACACAGGATTACCCTCTGGCGGAGGATACAGAAGAAGAAAGCGACTATGATGAGAGCAAAAGTGAACATTCAGGATCAGCATCAGCTGCATCAGTTGATGATCATCAGATTTCACATGCTGTGGAGAAAGAGTTGATTCTAGTATAAACTCATGGCTTTCTCTTATCAATCCTACTATATAAAATGTCTAAAAAATAACACCTGAAAATTTTCAGGCTCATTTACTGCGACTTGCTTGCTCTTCTAAAGGTCCCCTTGCTGATGCCTTGACTGATGTGGCGTCCGAGCTGGCTAGCTTGGGGGTATGTTCCTTGCACTTTATTATATTAGATGTAGCAAAATTAGGTGGGTCAGGTATCACGTTAAATGGGCCAGGTTGAGTCACCAACACTTGCTTGTGTACTTTTATTGAAATTTTATTAATCGTATTAATAGTTAACGTGTTAAGGGGTTGTTTGGCTATGCTTATGTTTTGGGCTTAGGCTTATATTTCATAAGCACTTTTTGCCTTATAAATAATAAGCTCCTAAGCTCATGTTTAGTGTTTGGGTTACCTTATTATAATTAATGAGGTATAATGACTAAAAAGTACATGAATATAAAAAATTGTAGTTATATGAGTGGAGTTAGGATCAAATAAGAAGAAAAATTAAAATAAGAATGATAAGAAGAAACCACAACCACACATTTCAGATGCACCTATTAAAATAGATGCATCTCCCCTTGAAAATCTCTCCCTTATTTGAAATGTTTGGCTAGAAATTCTTATTCTTCTCATTTTAGTTTTTCTTCTTACCGGATCCCTTCCCTATATGAGGGTATAAAAAGTCTTTTGTTGTATCACTCCTTAAATAAGCCCACCTCTCCTCAAATAAGCCACAAATTTTGGGCTTATAAAATCCCCTCATAGTTCATAAGCCCAAGCTTATAAGCTTAACCAAACACTCATGTGGGCTTACTTTAGTTATATAAGCTAATAAGCTCATAAGTCCCTTAAATAAGCTTAAACAAAAACCCCGTAAATATAATTACAAAAACTATATTTCTAAATGACAATAGAATTTTATTGAATTAAGTGACTTACGATGTTGTAAACATTTGAATATATCCATTTTATGTCACTGGTTTCAAATGGGTCAAATTTGTTACCCATAGTTTAAACTTTTTTTTTTTTTTTTTTTTTTTTTTTTTTTTTTTTTTTTTTTTTTTTCATGTTGATGTATTTCTGATTTAGTGGTGTTTCTAGATTGTTTCAGATCGGGTGGCAGATTTAGCAACAGAATCGTCATCACAGTTTGACAAAAGCTTTAATCAAGCCTTTGGACATCGTATGGTTAGTGCTTTGTGTTTCTTTTGCAGTAATTCTGTTAGCGGTTTCAGTATCGGGTAGATTTATGTTTTGTTTGAACTTTTAACTAAAAAGGTAAAGGTCATATGGAGTTGAGCTAGTCAAACACGTTGATGCTTAAAACTTTTTAAATCATTTTATCAAAAAAATATTATTAGTACTCCATATTTGACAAACTTATAAAATATTTGAATATTTTTGAGAGAGAGTATTCCTGACTCGACATGTACAACATATGACTTGTTTTGACTCGAACTGATTTTGCCACTGTTACCAAACCCACCCTTTTCGCCATCTGTAATTTTCACAATAGTTTCTTTTACATAATGAAAATGAACGGACTTCCTCTTATGCCACGAAACAGGTAGCCTCAAGGATATCTCAGTTTTGGAAAACAGCATCTGATACCAAAGGACAGCATACATCACCTGCATTTAGTTCTAGGTATCTGAATGATTTTGAGGAGCTGCAACCACTTGGTGAGTGATCAATCGCATTTCAATTGTATGGAAGCATTATTCCTTTTTCTTTTTTTCTTCTTTTTTTTTTTTCTTCTTTTTTTTTTTCTTCTTTTTTTTTTTCTTCTTTTTCTTCTTCTTCTTTTTCTTCTTCTTCTTTTTTTTTTTTTTTTTTTTTTTTTTTTTTTTTTTAATAAATTTGGAACACATATTTTGGTTATGGTTATATGAATCTACTCCATATAAAAGTATTACTTTTTTTTATGCCTTATGCTGTCATGTGTCAGGCCATGGTGGATTCGGCCATGTTGTGTTGTGCAAGAATAAGCTGGACGGAAGACAGTATGCTGTTAAGAAGATTCGACTAAAAGACAAAAGTCAACCTTTAGATGACAGGATTTTGAGGTAGCACAATCTCATTACCATTTGAAAAAAAAACAACTATTTAGAAAATAACCTCATTTTCGTTATGTCAAATGTGAATTAACAATCATATGACACAAAGTTTCTTTTCATTTTTAAACTTTTTGATGTCATGATTTGAATATAGACCCATACTAGTCGAATCTCTTGTAACAGCTAAATAAGAGCTAATCTGCATGATCAAAACAAAGTGAAAAGATCTCCAAAGTTAGATATTCATAGCGTTGTTTGATTAACTTATTCTTCCATTGCAACTACTTTGAGGTACTTAGAGAAGTAGCCACTCTCTCGCGATTGCAGCATCAACATGTTGTGCGGTATTATCAGGTAAAGTAAAATGCTCTGTCTCTATTCCTGTTCTCTTTAATTGGCAAAATGGGAGTTGGACGGTTTGGGTAACAGGTCAAATGGCTAATTTATTCAGCGGTGGTTGACCCTAAACACATTTTGCTAAAAATCGTAAATTTTGTCAAAAGTTTGCGTGTCAAAATATTTATGAAAAGGTCTATTGATTTAATATTATGTGATGAAATTTTATGCATTAAAAGTACACTTTGGGCGAGTTTCGGCTCATTTGGCCTGATGCTTTCTAAGTTATTTATTTATTCAACCGGTTTGGCATCTTAGAGATAGAATATTACTTGAATTTATCCATTCATGAGTAGATGGTCATGCTCGAATTATCCGCCTCTACTTGTCAATCTGTAATTTAGCTGTTTATGAAGTTTAATTGCTTTCATGTGAGGTGACTGCTTGTTTTTACTCTTGTATATAGTACCATTTTCAAGCATAAAATATAATGCAAACTACATTTAGCCACTAGCTTTTGAAGGTAACTTCATACTCTTTCCATTGGAAATTTCAGGCATGGTTTGAAACAGGAGATGCTGGTTGCTATGGTGATGCTACCTGGGGTTCCAGGGCTGCAGCTAGCTCCAGTTTCAGTTACTTAGATCAGAGTTCAACAGATGTCATAGGCCAGGACAACAATGTTGGTACATACCTCTATATTCAGATGGAATACTGCCCAAGGTTACCCCTGCCTTTCTATTTTGTTATGCAACTTAAATGAGCAATGATTTTTTTACTTCAGAACACACGTCTAATACATTTTTGTTTGTTACCAAATTTCATGTCTGCCTCTAGCATTTTTTTGATCTATTTCTTTCTGTTTACTGTATATGAAGGACCCTGCGGCAAATGTTTGAATCTTATCATTTTGAGAAGAAACTGGCTTGGCACTTGTTTCGTCAGATCGTAGAAGGTTTGGTACACATACATGGTCAAGGAATTATCCACCGTGACTTGACTCCAAACAACATTTTCTTTGATGCTCGCAATGATATTAAAATTGGGGATTTTGGTCTTGGTAAGCTACATTACTTACAAATTTATATTGTTAATGCCCTAAGTTAGTTAATTGTTCACTTTAGCACATGCCATGAACTGTGGCTTTGTGGAATAGTAATATCTCATGTGCAGGTTGGGACATGTCAAACTGTTCGCATTTGGTACACTCTGACCTCAAACATATTTATTCAAAAGTTCAATATACTTTCTAATAAATATCAAGTGTCTTAAGCTGCTTTTTTTTTTTTTTTTTCCTTCCTACATAAGAATATGCTATTATACCAACTTTAATCAAATGATTTAGGAAGTTTCATGTATTTAAAGTACATTTTGGGTGAATTTTGAGCCGATCAACCCATTTGCCGACTTCCTTTTAAGCCACTTTCTTGATTTTACTCTTTTGACCAACTATAGATAAAATGTAGCCCGAATCAGCCCATCCTTAAATAGATGGGTCAAAATGGCCATCTCTATGATTAACTGTGTCTCCATTCTCTCTATCAGCCAAGTTCCTGAAGTTAGAGCAGTTGGAACCGGACCCAGACCCTGCAGAAACAACAGGAATGTCCGTTGATGGTACTGGTCAGATTGGTACTTATTTTTACACTGCACCAGAAATTGAGCAGCGATGGCCAAAAATTAATGAGAAAGTGAGTATATTATACTTTATGCATATTTTTTGGATTTAAAAAAGAACACTTCAAGCTACTTTCTTTCCCACGGTAATATATTGGTGTACTCTTATCAGTTAAGCCTTTATATCAGTTTGTTAAAAAACATTAGTATTAGTTTTGTGATTAAATGACACATGATGACAAAAAATTAATGAGAAAGTGAGTATATTATAAACGGGTAAACGGATGTGGTTTTCCTGTTCCGGTTACCCGGGGAGGGCGAGCCTCACCGGGTTAATCCCGGGACTGTTTCCGACCTTTCCCTGGCCACCCACAAATGTACACACCTAGCGAGGCTTGAACCCTTGGCCTCTTGTTTAAAAGCCAAGGACCTTACCATTTTTGGATTTAAAAAAGAACACTTAATGCATATTATACTAATAATCAATAAATAAATAGAAACTTTAAAACAAAGTGGTTCGGATCACGGTTACCCATATTCACTTGAACTTGTATTTGATCTGTTGTCTAATCCACAAGTTTTTGCCATCTCTAGTTCTATTGGATTCCATCTAAAAAAGGAACCGCTGTGGCAGAATGTGTTTTTTTTTGTCTTGACTACAGCTCGCGTACTGAATTTTTGCTATTTTCTTCAGGCTGACATGTATAGCTTAGGAATTATATTTCTTGAGCTCTGGCATCCCTTCAGCACAGGAATGGAACGACATGTTGTTCTTTCCGACTTAAAAAAGAAGGGAGAGCTTCCTTTTGATTGGGCCGCGGAGTTTCCAGAACAAGCTTTATTATTACGCCGTATGATGTCATTAAGCCCATCAGATCGCCCATCAGCCACAGAACTCCTCAAACATGCTTTTCCTCCTCGGATGGAGTCCGAATTGTTAGACAGTAAGCATTAGTAGCTTTCACTTTTTGTTTTCAACGTACCTCTTGAATATATACATACATGATTTGTTAGAGGTAGACAGTGTGTAGTAATTAGTAAGTAGCCATCAAGATTTAGTCATTGAACTTTTAAATTATAATGTATTGTTTTTCACAAACAATTGTTTCTGATAAAGTTCAAGTATAAAGTTTGGGAAACGCATAACCAAAATAATCAAAAAGGATCTACTATTAAAAAGTTTGAGAAGGTATAAAAACAATAATATATATGTAGTTATGCACAATTGTTTTTCGTAAAAAGGATTGCATATGAAAACAACTATACAAATAGACATTTATTTATTTATTTATTTGTTTATTTTTTTTTCAAAAGGTTTAAATGCTTATAAGTGTTCTTCATAGTTTTTTTTGAAAAGCAAACTCACACACCCACTATGGCTGTGTTTGGCAAGGGGCTTATAGGGGCTTGGGCTTTTAAAATAAGTCGGCTAATAAAATAAGTCTCGTTTGTCATGGGGCTTATAGAAGGGCTTATAAAATAAGTCGGCTAAAAACTTTAGCCCCATAAAAGAGGCTAAAAGCTTTAGCCCTGGGCTTTTGAAGAATAAATTACTTATTTACCCACAAAAATATCTAACATATACAAAAACTCATTTAATTAAATACAAAATTTAATTTCGGCTTATAATATAAGTCCTAACCCCAGCCCCAGCCCATTTCGCCAAACATACCCTATATACACAAATATTCCACGCATTTGTCCAAGTTGGGACTTGAACCCACAGCCACTTGGCTGGGGAGCACCACACACTTTCACAGATACCACTGGGCTAGATGCCCGCTGGTATTCTTCTTCACAATAATCTTAGATATTTAGTTATTAAGAAACTTAGAAATCAGTCACAAAATTGATATTCGAATTACAGTTCTATCAAACAGCCGTACTCATTGTTACCAGTCAATAAATTCCCTTTTTCTTGCTAAATACTGTTGAATAAAATTCAACCAAGGAAATGCAATCAGTAAACTACCATGCCTTCCATGCCTGTAAGAATTGAGTTAAAATATTGGTGTTAGAATGTTTAGACGTTTATTACTCTAAACAAAAATTCCATTTGTCCGTTTATTGTTAGTTTTGTTCTCTATTTTGTAGACAGCCATTTATAATTTCATATGTTTCCCATTACTTTGCAGATATCTTACGAACAATGCATAATTCTGAGGACACCAGCATCTACGATAAAGTTGTGGGTGCTGTCTTCAGTGAGGAGATAATAAATACTAAAAACCAAGATAATGAATCTGAAGTACCAAAATTAGGTGCAAAGGAAATTTCATCTATACAGCATACAGATTTGGACACTGAAATTCGTGATCTGGTTTGGGAGGTATCTTCTACAGTGTTTAGGCTACATTGTGCAAAGCGTTTGGAAATAATTCCAATGTGTTTGCTAGGAGATTGTCTACAATCAAATAGGTATCCTCATATTTATGGTTCCCCATTTGGTCATTTTTAGATATTTCTAATTCACAATTGCTTGCATGTGCATATATCTCTACTATGTACTTCCAATATTTCCTATTCCTTCCAATATTATTACATCCATGTACTTTCCTTTCATGACTACTTGACCCAATAAACAATATTGTCATTTCATACAAGAAACACTTGACCTCAATTTTGCTACTATAATTATTTGCCGCTTTACATTTCCGCCGCTATGCATGGGTTCGCACCTAGTTAGAGAATAATAAGTGATTTTATATGTCAAGGAATGCTGTTAAGCTTTTGACAGATGGTGGAGACATAATAGAACTCTGCCATGAGTTGCGGTTGCCATTTATCAATTGGGTTGTTCTAAACCAGGTATGGATCATTACTCTAATAAAATACTCCCGAAGTGTTAAAAGGATTTTTTTTGAAGATATGTTCTTACGTTGATATGTTTGTTTATTTGTTGCAGAAGTCATCTTTTAAACGATTTGAAATATGTTATGTATATCGCAGACCAATTGGTCATTCCCCGCCAAATCGATATCTTCAGGTTATGTGTGATAACTTTATAGTTTTCATGTGGACACTTATGATTTTAAGGTGGCTATGTGCAGTAACACAATTTTCTCATATGCAGGGAGACTTTGATGTTATTGGAGGTGCTTCTGCACTGACAGAGGCCGAGGTTATTAAGGTATTATAGTCTTTCAGTCTCCATCCACACACACACTAGAAGAGTAGAGATGTCAAATGGTTGGGCCGGGCGGTTGATTAACATGTCAAAATGGGTGATTTTATGTACGGGTTTGATTGGGTTGACCCGGTTTCCATTTTTTTAATATGTTTTTTACAAGCATTTAGTGTGCTGGATATGGTTAAGAAAAGCATGTTTTTTCAGTCGTAAATCGTAATTTATTGTTGGGATACAATAATTTAGGAGGTGTTTTGCATTTCAAAATCATCTTTAGGGGATACTCTCGACACAACCCATTTGATTGTTAGAGATACGATATAACCCAAATCGCCTCTTATATAAAAAATGGGTTGAAATTGTCACCTTAGTCGTAGGCAAAGAATGGATTAGGTGGTCGTTTGTAGCTCGAATTATTCACCTTTGTAATGTAAGTGACATTGCATGAGAGAGGTAATGAGATGGCGCAACAAATTCTTTTTGCTTAACCGTTTCTTCTTGTGGCCCATCACATCATCTTCTCTAATCTTTTAGATATGCTACTCTTGATTTTGAATGCAATTCCCTGTTGCTTGATATGCAGGCTGCAATGGACATCATAACTAGGTTTTTCCATCCAGAATCATGCGACATACATCTGAACCATGGGGATTTATTAGAAGCAATTTGGTCATGGATTGGAATCAAGGCCGACCACAGACAAAAAGTAGCAGAAGTATGAATATTTGATTTTCTTTCCTTAGAATGATAATCAACTTTGCGGTTTATGATAAATAGCTGAAAAGTTACATGCCTTTTCCTATGAAGCTACTGTCTCTATTAGGATCATTGCGTCCCCAGTCCAGTGAAAGGAAATCAATGTGGGTGGTAATAAGACGGCAACTTAGACAGGTGCACTTTGATTATTTATCAGCTTATTTTACATGTTTATGTGCTTCTAGAGCATCTAGCTACACGTTGGAAATTATATTTTTCTAGTTCTCAACTTTGGTTTCTAGCTCAACTTTATCTTACGGTTATAGTAGAGGTGAAAGAATGAGTGGGTTGGGTACCTGGTCAAAATAGATAATTGTTCGAGCGTGCGAGGTTGGATTCGACCTGGAGCACTCTGTCCAAATGTTTTAATTTCTTATGAACAGTTAGTGTGTTAAATATGATTATAATTATTATATGCTCTCAGTCTTAATTTATTTTTTCAACCAAATATTGTAAGATTTTTATTTAGGCTTTAAGTCCGACCCTTGACTTGTTTCTTCATTTAGTCCTTTATTTTTCTAACCAGTTTGGTTCTATAGATGTGAAACACAATTGGACCAAAATTTCCACCTCTTGGTTATAGCTTAGTGAATGTTATTGAGGGTAGAATCCAAATTTCATAAGACATCAGACGATGGCAGCACAGGAAATTCAAAGATTTTTAAGTAGGACTACCTTTAATGCTTCTCAAGTTGGGCATATAGAGTCAACATGCCAAAATCACTAAGACTACTTTTCCTGATATGTAAAGCATCCACTATCAACTTGGCAGTAATATTATAGTTGCTATAAATTATTTTTTAACTAGTATAATGATTGGGGGAGTTTTATGATTTAGTGGGATAAAAATTCTATGGAAACATGAATCACGAGTTTATTTTATTGGTCATGATATATTCCCTCAAGTCCTTAAAGCCCCCACTTCTCTTTCCCAGGAACTTAATATTACTGAAGGTGTCGTTAATAAGTTGCAAAATGTGGGGTTAAGGTTTTGTGGAATTGCAGATCACGCCCTTCCCAGATTGAGAGGTGCCCTTCAAGGATGGTATGTTTGTCATTAAAAATAATAATTTCTAGCTCTTCATATTTTTTCAAGAATATTGATTTGGTTTTTGCGATGGCAGTGTAGACACACTTGCAATGAAGGCACTTGAAGAACTTTCTCAGATTTTGATGTATTTGCGAATATGGAAGATTGATAAAAATGTTTTCATCGATCCCCTTATTCCACCCACTGAAGGTTATCACAGGGATTCATTTTTCCAGGTATATGTTCAGTTTTCCCGTCTTTGAAACCTAGAGCAATTTTGTTACATGATTATCCAAACTAACTCTAATAATCCAGAGTGTTCCAAGCTGACAAATTTTGACAATTTTCACCAATCACTTGGTTGATTATTGTAACATGAACTTAGATAGTCATCCAAACACCCTCTTAATCACCTTCTTAATCATCTTTGATGTTCCTCAGAATGTACATTAATATATGGTATTTTAACAATTCAGGCATACTGATCTGATTCCTCTTCTAATTAGACAATTTTGTCTAGTGGGGTGCATGTTTCTTGGATTACCCTGAAAACTTATGCAAGCATTTCTATGTTTTCTGAGCAGATATTTTTAAGGAAGTATAATAGTGTTGGAACTCCTACGGAAGGAACTTTGCTTGCTGTTGGTGGTCGCTATGATTATCTTCTTCACCAAATGTGGCAATCTGAACATGTAGGCTCTTGCCTTATACATATCGTATTCTTAAATAAGAAATCTTCTTCACCAAACTAGAGTCATGAAACATGTTTCATCCTATTCATGTGTATTTACTCTTGCCCTACTTTAAATCTATCAGAAATCAAATCCACCAGGAGCAGTTGGGGCTAGTCTTGCTTTAGAAACCATAATTCAGCATTCTTCTGTTGATATCTGCAGACCCTTTAGGTATGTTTATTTATGTCATGAACTTGCAGCTTCACTACAAGAGGACGAATAATAGGTGGGGTAACAAAGTCAAAACCGGTAGTTTTTTACTGCGAGTCAAAATGGGGAATCCCGTCGACCCAACACACTTTCCCCTTTAAGCCTTTTTAGTTTGACATATAATTAATATGTCAAAAATGTTTTTGAACAGACTTTGTGTGGCTTTCCAGTTTAACCCGTTGACATATTATCTAATACATTTTAAAATATTTGATCCGCCGGAGACATTTGTTACCAAATTCGTCATGTTAATTAAAAAACGGGTCGAAATCGCCATATTTTGCTATTCTTGTTGTCTTATTGTATCAATTGGTGTTGCACAATTTATGCAGAAACGATTCTAGCAAGAGTGTTCTAGTTTGCTCAAGAGGTGGAGGTGGTTTACTTGAGAAGCGTATGGAGCTAGTTTCTGAACTCTGGGATGACGATATCAAGGTTTGTAGTTATAATTATTATTATTTTTTTTCTTTGTGACTACTAAATCTTCAAATGATAAATGTGATTGTGTATTTTTTATCAGGCGGAGTTTGTTCCGATTGTGGATCCTAGTCCTAAGGAACAGTACGACTACGCTAAAGAGCATGACATTAAATGCCTTATTGAAATGTCGGAAGGATCTGTTAAGGTAATTCTTAGTAGACGTTATCTATTTGTTTAAGTTAATGTTAACATAAATACTTCTATAAACTGGTCATGGTTATTATACCTTTATTTTATTTTATTTTATTTTATTTTATTTTATTTTATTTTATTTTATTTTTTATTTATTTATTTTTTTTTTCATGTAATGATTAGCCCTAACATGAATGTTGCAAAATGATGTTTTTTTTAATCCAGATTCGTCATCTTGAGCTCAAGAGGGAGAAGGAAGTTAACAGAGAATCGCTCGTCAAATTTTTGTCAGAAGCAATGGCATCTCAGTTTAGAAACCCGTCTATATGGAATTGATATGACCACGATCACAACCACTATCAGCTTGCAAGTTCTGGCAACTGTATCTAGTTGCCATTGTGTTGCCGGAGTTCAGGATGCCTGCACATCCCTTTTCTGGTTGAAAAAGGAAATTCCATGTCAGTGGAGCAATATAAAATGCGTTTTTTTTCCTTCTCTCCAGGAGTTAATCGATCCATCGTCTTGTTTTCCTCTTTTTGAGTGATGTTAAAGGGAGCATTCTGTTACAATGAGGTATTTTGCAAGCAAATGTACATGAAAAAGAAAACCTATATTCTTGACATTTCTTAACCAAAATCAGGGGTGGTTTTGGCATTTTAAAAGACGAAAAGATAACTCTCGGTGTTCAGAAAGTTGTTCTCTCTCTCTTCTTTATATCTGTATTGAAACTTGGAGCACGTGATCTTTCTCAGGTTAATGTACACTGCAAATGGTGTCATATGACGAGTTCTAGCAAGTCATCATGAGTTCTTATATGCGATGGTGGGTGAGGGGCTGCATATGATTTTGATGAGTTTAACTACTACACCTCCAACTTCTTCTATTGGTAGATATTCATTCATAATAGTGGTCAGGTATACAACTTATTGTTTTATCTCATGACAAGGCTCGTTTTGGGTGTAATTTTTCTGGGTGTTGCACCATTTTGTCTTGTGCTCAGAGATTGTCTATTCTAGAAGTAACCAAGGCTTTTGTTTTACGAGCATTATGGGGTTTGATGGATGCAGTTTTTTTGCTTCTTTGATTTTCTTTTAACATTTTACAAAATTTGTATATTCAAAATATACTGAAATTGAACTTGAAGAATTTTGTAAGATTGAATCATGGTGATTCACTTGTTTACGATGAGATCTTAAATGATTCTCTTGAAGCAAATAATAATGTATAGACATTGTCCTCGTGAAATATCATATTAAGACCAGTGTTGTAAATATCGGTCTTGGCGGCCGATATATCAGTGATATATCGCTTATCGGTGGTCGACCGATACGATATTTCACTTATCGGTAAAAAAAATGGGTCAAAATCGGACCTTGGCGGTCAAAATCGGACCTCCGGCGACTTTACCTCCGGCGCCTCCACCACAAGTAAGATATTTCTGGTAGGATTTTTCCTGCTGGATCGGCGAGATAAAACGATATTTTGCCGAGATCTTGATATTTGAGCTGATATTCTCAGCAAGATTGGTCGAGATTTAAGATTCATGTTGTTACATATAAAGGAAATTTATTAAGAAGTAGATCTGAAAATGTTGGTTGATGTTTTTGGAAAGAAGATGATAAGATGGAGAGAGAAAGTGAGTTATAAAGTTTATATTCTCATTTCTCAATTTGTAGGTCCACTTATCCCACGCGAGTGGAAAGAAAAATAAGGAGAATTGATTATTTTTCTTAAATAAATATTTATTGACCATTAATATTTTTGGCATGACATGAAAAGAGAATGTAAATGAGTAAATGATTTAAATAAATACTTATTGGTCTTTAATATTTAGTTAAATATGTAGTCATTGACTTGTTTTGTTAGGATATTACTAATATTTATTTTTTAAAAATAATTTTTTTATAATTTATGGTTTCCGATATATCACTGATATATCGCCGCAATATCGGTCTTGGCGCTTGGCGGTGGTCGACCGCCGAGCGATATTTACAACACTGATTAAGACCGATTTGTGAATGTTATTACTTGTTAGCGGTTAGTGAGCTTTTGGAGGTTAGACACAAACACTTATCTGTAAATATTGCGAGGTTATCTTTTCGTTTTTATTTCCATAAATATTGTGTAACTAGATTCTGGATGTTATTCATACCTGAACAACTTTTGTCGGCTTATAATTTGGATTTGACTTCAGATTAGTCTAAATGTCTAATCATGCAAATGAGTTGGCTCAATAGCATGGACTAAACTCTGATTTGATTTGGTACACTGAGTAGTCTTCGTGATGCACTCTTGATACTTAGTTTTAATTTTTGAGATGTTTTCTTTACAAGGATTACTATAAATAGTGCTCAAGTATTGTCGTGACTGGAATGTGTCAAAAATTATAATGATACACAGAACATAATCTTGATTTTGAAACATGAAAAGTTGAAAACTACTCGTTACCTACTATATCTATCTTTTCAATTGGAATATGTTTAAAAATTAAAAGTATATAGCCAAAAGACAATGTAAAGATGATGAAATTTCCACTAGATTGCTTTTTGTATTCTTAATTTAGGGGCGGCCGTTATTAGTACTTAAACAAAGACCAAAACGGGTTGATTTACCTAGTTTTTAAACTTTTTCGTTAAATGGTGGCTGGCATTATGTTGGTGTGTCATATGCCGCAATAGTAACAAGACGAAGGCTAGATGAATATTTTATTTAAAAATTTCGGAATTCCTGCTTATTGTACTTCCTGTTAGAATATTAGTGTGTAATAGTTAGGATATAAGTTTAGGGGGTTAATTGTATTTTAGCTCAAACTTAAAGAGGTTTCATAACCTCCTCAATTGTAGAATCCTTGTTCACCAAGGATTAGGTTTCTCCCCCTCATTCTCTATAAATAGGGATGAGAGGGTGAGGTTTTATTTGTACCTTCTTTTCTTGCTCACGTTTAATAAACGTTTGAGTGTAAATATCTCGTGTGTGTTTTGGTGCCACTCGGCATTAAGGGATCATAACCCTTTGCCGAGGTCTTGTTGGAGTAGTCCTTGATTCATGGTTCCGCTCTAGAAACCGGCTTGTTGGATTTCTCCCAACAATTGGTATCAGAGCCTTGTTCGAGAAGAACGAATCACACAATGTGGTTAGAGCCAAAAACAAAAGAAACGAGTGAACCGGGTTTGGTTCGTCGGTTACTGCGTAGTCGTGGGAGAATTGGCGCTGCGGGTTCGTTAACCGTTGGATTTCTACGAAATTTGTACCGTAGGGTGAAGACACATAGATCTAGGATCTCACTGGAGGGATCTTGCATCGGAGCTTCTAGGAAGGAGATATAGCTTGTCGAATTTACTGATCTGGTTGGTGTCTTGTTTTTGGCTATCGTTGTGTAGATTACACGGTTCAAGGTTTCTAGGTTTTCGAGTCAAGATTACTTGGGCAACAAGGTTCTTGAAGTTGTCTTGCAAGGAGGTGGATCGATTCTCCTAGGGTTTTGGGAAATCGTTTTCTTTTGTCACAAGGTTCTTGAAGTTTCGGTTTTGAGCTTCAAAGGTGACAAGGTTTCGCAAGAAGTTTCAACTTCAAGTTTTCGGTTTCTTGGAATTCAAGTCTTGGTGGTTCTTGGAAGACAAGTAAGGTTTAGCTTTGTCTTGGGATTCAAGAAAAGTGATTACTTGGAGTACAAGGTATATCAAGGTTGTAGATTTGAGGTGGAAAGATCGAAGCTTTAGGGTTTTTCTAAAGGTTAGTAGATCAAATTATTATAAGAAAGCGGGTTTAGCACATCGCTTGCGAGACTTGTTGGTAAAGTTGGTTAAAAAGCAACTTAATAAGGTTTGTATCAAGGCTAAAGAAGAATGGCTAGTATATATACTAGGTTAAACATCGAAAAGTTCGATGGGGATATTGTACAAAAACATGGAGGTTCAAAACAAGTTGGGTTCAAGCAACTTGGTCTTGGTGTTAAAACAAGGGTCCATGGAGTACATGTTCAAAAGCGTGTTTGGTTTGAGGTGGAACTACATGGAGCTCAGGAAAATCGTGAAGCTGAGGTAATTCAGGAGAGTAACGATCATGCTGTAGTGGCTCAAAGAAAGTTGGAGGTTAAACAACTTGAAGGAAAGACAAACACGGACTGCTTGAAAAATGAGCAGGAAAAGGTACACCTTGATGCAAAGATCGGGGCAGACGTTATGAAAACCGGAGCACCTGGTCAAGATGGTGCAGAGGGTAATGCTGCTGAAAGGTATAGAGGTGACACTAATATGGATGCTTTAGGAGTTGCTGCAGTGATTAAAGAATATGCACATGAGTCATTGACTTTCAGGGATGCAGCTTGTGAGGTAATTTTCAAGTGGATAACTGTAATGAAAGAAGATATGGATACTCGGTCTAGTATGTGTTTGCTCAGCAACGGTTTCAGGCGAAGCAGTGACGACAGTAAAATATATTACTTGAAGTATGCACCAGGTATGTTCATATATTACTTGCGAAAGCAAGGCTGTCTGGGTTACCAAGGGTTTGCTGGATGAAGCAAAGGAAATTATGCTTGGTATGGAGATCTTCAGGACTCAGAGTGGTAATACTCTGAGGGTGTTACGATTCAGGTTTTCCAACGGGATGTCGGTTCAGATATTGTTGGGGGGACACTCTACGCTGTCGTTAGAGGGTAGTCTGTCAGGGAATCGTGATGAAGAAAAGAAGAGTAAGGGGTCATGTATATATGCAGCTGGAAGTCATGAGTATCAAGTGGTCTGCACGAGACCTGACATAGCATTTGCGGATGTGGGAATGTTGGATAGGTTTGATCGTGGATTACAGACGGACGTACATGCTTTTGTGGATTATGACTACGCCATGGGTATATCAATCACTGTCATGGGTAGATCAATCACAATGTACGGGTTTATGATACAAGAATGTGCTGTGAGCTGGAAAGCTTTTTTGCAGTACATGATGGCTTTGTTAACAACTGAAGCGGATTATATGACACTTGCTGGAGAATTGAAGGAGGATACATGGCTAAAGGGACTCTATTCAGAGTTAGGATTTGAGCTAAGGTTAGTAGCGGGTATTGCTACTGGTGCCTTGACGAAGGCGGTCCCCGGTCCGAGGTTCCAGCACTGGTTGAAGCTGCTGCGTATCGGAGAAGGCTAACTATTACCACTAAGGTGGAAATTGTTAGAATATTAGTGTGTAATAGTTAGGATATAAGTTTAGGGGGTTAATTGTATTTTAGCTCAAACTTAAGGAGGTTAGTCATGTATTAGGAAAGTTTCTAACCTCCTCAATTGTAGAATCCTTGTTCACCAAGGATTAGGTTTCTCCCCCCTCATTCTCTATAAATAGAGATGAGGGGGTGAGGTTTTATTTGTACCTTCTTTTCTTGCTCACGTTTAATAAACGTTTAAGTGTAAATATCTCGTGTGTGTGTTGGTGCCACTCGGCATTAAGGGATCATAACCCTTTGCCGAGGTCTTGTAGGAGTATTTCTTGATTCATGGTTCCACTCTAGAAACTGGCTTGTTGGATTTCTCCCAACACTTCCGTTAGAGAATTAGTTTCATACAATGTGTCTGCATAGATCTTGACACTATCGAGTAATAAGACTTATAATTGACACATACCCACTCATTGTAAATTTGGTACGTACACAAAATTAAATTAAAGACCTCACAAAACATAAATACTAATTATAGAAAACGCTAATGGTTTAAACTGAAAAAGATATCTGTAGAACAAGATACAAGTGTAAAATTTAAACTTAGAATGCAAGTTTGTAGTCTTGGTTTGATTGTGATAGATGAAAGGCCAAAAACTATTAATAGTAAATCAGAAACGTCTATGGTACAAGCATCTAGTCTTGTCGGACGGCAAGAGGAGAAAGATGAATTTATTATTCACAAGTTATATTGCAACATGATAATGAAGCATGTAATCAAAACTTCAGTAAATAGTTCCCATATATAGTTGGTACTGCGGTGGGGTAGGTAAAACTATATTCTCGCCAGACTTTTGTATCACGAAAAGAAAGTGAAAGATCACTTCGAAGTCGTGGCCGGGTTCGTGTTTCAGATGACTTTGATAGCTTGGTAGGGGGTGAAAACCTTTTTTTTTTTTTTTTTTTTTTTTAAATCTACTTCAAGTAGCTCTTAGAAAGAAACTCATAGAAAACGTTTTCTATTAGTACTAGATGATGTATGGAGTGAAAGTTATGAGGATTGGGAAACCTACCCTAGTAAGCCCGTTTCATGCACGCACTCTAAGAAGTAAAGTTATCGTGACAACACGTTAGGAGCGACTGCTTAAAAATCTGGGTTGTGAGCATCTAAACATATCCAGGTCCTGTCACATGACGATGCTCTGTCTTTATTTGCTCAATATGCATTGGATGTAAACAACTTTGATTCGCATCCAACCCTTAAAGCACATGGTGAAGGAATCACGAAAAAATGTAATAGATTGCCTTTGGCTTTGATAGCTCTTGTTAGGTTACTGAGAACAATCCTGAAAGATAGGTGCAGTGGACGACGCTTCAACTACTGCACCCTCATCTTCCAAATCCCCTGCTTCAGAATAGGCTTTGAAATACTATACGAAACTGATTTACCTCTTCAAAAGATTTTGACAAGCAATTTTCAATTTTAACTCAAAGTCTGTTTATTAACATGGACATTGTTTGTTTTAAAAGATCTATACGTGATTCTATTACTCTGTGTTGCTTTGAAGTAATCTTCTAGTATTAATTAATATCATCGGCACATTAATTACCAGTTGTTTAGATGTTATTAGTGTTTTTTTTTTCCTTCCTATTATCCGAATTATTTCTGGATTTGACTCGACTCAAAAGAGAAAGAGACTTTTTGGATGTTAGCAAGATACGCTTTATACAGTATCGTCAAGGAATTACACAATGATGTGCTGCATCGTCATCAATGATCGATGCCTCAAACTTGAAAGAGGAAACTATAAAGGAATACGTGACATCTGACATGTAAAAACTCTTTTCATACTCACTTGTAAGCTTTTTGCTGCATTTTTGGCAGTACGCAAAAGTGATTCGGAACTCATTTATTTTGACAGATTGCGTTCATTGATATGTCATTTGGTCATCTCATACTTTAGCACCAGTTATGGAAAAGCAATACACAATCGAACGTCGGCAATTCACAGAAGAAGTTTATCTTATTTTGTTTAGATGTGCAAGCTAACAGTTCGAAAAAGTGGTTTCCAAAATTGCTTCATTTTTTACTTGTTCAGGTTATAAGCAAAGGCATCATATTCAAGTACTCAATGTTGCTCAATATGATTGGTGATGATACTGAATTTGTTAGAAGTCTGCCACAAGAAACAGAAAATGATTTAAGCTTTGTGAAATTACAATCTGTTATATTGGGTGTGAGATTGCGGATGAGATCATGCCGAAAATGAATGGTACGCATAATATACAATGTGGATCGTGTTTGTTTACATATATATATGCATGCTTCGCATCCTAAAACGTTACAGCTTCCCTTGCAATCAGTACAGTATCAAGGGTTTCGTTTTTTTTGTTGGCCTATCTTTTAAATTATTGCTATAACAATACAAAACTTTTGATATGATCTTCTAGCTTTCCTAATTTATTTCAACAGTTAATCTAACAAATCTCCATGGTAGATTTGGTGGTACAAACTATGTTCCTGCGATCAGAAACCTGTTACACTGTAAGTGTAACTAAAGATTTGGCAAAATTTTGTCACACAGAACAAATATAAAGTTATATATTAATGACGCAAAAGAGTATCATTCCTACTCTCATTCCTTCATTCTCAAATCCTCAATCCAAAGACACCCTTATAAGTAAGCCAGCACAGTTAACCCGTCCCTAACAAATTTACCCCGAAACCATAGCTGGACTTTCAAGATTTGCTTATTTAGGAGTTTTCACTCAATATAAACTATAATGTATATAAGCAGTTGTTAACATTTAAATGAAACTGTTTACTTCGCTATTCTAAAATAAATAAGCCAATATGCAGGTCCAAATAAGCAAATACCAAACCCCCCTATACGAAAAACAATGTTTTCATTAACATTACTTTCTAATCCAGAATAAATCCAATAAAATCCAAACCAAAATCTTAGACATCACAAACAAGTATCAACTTTCAAATCCATGATTTCACAATTCTTAAAACTTACTTCTTTGTGATTCCAACAATCATTAATAACAACTAAGCATTAAAAGTTATGTTGCAAAAACACATGTTGTTGAGGTGAAGCTGGTCCGATCTCTTCTTCCAAACTCCTCAATCCATCACCAACAGAATTCTTATTTTCCGATACTTTTGTATCAACGACAACATCTGCTTCCGACACTGAAGACTTCCTTCTTTGCGAAGACGCCACACTAGGAAAAGTAATCCAGCTCGGAGCTCTAAACTCGATCCTTGGATCTTCATTTTCACCCGCCACGTCACCTTCTAATTCTGAACGGTTGGAGGATCTTTGAGACGATTTCTTATGCATACGACTACTTCCTAAAACGACTTCAGTTGGTAGAATTGGTTGGTCGTTGCTAGGACTCCCCATTAACATTGCTAACGCACGTTCTAACGCGGTTGTCACTTTATCCATAGAAGGGCGTTCTTTACCTCGCATGCGTACACATTTACACGATATACTCGCAATACGTTTCAATGCTTCGAGATCTGACGGTGCGGGTAGTTCGGGGTCGAGAATGCGCTCAATGTCGCCTGATTTAATCAACGGGACTGCCCATTCGACTATATTTCCTTCCTCAAATTGCATATCTATCGCTTTTCGACCACTTAGAATTTCTAAAAGCAAAACGCCGAAACTATAAACATCGGATTTGGTAGTTAAGTAGTGAAGTCTGTAGTATTCCGGATCGAGATAACCAAGAGTTCCTGCAGGAAGTTCAGCTAACGGCGAGCTGCTGTTTGCGGGTCCCAGTAACGAAAGTCCGAAATCAGCAACACGTGCATTGTGTTCTTCATCGATTAAGATGTTTGATGATTTTATGTCACGGTGGATCACTGGTGGACACGCGTAACCATGCAAATACTCAATACCTCGAGCTGCTTGTACAGCGATAGTAACGCGTTTCACCCAATTTAACTGCGATTTTAACGTCTTTGGGTTACCGTGAAGGTGCTGATGGAGTGAACCGTTGGCCATAAACTCGTAAACTAATAACCGTTGTTCACCTTCCTCACAGTATCCCAACAGATTAAGTAAATGTGCATGGTTTAATCTAGAGAGTAAATCGAGCTCGTTATGGAATTCCATGGAGTTTTTCTTCATATCGGGTGAAAGAATTGCTCGTTTCACAGCAACAGCCACGCCGTCTTTTAACACCCCTTTAAAAACACACGAAAAACTTCCTTTTCCAACTTGTGAATCTTCGGTAAACCCTCCGGTGGCTTTTTCGAGCTCATCATAGGTGAAAACGCGGGCCCTTCTGATCTTTAACTCATCAAAATCAGGTTGAATCTTTCCACCATCTTTCTGAAACCCGTTGTTTTTTGTTTTAATTGCTTTTGCTCCGCATTTACAGTTTCTTAACTTGTAACGAACGTAAAAGATAGCAGTTAATGATATCACAATAACTAATAAAACCGCGAAAGCAATCACCCCAATGATTACTGGCAACTGATGTGACAAAAATCTTTCGGTTTTCTTATCGGTGTATGAACAGTTCGAGACACACTCGGCAGAAGTACAGTTTGAACAGTCGTATTCACATACTCGATCAGCGTAGTTTGTGCATTCGGATTTTTTATACATTCCTGGCGGGCATTCGTTGCTGCATTGTAAACATATGCGTGAATCCGGTGACTGGCACGGTAAGGTGTCATTATTATACTCATAAAACCCGTTTTCGCAAGTATTTGTTCGACAGACTCCCGGAGAAACAGCTAATGGTAACACCTTTGGAAAACCTGCACCCCAACAAACGGGTGAAAGTGATTTATCAGCCATTACACCACAAGAAAAGTAGTCACCTGATGCTATTTCATAAAGCTGAACCCCTTTCGGGGGTGGTGTGCTTGGATCAACCCGAAAACCCCAACATACAACTTCTCGCGTATAGCTTTTTATCCCGCAAGCATGAAACCTACCTCCAACTACAGAAAGCATTGGGTCATGTGGGGCCAAGTCAACGTTCACTTGGCCCTGACGAAACAATGCTACTGCAATTTGCTCTTCGGATTCCCAACTTGTCCCCCAACATAAAACATTCGACTCAATACCTACAAGTATCCCACATACATGATAACCACCCGCAGAAATCTTTCGAAATCTAGCATCCATTGGCACATGGCTAATTACACCGCTACTAATCTCATCACCCCAACAAAACGCGCTCCGGTTTTGAGAGAACAACCCGCAGTTGAATGCAGACCCAGCGGAAATGGACTGGATCTGACCTTCGAACACATGACTTCTGGTCATGTTATAACCCCAACAATCCACAAGCGAGTAGTTTCTTCTTTTGCCCATTAGCGGTTTCTGAAGACCACATAAGTGGTGGTCCCCGGCGCTGAGTTCTATGAACTCAGCAGATATAGCCATGGGTCGAGGAATGCCAATGTTTATAAAACTACTATTCCCCCAACAAAACGGCTGGTTGGTATTCATTAAAAGCCCACAAACAAATCCATTACCCGCTGTTAAACCTGAAAACTGAGTAAGTGAAGGTGTTGAACTGATAATAGCTGAATTCGACCCGTAACATGTCACAAAATGAGACCCATCCGATTTTAAACCACAAAAAGCACTACCATATTCGCCATAAGATATAGCGATTGATGACATTGAACCAAGACCAATTACTACACCATTCAAATCTGAAGCAACCACTATCAATAGTATAACATGTAACGTTAAATCCTCAACAGAAAACCTCAAAACACCCATTTTGATCACTTTGACTTACAAAAATCAAAGAATTCTATAAACCATCAATAATCCAATTCCCACCATAACCACCTCCAAGTTTATGTACCCAAACACAAATTCTCATCAAAATGAACCTAAAACATCTTTAAATCCAAAAATAACCAGATCTTTGCATTAAATACATCCATTAAGCACATATCATCAGTTTGACTACTAAAAAGTCAAACACACCCATAACTCCATTTTAACTCAAGACCAATCCAAGAAAAGCACTACCCGGATGAAATTACACAAACCCAACTTGAAATCTACCATAAAACATATAAAAAACAATCAAATTTTATTCACAAATTTCATCAACATTAAGCATAATATTAGCACAAAATCATGAAAATAAAGAGTGAGAGAGCAGTGAACTTACAAAAAGAAAAAAAAGGGTCCCAAATGATGGTGAGGTAGAAATGGAATTGAATGTTGGAGAGGTGGTAGAGGAGAACAATGTATGTGTAGTTCAAAAGTGTAATAGTATGTGTAGGTGAATGCATTAAATGCACAGAGTTAATGCATAAATATTGATCTTTTCATGCCTGGATTTCTGCACACATGTCCACTGCTTTGGTCCTTGAAACTTTCGGTTTTATTACTACTTAATCAATGTTCATTACTAGTATAATTTTTTAAACATATATACTGCTAGACTTGTATTTCATCTTTGACCTACTTCTTAGACTGTTTTTTCGAGTATGACTTATGGAAGAAAAAGAAAAAAAAGAAAATGCAAAAAAAAACATAAAAAGTTGTGTTTTCGAGTACCACTTAAAAATGACGAGAAAAGATTGAAAAACAAGTGTTATTTGATTGATTTTAAAATAAACTTTTTCCTCCCGTAATTGAGTTAAAACTGTTATCTCATATTACTTTACTTTTCTTTACTAAAAAACTCAAGAACACAGTATTAATAAGTTTGTTAGTAACTTTTTTATCCTTATTTTATTAGTACTATTAAGAGTTGTACCAATGTTTTGTGCTTAAGTCAAAATATATGAGTAGTGTGCATGATGCACGATTTGTAACAAGACATGCATACAAAGATTTGTCGCATAAGGGATGTTTTTTTTGCATGTTATGATATGTATTGCTGGCTTTACTTATATGGTTTTTCTGTTGAGACTTAGGATCAAATGAGAAGAATTCTTAAAATAAGAAGAATGAGAAATAACTATAATCATATATTAGAGATGCATCGACTTGAATTAAATGTATCCTTAATCTTTTAGATGCACTATAATATATTTTCTTGCTAAAAATTAGATGCATATACATATATTAGATGCATTTTAGCAAGTTAGAAAAATACTATGTATTTTTCGTCCTCTACGAGTCAAATTTTTTGCAAGTACTACTTCGCATCATTTTCACTTCAAAATTACTTTCGAAACTAATTGGGATGCATCTAAATGAATAGAGATGCATCTAATTCAAGTCGACGCATCTCAAATATGTAGTTATAGTTATTTCTCATCCTTCTTATTATAAGTCTTCTTCTCACTGGATCCTTACTCTTTGTGTTGATGGAAAGTTGATAACTTGGTCTTATCTTTCCATAAATGTTTATATTAGAAAATTCGAGATTTGTCAAAGCAGAATAGGAAGTTATGAGACCAATTATTGCTAGTTTGGAAACAGTTTTATTATCATTCAAATTTCTTTGAAAGGGAATTAAATATTCTAAAGCTGTCAATTTTTGAGGATATTGTCTGAGAAAATTATCGTAAAGAGACAAAATATGTCATCTTTACGTCGTGCAAAGTTTATTATTTTTTGAGCGAATAGAGGCCGTAGCCACAAAATTTATATATCACTTCTTGCAATTGAAGAAATTTCAACAGGGAAAGTTACAATTCAAACGAAGTTATATCCGGAAAACATTTATAAAAGATTTTTCATTAAAAAATTTAGCATTCATGTATAGGAATGTCAGACTTTAAAAGGACGAAAGAAGATTCATTAAGATGATTTTTATTATCACAAATCATTTTGTGAAAAAAAAAAATTATAAACGTTTTGTGAATGTAACATTTTCTTTCAGAACAATGAAGTTGGACTTCGAAAGATAGGCCATACACCAAAGGCTTCTTAAAATCTAAATATACTTCCGTTCTTTGTATTCAAGGAGCTAGGCTTACCATGTATAGTAAATTTCTTTCTTGTTTGGTGTGAATGTAGTACAATCTTGATCATGCGTATTAGGGTAACGATCTAGATCCCATAAAAAGAATTGCACGTCTCTTCAGCTCTCATTATTGTGGTGTTTGTTACTTAAGCCGCGCAAGACCTAAAATCATAACTCATAATTAGCTACGTGCATATGTGGGTATGTATGATAGATCATGCTCTTCTCCAAAAGTGGAGATGGCGTCTTGTTAATAACCCAAATTATATTTTAAGCTAGTGTCGTTGTGGTTATTCGTGGTGTGGAAGCAGGTTTTGATCTTAAAGGTTGCAATTGTAATGGCGTTTGGGCATCCATCATCTCGACATACTCAATGCTTCATCAACACAACTTTCTCATGATGAGTACTCTTAGTTGTAATGTGGTTAATGGTTTATCTATTCGGTTCTGGAAAGATCCTTGGAATGACAATGGCACGTTAATGTCTAGATTTAACAGGTTATATCACCTAGATGCAAACGCGGATTGCTTACTCTCATATCGGAGAGTAAATGATTCTAGGGTTTGGAATTGGAATAGGCAAGTCGAGGGCTCCCGTAATGAAGCTGCCTTTGGGTCATGTATGTAAGAGTATTGAATGATATAAGAATGATTTGTAAGAGTATTGAATGATATGAGAATGATTTTTATTGATTTTGTGATGCATTTGTTGATATAAATAATGTTTGTGAATGTTATTAATATTTCTCAATAAACCTATGTTTTGATAATCACAAAACTTAAATCAAATTAAGTCAAGAATAAGACATAAACAAGTATTTGGTGACAAATATTTACTTCTACATCTTATATCACTTAAGATATGTATAAACTTAGTAACTTATGCATTACATGATCAAAGGAAATTTTATATTAATACATAACATTATATAAAATGATTTTAACATTTTATATATATTTGTAAATCATTTTTGGTAAAGCTTTATTAAACCACAAAAATATGATTTCAAATTTCCAACCAAAAAGGGCAAATTTTATCCAGAGAATCTTTTCAAACGTTCAGGAGGGCGGCCCCCTTAATTTTACTAGGCGGCCCCCTTAATCATTAAGGGGACCGGCCTATAATTAAGGGGACCGGCAACGCTCCCGAACAGTAAAATCTGGCCCTTTAAATACTGGATCATTTTGCACATTTTCCTCACCTTTTTGCACCATAAACTTTCTGATCCAATCCTCTTCTCTAGATCTAAAATCCTTTGATCATATATTTCATAAGTCTTTGTTTCCAAGTGATCCAAAGCTTCATCCATTCAAGTGCAAGAAGAAGAACACTTCTCTACATCCATCTTATTGTAGTGGTGTTGTGTATAGCTAGTTTCATATAGTACTAGTGATAGCTATTTGTTAAGGTGTTGTGAATACTTGTTGATTGTAGAATCTTGGTGTGTTGCAAACTAGTTTAGTAGTAGTGACTTAGTTGTGCATAGAAGAAGGTGTGAAGATTGATAAGGTGTGAAGACGGTGTGAAGTCTTGAAGAAGGTGTGAAGGTGTGATTAAGGTGTGAAGATCACGTGGTGTGATATTTGGTGTGAGATTGGTTCTAGCTACGATTAGAACTCGACATTTAGCTTAGTGTCGTTAACTTGTGTAAGCCAAGGTGTGTAAGGTTTCTCCACCATAAGGAGTTTGTTGACATTGTGAAGAAAACTCTCGAGTGTGGTACTCGGGGAGTGGAGTAGGGTAAGGAAGGTGTCCTTGTAGCCGAACCACTATAAATTCGCGTGTTGTGGTTTGATCTTTCTAACTCTATCTTTTCTTCATTATATTTCAATACTTTCAATATTAGTTTAGACTTGCTCATATTGGTTGCTACTTGAATTCACTTAAGATCGAATCGAAAGTTTTTATAACCAACAAAATATTTTGGAAATAAATTTAAAAGGACGTAAAACTATTCAACCCCCCCCCCCCCCCTTCTAGTTTTCCACAATTGGTATCAGGAGCCACGTCGAGCAAGATCTTTAAAATATATTGTATTTTAAAACTTGTAACGATCTATGGAATCTGAAAAATATTTAGAAGGGCAATCTATGCAAAGACCACCACTATTTGAAAGTGATGGATTTTTATATTGGAAAAATCGATTCGAAACTTATGTGAAGTCAAAAGATCTAGATCTTTGGCATGTTATTACTAATGGTGATTTTTTACCTATTCAAAATAACCCGGAAACTAAGAAAGATGAAATCGTACCTTTTGAAAAACAAAATGATGATTTAAAAAGAAAACTTGCTAAAAATAATGAGGCAAAAATGGTTATTTATAATGCGCTACCACGTAAAGAGTACGAAAGGATCTTTATGTGTGAAACCGCAAAAGAAATTTGGAACTCTTTACTAATAACTCACCAAGGTAATAGTCAAGTCAAAGATAATAAGATAGATCTACTTGTTCAACAATACGAGCAATTCACGATTCCGGAAGAGGAATCAATTGACAATGCTTTTGCTAGATTTAACACTATCATCACAAGTTTAAAAGCACTTGATGAGAATTTTTCTAGTAAGAATTTTGTTAGGAAGTTTCTTAGGGCTCTTCATCCAAAATGGCGAGCTAAAGTGACGGCTATTGAAGAATCGAAGAATTTGTCAACTTTGCAACTTGACGAATTAATTGGAAATCTAAAAGTCTACGAAGTCATCATTAAAAAGGACTCCGAAATGGTCAAGGAAAAACGAGAGCAAAGCAAGTCAATCGCCTTGAAAGCTAGAAAGGAATCTAGTATCGAAGATAGCTCATCTTCCGAAAGTGATGACGAAGAATACGCCATGGCCGTAAGAGATTTCAAGAAATTCTTCAAAAGGCGAGGAAGATTTGTAAGACAACCGTACGACGAAAAGAAAACATTTCAAAATAGTAAAGATGACAAGAACAACAAGATTGAAAGAAAGTGCTTCAAGTGTGGAGATCCAAATCACCTTATTGGAAAATGTCCAATGATGACAAGAGATCAGAATCAAAGAGCATTCGTTGGAGGTGCTTGGAGTGATAGTGATGATGATGAGAATGAAACGACAAAAGAAGAAAAATGTATCATGGCGAATACACCAAATGAGACTTTGTCAAAGTCTTTATTTCATCTTGATGATGTTGAAGATTTCTTTTGAAGACCACCGGGTACGCCATTCTTTCACAACTCATTGCCATGCTTAGATTAATATGCATTGTTTGATTTCGTCAATTATTTAGATATAATTTGTTATTGTCCTCTATTTGTTAAAATCACATATATACTTATATATACATATATATATACTATTATACGTAATAAATATATATATATATATATATATATATATATATATATATATATATATATATATATATATATATATATATATATATATATATATATATATATATATATATATATATATTCACTTGCACATAACCTAGATACGTCATTTGTTGACTTTCTAGAACTCCAAGAAATCGTTCTTTATCGAACCCTTTCTTTCCCCCCTCACGTTATCCTAGTAAGTCCTCTTTTAGGAGACTCGTGATGATGAAGGGATATGAGTCAAGTGGACTTTTATAATGCAAGAACGCCTTCGCACGTGAACACTATGGATGAAACAAACTCCTCTCGCCAAGTATATCCTATCTCCGCTACTATCTTTCAAATCTCACTCATCAACCCATCTTTCAAACACATTTACACTTATATATATATATATATATATATATATATATATATATATATATATATATATATATATATATATATATATATATATATATATATATATATATATACACACTTATTCACATATTCCCGAACACACCTCAAACCCTTCATCAACTTAACACTTTGATCATTTTATCCAAAAATTGTCAAAGGTATATTTTAATTATCGAAATGGTAATTAAAAGTTGTTAAGTATTTTATCATCGTGCCAATAGACGTTTACGTATTTTTGATATATTATAAATCTAAGTATATACGTATAAATATTTTTGTTCCAGAAACGAATTCGGCGAAATTTGGAAAATTTCAAAGGCGGCCCCCTTAATGATTAAGGGGACCGGCTTGTTATCGAGGGCGGTCCCCTTAATGTTTAAGGGGGCCGGCCATCTGAGAATATCCAAATCCGTTTTTCCTTCTTATTTCCATTCCCAAACACTCCATTCACTCATTTGTTCCTCCCACTGCTACTGAGTACGAACCAAAACACCCAAAAACTTCAAAATCCTCCATCATATCACCAATCCGGGGTTGTTTCGCAAGGGGCAAACATCAACCAAACATATAACAACATCTTTTGTAAGTTTTCCAACATGCATTTCATCACATTTCATTCAATTTAGTGTCTAATCAATAATTATGCATTTTATTAAAAATCATTTTAATTCAATTTTAAGTGTAATTGAAGCTAGAAATTGAACTACCAAATGCTCCCCATAGGATTAGGATGATGTTTTGCAACTCAAAATTAGTATAACATATCATCTTGTCAAAATCATTAATCGCCCATAAACCCTAGTCGAATTTTATTTTTCATAAGTCACATTGTTGATATAACTCTTAAAAACCATTTAAAACTTACTACATTACATTGTTTTAACAATCTAAACAATCAAAGCATACTTTTCAAGTTGTTGTTAAATGGTTCATGAAGACAACATGGGCGTTTGGTTCATGAACAAACCATAACTATATGAAGTTATTTGAAACCTATAACTAGCTTATAAGTATTGTTAATAATACTAGAATCAATAAGGGTCATCAAGATATATAATCAATATATATATATATATATATATTGATATTTTTATGATATTGTTGTCTAGTTAAGGGAACGTTTGGTTTATCTTTAAAATGATAATTTTGAAAACTAAAATTCGCATTTCAATCTTTTAAACAAGTTTATGTTGCGTCAAACTTTTACGAAATGGAAGATATATAATCTAATATATATCTAGCCTTATTTCGAAATGAATTATGATATCATACCCTTTTGATATTGTACATTCTAAACAAGTTTAAAATCAAAATAAAAGGAACATCATGAAACTACTTCATTAAATATTTTTTTTGTGTCGAAGTAGAATTTCGTTCCACATATATTGCATATAATTATATATATACATATATATATATATATATAAATATATATAAACAATATATGCATGATGGTTGTTTATATTTTAATTCTATTCTTGTTGTTATTTTGTTTAGGTGAAAATGCCTAAGACCACGGTTGGTGATGTATCCACAACCAAACAATACATTCCAAAAGTCTCTTCTACTCCCGGCATGTCTCCTTCAGTTGCATGTTTCTATCGTCCTATTGAAAATAGAAACATTCACGAAGGAAGAATTGTCGATCCATCTTTCTATGAATCTGATGACACCGAACGAATGTTCTCCAATATTCGTTTTGAATGTCTTTTCCAAATCAACGAACCTATCATTCCTCGTTTTATCCTCGACTTCTATAGCCAAGTGACGGTGCAAACCGATCCCTATGGTCATCTCCTCATTTCCTTCATGATTCAAAATCAATTCATCACTATTTCTCTTGCTCAATTTGGGCAAATTCTTAGAATTCCATTCAACGGCCAAGCCGTTTTCTCAAATGAATGGGATCTTTCCACTCTTGAAATAAATCGTCCTCAGGATGGCCCCTACTATTCTGAGATTCCTAGTCCTGAAGACATTCGTCGAATGCTTGAACTAGAACGTCGTACGACTAGTCGAGTAATCAAGTCGAAGAATGTCGATATTCATGCCAATCAAATCCTCCTCAAAGAGCTAAGCCAAGATATGAAGAAGTGGGAAGAAATCATTCGAGAGAATGCGTTTGGTACTGGTGGTCACCGTGATCATGTCACGGCGAGCATTGCCCACATGCTTTATTGTGTTATTGCTGAAGAGCAATACAACTTGGCTTATCTTTTTATTCATCGAATCATGTCCGCCAAAAATACCACAAATGCCAATCTTCCTTACGGTATGTTTCTCACACGACTTTACCGTTATGTGATGGAACATTACCCACATCTTCAAAGAGAATACTACGTTCATATCCTTCCTACTTTGAACCAACTTACTCGTGTTCGTACTCGTCGTCCTCGTAGTGACAAAGGAAAATCTCGTGTTCCTTTGTACTCTAGGGGTCGTGGTTCTACATCTCATCATGATGACGATGATGATGAGGAGGAAGACACCTCACGTGTTAGTACTCCATCCCCCACGACCTTTGTGGAAGATCTTTCCGATCTTGATGATACCGAATATCAAATTCCTCTTCCTCATGAACGTACCGATGAGCTTCTATTCACTCGTCAAACGTCTATCATCAATCGTCAACAACAAATGCATGAAGAACTTCGAGGGGGATTCAAATCCATTGGGAAGATGTTTAGGAAGATGCTTGGAAAGAAGAAGAAGTAGTAGATTATGATGTATTGCTATTTGTTACTTCTTGCTTTTATTTGACATTTGTATGGTTTGCTACTTGTCCGACTTACTCGGAAATACTTGTGTTAGCTCTTATTCATCTCTTGAATAATTTTTAGTCTTTGAACAATTATCATGCTATGCTATGCTTCTTTTCTAATATGGATTATAATATGTTTGCATGCAAATTTGGTTATATATATATATATATATATATTTATATGTCATCATTCCAAGTGTATATGCTTCTAATAGAGCTTGCTGGAAAAACAAACTTGAAAAATGGCCAAATTATGCAAATCTTGGGTTTTTGGTCGTCTGGGAAAACACCAGATGGGCGGCCCCCTTAATTCCCTAGGCGGTCCCCTTAATGATTAAGGGGGCCGGCATACAATTAAGGGGACCGGCCATCTGGAACTGGGTTTATTGTATTCTTTTGCATCTTGTGAATCCTTTTTCTTGTTTCAGCTACCATTTCCCATTTTGACCCAACTGATTTTAGAATCTCCTTCAACCATTTCAAACATTTACCTAAATCATCCACTTCCATACTATAAATTCCCTCCATTATCACCATTCTTCATCTCATCATTCATCATATAATCATGACTACTCCAAGCACCTCAAACTCCAAAACCTCAAAGAAACAAAAACTTGTGGTCATCCCCCCAAAACAACTCTTCATTGACTTAACAAATGAAGACAATAAAACACCATTACCTCCACCCAAATGCTCATCCCCAAGTGCACCCAATGCACCATCTAAAACACCTTCCACTCATGGAACTTCTTCATCATCCATACCCTCAACCTCATCAATCAATGACTACATCAACTTACACTTGTCACCACAAGTATCATCACCACCTCCTACACAAGATCCCATGTCTACTCATCTTACCATCTCACTTTCACCAACAACACCACTTGATGCTCATCTCTCATCACCACAAATTTCACCACCATTCTTTGCCAATCCCGTACCTTGGAGGCTACTTGAATCCCATGGGGATACTTGTCTTTGTTGCATCCATAATCGCACGGTCATCTTTGGCCTTAGAGATGAAATTCAATATATGTTTTCATATATTGAACATTTGCTTACCCACCCACCACCACCACCAACTCCACCATCCTCTCCAATAATCCCTCCACCACAATTCTCACCTATTACTCCACCATCTCCATCATGCTCTCCAAATTAAGCATATGATATGCTTAATTAATAAAGCCCTTACCCTCCCTTTTGCATGCAAGCTCTATGAAGTCCATGTACTCTTTTGCATGATGATGTATCTTTCTTGTTTAATTGGCTTATGTACTTGCTTCTATGTTGTTAGCTTATGTACTTGTATTGTTGTGTGTTGACACAACTATTTCTCTAATATGAATGCTTCTTTCTTTCCTTATTACATTATATTAGTGTGCATGTCTATACTTGTGCTTCTAATATTTTTGTTTTGCAAGCATTCCATAGCTCGTTCTCTTGGTGCCCCCAAACGAGGGAGAGTACACATCAAGGGGGAGTTTCTACCCGTCAAAATTTTCACGTATGAAAACTTGTCGGCATAACCTTTTTGATGTTACAAAAAGGGGGAGAAGTACATATAAACTCACTAAAATACTTGTTTAAAAACTAATTTTTGAGTCAATGAGTTTAAGTTTTGTAATCATCAAAAAGGGGGAGATTGTTGATATAAATAATGTTTGTGAATGTTATTAATATTTCTCAATAAACCTATGTTTTGATAATCACAAAACTTAAATCAAATTAAGTCAAGAATAAGACATAAACAAGTATTTGGTGACAAATATTTACTTCTACATCTTATATCACTTAAGGTATGCATAAACTTAGTAACTTATGCATTACATGATCAAAGGAAATTTTATATTAATACATAACATTATATAAAATGATTTTAACATTTTTTATATATTTGTAAATCATTTTTGGTAAAGCTTTATTAAACCACAAAAATATGATTTCAAATTTTCAACCAAAAAGGGCAAATTTTATCCAGAGAATCTTTTCAAACGTTCAGGAGGGCGGCCCCCTTAATTTTACTAGGCGGCCCCCTTAATCATTAAGGGGACCGGCCTATAATTAAGGGGACCGGCAACGCTCCCGAACAGTAAAATCTGGCCCTTTAAATACTGGATCATTTTGCACATTTTCCTCACCTTTTTGCACCATAAACTTTCTGATCCAATCCTCTTCTCTAGATCTAAAATCCTTTGATCATATATTTCATAAGTCTTTGTTTCCAAGTGATCCAAAGCTTCATCCATTCAAGTGCAAGAAGAAGAACACTTCTCTACATCCATCTTATTGTAGTGGTGTTGTGTATAGCTAGTTTCATATAGTACTAGTGATAGCTATTTGTTAAGGTGTTGTGAATACTTGTTGATTGTAGAATCTTGGTGTGTTGCAAACTAGTTTAGTAGTAGTGACTTAGTTGTGCATAGAAGAAGGTGTGAAGATTGATAAGGTGTGAAGACGGTGTGAAGTCTTGAAGAAGGTGTGAAGGTGTGATTAAGGTGTGAAGATCACGTGGTGTGATATTTGGTGTGAGATTGGTTCTAGCTACGATTAGAACTCGACATTTAGCTTAGTGTCATTAACTTGTGTAAGCCAAGGTGTGTAAGGTTTCTCCACCATAAGGAGTTTGTTGACATTGTGAAGAAAACTCTCGAGTGTGGTACTCGGGGAGTGGAGTAGGGCAATGAAGGTGTCCTTGTAGCCGAACCATTATAAATTCGCGTGTTGTGGTTTGATCTTTCTAACTCTATCTTTTCTTCATTATATTTCAATACTTTCAATATTAGTTTAGACTTGCTCATATTGGTTGCTACTTGAATTCACTTAAGATCGAATCGAAAGTTTTTATAACCAACAAAATATTTTGGAAATAAATTTAAAAGGACGTAAAACTATTCAACCCCCCCTTTTAGTTTTCCACAGCATTAATTACATACAAATAAGAAGCTTTATATAAAAATATTACAGAACCTATATTGGGTAACCCCACTAATCAAGCTAATCAACATAAATGTACAACTAATTATTTTGTGGTTATCCACTAATGACAACTAATGGTCTTATTACAATCCACGGTTAACACTCCCTCGCAGTCTGAGCGGCAAAATCACGAAAGCTAGAACTGGAGATTAAAAGCTGATAAACAATAAAGTAAAACTAATAAATAATTGATGAAGAAGACATTTTACAACAAGCGGAAGCACATCTTCAAGAAGGAGTAGACATAAACACACAACAAATCAGATAAACCAAAGTATTCGTACCAAACAGGATAAACCAAAGTATCCTAACCAAATGGGATAAACCAAAGTATCCATTACCAAACAGGATAAACCAAAGTATCTTAAGAAAACGGGATAACCCAAAGTATCCCATACAACTAAAACAAACGGGATAACCCAAAGCATCCCCAATAACTAAAAAAAAACAGGATAACTCAAAGTATCCCCTACACTAAAATCATGAAAATTACAACTAAAACCCATGCACTAACATCAAAAGAAAAGTTGAGAAAACGAAAGTTGGTTCTAAAACTTCAACCCCCAAAGATTCTTCCAAACAAACGGGACGTGTTTTTCCCAAGAAAAACATAAAGATCCACCTCATAAATAAACATCGAAACATGGGTGGGGTTTATTATAGCACTTACAGAGGTTAAGGTTTAAAGGGAGCTCTCCGAACCTCCGGCATGTAGCTGGCAGTCGGAGGCCGCGGCGAAAGAGTTTAGGTTTGTTAGGATCAGTTGACAAAGGCTCTTGATATCATGTAAGAGTATTGAATGATATGAGAATAATTTTTATTGATTTCGTGATGCATTACAGACAAACGAGAAGCTTTATGACATAACCTATATTGGGTAACCCCACTAATCAAGCTAACTATTTTGTGGTTATCCACTAATGACAACTAATGGTCTTATCACAATCCACGGTTAACAAGGTAAAGCTTCTTGATGAGCATGGCTCATGAAGTTGAAACCTTGACGACGAAGCCAGTTTTTCGGTTCAAGTAACGCAAGTTCACCTTGACTCTTGTTTGCTTCCTTCGTGTTCCCCATGCACTTGATGGTTCAATATTCTTCCTTGAAAGGTAAACATTTTCATTTGGCGTCTTTCTTTGGACAGGCTACCTACTCGTCTTAAATTATCTTTGAGGGGCCTTGATATACCGTCCATTGTTTGCCTGGTGTGTAACAATGTGGTGGAATCCGTGGACCATGTTTTCTTTGGCTGTGACTTGTCTTCAACGTTTGGTTTCTTGTAAGAAGATGGGTCGATATTGATATGGGCTCCTTTTCTTTTTGGTTCGACTGCCTGCAATGGTTCGAAGTTTGGAGAGCTTCTAGGAGTGATAAAGATCGAATGTACATCATTTCTGTAGCGTTGTTATGGTGCATTTGGCATAATCGTAACGGTGTTATTTTCTCCTCTCACACATTGAGGAAAAATGACATTTTCGATTCCATTCGTACTTTTTATTTTTCTTGGCTTAAAAGTAGAGGGCGTAATTTTATTTGTTGAAACTCTTGGCTTATGAAACCTTTGTAATTATGGAAAACTAGAAGGGGGGGGGGGGAGGGTTGAATAGTTTTACGTCTTTTTTGTCTAATAAAAGTTTTGCTTCTAAAGAATTGATGATAACCGTAAAACCTTTGAAGCTAAAGCGTAAATACAAGTTTATTTACACTTATCATAAAAATACTACTTATTTAAAATGTTGAGTAGAAATAATAAAATCATATATCTCTCATAAATATATGTTTGTATTTAGATATGTATATGTGTTTTAAAAGTGTATATACTTATAGTTTACTTATGTAAAATAAATGTTGTGAATGGAACCTAGTTTGACCTTTATGTGAAATCAATATATGCACAACACACAATTATAACTATATATGAAAAGCTAATAAGTAAGCGAGCAAAGAGTGAGAGATGGAAAGATCAAACCGAGAGACAAAGGATTTATAGTGGTTCGGCTACAAGGACACCTTCCTTGCCCTACTCCACTCCCCGAGCACCGAACTCGAGAGTTTTCTTCACTAAGTCAATAACCTCCCTTATGGCGGAGAAAACCGTACACACCAAAGCTTACACCGATTTACGACACTAAGCAAAATGTCGAGTTCTAATCGTAGCTAGAACCAATCTCACAACTATTTTCACACCACACCTTCTTCACACCTTTTCACTTCTTCAATACTTCTTCACACCACAAGTATCTTCACGCCTTCACAAATTCTTCACAACTTCAAGGACTAACACCTTCACAACTTCAAGGCTCTAACTTCTTCATAACTTCAAGGCTCTAACTTCTTCACAACTTCAAGGCTCTAGCGTCTTCACACCTTCCAGTCTCTAACGTCTTCACAACTTCTAGTCTTCAATGTCTTCTTAACTTGGAAGTTCCAATTTCTTCACTACTAATCACTATTGCTAATATTTCCTATCACCACTACTATGAAACATTACTTCTTCATTTCAAGTTCCACTTCACACTTACAACAATTCTAGATTTTATAACACAATCTAGCTAACTAATACATACACCTTATTCACCAAAATATGAAGGATCAACAATATGAAATAAACAAACAACTTAGATAGCAAGATGATACTAAGTTGTAATACTTCTAATAGAAGTATTCTTCTCTTTGCACTTGAGTGTTGAGGCTTGAATCACTTTGAAACAAAGATCAATGTATATAAGATCAAAGGATTTTTAGAGGAAGGAAATGGATGTTTAGATCAGAAAGTTTTTAGTGCAAAAAGGTGAGAATAATATGTGGAATGATCCAGTATTTAAAGGGTCAGAAAATATTGTTCTGGAGCGTGCCGGTCCCCTTAATTAGGGGGCGGTCCCCTTAATGATTAAGGGGGCTGCCTAGTATAATTAAGGGGGCCGCCCTCCTGAACGTTGGATTTTCTTGTCCTTTTGTGAGGGAAATTTTTCTGGATTAGATTTTCCATTTTTGGTTGAAAATTTGAATTCATAAATTTGTAATGAATTAAACATATTCTTTTAATGCCAAAAATGTTTTATAAAAGATATAAATTGTTTTGTGACATTTTATAAATATCTAGTGATTAACAAAAGTGTTCCTTAGATCTTATAATGCATTTAGACACTTTGTTTATTCATACCTTAAGTGATTAGATGGTGAAAGTGATTATTTACTACTAAATACTTGTTTACGTCATGATCTTTGGTTTGATGTGTTTTCGTTTTGTGATTATCAAAACATAGAGATATCGAAAGATATGAATAACGTTTTTAGTCATTTATTTATATCAACAATCTCCCCCTTTTTGATGATTACAAAACCTAAACTCATTAAATCCAAAAATTAATTTTTAGACAAGTATTTAGTGAGTTTATATTCACTTCTCCCCCTTTTTGTAAAATCAAAAAGGTTTTAGCCAATAAGAAGGAAGCTCCCCCTTGATGTATGACCCCCCTCGTTTGAGGGCACCAAGGGTTCGAGTATTGGAATTCTTGCAAGAAAAATATTAGAAGCACAAGCATGGCACAAGCAAACACATATAGCATAATACCAACTAATAATAAGCATGGCAAAAGATAATTAGAAACACATATTAAATCATTCATTAATAGAAAATGATTATGTCAACCTATAATCATTGTTACAAAGGCCATAAAGATAGAATACTAAACTAAGTAGAGCATCCTAATGTGCCAACAAGGAGTGTCACCAAACTTTCTTGAATCCCAAAATGGTTGAGGAGTTTTATTTGAAAATGAGAAACATAAGCATATAAAATGCTTGGTGGTTTAGTGGAGATAAACTTTTGGTTGCATGGATGTTGGTGAGTTTGGAGATGTGGAGCTTGTAGGTGGTGGATTTGAAGTTGGGTTTGTTGATTGAGGGTTTTGATGTTGTTCAAGTGATGGTGTTTGTTGAGATCTAGTAAGAAGATACTCAATCCAAGTGAAGTGCTCATTCAATGCAATGGTTTGTTGTTGGAGGAAGATGCAACAAGGGCAATTGTTAACATGCTTCTCAATTTGGTTGATGATGTGTGGTGATGATGGTGAGCTTGATTGAGGTGGATCCAAATTGCGTTGAGCAAGATGTAATGCTAAAAGAGCACTAAGCTCATGAGCCTCTTTTAGCTCCTCAACGAACTTCAAGTGTTCGGAGGAAGGTGATGGTGGTGGAACATGATAGTTGTCTTGGGTGAAGGTTTGAACATGCAACATAGGAATGGCATGTGAAGTTGTAGGATGTGGTGGTGGTACTCTTGGTGGTGGAGACATGGTTGAGCTTGAGTAGTCATGAAAACATGAAATGGGTGGAAGAGGTTCTTCATGAGTGGGTGGTGTTTTTGTTGAATGAGCAACATGTGAAGTATTGATTGAGAGATTGGGATTGTTGTTTTGGGATTGAGCATGCTCATCATAAGAAGAGGCATTAATGAGGGCATGAGTGGATGATAGGTTGTGAGATGAGTCATTAGTGTGGGTTTGAGGTTTAGTTGTTGGCTGACTTGGAACAACATCACTTGAGTTATGACAAGAGTCAAGTTTCCTCCTCCAAACGGATTTGACAGAGATCCTTGCGGTTCTTGAAATCTTTGGTTTTTGGTTGTTGGGAGATGACATGTTTGGGTGTGATGGCATTAATGATGGGAAGAGGGTATTTATAGTGTATGAGAAATGTGGTTTAGGAAGGTAAATTTTGAGGGATAGTATGGGACAAAATGTGTTTGTGAATTTTGAGAAGTATAGGGTGAAATGGGTCAAAAAGTGATAAAGAAAACAGTATCCCCGACCATCAGATGGCCGATCCCCTTAATTAGGGGCCGGTCCCCTTAAAATTAAGGGGGCCGCCCATCTGGTGATTCCCAGAATGCCAGAAATGGGTTTTTGGCCGAGAATTTTCAAAAAGGTTGTGTTTTTGGATTTGGATTCAAGTAAGTTCAACTCTTTGAGGCAATATAGAGCATACTATTCATGAATGTAGAGAGTGTTATAGAAATAAGTAAAGTAGACAATTAATTTCAAACAATCATGCAATCTACTAATTGATCAATTAAGATAGGCAACCAAGGAAGCAATAAAGCAAACTAGTTAAATATGCAACTATATGAAAATGATAATATGTAGGCTAGTGCAAACATATTGATGAGTGCTTACAAGCAACAAGTATGAAGATATGATTATATGGACTTCAAGACTTGTTACAAACAAGATCCATATGGGGAAACCATGATTCTCATGAAATGATTTGATTAAATTGTGAGTGTCATTTCCATAGAAGTGTATGACACATGTGAGATAATCAAATATGTTTTAAATAAAACATTTTTAGTTTTATTCAACAATGCTTTGAAATAAATTCAAGTGTGCGTTACATTAAAATAAATTGAGTTTTGTTTCATAACATGTTAAAAAAAATTTCAATCTTGATTTTGATTAAAATAAAGTTATGGTAGCTTATAGTTAGACATGTTGTTTGAAGAAAAATAATATAGATATTTGAAAGATTTCTATTCAAAGAAAGAGGTTTTAAACATGATGTTTTGATTTTGATAACAAAAAATTGCAAGTGAAGGATTTGAAATGGAAACTTATCATACTCAAGAGAATCAATTTAGCTCATTGTCACATATAATCATCTCTAATGGCAACTAAAGGTATGGAAGAGAGATGGTAGATATCTATGATCTAAATGCAATGAGATAGAGAGGGACAAAGTAAATCATCTATGGATACAAGATAGACATATGTATATGTGTGTGTATATATATATATATATATATATATATATATATATATATATATATATATATATATATATATATATATATATATACAAAACACATCATAATATTAAGTTACTAACAAGTCTTAATTATAACACATCTATTAATGCAACTAGTAAGATCATATAGCTTAAATGGTAAGTATTCTACTATAGATCATAGACGATTTTCAATATAAATGAAGACTAAGAAAAATGATAATAGACTTAACAACAAGAGGGTTAATTATCCTAATATCATGTATACATATATTAGTATTAATGATCTAAAAGCATGGCAACTTATAAATTAAATCATATTAATAGACTAATTAAAACACACTCTAATATAACGCAATATTGACAAGTTTTTGAAAATAAAACTTACCTCAGGTCCAGCTTTTCTTTAAGAGTGGGCATGAGAGTAATAGAAGACATCTTAAAAGTTTGCCCAAAGCATGTCGAAGTAGCAAAGTAAAATCCCAACGCAATAAAGATCAAGGAGGCTTGATCCGAAAAACTTAATCGATCACAACAAACATCACAAATTGTGAAGACCAAGAATAGTTGTCTTTGAAACCTTCGTCTTGAAATAGTAACGGACACACCATAAAACCAATACTCTAAAAGTGAAGAACAAAACGCCGAGACAATAAATGACCGCAACAACGTCATAGGCAAATCATATGCAGAATGTGAAACATAGTGATAGGAACCAATAGTCGTCAAAAGTAAGAGAGCAAGGTGAACAATCCAAAACATAATAGTCGCTTCGTTCGTTAATTACCTAAACATGATAAAGAGCTTGGTACCCAGATTCTCATGGGTCCGAGTTGGTTAGTTGAGAACATCCATTGTATTTAAATGCACATGATGAGGATGTCGCCGAGAAGTACAAAAATTCATCAATAGTTTGTTTTAATCAACAAACAATGACTTTCTTGACTAGAGAATAAATAATGGGTGTAAATAATATTAGTTCTAAATTTCTCCACTAGGTTTAACAAATTTTATTTGTTTTGATACATTTGTTAAAGGATCATTTACGGTAAATCCTAAGCCGGTTTTATCAAAATGACTTTTGAATGTTAAGTAAATATTTTAAAGATCTAGAGCTATTTTCAAATTTTGCTAATATTTTTGCTTTTTCATTTTCCATTTTAATTTCATGTTTATAGTCTTGACAATATTTACATTTAAGATCAATTTCAATGTTGCTTTCAAGTCTAGACATTTTATCTTCTAGAATTATTTCCTTTTCAAAATTGTTTTCAATGAATATTGAAGATTTATTTTTAAGAATCATTTTTGAGTCAATGTTGCAAAAGTGTTTGAAGTTGTTTTCCAATTTTGAAAATTCTAATATAAATTGATCATAGCAAAAATGTTCGGTTTCGGATTGTACCTTATTAGTAGTTGTATGATCTTCACATGCTATATGTTGATCAATTCCATCGTCCATGTCGCTCCATGTTTTATTTGTAGTTTCGCTTAGATCTAGAAGCATGTAGTCCTTGCCATCAATACTTGTATTCACATTTGTCTGAATATTTTCACAAGCCGTATTATCATCGTCTTCTTCGTACTTGTTGCACCATGATTTATTAACACTCTTTCTTCGGATTTGGCTCATGTATTCTTCGTTATTGATACTTTTAATGATCATATTTGAACTAGTAGTACATGTGTTTATTTCAACTAAATATTTATCTATTAAATTTTCTAGAGTAACTATTTCTTGTGCAATATCAAGTTTATCATCTTTGGTTTTACATTTCTTTTGGTGAAACTTTAAAAGACATTTCCAAACATTATTTGCCGTTTTACAAAGAAATAATCTTTCATATTCAACTCTTGGTAGAGTTTTGAAGATAAGTAATTTGGCTTTAGTATTTTTATCAATCTTGGTTTGAAGATTATTATATTGATTTTCAAAATCTATTTTGTTTGGTTTAAGATCGCCAATTGAAATGATATGCCAAAGATCAAGATCTATTGATTTCACATAATTTTCAAATTTATTTTTCCATTCAAGAAAATGATCATTTTCAAATAATGGTGGTTTTTGCGTAAATTCCCCTTCTAGATATTTTTTGAATTCCATAGATCGTTACAAGTTTTAAAATACAATATATTTTAAAAGTCTTGCTAGACGTGGCTCTTGATACCAATTGTGGAAAACTAGAAGGGGGGGGGGGTTGAATAGTTTTACGTCTTTTTCGTCTAATAAAAGTTTTGCTTCTAAAGAATTGATGATAACCGTAAAACCTTTGAAGCTAAAGCGTAAATACAAGTTTATTTACACTTATCATAAAAATACTACTTATTTAAAATGTTGAGTAGAAATAATAAAATCATATATCTCTCATAAATATATGTTTGTATTTAGATATGTATATGTGTTTTAAAAGTGTATATACTTATAGTTTACTTATGTAAAATAAATGTTGTGAATGGAACCTAGTTTGACCTTTATGTGAAATCAATATATGCACAACACACAATTATAACTATATACGAAAAGCTAATAAGTAAGAGAGCAAAGAGTGAGAGATGGAAAGATCAAACCGAAAGACAAAGGATTTATAGTGGTTCGGCTACAAGGACACCTTCCTTGCCCTACTCCACTCCCCGAGCACCGAACTCGAGAGTTTTCTTCACTAAGTCAATAACCTCCCTTATGGCGGAGAAAACCGTACACACCAAAGCTTACACCGATTTACGACACTAAGCAAAATGTCGAGTTCTAATCATAGCTAGAACCAATCTCACAACTATTTTCACACCACACCTTCTTCACACCTTTTCACTTCTTCAATACTTCTTCACACCACAAGTATCTTCACGCCTTCACAAATTCTTCACAACTTCAAGGACTAACACATTCACAACTTCAAGGCTCTAACTTCTTCACAACTTCAAGGCTCTAACTTCTTCACAACTTCAAGGCTCTAGCGTCTTCACACCTTCTAGTCTCTAACGTCTTCACAACTTCTAGTCTTCAATGTCTTCTTAACTTGGAAGTTCCAATTTCTTCACTACTAATCACTATTGCTAATATTTCCTATCACCACTACTATAAAACACTACTTCTTCACTTCAAGTTACACTTCACACTTACAACAATTCTAGATTTTATAACACAATCTAGCTAACTAATACATACACCTTATTCACCAAAATATGAAAGATCAACAAGATGAAATAAACAAACAACTTAGATAGCAAGATGATACTAAGTTGTAATATTTCTAATAGAAGTATTCTTCTCTTTGCACTTGAGTGTTGAGGCTTGAATCACTTTGAAACAAAGATCAATGTATATAAGATCAAATAATTTTTAGAGGAAGGAAATGGATGTTTAGATCAGAAAGTTTTTAGTGTAAAAAGGTGAGAAAAATATGTGGAATGATCCAGTATTTAAAGGGCCAGAAAATATTGTTCTAGAGCATGCCGGTCCCCTTAATTAGGGGGCGGTCCCCTTAATGATTAAGGGGGCCGCCCTCCTAAACGTTGGATTTTCTTCTCCTTTTGTGAGGGAAATTTTTCTGGATTAGATTTGCCATTTTTGGTTGAAAATTTGAATTCATAAATTTGTAATGAATTAAACATATTCTTTTAATGCCAAAAATGTTTTATAAAAGATATAAAATGTTTTGTGACATTTTACAAATATCTAGTGATTAACAAACGTGTTCCTTTGATCTTTTAATGCATTTAGACACTTTGTTTATTCATACCTTAAGTGATTAGATGGTGAAAGTGATTATTTACTACTAAATACTTGTTTACGTCATGATCTTTGGTTTGATGTGTTTTCGTTTTGTGATTATCAAAACATAGAGATATCGAAAAATATGAATAATGTTTTTAGTCATTTATTTATATCAACAGTAATTTTTGTTCTAGCTCTTTGCTAGTGTGTTTTAATAAATCCACCATTCAAAATAATAATAATAATAATAATAATAATAATAATAATAATAATAATAATAATAATAATAATAATAATAATAATAATAACAATAATAATAATAATAGTAATAATAATAAACTTTTATATAATAAAAGAATTACATCATTTCAGAATGATTTTACAAAATCATTCTTAGTGAAAAAAATAGACCAATAGGAGAGCTCGATTTTGACACGTAGATAAAATCAAGCAATATGATTGGCTAATAAAAGGTTAAAATTGAATTAATTTAGGTCAAACTTTAATTAATTTGGTGGAGAATTTGGCTGAGGAAAAAAAAACACATAAAAATCTAGGTGCCAAATTTATGGAAACAAAAACTTGAAAAAAGAGAATGTAATTAATAAAAGGTTTGTGGTTGAATTTTAAATATATTATATAAAGTTAAGTGTAACATTATAAGTCTCTATGTTTTTTAATAACTTTAGATAATAAACAAATAACCCCTCACAATTTATACCCCTAAACTTTATAATATGAACTTTCTTTACAATTACATAAGTGTTAGTATTATTTTGAAACTTTCATCCAATACGAGTTAGTTTTAATATACGTTAAATATTTTTAAAATAAATATTAGTTTTAAACTTTCATCTATTAAAATATTTCTTTTACTATCTATACTACTTATAATAGAAAAATTGTCAAAAGTGTTTCAAGTGAAATGTTGAGTTTTCAACAATGGTCAAATGAGAGAGAGTGAAATGTAATTAATACTGTTGAAACAAAAGTTGGGCGTTCCTGGTTTGGGCTCTCGCTCTTGTACCAATTCGCTCTTAATGCTTGAGACCTGCGCACTAAGAAAGTAAACAAACACCGTTAGGCTTATCGTGGGATTGTCTCCCACGATTATCCTCCGGCGTGAGAGTAAGTAATCGGTTTTAGGTTATATTTAAGAGTTAGGGTTTTGTAGATCGTACCTTTAATGAGAATTATGTCATTCTATATATAGGCGCAAAATCCTTGTAGGTTTCGTGCCCTTACTCTTCGCACACATGGTGCTTATCCGGTCCAAGGATCTTTATCCGTAAATAGAAGATCCTTATCTAGACCATAAATAGTTTGGTTGGGCTTGGGCATATGTGAGCCCACCCCATTGGTGGTGCGGCCCAAATCATTGTTATGATAGCCCACGCGTGGTGGGTTTGAGCCTTAATAATGTTTATCATTTAGGCTCGTGGCCCAAATATAGACTATATGTCATCATGCCCCCCCCCCCCCCAGTCTAGTGTGCGTAGCTTGTAGCCGCGGATGCTAGACTAGTGAAAGCAACGGTAAGTGTGGCGGGAAAAGTTACCGCCCAATATTAGGGACGATGTATCTAGTCCCAAATATCTTCAAAAATGCCTAGGGAAACGGGGAGTGTGTCCACGTGTGTATCGGGAAGTGGGAAAAAGTGCTTGTACCTTCTCGTCTTCCAGCCACACGATTAGGTTAGTGGATTCCACGTGGCTTACGTTCTAGGGTTTTTGTGAACCTATAAATAATCGCCTCCCTTTTTACCAAAAAACATCACAGTAAAAACCTACTTCCGTCATTTTCAACTTCAAAGCTTTTTTAAGAGAACAACTGTTTGATTAGGTAACCGCGAATACGCGCATTAGCTAATATTTGTCATTTCTTATAAATGGTTCGTCAATTAGAAGAGTTTGTTTCTGAAATGGACGAGGATGAACTGCGTAAGTTCTCCTCTGATTATTTCATTCCTCTTGATGTGCATCCGGTAGTATCGGAGGCCAACGCGTGTATCGCGGATTTCCCTGCGGGAAAAGTAGGGTTATATACGCGCTTTTTTGAGTACGCGCGTACCTATATCCTTATTCTTGAGTAATCTGCTCAACTTCTACCATCTTCATATTTCCCAGCTGCACTGTATCGGTGCGGCGAAAATTTCAAATTTTGAAATAAACTGCCGTTTACTGGCGGTCAACCCTACCATTAACCTATTCCGTGCGTTTTACTGCACAACGTGGTCGCATGGATCGGTGTCTTTTGCGAAGCGCTCTGGGCGCCTTCAGTGTTATACAGAGAAGGTGGATTCCCTTAGGGATTGGAGGGAGAAATTTTTCTGGGTAGATGATATAGTATTTCCGTCGCCGTTTGAGTTTTATACTCAAGGGACGCTACCAAGGGATGAGCGCCCTTTACCCGGTTCGTATAGCATGGAGGATGCGGATACGATTGATGCCAACCGCATCCCCATTAACTCCTACCCTGAGGAGTTTTTGGTTCACATGGGGCTGAGTCGCAACTATTTCCATGGTTCTGACGAGGTTCTAACATTCCTTGATGAGAGCGGCCGGGGTGGGTGCTTGTCCTTTTTTACCTTCGCTTGAATAATGTAAGTGCTTCTTTATATGTGATTTCAATAACTGAATTGGTTTTGTTATTTGTTCATGTGTCGCGTAGAGATGGATTTGTTTGCCGTAGTGAAGCTTGAGAAGCCAAAGCAAGTGACGGTGGGTGTGCGCCCTCTTAGGGATAATGAGGAGCCAATTTTGGAAGCTACGGCGGGACACACGACGGTGTTGGCGCAAGATGGTCCTGAGGATTCTCCTCCCGCTGCTGCACTTGTGACTCCTGTGCAGAGCGTTCCTCCTACTGGGGAGCCGTCTCCCGTGATAGAGGAAGTGCACTCTGAGTCCTCTGACAGTGTGGAGGTCCTGGAGCCGGAGGGAAGTGCACAAGGCGTGAAGCGGAAGGGAGAGTCTGATGGCGCTGGTACTTCCAAGAGGAGGCGCCATCTTATCACGGATGAAGAGTCATCCGCAGCGGATGACACATCTGCTACTGGTGCGGATAAGGAGATTGCAAAGTCTTCTCCCTTTTTGTAAGTGATGGTCATATTCATTTTTTTTTTTTTTTTTTTTTTTTTTTTTTTTTTTTTGTATTACTTGTCGTAATATGCTCTGACCTTCTTCTTTTGCTTGTAGTGACCATGCTGCAGAGGGTGATGCGGCATTTGTTGACAGCATGGTCCCCCCTCAGGATGCAAACATGGAGGAGACGGTGAAGGTGGCTGAGGAGGTGTCTGCGCAGCAGTTGATGGAGGAGCTAGCTGCTGCTGCTGAGCGTCAGACTGAGTTGGTCGCTCAGTTGAAGACGCGGTATGTTGGGGAGAGCGGCAACCTCACACAGAAGGACGAGGAGATTGCCATGCTCCGTGCGCAGTTAGCTGATGCGCGAGTGGAGGTAGAGTCCGTCAAGGCGCATGCTGAGAAGGTTACTAATGAGAAGTTGACCGTGATGGCTGAGCTGTAGCATGAGCACGGGGAGCTGCATCAGTTCAGGTCGAACTTAACTTGGGGGATAAGGTATCTGGAGGTGAAGAAGGCTGAGTACTTCGGCCATATTGAGAACCTTCGCTCCCAAGTTCAGAATGCCTTGAAGGTGCAGGAGGAGAAGCTGCGCAGGCTGAGTATAGAATACGATGAGGAGTTATATCCTCATCTTATGTCTACAATCGCTGAGCGCAGGTATGTGTTGTTTATTCTGCGATTTTCTTTTACCATATGTGTTAATTTTCATTCTTTTGTCTTCTAATGCATCCATTGTTGCTTGTGTAGGTGGTTGATCAGCCATGGTTTGCGCCTGGCTATGATGGGCACGTTGGAGTCCCGAGAGGTGTTGGAGGCCTTTGGGAAGGTTGTAGAGTATGCCGTGGAGCGTGGCAGGGCGCAGGCTGTAGAGGAACTCCATGAGGCGAAGATGCTGACTGTGTCACTTGCTGAGGTGCCCGGTTATAAGGCGGATGCTTATGACGAGCTTGTGAAGGCTATGGAGGGGATGAAGCTCTTTGAGCTTCCACATATTGCGCGGCTGGAGCGCGACCAGGATTACCCCATAAAGTTGATTATGGAGGGGTTAACCCTGGGGAGGCACATCTTGGAGGATGCAGAGGCTCAACCTGACTTTTTCCTAAAGCCTGACGAGTCGCAGTTGCAGGTTCCAGTCTTTGCGCAGCCACGTGATATGCTGAACCCCTTCGCCTTTGAGAAAGAGGTTCCCCTGAAAGAAGTCTTGGAGCTTCATGTGGAGAGGGCAGCAAAGAAGAAGGGTGTGAAGGGGAAAGCTATCCTTTGCGGTGTGGGCGCTGCGCATATCCCAAGATCAGATGGAGTCGCAGTCAGCGTGGCAACCGTGTCACCTAAGGATGCGTTACTTTTGAGGAAGCTACAAGAGGCTGGGAGCTCCACTGACCAAGAGCATAGTCCTGAGCGCCGTCATAGTGTGTAGATATAGGCTTTTTGTAACTTGTAAATGTATGGTTTCGTATAAATAACAACTTGTATCTTTTGTTCGTGTGCTATGTTATCCGTTCTTAAATTGTTATCCTTTGTGTAAAAGATCAATTAAGATGCAAATTGAAACCCATACTCAAATTAAGTGCGTGACTTAAAAAACAAATCATAAGTATGAAAATAGACTTGCATTATTTTGCAAAGACTTTTATTAAATGACCAAGAGTCTTGGCTCATAATTTGCTAAGCATGTACGGTGTACGTGATATTGCGCATCCTTCGTGGAATGCGCATGGAAAACTTGCTTCAACGTCTTGAAGGTAAGGCACTTAGCAAGGATACATGATCTAATGTTGATGGGTTTGCAACTATCTTACTCAACGAGTTAGTTAGTAGGTTTACTCATCCTTTCTGCCATCGTGGGTCTTAATAAGTGCATGCACGCCATGTAGGCAAAATGTAAAATAACAATATTGAAACATAATATAAATGTACGCAATAAAGTGAAGTATGTCATGGAGTTAGCTAGAAACCACAACGTTTTATTAATACTTGCAAGTTTTAAAAGACAATTCCTAAGAAAGAAGAGAAAATTCAAAGACAAACATCTATTGGGCATGTACTAAAGTGCAAAGTTGTTTGTTTGTGGGTCGTAGCCTTTCCTAAAGATAACATCTTTTTTGATTACAGATATTCCAAGTGCCCGCCAGCTCGTGACCTTCCATATCGCGCAACCTGTATGCACCATTACCTAGTGCATCCGTGACCTCATAGGGTCCTTCCCATTTGGGTCCAAGCTTGCCTGTGTCTTCTGCGTGGCTTGCATCATTAGCGCGGTATACAAAGTCTCCTGGCCTGAAAGAAGTGTGTTTGACCTTTGCGTCATAATACTTCTTCATCTGTGTTTTAGCCTTCGCTTCGCGTATAGCTGCACGTTCACGCCTTTCTTCCAGCAAGTCCAAGTCTATACGCCGTTCCTCATCATTTGTTGCGACGTTTATTTCCGCTGTACGTATAGTTGGCATTCCAATTTCGGCTGGTATGACGGCTTATGTTCCATAGACAAGAGAAAATGGTGTGTCTCTGGAACTGGTTTTGATTATGGTGCGGTGCGCCCATAAAACATGTGACAATTCGTCCACCCATTTCCCTTTGTGTCTGTCAAGGCACGCTTTTATCCCTTCGCCTAAACTGCGATTCGCGCGTTCAACCAAGCCATTGGTTTGTGGGTGATTCACTGAAGCAAAGTATTGTGTGATGTTCAATTGCGCGCACCAATCTTTGAATGGGTTATCGCAGAATTGTTTTCCATTATCTGAGATAATTTCCCCAGGTAGCCCGAAGCGACACACAATATTGTCCCACACGAAGCATTTTACCTGGTTTCTAGTGATGCTCACCACTGCTTTTGCCTCAATCCACTTTGTAAAGTAGTCTATGGCTACGAAGAGGAATTTCAGCCCTCTTGCTGCAACTGGGAAAGGGCATGCTATGTTTATAGAATGGCCATGGTGAGGTAATGGGGGTTAGCTCTTGTTGTGGTTGGCGCGGAATTGGCCTGTGGACTTGGGAATTACTGCATTTTTTTTTATCATATCTCGCGCGTCACGGTGCATGGTAGGCCAATAATATCCTGATCGCAGGGCGCGCGCCACTATGGACCGTGGTCCCGAGTGCATGCTACATGATCCCGAGTGAATTTCTCAAAGTACATAATCTGCTTGAAGAGGTCCAACACATCAGAGCCAAGGTTGTAAGAATGAACGTCGATATAGGATGCCATTTCGGAGTTCAAATCGCTGCGCTGTGCGCCACACTCTTCGAGCATCCTCTGATCTTGTGGTAAGATTCCTTTGCTTATAAATTCAATGATAGGTGTCATCCACGTGGGATCCTGTTCCTCTATCACCGTGGATAGTTCCATCTCCAAGATTGATTTATTTTTTAAAGTTTCTACCAAGACCTGTTTTGATAGGTGCGCGAAGCTTGTAGATGCGATCTTGCTAAGCGCGTCAGCTTTTCGGTTGTCTCCTCTAGGTACTTGTTTGATTGTGAACCTATCAAAGCTCTAAATTAAGGACTTGGTTTTTTCAAGGTATTGGATCATGTGTTCATCCTTGGCTTCATATTCACCTAGCACGTGGTTAGCTACTAGCCTGGAATCCACATTTGCCTCTAGGTTGCGTACACCCATTTGAATTGCAATACGCAGTCCAGTGAGTAGGGCTTCGTATTCCGCCTCATTGTTTGTGGCTGTGAATTCGAAGCGCAGTGCGTAGGTGAATTCTACCCCCTCTGGATTAGTAAGGATAAGGCCTGCGCCTGATCCATCCACGCATGAGGATCCGTCTGTGAATAGAACCCATGGTTCTTGTAACTCTGTCTTGCCTGTTGAAGGTGGAGTATCAGTATCTGGCTTTTCAAGAATAAAGTCAGCTAATATCTGCCCCTTGATTGCAGTGCGTGGTCTATATGAGATGTTATCACTCAACAACACACTCCACTTTTGTAGCCGTCTTGATGCGTCAGGTTTAGAGATAACTTGTTTGATGGGTTGGTCCGTGATCACAGCTATTGGGTGTGCTTGAAAATATCTGCGCAGTCGTTTAGCTGCGAATACTAGAGCTAGGACCAGCTTTTCCATAGCGCTGTAGTTAGTCTCTGTCTTTTTAAGTGCCTTGCTTACAAAGTATATGGGCGTTTGAACGGAGTTCCTATCTGTCAATAGTACTACGCTGACTGCTTCATGGATTGCAGATAAGTACATGATCAACTCTTTCCCTGGTCGCGGTGCGACAAGTTTGGGAAGTGATGCCAAATGCTGTTTTAGTTGTTGGAAGGCTTCCTCTGCCTCCTCAGTCTAACGAAAGTCTCCCTTTTTTGTGCACTTCGTGAGTGTTTTGAAGAGAGGGAGTGATTTGTCTGCTGACTTGGATAAAAAACGGTTTAGCCCAGCTAGCTTTCCGTTTAATGACTGGACTTCTTTCAATGTGCGCGGTGAGGGAAGATCGATGACAGCTTTTGTCTTTTCTTGGCAAGGTTTGATGCCATCAGGTTCTATTAAATACCCAAGGAACATGCCTTCTGTCGCGCCGAAGGTGCACTTTTTGGGATTTAACTTCATGTTTATTTTTTTAATGTTTTGAACGTCTCCTCAATGTCGCGCACCAACTCTTCCTCCCTGTGGCTCTTTATAACGAGTTCATCAACATAAACTTCCAGGTTGCGGCCTACTTGCTTCTCAAATGATGTGTCCACTAATCGCTGGTATGTTGCTCCCGCGTTCTTTAGACCAAAGGGCATTTTTGTATAGCAAAAGACCCCTTGACTTGTGTGGAAGGCTGTTTTCTCTTCATCTTCTTCAACCATCTGAATTTCATGGTATCCTTTGTACGCATCTAGGAAGCATTTAAAGGGATATCCACACAGAGTTTCTACTTTCCAGTCTACCTCTGGCAGTGGGTAGCAGTCTTATGGACATGCTTTATTGAGGTCAGTGAAGTCTACGCACATCCTCCAACTTCCATCACTTTTCTTTACCATTACTGGATTAGAGAGCCAGTCGTGATAGTAAACTTCGCGCATAATACCTGCATCCACAAGTTTGTGTACTTCCTCCAGAATGGCTTTTGCACGATCTGGAGCCTGGCCGCGCTTTTTCTGTCGTATTGGAGGATATCCTTGTCGGATTTGTAACTTGTGCTCCATAATAGAGCGTGGCACCCCAGTCATATGCTTTGGCTCCCATGCGAAGATGTTTAGGTTACTTTGCAGGAGTGCGCACACAGCTGCTCTGCCTTTGTCAGACAGTGACCCTCTAATTGATATTTGCCAATCTGGGTAATCTGGGTGGATGGCGACCTTTAAGTTTGGTATTTTTTCTGCGCTTTGTTCTGGGAGATTCTCCACTTCACTGGCTACTGTGTTGCACTCTTTTGGTGATACAGTAGTATTGTAGAGGGTGACAATGCCTCCTTCTACTGGGAATTTGAGCATCCCATGGGCTGTATATGGTACGGCGCGCATGGATGATATTCCCGGTCTCCCGAAGATGCCGTTTGATATGTAGGGATCGCACCAGGCTTTACCTCTCAAGGGATCTTGAGAAGCTTACAACCCCCACCAGGCAGTGTACCTGATCATTGTAGTATAGTATAGTGACAAGTACCGGGGGATTGATCGTTCAGCTAGGAATAGTGTCGCTAGGATTAGAAAACCTAAATATTAGTTCTAGAGATGAAAGATGATTCTTTTTGTATTTTTATATTTTTTAGAAAGCAAGTTAAAATCTCGGGTTTGAAGGATATGGGCGGAATTAGTTGCTAGTCAACTAACCCAATACTAAGATGCAATCAAAATAAAATACTAAAAATGAAAATAAAACTAAATTAAACTAAGGTTGTGAACAATATATGGGAGAAATGTGTTTACTTAGATTTCACTACTCCCTAGATATCTTTTACACGTTAATTACTTGTTATAGTTGCGTGGATGATGGATTGTATTCCTTAATACCATTCATGGGGTGGCGTACTTACTTCCCCAATCCTATGAGTGCCTACTTCACTCCTATGTCGAGCCTGCAAGAAGCTCCTAACATGGGATCATTAGAATTTACTCATGCATTAAATACAACCAATAAAACCTAGTACACATCGGTTCATGTTTCCTAAGACATTCAAGCATGTTACCATTTGGAGATCTGCCAGTTTTCTTAAGCCTAACATTGAAATCATTCATCAAATACAACCATAAACAAGTAATCAACACATAATCAACATCTAGGTTTCATTAGATCTAAGCAAACACAAGATAAATCTAGCCTAGCATGGTGGAATCAAGACAAGCACAAGATATAGACAACCAACACATAGACATATTGATTGAATTAAGAAAAGACTTATCTTAATAACACATGCAAGGATTCAAGGGTTGAAAACCCTTAAAAAGCTGTAAAATTCGTATATGGTTCAGTGTTAGGGTTTCTCCAAACTTGTTCCTCTTAATGAATGAAAATTAGAAAACTATATATAGATATTAGAGGCTGACGGCGCCAAGAACAAATGGGTGACGCCGTCATATCGCCGCCAAAATAATCCTCGGACTGCCTTGATCTACATCTGACGCCGTCATGTTGTCCACTTTTGCAGGCCGTCACACTTTTAACTCTTGACGCTCTACTTGTGACGCCTTCATTTCAGTACTGGGTCGTCATGGTCTTTACTCTTGACGCCGTCATGAAAGTCTTCTTGACGCCGTTACACACTGTTCCCAGCATGGAAAATTAAGTCTTTGGCGTTTTCTTCACTTTTATGCTCCAAAAACGTCCGAATTGCTTCCTTTTCCAGATTTCACTCCCAAAGTACCTAAAATCACAAAAGGAACGAGTTAGGGCAATATTTGATCAAATAAATTCAATTCCGGGCTTAAATGACCCCCTAAAAACGGATTATTCTTCGCCTCATCATATGCCCTTACACTTGAGATTTGCTTGTCCTCAAGCAAATGCGCTTTTATTCTAATCAAAATACAAGTTAGGGGTCATTTAACACTAATATAAAAGTAATTACAACAAATAATCGTTCCACTAAAGACCAAAGACAAGCACGGAGGTCATATACTAGCTCCTCACAAATAGTGTTTAGATACTCACATCTCTCGGGTGTAATAAAGTATAAATTACAATATGGAAACGGAAGATATCTCTCACTACCTGTCATAGCAAAATAGATTACCATAGGCTTGGGAAAGGATCAAACCTCCACCACATGGCATAAGCACCTAGGATAAACTATCAAAGAGGTCTTTTAAAGGGTTGTAACGTTAGGTGTAGGGATATGAAATACACGGTTTTGTTGGATATAGGCAGTCTTTACTGGTGGCGAATTAACAATCTTGGTTAATTACATGTACAATATAGCGTTGCTAAGCCAAGACTAGACTCGACTTAAGCTAATAAATGAAAAATAACCAAAAACATAAAATGAACATAGAATAAAAAGGGATGGTAGTCCGTATGTTTTTTCTCTTTTCTTTTTCTATTTTTTTTTCAATTTTTTTTTCATACACTTTTACCCTACCATCCAAAATAATACATCATAAGGAATGAAAATTCCCCTTACACTTGAATTTTTACATACTTTACAAATAACTAATCTAATGACTCGAATTAAGAAAATCAAAACACTTGGAGTACTTTTAAGATTAACGCACATATGGGGGTAATATATGATGTTCTTCCCCATTACTTCATAAATAAGTACTTTACCCATGAGTCCCAATCATCCCAAAACAATATGTACAAGGATATGACTCGACTTAGCAACCATGTAATCAATTAGAAAGTTAACTTAGGGTTTAACAAATAACAATAATGCACTAAAGATGAGTGCATACACGGAAGGCTAAGGCGATTTGGGTGTACATTTAAGTGGGGTGTAACAAATTCTTCCTTTAAGTAAAATGCTTAAAGTTAGAAACGAAAGGATAGGCTCGGAGGGGTGTACTAGGGGTTTCGTGTACTAAAATTGAGTACAACGCTAAGGTGTGGGAAAAATTAGTTGACTTAACTAGCCAAGTAATATGACTTAAATGGTCAAGTAATTATGATACGGGTTTAACACAAGGGTGATCCTAATGCCTCTTATCATGTAGTAAATCCTACTACACGAATGTAGTCTCACTAGCGGTCTCGGGATGCATCACTAACGCAAGTTCTAGAATCTAAATGCTACCGGTACACTCATAAGCACTAATAGTAAATGCTTTTCCTATCAAATCTAAAGGCGAACCTCACATATTTGGGTGGAAAATTTTTCTGAATGATACGGTTATGTGCTAGTCATACAATCTCCTATCCATGAGACGCTTGCTATGGCTAAAGTTTCACTCCTAAATGTTGTAAAAAATTTTAAATTTGGCGCTAAAATTGCACTAACAAGTATTTCTCATAGTTTTATTACACATCTACCATTAAACAAACAAACTCAAGCGAAAGTGCATTTGTAAGGTATCATCATTTTACCCTCCCCTTACACTTAAGATGAACATTGTCCCCAATGTTCAAGTAAAGAATGTAAAAGTGAAATAAGTAAAACGAATGAAATCAAATACTCCCCTGATTCGCTCGGTATGGATAATAAGGTGGCCAGGTTAGATCTTCCTCCAAGAAAATGAACAATCAAAGCTTCCCTTCCAGAAAAATAAATCATCTTCTTGTCATACATAACCTGTAAATCCTGAGAAAACAGACAAAGCAACCTCGCATAAAATCGGCGGCAATCTACATAAGTTACTAAATCCTAGAAAACAAAGTAAGATATAATGCTTGTGGAATGAAGTTTGCAGATTTCCTGGAGATTATAAAACTTAATAATTCAACAAAAACTTTAAAACTCCGTTAGAAAAACAAAACTGGTAAAATTTCCAGATTTTTACACGTGACGCCGTCAAGAGCAAGCTCATGACGCCGTCAGAAGTGACCTGCAGAAATTCTTGTGTTAAGTTTCCGGAAAATTTATGGAAAAACTTGGTCCTACTTCCTGGAAAATCCTGCAAAACTTCATTATGACTCAATACAAGCATTTGACTCTAACAAATACGAATATACATGTTCACTTAATATTGTGGAGAATCATGATCGGTTTGTTTCTTAAAAACATATTTGGGGTTTCCCCTTACACTTATCTTTTGCAAAAATACCTTTAGGTGAAGTTAAGACTAGGCCAAACAACAAATCAAAGTATTTCCACTCTTTAGTTTAGAAACATGATCTACCAACAATAAAAATAAAGCATGCATACGGAAGCAAATAACAAACAAGCAAAATAAAATCACACAAAGCATGGGTTGCCTCCCAAGAAGCGCTTTTATTTATTTACGAGTCTTGTAGCTAGACTCAAGGTCATGGGTTACCGTGTATCACTTATGCTCACATAACCAAGCGTGAGCCATCTAATGGTCGCCTCATCTTTCTTATAATCATCTCCTAACTCTAAACATCCACGATAGTATCTTTTATTCTTTTCATGAGTATATTTAAGCCCTTTTCTCTTATCATTCTCACTTAGCATTTCTATGGGCGGATACCTACTACATTTTTTCATGGAAAAATCCTTGAACCTAGGGTGTGCACGGGGCATTTGGTAGACAAAATCTTCATCCCCATCCGAGAATGTAATTAACCCTTCTATAAGTTTTTCATTAAGGTTGGTCAACCTTTTGAAGGGTTTTCCAAACACAACTTGGGTTAACTTATCATCAATAAATTCTCCTAGACTCTCCATAACCATGAACTCAACAAGATAGACCAAACTTCCTACAAACACATGCAATGGTATTGCCCTAGCAATAATATTTTCCCCTTTGTATTCTAACTCATCTACCATGATTTTATTATATTCATTACGCGAGATTATGTTCATTGGGAGATATGAGTTAAGATAGGCGTTAAAGCTCCTAAATCCGATCTTACAAGGAAATTGCATGTTGAATGAACTATCACACTCAATCCTTGTTCTAGGGTCGACATACCTAAGAGGGTTCACTTCCTTTTCCATCCTATTCTCATTAATCACATCACCATCATCAAGATCCTCATCGGAGTCTGAATAGTAAAAAGGACTAGCCCTACGGTCATCATCATGATCAGACTCCTCTAACTCAGAATTATTGTCAAAGTGGTTGTTAGGCGAGAGGTTAGGTGGGTTCTCATTCTCCACTAAAGGGATTAGGGTGGGCATTTGGAAAATCCTACGACGAAAATCACGAATAACAGGAATCAAACGATCAATGTTATTGTTATCCATCGAGATAATTTACGAACAAAGGCAACAAAGAAATAAGATAGACTAAAGAAAACCTAAAAATAAAAATAAAATCTTACTAGAAAGGAATCTAGCAAGTAGACCTAATAAAAAGAGATTCTAACCTAGACAATAACTATTCCCTGGGCTGCGGCGCCAAAAACTTGATACGTAGGGATCGCACCAGGCTTTACCTCTCAAGGGATCTTGAGAAGCTTACAACCCCCACCAGGCAGTGTACCTGATCATTGTAGTATAGTATAGTGACAAGTACCGGGGGATTGATCGTTCAGCTAGGAATAGTGTCGCTAGGATTAGAAAACCTAAATATTAATTCTAGAGATGAAAGATGATTCTTTTTGTACTTTTATATTTTTTAGAAAGCAAGTTAAAATCTCGGGTTTGAAGGATATGGGCGGAATTAGTTGCTAGTCAACTAACCTAATACTAAGATGCAATCAAAATAAAATACTAAAAATGAAAATAAAACTAAATTAAACTAAGGTTGTGAACAATATATGGGAGAAATGTGTTTACTTAGATTTCACTACTCCCTAGATATCTTTTACACGTTAATTACTTGTTATAGTTGCGTGGATGACGGATTGTATTCCTTAATACCATTCATGGGGTGGCGTACTTACTTCCCCAATCCTATGAGTGCCTACTTCACTCCTAATGTCGAGCCTGCAAGAAGCTCCTAACATGAGATTATTAGAATTTACTCACGCATTAAATACGACCAATAAAACCTAGTACACATCGGTTCATGTTTCCTAAGATGTTCAAGCATGTTACCATTTGGAGATCTGCCAGTTTTCTTAAGCCTAACATTGAAATCATTCATCCAATACAACCATAAACAAGTAATCAACACATAATCAACATCTAGGTTTCATTAGATCTAAGCAAACACAAGATAAATCTAGCCTAGCATGGTGGAATCAAGACAAGCACAAGATATAGACAACCAACACATAGACATATTGATTGAATTAAGAAAAGACTTATCTTAATAACACATGCAAGGATTCAAGGGTTGAAAACCCTTGAAAAGCTGTAAAATTCGTATATGGTTCGGCGTTAGGGTTTCTCCAAACTTGTTCCTCTTAATGAATGAAAATTAGAAAACTATATATAGATATTAGAGGCTGACGGCGTCAAGAACAAATGGGTGACGCCGTCATATCGCCGCCAAAATAATCCTCGGACTGCCTTGATCTACATCTGACGCCGTCATGTTGTCCACTTTTGCAGGCCGTCACACTTTTAACTCTTGACGCTTTACTTATGACTCCTTCATTTCTGTACTGGGTCGTCATGGTCTTTACTCTTGACGCCGTCAGGAAAGTCTTCTTGACGCCATCACACACTGTTCCCAGCATGGAAAATTAAGTCTTTGGCGTTGTCTTCACTTTTATGCTCCAAAAACGTCCGAATTGCTTCCTTTTCTAGATTCCACTCCCAAAGTACCTAAAATCACAAAAGGAATGATTTAGGGCAATATTTGATCAAATAAATTCAATTCCGGGCTTAAATGACCCCCTAAAAATGGATCATTTTTTTGCCTCATCAACGTTATATGGTGAGGGGGATTTGGTTACCATAAAATTCATCCAAGCTGCCGTGGAGTGCTGCTCGTTACCTATGACCACGAGTAGGCGTAATTGCCCCATGGGCCATATCTTTTCTCCTGTGAATCCTGTCAGTAATGTTGTGGCTGGGAGCAGCTGACTTTGTATCTCTGGTCGTAGCCTTTTAAAGCAATGTTCGTACATGATATCCGTGGATGCCCCCCCATCTACATACATACGGTGGATATCATGACCCCCTGTATGTATTTCTATGGTGAGTGGCTCCATTACTGCGTTGTCCGCAGCGAGAGTTGGGAAGGAAATTTCATTCTTAGAGGAGAACTTTTGGCTGACTTTTTGCCTTGTTTTTCGCTGCCATGATTGTATCATGTATATTGTATCAGCCTTGTCTTTGGCTGTTTCCTTCTTGCCTCCATTCTTTGGTTTTTCTTTCCCTTCCTTTATGTTTTTAACGAGGTGGTCCATTCTACCTTCCTTCACCAGTTTGTTAATCAATTGTCATAGTTGGACGCACTCGTTGGTAGTGTGGCCCTTTTGTCCATGGTATTCGCAGTATCCATTACTCACACACCGGTCCTCTGGGGTGCGCATTGGTGGGGGCTTCGGGAAGTTTGCACCCTCTGTTGCGAATATCTCCCTTGGTGTTTTCGTGAGGGGGGTATATTTGTCGTTTTCTCGTCCACTTCCCTGGCCGCGATAGCCCTTATTGCGGCTGCTGCCCTGGTCATTGGATTGTCTCCTAGGCTGTTCTTGTTGCCTATAACTTGGGTAGCCTTTTTTACTATCTGCGGCCGCTGCTTCTCCTTGGATGAAGGACCTTGTGCGCTTCATTAACTCATCAAAGGTTTGGGGTACTTTATCATTTAATTTCCTGATAAGATCTGGGTTATTTATCCTATTCATGAACCCCGAGATTTTCAGCACTTCAGGACACGCCTTGACGTGTATGCATTCGTCCTTAAAGCGTTCCATGTAAGCGCTTGTTGATTCTCCTTGGCGCTGTTTTACTCTGGCCAATTCAACAGGGTTCTTGGCGCACTTCTTTCTCTGAGTGAAATTTAAGCGGAATGCTTTTCGCAGTTCTTCGAACCCGTTTATGCTTCTTCATGGAAGCTTACTAAACCAGGTCCGCGCATTTTCTACTAAGGTGGAGTTAAACATATGACACCACACAGGCTATGGCCAATTTTCGATGGTAGCAGCAGATTCAAAAATTTTTAGGTGATCATCAGGGTTACCTGTTCCATCATATGTTTTCACATTGGCGGGCATGCGCCTCTTCTTATCATCTGAGTAGTCACTAATGCGTCGCGTGAACGCATCAATCTTTTGGCGGCGCCAAGGAAGAGATATGTCTTCGTCTTCTTCCTCACGACGTCTTCATCTGGACTTCCAGTGTCCTGTCTCTTTATCCTCGTTATCCGAGGAGTCACTAGAGGAGAAGTTATCTCTTTTACGGCGTTTGCGCCGGTTTTCCTTAGAGGAAGAGCTTGAGGGGCTTTCACTTGGGGAAGTTCGCCTTCCTAACCTGTCGTAAATTCTTCTTCTCCCAGACCTGGAGGAGCCTTCGCTTGGTGAATGTTGACGTCCAAGTCTATCCTGCATCCTTCGACTACCAAGTCTGGAGTGAACATTAGTGCGCCTCTCGCCATCTTCGTATTCCTCCGAGTATTGTGAGTCAGATGCTGTACCAAGTCTATCATGGATATTGGTACGTCTTTCGTTATTTTCACGCCCCCCTCTTTGGTAGCGCGGTGGTGATGTTTCGCGTTCGGGACCAAAGTTGAGCCGGGCTTGCAGGCTCATGCTTGACCTTCTCCTTGCTTCTTCTTGCATGAGGGCGGTTAAGGTTACGTAATTTTGGGATACGAAATTACTTAGCTTTAAATCAGGTGCGTCCTCATCCGCTGCAAGGATTTCTGCCTCCACATTAGGCGCCCTATCTCGGTTGGGTGCGCCAGGTGGCACAGTGTTGTCCACTATAGGTGCCGTTTGATGGGGAGTATTGAAGAGGGTGCGCTGAAGTTCTTCAACGCTTGGGACCACCGTGGTGGCTTGAGTAGTCCTTGTAGGCAATTCTACCGCTGGGAGAGGTTGGGTTGGTCCCGTTTCTTGGTGACCAGGCGCACTGGTTATTCCAGAGGCCTGGCTAGATGTCGAATCTTGAGGGTTCTTCCTGCGGAGTCCGCTGGCTTGAGTTTTTGTTCTTCGTCATTCTAGTTCTTAGTGTAGGGTCCCACGGATGGCGCCACTTGTTGATACAAAAGTTGGGCGTTCCTGGTTTGGGCTCTCGCTCTTGTACCAATTCGCTCTTAATGCTTGAGACCTGCACACTAAGAAAGTAAACAAACACCGTTAGGCTTATCGTGGGATTGTCTCCCACGATTATCCTCTGGCGTGAGAGTAAGTAATCGATTTTAGGTTATATTTAAGAGTTAGGGTTTTGTAGATCGTACCTTTAATGAGAATTATGTCATTCTATATATAGGCGCAGAATCCTTGTAGGTTTCGTGCTTCTTATTCTTCGCACACATGGTGCTTATCCGGTCTAAGGATCTTTATCCGTAAATAGAAGATCCTTATCTAGACCATAAATAGTTTGGTTGGGCTTGGGCATATGTGAGCCCACCCCATTGGTGGTGCGGCCCAAATCATTGTTATGATAGCCCACGCGTGGTGGGTTTGGGCCTTAGTAATGTTTATCATTTGGGCTCGTGGCCCAAATATAGACTATACGTCATCATATACTCTTATTAAAACACCCCAATACTTAAAAGTACAATTATTTATTCACATTGTACAATCAAATTAAAGCATATCAACCAAATTAAATACAATCAATTCAAACACAAATCGGGTTGATCCAAGACGCTTCAAACCCGGCTGGTTGACCCAGTTTAATTTGACCCATTTTCAACCCAACCTAGCAAGTTGACCCGGTTTAAATCGACCCATTTTTAGACCGGAACGGTTCAACCAGTTGAACGAACTGGGTCGAACCGGGTTTCAAAGCATTATCCATTACTTAAAAGTACAATGATTTATTCACATTGTACAACCAATTAAAAACATATCTACCAAATTAAATACAACCAATTAAAACACAAACCGGGTTGACCCGGGATGCTTCAAACCCGTTTCGACCGGAACGGTTCAACCAGTTGAACCACCCGGGTCGAACCGGGTTTCAAAACATTATGTTTAATTCTCAAATCTTCAAACTTTTATTATTTTTCGTTTATAACCTATAAACTTTTTTTTATCAATAAACTATTTGTCGCTATAAAATCCCGTTGTTATGCACGAGTACTCGTCTAGTATACATTAAATAAGGACACATGTTATCTTATTTAAAAGTTTAATCTTTAGGTACACGTGTTTGAATATTAAATATAACTAAATTATTATTAACGGTAATATAAATATTAAATGGTAAGAATGATTTATTGTGATATAAAAATAAATATACGCGATTGTACTTACAATAATTATTATTTTAAAGTTTATATACGGATATTCGGAAAAACATTTTTAAAAAACTTTACGGAGTATATTTTAACTTTATCAATGCTCATTATGTGCTACTAAACTCACATTTTGTACAACATTATATCAATAGTTAAAGTAAAACAACAACATAGCTTCAACTTCAATATTTATGTCAGCTAAACAAAGTTAACATTTATCACCCAGGATATCACTTCAAGGTTTTCAAACTACTATATGAGAGCCTTTACGACGGTTCATTGTGCAGTTCGAGAGAGTGAATACAATTCTTGATGAATCAAGCCTCTACCGGGTTACTAAAGTTAAAATTAGGTGAAAATTAGTTGTGAACTACAATAATTCTAATTTTTGAGCTATATCTTTTTTGAATTAAGCAATACAGATCTATATCATTTTGTAATTATTGATTGTTAACAATACATGTAAAATGTCAAACATATGTCATTTTCTGTAATACATCTAAATGGCGTATTTTTGTTCTTTTGCATTTCTTTAAGAAAGTGGCAGCCTGTGTTTTTCTACAGGGTCAAATGGTCAATTGCGTTCTTACACATTTCGTAATCGAGAGAAAATTATTTTCTAACTATTGCATCATTTTGAATCCAAAAATTACAAACAGAGCACTATGTGAATAATGATATGATATGTGAAAATGGACAAATGTTAACTGTTTACGTCCATTATTCTTCTTTCGAGCATATTTTAATATCGAAAGTGCAATATCTAACTTTGAATTTATGGGGTTAAAAAGGGGTAAATAGAAGACGTTTTTCATATTAATGTGTTCGCAGAGGGCGAGTCTTTTTGACTCAGATATACACGATCTCACCAGGGTAATCCCGAGATCTTTTATGACCTTTTCCTGGCCACCCCTCGTATGTACACCGAGTTAATCCCGAGAGATCTTTTGCGACCTTTTCATTGGCTTCTTGCGAAGAAACCAAGGACTTTCTAGCTAGGCCATATGATGGTGGTTTTTAACTTAGATGTATGCGACATCACCGAGTTAATCCTGAGAGACCGTTTCTTTACATTTACAAGGGTTGTAATAATAACTTTTTACTTTATTCAGTGTTAGACCATTGTGTGTGATAACGTTGTACCCATGCCATTCATATGTGGCACCTCTCTGGCTTGATACAAAGCCAAGTGATTACTCCCTTTCATTGTTAGTGCACTGTATGTGATAACATTGCACCCATGGCATTCATATGTAATGTCATTCATATGTAGCACATCTTTGCGTTGAGCCAAAGACAAGTTCGCCCCCCCCCCCCCCCCCCCCCTCCCCTCAAAGTGCATGTGAAGGATTTGGCCTGCGCCAAATGAGTTATTTTAAATTGATTTTCGTGTTGAGTTTATGTTTTAATTTAGTATGGTGAGTCATAAAAGAGTAAAAGTAGAGTTTTGGCATGAGTGACTAAGGAGGGGTTTATTTTGGTGTGTGAGGCTGTAGGGTGTGAGTTACGGGAAAGAGCAAAAGATTCCTTTTTTAGTCCTTTCCTTACGAGAGCAGTGCACCATTTGTATCGGCAAAACCAAAATAATATTTTAAGCGGGACTTGCGTCCAGAAAGAATAAAGAGCAAGAAAAGTGACTTTTATAAGAGAAATAGATTTTCAACAGAGAGTGTTTATTTTATTGGTTGTTGTGTGGGGTATATGTATTTTATGAGGTATTTTTAAATGATAAAAAGTTGAAAAAAATTAATAGAAGAGAGAGAAGATACTACAATGATTGAGAGAAAGTTAAGGGAAAAAAATAAAGCAAGTGTTTTTAATGATGTGGAACGGATGTGGTAAGGGAAAACCCTTAACCACACTCTCCACACTGAGTTATAATAGAAGTGAAAGAAAAGGAAAATGATAAGGTAGCATGACATGAAAGATGATATATAGAAGAATGATGAGGTAGCATGACGTAACACATGATTAATGATTAATGGTTTGGTAGTTTAGTTAAATAAAACTAGAAAAAGAAGTTTGTCAAAAATATATACAAGTGCCTCTATATAAAAAGATGATTTAATTCTCGTCGAGATAGTATGATTTGTTTCACGTAACAATTAATGATCTATGAGATATTTAACTTTTAAAACAAATGATGAAAATAAATTCTTTTAAGTTGATGAAAATAAGAATGGCCAAAATTTATTCATTTGATTTTAAAATTTTTGTGATATATGCTAAACTTTTCTCTTCTTAATCTTAATTGAATCGTTTTCCTAATAAAATAAAACCCCTAGTGGGGACTTTTGCATTTCAAAAAAATCAAATCATACCATATTAAGTAATAATCTAATCTAATATTATTATTATTTATAAAATTATTTAATAAAAAACCAAATTATTACTTGATTTAGCTAGAAATTTTGGAATTCGTTTTAAAATAAATCACATATTTAGAAAAACAAAGATACACATGGACTGAATATTTAATACCTTAAAACTTTTGGATCAATTCTAAAATTAACAAAAAAAAAAAAAAAAAAAAAAAAAAAAAAAAAAACACGCTCTTCCTCAAAACAATTGTATCTCAGGTTATCTCCTCCAAAAGAAAGATCTCAATCTATAAAATTTGTCTCCACAATCGAATGAATTGTATTAATTATTTTTGGGAGGTAAGGATATTATTTTCTCAATCTTTTTCCAAATTAAATTCAGGTTTCAAAAATTCTTATAGATGCTTATGATCATGGTCTTCTAAACGAATGGATCATCAGGTATTGTGATTGAACTATTCATCACGCTTATTTACCTTAACTAATCGATATATCAAATCACGTACGGTTAAGGTTTTATTATTATATTTTAATTTATTTTGAAGCTTTTTTGTATAATTGAAGAGGAGTTAGCGATTTCGAAATCGGCGTTGCAACAAGCACATGAGTTTTGTATCTTTTGGGACACAAGTTCAGGTTTATGAATTAGGGTACGGTGATATATCAAAAGTTTATGTCTTTCGCGGGTCGAAAGAGATGACTAAAGAACCATTTGAGGTTAAGTATGGTGAGGAGAGTTGGTGGTATGGGCCAAGGGGGTAATGAGTTCAGGTGTGTCGAGGTTTTTGTTACCGCGTCTGAGGGTGCTTATGTTATTCATTCTGTGAGTTTTGGTTTATTTGATGATATTTGGTGTTTTCTTATTTTAAATCTAGGTTTTTTGAATGTGATGTGATTTTGTTTATTGTTCAGCTTTTGGAGGAACTGAGCATGGATGGGGAGCCTTGTACATAAGGCCATGGTTTGGTAAGCCTTTGCAACTTTTTAGTTTATCATGCTGTTAGTGAATGCTGATTGGCCGGACTAAAATAGTTTAACATAGTCACTTATCAGGTTTGGTTAATATAGAAAATAAAAACATAATTATAAAGTCCAAGTTTATAAAATAAAAAATCAGATCAAGCTAATGCAATGTTTTAACTATATTATATGTTTGGTTTCTGTATGCAGTTGCTACTTTTTCTTCTTTCTCCATCTGCTGCAACAGTTATATGTTTGGCTTGGTCTCTTTGTTCAACCTTCTTTTCCCTTTTGTTATGAGTCAAATTTTGGTCTAATTGGCTCGTAAATGCCTAAACAGAGTCTATTATTTTCATTTATTCGCATGTATTACTAGCAAACTCTTAACTAAATGTAGGGGTGTGCACGGTTCGGTTTGGGTCGGTTTTTGGCTAAAACCGAAACCGAATCGCCATATTCGGTTTTTATAGAAACCAAAACCGAAACCGTTCGATTTTTGGCGGTTCGGTTTTTTCGGTTTATTATCGGTTTCGGTTCGGTTTTTCGGTTTCTAACCGTTGATATTTGGACATGTCAAATTTATACTAACAAACTTGTATTACATAGAAAATTGATTATTCTTATTTATTTTTTTGATCAATCTAAGTATAATAATGTTTATTGCATAATTTTATAATTACACACATGTAAGTGAACATACACATAATATGATCATCGTCGTATATTTATTGATATGTTCTCAATTAAACACACGACACGACAAACACGCATATAAATATAAACATTAAGATAAATTAGTATAAATCTACGCACAAAACAAATATGAATTTATAAATTTGATTTATTTAATTATTTATTCATATTATATTAATTATATATTATTATATAATAAAATCGGTTCGGTTCGGTTTTTACGGTTCGGTTTTTTGATGAAAACCGAAACCGAACCGTATTTTTCGGTTTTTGAAAAATTAAAAACTGAACTATCGATTTTTAGTTTCGGTCGGTTTTTTCGGTTCTATTTTTTTGGTTTCGGTTTTTTCAGTTTTTTTTCTCACCCCTAACTAAATGTATAAATTATAAACAATGACAATCCCTACTTGCACATTCTCCAATATTGGGTTTTGTTTACTAGCTTTAATTGTATTCATGGCTTAGGATTGCAAGAAACTGGTAATACGACTTTAATAATGTATAGTTGGAAAACCGAGAATAACATCGGCAATAAATATTTTCCATATGATCAAGTTGTTCAAGTACTAACACTCTGCTTCCAAGTTTTTGCATTGAAAGAAAAGAAGAGAAGAGTTAAAAATGGGCAGAAAAGAAGAGAAGATGAATAAAATTTTATTTTTAATAACATGTTCCCAAGTTTGGAGAGAAAAGAAGTGATAATTGATGATTTTACAATTATACCCTTTATTATATATAAAAATTATGTTTTATATTAGGTCATTTAAGTAATTACATTTATTAAAAGCTTCCTAAAATAACTTCTCTCCAAATCATCTCACTTTTGGGAAGAAAGTTTTGGAAAGAAGTTTGCCAAATTTCCTCTCCTCTTCTCTTCTCTTCTTTCTTGAAAAAAATCTGGAACACGAATTAATTTTGTTTTCTTCCCACTTCTTTTCTCTTCTTTCAAAAATAAAACTCGGGAACGCAGTGTAAAGCTATTTGGTTACCGCTAAACATGGACATTAGAGAGCCCTGTTAAAAAATGCGTGTTTATTGCAACCGTAATATTAATCTTGACCCTTGAAGTTCATGGATTTAGATGAAATCAATCAAATGTTCAAGGTCTCGTCCATCTAAATAGGTTCCAAGAATGTTGACATGCTTGATAAGATGCGCGATGAGGTTCTTTGCGGACCGTGGCTCCACAAGTATTGCAAGATGGAACCCGTTTATGTTACTTTATCTAATTTTTGTTTTGATAGATTGTGGGTTTTTAAACGGTTACTAAATATCTCACAATATGTACACCAAAATTTTATCTCCCATTAATTAAACAAGACATCGTTTTTGTATTTTTAATAAATAATATGCTACCGCTATGCCAATATTATTATAATGAAGTCTTCTAAAGGTGTATTACTTCAATTAAGTTTTTTCAGATTTAAACTTGAACCAAAATATATTGTAGTCATCTTACCCCAATCTTTGTCCATAGTAGTTATTAATGCTTTGCAAGATTATGTTTTTGATGTGGCTCCTAATCTCCTATGGAAAACCTGTCTTAGATATTTATCTTCGGCTACTCCAAAAACTCCACCACAACCGACCTCAGCGGCAACGACACCATCGTAATCGCGTTCAAACTCACCGACCCATCTTTCTCCTCATCACCCGGATCCTTAAAAAAAACGCCATGAAAACCCGGATCCCAAATTCTTCAAAATCACTGATCCATCTTTCTCCTCATCACCCGGATCCTTAAATAATAATAATAAAAAAAAAGTAAGCTATTTGTTTTTTAATAGATAAAAATGCATTATTAAAAAAATTTAAAAAAAAACCCCGCGCGTGCGCGGGCATTATAACTAGTAAGGTATAAAGTATTTTAACTTTTTTTTCAAGATTTAAACATTATATGCTTTTATCAAAGAAACAGTTAACATATTTGCTGTAAATTTTTTGTATCCTATTTTTTATTGCCCGCTTTTGAATGAGGGGTTTATTATTATTATTATTATTATTATTATTATTATTATTATTATTATTATTACCTCCGTTTCAAAATATAAGTCCAGTTGGACTTTTTGAATCAAACTTTGACCGTAAAATTTTTGTTTGTATTATATATCACTTAATAAAAATTATACCAAATGAAAATACATGTAAAATACTATCCATTTATATATTTTGCATCAAGTATGATACTCCCTCCGTCCCAATTTTATTGTCCACGTTTCCTTTTTGGGATGTCTCAATTTAGTTGTCCACTACTAAAAATAGATAGGAAAGTTTAACCAAGTTTACTATATTATCATTGTTTAAAATTATTATTACATACCTTAAAGACGACTTTAATTAATTACCTAAGGGCAAAATTGTCATTCTGTCAAAAAGTAAGAAAGAGAAAACTGTAATAAATGTACTTTTCTTAAACTGTGTGTTTTTTGTCGGAGGACAATAATTTTGGGACGGAGGGAGTATAAACAAATAAAAATATTTAATGTCAAAGTTCGATTCAAAAAGTCAAACTGGACTTATATTTTGGGACGGAGGGAGTATTATTATTATTATTATTATTATTATTATTATTGAACAACAAATTCATTAAAAAACTAGCAAGGAGCTAGAAAGAAGAAATTACAAGGAAATAAGCGAAGGGGTTTGTTTAATGACTGCCTAATGATTGCTTAAATCTTAGAAAAAGAAAGATGTTAAACTAATTTAATTAAAAATTATATGTAACTAAAGTAATTTATATGTTTAATTAATGTGTATTAAATGTATTTTTCAATATAAATAGAAATTTTGAATTTAGTTAATAACATTTAACCGGTGCTTTATGAGTATATGTTAGATAAACCCACAAAATTAAGTAAACGGAAAACAACTAGTATTTAGATGGATTTACTATTAATAAGTTTAATATATTAGATGAATATCCTTGCAAAATGCCGGTGTAGAGCGACAAATAATTATTCTTTTGAACTTGTGTTTTGGGGTGACCATTGATGCAATTTTCGAGTTCAATTTCTAATCATTGCGAGAAAAAAAATATATTATGGGTTATAAACGAAAAATTATAAAAATTTGAGCATTAAATAAAATTTAATTAATTTAGTGGTGAATGGTGTTACCATTTTTAACCAAGGGTATTTTAGTAATTGAACTTTACTCATTTTTTAGTTTTTAAGTTTAAGAAAAATGATGTAAATGTGTAGCATAGATAAATACCTAAATTGTCTAGCTAAACTACGAGTTATCCAATGGCTGTCATAGCGTCATGTAGTGCTTGTTTGATGGTGAATTCCCTGTAGGTTTAGCTTTGATTATGTTGGCGTATGTGTCCGAATGGTAAGTCCATTAGGACTTGTTACCCGCCTCCGAACTGTGAGCCGAAGGATTACCGAAGGGAATATACATCTCTCTTACCGCTGAAGCATGAGTCGAGTCACACCACAATCCCAGAAATTCAGGGATTGTATCGGCCACGTGACCTGACACTCACCTACTAGGTATGACGTGCTCTTTCCTGAGGTAAAGTAGGTAAAGAGGTGTGGGTAGTATAAATACCCTCACCTCATTTATGTTTCCCAACTAACACACACACTACACATTCAATTAGCTTTACAACCCTTCGGGTCTTCACATACTTACTCTTACACCGGAGGTTGGTCTTGGGATTACACCCAAGGCGAGCCTAACGTGTATTTCTCTTGTCCAGGATCTCTCGTTTCCCTAACAAGCTCACCAAGAAGGGTTGTCCCAGCTGTAAGACACACCCGCAAGTTATTACTTCAACAAATTGGCACCATCCGTGGGACCCGCTATTCATTCTACTCAGATGACAAGATGGCTGATCCAACGGGACCCCCTCCCTTCCACCCGCCTAATGCCCGGGAGGAAGGGAGCCGGGGCAACAACGACCTGAACACAGATAACAACACAAACAACCACAACGATCCGAAGGATAATTCGCCTAACTTGCAAGAATTAATCCTCGGCCATGTAGCATCTTTAACTGAGCTGATCAAGAAGCATAATGCTCAAGGGGGGAATGTGCTCAAGCCAATACGTCTCGACTTCGGAGATGAGGGAGATAGAATCGTCGAGAACAGAAGGGGAGTGGAAGCCGACGGCGATTTAAGGAAACCATTCAAAGAAGTGTCCAGATCTCCGTTCACTCGCTGGATTATTGAATTCTCCGGAGACAACTATGTCATGCCGTTGAATATGAGATTCTACGATGGATCAACGGATCCAAACGATCACCTCACAAGGTTCACCGGAGCCGCTAACCAAGGGCAATGGCCTATGCCCACTTGGTGCCTTATGTTTCAGCAAACGTTGGACGGAGCAGCCGGAGGTTGGTTCGAACGTTTGGAGCCAGGTAGCATCGACAATTGGAACGATTTGAGGGAACAATTTGCAACTAGGTTTTCGCTACGGAAGAAATGTACAAAGGATCCTACAGAAATCACAAGGATTACCAGGAAGGCCCATGAGTCCTTGTTTGACTTTAAGGAGAGATGGACGGATGAGGCAAGTTACATCAGTGGTGTGCCGGAAATCATGCGCATTTCGGCCTACATGGAGGCACACAAATGTCCGGCTCTTGCCAAGAAGTTCTCCGACAGAATTCCGCGCATTGTAACCGAAATGTTCACCCGAGTGGACGATTTCATAAGGTCAGAGAAGGCTTATCGGGATACGGAATTGCCCAAGGGCGAAGGGCCAGATCAGATCAGAAGGGGATATACCGGTCCTAAGGTGGATAGAGTAGTCAAGGGCAGTTATGGAGGTAAACCTAGGGATGATCGTCGAGGGGACCAAAGACGAAGGGATTTGTTCCAACCTTACGTATCCCCGAGAAACAACTTCAGTCATAATGATAGCCAAAACGATCCTCATCGCAGTGAATTTCCTAGATACCGTAATGACCGTCCGGGCATAGAGTCTCTGGTTAAGCCACCAAGGGAGATTTTGGAAACGGAGCGCCATTTAAACCTACCCCAACCTCCGCCAATGGTTGGTAGGCCGAGGGCGGAGAACATGGATAAATTTTGTGAATACCACGGAGAGAAGGGTCATCTCACTAATGATTGCCATCCGCTTAAGAAGCAATTGGAGGTTGCATTGAAGTCCGGTAAGCTTGATCATCTGTTGAAGGATTGGAGGCAAAGAGATGCCGGAGGAAACCGGGAATAGCGAAGAAGAGACGATAAGGGGAAAGCCAAAATAATTAACATGATCAGTAGTTCGTCAGTAAGTCGGAATAGTGGATACGGAGGAATTGAGGAGGAATGGATGAAAATGCCGATAGTTTTTCCCCCGATTACGACAGGAGATTTGTCAGAAGAACCACTCATAATAGAGGGGAACATAGAAGGGTATTTGGTCCGGAGGATTTACGTAGATGAAGGATCGTCTGTTAATGTTATGTATGAGCATTGTTTTCGCAATCTTAGTCACTCCATTAGAAAGAGGCTGGAGGAAACAACTACGTCACTAGTTGGTTTTTCCGGAGAAACAAACAAACCGCTGGGAAAAATAGAAGTGGAAGTGAAATTCGGTGATAACGGACTCTTCAGAAAGACAATGATGAAGTTCTGCGTGGTCCGATCTCCTTCGCCCTATAATGTGATATTAGGAAGAACGGGGCTGAAAGGGCTCAGGGCTGTTCCGTCCACCATCCATTTTATGGTTAAGTTTCCCACTCCGGGTGGAATAGCCATGGTAATGGCTCGCCCGACAATGGTTTCAGAATGCAGGAGGCTAGAACAAGACCAGGCAGCTATAACTCCAATGAGAGAAGAAAGCCGGGAGGGGGGAACCGGTGAAGATGGAGCAACCGAGGAGGTCATGGTGAATCTAGCATTTCCAGAACAATGGGTTACCATTGGAAAATGGTTCTCAGATGAGGGCCGAAGGTACCTTATTGAGATTTTAAGAAGAAATAAGGATGTGTTTGCATGGCAACCTTCAGATATGACAGGAGTCCCTAGGCAGTTGATAAGGCATCACTTACATGTAAATGTCGACGACACTCCGATTGCTCAAAAGAAACGAAACCTTTCTGCCGAAAAGAACATAGTAGTGATGGCAGAGGTGGACGAATGGTTAAAGGCAGGGATAGTTAGGCTGGTACGGTACCCCACGTGGATTTCCAACCTAGTTTTAGTCAAAAAATGTGACGGAAGCTGGCGCATGTGCATCGACTTCAAGAATCTAAACTCTTCTTGTCCGAAAGACTATTATCCCCTCCCTGAGATTGACTGGAAGATAGAGTCGATAGTAGGGTTCAAGTACAAATGTTTCCTAGACGCGTATAAGGGATACCATCAAGTGCAGATGGCAGAGGAAGATGAGGAGAAGACCGCGTTTTACACAGAACAAGGAACTTATTGTTATACAAAAATGCCCTTCGGGTTAAAGAATGCGGGGGCCACTTACCAACGTCTCGTCGATTCTGCCTTTCGGACACAAATAGGCCGGAACTTGGAAGCTTACGTGGATGATATGGTAATTAAGAGCAAAGGAGAAAAAGAGATGTTGGCAGACATCGCTGAGACTTTTGGAAACCTACGAAGAATTAACATGAAGTTAAACCCAAGGAAATGCTCGTTCGGTGTGGAGGAAGGTAAATTTTTAGGATACATGATAACGTTCGAAGGCATAAGGGCAAATCCCAAGAAGACGAAGGCAATTGCACAGATGAAATCCCCAGGAACCTTAAAAGAAATGCAATCTCTTAGTGGAAAGCTAGCCGCTCTGAATAGATTTCTTGCCCGGTCAGCCGAAAGATCTCTTCCCTTCTTTGATACGCTGAAAAATATAACCAAGGAAAATAAGGATGCATACAAGTGGACCAAGGAAGCCGAGGACGCTTTCCAGTCACTCAAGAAGCTCATATTAGATCTACCGTCCTTATCAACTCCTCGAGCAAAAGAAGTTTTGTATATGTATCCCGCGGCCGCCGAAGGTGCTATCAGTGCGGTATTGTTGACAGAAAGGGAAGGAAGGCAGCTCCCCGTTCATTATGTAAGCAGAACGTTGCAAGAGGCGGAGAGAAGTTATGCCCCGGTAGAGAAGTTAGCCCTTTCTCTATTGCATACCTCCAGAAGACTCAAGAGATATTTCGAAGCTCATCCTATAAAAGTCATAACAGATCAGCCAATAAAGCAGATCCTCAATAAGTCAGAAGCGTCCGAAAGATTGGCAAAATACGTAGTGGAGTTAGGAGCTTACGATATAGATTATGTACCTAAGAGCGCAATCAAGTGACAAGTCCTCGCAGACTTTATCTCAGAAGTCCCAGTAGAATCCGGAGGATCAGAAAGAAAACCCTATGCCAAAGAAGTGCAAGAAGTCTCGGACTCGAGCTGTTGGATATTATACACAGACGGCGCATCTAGTAAGAAGGGATCGGGAGCAGGATTAGTGCTAATTGGTCCTAATCAGAGTGAACACACGTGTGCCCTCCGTCTTAATTTTCCAAGCACCAATAACGAAGCGGAATACGAAGCACTCTTGGCCGGCTTACGAATTGCCGAGAAAATGAAGGTGGAGGAGTTGGAAGTCAGAGTTGATTCAAAATTGGTGGCAAGCCAAATAAACGGCCATTTCACGGCAACCAAAGAAAGTATGATTTGGTATCTGGCAAAGGCAAAAGAATACATTGGCAACTTTAAGAAGTTCAAGATTTATAATATACTGAGAACTCAAAACCAGAAAGCCGATGTGTTGAGTAAGTTAGCTTCGGTAGCATTTAATCACTTGACCAAAGAAATCTTGGTCGAAGTGCTGGAAAACCCCTCCACCGAGGAAAAGCAAGTGGGAGCTATAGTTAAAGAAGAAGAAGAAGACAATTGGATGACTCCTATCATCAGATGTCTGGAGGAAGGGATCTGGCAGGAGGACGCGAACGAAGCAAGAGATTTACGAATGAAGATCCCTCAGTATGTGATGGAAAATGGGGTGCTCTTCAAAAAATCCTATCTAAATCCCATGTTACGGTGCGTCGGACCACTACAGGCAAATTACATTATCCGGGAAGTGCACGAAGGCGCATGTGGGATGCACTCCGGCCCAAGGTCAGTAGTAGCCAAGTTGATAAGGCAAGGCTATTATTGGCCAACCATGCACAGAGACGCAAGGGAGGAAATTGACAAATGTGATTCCTGTCAAATTCACGCTCCGGTACCCAAACTGCCTAAGACTGTCATGACTTCCATAATGGCACCATGACCCTTCTACCAATGGGGAATGGATATGTTGGGCCCATTCCCAGAAGCGCCGGGGAAAGTAAAGTGGATAGAAACCAAACCGCTGGCCAAAACAACCGGCAAAGACGTGAAGAAGTTCGTATGGGAAAACATCATGTGCCGTTTCGGGTTGCCAGGAATAATAGTAACGGATAACGGGATAAATTTTGTGAACGACCCGTTCAAAGGATGGTGCGAAAAATTAAAAATAAAGCAGATAAACACCGCCGTTGCACATCCCCAAGCCAATGGTTTAGTTGAAAGAGCAAACAAGAGTTTGATGCATGGCATAAAGGCAAGACTCGGAAGGGAGAGAGCCGGATGGGTTGACGAACTACCTAACGTTCTGTGGGCCTTCCAGACAATGCTGAAAACTAGTAACGGAGAAACGCCTTTTAGTTTAACCTACGGAAACAAAGCGGTGATACCAGCTGAAATAGGAATGCCTACACACCGGACTATGCTCTACAATCCGGAGGACAGTGAAGAACAACAGCGTTTAAGCTTGGATCTGCTTTAGGAAAGGCGCGAAATGGCGGCTATCCGAGAGGCAAAATACAAAGCAAAAGTCGAGCAATATTACAATCGGAGAGTCAAGCCGATGGCGTTCAAAGTAGGTGAATTTGTGTACCGGAAAAATGAGGCTAGCCGGGTTGAAAATCAAGGGAAGTTGGGTCCGAATTGGGAAGGACCGTACAGGGTGGTTGAAGCTTATCAGAATGGATCCTACAAACTCGCAACTATGGATGACCGAGAGGTCCCTCGAACTTGGCACGCAATTAACTTGCGAAATTGCTTTATGTAACCGATAATTTGAATTTGAAATGGCAAACAGACGTCTCTCCAACGATATGGAAGACCAATTTTCCAAGATTGTGTCCAATTGCTAAACGGATCGTGCAAAAACACTCCGTCCAATCATTAAACGGATCGTGCAAAAACACTCCGTCCAATCATTAAACGGATCATGCAAAAACACTCCGTCCAATCATTAAATGGATCATGCAAAAAACACTCCGTCCAATCATTAAACAGATCGTGCAAAAACACTCCGTCCAATCATTAAACGGATCGTGCAAAAACACTCCGTCCTATGATTAAACGAATTGTTTTAAACACTTCGTCCACTTATTAAATGAATCGTGTGACAACATTCCACGAAAAGTAAAAGTATATGGTCAAATACGCGGATAAACTAAGATAACATTAAGCATAAAGGAACATGTCATAAAATAAAATATGATGTTTTGTTACATTCGTCCATACAAGAAATACAAATCAAAAAACGCTAAGGCCCTAGTTTAAAGACTAAATAGCCTTCGTCCCATCATTCTGGGCATCGGGAGTAGGAGTGGTGACAGGAGGAGCATTCCCGATTTTGGTCGAAGGGCCAACAGGTTCAACGACAACCTTCGGAGCCAGTTCTTCAGGAAGAAGGTTCATAAGATCCCCAAGTGGAAGACGGAAAGATTCCGTAAGTTTTTGAACATAAGGATATTCGGCTTCAAAGAGCTTGCGGTATTCCGGCTTCCAAAGTGAAGGTGCATCCATGTTAAGTTTCTTGACCTTCTGAAGTATTTTCTGAGCATCCTCCGGTTTACACTCTGTCCTCACACCATCAGTAAAGCCTCCAGAATAAGATAGGCTGTACACCCTGCCCAGGCTCTTCTTGTATTCAACACTGCCAAATAACCTCCGGAAGGCCGTAGGGAGTAATTCCTTCACCGTGTTATGCCGAACGACTTCAGCGGTGGCCAGCTGGGTGAACAGATGCTTGTTTTCCTTCGTCAAGCGCTCATTTTCCTGAGACTTCTCTTCCAACCTTTTTTCAAGATCTTGGATCTTGGTTGCCTGAGAGGCAGATTCACTCAGCATTTCATTTTTCTCCTTCTCCATCTCCTCTAGTTGATCCATTAACCCTTTTTCACGATTAGAGGCAGCAATTTCATCATCCTATAATGCCCTAAACTCCTTCGTCAGAGTGTTAAACTTGGCAATTTGAGCATCCCGCTCTTCTTCAACGGCCTGTAGCTTCGCCGGAAGAGATTCACAGCTTTGATAGGCCGATTGCAATTCCCGATAGTCACGGTTTAGCTGACTAAACCTCCTCAACAACTCAGCCTAAAGAACAACCCCTGAACCTGAGTTGATATATGCTTGACGAACAAGCTGGTTGTTGTTTAAACCTGCCAAGGCCTCCTCTTCGGCGGGAGTCGCAAGATGAGCCATCATCTCTTGGCAAGCTCGGAAAGAGTTCATACGAACGTCATCCCGGAGGGTCCATCCAGGAACAAAATACCCTCCGGTTTGATCAGTATTACCTGACAATAACAAAAAGGCAAGTTACAACCTTTACAAAAAAAGGGGGGGGGGGAAGTATATTATAATAATAATAAAAAAAAGACACCTACCAGGAGACGGAGTACCTTGTTCATGCTCTGCAGATGGTCCCTTAGACCGAGAGGCTTGATGTTCCGAATGAGCTAGGGACATAAATATAAAAAAGAAATTCCTTTTCATATAAGTAGAAATGAAGCATATATAAAAAAAAAGAAAAGAAAGAAGAAGAGGGGGTTAATTATCATCCGGCGAAGTTTTTTCGGGATGATTAGGAGACCCCCCGGGCTTATGACTTTGAGTTTTTTTCCAAGGAATGATGCTCCTCCTCAGCAGTATGATTCGGAGGATCCTGTTCATGATCTGCTCTGTTATGAGAGCCTTCTTCCTGTGACGGTTCAACTTGGTGAAGAGGGGTGGCATCCATAGTATGATTTTCAGACGAGAAGACCTCCTCATCACCCTGAATTTTTTTCCTCTTTTTGGGAGCTGCACTCGACCCAGCGGCAGTCCTTTTCTTGCTAACCGGCCTCTTCATCTGTTTCTTCCTTTCCTTTTCTTCCCTAGCAGCTACCACATCTGAATTTGCCTTCTCGACAACCAATTGAGCATAAGTTTTCTCAGGAATTTATTTCTCAGAAGATAAAGGTTTGGTAATTCTATCCGGACGCTTGTCCTCCTCGGATAGGGGATCCCCCTTGCTCACAACAGACCCTTCTAGCTCTGGAAGCTTCAAATAGTCAGACATGGTGATCACTACGGCAAAAACAAAGAAATGGGTAAGAGTAAGACAGAACAAGGATTACCAACCTTATATATATGTTGGCGTATGTTGGCGTATGTGTCCGAATGGTCCGATACTGGGGGGGGGGGGGGACATGTTGGCGTATGTGTCCGAATGGTAAGTCCATTAGGACTTGTTACCCGCCTCCGAACCATGAGCCGAAGGATTACCGAAGGGAATATACATCTCTCTTACCGCTGAAGCATGAGCCGAGTCACACCACAATCCCAGAAATTCAGGGATTGTGTCGGCCACGTGACCTGACACTCACCTACTAGGTATGGCGTGCTCTTTCCCGAGGTAAAGTAGGTAAAGAGGTGTGGGTAGTATAAATACCCCCACCTCATTTATGTTTCCCAACTAACACACACACTACGCATTCAATTACCTTTACAACCCTTCGGGTCTTCACATACTTACTCTTACACCGGAGGTTGGTCTTGGGATTACATCCAAGGCGAGCCTAACGTGTATTTCTCTTGTGCAGGATCTCTCGTTTCCCTAACAAGCTCACCAAGAAGGGTTGTCCCAGCTGTAAGACACACCCGCAAGTTATTACTTCAACAGATTACTCTATTATTTATAATGGTAGATACATAATTAAACTTTAAAAACTTTAATGGACCCTAAACTCACAAGCAAATTTAAGCCGACAAATCTAATACCGTCTAATACTTCACTGCTATTCAAGCAGCGAAATCGCGAAAGCTTTATAATTATAGAATGAATTAAAGTTGAAGATAAAAAAAAAGATACACGGACTTGAGATGGTTCCGCCAAATACCATTTTTTTTAAGATAAAAAAAGATAAAGATAGTTATCTTGATAAAGAATTTGATAGCAGTAAATTGCAGCAGATACACGAATCGGAAAAGGAGTTTCTCTCGGCAACAATCAACTTAGAGTAGTGCTTGGCGGTGTGTCAGAAGAATCCCAATATCATGTTCTTTGGAAATTAATCATGAATTCACGATCGTTAATGGTGTGAACTAACTCTAAACGGTTTGAGAGTTGTAAACCAAACAATTAGAAATTTTTATATTCTGAGTTCAACGGCTTGTTCTGGCGCGTGACAGCGCGTCGTCGTGTCTACGGTTGAGATTCAAATATGCTTTTGTTCATATTTTAATTACCAAACTAGCGATGATGACAGAGTCAGTTAACTCTTAGAGGTTAGGAGTTACAGTCGAAACATTGGATGTTGTTTTCATTTTGAGATAATGAATATACAACGACTTCTAGGATATAACGGGGTGGCTTATATGTGGCGGGTAAAAGCGGCCGACTAGGTTTGGGGATCGAAACTACAGCTCTAATACTATGTTGTATGGTGAATTCCCCGTAGGTTTATGTTTCACTGATCAATTATTTATAATTGTAGACACATAGTAAAACACTAAAAACCTTAACAAAACATAAGCCTACAAAGCGAGCTTGAGCCAATTAGCCTAATACCGTCTAATAGTGCTAGGATGGTACAACCTTCACGAAAATGTAAACAAAATTCCAAACGAGGTCTTATATATTAAACTTATTTGCGTAACAAATCATTATGTATGTGTAGCTTTTATGTAAAATCTTTATTAAGTATTAAAAATTAATTTGGCTTGATATTTCCTTTGCATTGAAGAAATGCGCAAATCTCTTTTAATAATTTTGTAATATTTTGAATCTTTAATAAAATGTTACAAACTGTAAGCTTTAAAAAAAAAACCATGTTGAAGTAACCGTCGCCAGATGACTTAACATTATTCTTTAACTAAAAACATAATAAATTATATTAGTTGGATTTATGAAAAGCCGATTTAGTGAGTGAAGAAGACATTTCAAAAATAAAGTTAAAAAGCTTAGAATGAGAGAAAGTAGAAAAACGAAAAATGTCAAAAGAAGTTCATAATGACTTTGTGTTCAAAACATCAAAATTAGCTTAATGACTTTTTTTCTAAACAAAAGCTTAATGACTTATTTCTTATTACTATCATGCAAAAACATTTATTTCTTATTTACATGATTTATTAGTCTTAGGTTCCTTACTAATTGGAGTATATTAGTATTAGGTTCCCTACTAATTGGAATCTGAGAAGTAAAAACGGGAAATGCAGGGTGCGTTTAGCTGAGGGAAAATACCTTTGTTTTCCACAAAATGTTTTGTGGAAAATAAAGAAAACAGAGATCGCGTTCAAATTACTGTTTTCCAATAAAATTCTCTACAAAACACAAAATTCTTATTTTCAAGTTTAATACACAAAACAACAAAACATTTTTTTTTGTTTTCACCTATTTTCCTTTATAATACCCCCCATTCCGCTTTCGTCCATTTTTATACCTTTTCGTCGGCTTTTATCCGTTTTTCTTTGTTTTGTCCGATATTTACGTTTTCGTCCAACTTTTACTTTTTCTTCCGATTTATACGTTTTCGTCCGTTTTTCCCATTTTCGTCCGTTTTTTACGTTTTCGTCTATTTTTTTACGTTTTCGTCCGTTTTCTTAAGTTTTGGTCAGTTTTTTATGTTTTCGGCCGATTTTGTCTGTTTTTTACTTTTCGTCCATTTTTTACGTTTTTGTCAGTTTTTTTACGTTTTCGTTTGATTTTTTATACGTTTTCGTCTGTTTTTTAACGTTTTCGTCTTATTCTTTACGGTTATTATCCGTTTTTTTTTTTTACATTTTCATCAGATTTTTTACGTTTTCGTAAGTTTTTTTTATGTTTTCGTCAGATTTTTTATGTTATCGTTCGATTTTTACGTTTTCGTCAAATTTTTTACGTTTTCGTTCGATTTTTACGTTTTCGTCCGATTTTTACATTTTCGTCTGATTTCTTACATTTTTGTTAGAGTTTTTTTTTACATTTTTGTTAGATTTTTTTACGTTTTGACCATTTTTTACGTTTTCGTCATATTTTTAACGTTTTCGTATGTTTCCTTACGTTGTGGTCTATTTTCGTCAATTTTTTTACGTTTTCATGGGGTTTTTTACATTTCATCCGCTTTCTTATGTTTTCGCTCATTTTATTATGTTTTCTTACGTTTTCGTCCTAACTTTTATGTTTTTTTTTACGTTTTCGTTCATTTTTTACGTTTCCTTACGTTTATTTACATTTTCATCGGTTTTTTTAGGTTTTCGTCAGACGAAACCAAAAACGTAAAAATCAGACTAAAATGGACGAAAACGTAAAAGAATCAGAAGAAAACGTAAAAAATCAGAAGAAAACATGTAAATCGAAAGAAATCATAAAAAAGCAAAAACATTAAAAAATGGACAAAACGTAAAAAAATATGACGAAAACGTTAAAAAACAGACGAAAACGTAAAAAAACTGACAAAAACGTAAAAAATCAGACGAAAAAGTAAAAAAATGGATGAAAACGTTAAAAGACTGATGAAACTTAAAAAAATTGACAAAAATGATAGAAATATAACGAAAACGTAAAAAATCGGACGAAAATATAAAAAAATAGACGAAAACGTAAAAAATCAGATGAAAACGTAAAAAATCGGACAAAAACGTAAAAAACGGAGGAAAACGTAAAAAATCTGACAAAAACGTAAAAAATCAGATGAAAACGTAAAAATAGTGACGAAAAAGTAAACAAAAGACAAAAACGGATAAAAACGTAAAAAAAAGGGCCGAAAACGTAAAAAAACAAATGAAAAAGTAACAGTGACGAAAACGTAAAAAATAAGATGAAAACGGAATTTGATGTTATATTTTACTTTTTTAATTATTTATTTTCTCGTATTAGATTTTGTTAGTTATTTTAAAATTTAGTTGGTTAGTTTATAATATTTATTTTTGTGTTTTGAATATGTTTTTATAATATTACTAAGGTGAATAGTGAATTGAGATATTAAACAACAACACTTAAACATGTTTTCTAGTTTTGCAAAATGGAAAACACAAATACATGTTTATCAGACTAAACGCGTTTTCTAAATTTTCCATTATTTTGTGAAAATCAAACTCCCCTCCCTTTTTCTACAAAACAAGAAATAGGAAATGAAAGAAAATATTTTCCAACTAAACGCCACCATAACATTTCTAAATATCTTGTCAGTTGTCGCATATTGTAGCTTTCCAAAAATCAAAAAACTAAAGATGATGGGATGCTTATTTACGTGGAATATTGCTATTGTATTAGACCAGCCATTATCGTGGGCTCGTGGCTATCCACACACGTGATGGGCAACCTTCATATGTGAAAACTATGACGGAAGACAAAGTTGGTGTGTGAAGGAGTAGTTTTGCGGTTGGTTTTGTGGTGCAGATCACCTAACTGAAACACACTCTTTTATTATTGTATTGTTTTTTTAATTGTGAGTGTGTGTGGCTATATTGTGAGACATGTTTGTTTAAAGTGATGTATTTTTGTAAAAATAGTTCACAAAGATCTAATCACCCAACCAACCACCCCTTAGTGATACTTTTATTATAACAATAAACACAGTTGACAAGTCCTCAAATGAGTGCTTGCCTTACAATACAAAGAAAGAATAACTGTCCCTCTAATAGGTGCAGCCTACAAGAACTCACTCACTAAACCAATCCCGAAAACTAAACAATGTATCAAACTAAACCAACAATCAAGATTAAGTAGATCTTGATGTAAAGAACCTAACCAACTATTATTACAACTTATAAACCCAGAAACTAAGAAACCCAGATGATGATCAAGAATCACTTGAGAGAAACAATGAGAGCAAAAGTTACGTGAGTGAATAATAATGAAACCCTAGCTCTGCTCATTCCTTATATTGCCCAATGTTCCAATTAGAACCCTACACTATCACAAACTAGACAAACAAAGCTAGAAAGTTACATTAGTAGAAAATAGGTTAAGATAAATTACATATTAGCCCTTATTGTTTTATAAGTTTGTTAAAGGCTACTTTTCAATACCCTTCCTCAAACTTATAAAGCAACAAGTTTAACATGCCAAGTTTCTTAACCAGAAAAGTATGTTGCATTGAACGAAGACCCTTAGTCAGAATATCAGCAACCTAGTCTTTAGAATCAACATGCACAGTTTTAATCAAACCTGAAGCAACCTTTTCTCTAACCAAATGCACATCAATATCAAAATGCTTTGTTTTTTCATGCATAACAGGATTTACAGCAATCTGCATTGCTGACTTATTGTCACAACACAATCTAACTGGAATTAACCCAATTTCACCCAAATTCTCTAACACTTTTAAAATCCACATGACTTCACAAGTAGTAGCAGCCATACTTCTATATTCTGCTTCAACAGAACATTTAGAAAGTGTGGCCTGTTTTTTACCTTTCCATGAAACCAGATTATCATTAACAAAAACACAATATCCAGAAACTGACTTTCTAGTTAAAGGACTTTTAGCCCAGTTAGAATCAGAATAAGCAACAACACCAAAATCACTTTGAGTTTTATTAAGGCTAATACCACTTCCAGGTGCAAGTTTCAAGTACTTTAACACTCTTAAACCAAGATTTAAATGAGATTGTAATGGAGTATGCATGAATTGACTTAAACATTGAACAGCATATGAAATATCAGGTCTGGTCATAGTGAGATAGATAAGTTTCCTACCAATTTTTGATAACCGGTAAAGTTTTTTAGCAACTTATCACCTTCAGTTTCCTTATGAGCCAAAACATATTTTTCAGGTAAAGGAGTCATAACAGGTCTACAAGCAAGAAAACCATAATCATGCAATAACTCAAGACAATATTTCATTTGGTTTAAACATAACCCTGTTTTAGTTTTTAAAACCTCAATTCCAAGAAAAAATTTTAATTCTCCCAAATCTTTAATCTTAAATTTAGTTTTCAAAAACTATTTAACACTTTCAATTTCTTCCACACTGTTTCCAGTGATGATCAGATCATCCATATAAACCAAAAGAAATACAACAGTCTTATCACTTTTTTTTAATAAAAAAAGAGTGATCATGTTTAGATTAAACAAACCTTGCTTCAAACAAAGCTTCTGACAACTTATGATTCCACTGTCTTGGAGCTTTTTTAAGCCCATACAAGGACTTCTTTAATCTACACACTTTGTTACTACCCTTAGTAACATAACAAGGTGGAGGAAGCATACAAACTTCCTCATTAAGATCACCATATAAAAAAAGCATTGCTAACATCCATTTGATAAACAATCCAATTATTTTTGACAGCAACACTTAACAAGCACCTAACAGTACCCATTCTAACAACAGGGCTAAATGTTTCATCATAATCTATACCCTCTTTCTGGCCAAAACCTTGTGCCACAAGTCCAGCTTTATATCTTTCAACTTCACCAGTAGATTTATATTTAATCTTTAAAACCTATTTACTTCCAATTGGTTTTCTTCCAATAGGTAAATCTATTTCTTCCCAAGTGTCATTTTCATGTAAAGCAAAAATTTCATCATTCATAGCAGAAATCCATTTAGGATCTCTACTAGCTTCTTCATATGTACTTGGTTCAACAATTTTATTCAAATTTGAAACAAAACAACAATTTTCACTACTCAACAAAGCATGATTAGCATTTTTATGTAAACCATATCTAATACTGGTATTTAACACATAATCATTCAACTTAGCAGGTAATTTAGAAGGTCTAGAAGACCTTCTATGATTAACAAACCCTTCCTCAATTTGATTATACAAAACATTTTGAAACCTATTTTCGTTAGGAGAATTTAAACCAACATTTCCATCAGAATTTATGATTTCACCTAAAGGAGTTGCAGAGTCATTAGCATCATCAGAAGGCAACAAACTTTCAGAATGATGTATCTGTTCATCATTATCATTCTGATCACTGTTTGCTACATCATCTAATTGATGTACTCTACCTTCTCTACCAACAGATGTTGCTTCCTTATCAGAATTATCATCATTTGGAGAGGACCTAGGAGTTTTGGTTTTTGACTCTGACTCAGACTAAACATAGTCAAAAAAATTTAAGTTTGAAACATCAAGTTCAGAGTCTGAATCACTATTTTTACTCATTTTATATGGAAAAATTGTTTCATAAAATTTAACATCTCTAGAGTACAAAACAGCTCTGTTTTCTAGACTTAAAAGCTTGTATGCCTTTTTTCCACTAGCATATCTAATCAAAACACATTTCTCAGACTTTTCAGAAAACTTATCAGATCCTTTAATAATAGCAGCAAAACACAAACACCCAAAACTCCTAAGATGAGACAAATTAGGTTCCCTATTATAGACCAAAGAAAATGGCGACTTACCCTTTAAAAAAGAGGAAGGAAGCATGTTAATCAAATATGTAGCAGTTAGAACACATTCAGGCCAATAAACTATAGGAATCCCCCCTAAAACATAAGACTTCTTGCAACATTTAGCAGATGTCTGTGATTCCTCTCAGCAATACCATTTTACTGAGGTGTATATGCATAAGTATTTTGATGTATAATACCCATGGTATTTAAAACCCCAAAAATTTTATTATTCAAAAACTCAGTACCATTATCAGACCTTATTACTTTGATTTTCTTACCAAATTGAGTCAATACAAGATTATAAAAGTTCACTGTAACAACCGTGGTTTTGGCAGGTCAGTTTGACTGATAATCTTGACTCGGTTGACGTTTGTTTTGTGTGTCTTAGGTGTTTGAAGTGATATAGGTGAGTTTTAGCACTAAATCCCTTTGCGTAAATGGTTTTATTGTGCTTTGGAAAGTTTGGAATTTGGGAAAGTTCATTTTGATCACCATTGTGGTGTAGAAATGACTTGTGAAGTTTTGGTGTTTTTGCGTAACGAGTCTTCGTTCATGTATTTGAGCGTTAGCAAGTTACGAGGAGTTTGTTTTGATGTGTTATGCTTGTATAAGAGTGTGAAAATCTATTTTTGGAATTTTTATTTTGAAAATGATTATTTTTCCAATTTGTCGTAAAATTAAGGTTTATCGCGAAAGACGTTAGGATTCGTTATGGGAATACATAAGATATGAAAAGTATGAGGTTTTGAGTATAATAAATAAATTTAATAAAAAATATATATGTATGGAAAAATTCGGCTAGAAGGGGATAAGGGGGAAAAAGGAAACCCAATTTGAGCCCAAATACAATTCCTAGCAATAAGGAATCCTAGTCCAACCCAACCAAGCCCAACCCCTACCCATATAAGCCAAACCAAATGACCCTATACCCTTTTTTTTCTGGAAAAGTCGACAAGGGGGGAGAGGAGGAGATGGAGAAAAGTTAGGGTTTCAATTATGTGAAGAAAACAAGCCTAAGGTATGCCTAGTAAACCCTTAATTATTGATTAGATTCATGTAATACAAGTTATGATGGATCTAGGATTTGTAAGCTTCTGTAAATTAATTAATTAAAACATGTTAGGATCATCAGTTGATGATAGTATGGCAATTGGTTAAGGGAATTGAGTGTAAAACACGTTAGATTATGTGTTAGGGTTTGGATAGAAAACTATGGCTGTAAAGATGTGAGTGTAATTAACAGATGGTGAGGAGTTATGGTGAGTGCTTATTCACTCACCTTTTCTGAGCCAAAATAGGACCAAATAGTCCAAAAAACTAACTCAAAACGCCAAAGAAAATATGTTTTGTGATTGTGAATGTGCAGGAACGGATATCTTGTAAAATGATGAAAAACAAACAAATATCGGCAAAAAATGAGCACGAGAGTGGAACGAGTCTAAAAGTCAAAGCTGGTATCCAAAAGGCAAAGCTAAGCTCAAATTATCATAAGAGATCCTCAGAGTTTGAAGTTTTGCAAGAATGACCCTTATGAAGAAAGTTTAAAGAAATGACAAGTTTGGTCCCTGAAATCTCAAAGATGACAGATTCAGTCCCTCATGAAATAGTTGAAGGAAAAGTCAAAGTCAACCCTCAAAGTATTCAAGTTTGTCATGAAAAGCCCTTGGAATTTATTATGGAATAATGGCAGAATTGGTCCTCATAGTTTCAGAATTTTTCACATTTGGTCCTTATGTGTTAATGGTGTTAATTCTGAAATTATTAAGCCTAGTCCAAGATTTGGTCCATGTGCAAATATAAAACCAAAGCCCATTACAAATACTCAAGCCCGATCCACTAATCCTTTGGTCAACATTATATCCACAGGGTCAAAGTCAGCTCAGTCTAATAAATAATAAAAATAATTTTACCTTTTACCCGCCCCCAATCCCCCTTAACCCAGAAAAACCCAATCGTATGAACCCTAGAAAGTGCACCACAGTTAAATTGACTCAAGCCACTCTAATTAACGAATGATTGGTTGTTCTAGAAGGTCAACCACGTGACAGGGGCGTGTCAGAGAGAATGATTAGAGATTGATTGATCAAGGACACATGACAGAGTTTTATTGGAAGATGCACGTCATACCAATCATTGGATTCGCCTTCTATAAGCGTGTCAGCACATTTCAGAGAGAATGCACATATTGAGACAGATGGCAGTATATCATTGGCTGAGCCACATCAATTTTAGTGATCCAAGGGCTGTGGATTGAGAGAAGAAACACAAGTCTGATCCAATGGGGATGAGATGATGAGAGAAAACACATTTCACTTGGATTGCCAGCATGGCACTTGAAGATCCCAAGGCTTAACCTCTGCTATATAAAGCCCTCCTCACCACTTCATTTAGTGTGTAGTTTTTTAGGTAACGAAGTGTTGTAAAAATTTCTTTAGAATAGATATAGTTTATTTGTAATTCAAATTCAGATTTGTAATTTTCAATAATTCAATAAAAGTCTAGTTCATTTCTTTTAAATTTGTTTTACTAAACTGTTATGCTTATCAATTTTAGCTTATAAATAAACTGCTTATTCATTCCAATTGTTCATTTAGTCTATTTTAGAATTCTATTACAGGTTTTATTGATAAGAGTTTGTTTTAGTCATAATTCCTTTATATAAAAGAAAACTTAAAAAAATAGAAAATTCAGACAAAAATATAAAAATATCTTTCAAATTCTTTTACAGCTTGTATTCAAGCTTAGTTGTAGTATAGAGCTTTTCATATCAGCTTTCTAGCTTTTGTGAATGTTTATTTGAAGTACAAGTCAGTTTTATATTGAACAAACTCAATAGTCAACAAAGGTCAAATCTCTCTTGCCTCCTTTGATACCTGGTGTGAACTGACAAGTTGAGATAAGCAAGGATGATCTCAGCATGTCAAAAGACAGGCAAGCTTAGTGAGCTCCCTCTGTTCTAGCTAAGGGAGACTAGCTTTGGTAAAAATTCTGATTTAAATTCTACTTCATGATATCTGTTTGGATCTAGTGTGGTTAGTTACTGTTTAATTGAATTGGTTTGAATTTATAATTGTAGTAGTTGCTATAGTTGAGTTTGTTTGTTCATTAGTTTATTAGATTTGTTGTTAACTGAGTTTTAGTTGCTTAATTTGATACGTCTGTGGATTTGGTTAAACTAAGTTTGAGTAGAATTAAATTGTAGTTTACTATTCCATTATTCTCCATTGGTGGTTAGTTCATTGAATTGGACATTAATTTGAAGTTAATTGAATTAAACCAGATTTGTGAATTGAAATTTGACAGGAATAGGGGTGTTTGGTATAAGATGCTTAGCTGAGATTGGGTGTTTGTAAGTAGGATATTACTTCATCATTAGTTCACTTAGGTTAGTTTTAGACTAAAAATTGCATAAAAACAGTTGTTTAGTTTTATAAAAGTCACAGTTAGATTTCTAATTAGTTAGTTGATAGATTTAAGTGAAACAGTTAGTGATATTGATTTAATAGTTGCATCATAAATAATAGAAATTTAATTTAGAATAAAATTAGCTAAATACAACATATTAGGAGTAGAATCAAGCTGTTCAAGTTGAATTTGGTCAAATTAGAAGTAGCACTAAATAGTCAACTGTCATTATCTGTTATGATTCCACAGGCTGCTGAAACTTAATCAATTGAGTGTAGCAAAATATTGAAAATGTTAAGGGATTTGATGATTTTGGACATTCAGTAGATCAATAAAGCTTTTTGATGAGGCGAAAAATGATCCGTTTTTAGGGGGTCATTTAAGCCCAAATCCGACTTTATTTGATCAAATATTGCCCTAAATCGTTCCTTTTGTGATTTTAGGTGTTTGGAGAGTGAATTCTGGAAAAGAAGTTATTTTGGACGTTTTTGGAGCATAAAAGTGAAGAAAACGGCAAAGTCTCAAAATTCTATGCTGTGAACAGTGCATGAAGGCGTCAAGAATTACTCTTGACGGCGTCAAGACATCAAGAATAAAATACCGTAGGTGGTGACGGCGTCACCAAGGCCGTCACGTGTAAATTTGTCAAAACTTGCGCGCGGAGTAGCTGACACCGTTTTGGCCATAACTTTTGCATACGAACTCGGATTGAGGCGATTCAAAAAAGGAAACGAAGAGGACGAAAAGATCTACAACTTGGTGAAAAAGGCTTCTTGACGGCGTCAAGAGTATGGGCTGACGCCGTCACGAAGGGCCGACCGAAAACAAGCCTATAAATATAACTTCATAACTTCACTTTTTGTAAGCCCTAAACCCTAAGGTCGATTCCTGGGTTTAGGTGGGTGTTTTTCCAGCAACTTAGAGGGTTTCTATCACTCCATAAACATCATGTATTGGTTTGATGATTCTATCTTAATTATGTTTTTCATTATCATTGTTGTTTGCTCTTCTTTGATGATGATTTGCTAATTCACCTTGTGTCTACTTATGATTGTGTGAAACTTGTATATAATTGATTAGATCTTATTGATTCCTTGTTGATGTTTGTGTCTATCTTCATCAATTAGGGCGTGACACTTCGATAGATCTAGTTGGTTTAGTTTATAATTCTTGTTTCCTATTGATTCTTGTTTTGATTGAATGATTTATATGTTAGGCTTAAGAAAACTGGCAGATCTCCAAATGGTAACATGCTTGAACGTCTTAAGAAACATGAACCGAGGCGTACTAGGTCTTTATTGGTTGTATTTAATGCATGAGCCACTGTTTACAATCCCTATAGTTGTGCTGGGTCATGGTGTAGGAGGAGATAAGAGCTCATAGAGTTGGGGAGTTATGTATGCCACCCCACGAATGGTATTAAGGAATACAGCCCGTCAATTAAAACAAGGTTACAAATCAATAGGTAGGATTGGATAGCTAGCAAGGAGTAACATATCATGGGTAGACATGCTTCACTTATCTTGTAGAATCTTAGTTTAGTTTTCTTGTTAATTAGTTTAAATAGTAGCTTTTGGGTTAGTTGATTAGCAACTAATTCCGCCCACTCTCCCAAAACCCGAGATTTTTACTTGCTTTTCATAAAATATAAAAACATAAAAAGAATCATCCTTCACCTTTAGACCTAGTTAGATTAATTTCAATCCTAACGACACTATTCCTAGCTGAACGATCAATCCCCCGGTACTTGTCACTATACTATACTACAACGATCAGGTACACTGCCTGGTGGGGGTTGTAAGCCTCGCGAGATCCCTCGAGAGGTAAAGCAAGGTGCGATTCCCACGCATCAAGTTTTTGGCGCCGCAGCCCGGGGAATAGTTATTGTTTAGGTTGAATTTGATTTTTATTAGGTCTACTCATTAGATTCCTATCAAGTGAGATTTTTTCTTTTTATTTTGTAGCTTTCTCGTAGTCTATCTTTTCTTTGTGATTTTGTTTGTAACTTGCTTCAAATGGACCTTACACTTAGACTTCTAAGATTGCAAGATAGGGTTGAGCGGCTAACACACCAAAGAGTTCAAAATACCTCATTTAGAGACACCTATGAATCATATGAGCCTTCACCTAGGATAGATTCTTATGAACAACCTCCATGTTTAAGATCTAGTTTTAGTGAGGCCAATAGGAAATGCGACCTAGTTTGCCAAGGAATTATTGAGAGAGCCATTGCAACAAATCATAAGTTGGATGAAGCACTAGGTTTGCTATTATCACTTCCTAAGAAAACAATTGAGGAGGATTTAGCCGAGCATGATCACATTGATCAAAAAGACCTAGGTCCTATGATCGATGATGATGAATCTCAAGAAACAGATGATGAATCTCTTGGGCAATTTGTATATAGCAGTCAGAATATTGAGGATGATCCTTATGACTCGGACATAGAAGTTGAGATGCCTAGAGAAGCACGTGAGATACTTGGGAGAATGTTAGGGCTAGATCCTGACACATGGAATGATGAGGTAAATAACATAAGCCCACAAAATACTCAACCATCATTTGAGGCACACACACCGCCCGTGACTTACCCGGAAGAAGTAGAAGAAATTTTAGGAATTCCTATGGAGGTAGAACCCTTGGACCAGGCACCACTTAAGGATATAGGTTTGAACACTTGTAGTGATAACCTTACTCCTAGTTCTAGGGAATTTCCTAGTGTTGATGAACCGGAACCTCAATCTTTACACACCTTTCCATCCTTAGATATATTTCTAGGAGACAGAAGAGGAACCGACCCACCCATCAACCAATATTATCCGGGTAGTTTTAGGATGAAGGAAGCCATTCACTCACCTCCTTCACCTCACGTGGCATATTCACACCCTAAGGGTGTGTATCGCTACTTTCACCCACACTTAATCCTAAGTGTAGGGAGAACCTCCCCTATTTCCATTAAATAAGGGTAGAGTCAGGCTCGTGACTCGAACAAAAACAAGCGCTTCTTGGGAGGCAACCCATGTTTTGTGTGTTTTTATTTGTTTGTTTGTTTGTTTGTTTGATTTTATTTGTTTCCGTATGCATGTTTTATTTTTATTGTTTGTGGCTCATGTTTCAAAGTAAATTGTAAAAATGCTTTATTTTGTTTTTAATTTCGTCTTAATTGCATATAAAGGTATTTTGCAAAAGATAAGTGTAAGGGAGATCCAAATTTGTTTATAAAAGCGAAATTGAGCATGAACCACAACAATATTAAATGGACATGTGTATTAGTACTTGTTAGAGTCAAATGCTTGTATCGAGTCGCAATGATGTTTTGCAGGATTTTCCAGGAAGTAGGACGAAGTTTTTCTAGAAATTTTCCGGAAACTTAACATAAGAATTTCTGCAGGTCACTTCTGACGGCGTCACGAGTTTACTCTTGACGGCGTCACGTGTAAAAATCTGGAAATTTTACCAGTTTTGTTTTTCTAACGGAGTCTTATGGTTTTTATGAATTATTAAGTTTTATAATCTCCAGGAAATCTGCAAACATTCATTCCACAAGCATTATATCTTTAATTGTTTTGTTTTTATTCCTAAGTCTGGAATTACATCTAGTTGTGAGTTATCTTTGTTCGGCTTGATGCTTTGGGTTTTTGTAGTTGTTTTGTCAGGATTTACAGGTTATGTTCGACAAGGAGATGATTTATATTCTGGAAGGGAAGCTTTGATTGTTCATTTTCTTGGAGGAAGATCTAATCTGGCCAACCTATAATCCATACCGAGCGAATCAGGGGAGTATTTGATTTCATTCTCTTTACTTTTTCACTTTTACATTCTTTACTTGAACATTGGGGACAATGTTCATCTTAAGTGTAAGGGGAGGGTAAAAAGATGATACCTTACATATGCACTTTCGCTTGAGTTTGTTTTGTTTGATAGTAGATGAGTAATAAAACTATGAGAAATACTTGTTAGTGTAATTTTAGCGCCAAATTTAAAATTTTTTACAACATTTAGGAGTGAAACTTTAGCCATAGCAAGTGTCTCATGGATAGGAGGTTGTATGACTAGCACATAACCGTATATTCAGAAAAATTTTCCACCCAAAAATGTGAGGTTCGCCTTTAGTTTTGATAGGAAAAGCATTTATTATTGGTGCTTATGAGTGTACCGGTAGCATTTAGATTCTAGAACTTGCGTTAGTGATGCATCCCGAGACCGCTAGTGAGACTACATTCGTGTAGTAGGATTTACTACATGATAAGAGGCATTAGGATCACCCTTGTGTTAAACCCGTATTATAATTACTTGACCATTTAAGTCATATTACTTGGCTAGTTAAGTCAACTAATTTTTCCCACACCCTTAGCGTTGTACTCATTTTTAGTACACGATACCCCTAGTACACCCCTCCGAGCCTATCTTTTCGTTTCTAACTTTAAGCATCTTACTTAAAGGAAGAATTTGTTACACCCCACTTAAATGTACACCCAAATCGCCTTAGCCTTCCGTGTATGCGCTCGTTTTTAGTGCATTATTGTTATTTGTTAAACCCTAAGTTAACTTTCTAATTGATTACATGGTTGCTAAGTCGAGTCATATCCTTGTACATATTGTTTTGGGACGATTGGGACTCATGGGTAAGTACTTAATTTATGGAGTAATGGGGAAGAACATCACTTATTACCCCCATACGTGCGTTAATCTTAAAAGTGCTCCAAGTGTTTTAATTTTCTTAATTCGAGTCATTAGATTAGTTAATTGTAAAGTATGTAAAAATTCAAGTGTAAGGGGAATTCTCATCTCCTATGATGTATTATTTCGGATGGTAGGGTAAAAGTGTATGCAAAAAAAAAAAAAAAAAAAAAAAAAAAAAAAAAAAAATCGAAAAAATCAAGAAAAAAAAATAGAAAAGAAAAAAGAAAAGAGAAAAAACATACGGACTACCATCCCGTTTTTATTTTATGTTCATTTTATGTTTTTGTTATTTTTCATTTATTAGCTTAAGTCGAGTCTAGTCTTGGCTTAGCAACGCCATCTTGTACATGTAATTTACTAAGATTGTTAACTCGCCACCAGTAAAATTCCCTTTATCCAACAAAACCGTGTAATTCATATCCCTACACCTAACGTTATAACCCTTTAAAAAGACCTCTTTGATAGTTTATCCTAGGTGCTTACGCCATGTGGTGGAGGTTTGATCCTTTCCCAAGCCTATGGTAATCTATTTTGCTATGACAGGTAGTGAGAGATATCTTCCATTTCCATAATGTTATATTACTTTATTACACCCGAGAGATGTGAGTATCTAAACACTATTTGTGAGGTGCTTGTGTATGACCTCCGTGCTTGTCTATTGGTCTTTAGTGGAACGATTATTTGTTGTAATTACTTTTATATTAGTGTTAAATGACCCCTAACTTGTCTTTTGAGTAGAATAAAAGCTCATTTGCTTGAGGACAAGCAAATCTCAAGTGTAAGGGTATATGATGAGGCGAAAAATGATCCGTTTTTAGGGGGTCATTTAAGCCCAAATCCGACTTTATTTGATCAAATATTGCCCTAAATCGTTCCTTTTGTGATTTTAGGTGTTTGGAGAGTGAATTCTGGAAAAGAAGTTATTTTGGACGTTTTTGGAGCATAAAAGTGAAGAAAACGGCAAAGTCTCAAAATTCTATGCTGTGAACAGTGCATGAAGGCGTCAAGAATTACTCTTGACGGCGTCAAGACATCAAGAATAAAATACCGTAGGTGGTGACGGCGTCACCAAGGCCGTCACCAAGGCCGTCACGTGTAAATTTGTCAAAACTTGCGCGCGGAGTAGCTGACACCGTTTTGGCCATAACTTTTGCATACGAACTCGGATTGAGGCGATTCAAAAAAGGAAACGAAGAGGACGAAAAGATCTACAACTTGGTGAAAAAGGCTTCTTGACGGCATCAAGAGTATGGGCTGACGCCGTCACGAAGGGCCGACAGAAAACAAGCCTATAAATATAACTTCATAACTTCACTTTTTGTAAGCCCTAAACCCTAAGGTCGATTCCTGGGTTTAGGTGGGTGTTTTTCCAGCAACTTAGAGGGTTTCTATCACTCCATAAACATCATGTATTGGTTTGATGATTCTATCTTAATTATGTTTTTCATTATCATTGTTGTTTGCTCTTCTTTGATGATGATTTGCTAATTCACCTTGTGTCTACTTATGATTGTGTGAAACTTGTATATAATTGATTAGATCTTATTGATTCCTTGTTGATGTTTGTGTCTGTCTTCATCAATTAGGGCGTGACACTTCGATAGATCTAGTTGGTTTAGTTTATAATTCTTGTTTCCTATTGATTCTTGTTTTGATTGAATGATTTATATGTTAGGCTTAAGAAAACTGGCAGATCTCCAAATGGTAACATGCTTGAACGTCTTAAGAAACATGAACCGAGGCGTACTAGGTCTTTATTGGTTGTATTTAATGCATGAGCCACTGTTTACAATCCCTATAGTTGTGCTGGGTCATGGTGTAGGAGGAGATAAGAGCTCATAGAGTTGGGGAGTTATGTATGCCACCCCACGAATGGTATTAAGGAATACAACCCGTCAATTAAAACAAGGTTACAAATCAATAGGTAGGATTGGATAGCTAGCAAGGAGTAACATATCATGGGTAGACATGCTTCACTTATCTTGTAGAATCTTAGTTTAGTTTTCTTGTTAATTAGTTTAAATAGTAGCTTTTGGGTTAGTTGATTAGCAACTAATTCCGCCCACTCTCCCAAAACCCGAGATTTTTACTTGCTTTTCATAAAATATAAAAACATAAAAAGAATCATCCTTCACCTTTAGACCTAGTTAGATTAATTTCAATCCTAACGACACTATTCCTAGCTGAACGATCAATCCCCCGGTACTTGTCACTATACTATACTACAACGATCAGGTACACTGCCTGGTGGGGGTTGTAAGCCTCGCGAGATCCCTCGAGAGGTAAAGCAAGGTGCGATTCCCACGCATCACTTTTACCCCCATTAGGTTGTAATTCAGAGCTTATTTAGTGAGCTAATTGCTTCTGCAAGTTAGTACATTAGAAACAGAAATCTGATTTGAGATTTAGGACTGCTAATGCTTAATTGAGCTTGAACCTGAGTTTATTTGAGTTTTCTGAGATCTATTGAAGTTGATTTAGTGTTGTGTATGATTCAATTGCTTCTGGCTTTATCTGTTTATGAATTGCTCATTACATTGGTTTCTTCATACTGCTTATTGTACTTTACTGGAATCTCTGTGTTACCTTTGATCATAATTTGGCATTTCTGAGTATATTTGAGCATAATAAGTCTGTGTTAAAAGTTTCATAAAGATTTGACACAAGTGCTTAATAATAAGCACTTGTGTTAAGCAGTTTTTCCTTCAATAAGCACTATTTCAGCTTATTTTTATTTCAAATTTTTTCTCAAAGTTTCTTTTATTATTTTTGAATTTCTGTTAATTTTTCAGATTTTTCTTAGTTGATTTACTATTTTTCCTAATTTTTCTTAGATTAAATTCTATTTTAATACTTTTAAATAAATAAAAATCAATAGAAAATCAGAAAAAGCAATAAAAAATCCAAAAATATTTTAGAAAATTCTTTTATGATATTTTAGATTTTTCAAAATTAAATTTGAATTTTTCACTTTTATTTTTACATTTTCTTTTATTTTTAATTCATTTAAAAAATGCAAAAATAGAAATAAAATCATAGAAAATTAATAAAAAGTCAAAACTATATTTTTCTTTTTCTGGAAATTTTTTTTATTAGTTTAAGATTTTTAGAAAATATTTTCACATTTGTAGGATAGTTTTTCATTAAAAGTTACGTTTTATTTTGTACGTTACGTCTTTAAAATCGCGTTTGCATTTCCGTTTTTAGATTTTAATCATTAGTGTATACATAGCTTGTACAATCTGCATATTTTGTGTTTACTTGCTATTAATTGAGTTTATCATTTTCACTTTTCACATTTACCACTTTTCACTACACGGTTTTCATGAATCGAATTTCTCTGATTCCATTCACACCTTCTTTGGAATACGATTCGGGTGATCCGTATTTCTTGCGGATCTCCTCGATACTACTTATACTTATATATATAATTGATTTTTGAATACAACCAATTTTTGGCGCCGCTGCCGGGGAAGGTTGAAGTGAGTTTTTGAATATTCGTTTTGAAAAAATCGTGTTTTGATAAGCCTTCCTCTATCTTGTATATATTTTCTATAAAAATAAAAATTGAAAAATCAAAGACACTTTTCCTAAAGTGTTTACGAAAATACAAAAATAAAGTTACAGCCTCGACTCTCCCGTGGAAGGGAGGGCGTTGTAAACCAAATAAGCCTAACAACATAAGAAAAACGTGAAATTAGTTGTTTATCGGATTACTTCAATTCTACAACCGAATAAGCGGGAAATACGGAAGCTAAGACATTAAATTGCTAGCTGAAGAGAGAAACACTATTCTTTCCCATTTCGTCGCAAGTAGATTTGAAGGAAACGGTTACGATTTACGTAACGTTTTATAAAAAGAAAACAAAAGAAAATAAAAAGTTTTTGAGATTTGTTTAAATAAAAAAAATACAAAAAGATTTTCCTTTTTGTTTTCTTCTTTTACTTTTTGATTTTGCTTTTGGTGTATGCACACCCGTTCTACTTCTGATAATCTTACTTCTCCGTTCTCAAACCCCGAGAGGGTTTTACGACATAATCATCGGGTTCATTTCCTTAACGACGAGGAAATGAACCAGAACGAACAACACAATGGACCCCCGCCGATGGGTGGTCCTCAACACAATGTGATCCCTCCAATGGGACCACAACCGACTTTCGATCCACGTCCGATGGAGTAACAACTCCAATCACCATTCAATGGTGTGAGGAGAGCCATCATGATTCCCGAAATCAATGCCAATTTTGAGATTAATCACGGATTACTGATGAGTGTCTAAATACTCATCATTTTATACCAATCTGAACTGCCAAAACATCCAAAAATACTCAAATATGCATCATAATACTTAAAATATCTTAGAAGTGTGTTTTATATGTTTCAAATGCAAAATAATCAAAAACAGATGAAAAACGTACAAAGTTTGCATAATTGGCAGTTTCAGTCCCTCAAGTTTCATAAATTGGCAAAACTAGTCCCTGAAGGTTTAAAATAAAGAAAAGTCAACTTAAGTCCTTGGGAAACCAAAAATATTCACTTATGATCCCTGGATGAAAGTTTACACAAAATGGCAACTTTCACCCCTCAAGTTTCAAAATTGGCAAAATTAGTCCCTGGGTATTTAAAATAGAAATTTATCAAAATATACCCCTGTACTATTCATAACTTACAAATTGGAACATTTTGATAACTTTTGGGAATGTTACAGTTTAACCCTTCTAGTTTCAGAAAATTACACAAATGGTCCTTGAAGTTTTAAAAATTGAAAAATACGACTTTGGTCCTTGTGTTATTGTTTTATGGCAGGTTTGGTCCTTAGAAGTGAGTTTGGAAAATTGGCAATCAAGGCCCCTCAACTTTCAGCTTTGTACAACTTTGATCCTTGGGCTTGTTATCACTAAAAACCAAACGGATCCTTATTTATTACAAACTAAATCCAAAACCAAATAAACAAACAAACCAGCCCACTCCTTAGGCCCAACCACTCACCCAGCCCACACCCTTTTGAGTATAACTCAGGGTCAAACCCAGTCAACCCCCGCCAAAATACCACCACCACTGTTCATCTTCCTCTCCCACCTCTGAAACACCAAAACCATGGTGGTTTTGCCACCTCTCCTCCACCACTTGTCCTTCCCAGCTCACCACCTACTCTCTACACCACGTCACCTCAGCCCACAAAGCATTTAATGCTTCCCCACCTTGTAACACTCAACCTTCTCCCCTTTTCCTCTGTTTTTGCGCCCAATTTGACCCAAAGCTTCAAAATCTATCCTACCTTGTCCCCTCCACCTCCACAATAACCCAAGAAGCATTAATTGCTCTCAAACAGCCTCAAGCTATCTAAGAGACTTTTGGCGCCAAAAGTACATTCAAAGGCTGAGATCACCTCTGCTTATCCAAGGGTCAAGAATTAAAGTGGGATTTATTGTGTGGTCAACAAGGAACTCAGAAGGTGTATAAAAAGAAGAGAAGGAGCAAAGGAAAATACACTTTGGGATAGCCATTGTCACGTAGATTAAATTAAGTTATTGTTTCCTTTAAATTAATGTCATTTACAGTTTTAATTAGTGTAATGATCCTCAAATTAGTGTAATGGAACTTCAGTTACAGTTTAATTCAAGTTATCTTTCAGTTTCAAGTTTTTACTTGATTATCTTTAAATTTCAAAGTCATTTAAATTTCTTGTTGATTAGTGTTGTTTATTGGACTCTTATAAGCCATATAAGCTCCTGACAAAAGCTTTAAAGCTTTTAGAAACCCTTAACTCAGCTTAGTCTTTAAAATTCAAAAATCACAAAAATAATAAAGAAAATAGAAAATAAAATAAAAAATATGTGTTCATGATGAATTCTGCTTGGAGCAGGGTATAATTTGGATGGCCCTTGGTTTAGTAGCTTCATGGGAACCTGTTAGGATAGATAGTGTTCCTTGGTTTCATGGTTCTCAGCTTGATACAACTTGTAAGCATTTTTACTCAATTTTGTATTTCATAGTTCTAGTCTCTAATATGCTTTGATTTTCATATTTATCTGTTTATTTGTTGTTTGTTAGTGATAAACTAGTTTAATATTAGGTGTTCATGTTTTGGATTTTTCATGTGGTTGGAAATTGCTTTTTGACTGTCAATGGACTAATTTTTTGAGAAACCTAGGCTTAGACTTTTGTGACTACTTGTTTAAGCTTAAAAGGGTCCATTTTGACACTTTGGTACCCCTGGAATTGATGGAATTGGTTTACACAATCATTTGCTTTGAAAAACTTCATAACAGTCCATTTAAGGGTTGTTTGGAATTAATAATGAAGCTGTGTTAGGGGTTGTTTAGGGTGTTGTTCTTGTTTGATGTAGACTCTATAGAAGCTAATTAACTCAGTGAAATCTTAACCAAAGGGTGTAGCCTTTGAGAAAGTCAAAATGACACTTGATGATCTTTCAAATGAGCACTGTGAGGTTGTTAATACCTAGAACCCTGCATATCTGTTTAAATCTTGTTAATATTTGTTAGTTTCATGTTCTTGTTGTCTAAAATGTCATATTTGTTCATTAAATTCAGATCAAAGTTGATCAAAGTCAACTTTGATCATAAAATAGAAAAGTCAAAATTCAGCTTTGGTAGTTTTTGAATAAACTTTAGAATTTTGTGTAGGGCTTAATATTAGATTTCATAACTTGTGCTTATAGGATGTTTTAGTTTTGTTGCTTGTCTCTCTATATGATTTTTTTCAATTTTTAATTTAGCTTTTTAAATGCTTAAAGTAGTGCTTATTTATACTAGTTTTTGCCCTGTGTCACTAGTTGTCTGTCAAGTTCATGAGCTTGCATAAGCCTCATGACTTGACCACACTCAGTGCACTTGACTTATTTGTGATGCCTATGTGGCATGTTTGGTATTTGTATGCTTATTTGTTAGTTTATAGCTTATTCAGGTAGCTTAATCAACCCCAACTTTTTGTTCCACCAAGTCATATACACTGAAGCAAACAGTGTATATGAGGCTTTTTCATAAGCTTGGCAAAAGTTCCTCACTGAGCTTGAGGTTGTGAAATTTGGCTTTTTACAAGGCCAATCTATCAATCTCAATTGCTCAGTGTTTGTTGAGCTCTCTCAAGCTCATTTGATAGGTTATCTAGGAGCTTATTGTTTGCCCACTCACAACACTTCACTGAGCAATCAGTGAAGTTACACCATTTCCATAAGCTTCCTAAAAGCTCATCAGTGGTCTAGAGCTTGTGTAAATTAGCTTTATGTGAAGCTTGTCTACCCAACTTCATGACCCAGTACTTAATTTCCACCTTGCAGCCCATATGCTAGGGCTGCAAGTAGCTTAAACTTATCACCAATTTGAAAAAGCATACTGAATCCTCAGTATGCTTAATCCTACTCACCCCTCTTCATAAGCTCTCAAAAAGCTATCTAGTTGGACCCAGCTGGTGAATTTTAGTTCCATGTGGAGCTTGTCTACTAGCTTATAAGTTTCAACTCTAAAATCCCACCTTGCAGCTTATCTAATAGGGCTGCAAGTGGCTTTTTGTGTGCCCCATGCCATATCAAACATTGAGCAATCAGTGTTTTGATGACTTTTTCATAAGCCCTCCAAAAGCTCATCAGTGGACCCCACTTGATGAACTTTGGCTTTTTGGAAAGCCAACCACCTCAGCTTGCTACCCCAATCCTTAATTGGTGTTTTTGAGCTTATTTAATAAACTTAAATTGCCCAAACATATGACTGCAGGGGTGTTTGGGACTACAATGTATTGGGATTTGCTTATTGGCTTATACAAGCTTATAAGTGAATCCCAGTGCACAAGCTTGTATAATTATGTTCATAATACTTGTATATATTATATTTTCACTTTTGTTTCAAGTATGGAGCTTATACCAAGCTCAGTTGAGCTTTCACTCAATCCAAGTTAAGCCCAAAAAGGCTTAACTGTCTAAACCATAAGCTTGTGCTTATAAGCACTATCCAGTGCTTATTCTTGTTTATATATACCAATTATACATGTATACATATACTTTTCACTTTGGTTTCATGTGTATAGCTTTTCCAAGCTTATTTCAAGTTTATTACTCCACTGTGAGCCCAAAAGCTCAATTGAGTGAGTAATAAGCCCACGTATGGCTTATTTCTAGGTTCTATAAGTTTTGTTTTCATCATATCTGTATAATATTAGTATTTAGATAGTTTCATAAAAAGAAAAACCAAAAACAAGCTTTAACACTAGTGATAGCTTCTATTTAAGAAGCTTTAAGCTTAAAAAGCCATCTGTATTGGAAATAAGCTGTTACACAGTTTATTTCTAAGTTTTAAAAAAGTTGTCTTTATTAAAGTTTAATATTATAGCTTATTATAAAGTTTTGCAAAAAGAAAAATCCAAAAATAAAATAAATGGCAAAAAGGTTGTGTATGGGATTCGAACCTAGGTTCCCTTGGTGACAAGTTCACTGCATAACCCACCTAGGCTAGCTCACTTCTCAGTTATCATTTGCACATTTTTATTCTTATAGTAGCAAACAGCTTAGCTTATTCAAATAAGCTTATACGAGCTGTTTGGCTTATTACAGCTTATCTGGATAAGCTATGAGCTTCATAATTTTTTCCCAGCTTCCTCATTAGTAAATAGACTTTCTGTAATTTTTTCACATTTTTTACTGTTCATACGTATTTATTATAATTAATAATAGTATTAGTAAATAAATAATAGTAAATAAATTATAATAAATAGAATAATTATATAATAAATATAATTTTTGTTTCAGAAATTATTTTATATTATTTTAAACTTTTCTAAATGTTTATTTTATTAATTTAGGTTTATTTTAGATTTTCTTTATATTTAGTTAATTATTAAATAGTAAATAATTAATAATAAATACATAAATAGTGTAATAAATATATTTTCAGTTTTAAAATTCATTTTATAGTATTTTAGATTTTTCTAAGTTTTAATTTTATTTTTCTAAGCATTTTTTAGATTTTCTTTATATTTACGTAATTATTAAATAGTAAATAATAGTTTTTATTTAATACTCCCTCCGTCCCATTTTTATTGTCCACTATTGACTTTTTTAGTCTTTCTTCTTCAAATTTGACCTTAAATATTTTTGTGGGTGTTATATAATATTTGATGCAAAATATATAAATGGATTGAGTTTTAAGTGTACTTTTCAATGGTATAATTTTTTCATCAAGTATTATATAATAAAAATATATATTTATGGTCAAAGTTGAACCAGTTTGACTTTGAAAATTCAAACTGGACAATAATTTTGGGACGGAGGGAGTAGTAAATACATATATACTTGTATAAATAATTTTAATTTTCTAATAATTTTCTTATTCTTTTAGGATTCCAACAATATAATTTTCACATTTGTGGGAGTTGTATTTGACGGTATTCACTTTTTATTTTGGTACGTGGACGTTTATTTAAACGTAAACGTACGCGTTTTACATGTTAGGATTTCTGATTGCACATTTTTACTGAAATAGCTGTGACAAGAGCTATTTACTATTCATATTCCTAGTGTTAGTCAGTCAGATGCCTGTTTTTTATATTTAACTTCACCAGATCACACATTCGTTATATTACAGATTTCACACCTCGTTGGGACATAATGACCCGGGGAATAACTATACTCCATGGTTTAAACTTGCTTTTCCTCCCGGGCTGTCCAGGGCCTTTGTTACGGTTGACCATTCACAAGTGGTTGACTTGTGTGATAAAACCTGGTTGGTTTGGGAGGAATCAATTACTCAACTTGATCACGGGTATATCCTTTCACGGGTTTGAACACGAGGACCCATATGCTCACATAAGAAATTTCACCGACATCGCTGAGACCATTAGGATGAATCAAGTTCCTCACGATGTGGTGAAATTGAAGTTGTTTCCTCTTTCCCTTAAAGGGGCAGCCCGGACTTGGCTGGAAAAGGAACCGCCGAATTCGATTCACACTTGGAATGATCTCGCTTCCAAGTTTGTGAATTATTTCTATCCTCCTTCTAAAACTTCTAATCTTCGATCCCAAATCTTTCGATGAGTCGTTCAACAAAGCTTGGGATCGATATAAATATTTGTTGGAAAAATGTCCGAACCATGGGTTCACATCCGTTCAGCAGATTGATACTTTCTACAATGGGTTGTGTCACGTTGGCCAAGACTCACTTAATTCTACTGCGGGTGGGAACTTGTTGGATCGAAACATGAATGATGCTTTCATGATAATTGAAAATAAGGCTCATGTGAGAATGTCTAGAAACAAACCTCAAGTGTCTAATGCTAGTAAAAATAATGATGAAATGATGAGTATGCAAGTGGCTCTTACTAAAAAAAGTTGATGCAATGTCTATTGAAAAACCTAATCATCAAGTGAATGTTGTAAATCAAGGTTGTGTAGCTTGTGGTGGTCCACATCCATATTACGAGTGTCTGTCAACTGAAGCTTATGCTCATGAGAACATGTATGCTGCAAATATGGGTGGCAACGGTTACCCACCTCCTCAAGGAGATCGAAATCTTCTCAATTACCGTTCGAGCAATTATCTTGGACCACCCGGTTTTCAAAATCAGATTCATAATAACAATGTGCAAAACCGTACACATCAAGTTAATCAAAATCAAAATCAGACAAATCAAGGTTTTCAAAACCAAGGTGTTAACCTCAATCAGAATTTTCAGGGAAATCAAAATCAAGCCCCGATTCAAGGGAATTTTCAGAATAATAATCATGGGAATTTTAATCATGGAAATCAGAATCATGGCAATTTTCAAAACCGTTGGTAGAATTTTAATAATCAAAATCAAGGTGTTATTTCAAATCAATTGCCCACGGATGAGTTGATTAAGCAATTGCTTCAAAACCAACAAGCTTTAATGGCAAAACAAGATGAAACAACAAGGTTATTTGCTACTCAAATCAACGATATCAACAAATGTTTAAATGATCGACCCTCGAGCTCGAGTACTCTTCCAAGCAACACGATCGCTAACCTGAGGGGCGATGCAAAAGCGATCACAACAAGGAGTGGTGTTTCTTATGATGGACCAACGGCTCCGACTGCCTCTTCTTCTTTTCCTTCAAATGTAGTCGCCCGTGAACCCGAGGTGACAACGGATACGGAAATTCCTATTAATAATGGAAGGACCGAAGACATCCAACCTCTGGTGGTCCCAACGTCTAAAGGAAAAGAAAAAGTAGTCTATGAAGCTGAGAAAGAAATTCCCGTTAAAACGAAATTGCCTTATCCGTCACGCTTAAATGAACAAAAGCACCGCGAGAAAGATAAAAACTAAATGGAAAAGTTTTATCAGATTTTTCAAGAATTGCACTTTGATATAAGTCTCGCAGATGCTATACTTTTGATTAGTATTAGTTTAAGTAACACCGTGGAAGAAGGACGGGTCTTCACCCACTGTATGCCTGATCCACAGTCCGGGTGTGGGCGTTTATGTTGTAAGTATAAATACCCCTCTCCACATGTGGAGAGGGTTGGACCTTCATTTCATCTTAATCTAATCATTCTATTTCTATCTCAAGGTTCCACACACTCTCTCTCTCTCTAGTAATTCCAACGCCACACAAACCACAAGGAAATCATGTTTCCAACTTAATTAGTATTCTACAAATGGTATCAAGAGCCAAGGTTTCATCTTAGGGCCTTGTAGAATCGGATTTGATGTGGTTTTGTGTAGTTTTTGTGAGTTTGAAGTCACTTTCTTGTAAAACATATAGGTTTGATCTTTCTGCGGTTAGCTTGACTGCGATTACTATTTTGGGAATACAAACAAATCGCAAGGAAAGTGACACTTTTGGACCTTTGTCTCTGCGATTAGCTTCTGCGGTTAAGTGGTCTGCGGTTAGTTCATTGTGTTTAGCTCCTGCGGTTAAGTGGTCTGCGGTTAGTCCAGTGTGTTTAGCTTTCTGCGGTTAAGTGGTCTGCGATTAGGTCCTTGTGGTTAGCCTCACTTGCGGTTTGACTATTCTGCGGTTTGCTTAGTTTGCGGTTGGATTATTATGCGGTTTGCTACATTCTGCGGTTAGTGTCCTGCGGTCATCGTTCATTGAGATTAACTTATCTGCGGTTCATTATTCCTGCGGTTTGGTCAATTTGCGGTTAACTATCCCTGCGACTAGTGCACTTCATTGCGAGTATCTCCTACTATGCGGTTTGGTAGTTTCAATTTTGTGATGTCGACATCCTTTGATGACATTCAAGCTGCTGGGTCCGACACCCGACCTCCGATGTTGGACAGAACTGACTATGAATTTTGGGCACAAAGGATTCGTCTCTGTTGTCTTGGTAAGGAAAATGGGGTCAACATTTTGAAATCCATCGATGAGGGACCCTTTCAAATGGGTACTACTAGAGACACGGTCGCAGCAACTGATCAACAACCAGCTGTAGTTTGTCCAGATAGACCTCGCACTTACAATGAGCTGTCGGATGAAGAAAAGAAACGCTATGATGCCGACATCAGAGCATCGAATATTGTCATTCAAGGGCTTCCCAAAGATGTCTACAAACTTATCAACTACAACACTGAAGCCAAGGCTGTCTGGGATAATGTGAAAATGCTTCTTGCAGGGTCTGAGTTAACTAAAGAAGATCGGGAGTCTCAGCTTTATGATGAATTTGAGCATTTCAAAATGAACCCAGGTGAAAGCATCACTGACTATTACGTCAGATTTCACAAGCTGGTCAATGATATGAGAGCCATCAAGATGACAATGCCCAATATTCAGCTTAATTCCAAATTCGTGAATAACATGGCACCAGAATGGGATAGGTTTGTTACAGCTGTTAAGCTCAACAAAGGTCTTAGGCATACTAATCATGAACAAGTCTATGCATATCTCCAACAACATGAGAAACATGCTGCTTATGATTGGTTAATGCGAGAAAAACTCAATCCGTCAACATCTAATGAATCTCTTGCCTTTGTCTCTAATGTTCAACAACTTACCCAAACCTCAAATGATCAATCTCAACTATCACAACCATCTTCCAGGTCTACGCCAAATAATAGTCAATCATCAACTCCCTCACCATCTGCTTTGAACACACAACTGGATTCTGGGTATTCTCACACTGACATGATGATTGATAATCTCTCCAACCAAGTTTCTTTACTGGTCCAACAGTTCCGGGCTGCACTTCCATCAACTAATAACCAACTTAGGACTTCGTCTAATCCACGTAATCAGGTAGTCATAGAAGATGGTAGGGTGGTGGTGCAAAATGTGCAGGGAAGACAAAATTTCAATCAAAGAAATGCGGGTAGAGATAATGGACAGTACAGAGTTGGAAATGCTCTTCAAATACAAGCTAAGCAGCCTAAGTGTTATAACTGCAGATGGTTGGGCCATATAGCTAGGAATTGCAGTCTCCCAAAACGTCCTCAAAACTCTGAGTACTTCAAGGACAAGATGTTGCTGATGCAGGCGCAAGAGAATGGGACGGTGTTGGATGAAGAAGCTCTGCTCTTTCTGGCTGGTAATGATGGGAACACCTTTGATGCTGATGTGGATTATCAGCCTGTTCAGGACATGGCTCTAAATGACCCAAATATCTTTCAAGTTGAAGAATGTGATGCCTTTGACTCAGACGTAGATGACGAACCTACCGCTCAAACCATTTTCATGGCTAATCTGTCTGCAGCTGCATCCTCTCCACAACATCCTGACTCATCTATCACATCTGCTATCTCTGAGGTACCAACATCATTTAATCCTGATCTGAATACTCCTACAACTTTGCAGGGGGTGTGTGACTCAGTACAACTCAAGAATATTGTCAACACAAACACCACTGATATGGGAAATACCAATAATATCCCATATGAAATGTATGTGAATGACAATGGACTGCCTGTTGTACCAAGTGACATACCGCCGATTGACTCGAGTGAACATGAGGTACATGGGCACACGATATACAACCCTGATGATTCCTTGATTACTAGAGTTAACACCCTTAAGGATCATGTGAATATTTATGAACAGCGTGCTAAATTTGAGCTGAATGAACGTGAGCAGAAAATGGAATGGCAAATGCGTACTTACATATCTGAAAACAATTCCAAACAAGAAACATTGAAAAGGGAGTTAGTTTCTTTAAAAAACCAATTAGATCAAACCGTCAAACAAAAACAAGAGTTTCAAAAAAGTTTGACATCAATCAAACTCGAATACAAAGATAGAGAAACTAAACTTCTAAATGATTTCTCAAAACTCAAAATGTTGAAAAATAAATTGGAAGATAAGTTGTACACACAAGGCCAAACCATTCAATCTGCTCAAATGATGCAAAACCATAGGAAACTAAGTGATGAATTTAGTGAACAGGATGCCTCTAAGCCCCAAGCAAAATGCCTTAGAAATGGTTTAGGTGCTCAACCTGCATTATATGATGCAAACACTATACTTGAACCTAACCATGCCCCTCCTGATATGAGATCCTATAACGAGATTGATGAGGCGGAGGATAGAACTAGGGTAAAACTTACTGAACGATTAAAGGATCCTAAGTGCATAGCTAATAATATTGTGTTACACTATGATTATGCGAATGATAATCATTCTGCCATTTTTGTCCCTCAGAAGAGAGTTCTTCCTGACAAAGTGTTTTGGAATATTGACATTGAGAAAATGAAAGATGAAAGAATTGTGGGTAACTGATGAGTGCTCAAACACTCATCATTTTTGTCGTATTTAAACTGCCAAAATATACAAAAACAATCAAAAAGTTATCAAAATACTTAAATTATCTCAGGGATTGTGTTTTATATGTTTTAAAAGCAAAATGAGCAAAAACAAATGAAAAATGATCAAAGTTTGCAATATTGGCAGTTTCAGTCCCCCGAGTTTCAAAACTTGTCAAAAATAGTCCCTATGCATTTATTTTGAAAGAAAAGGTCAACCCAAGTCTTTTGAAAGTCAAATATCACAAAATATGATACTTGGGTCATAAGTTTCCAAAATTACATGTTTGGTCCCTGAGATTTCAAAAATGGCAGAAAAAGTCCCTGGGAATTTTGAAAATTGGAAAAATACAAAAATGGTTCTTGGAATATTGGTGCTTGGCAATATTGGTCCTCATAAGCAATTTGGAGAAATTACAGATTCAGTCCTCAAAGTTTGGTGGAATTGCAAAATTGGTCCTTATGTGTTATCATACCAAACGGACCCTATTATTATTATTAATCCAAACCAAATCCAATACCTAAAACCACCCCAAGCCCAAAAAAACGTCCAAAGCCCATTCCACCCCACGGCCCACTCTCCCTTTTAATAAAAACGCAGGGTCAAACGGTCAAAGGGGTCAAACCTCCCTTTGACCCGTCTTCTTCCCAACACTCCAACGCAAAACCAGGTCCCTGCTCCCCCTCCTCCTCACCTTTTTCCAACAAAACCCCCCACAATTAATACCTCTCACCAACCTAACCAACCCCCACCACCACCACAATTAATGCCCTCACCAATACCACTAACTTGGTGCGTTTTGTTTTTGGAGGGAAAAGTCAATCAACGGCTAGGATGGAGCAAAGTGAAAATTAAGAGTGGGGATTTAGTCTCTGGTCAACAAGGAACCTTGTGGGTCTCAAAAATATCAATTGGAACTCACATGGTAGGAGATAGGGCTTGTTGTTGCCTCTTAGTATATATATTAGCTCATGTAAGCCTCAAAAGGCATGTAATATTGTAGTTTTAGTTTATTTTTAATGCTTAATCATCCTTTGTAATTTGTTTTAAATCAATGCAAGTATTATTTTAAGTTTAGTTCTCAATTCCAAATTTCAAGTGTTTATTTAAAAATTTCAATTATCTGTTTAAGGTCTATCAGTGATACTCAGTTGTTAGCCTACACCTCTAAACTCAGATAAAAAGTTTTTAAAAGCTTTGTAAGCATTGGTATGAATTAGAAACTCAGAATCAAAAGAAATAGAAAAATAAATATAAAAAATAAAATAAAAAAAATACCAAAAGAAGGAGGAAGAAGCTGGAGCACTGTTTATCCTGGATGGCAGTGGGTTAGAGACTTGTGGAAGTCATTAAGAATAGGTGATAGGTTTGTGTTCTTTGGCTGTTGAGCTTGGATGGCTTTTGTAAGTTAAAATTTTCCTAACCTTGTTATTTATAGTTTAACAGTGTTGTTATTGCTTATCTGTGATTTATTAGTTTAATCATAGCTTATTAGAATAGTGGTAATCAGTAGGAAAAGTTGTGATCACATTTAGACATAGTTTCATCATAGTTTGTGTTTTAAAAGGGGTGTTTGGATTTAACTGTTGGGACCATTGTGGCTATTCTCAGAGGTTGTTGATTGTTTACTTAGCTCACTTAAGGTATAAATACACCAAACCAAGTCTCTTTTTAGTAGTTATAAGCTCAAAAGTCAAAATCTCATGTTATTTGGCCTAAACACCATCTGAGGTGACAGTTAGATAGGCATAAGCCTCATTTCAATTCAAATAAACAAGTTCTTGCTTATTTTGAGCTTATTGTGGCTTATTTAACCTTAACAAGTCATAAAATCAGGAATCAAAGTTCAAAAAAGTCAAATATCAAGTTTTCATAAAAAGTCAAAAAGTGTTTATCTCAGTTTTTCTCAAAATGGCAAGAATTTTGTAGATTTTTGTACTTTGTTTGAAGCTTTAAAACTTCTTGTGTGTATAATATACCAGCAGAACTTGAGATTCACATACTTGTTGTATTTTTGTGAATTTTTCTTGTGGACTAAATTGACCCTCAAACTGACCTGCAGGGGAAGTGACTCCCCTGTGCACAGATCTGTCACCCCACCACCACACCTTTGGTGGTTGATTGTGGCCACCCTAATGGGTCCCACAGTCCAAGTTTGGGTTCTCCCAACCCTCCTCCTGGCAACCTTCAAGGTTTGACCAACCATTTGACCTTAGACTCAGTGGACCCCACCTGAAACCTTTCCAAAAGTCTGTCCCATTTTCTGTCTCAGAATCCAAATAAGTAAGTGCTTATTGTGGTCTTTTGGCTTATTCAGCTAGCTTATTTGAGAAACTCTTGCTTAAAATTGTTCAAGTAACTCAGTGGAACCAAAATTAACCATGGTGGACCCCACATAAGCTCATTTGAGCTTAATTCCTTCCTTAGTCAAAGAAAGTCAACTATTGAACATATAAGCACTCAAAGTGCTTATTTCTGAGTTCCATAAAAAGTGCTTTTGTAAACGTTGCTAGTTTTTAGTGTAAAAATAGTTTGGAAAAAGAAAAAACACAAAAAACCAAATTTAATTTTAGTGATAGCTTCTATTTAATACAAATTATCTTTTTAATTTTCTTTTTAGCTTATTCATAAGCACTTTAGCATTTTTATATTTTTCTTAAATCTCTTTTATATTAAAGTAATTTTAAAAAATTTTCCAGATTTTTCTTTTGTCTTTTAGTGGTTTTTAGAATTAATTTTAGTTTAACTAATTATTAAATAATAATTAAGAATTAATTAGCATAATTAGATTTTATTAAGTAACACCAAGTTTTTATAATTTTTCTAGCTTTTATATAAGTTAAAACATTTTTATAAATTTTTCTAGAATTTCTACTGTTCACTTTCTATTTTTATTAATATAATTAGTTTAATTGGTAATTAATAAATAATTAGAATAATAATTAGTAAATTAGTTTAAAATACATAAAATCAACTTTTTATAATTTTTAAGATTCCTATGATGGTTAATTAGATTTATTAAAATCTTCTTAATTATCTAAGTCTTTTTAGTAATTTTTAATAATTTAAATTAATATAATTAGTTAATAAATAGATAATTAGTAATTAATTAATAATAAATAATTAAATAGTGTAAAAATAATTTTTCTTTTTCTAAAAATTTTCTGTGTTCATTAGGATTGTAAAAATAATAATTTAACACTCGTAGCCTTTTTCGTTCATCAGTTGTACTTTCTTTCACGTTCGTCAGTGTACGTTTTTTATTAAAACGTACGTTTTTAGGTTTTAGATCAATTCTTCTAAATCTTAATTCCCGTAATCAATCACATAGCTTTCCTAAGCTATTTTGTTTAATAAATTCCAAATAATTCTCTTAACAACCCTTTTCTGTGAATAATCACCCGATCACAAAGTACGCTCAGTTACAATTCACACCTTGTCAGGACTTAACGACATGGTGATACCTTATATTACCCGGAGATTGACTCTAGGCTATTTGACTTTGTTGACCATTCTTTGGTCAATATAAGTTGACGGTTTAGGGCAAACCAGTAACACACGCACTATCTTTAGAATTGCTGATCCAACTATTTATCCCCTGAGCACATCCAGGCACCTCGTACCATTTACTCTTCCCACACAGTGTAACACTTTAATTGGGTTGTATGTTCTAGGTCAATTGTTTAATGACTTTGAGAAAACATGTAAAATAAGAATTACACCTACTGGGATTACAGAAGGGAAAGGGGTTTTGAGCAAACAAAACAGTGTTACCTAACTGAAGTTATGCCATTTTTCAAACTTCTCAAAGAACATTTTGAGGCCTTAAAAACACCATTAATAATGATGTGACTCAAATGAAAAAGGTTTTTGATGAAGTGGAAAGTGAGGGTAACCAATTAACTATTGATCTCAAATACAATGAAATTGACAGGAAAAACATTCTCATTATGAATCAAAATTTGATTGCAAATTGCATTGCAAAAGATGTGTTTTACACTATAACCGACTCAACATTATCTGCTCGACAATTTCATTAAATGTCAGTTACTTTGAATGTCTTCCAGAATCGTGTAATTGAGCTTGAGGGGGAGAATTACAAACTTATTAAAAAAATTCAAAACGACGACCATGATAACATGGTCAGGAATTTCTCAAAACTAGAAGTTGATTATCTGAACCTACAATTAAAATATCAACATCTAGAAGAAAGCATAAAAATATCAAATGCCAAGACATCTCTGAATGCTCCTGAGTTCGACACATGTTTTGAATTAGCCAAAAAGGATGAAGTAATTCAAGCTCACTCAAACACGATTCGGAAATTGAAGGTCCAAATTGCAAAATTAAAGTCGAACAAAAGCAACGTGACCAATACTAATTACCAGAAGTCGATAAATTCTCAAAACTTTTTAAAACAAGGCATTATCAATGAATTACAACATGAAAATGAGTGGCTTCGTACTGAAATGTCAAACGCTAAACAACGTTACAAAGAGTTGTTTGAGTCTATTAAAATAACACGTGACCAAAACAATGAAAGTGTCACTTCTTTATTAAATGAGATTGAGAATCTAAAGACTATGGTGAAGGGTAAAGTGCCCGTCGTTTCATGTGATCATGCAATTACCAATGTACATGCTTGTAAGAAATATGCGTGCGATGCTGTGAATGTCTCTCTTCCCCTTAGGAACAATAAGTTAGTTCATAGCAACTATCTTAGAAATCTTAAGGATTGTGTGGCCATACTTAGAGAAACCATTGAAAATGAGAGGATACCTAAACCACAGGATGATGTTATTGTTGGTGCTTGCTTCCTCACTAATAGAGCCCAGGAATTATTAGAATATGCTATAGGATCATGCCCCAAGAATGATAACAAGTCAGATAGGTCATTTGCGTCGCACTCTAACAGTGGCAACAAACATGTTACATTAGATTATCCCCAAACCATGTCACAATCCACCATCATGATCACTGGTAAACAAGTAGCAACTAATCATACTAATGTTCCCGTCATTGCTTCTACAGGAATAAAAGGTGTATCTAATGCTAGCAAGTCACAGCCTAGGTGCAATACAAAGAATGATAGGACTTTGCCGGCTAAGAGTACACTTATGAAGGAAGTAGAAGAATCTGTGGAAAACTAGAAGGGGGGGGGGTTGAATAGTTTTACGTCTTTTTAATTTTATTATGAAAACTTAGTTTAGTTTTAAAACCTTGTTTGCTTTTAAAACTTTGATTCAATCTTACGTGAACTCAAATCTTGAACAATATGAACAAGTATATCTAAGTATGAACAATAATAATAATGTAAGCTAAGTATGTGAAATCTACACATGCATAATATAAACAATTATAACTATATATAAGAGATAAGTACGTAATCGTTTATTTTATAATCCTTAGTTATCTTTTGTATGAAAACTATACTTGATCGAAATGATCAATTATATGTATGTAACCTTTTTAGTTTGATTGTAAAAACTTTGTTTTGTGAATGAAACTTTCGTTTGATCTTTAAGTAAAATCAATACTAACACTATATGAGCAAATATATATATACTTCTACGTCTACAAAAGTAATAACGATATAAGCAAGATAATACGTAAGATATGGAAAGATCTAACCGCGAGACAAAGGATTTATAGTGGTTCGGCTACAAGGACACCTTCCTTGCCCTACTCCACTCCTCGAGTCACCTACTCGAGAGTTTTCTTCACTATGTCAACAAGCTCCTTATGGCGGAGAAACCTTACACACCAATATACACACCACAACTTCATCACAACTTATTCACACCTTCTACACAACTTCTTCACACCTAGTCACTACTTAATCACAACACTACTTCTTCACACCTATCTATCTTCACAACTATCTACTTCAAGCCTATCTTCTTCACACCAATTTACTTCACAACTAACAACTTCACACTTAGCTTCTTCACTATAATCAAATTCCTAACTTTTCTTCCTCACACCAAACAACTAACTAATCACACAATCAATATACCTAGTATAACTATCTACAATCACATATACATAACAATCTTCACAAAGAGTAATGTAAATAATCTTGATGATGCACCAACAACTTATATGTGGAGGTCACAACAAGTTGTAATACTTCTTGTCTTGGGGGATAGAAGTATTCTTCTCTTGTACTTGAGAGGATGAAGTTTGAATCACTTTGAAACAAAGAATTATACACTTATGATCAAAGGATTAAGAGAATAGAAATGTGGATCTAGAACAGAAAGTTTAGGAGTGCAAAAGGTGAGAAAATTCTGTGGGATGAACCAGTATTTATAGGAAGAAAAATACTGTTTGGGAGCGTGGCCGGTCCCCTTAATTGGGTGCCGGTCCCCTTAATAATTAAGGGGACCGCCAAGTATAATTAAGGGGGCCGCCTAAGAAAAAAAATATTGTTTCTTCAGATTTTTTGTCTTTTTGTGGGGGAGGTTTTTCCTGAAGAATGTAACCGTTTTTTGGGTTGAAATTTGAATTCAAAATATTTATTTTAAATAAAACATTTCTTATAAATACAAAAATATTTTGTATAAGTTTAAAAATGTTTGTCCCACTTTAATAAAATGTAAGGTTTGTAAAATTAAAAATTCCTTTGATCATAAAATGCATTAGACACTTTGTTTATTCATACCTTAAGTGATATGGATGCTAAAGCAAATATTTACGACTAAATACTTGTTTACGTCATAATTTGTAGTTCAATGAGTTTACGTTTTGTGATTATCAAAACATAGAGATATCGATATATGTTAATAATGTTTTTAGGCATTATTTATATCAACAATCTCCCCCTTTTTGATGATTACAAAACCTAAACTCATCAAGTCTAAAAATTAATTTTTAGACATGTATTTAGTGAGTTTATATTCACTTCTCCCCCTTTTTGTAGAATCAAAAAGGTTATGCCGAGTAGCTTCATAAATGAAGTTAGACGGGATGAAAGCTCCCCCTTGATGTGTGCTCCCCCTCATTCGATGGCACCAAGGGATCGAGATATGGAATGCTCGCAAGAAAAATATTAGAAGCACAAGCATATATAGAAGAATATGCAATATACAAATAACAAGCATAGCAAACAAATATTAAGGATACATAATAATTAATTCAAAGAGATTATGTTAAAGATCCTAATTTGCCAAAGAGAGCCATCGGACTTGCTTGTAACGAAAGGTTGGTTGATTCGTATTTGAAAGTGAAAATCATAAGCATATAGTATGCTTAGATGGTTGATGATGGAGTGTTTAGAATGAAGATGGTTGAGTTAGGGTGAGGTTGTTGGATTAATGGAGGTATATGTTTGGGTCATGAATGTTGGAGAGTTTGGTTGTGGAGATTTTGTAGCGGAAGAGGTTGATTAAGGTTTTGGATGTTGTTCAAGTGAGGGTATTGGATGTGATCTAGTGAGAAGATATTCAACCCAAGTGAAGTGTTCATTGAATGCAATGGTTTTTAGGAGAAAGATGCAACAAGGTCAATTGTTGACATGCTTCTCAAGTTGATTTATGTTGTGTAGTGATGAAGGTGATCTAGATGAAGGTGGATCCAAATTGCGTTGAGCAAGATGTAAGGCTAAAAGAGCACTAAGCTCATGGGATTCTTTTAGCGCCTCAACGAACATTAAGTGTTCGGAGGAAGGTGATGGTGGTGGAGCATGATAGTTGTCTTGGGTGAGGGTTTGAACATGCAACATAGGAATGGCATGTGAAGTTGTAGGATGTGGTGGTGATACTCTTGGTGGTGGAGACATGTTTGAGCTTGGGTAATCATGAAAACATGATATGGGTGGAAGAGATGCTTCATGAGTGGATGGTGTTTTTGTTGAATGAGCAACATGTAAAATGTTGGTAATGAGGTTGGGATTATTGTTTTGGGATTGTGCATGCTCATCATAAGAAGGAGCATTAGTGGAAGCACGAATGGTTGATTTGTTGTTAAATGGATCATTTGTGTGAGAGTGAGGTTTGGGTGTTGGTTGATTATGAACAACATCGCTTGAGTTGTGAAAAGATTATGAGGTTTGAGTGTAATGTAGAAGGATATGGGTGAGTAAAGGATTTTGATATGTAATGTTGGTGAGAAGGAGAGTGAGGTATTAGGTATGTAATTTTGAAGACATAGGAGGAATTTGGTGTTGGATGTTTGACAACATCATTTGGTTTGACGGGCTTTTAATGGAAGTTAGGCTTTCTTCTCCAAACGGGTTATTTGGTAGTTTTGGTTTAATGAGAGAGGTCATGAAGAGATGAGTATAGATTGAGAGGAATGAGAGTCTTTATAATGTAGGATTGGTGGGATTAAGGATGTATAAATTTTGATGGAAGGTTTAGGATAAAATAGGTTTATGAATTTTGGGAAGTGTAGGATGAAATGGGCTAAAAAGTAGAAAAAGGAAACAACACCTTCGACCATCAGATGGCCGGTCCCCTTAATTGGAGGCTGGTCCCCTTAATAATTAAGGGGGCCGCCTTATGATTTAAGGGGGCCGCCCATCTGGTGATTCCCAGATTGCCAGAAAAGGGTTTTTGGAAGTGAATTGCAGAAAGGTTGTGTTTTTGGTTTCAAACAAGTCCAACTCTTTGAGGCAATTAAGCATATACTAATTATGTAGGCAATTATGTAGCCAAAGCATGTTAATCAAAGAGATTAAGTAAACAAGCAATTTCATCTAGCATGCAAACATACTCATCAAGCAAGTAAAATATAAGTGCTAGGAAACAATAAGCAACATCAAATATTTCATAACTACATAACTAGGAGGATTAATCCTAATGTGTATCAATGTGCAATAAGTGGGTAGTTATGATAGCATGGATTTCTAGACTTGTTACAAACAAAGTCTTAATGAACAAACCATGGTCCTCTTGATTTGATTTAGTTCACTTATAAGTGTCATTTATATAAATATAGATGACAAATATGAGATCACCATGCATGATTTTAAAAGAGACGTTTTTAGCATTATTAAACAATGTTTGAAAGTAAGTTTTCACTTAGATGTGAGAGTTATTTGAATAAAATAGATTGGGTTTTTTACTTCAAAATGTGTGAATGAATGGTAAAGAATATTTTCCCTATCTTTAGTTTTGATCAAAACAAAATTGTGGATATTGGTAGTGAAAACATGTTATTTAAAAGTGGGATAGTTATTTGAAAAACTATTTTCCAAAATGTGAGGTTTTTGCATATTTTTAGAGATATTAGATTTTTGACAACAAATATCATAAATCAAATATTTTAAAAAATGTTTATTAAAGATCTCATGCTCAAGAGGATTGGTTAAGCCTATTATTATCTCATGCTATCGTTTCTACATATCCTATGATCCTAAAGGAAATGAAGACGATAATTTATATGTTAGATGCGAGAGTGTTGAATGGGGTATAACCTAACATCTATAGTTCCTTAGTTTTCGCACGCTTATCTAACTTAATGCTATAGTCTATGAGAGCTTGTTTCATCCATAGTTTTCCTACTCGAGGGATCTAATCCTACTTCTATATTAACGATCGATCCACTTAACTCATTTCACTTCATCACCATGAGTTTGCTAATAGTGGATATAGAAGATTTCCATTTTCTATTTCGTTCGGCAATGAACAGTTTTATCTTATTCCTAGGAGAGTCAACCAATGATGTTTCTAGGTTATAAGAATATAAGCAATTATGTACTAAGCATTAATCTAACTAATCATTTATCTAAGCATGCAAATTATAGTGATGAACTTAAAAGAAACGCGTACCTTTTAGTCTTCAATGGAATATCTTCAAGCACTTCAAGTGACCATGTTGACTTATAGAAGTCATTTGTAGATGATGTTCCAACTTCTTCCAAGATTGACAACTTAGCCACTTGGTCCCCATTGTCTCATTGGTCCAAAGTTGTTTGGTCCAAACATATTTAACATTTGGCTAGGATGCATGTATGGTGGTAATATTTCCCAAGGATTGTAACTTGGTTGATAATTCCACATTTGATTTCTAGTGTTATTGTAATATTGTCTATTTTGATTTCTTCTAGGTTGAGATGTTTTAGATCTTGGATGATGATTGTTAGGCTTTTCTTGGTGGTGGAGTTTTAGATCTTAATTTAGGTTTAGAGGATCCTACTTCGGTCTTTAAGGATGGTTTATAAAAAGTTTTTACTTTTTCATCATTCGCAATGGGTATTTTTCTATCTTTTGTAAGTATATACTTAGGATTTGATTCTAATGATTTTTGTTTACTAGATTCACATTCAAACTTTATACTTTTATTTTCACTAGTTGAAACATTAGTTGAAGTTAATCCTAGACCGGTTTTATCTCCCGAAGTTTCTTGAACATTTATTATTTTCTTAAGTTGGTTACTACAATTTTTAAACTTGTCAAGTTTGAAATTTTCATTTTTAAGTTTTTCGTTTTTATTTTTAACCTCTAAGCATGTTTTACATTTTATAAAAACTTCTTTTCCTTTTTCCAAATGTTGTAGTTTAATTTTTAATTCAAGTACTTCATTTTCTAATAGATTATTAATATGTTTTAGTGACTTATTTTTAGCTATAACCTTTTTACCTAATATGTATAACCTATTATATTCACTATCTAGGTCTTTTTCGTCTAATGATAAATTTTCGTCACTAAAGTATTCGGTTTCGGAACGTACCTCGCTTGATGTCTTAGCCATAAGACACTTTTCTTCATTTGTGGTTTCTTTCTTGTCCTTATCGCTATCACTCCAAGCACCTCCAATAAACGCCTTTTGATTTTGATCTCTTGACATCATTGGACACTTTCCGATGAGATGATTTGGATTGCCACATTTAAAACACTTCCTTTCATTATATGGTTGCCTAACATATCTTCCTCGTCTTTTGAAGAATTTCTTGAAGTCTCGTACGGCCATAGCATACTCTTCATCGTCACTTTTGGAGGTTGAGCATTCTTCGTCACTAGAGTCCTTTTTAGCTCTCAACGCAATTGATTTACTTTGCTCCCTTTTTCCTTTAACCATCTCGGAGTCTTTCTTTATTATTTCTTCGTAGACCTTTAAGTTTCCGATCAATTCATCAAGTTGTAGAGTTGACAGATTCCTTGATTCTTCAATAGCCGTGACTTTAGCTCGCCATTTTGGATGAAGAGCCCTAAGAAATTTCCTAACAAAATTCTTACTAGAAGAATTCTCATCAAGTGCTTTTAAACTTGTGATAATAGTGTTAAATCTAGCAAAAGCATTATCTATTGATTCCTCCTCCGTAATCGTAAATTGTTCATATTGTTGAACAAGAAGATCTATTTTGTTATCTTTAACTTGACTATTACCTTGGTGAGTGATTAGTAAAGAATCCCAAATTTCTTTTGCGGTTTTACACATAAAAATTCTTTCATATTCTTTACGTGGTAACGCATTGTAAATAACCATTTTTGCTTCATTGTTTTTAGAAAGTCTTCTTTTTAAATCATCATTTTGTTTTTCAAAAGGTACTATTTCATCTTTATTTGTTTCGGGATTATTTTGAGTAGGTAAAAAATCACCATTAGTAATAACATGTCAAAGATCTAGATCCTTTGATTTCACATAAGTTTCGAATCGATTTTTCCAATATAAAAATCCATTACTTTCAAATAGTGGTGGTCTTTGCATAGATTGCCCTTCTAAATATTTTTCAGATTTCATAGATCGTTACAAGTTTTAAAATACAATATATTTTAAAAATCTTGCTAGACGTGACTCCTGATACCAATTGTGGAAAACTAGAAGGGGGGGTTGAATAGTTTTATGTCTTTTTAATTTTATTATGAAAACTTAGTTTAGTTTTAAAACCTTGTTTGCTTTTAAAACTTTGATTCAATCTTATGTGAACTCAAATCTTGAACAATATGAACAAGTATATCTAAGTATGAACAATAATAATAATGTAAGCTAAGTATGTGAAATCTACACAATATAAATCATCTTCTTGTCATACATAACCTGTTAATCCTGAGAAAATAGACAAAACAACCTCGCATAAAATTGGCGGCATCCTATATAAGTTACTAAATCCTAGAAAACAAGATAAGATATAATGCTTGTGGAATGAAGTTTGCAGATTTACTGGAGATTATAAAACTTAATAATTCACAAAAACCATAAGACTCCGTTAGAAAAACAAAACCGGTAAAATTTCTAGATTTTTACATGTGACGCCGTCAAGAGTTAACTCTTGACGCCGCCAGAAGTGACCTGCAGAAATTCTTATGTTAAGTTTCCGGAAAATTTCTGGAAAAACTTGGTCCTACTTCCTGGAAAATCCTGCAAAACTTCATTATGACTCGATACAAGCATTTGACTCTAACAAATACTAATACACATGCTCATTTAATATTATGGAGAATCATGATCGGTTTTTTTCTTAAAAACATATTTGGGATTTCCCCTTACACTTATCTTTTGCAAAAATACTTTTAGGTGGAGTTAAGACTAGGCCAAAACAACAAAGTAAAGTATTTCCACTATTTAGTTGAGAAACATGATCTACCAACAATAAAAATAAAGCATGCATACGGAAGCAAATAACAAACAAACAAAATAAAATCACACAAAACATGGGTTGCCTCCCAAGAAGCACTTTTCTTTATTTACGAGTTTTGTAGCTAGACTCAAGGTCATGGGTTACTACGTGACTTCATCGTTGGTTCCACTCTCTAGGTCGTCTTCTAAACTAGTATCACTTTCATAGTGTACGTACTTCGGGTCTTCGAACTCGAAGATATCTTTTTGATACTTAGAACCAAGCTTACTAACATCCTTAAAGAATCCACATGATAAATCAGAAGTGTTCTTACACCCTCTCCGAACATCTTCAACACACAAAATAAGTTGGGAACTTATCTTGTCAAGCTCGTCACAATCGATTTCCTTAAGGTCTCTTCTCTTGTATGGCGTTTGGTATGAAACCCTCCTAATTCCATCAGCGAAGGTCATGATTCCGTTCCGGTCATCAATTATCAGATTAGTGATCTCGCAAAAGGGCGCCCCAAAAATGACTTGTGATAATCTAGGGTCGACATAGTCTTCGATATTGTCCACAATCGTAAATTCCATAGTAAATGCCATATTTCCTACAAACACCTGGATTTCATGATCCTTACCAACTACTTTCTCTCCCTTGTTAACCTCATCTTTCCTACTCTCATCCTTAGTATTGGTTTCTACTCCAACTTCATCCTTGTTACTTTCTTCTATCTCCTTATCTATTGGTTTAATGGTGACAACATTGACAAAGTGGACATGTTTGGATGATGAGGGATCCTTAATTTGGACTCCGTTATTGGTGTCCCTAGTGTTCTTCCTAAGTGTGGTTAACGCTTGGTTGTTGAGGGCTTTCAACAAGTTGTCGATCTTGTTGGTCATCTCCGTTTGTTGTTGGTTGAATTCGGTTTCAAACCTAGCTATGCGAGCTTCTTGAGATGCCATGAACTTAGACATCAACCCTTCAAGATTGTTGGTACTACCATAATTGTTAGAAGGATTGTTGTTGAAAGTACGGTTGGAAGGTGGACCATTTGGTTGGTAACGATTAGGCGGATTGGAAGAATTGGGTTGATTTTGTTTCCACCTAAGGTTTGGGTGATTTTTCCAAGAGGGGTTGTATGAATCACCGTAAGGGTTTGGCTCGGGCTTGAAAGTGTACCACTTATCTCCCGCTTCGTCGGTACGCGTGGATGCGTAGTCCGCAAAAGCTGTTCCGGGGAGTTCCACACAATCACAAGTGTCGTGGGGACCACTACATAATTCGCATGAAGAAGTGATTTTGTTCACTTGGCTTGAAGGCTTAGGAGCTTCGTAAGATTTCATGAGAAACTTGACTTGGTCCTCAAGTTCCATGATCCTACGGTCGGGAGTGCTAGAATTGTTCGAAGGCAAAGATATTGCCTTGACCGTTTTGTTCAAATCACGGGGATCATTCCAACTTTCGTTGTCATAGAGAGCAAGATCTTCTATGAGTTCCCATGATTGTTCCGCACTTAGATCACGTAGCTTACCACCGGCCGATTGGTCAATGGCTCGCCTCGTGGAGAGATCGATATGGTCATAAAAGATCTGGACTTGGAGCCAAAGATCTATGCCATGATGAGGGACTTTTTGGAGTAAGTCCTTGAAACGAGTCCATGCTTCATAGAGAGATTCATTTTGAGCAAGGAAACGAGTGGTGAGATCATCCCATGTGGTGATGGATCCCGCAGGTAAACGCTCAAGCCATTGACTAGCTTGATCCCGTAGAGAGAATTGGAATAGGCATAATCAGGTTGTCTCTCTAGTTTCAACACCTAGGTCTATGGAATCTACGATTTTTAGGAAGTCCTTAAGATGTTGGTTTGGATCTTCGGAACGAAGTCCATGGAATGCACATCCGCTTTGCACCAACCGGATGGTGTCGGATCACAAGGGAGTCACATTGGCTCCGGTGAGCTCAATGGTGTTTCTGTAGCCTTGGTGGCTAGGTCGGGAATACTCTCCTAAGGTTCAGGGCCTAAGGGGTTCTAGTGGTGGGTTTTGTTGTGGTGGGATGACGGGTTCAAGGATGTTCCCATTGTCCATGATGTCGGGTGGTGAAGAGTTACGAACAAAAACACAAAGAAATAAGATAGACTAAAGAGAATCTAAAAATAAAAAATAAAATCTTACTAGAAAGGAATCTAGCAAGTAGACCTAATAAAAAGAGATTCTAACCTAGACAATAACTATTCCCCGGGCTGCGGCGCCAAAAACTTGATATGTGGGAATCGCACCAGGCTTTACCTCTCAAGGGATCTTGAGAAGCTTACAACCCCCACCAGGTAGTGTACCTGATCGTTGTAGTATAGTATAGTGACAAGTACCGGGGGATTGATCGTTCAGCTGGGAATAGTGTCGCTAGGATTAGAAAACCTAAATACTAGTTCTAAAGGTGAGGGGTGATTATTTTTGTATTTTTATATTTTTTAGAAAGCAAGTAAAATCTCGGGTTTGAAGGATTTGGGCGGAATTAGTTGCTAGTCAACTAACCCAATACTAAAGATGCAATCAAAATAAAATACTAGAAATGAAAATAAACTAAATTATACTAATGTTGTGAGCAATAAGTGGAGAAGTTGTGTTTACTTAGATTTCACTACTCCCTAGATATCTTTTACACGTTAATTACTTGTTATAGTTGCGTGGATGACGGATTGTATTCCTTAATACCATTCATGGGGTGGCGCACTTAATTCCCTAATCCTATGAGTGCCTACTTCACTCCTATGTCGAGCCGACTAAGAAGCTCCTAACATGGGATCATTAGAATTTACTCATGCATTAAATACAACTAATAAAACCTAGTGCACGTCAGTTCATGTTTCTTAAGACGTTCAAGCGTGTTATCAATTGGAGATCTGCTAGTTTTCTTAAGCCTAACATCGAATTCATTCATCCAATACAACCATAAACAAGTAATCAACACATAATTAACATCTGGGTTTCATTAGATCCAAGCAAACACAAGATAGATCTAGCCTAGCATGATGGAATTAAGACAAGAACAAGATATAGACAACCAACACATAGACATATTGATTGAATTAAAAGAACACTTATCTCAATTACACATGAAAGGGATCAAGGGCTGAAAACCCTTGAAAAACCTGTAAAATTCGTACTAAGTTCGGACTTAGGGTTTCTCCAAAACTTCCCTTTTTTTATGTGTGAAAATTAGAAAACTATATATAGGAAATAGGGTCTGACGGCGTCAAGAACAAATTTGTGACGCCGTCATCTCGCCGCCAAAATACTCCTCGGACTGCCTTGATCTACTTTTGACGCCGTCATGTGTTATGTGTTTCCAGGCCGTCATGCATTTTCCTCTTGACGCCCTACCTTGTGACGCCGTCAAATCTGTACTGGATCGTCATGGAAATTACTCGTGACACCGTCAAGATTTTCTTCTTGACGCCGTCACCTACTGTTCCCAGCAAGGAAAATTAAGACTTTGGCATTTTCTTCACTTTTATGCTCCAAAAACGTCCGAATTGCTTCCTTTTCCAGATTTCTCTCCCAAAGTACCTAAAATCACAAAAGGAATGATTTAGGGCAATATTTGATCAAATAAATTCGAATTCGGGCTTAAATGACCCCCTAAAAACGGTTCATTTTTCGCCTCATCAGACGCCTTCAGGTTTTCACTGGGTCGTCATGGATTTTACTCTTGACGCCGTCATGATTTTCTTCTTGACGCCGTCAGGTACTGTTCTCAGCATGGAAAATTAAGTCTTAACCGTTTTCCTCACTTTTATGCTCCAAAAACGTCCGAATTGCTTTCTTTTCCAGAATTCACTCCCAAAGTACCTAAAATCACAAAATGAACGATTTAGGGCAATGTTTGATCAAATAAATTCAATTCCGGGCTTATATGACCCCCTAAAAGTGGTTCATTTTTCGCCTCATCATTATAGCATATGCTTCCCAACAGCTTAAGACTCATGAAGAGAAGTATACCACTAATGATTTGGAGCTAGGAGCCGTGATTTTTGCCCTTAAGTTGTGGAGACATTATCTTTATGGTACTAAGTGTGTTGTCTTTACTGACCACAAGAGTTTACAGTATATTTTGGATCAGAAGAAGTTGAATATGCGACAACGACGATGGTTGAAGACGTTGAGCAATTACGATTGCGAGATATGATACCACCCTGGAAAAGCTAATGTTGTAGCTGATGCATTGAGCCGCAAGGAACGTTTTAAACCGCTACGCGTTCGAGCTTTAGTTTTGACGATTAACTCGAATTTACCCGCCCAGATTCTACAAGCTCAAGAGGAAGTCGTGAAAAGAGGAGAGCTTAAGGAAGAGAAAGTTGATGGCATGATCAAAAAGGAGAAACTTGAGAAACGTTCAGATGGAACTTTATGTTACAAAGGAAGAAGTTGGGTACCTTTGTTTGGAGGACTGAGAGACTTGATTATGCTCGAGTCTCATAAGTCGAAGTATTCTATTCACCCAAGATCTGATAAGATGTATTAGGATGTGAAGAAGTTATATTGGTGGCCCAATATGAAAGCTGAGATTGCCGATTATGTCCGTAAGTATCTTACGTGCACCAAGGTTAAGGCTGAACATCAGAAACCGTCTGGTTTACTAGAGCAACCTTAGATCCCAGAATGGAAATGGGAAAGAATAACAATGGATTTTGTCACCAAGTTACCGAGAACTTCGACAGGATTTGATGCTATTTAGGTAATAGTCGATCGATTGACTAAGTCCGCACACTTTTTGCCAATCAAAGAGAACTAGAGCATGGATAAGTTGACCAGGCTCTACGTAAAGGAGATAGTATCTCGACATGGAGCGCCAGTGTCTATTATCTCAGATCGAGACAGCAGGTTTACTTCGAACTTTTGGAAGTCACTTCAAGATTCGTTTGGCACGAACCTTGACATGAGTACCGCTTACCATCCACAGACCGATGGTCAAAGCGAGAGAACCATCCAGACTTTGGAAGATATGCTACGTGCATGTGCGATTAATTTCGGGAATGGATGGGATGTCCATTTGCCCTTGATTGAGTTTTCCTACAACAATAGTTACCATGCGAGTATTAAGGCCGCGCCGTTTGAAGCACTTTATGGTCAGAAGTGCCGATCACCTATATGTTGGGATGAAGTGGGAGAAGCACATCTTATCGGTCCAGATCTAGTTCGTGAGACGACCGAGAAGATTGCTCAAATTAAAGACCGATTGAAAGTTGCTCGTGACCGTCAGAAGAGTTACGCTGACGTGAGACGTAAACCCCTGGAGTTTCAGGTAGGAGATAGGGTTATGTTGAAAGTATCGCCTTGGAAAGGTGTGATCAGGTTTGGTAAGAAGGGAAAGTTGAATCCCTGTTATATAGGACCATTTAAGATTGTGAAGAGGATTGGTCCTGTGGCATACAAGCTAGAATTGCCACCTGAGCTTAGTACAGTTCACCCTACTTTCCACGTGTCGAATTTAAAGAAGTGTTTGACCGATGAGACCGCTTTAATTCCGCTTTAGGAGATTGAAATTGATGAACAATTGCATTTTGTTGAAGAGCCTGTTGAAATTATGGATCGCGAGGTTAAGCGATTGAAGAAGAGTTGTATTCCTCTTGTGAAAGTTCGTTGGAATTCCAAGAGAGGACCGGAGTATACTTGGGAATGCGAGGATGAGTTTAAACGGAAGTACCCAAATCTTTTCAAAGCCGGGACTGGAAACTCAAACTAAATCCGAGACGGATTTCTAAATAAGATGTATGTGATGTAACCCCCGGTACTTTTTCTAAACCTATTGCTAACCAATTATCTATTTTCGTACCTGAGATACATTAAAACTTTTATTTTGTGATTATTTGGGCTTGAGAAATGTGAGATATATTGGAAACGAGAACTTTATTCCTTGATTGACTCAGCACAACCTAGAACACTCGAATTGTATTGCATTTGCCAAATTATTTGAATTATTTTGAGTTTTGGAAAAACTCTGAAGTTTATGCTTGATTTAATTGGAAAAATTATTTCGTGAACAATGGCGCAAGTTTCGTAAAATTTTGAGTCCGTTTGCTATGTCGTTCGAGCCCCGGAGCGTTTGTTGTTAGAAGTTTATTACGTTGACAACTTTGGCCCCTAAACTATTTCATTATACCTTCCCCTACATTTTCATTATATACAAAACACACCCTACACTATTTCAAGCATATATATACTCCCAACCACTCCATTTCCCTCATTTTTCCAAAAATAAAAATACACACATCCCACCCACTCTCTCTCTTCTCTCTCTTTCTTGTTCGCCGCCCAACCCACCGCCGGCCAAGAATCCGGCCACCGGAAAAATTTTCCGGCCACACCAAAAATAACAACTTTTTATATTGTGTAGATCGGGACGTCCCCGTTCTAGTTGTACAAGCTGATTTAATCAAAACCACCTCGAACCCCCTCAAACCATCACCACCGCCGCCACCAGCGAGAGCCACCATCGCCACCACCATCATTCTACCGCCGGTAAACCACCCCCCGGCACCCCTTTTTATTTATTTTCTTTTAAATTTCAAAACCCTAATTTTATTTTAATTTTAAATACGATTTTATTATTAAAATCTTTTACAAAAATGGTTTTTGATATGTTTTTAAGCTCAAAACTTGTGTGGGATTCTTTTGTTCTCGTTTGGACCGCGACTCGAATGGACTCACCGAGTCAACTCGTGACTCGGTGAGGGTTGTGATGTTTTTGATTGTTGTTGTTTAATATTGGTGACGAGGGGAGTATTATTTGTGTTTGGATTGGATTTTTCGAGGGTCCATTTGGTTTGTGTGGCTCGACAGCCGAGAACCACCACCACCGAGCCTTGGGTGGCGGTGGGGGAGGGTTAATATTATTATTGTTGTTGTTGTTTTTGTATTGGGTGTAGTTTAGGATTAGATTTGGATCAGATTGGTTGTTTGGTTTGAGCCGAGGAGAGGGTATGGCTCGTTTTGGTTTCGGATGGATTTTGGTATTGACTTGGGTTGACTTTGGAGTTTTTGATATTGTTGTGGTTAATATTTTGGGTTTGGTTACAAGTCTCGGGACATATTGTTTTATTTAAAAACGGAAACTAATAATAAAAACGGTTAATATATATACGAAATCTAATATAAATTGTTATATTTAAATGGATTTGGTATCGGACATGATTTCCATATTATTGCATTGTGAGCTTGAATTGGACGTATTGGATTTACGGCCTTAGTTATTTGGATGTTATGGACCATTTAGTACACGAGACGGTAGGGTACGTTAGGCCCGTAAAGATCTTAACGTACCTGGAACCCGAACAAATACAAAATGGTCGATAAAACCTAAACAACTAATGGACTACGCGAATGATATATCTAATCATATTTATTTATATATTAATATTGTTTAAAAATAAAGAGTCGTTGACTCGGGAAATGTTATATAAATGGGCAGGTCATGCCGAAATTTTATAAAATTCTTTATAAACTTAAATTATTTTACCAAAGATTATTATTATTTCAAAACCTTTTATTTCAACATTATTTTGGGGAAAATGGGTAAAATCCGAGACTTATTGTTACGTATTATTTACTTATTTTATTTGAGTGAGTTTTCCACATTTCTTTATTTCTTTTCTTTTTCATTTCTTTTCGACGACTTTCTTCGAGGAGTTCTTGCGTATTTGGTCGATTTCGCTGACTTATTCCTTTTCTAAATTTTCTTGTCTCCCATACGAGACTTTAAGTAATCTATTTCTTTCAAATGCCATTGTATTTACAAAACTTTTACTCAAGCATTGTTTATTGAGATATTCGAGAATAGTTCTGAGTTATGCCATTTATATTGATTAGGTTGTGCTGAAGTTCATTTGCGAACTTAGTTTATTGGTGTAAGGAATTTTGGAAGTTCCTACTGATGAAGTTCTACTGACAGGATTCTGCTGAAGCTATAGATGGTTTCTGCTGACATAGTGTTCCTGCTGAAGACTTATTTCTACGGATATTATTAATCCGTATCTTTAGTATTTATTTGTTAGGATATGGATGAGCTATATTAGGTAGTGATATGCATTGATTTTATATTAATTGTATTTTAGGGTTCCTTATGCTTATAAAAGGAACACAGGTTTATGTTTACACACACTTGAAGAAAAAACATTTTTATTTAGATCCATAGAGGATCATTCTTTATTAGAAAAACCTTGTTGGTAACTTTGATTGTGTTCTTGATTATTATTCCGTTGTGCATATTCAATCATTATTATTATGGTGAGTTGATTACCATTTATGGATTTCTGCAGCCTTTACCACAAGTCATAATCTTGTGGGCTAGTCAACTCTTGTGTCAGTAAGACATGGTGAGCTGAGAACCATATGTGTGGTAATTAACCACTACAAGTACCTGCAAATAAGATAAAAATAAAACTATACATATATATGTTTTTTTTTAATAATAACAAAAGAAAGAAACAAATAGAAATATGAAATATATAAAATATACCATCAATCAGCAGGAACCAAAGAAACATGTAGTGTCAGTAGAAACACTAAGCCTCCCCTTAGGCGTATGAGGATCCAACAGCTGCAAAAATGGTTAGTATACATAGAATACAACAATAAGCCTTCCCTCAATCAGTGCACCTCACAAGAACTATTGTTCTTTGGTACCTAGAATGAACCTTTCCTCTTATGTGTCCAAGAACAACCTGTTGAGGGCTTAACACCATCAACCGATCTTGCCCCCCACCCCATATACATTGGGTCAAAATAATTTGGCCAAAGACCATTCTGAAAGTAAGTGCTAGTAGGTATGTAGAATGGTCTAGCAACATGTCTTTTCCAACCGGCTAGAAAAGGTCTACCAGCAGAAACTGGCTTACCAGCAGGAACGTGTCTGCTGGCTTTTACATGTGCTTGTGGAACATATGGGGGAATAGCACTAACATTGGTCCACATTGGTCTAGATCTCTTTTGGTCAGCACACACACCCATTCTCTTCTTATGAAAATCACAATCCTTAATGAGATGAGACTTACTACCACACACAAAACAAGATTTCTTCTTAACATTACCAACCTTTTTATTATAACAACCATTCTTATTACAAGAAGTCCTAGAATTGTATATATTCTTATCAGATTTATTACAAGTGAAACTACATAAATCTTGAACAACAATGGGTTCTTGCTTGGGTGCCCTAACTTTGGATTCAATCTCAACTTTACTCTTAGATGTAGAAACACTAGAAGTAGGAGTAAAGGAGGTAGACTCAGTTGAGGTGGACTCTGAGCTTTGGACCCTAACAATAATAGGGACAGGGACATTGACCTTGGAAGACTTGTCAAAATTAGCACAAGACAAAAGATCATTAGACACAGAATTAGAATCACTAGAGGTTGATGACTTTTTACCATAAAACATTTGTGATTCATCTAAGTCTGTTTGGGAGAACTAGGCATAAACTCACCTATAATAGGTCAAGGAACAACATGCATTCCTCCTTCTTTAGCATGATTATCAAATGTGTCAGATTCAGAAGGAGGTTCAGGGTTAAAGACACTGGCCCTATATGATCAGCATATCCCAAACCTAATTTAGTCCTTATGGACTGACAACTATTATTTAACTTCTCAAGGTGTTTTGATCCCTCTTGCCACTTCATACGACCTGCTACTTCTTTATCAAACTTATCTTGTAATTCCTGTTTTTCCAATTCTACTTTTGCCTTTTCTTTTTCACAAAATTTTAACTCATTACTAGTATTCTCTAGGTCTCTTTCTAAAACTCTAATTTTCTCCTCATAAGCAAGTTGATTTTGTTGAAACCAAACCTTTTGATTTTCTAAGGTTTTAAGTGCCTCTCCTTTTGCTTGGTCACTAAGATAGCAAACATTATAATGAGTTTCAAATTTATCACACTTTTCATAAGCTCATTATATTTACTATCACATTCAAAAGAGCAATTATGTACCTTAGGAATGACACCCGTGAATGCAAATGCGTTTGCCATTATACCAATGAGCAGCAAAAACAAGTGAAATCAGCAGGAACGAAGTACAGAATCAAGAGGAACCAAACCAGTAGCAATAGATCAGCAGTAACGAGAACAGTAGGAACAAGCAGCAGAAACAAAATCAGCAGGAATGAAAACTACCAGCAGCAAAACATGAGCATCAGCAACACAATATATTCAATAACAATCGTACCCCACAACTTTATTCAAGTCAATATAATCACTCAACAATAAAAACAAATAACAGCACCGTATTCGCACATTCGAAAACGACAGATCGGTACCAAAAAAAATATATCCTTGAAAACGATAACTCTTAATTGATATATCAAATTAAAAACTCGACCAACCAATAATCACGTGTCCATAACTGACTTTCTCATTTAAATAATTAACAGCATGGCGACAAGAATTTTGAAACTGCTTGTGACAATATCAATTTTGCATTGATCAACTAACTGCTATCACACGCGGTAAACAATAAACCAGATCGAATTATCAATTTAATAAAAGCACCAATTGACAATTCATGACTCCACTTCCAAACCAAATCCACAGGCATTTAAAGTAAAATCAGATCAGTATTAACTTGAAAACCAATATTCACCTTCAACAAGCAACCCAATATCTTGAATAAATATATTCGAACCCACTTGCAATAAAATTCAATATGAATACAGCCAAGCACTGACCCACCACCGAAACAAATTACCAATCACAAAAACTAATGACCATCTATTAGTACTAGGTAGCAATAATAAAATCTTCACTCACTTTATTCAAAACACGACAAACTCAATTAGAATGACCTTTGCACCATTTTAATAATCAACAATTGACCCACTAATTCTTTGACCAATGCAATCAATCAATAGTGCTTTGTCCCATTAATTTATTACCAATTAGTACGAGGTGACTTTCATATGTACAAATCGACAAATCAATTCATGATATTAATTTGATTGTACGTGGTTACTTAAATGAAATCAGTCAATGCGATAAATTAATGAATAATCTTTTGCCGTGTTTTAACAATAACTATGAATAAATCTTTTGCCGTATTGTAAACAGATCGTACCTTCCTTCAACCTGCTGCTTCTTCAAAAACAAAAACCTTGAAACCCTAGATATCAAGCCCCCTGTGCTCTGATGCCAATTGTTAAGATCGTTTAAGCCCAATCTAGGATATAATAATAATGATTGAATATGCACAGCGGAATAATAATCAAGAACACAATTAAAGTTACCAACAAGGTTTTTCTAATAAAGAATGATCCTCTATGGATCTAAATAAAAATGTTTTTTCTTCAAGTGTGTGTAAACATAAACCTGTGTTCCTTTTATAAGCATAAGGAACCCTAAAATACAATTAATATAAAATCAATGCATATCACTACCTAATATAGCTCATGCATATCCTAACAAATAAATACTAAAGATACGGATTAATAATACCCATAGAAATAAGTCTTCAGCAGGAACACTATGTCAGCAGAAACCATCTATAGCTTCAGCAGAATCCTGTTAGTAGAACTTTATCAGTAGGAACTTCCAAAATTCCTTACACAAGTGGTATCAGAGCCACGGGATACTCTTTGTAACCTAAACACAATCAAATAACTTTTCACCAATGGGAGACAAACCATCCAATGATGTCACTCTCACAAAAACCAGCTCTCTCACTCAACAACTACAATAGGTTACTTTCTCAAACAGCAATGCCAAGCTACCCTTTCTCAGGAAGGACGAGTATGAGATCTAGGCTATGAAGATGCAAAACTGGTTTGCAAGTGTTGACTATAACCTTTGGAATGTGATTCTCAATGGCTGCTGTCCTAAAAAGCAAACAAAAGATGCTGATGGCAACATTAAGATTGTGGAACCTGTTTCTGCTAAAGAAATCCTTGCTGTACAAAGGGAGAACAAAGCAAGAACTATTTTGCTTCAAGCAATCCCTGATGACCAAATGGGAGATTTTCATTCCATGACTGATCCTAGAGAAATCTGGTGGGCTATAAAAACTAGATTTGGGGGCAATGAAGAATCTAAAAGGATGAGAAAGAGTATGTTGAAACAAGAATTCCAAGAATTCAGAATAACTGAAGAAGAGGGTCTCCACAAAGGCTATGATAGGTTTCAGAAGATACTGAGTTAGTTGAATCAGCTTCTAGCCAGACTTGACAATAAGGAGGTGAATTCCAGGTTTCTAAGAGCCTTACCTCCCTCATGGTCTCAGGTTAGTAAATCCTTGAAAACCAAAAGAGGCCTGGACTACCTCACTTTTGATGACTTGTACAACAAACTCAGAGCTTTGGAAGGTGACATCAAGGGACACTCTCCATATGCAGCAACTCCTTCACAATCTGCATTTATCAGCTCTAACTCAAACTACATGCCACATACCTACTCAAGTCCATCCACTCCCAGTCAAATTCTTCCCATTACCACATTGTCTTTTTTAAATGCTAATCCAATAACTCATCCAAAGATTAGTAACGTGATGGAAGATGTACTTCATTCGTTTGTTGCTAAAGTTGATAAACAGCAACAATTAGCTTATGAAGATTTTGAGCATATTGATGAACTTGCTTTAGAAGAGTTGGACTTAAAGTGGCAAATGGCTATGCTCTCACTCAAGGTCAGAAGATTTGAGCAAAAGGTTGGTAAAAAGCTCAATGTTAATGGTAGAGATGCAGCTTGTTTTGACAGGAGAAAAGTGAAGTGTTATGCTTGTGGAGAAATTGGCCATTTTGCAAGAGAGTGCACAACCAAGAAGGGTGAAGCTAATACCAGATATTCAGCATACACGAAGAAAGAGGTGGAGGCTGGAGAATCAAAAGCATTGATAACTGCTATAGATGTTGGTGTTGACTGGAATGAGCATGAATCTGAAGATGCTACAAGCAGTTCTCCTCAAGTCTCCTGCATGGCTAGTTGTGATGCTGACTTCGCCTTCATGGGAATATCTCCTCAGGTATCTACTTGTGATTGTGATTGTGATTCTAAATATAAAACTCTTAAAGAAGCTTATAATGAGATGAAACCAAAATATAATACTTGTTTTATTGAAGCTCAAACATACAAAGAAGCTCTTAAAACTTTAGAACAACAGAAGATGTGGTTTCAACATAATCAATTGGCTTATGAGGAAAAGATTAGAGTTTTAAATAGAGATTTAGAGAATACTAGCAATGAATTAAAGTTTTCTGAAAAAGAAAAAGCTAGAATCGAGTCTGAGAAAGATGTTTTGCAAGAGAAATTGGATAAAGAAGTAGCTAGGCATAAAGAGTGGCTAGTTTCAGGTGATAAATTATCTAGTTTGCTCTATGGTAGTAAGTCTGTAACATCTGAGATAGGTCTAGGGTTTAAGAAATATGTTGGTCCAGAAGCAAACCACTACTTAGATAAGAAAAGTAATAATTACTCTAGACCTGTAAAATATTTAAAGGAAGGCGAGATGCATGTTGTACCAGGACCTATTAGAGGTGTATTTATGCCTACCACCAAAACCTCTGACTTTGATGGTTCACACCATCTGTTTGGCAAAAAGTCTGAAGACTTGCCAAACCTTTCTTGTAAATCTACCTCTGACTCTTCCACAACCATAGGAACCCCTAAGCCTACATCCCATAAGTTGGATTTACCAGAATCAAAGGAACACACTGGCATTAGGATCAATGACTCCCCTGACTCTAGAAGTATATCTAGTAATGATTCTAATACATATGTCTCTTGTTCTTTCAGGGACAAGGCCTCAGAGACCTCTAGTTATGCCAGCTGTGATTCCAAGACCAAGTCAGACTCACCCAAGTCCTCAATAAAGCTTTCTGTCAAGTCATCATACAAGTCTGTGGACTCTGAAGTTGCTGCTGATGAAGTTCTTTCTAAGACAGCCTCTTCTGAAGACTTGTTATTTACTTCTTTTGAAAACAATTCCTTTCAGTATTTGCAAAACAATTCTATTTCTGGTGTTTCTTTGAATAATTCTGTGTTTAATAAGACATCTTTTGGATTTAATAAATCTTCTAAGAAGAGGAAGTGTTTTGTTTGTGGTAGCAAAGTGAATTTGATTAAGGATTGTGATTTTCATGATAAGAGGATGGGTGTTTCTGTTGTCAATAATAGACCTAGACAAAAGTGGACCAATACTTGTTCAAAACCCTCATTAGTTCCACAGGCACATTACACCATCAGCAGAATGAACTCCATTCCTGCTGATTGGTATGTTCCTTCTGATAGGTCTGTTTCTGCTAATAGATATATGAATACCAATAGAAATAGATATGTGTCAAGACCATTTTATGGATCTAATCATTGGTATGGATATAATGACCCAATGTTTTTGGGAAGGGCTAATTGGGATTCTGCTGAAATGTCCTCAGCAGATTGTTCTTGGACGTATAAAAGGCCATATAACTATAGGGATTCCAGGAACAATTGTGGATCTAACTCATCTTCTTGGCTACATAAAAATGATCCACAGGGCAGGCTCAAGTCTTTCATGACTTAAGTCTCTCCATATATTCATGTTGTTGTATATTAACTTTTTTTGCTGTAGGAACATCCTCTTCTTAATAAAGACTTAGGTATTGTTGATAGTGGTTGTTCAAGAAGCATGTCTGGGAATCAGGAGAAGCTACATGATTTTATGCCTTTTAATGGAGGAATAGTGAGATTTAGAAGTGGGGTAGGAAGGATCACTGGTAAAGGAACCATTAGAACTCCAAAGGTGGATTTTGAGAATGTCTACTATGTGAAGGAACTTCAAGGATTCAATTTGTTCTCAGTTTCACAAATCTGTGAGAAAAAGCTTCCTGTGCTTTTCACTGAAGAGGGTTGTCTCATTCTTTCACCTGACTTCAAATTACCTAATGACAGTCATGTATTGCGAAAGGTTCCAAGAAATCATAATCTTTACACATTCGACTTGAATGTTGTCAAGCCAGAAGGTGATCTAGCATGCTTGGTGGCTAAAGCATCCTTGGATGAATCTACTAAATGGCACAGAAGGATGGCACATGTTAATTTCAAAGTTATCAACAAGCTTGCTAAAGATGGACTTGTTTATGGACTTTCTTCCAAGATATTCACTAATGAACACAATTGTGTTGCATGTAACAAGGGTAAGCAACACAAAGCTTCCTATAAGGCCATTACTGCTGTGAGCACAATCTCAGAACCATTGCAGCTACTTCATATGGATCTTTTTGGTCCAACATCCATCAGGAGTATTGACCATAAGCACTTCTATTTGGTAATCACTGATGCTTTCAGTAGATTTAGTTAGACATTCTTTTTGGTGACTAAAGATCAAACCTTTCAGGCACTTAAAGAATTTATGGCTCTCATTGAAAACCAACTTAACAAGAAGATTAAAGGTATAAGGTGTGACAATGTGACAGAGTTCAAAAATGCAAATCTTATTGAACTTTGTGGGTTAAAGGGTATTAAAAGAGACTATAGCACTCCTAGGACTCCACAACAGAATGGGGTTGCAGAAAGGAAGAATAGAACCCTTATAGAGGCTGTAAGATCTATGCTTGCTGACTCTAAACTTCCCACCATGCTTTGGACTGAAGCAGTTGGCACTGCTTGTTATGTGTTGAATAGGGCGTTGATTACTAAACCTCATAATAAGACACCCTTTGAGCTTTTGACAGGGAAGAAACCTACCATTGAACACTTGAAACCTTTTAGATGTCAAGTGACTATTCTGAACACAAGTGATCACTTAGGCAAATTTGAAGCAAAAGCTGCTGAAGGGTATATTGTTGGTTACTCAGCTCATAGCAAGGCCTACAGGGTATATAACTTGGCTGCAAAGAAGATTGAAGAGACTCTTAACCTGAAATTTCTGGAGGATAATGAAAATTTTTAGGGAAAAGGTCATGAATGGTATTTTGACCTTGATTACTTAACAGATTATTTGGGGTATGCAAGACATAAAACTAACCCCTCTGCAGGTATACAAGTGTCACCTACTAATAGTGCAGGTACCCTAAAAGATGACTCAGACAGTGATTCAGAATGTGATGAACCCACAATTGTTGTATCTACTCTACCTATTCATATAGCAGGTCCTCCTAACAAAGAAGTCTCTGATGCCAAAACTGCTGATGATGTGGAAAACTCAACCTATGCAGAAGATCTTGCTAGACTCAAAAAGCAAGAACATGCAGCTGCTGAGGAAGCTAAAAGACTTGGTCTTGAATTTGCTCAAGACGCTGAAGCACTCTTGAAACAAGCTGCTATTGATATCAGCAGTCAATCTATTTCTGCTGATGAATCTGCTGATGAAGGTGCTGTCAATTCTGCACCAGTACCTATTTCCACTATCACATCCACAAGTTTAGATGAACCTTTTGGCAGGTTTCCCATCCCCTCATATCTTTCTAATGTTGAACAAAGTGATGGCATTTTTCAATCAGCTTCTTATGATGAAGAATTTGCTCCTACATTAACCAATCTTGATACCTCCATTGATGTTAATCCGGTTACCACTAAAAGAATCAACACCATTCATCCACAAGAAAATATACTTAGTGATCCAAATGCTATGGTTCTCACCAGGAGTGCCATTTAGAATACCAAGTTTGGACAATGTGCATTTCTAACATATGTATCTACTCAGAAGAGAGATAATCACACAGATTAGAAGCATTGTCTGTTTGCTTGTTTCTTGTCCCAAGTTGAACCAACAAGCATTAAACAGGCTTTGAGTGAACCTAGTTGGGTTGAAGCTATACAGGAAGAGATGCTACAATTTAAGAATCAAGATGTGTGGATCCTTGTTGATCTTCCTGCAGGGAAAATTGCTATTGGAACCAAGTGGATATTAACATGCAAGAGGGATGCAAGAGGTATTGTGGTAAGGAATAAAGCAAGATTGGTGGCTCAAGGTTTTAGACAAGAAGAAGGGATTGACTATACTGCAGTCTTTGCACCTGTTGCTAAGGTTGAGGCAATTAGATTATTTTTAGCATTTGCCTCATACATGGGGTTTAAGGTATATCAGATGGATGTCAAGAGTGCCTTCCTCTATGGCAAAATTGAAGAGGAGGTCTATGTCACTCAACCACAAGGCTTTGAAGACCCCCAGCATCCCAAGAAGGTTGATCCCTCCCAAACCAACCAGGTTTTATCACACAAGCCAACCACTTGTGAATGGTCAACCGTAATAAAGGCCCTGAGCAGGCCGGGAGGAAAAGCAATAAAAATTATGAACGGGGAGTATATAAGAATATTCTCGGGTCATTATGTCCCAACGAGGTGTGAAATTTGTAATACAACGAATCTGTGATCTGGTGAAGTTAAGTATAAAAACAGGAATCTGACTGACTAACACTAGGAATGTGAATAGTAAATAGCTCTTGTCACAGCTATTTCATGTAAAAACGTGCAATCAGAAACCCTAAAATGTAAAAGGATTTACAAACGTACGTTTAGGTTCAAATAAACGTAAACGTACAAAACGAATCGACAAATATAATTACAGTAGGTATTTACATGCCTTAGGGGCTTAAATGCAAATTAAATAAACTTAAGATATTTACTTTATAATTACAAACTTATTTAAAAATTAAGAAAACCTAAAAACCTAAAACGTGTACGTTTACGTTTAAAAGGGGGTGTGTGTGTTATGCATGTATACTAGCCTAGAGGTCCCAGGTTCGAATCCCACACACCCCATTTTTTGCATTTTATTTTATTTTTTCATTTTTCTTTTTGCAAAACTGTACACTTAGCTAAAATATGGAACTTTAACAAAACCAACTTTTTCAAAACTTGGAAATAAGCTGTGTGAGAGCTTATTTCCTTAACAGATGGCTTTTAAGCCATAAGGCTTCTAAATAGAAGCTATCACTTAATGTTAAAGCTTCTTTTTGGTTTTTCTTTTTCTAAATTATCTAAATGTTATATTTATATAAGTTTAATAAAGTATGAAAGTTTAGAACCAAAAAATAAGCCATTAGTGGGCTTATTACTCATTCAGTTGAGCTTTTGGGCTCTCAGAGGAGTCATAAGCTTGGGAAAAGCTATACAGTAAAAACAAAAGGTATAAATATGTGTGTATATGTATTATGGACAAGTGTATGCACTTGGATAATACACAGAAGTGTGAGCTTATGGTTTAGTCAGTTGAGCTTAATGGCTTAACTTGGATTAAGTGAAAGCTCAAATGAGCTTGGTATAAGCTCCACACATGGAACAAAAGTAAAAATTTTAAATGTACAAGTATTATGGACAAATATGAATAAGCTAATGCACTGGGATTCACTCATAAGCTTGTAATAAGCTAATAAGCAATCCCAGATACACAGCAATACCAAACACCCCTGCAACCTTTTGCAATGGCCATTTTAGCTTAATAAATAAGCTTCAAAAACCAAAGTGAGAATTAGAGTAACAAGCTGTGGTGGTAAACTTTCCAAAAAGCCTAAGCTTAAGCTGTGGGGTTCATAGCTGAGCTTTTTAGAAGCCATTGAAAAACCTTCCATTTTACTAAGTATGTTGGTTGCCCAGTACACATAGCAAAATGGAACAACAAAAAGCCACTTGCAGCCCTATTAGATAAGCTGCAAGGTGGGAAATAAGCACTGGATCCTATGGTTTGGTGGTTAAGCTTCCCAAAAAGCTAAACCACATAAGCTGGGTCCAACAGATAAGCTTTTTGTGAGCTTATGAAAATGCTATGAATACTGAGTATTTAGGATGCTCAGTAAAGTGGTGATAAGTTAAAGCTAATTGCAGCCTAGTTAAATAAGCTACAAATTGGAATTGAAGGACAGGATCATAAAGTTTGGTGGTTAAGCTTCAAATAAAACTAAACCACATAAGCTTTAGATCACTAATGAGCTTATAAGGAGCTTGTGGAAATGGTGTAAGATAACTGATTACTCAGTTATCTGTTGAGAATGGGCAAACAATCAAGCTCCTATCTAACTTATCAAAGAAGCTTAAACAAGCTCAACAAGCACTAAGACTATGAGCTGACTTGCTTGGCTTTGTGAAAAGCCAAGGTCACACTCTCAAGCTCAGTGAGGAGCTTGTGGCAAGCTTATGAAGATCCACTCACCTTCACTGTTTGCTTCAGTGAAGGGAGTAAGGTGGAACAAAATATGGGGTTTATAAGCTATCTACTTAAGCTACAATTATTAAATAAGCACTGAACCTAAGAAATGAGCTTATTGGCTTTCTAAAAAGCCAAGAAGCACATGGTGGGTCCACTACTGAATAAGCTAGGGTCTATTGGAGTTGGTGATCAATACTGAGTGCTCAGTGAACATATCAAAATAAGACAAACTTTAAAGGCTAAATAAGCTAATCTAATGAACACTGAGATCCAATTTTATGATTGATCCCTAAAGTACTACTGAAGAGCTTTTCAAAAAGCTAAAAACCAAGTCCTAATGTTTTGGTTTGCACCCTGGAGGAGGGTTTGAAAGTTTGACTAAAACCAAAAGGTGCGCTGGTGCAGGGCACCATCTTGCCCTGCAAGTCTAAATAAGCTATTGCATAAGCTACAATAAAAATGCTAAAAATAAGCTAATGGGTGGTTTTGAAAGATTAGCTAATAGACTATGACTTGTGAAAAGCTCAAAGTCTCAATCCAATCACAAAATTCAAAACAATTCTTTCTATTTTTGGTTTTCTGAAACAAGTATATTTTTGACTTTTTGAAATATAAAGCTAAGTTGACTTTTATGAATTTAAAAGCTAGGTTACTGATTAAATAAGTTATATTAGACTATAAGAACATGAAATTATCAAAGATAAACAACATTTAACACATATATGCAAGGTTATTAGATCAAACAATATCACAGTACTCAAACTTAGAAGATCAAAGTGTCAATTTTACTTTCTTGCTTGAAGTACCCTTTGATTAATATTTCACTGAGTTGTTTAGGTCACATATGCAGTACATCAAACAAGAACAACTACAAAAATAACCCTTAGCTCAGTGTAACTATCCTATCCAAACAACCCTTTAATGAAATTAAATTGAGCTTTTCATACCAAATGACTGTATAAACCCTTTTTATCAAATCCAGTGATTATAACTTGTCACATCAAACCATTTTAAGCCTAAACAAGTAGTCACAAATGTCTAAACCTAGGATTCTCAAAAATTTGTAAAGTGACAGTTAAAAAATGGATTTCAAAGCAACAATAAATTCCAAAACATAAACCTACCTTATAAAGCTAGATTATCATTAACTAACAACAAATAAACATAAAAAAACATGAAATCAAAATAAATAAGATATATAAACAGTACTATGCAAATATCATGAAAATGGCTTACAAGAGATGCAAGCTGAGAACTTGGAACCAAGGACCACTGTTTACATCCTACAGCCTCCCATGAGGCACTACAACCCATGGCAATCCATAATAGCCATGCTTCAAATAGATTCCATCATGAACACATAACTTTTTATTTTATTTTCTATTTTCTTTATTTTTTATCTATTTTTGATTTTAAAAGATTAAAGCTGAATTAAGGTTTCTAAAAGCTCACAAAGCTTTGTCAGGAGCTTATGTGACTTAATGAGTCCATTAAACAACACTAATCAACAATGAATGAAAACGACATGAAAATGAAAGTGGTATGAATAAGAAAACATGAAACTTAAAGGAAACTTGCAATTAAACTGTAAATGAGGGTCCATTACACTATTTTAAAGATTAATACAACATTTGAAACATTAAAAGACATTAATTTTAAAGAAAGCAATAAAGATTAATTATGATACGACTAAGGCTATTCCAAAGTGTTTATTCCTCTGCTCCTCTTCTCTCTTTTATAGTATTCTGAGTTCCTTGGTGACCACTGCATAAATCCCACTTCTCATCTTGTCCATTGGCTAAGCAGAAATAATCCTAGCCGTTTAAAATGCTTTTGGCGCCAAAAGTTATATTGTTGCGTGTGGCCGTTTTTATTGCATTAAATACACCATGGTGGGTTGTAGGGGTGTAAGAGACATGGTAGGAGTAGTTTGGGGTGGTGGAGATAAAGTGGTGTCAGGTTGTAGGGTAGTAGGGGTGGTGGAGGTTGTAGGTTTGACATGTGGATTCCCCTGGTGCAAAACCAGGGGAAGGGGTTTGGTTTAGAGGGTGACAGAGGGGGTAATGAGGTGGAAAGGTGGAGCAAGTGGTGAAGGTGGATGGTGGTGGATGGTGGTAAGCAGGAGGTGAGGTGGAGGTTGAAGAAGGGGACGGGGTCAAACGGTCAACCCAAGTTTTTATTTAAAAAGGGTAAAAGGGTTGGGTAAGTGTTGGGCTTGGGAAGGGTTTTGGGCCTTTTTATTAGTTTTGGATATTTAAGGATTTGGATTTAAGGTTATAAATGGATCCGTTTGGTTTTGTAATTAATAAAGCCCAAGGACTAATCTTGTAATTTGATGAAACTTTAGGGACTGATCATGCCATATTTCTAAAGTATCATAAGGGGCCATTCCTGCCATATAACATTATTACAAGGATAATATTTGTAAATTTTCAATTTTAAAACCTCCAGGGATCATTTATGTAATTTCACCAAAGTTTGAGGGGTGAAATTGTAATTTTCCAAAAGTTATCAAATTGTTCCAAATTGTAAGTTATGAATAGTACAAGGGTGTTATTTGATAAAATTCACTTTTTGAATACCCAGGGACTAATTTTGCCAATTTTGATACTTGAGGGGTAAAAGTTGCCAATATGTGTAAACTTTTATCCAGGGATCATTTGTGAACATTTTTGGTTTCTCAAGGACTTAAGTGACTTTTATTTCATTTTTAACCTCTAGGGACTAGTTTTGCCAATTTATGAAACTTGAGGGACTGAAACTGCCAATTATGCAAACTTTGTTCGTTTTCTATCTGTTTTTGATTATTTTGCATTTGAAACATATAAAACACACTTCTAAGATATTTTAAGTATTATGATGCATATTTGAGTGTTTTTGGATGTTTTGGCAGCTCAGACTAGTATAAAATGATGAGTATTTTGACATTCATCAATCCCCCACACTAAAACATTGCTAGTCCCTAGCAATCTTTTGAGAAAAACTTAATGGATTTGAAAAATTCTTTACCAAAAGTCATCACTTCTGGAGTAGCCAGATGTAAGAACTATGGTACACCTGATAATCGTGTGATTTTGAGCAAACCACCAGCTGTCAACGGATTTGATTAGTCTTTACCAAAAGCCGTTTGCTTCTGGACTAGCCAACTCTTGATGGACTAAGTCAACATCTTGGTGAGCTGATTACCAATTATGGATTTTCCACGGCCTTTACCACAAGCCATAATCTTGCGGGCTAGCCAACTCATTCACTTTATGGGATATGGCGAGTTGATTTACCATACAATTTTGGGCAAATTGCAAGCCATCAACGGATTTGAGATATCTTTACCAAGAGCCGTTTGCTCCTGGATTAGCCAATCCTTATGTGGTTTAGACATGGTGGATTGATTACCATTTGTTGTGTTTAGTGCAAAGCACTTCTACTAAGTGAAAAAATTTAAAATTTTGGCTATTTTGGGGAAAAAGGGCATAAAAGGGTACATAATCGATCAAATTCGCCAGAATTTCCCCCCCACACTTAGAAATGAATATTGTCCTCAATATTCAATATCCCAGCTGTTATGCCGAATCCTTGAACGTAAAAAGATAACATTTAAAGCTAAGTGGGGTAACACAACAATTATTTTATTTTTTTGTATTTACAATTTTTCATTTCATTTTCAAGATATATACAACATGTGGGGCACACCCCCACACTAGGGTGGTATACACGGGTGAAAACCCATGTTTATGCTACTGTTTTTGATTACCGAGTCGCTAGCTTGACTCGACCTCGAATTGATTTGTTCATGAGGAAGCTACTGTTTTTGATAACCGAGTCGCTAGCTTGACTAGACCCTGAATTTAATGGTTCATGGGGAAATGATTGGAAGAGAAATTGGAGTGGGGTCCACTCACAGAATTATGAATGATAAGGTAGGGAGAATCTTTTTGGGTTTTTTAATATAAACAGAAATGAAAAATGTTTTTGTATTTTTAAGTTTTTATATTTATATACAAAGAAAAGGAAAATCCTAATAACCGCCCCTCGAAAGGGAATCTGGGCTTAACAGAGCTCAGCAACTGTGTTTAAACAGCCAACAACCAAATGTTGTAACTGAGGGACTATCAAACTGGGCAAGTTGTATGCTATGAAAAGGAAAATATTTTTGTATTTCATATGTTTTTCATATTATATATATTATATACATATGATAGATATTTCAACAAAACATAAATTCGTTATACGCAGCACAGCCTCCCCGGCAGCGGCGCCAAATTTTGATCCCTCCCAAACCAACCAGGTTTTATCACACAAGCCAACCACTTGTGAATGGTCAACCGTAATATAAGGCCCTGAGCAGGCCGGGAGGAAAAGCAATATAAATTATGAACGGGGAGTATATAAGAATATTCTCGGGTCGTTATGTCCCAACGAGGTGTGAAATCTGTAATACAACGAATCTGTGATCTGGTGAAGTTAAGTATAAAAACAGGAATCTGACTGACTAACACTAGGAATGTGAATAGTAAATAGCTCTTGTCACAGCTATTTCATGTAAAAACGTGCAATCCGAAACCCTAAAATCTAAAAGGATTTACAAACGTACGTTTAGGTTCAAATAAACGTAAACGTACAAAACGAATCAACAAATATAATTACAGTAGGTATTTACATGCCTTAGGGGCTTAAATGCAAATTAAATAAACTTAAGATATTTACTTTATAATTACAAACTTATTTAAAAATTAAGAAAACCTAAAAACCTAAAACGTGTACGTTTACGTTTAAATAAACGTTTACGTACCAAAATAAAACTGAAAACTGATCAGTATAAACCCCACAAATGTGAAATGTATATTTTTGTGATCCTAATAATATAAGAAAATTATTTATGAAAAATAATTTTTACAAGTATATATGTAATTACTATTAAATAAAACTATTATTTGCTATTAATAATTACCTAAAAATAAGAAAAATCTAAAAAATGCTTAGAAAAATAAAATTAAAACTTAGAAAAGTCTAAAATATTATAAAAGAATTTCTGAAACAAAAATTATATTTATTATACAATTATTCTATTTATTATAATTTATTTACTTAAACTATTATTAATTATAATAAATACTTATGAACAGTAAAAAATGTGAAAAAATTATGGAAAGTATATTATTTGATAAAGAAGCTGGGAAAAATAAGCTGGGGTCATCAGCTTATTCCAATAAGCTAGAATAAGCCAAACAGTCACAATAAGCTTAATACACTAAAACTACCTTAAGTATATTAAGTATGCAAAGACTTACGGAACTGGTGTCCCAGAGCAAATGGAAGGGGGTGTGTGTTGTTATGCATGTATACTAGCCTAGAGGTCCCAGGTTCGAATCCCACACACCCCATTTTTTGCATTTTATTTTATTTTTTCATTTTTCTTTTTGCAAAACTGTACACTAAGCTAAAATATGGAACTTTAACAAAACCAACTTTTTCAAAACTTGGAAATAAGCTGTGTGAGAGCTTATTTCCTTAACAGATGGCTTTTAAGCCATAAGGCTTCTAAATAGAAGCTATCACTTAATGTTAAAGCTTCTTTTTGGTTTTTCTTTTTCTAAATTATCTAAATGTTATATTTATATAAGTTTAATAAAGTATGAAAGTTTAGAACCTAAAAATAAGCCATTAGTGGGCTTATTACTCATTCAGTTGAGCTTTTGGGCACTCAGAGGAGTCATAAGCTTGGAATAAGCTTGGGAAAAGCTATACAGTATAAACAAAAGGTATAAGTATGTGTGTATATGTATTATGGACAAGTGTATGCACTTGGATAATACACAGAAGTGTGAGCTTATGGTTTAGTCAGTTGAGCTTAATGGCTTAACTTGGATTGAGTGAAAGCTCAAATGAGCTTGGTATAAGCTCCACATATGGAACAAAAGTAAAAATTTTAAATGTACAAGTATTATGGACAAATATGAATAAGCTAATGCACTGGGATTCACTCATAAGCTTGTAATAAGCTAATAAGCAATCCCAGATACACAGCAATACCAAACACCCCTGCAACCTTTTGCAATGGCCATTTTAGCTTAATAAATAAGCTTCAAAAACTAAAGTGAGAATTAGAGTAGCAAGCTGTGGTGGTAAACTTTCCAAAAAGCCTAAGCTTAAGCTGTGGGGTTCATAGCTGAGCTTTTTAGAAGCCATTGAAAAACCTTCCATTTTACTAAGTATGCTGGTTGCCCAGTACACATAGCAAAATGGAACAACAAAAAGCCACTTGCAGCCCTATTAGATAAGCTGCAAGGTGGGAAATAAGCACTGGATCCTATGGTTTGGTGGTTAAGCTTCCCAAAAAGCTAAACCACATAAGCTGGGTCCAACAGATAAGCTTTTTGTGAGCTTATGAAAATGCTATGAATACTGAGTATTTAGGATGCTCAGTAAAGTGGTGATAAGTTAAAGCTAATTGCAGCCTAGTTAAATAAGCTACAAATTGGAATTGAAGGACAGGATCATAAAGTTTGGTGGTTAAGCTTCAAATAAAACTAAACCACATAAGCTTTAGATCACTAATGAGCTTATAAGGAGCTTGTGGAAATGGTGTAAGATAACTGATTACTCAGTTATCTGTTGAGAATGGGCAAACAATCAAGCTCCTATCTAACTTATCAAATAAGCTTAAACAAACTCAACAAGCACTGAGACTATGAGCTGACTTTCTTGGCTTTGTGAAAAGCCAAGCTCACACTCTTAAGCTCAGTGAGGAGCTTGTGGCAAGCTTATGAAGATCCACTCACCTTCACTGTTTGCTTCAGTGAAGGGAGTAAGGTGGAACAAAATAAGGGGGTTTATAAGCTATCTACTTAAGCTACAACTATTAAATAAGCACTGAACCTAAGAAATGAGCTTATTGGCTTTCTAAAAAGCCAAGAAGCACATGGTGGGGTCCACTACTGAATAAGCTAGGGTCTATTGGAGTTGGTGATCAATACTGAGTGCTCAGTGCACATATCAAAATAAGACAAACTTTAAAGGCTAAATAAGCTAATCTAATGAACACTGAGATCCAATTTTATGATTGATCCCTAAAGTACTACTGAAGAGCTTTTCAAAAAGCTAAAAACCAAGTCCTAATGTTTTGGTTTGCACCCTGGAGGAGGGTTTGAAAGTTTGACCAGAACCAAAAGGTGCCCTGGTGCAGGGCACCATCTTGCCCTGCAAGTCTAAATAAGCTATTGCATAAGCTACAATAAAAATGCTAAAAATAAGCTAATGGGTGGTTTTGAAAGATTAGCTAATAGACTATGACTTGTGAAAAGCTCAAAGTCTCGATCTAATCACAAAATTCAAAACAATTCTTTCTATTTTTGGTTTTCTGAAACAAGTATATTTTTGACTTTTTGAAATATAAAGCTAAGTTGACTTTTATGAATTTAAAAGCTAAGTTACTGATTAAATAAGTTATATTAGACTATAAGAACATGAAATTATCAAAGATAAACAACATTTAACACAGATATGCAAGGTTATTAGATCAAACAATCTCACAGTACTCAAACTTAGAAGATCAAACTGTCAATTTGACTTTCTTGCTTGCAGTACCCTTTGATTAATATTTCACTGAGTTGTTTAGGTCACATATGCAGTACATCAAACAAGAACAACTTCAAAAATAACCATTAGCTCAATGTAACTATCCCATCCAAACAACCCTTTAATGAAATTAAATTGAGCTTTTCATACCAAATGACTGTATAAACCCTTTTTATCAAATCCAGTGATTATAACTTGTCACATCAAACCATTTTAAGCCTAAACAAGTAGTCACAAATGTCTAAACCTAGGATTCTCAAAAATTTGTAAAGTGACAGTTAAAAAATAGATTTCAAAGCAACAATAAATTCCAAAACATAAACCTACCTTATAAAGCTAGATTATCATTAACTAACAACAGATAAACATAAAAAAAACATGAAATCAAAATAAATAAGATATATAAACAGTACTATGCAAATATCATGAAAATGGCTTACAAGAGATGCAAGCTGAGAACTTGGAACCAAGGACCACTGTTTACATCCTACAGCCTCCCATGAGGCACTACAACCCATGGCAATCCATAATAGCCATGCTCCAAACAGATTCCATCATGAACACATAACTTTTTATTTTATTTTCTATTTTCTTTATTTTTTTATCTATTTTTAATTTTAAAAGATTAAAGCTAAATTAAGGTTTCTAAAAGCTCACAAAGCTTTGTCAGGAGCTTATGTGAGTTAATGAGTCCATTAAACAATACTAATCAACAAGGAATGAAAATGAAAGTGGTATGAATAAGAAAACATGAAACTTAAAGGTAACTTGCAATTAAACTGTAAATGAGGTTCCATTACACTATTTTAAAGATTAATACAACATTTGAAACATTAAAAGACATTAATTTTAAAGAAAGCAATAAAGATTAATTATGCTACGACTAAGGCTATTCCAAAGTGTTTATTCCTCTGCTCCTCTTCTCTCTTTTATAGTATTCTGAGTTCCTTGGTAACCACTGCATAAATCCCACTTCTCATCTTGTCCATTGGCTAAGCAGAAATAATCCTAGCCGTTTAAAATGCTTTTGGCGCCAAAAGTTATATTGTTGCGTGTGGCCGTTTTTATTGCATTAAATACACCATGGTGGGTTGTAGGGGTGTAAGAGACATGGTAGGAGTAGTTTGGGGTGGTGGAGATAAAGTGGTGTCAGGTTGTAGGGTAGTAGGGGTGGTGGAGGTTATAGGTTTGACACGTGGAGTCCCCTGGTGCAAAACCAGGGGAAGGGGTTTGGTTTAGAGGGTGACAGAGGGGGTAATGAGGTGGAAAGGTGGAGCAAGTGGTGAAGGTGGATGGTGGTGGATGGTGGTAAGCAGGAGGTGAGGTGGAGGTTGAAGAAGGGGACGGGGTCAAACGGTCAACCCAAGTTTTTATTTAAAAAGGGTAAAAGGGCTGGGTAAGTGTTGGGTCTGGGAAGGGTTTTGGGCCTTTTTATTAGTTTTGGATATTTAAGGATTTGGATTTAAGGTTATAAATGGATCCGTTTGGTTTTGTAGTTAATAAAGCCCAAGGACTAATCTTGTAATTTGATGAAACTTTAGGGACTGATCATGCCATAATTCCAAAGTATCATAAGGGGCCATTCCTGCCATATAACATTAGTACAAGGATAATATTTGTAAATTTTCAATTTTAAAACCTCCAGGGATCATTTATGTAATTTCACCAAAGTTTGAGGGGTGAAATTGTAATTTTCCAAAAGTTATCAAATTGTTCCAAATTGTAAGTTATGAATAGTACAAGGGTGTTATTTGATAAAATTCACTTTTTGAATACCCAGGGACTAATTTTGCCAATTTTGATACTTGAGGGGTAAAAGTTGCCAATATGTGTAAACTTTTATCCAGGGATCATTTGTGAACATTTTTGGTTTCCCAAGGACTTAAGTTGACTTTTATTTCATTTTTAACCTTCAGGGACTAGTTTTGCCAATTTATGAAACTTGAGGGACTGAAACTGCCAATTATGCAAACTTTGTTCTTTTTTATCTGTTTTTGATTATTTTGCATTTGAAACATATAAAACACACTTCTAAGATATTTTAAGTATTATGATGCATATTTGAGTGTTTTTGGATGTTTTGGCAGCTCAGATTAGTATAAAATGATGAGTATTTAGACACTCATCAAAGGTGTACAAAGTTGTCAAGGCACTTTATGGACTTCACCAAGCACCAGGAGCATGGTATACTAGATTGTCTACATTTCTTTTGTAGCATGGCTACAGAAGAGGAGCAATTGACAAGACCCTATTTATTAAGAAGAACTCCAGGGACATCATTATAGTACTGGTCTATGTGGATGATATTATTTTTGGCTCCACAAAGGAAGCATGGTGCAGGGAATTTGAAGATTTGATGAAAGGTGAATTTCAGATGAGTGCAATGGGGGAATTAACATTTTTCTTAGGGCTACAAGTCAAACAACATCCTGAATGGATTTTTATTTATCAAGAAAAATATGTTAAGGACATCTTGAAGAAGTTTGACTTTGACCTTTTGAGGACTGCTACTACTCCATATGAACCACCCAAGCTTAAAAATCCAAATGAACAAGATGAGGCTGTGAATGTTCACCTCTATAGATCCATGATTGGATCACTCATGTATCTCACAGCTTCTAGGCCTGACACTACCTTTGCTGTCAGTGCTTGCTCACGACATCAAGTCACTCCATTGACTTCCCACCTAAATGCAGTGAAGAGTGTTAATACAAATATCGCCTAAAAACGTTATTTATATTTCACGATCTTCGCTAAGTTTTGTTAACGACAAAATGTAAACTTTAGTTTCTAAGCAAAACATAATCTTAGTTTTTAAGACTTGCATAAACTAGACTTTTGCTACATTTTACATTTCATAAAACACAACACAAGTTTATTTCTTAAATTAGAAATTGTCACATCACATTTATGGCAAGTTTTGTCATTATGTATTTATGGAAAGAAATGTGTTTGACTAACTTTGTTGTTGCTTGCAAGCTTTGTGTTTGACTTGTTTTTAAGTGATGTGACATTGTTTGGTTGCTAGGAGTTATGAGACAAGACCTTGTTTGGTTTGAAGAGTTATTGCAAAAACCTACTGCAGACCCGGCGGTACCCTGGGGTACACGGGCGGAACCCATTCGAGGGTTCCGCCTGATCCGCCAAGCATGCAGTGTGGTGTGCTATAAATACCAAGCCATAACTTGATTTTTGGCTAACCTCTTGAGATCATATTTTACACACACACTCATCTTTTCTTCTAACCTCTTAACATTGTAAATGTGAAGTTTCCTTTTGTAGCAAAGAAGCTCACAAGGTCATCAAAAGTTACAAGTTTCCAACACAACGTTGCAAGACTTGTTAGCTTAGTATTGTGTAAACTCTTATTGTTTACACGTCATTTGTTTGTGTATATTCTGAAGTGAGTGGTTAGTATTTTAGTCCTCAAAATACAAAGAGTGTTGGGAGTTGTTGTACCCTAGTAAAAGAACTAACGGGAGTGGTTGTGCCCTTGTAAAAGAACTCGACATTTAGCTTTGTATCGGTAAAAGTATAAGCGACGTGTAAGGTTTTCTCCGCCGGTGAAAGGGGCTTGTTGACTAGTGAAAGAAACTCTCGAGTTGGATACTCGGGGCGTGGACGTAGGGCAAGGAAAAAGAGTCCTTGTAGCCGAACCACGATAAATACTCGTGTTGTGGTTTGATCGTTTCTTTCATTTACTTGCATGTTATATATTATGTTTGTGCATATATCTTTGATCAAACGGAAAGTTTCAAAGCTAACTTAACAAGTTAAAAAGATTTTAATCGGTAAACTATTCAACCCCCCTTCTAGTTTTCCACAATTGGCATCAAGAGCTACGTTACTCAAGCTTTTAAAATATATTGTGTTTTAAAACTTGAAACGATCCATGGATTTTGAAAATTACAAAGAAGGGCAATCTATGCAAAGACCACCACTCTTTGAAGCAAATGGTTTTATATATTGGAAAAACCATTTTGAAACTTACGTGAAATCTAAAGATATAGATTTGTGGTATATAATTATTGATGGTGATAACGTAGTTACTAACATCAAAGATGATGATTAGAAGAAGTTAATAGGTAAAAATAATGAAGCTAAAATGATGATTTATAATGCTTTGCCTAAGAAAGAATATGAAAGAGTCTTTTTGTGTAAAACTGTTGGATCGTGTACACCTTGAACTTGTGTTGATAATGATACTTTGAGTGATATCACTAAGTATGCGGAATCTACTTAATGATACTTAGAAGATTAATTGTAAGTGAAACAGATTAATGTGTGAACAATGAATATAACAAAACAACTAGCTCCAATATTATTAATAATAATAATACGAGTGATCTGAGATATCACTAGGGTTACACCTTGAAGCTCTAAGAAAACGTATATCTAAGTTATCATCTAGGATCTCCTTTTATAGAACAAGGAGTCCTCTTGTACAAGATAAGTATAATACTAATAGAATAAGATATACACAAAATCTTTTCTATGTTTATCAATACGCGTTTCTCTAACAGCTAACAAGTGAGCAGTGGTAATATTTGTTCTTGCAGTGGTAATGAGTTTCCACTGCAAGTACAATCTTCTTGCAGTTGTAACTTCTTCACTAGCCGTGGTAACTGATAGAATAATTCCCAACAATCCTCCCCTAAACTTATGATTTATTAGTAAATCAATAAGTTTCTTCAAGTATACAATAAACCTGAGGATATGGGAATTCTTCCAAACACTTATCTTGTTTTTCTTAATCTTTTATCTGCTCTTACACTTTGATCATATATCCTTTGCAGCAAATCATCTATGACTTCAGTTCTTTCCCAACACCTAAGCTTCACAGTTCTCATTACATCCAATACTCCAGCTCTCAATGGATATTCTTTCTCAACCAACATAAAGACATCAACTCCATCTTGAGTAGAAACATGATGCACAAAACTTGAATCATAGAATTTCCACAAAGTTCTTTGATCATGAGCTTCAAATCTCCAATATCTATCACTTGGGTCAGGTTCATATAGTCTTCTGAAGTGAACCCATAATTCCTTAGCTTTGACATTAACAAGTTCTTCCTTCTTAAACTGATCTTGAACTATTTTCCACAAAGTATCCAGATCTTCTCTATCACAAGATCTAATAACATCTTCAAAATCTCTACAAATATTTGTGACACTTCCAGTTCTGATGATCTTCCAAGCTGAACCAAAACTATCAGAAAAGATTTCCCATCCAACTACTGGATATTTTGCTTGTAGAGGTTCAATATTAAGCACATCAGTTTCTATGAACAACATGTTTGTAACTTGTTCTTCAGTCAACTTGCTAGGACCTTCTTCTTCTTGAGATGGTTTCTGAGTCTTCAACTTCTTTGCTTCTTTTGATTCAAGACTCACTCCAGTCCTTTTTGTCTTCATAGATAATGGTTCTTGATTCATTGGAATGAATTTACTATCTTGTCTTTTGATTCTATAGTAAATACCTTCAATCTGATCATGTGACATTCCTTTGAATTGACTCATCTTCATATTACCAACATGACAACAATAAATCTTCATCTCAGAAATAATTTGTGCCTTTGTAAGTTTCCTTGGCACCTTTTGACCTTTTCTTGCATCTCCAATGATTTGATCAAGAGCCTGCTGATTTTTCATAAGAATGAAATCCTTAAGTTGAGCAGACCTTTGTTCTTCATTCAAAGTTGTATTAGCAATCAATTCAATAGCCTTCTTCCTAATTATTTGATCATTGTTAATCAAATAATCAATTTCTTCTTCTGTAGGCACATATGAAAATTCTGGAGGTTTCTCATACATAATTGTTGGAGAGATACTTGAAATAGGTTCTGCTACAACAGCTTCAAGTTTATCCAACCTTGTTGCTTCCATGAAACTAGCAACTTCATCTTCCTTGATCTTTTTAATTCTTTCATACTCTTCAGCTTGTTGTTGTTCAGCTAACTTATGATCATAGTCAATCTGAGCTTGTTTAAACTCAGAAATCTTTCTTGTCACTTGATCTGAAGCAATTTCAATAGCCTTTCCTTTAACTAAGCTTCTTCTGACAGCTTCTTCCTCTGCAGTGGTAATACCTTGACTAGCAGTGGGAATATTTTCACTCACAGTGGTAAGTTGTTGATCAGTGTAAACTTGTTCTACCTCAGTGGAAATTGGTTGAGCAGTTCCAACTAAATCATCAAAATTAAAACCTGCATCAGTATCCAAGTCTCCAAATCCCAATTTCCTCCCCTCAGGCTCAGCATCATCAACTTTTACTTGATCATCATCAGAATCAGGAAGCTCAGTAAACTCTTTATCCCAATTTTTACTCCTCTCCTTAAGTTCTGCATCTGGTTTCCTCCCCTGTTTGGAAGAAGTTCCCAAATCATAACCAGATCCTGTAGAAATACCATCATGAGTGGATGATGGAGAAGAAACCACAACTTGAACATGTCTTTTCTTCTTGAGATCCACAACTTCAGCCTGCAACTTTTGAATCTCAGTCTTCAATTGATTCAACTCTGTGGCATGTTGTACTTTGGTCAGTGCCAGATCTTTCTCCAGAGTTTGAACCTGTTTGGTTAATTTGGTACATAATCCCATCAATTCAGTTAGTGTCACACTGCCTTCATCACTTCCAACTGTGTTACCTGTTGGGAGAGGTGAATCATAAGGCATTGATTCAGGCTCTTCTCTAGTTGGACTAGATTGAAGCCTTGAACCACCACTGCTTGTTCCTAAACCATAAGGATCAGCAACATGCAATGTTGTCATGGAAGGAGTTGGCTGTTTTTGCCTCCTTTCATATGTGTGAGTTATAGCAGGAAAATGTTGAATTTGTGGAACAGAAATAGTGGGTGTGTGATGGGATACAACTGGGATTGTTGCATCTTCACCCTGTAGTTGTGAAATCTTTGCAAGCATGTTTGGTAAAAGAGGATGAGTCATTCCATCCCAAAGATCTGAAGCCTTACTCATGTTTTGAAATACTTTTGGCTTAAGATATGGAGTGTCATAAATCCTATTATGATTATGCAGTTGAAATTCATTTAACACTGCTTGCACAAACCTTGGATACATCAAAAATTTGTATGAACTTGTTACATTGCCTTTCATGTTATTAAATATAAACTTTGAAAAATTGAAAGTCCTATCAGAAACCAAGCAAACTAAAGGGTAAGCCATGGTTGATCCAAATTGTTCATAAGAAGTTTTCTTAGGACTTAGGCAATGCAACAGAGTGTGTATCAAAAATCTCCAATGGGGGCAAAAACATCCTTTCTTAAAGGTTACTTTTTGATCAGATGTATCATACCCCATCAGACCAATGTAGTGGAATATGTCTGAATTAGGTAATGTGATGATACCATTGAGATCATCTAATTGGAGAATTCTCCTCAAAGATGACTCAGTAACATCAATAGTTACCCCATCAACTGTGGCTCTAAGAGCTTCCACAGGTTCATGTATGTCTCCCTGTTCAAGTGTGATGGACTCCGCAGAGTTCCAAAACTGTTTGATTTGAGAAACAAAGATTGTGGGATTCATAGTTAAGGCATACCTTATATGAGTTGAGTTGAGAAAGTCCACAATCTGATGAAAAGTAGGTCCACTCTTGACGTTTGACTTTTGTAGATAAGCCACTTGGTTGTGTTCATCTGCAAACTTGAGAGTCACCATGATTTTGTGATTTGAGAGATGAAAGTGTTAGTAATCGTGAGTAAAAAGCAAGCCGTATAAAATCAATTTATATTAATAGGGTTTTGAGAAAAACGCGGATGGATAATTATCTATAGAAAGATGTATCTTTTGAAGAAATACAATTTGGTAAGTAGATAATTTCCAAAAAAAAAAAAAAAATTAACCCTATTAATAAGGAAAGACATTTATTTTTGGTAACAGCTAGTAAAAATACGATTACTGACACACAGTTGTAACGGCTAGTTCATCAGTGGTAAAATTTACACTTTCAGTGGAAACAATGAACTTGCAGTGGTAAAAATCAACAAAATTTCAAAGAGCAGTGGTAAGTAAAATATGTAAAATGTGCTGCTCTTATCATAGTTTTTAGCAAACTATCAGCTATCAACGGATTTGATAAGTCTTTACCATGAGCCGTTTGCTTATGGACTAGCTGATTCTTATGTGGGTTAGACATGGTGAATCAATAACCATTTGTTGTGTGTCAATATTACACACCTTATTACTCCAATGATATGTAACATCACAAAATAAATCTCATCTTAACTCACAAATATTAACCCAAGTAACTTTTTAACTGAGTTACTATACACAAAATATCTTCTCAAAAGTCAAACCACAGTTACTCCTCAAATCAACCAAAACAGATGGAAGTAAATAATCTTCATTAATTATTGTAACACCTAACCTTGGCTTATTTAACCTCCTCCAAACACAACATCTCAGTCACCAACAATCTTTCAACCCTAATAGCCCACAACAAAATCTCAAAAACCAATTTGCATTCAAAAATCATGTCAGCAAACCCTGAGTCCTCTAATCAACACTCTTCTGTTCCAACATCAGAAGAAGAAGTACCACCATATCCATGGGGACTTGGAGGTTCTGATTTTGAGAAAGAAATAAAGAACCGATGGGATGTGGAAGACAAGAAATGGAATGCATACATAGAGGGTGAATCAAGCCATAATACAAATCCTGCTGAGCTTGTCTCTCCCTTCATCTGGACATCTGATGAAGAATCTTCAGAGGAAGATAATGAAGAACCAACCTTTCTTCCTCCTTCCACACCAGAGAGATCTCAACCAAGATCAAGTATGAGAGATCCATCTCTCCCAACATCATCAAACTTGATGGTGGATCTTCCTGCTCCAGAACCTTGTCTTCTGCATCAAGAACACATTGGACAGAGCAAAAAAGCTCAAATCACACATAAGGGAAAGGAGAAGCAGAAGTAAATGATTGATGAATGTTGCCAAGGACCAAAGTTTGTGAGTATTTTCTTGACTTTGGTACTTGTGCATCTTCACAGTCTTCCTTCTCTTCTTTTTCCATTTTCAGCTTCAGCTTCTTCATTGTACTTGTCATAGCCTCAAGTATTATGTAATAATAGATAGAAGCTAGTAGTACACAAGTAGCCAAATGTATTAGGAATGATCTTTGTAATCCAATTGGAACCTTGAATGTAAGCTGTATCTTATGTCTTGAAATGAAAAGATCTTCATAATTAGCATAATATGTAAGACCTTCAGCATTATTTTGTTTGCAATAGAGACTAAATACAGCTCATTAGACCACTTCCTTGGCTATATCTCTTGGTGACTGTAACACACATCTTGCAATTACATGAACATTTGCAGAACAGACATATATCAAACAACTTGAAACCATATTAGTTCAACTCAGAAAATATCATCAAGTCATTCATAGAAAACATTAATCTTTGATTGTCCCTGCACACATCATAAACAAATTAGTACCTTTTGGGGACCCAAGCCACAAATGACTTGGATCTGCCTCGTGTATCAATATAATTATATCTATCAAAGGTCATTGATACACCATTGGGATTGTTTGTTGTTCCTTTTGGTTTCCATTCCCAACGAGCTGAGGCCTTAACAGCTTTTCCCAATTTTACCCTTTTCTTTTGAACATCAGTGGAAACAATTGGTCTTGCAGTGGTAACTGCATGCCTAGCAGTGGAAACTGCTGGATTAGAAAATTTTGGTCTCCACATTTGGTTCTTGTGATCATTCTTTTCAAAATAAGTCTTTTTCCCTGTTTGGTAAGATTTAACAAAAGAAGTAACAGGGGACTTAGGATAAACTCTGTTATTACTTCTGGCAGTGGTAACTGCTGGTCTAGCAGTGGAAACATGTTTAATGCCAGTGTTAAGCATAACAGACCTGGGAACCATTTTGCTTAGGGGATTTGGGTGAGTCATTTTATTAGAATTTGATCCATTCACCCTTGTAAAAACTTCCCTTCTTCCCATGTGGTAGGTACAGTCTTTAGCTAAATGGTCAAAGCTACCACATATGTGACAAGCCTTATTGTAAAACACAAAATCACTACCAAACTGTCTAGTTTTAACATGATTCCAACTTCTCATGTTACCTCTAGGAGATTTAGGCCTATCCCTGTACATTTCAGCATACCTAGTAGTAGACCTAGTGAAATTTGACTGTGTTCTAGGCTTCTCTTTAACTTCTTCAGGAATGCTTTTACACTCCTCAACTTTAACATTTTCAGTAACACTAGTTTTAGACTCAACATTCAAACATTCATCTTTAAGAGATGAGTCACTAGCACTATCAAAAGTCTCAACCTCAACCTGAACCTTTTCAGTTTCAACTGGTTTAACAAATTTTGGTCCATAGGTCATGGGTGGATCCTGAAACTCTTCTAAGCCTGTGTGAGCAAGATCAATACCAGGAGGTGCTGGAACACCTCTTAGAGGTGGTGGAACAGTATTGTATCCAAGACCTGATTTAGCTTTGCTCACAATTTGGGCTTCCCAAATTTTGTCAATGCTCTTGGATTGATGGTCTAGAGTTTTCTTAGTAATCTCAATATTCTCACTAGCCTTTTTAACTTTCTCAATCTCTTCCCTAAGAGCTTTATTTACTTCAAGATAAAAATCTAAGTCTCTTTTTAAAACAGCAATATCATCTCTGAACTTAGATTCATTAGCCCTATAATGCTCTATCTGCTTTTCTAAAACACCTAGACCTCTTTTATGATTTGCTAAATTATAATTAGTATGATGTAAATCTAGCATCAGTTCATCATATTGTGTTTTAGAAACCTCTAACTCTTTAGCAGCCTTACAGTTTTTAGAACAAGCATTATCAGTATATACCTCAGAGTCAGAGAAAGCCATGAGTGCATGCTCAGTGGCTAGCATTGCAGATTCTGTATCATCTTCTCCATTCTGACCCATAAAGCTCCAATCAAAGCTTACTCCATCAATAGCCAATAGCACCTTTGGCTCTTCTGTTGTAGGTTCTTTGGCCTTTTCCTTCTTGTACCAAGTTGACTTATTGTCAGATTTCCTTGGTTTTCTGCATTCTCTTGCAAAGTGCCCCTTCTTGTGACAGTTATAGCACTCCACCTTCTTTTTATCAAAACCTACAGTCTCATCTCCACTTATATGAATCTTTCTCCCTGTCTTCTTCCAGAACTTCTTTGATCTTAAGCTGAGCAATGCTACCTGCCATTTGATGTCCATCTCCTCCATATCATCTTCATCAATTTGATCCAAGTCCTCATGATTGAGGATTGAACCACCCACATGGCTGGATATAAAGGCATAGAAAGTAGCATCACTTAGTCCTGCAATCTGCTTCTTTGAGCTCCTAGTGGAAACATTTCCATTACCAGTGGAAACAATCATGTTACCACTGTCATCATCACTGTCACTTTCATCATCAGAACTGTCATTACCTGATGATGATATGAGTGCAACTCCTGCAGAACTTGTCTTTAACTTGCCAGCTTTCTTAAGTCTTTGTTCAATAACTTTGAAGTTATTGTACACATCATTAAGCTTCATTGTCTCAAGATCTGACTTGTCCTCCCATACAGCAACATTTGTATCAAACTCAGCAGGTAAACTTCTTAAAAATTTAAGATTGAGGTCTTCCTTTTCTACCTCTATTCCAAAAGCAGTCAGCTGAGTTACAATCTTTTGTAGCCTTGTGAATATGCTATCAAGAGATTCATTGCTTGATGAGCCAAAATTCTCATAGGTCTGCTTCAGTAAAGTCTTTTGAGTTTTCTTGGTATAGTCATTACCACCAAATACTTCACATATCTCATCAAAGAGGGTCTTTGCATCCTTGTATTTGGTAAAAGCCTGGACTTGTTCTCTGGGTAGAGCCATCAATAGCAAACCTCTAGCCTTCAAATCATTCTTAAGTTGGTTTCTTTCATCATTTGTAACTGGACCAGCATTTACTTTTGTTACTGGCTTGCCACCAACTGTCTCAATAGTTGTACCAGGTTTGAATGAATTTCCACACGTTATGATCTCCCATAATGTGTAGTCTTGAACCATAAAGAATTGTTCAATCATAAGCCTCCACATCTCAAAGTCATTAATTTTAAGCTTGGGAAGCTTTGCAGCAATATTAGATTGGCTTGTTTCTGTCTCCATTGTATCTTTTGAATCTGCCATTGGATCTTCTAAATCAAAATATCAAAGCCTTGCTCTGATACCACTTGTTGGATCGTGTACACCTTGAACTTGTGTTGATAATGATACTTTGAGTGATATCACTAAGTATGCGGAATCTACTTAATGATACTTAGAAGATTAATTGTAAGTGAAACAGATTAATGTGTGAACAATGAATATAACAAAACAACTAGCTCCAATATTATTAATAATAATAATACGAGTGATCTGAGATATCACTAGGGTTACACCTTGAAGCTCTAAGAAAACGTATATCTAAGTTATCATCTAGGATCTCCTTTTATAGAACAAGGAGTCCTCTTGTACAAGATAAGTATAATACTAATAGAATAAGATATACACAAAATCTTTTCTATGTTTATCAATACGCGTTTCTCTAACAGCTAACAAGTGAGCAGTGGTAATATTTGTTCTTGCAGTGGTAATGAGTTTCCACTGCAAGTACAATCTTCTTGCAGTTGTAACTTCTTCACTAGCCGTGGTAACTGATAGAATAATTCCCAACAAAAACCGCCAAAGATATTTGGCAATCTTTAATTGTCACTCATCAAGGAAACTCACAAGTGAAAGATAAAAAAATTGATCTTCTTGTTCAACAATATGAACAATTTGTTATTTCGGAAGATGAGATTATTGACAATACTTTTGCTAGATTTAATACCATTATTACTTCACTTAAAGCACTTGACGAATCTTTTTGTAGTAAGAACTTTGTCAGGAAATTTCTTAGAGCACTCCATCCGAAGTGGAGAGCAAAAGTGGCGGCAATTGAAGAATCCAAAGATCTTTCAAGCATGTCACTCGATGAGCTAATTGGAAACCTCAAAGTTCACGAAATGGTAATGGAAAAAGATTCGGAACTAGTTAGAGGCAAGAAAGAAAAAGTTAAGTCCATTGCCTTGGAAACTAGAGTCCAATCAAGTGATGATGAAGAATCTACTTCGGATAGTGATGATGAGGAATATGCTATGGCCGTGAGATACTTCAAGAAGTTCTTTCGTAGGCGAGGAAAGTTTGTAAGGCAACCTAAAGATGACAAGAAAACCTTCCGGAAAGATCGTGATGATCGAAAAGGAAAAGTTGAAAGAAAATGTTATAGGTGTGGAGACACAAGTCATCTTGTAGGAGAATGTCCAAAACCACCCAAGAGCAAACCTCAACAAGCTTTTGTGGGTGGTGCTTGGAGTGACTATGAAGGAGATGATGATGAGCCAAAGAATGATGATATTTCTCTCATGGCTCACAACTCAAATGAGGTACTCTCCGACTCATCTTACTCCTCTATAGATGATGATACTTTACAAAATGAATATAACAAACTTTGTGAGTTAAGCTTAAAAATCATAAACAAAAATAAATTTTTGAAAACTAAAAAGGAGTTTTTAGAAAATGAAGTCTACGAGTTAAAAGAAAAAGCTAAGAGATTAGAAAAGGGTAAAAGTATTGACACCTCATGCAAATCATGTGAAGAACTTAAACTTGAAGTTGAGAAACTTAAAATTACTCAAAATGATCTAATCAAACAAACCACAAAGTTCAAAAAGTTCGATAAGAGCATTTCATGTGCGGATGAAATTATGAAACTTCAAAAGTCACCTTTTGATAAAACAGGTCTAGGTTTCGGGAAGGTAGAAATCATTTAGAGTCAAACGAAACAAGAAAAGAACGCACATGAAACAAACAAAATTGCTACAGCAGCCCGCAGACCAGACGGAACCCAAATTAGGGTTCCGCCAGGTCTGCTGCAGCAGTAACTCCATCCATATCGGATCGTTCAAAATTTGTTAAAGTTACATATAAAAATGGAACAAAACCTGCCTTTAGAACTGGAGTAGGACTTAGTAAAAATGAATTTAGAGCTAAGACTACTCAACCAAGACCTAAGACTCAAATTCCCAAACGCCCCTTTCCAAAGAGCAACTTCAACGCTCGACCAAACTACCAACAAGTTTGGAATCAAAACACTCCTGGACATTACCAAAATTCAAACTACATGCCATGGAACCCTTATGCTCTATTTTCTTATTTGGAACAAATTAATGGTATGCTTAACCAAAATGGACCCATGAGAAATTGGGGACCAAATGTTTGAGTGTTTTTCATAAAATAGGTGTGCCTCAAAGTTTGTTTGGAACCGGATGAATGGATTAAAGATAGCGGTTGTTCAAGGCACATGAAGGGTAATAAAAGCCTCTTCTCAACTTATCACAAATGTAATGGAGGTAATGTTACGTTTGGTAGTAATGCTAAGAGCAAAATCATCGGAAAAGGTACAATCTCTCATGACTCCCTTTCTATAGATGATGTTGCTCATGTTGATAACTTAGGATTTAATCTTCTTAGTATCAGTCAACTTTGTCGTAATAAGTATAATGTCCTTTTTAGTGAAAACGGTAGTAAAATACTTAAAGATGGTATAACCGTATCCAAAGGTGTCCTTAAGAACAACGTATACGTCATGAAGTTGGATTCAACATCTAGAGACAAACTTTGTCTTACCTCATTAGATGAATCTTCAACTTTATGGCATAGACGTTTAGGACACGCTAACATGAGACTAATCCAAAACCTCTCCTCCAAAGACTTAGTTCGAAACCTACCCAAGTTGAAATATGACCAACACTTTTGTGATGCTTGCAAAGTCGGTAAACAAGTCCATAGTAGCCATAAGGCTAAAAACATGGTGTCTACATCTAGGTGTCTAGAACTTTTGCATATGGATTTATTTAGTCCATCCGCTATACAAAGTTATGGAGGTAACTTCTATACTTTGGTCATAGTAGATGATTACTCACGTTATACTTGGACAAAGTTTTTGAAAAATAAAAATGAAGCTTTTGATAAATTTGAGATTCTAAGTAAGAAAATTCAAAATCAAGTAGGGTCTAATATAGTGTCTATTAGAACGGATCACGATCGTGAATTTGATAATGAATTTCAATTTGGAAACTTTTGTGATAAAAATGGAATTACTCATAACTTTTCGGCTCCACGTACTCCTCAATCTAATGGTGTAGTAGAACGTAAAAACCGGACATTACAAGAGATGAGTAGAACAATGCTTAATGAACAAACTATTCCACAAAAGTTTTGGTGTAATGCCGTTGACACATCAACGTACATTCTTAATCGAGTCCTAATTAGACGATTTTTGAATAAAACTCCTGATGAACTTTATAGAGGTAAAAAGCCTACATTAGGATACTTTAGAGTGTTTGGGATTAAATGCTTCATTCTTAACACCAAGGATTATCTCACCAAATTTGACCCAAAGTCTTATGAAGATGTATTTCTTGGATATTCACAAAATAGTAAAGCTTACATTGTTTTGAACAAAGAAACCTTAAGAGTCGAGGAATCGTTAAACGTAACATTTGACGAAAGTCCACCTCCCTCTAAGATATCACCTTTGGTAGATGATGACTTAGTTGAAAGCCAAGCAATTGAATGTCAAGAAATCTTAGGTAATGACAAGGAAGATGAACTATTAAACAAAGAACTTGTCAATGTCAAAGAATCTAAAAGTCATCCATTAGACGGTGTCATAGGCAACATTAACAAAAGAACACTTAGATCAAAAGTTCAAAATGAAAGCAACTACTTTTGTTTCGTGTCAACCATTGAACCGAAAAACATTAATGAAGCCATTAAAGATGAATCTTGGGTAATTGCAATGCAAGAAGAATTAAACCAATTTGTTAGGAATGATGTATGGACATTAGTTCCTCAACCAAAGAGTCAAACAATAATTGGAACAAAATGGGTCTTTCAAAATAAAATGGATGAAAATGGAATTGTGTCTAGAAACAAAGCTAGGCTAGTAGCACAAGGATATAATCAACAAGAAGGCATTGATTACGATGAAACTTTTGCTCCGGTAGCTAGGCTCGAGTCAATTAGAATATTACTTGCTTATGCGTGTGCACATAATTTTAAACTCTTTCAAATGGACGTCAAAAGTGCATTTCTAAACGGAGTCATTAATGAAGAAGTGTATGTTGCTCAACCACCGGGCTTCATCGATTTTGAAAAACCAAATCATGTTTACAAACTTAAAAAGGCTCTTTACGGACTTAAGCAAGCTCCAAAAGCATGGTATGATCGACTTAAAACATTCCTAGTTGACCATAAGTATACCATGGGCTTAGTTGATAATACTCTCTTCACTAAGAAGAAAGATTCACATATTATCATAGTCCAAATCTATGTTGATGACATTATATTCGGATCAACTTGTCAAGAATTATGTGTGGATTTCTCAAAAATCATGCATGACGAGTTTGAAATGAGTATGATGGGAGAACTCAACTTTTTCTTAGGACTCCAAATCAAACAACTAGAAGATGATATCTTCTTTAACCAATCTAAATATATTAAGGACATGCTTAAGAAATTTGAACTAGAAGATTCGAAACCTATCAAAACTCCCATGTCCATGGAAACTAAACTCACCAAGGATGAGGAAAGTGAATCCGTAGATAGCACTAAATATAGAGGTATGATTGGTAGTCTACTTTACCTAACGGCTAGTAGACCCGACATTATGTTTAGTGTTTGTCTATGTGCTCGTTTTCAAGAAGATCCTAAAACTACCCATCTCGAAGCCGTTAAAAGGATTTTTAGGTATATTAAGGGCACTACACATTTAGGTTTATGGTATCCCAAAGGAACGGGAATAGACACCATAGTGTATGCCGACTCGGATCATGCCGGTGACTATGTCGATAGAAAAAGCATAAGTGGTATTTGTACTTTTGTTGGACATTGTCTCACCTCATGGTTCTCTAAGAAGCAAACGGCTCTTGCTATCTCAACAACGGAAGCCGAGTACGTTTCGGCCGGAAAGGCATGTCAACAAGCTCTTTGGATGAAGCAAGCTCTTGTCGACTACGGAATTCAACTCAATGACTTAACAATTCTTTGTGACAACAAAGGTGCCATTGATCTTAGCAAAAACCCGATTCAACATGCTCGTACCAAACATATTGAAATCCGTCATCATTTCCTTCATGACAACGTCCAAAAAGGAAATATCTCAATTGAGAAAGTTTCTTCCGAAGATAACATAGCCGACATTCTCACAAAACCTCTTAAACGTGAGCCTTTTAATCTTCTTAGGCTAGGATTAGGACTCATGGAACCTACATTGTAGTTCTGGACATTAGACAAAAATCACAAAAATCAAAACAAATCCAAAACCATTTTTCTCAGCAGGTTCGGCGGAACCCTCAGCCATAACGGACGGAACCTAACCCAGGGTTCCGCCGTGTCCGTCGACCTGCAGAATCATTTTCTTTGTCTATATTAAACCAAACACCCATTATTTCATACCACCACTTCAAGGCTGCTACTATTCACTTCACCACTCATCCACACCTACGAATTCTTGGTCCTCCATTCATTTACATTGCAAATCAATCATCATTGTAAGTATTCTTAACATGATTACAATCCTGATCTGAGTCTAGGAATTCTATTTCTTGCACAAAAACAAAAACTTGGGGTTATGCACTAACTTGAAAAACTCATGCATTAGATTAGGTGTTTAATAAAACTAATCATGTTTCCCATAGTTAGGAATTGCATCTTTAATTAGTATAAACATGTTTGCTAAAACACCCCATGTCAAATCTTTCCAAAAATTTCTCACAAGTAGGACAAATATTTTTTCGTCTCACATTGAGAATACAAAATCAAAACGTTATTTTTAAAACATCACTTGCATAATGTCTCTTGAATGCTAAAGGGAATACATAACCAATATGTATTTTCAGGTACATTCAAACGAAGCTACATTGAACTAGGAGCGTTTGGGTTATCTTTTGTTTTATATCAAAACTTGCATAAAACGATTTTGAAGCATCAAAATGAGTCAAGATAACCGCACCTCCACATTGTTTTCATATAGGCACACACTAGAACTTCCACATTATAATAGTGGTTTACGTAAACTAAAATGTGAAATTTTGTTGTTCTAGGAATCATCATGCCTCCTCTAACCCACTACGACCACAAGGACACCATTAAGTACCTACCAAAACACCATAAAACCAAAGGCCTTACCGCAAATCACGTAAACGTTTTCAAAGCCCTAGAAAAACACTATGTCCATGAGGGTAGAACCATAGACCCATCTTTCCTAGAAGGCACAAACCTTTACGCCGATTTTGCCATAATCAACTTTGAGTGTCTTTTGAATATCGATGAGCCTATTTGTCCTAGGTTCATTTTAGAGTTCTATGCATCATGCGTCCTCTCAACGGATGATTATGGTCATATGTCTATCCACTTTAGGGTTAGCGGCCACCAATACTCCTTCACTCTTGAGGAGTTTGCTCAAATTTTAAGTGTTCCAAACCGTGGTACTTGCCTCTATTCTGACTTACACTCCCTCTCAACTCTTGACAACCTTCAAGACCGTATCCACCCTTATGACACACCTCTTGTCTCAAAAGACGTTCTCTGTGACCACCTCTTTATTAGGACCACCACCACTAGGAGAACCCGTTCGGGGAATGAGGTCGATAAGGACCCATATGGAATGGAAATGAACGAACTTAAACCCCAATTCAAGAAATGGGAGGAAGTCCTTAGAGCCAATGTCATTAGCACAATAGGGAACCGTGACCATATCAACCTTTGTCTTTGCTACATGCTCTACTCATTATCCGTTAGGCAACCCTTCAATCTTGCCTACTACATGGCCAAGAGAATGGCCGACATTCCCGTGCATGGCACAACGGCTATGCCATATGGAATGCTCTTGACCCATCTCTTTAGGTTCATCTCACCCATTCCACCAACTTCAAATGGTCTTCGTCTTGACTACACTCTCATTCCACACACCTTTGTTCCACTTAGTGATAAGAGAGTTTATAAGGCCCAAGGAAAACGCCCACATCCTCCTACCTCATCATCTTCTTCCTCAACGAGTGAAGATGACAATTTGCCAAACTCTAGGCTCCCACCTCTAGAATACCTTTCTCAACTTCCGGATATTCCAAATGAGTCAGAGGAGTTCAACCAAACAAAGGGGATGTTCAAAAACATCGGGAGATTCCTCGGGAAGATGAAGAAGAAGATGGACCGTCAATGAGTGCGGGTGTGTTAGGAGTGTTTAGCACAAGGTGCTATTGGAACAATTTGGTAGTTTAAACAATCTTTGTGATGTATTTGTGTGTTAGTACAATGTTTGATACACTTTGGAACATGTTTCAACTAACAATGTTGCAGGAAGACAACTTTTGGCAAGTTGTCAAATTTTCATGGTTATGATATTTTCACTAAGTATGGTGAAATTCTCGACCTCAAGGTCAAACTCCTATGATATGTGTGTTTTGGTGTCTAATTTTTGCATTGCCTAACCAGAAATGAAGTATCTCTTTGATTTTAGGAGTTTTCGAAAATTTTGAAAATCGTTTTGCGGGTCAAAAACGCGGACTGTGAACTTTTTCAGCCCTGGCGGATCCGGCGGATCCCAAATTTGGGTTCCGCCAGTACAAATTTTGGGTAACCCAGAATTTGCCCAACGGACCAGACGGTACCCTAATTTGGGTTCCGCCTGTGTCATCTGAGGGTGCCGCTAGTAGGCTGCAGATTTTTTGTTTTCTTTTTCGCCAATTCAACATTGAAACACCAAAATCCAATCCTTTTAGGTAGAAACCCATTACTTGCAATGTGTTTAGCATAATAGGATACTCCTTCTTCCATGAACTTAACCAAAACCAATTCCCGCCAAAATTCAAATTTAACCATAACAACCTCAAGGACCCCTCAAACATAAAGGAAGGAACCCTTTTAAGGGATCCTTGAAATCCCTGAGATTTATACTACCACAAATCCACCAAAACCACTATGCATTTAGTGCAAAACTTGTCTTCTCACTTCACCATTTTCATTGGATTGACTTCCATGATTTGACAACCCACAATTAGTTTTCCAAATCATTAGAAACCTCCATTTTTGTATGGACTAACATCAAATCCAAACACTCCTTTCCATAATCCATCAACACTATAAATTAAGCCATCCTAAACACCATCAAATCACACCTTCCTCAACACAATTTCTGAAACTTTAAACCATTTTAACCATGACCAAGTCAACAAACACCTCTCAACCATCACGACCCATCCAGAGAACCGCCCGGATAAGTGTGAAACCACTATGGTCAAACCAATCCATCAACCTTAGTGTTAGGTCACCATTTATGTAAACACAAGTATGATTTAGAGTGAAATAAGATGAGAATGAGAGATGGTTGATTATGAGACAATATGAAAAGTGAAAGAGCAAGAGTTTCCTTAAGATAATCAAATAACCAACAAACATAATGTTTACATAAGCTTACTATTTATAAGGGAGGAGTTATGGCAACACTCCCTTCCTCCCTTATCTTCAAATTCGTGGGCTTTCAAGCCCATGGGGCTTTAACACATAAGCCTTGTAACATGAAACATAATGAAATAAATACTAAAGCAACCTATTACAAAATGCAATGACCGAGACTTAACTAAATACAAAAGTATGATCCCAACAATCTCCCCCTAAGGGTCGGTCATCACGGTTGCTTGACGTCTTCATCTTTATCGTTGACTTGTGACATGTGAAACTCTAGACGTCTTTAAAAATGATTAGAATGATAATGAATGTACTTTGCCCTTTGTCTTTGTTCTTTGGTGATGATGTAGTGATTGTATCATGAAGTAGTCTGCCATTCGTCACTCCTGCGTCTGTGGTGGTTGAACGCCATTCCAACATACTCATACATCTTCGGATTTTGACATGCACGAAGTTCCTTTACATACTATGAGATCTTTAGGCTTTAAACTTTGTAGATTCTTCTTTATTGACGTAGAATCATTCTTTGAACTTTGTGGTGTTAAGATCTTTGGGGGAGCTTTCTTTGACTTCAAGATGTATGTATGAGCATGTTGGAATCTACCATCATGGAAGTGAGGTACCTGCGAGTAAACAGTTAGAAATAAAACAACCGGTACTTACGGATAAGGAATTAGAGTTCATCAACAGCATATTGTGAAGACTCCCTCTAGTCCTTATCCTGGCCATTCCCATATCAGATACTCCCGAAGGAGCTTACGAGACCTACTAAGTAGCTCAATGACTGGGTGAGTCGCTGGGGATCACTCCACGACTGTAGACCGCTATGGAACCACGCCAAACACTAAGCGTAACCCTGGTGGGGTTACTGAAGTGACCTGCTGTCAGGGCTGTTTGATGTTGACCCTGGCAGGATTTCCATTCAATCATTGAGAAATACTTACGTAATCCTCTCATAAACGTTCTCGGAAGATTGCTAAGATCTGCGAAGGACTCGATAGTTTACAACTGATGCCCATTGATGTAGAACACCATTCGTAGAAATACTAAGTGTTCCTAAGAGATATTTGATGTATCTCAAGGCTCTAGACTCTATAAGTGCACTCCTAGTTTTCCTATGCGGAGACTAGGGAGGGGTCTCCTGCTTCAATATCAACCGTCTCTAAGAGATAGGTCGATAGATTATGCTGGTTCCCCGTGAGAATGAAACAAGTTCTTTTAAGAGAACTTGAGTGGTTAAGAAGGTTTAGTGCATTGTGTCACTGGGTCCATGACGACTTAATCTTCAATACCGGTGTTGTCTTTAGCAACAGCCAGTAGCATACGTATTGAACCCGGTGTCTGCCCTAAGGTTGAATCATCTGGAGGGCTATTTCTTTTCACCCTTTTCTTTACTTTTCTTTTTAATTCTTCAACTCCTTCTTTCCCTTTCATTCATTTCTCCTTTTTTCGTATCATACCTAAGGACTTCTAATTCTAACTATGGGAGATGTCCTTGGGTAGATCCCTCCGGCTCTGGCGGATCATAGGACGGATATTCCTATCTTAATCACCTTATAACTCCGACAGTAGCCAAGAAACCTTTGATTGAAAATCTCTCAAAGTGTTTGTGTTAATTAAATATTTTGTTTAACACTTTGAGAGTTTTATGTACACTTTTGAAGGGCTCCCCCTGCACATGTGCTCATAAGTATTTAATAAATTTGCACATGCGGGAGGAGCAAGCACTTTAGAATTGATCCACTTTCCATGAACAAGACCGATTCGAGACACGCTTACATCACTAGTTAAACTAGCTTGAAGTTATTACCCGGCCTGATCAAGTTCACAGAAAGTTTCTCGAGACGGTACATTTCTACTAAGACATATCCTTTTCGAGACACGCTTACGTGGTTAGTTAAAGAGATGCATTGTCAGCTTTTAGGTGACAACTAGCTCTAGTAACTAACTTGATGTTATTACCCGTCGAGGATAAGTCCTTTCGATATTACTAACTTTTATTGCCTCGTCAATTCCTGGGTCAATACTGAGTCTAGCTCGCACATGATACAACTTTTAAGCTTTGACTGCGTATATTTTAATCACTTTTCCATTTTCTCCCCCTCAAAAATAGCATATAAAATGGTGTTTTTGACAAACTTTTAGATTAAAATATGTCTTTTGAGTCTTACGGGGAGATTCACCAAGAACTTTTGATTTAGAGCAAAGTATTTTGTTTTGACAAGTGCTTCCCCTCAACAAGTGATCAGGTCTTATTGAGGTGAAATACTTGTCCTTTTGAGCAGAATTATGAAAAAATCATAAATGTTTGATTAATTCTACTCAAAAATAAGAATCCTTCGCTCCTTATATTTAGGATTGAGGCACTGATGCGTACCTCAGGGTCCTTTCTTTACAAGTTCGGGTTGTGCACTGTACTGTGTGCACAAGCCATCAAAACATGATTTTGACAAAGCATTTTGATTTTGAATACTCCCCCTCAAATAATGAACATTATTCGAGAGATAGTCTTCTTGAGCAGAATTTAGAATCGTATTAAAGAAATACTTTTTGAAAAATTCTAGAGATGATTCTGCTCAAGGTTTTAGAAAACATAATCAAGTATTATACAACAAAGAATGCTTGAAATTCAAAACTCTTTTACTGTTGAAAGTTGTTTGAGACTCAGAGTCTCTCTTTTGAGTTTTAAAATCTGAAAAAGATTTCCATCTAAAGTTGAACCTCATGGGTTCTTTTTTGAAGATTTGTTTTTGTGATGAATGGAAAACTTCCGGTATTCGGGATGTTCAGATCAGAGACATTCTTTTATTGAAGCCAAAGCATTCCTGATTTTGGAAATATGAAAGGGTTTGAATGACTTTGCTTTGGTCTCCACACTTGTTTTACCGGTGTAAGACAAGAGTGTAGAGTTTGGAAAAATTTGTTTCTCACCATTTTGAATCCATTTACCAGTTTAGCCTTTAAACACTTTTTTGTCCTTTGACCTAAAAATATGTTCCATAAGAAACATTTTGTCGAATGTTGAAATTTGTACTTTCAATGGGAAGACATGTACTTACACACAGAGAAAAATGCATCAGGCACAAACAAGTATAAGATGAATCAAAAAAAATCTCATTCTAAATCAACCTAAGTGCTCAGAATTCTCAAATTAACACACACAATCACAGATTAATTCATTCTTTCACTCGAGATTTACCAATTATTGTCATGGTTTGGGGTTATGATTTGAGTCTATGCTCACTTGTTAGCATCATAATGCCTGAATATTAAACAAACAAACGTCCTAGTAATAGCAGCAAAGACATCGACATCTTAAACCCTAAATCACATGATTCTAATCCTATGTTGTTCCTAATCGAGCAAGTACACCAATCGAGCATTCTTTAGTGTTCTCTAAAGCTATATAAACTAGTTAATTAGACTAAACACATAAAAAAAATGAAAGCCCTGATTGATAACCCTAGTTTCTGATTATGCCTTTTTGACCGTTGAAAACACTTGAAACATTTAGGGAATGATTAGACAACAACCATGAAGAAATTAGAAACTCACAATCGGGAACATTCGAGGAAAAAAAATTGTTAGTCTGAATCGATGAGGTTTATTGATTATGTGTGATACTTGTGAGAATATTTAACGAAACATTTTTAGAGCCCGTTTTATTTTCCATGCAAGATCCTTTTTTTTTTTTTTTTTTTTTTTTTGTGAATCTTTACTCATTAAAGGTTAATTACTTTTCCATTTGAAGTCCAAACAAGGTTAACTTGAATCATTGCAGAAAGAATTTCCTTTCTCCCCCTCGAATTAGCATATATTTTGTGAAACCTTTTTGTACATTTTAATTCGAGAGATCATAGAAGTTTTTGAAAATGAGATTTTAATACGAATGATGAAGAAACATTTTATCCTTGAAGAATTATGATGAGGTGTGCAAACTTCATGATATTGTGAAAAGTTTTCTCCCCCTCAAAACATGTTCCATTTTGACAGAGTAAAGCAAAACTTGTTTTAATGAAGGAACATAGTTTTGAAGTTACGAAGTTTGTACACAGAGAAAGAAGAGTCTTTTTTTTTTTTTTTTTTTTTTTTTTAATATTTAAAGAAAAAAGTTAGATGTTTGACTCACTTAGTTTTAAAGAAAATTTTGCAAATCATCTGGAGTCAAACACCTCATACCAATATAGTGAACTAAATCAACAAACCTTGATGGAGGTAATTATCTCATATGTGAGCAGGATCCAAATTGCGTGTAGATGACTCAGTAATGTCAGGAATGGGTTGAGCCGGTGCAAACGGATTAAAGAACGCTTAAAGAACGCCTCTGGGTCATGCTCTGCGGTTTGTGGAACTGATTTAGGTATGGAGTCTTCAGCTGATTGTCGTGAGTTGGAAACGGTTTGTTTTGCCGTTGTTGGAGATGCAATTGGAGGACCGTCTCTCCCAACAGTTGTTGTTGTTTGTTGAGATGAATCAGGTACTGGAATATTGTCAGGTTGAGCAGTGGAATTAGGTGAGACCTCAGTAGACCGGTATTCAATTGTGTCATCAAACAGTGGAGCAAACAAGGTTTCCAATTCTTTGCGGTTGAGTGGCAATGGTTCAGCCGAAGATTCCGGAGAGTTAAGACGGTTGAATTCGGGTCCTAAGCTGTGTTGCTCAGAAGCCATTGTTGATGTGCTTTTAAACGGTTGGTTGCGGGTCCTAAGCTGTTGTGCTTAGAAACCATAACATTAAGCTCGGGTCTGAAACTGATTTGTTCCGAAGCCATAGTGTTGAAGAATCTGCAAAGAAAGAAAGAAGAGACAAGAAAACAGAGAACAAGGATTCCCAAGAGTAACTGGGTTCCAGATGTTAGAAGCATAAAGATGTAGTGTCAATTATCTTCTTGACACTCGAACACACTATATCAACGATTTCTTTTCTCTCCTCAGGGATAGATGTTGTGGGTTTCACATTAGTTTTGGTGCAACTGTCTAAAATCTTTCCTGTAGGAATCCACCTAAGACCAATTGATTTGAAAATTCTACCCGTGGGTACCCACCTAGTGTTAGATCTAGGAGATGTTTTCCTTTTAGATGCAGTTGAATGAAATGTGGGAGCATCACTTCTTTGAGAAAACCTACGTCCTATGTTGATCCACTTCTTAGGTTTCTGACTTATGACTTTTGGTTCAACGGGTTTGTTTGTCTTAGTCGATTGAGCCTTTTCAAGTGAATTTCCCTTTTGAAGATATTTTAAAGCACAAACAACATGATTATTTATGCAACTACTCTTAGAAGCTATCCAATTCCTATTAGTTTGTTGATTACTCTTAGGTTTTGGTGTGCAACTACAAGCAGTGTTCTGTACTACAGTGGAAGGCATCACATGAGGTTTTGAACCTAGAATTCCATCCTTTTGAAGTAGCGCCTTTTTCCTAGCCTTTTCTAGATCATAGTTCTTGTGCATGTCATATCTTCCATAAGAATCTTTACTTTTAATGCTCGTATTAGACACTGTTTTTGAACTAATCCTAGATGAGCCAGGTATAATCATGTGTTGAGATTTAGCAGACACAGATGCATTTTCCTTAGGCCAAGAATGTGGAGTGACTGGTTTTGTCAAATTGTTATTCTCAACAACTTGGGAGAAAAACCGAGATTTTGAAATTTTAAGTCTTTCAGATTTAAATGCAGTTGGTTGTCTAACCACTGATTGTTTTCTGTTTGTTTGAGAAGGCGGTTTCCCCAAGATTGATAGTTTTGCAAACTTAGTATCCACACTTTGGCCAGTCAGTCTTCTTAATTTGTTTTGCAATTCAGCATGTGCAAACACCTTTGCTTGAATTTGACCTTTTAAAAGCTCATTTTCTTTAACTAATGTATCCACACGTTTACTTTGTTCATTCAAAGATTGACCATTGTTGCCCGAATTTAGAGATTCGTTTTGCAATTTGAGTTCCAGTGAGATGCAATGTGCCTCCAGTTTTGAAAAATCTTTATGAAACTGGGCAATGGTCTTTTTGAGAAGAATGTTTTCAGACTCAAGAGTTTGGTTTGATGTTTCAGTCATTAGATAATCAGGTAAGGACTCAGACTGAGAATATTTGTCAGGACATTGAACAACATTCTGGTCAACCTCTCCTTCATTACTGAAGTTAGGTTGCTCAGATTGTTGTATCTCATTTGCAAGCATAATATGATCAACAGTAGATTGTACCTCAACCATCTGTTCTTTGGCAAAGTTGAGCTCTGAGTCATAAGTGGGTTTGATATTAGCAGAATCAACATCTGTGTCATTCCCCAATCTCCTGCTGTCATCTTGCTCTTCCAAATGTTTATCCTGATAGCCTGTATAACCGACATCTGCAGTATTCCCAACAGTCCTTTCAGCATTCCTTCCTTGTCTATAAGCTTTTTCACCTTGCAAAACAGCTTGATTCCTTATGTTAGAAGAAGAACAAAGATGGTAGTTTGTTTTGTTGGAGAATTGCTGAAGGTACGAGCAATAATTGCGAGTCCTTGATTCAGAATTTTGAAATCCTCATCGTCATCTTCATTGGAATTTGAATAGTATACTGCATCACTGTTGTCATATGGAACAAGTTGAGTTGAAGTCTGCTGCGGAGATGAATCATATTGGATCATGAGGTTTGAAGTAGCAGGTTGTGGATAACTGAAGTAATTCTGTTCATGAACATAATCATGATTTGACATTAACATCACATCTGCTGTATTGGCTTCCAAATCTGCTGTATTGGTTTTCAAATCTGCATATTCATCATCAGATGGAATATCTCTCATGACACTTTGCAAAACAGCATTGAGATTACCCTCTTCAACTTCCATTTGACTAAGTGTGGCATTGTATTCAACATTATCATCAAAGAGTGGAGTTGAATCATAATCTTGAGCTTCCACATCTGCAATATTTTCTGTATATGCCAGAAATGCGATGCTTGGTTTGATAAGATCTTCTTCGTCATCAGTCTCTTCCATTGTGTTAAAGCATTCATAGGTTGAAGTCATCATGCATTTGCCTTTACCAGTAGAGGCTTGTACAAGCTTCACAAGATTTTGCAGAAGTGATTGCATATGATTATTTAGTGTTGCAGGATGGTACTGTGGAATGAAGATATGCTCAGGTGCATTTGGAGGATTGAAGAAGAGACTATTTGGAGTGTAGATTAATGATCCATGGTCAATATCTGGAGATGGTGGACCAGGGAGAATGGTCTTCAGTGGATTCATGCTTAAACAAGATTCAAGAGTTTGCTTCATTCTGATGTGATGAAGTTCTTCTGTACGATGCATAGCTTCAAGATATTTCCACATTTCATAAGCACTGGCTTGAAAGTCCATATACATGTAAATTGAGTTGGGAAGTGCCACTGTTATAAACCATACAGCCTGTTGGTCAGCATCGTACTGAGCAAGTTCAGTTGCATTCAAATCTTCATCAGTTTGTATTCTGATAAACCCTGTTGAGTCAGCAAGAAATATCATTTTGTATGGACCATCTTGAATGGATTTAAGCATGAGATCTGTAGCAGGATGATCTGTGAGCCATAGTAGAAATCTCCGTTTCCAAACAGTATATGTTCCTGGTAGCAACATTGGAGGCCGTGATTCATCGCCAAAGAGCAGAACATGATCAATGAGGGAGCTATGACTTTGTTGTTGATGATACTGTTGCTGATGAGAATATTGGTGAGGAAGGTAGTAGGAAGAAGGTACAGTTGCTGATGACTGTTGCAGATGAGAATATTGGTGAGGAAGGTAGTTGGAAGAAGGTACAGTTGCTGATGACTGTTGCAGATGAGAATATTGGTGAGGAAGGTAGTTGGAAGAAGGTAATTGAGACATTGTAGATGACATATCTCTCTCCCTTGATTGTTGCGACGTAATCGAAATAATCAAACAAAATGTCACACTCAAGGTCGAAATAGTGAATTCAGATTTTCCCTCCAAAAATTATTTGAAAAAATTTCCACTCCCAAAATTTGAAAATCACTTTGAAATGCAATTTAAATGTTGCAGGAAAAATTTGAGTTTCAAAAATTTTGCCGCCAAATTTCACCGAAAAAATTTGAATTTTGGCCTAAAAATTTGAATTTTGGGCCAAAATTTTCAACGTTATACCAAAATTTAAATTTTGTGTAAAAATTGAACGTTTAGTCTACTGTAAAAAATAAATTTTACTCAAATTTTCCCGCCAAAAAACTCTTTTTTTTTTTTTTTTTTTTTTGAAAATAAGTTAGAAGATAGTAGAAAGAGACTTGTGTGAAAGATGGATCTATGTAGAAGATTGAAATGCACGTTCCTTTGGTTAAGTTCAAAATCCCTGGGGTAAGTTGGAATCTTAAGCGTAAAATGAAACTTATGCGTAGACTTTAAAGTTACGCGTAAAGTATGATCTTATGCGTAAACTTGTAAAGTTATGCGTAAGATTTTATGCATAAGGTTCAAAGACCAAACAAATCTTCCAAACTTATCCAAGCTTGAAAGATATCCGAAGTCGAAGTATTCCACTAACTTATCCAAGCTAGGGAAGTACTGAGTCACCGAAGAACGAAGATATCACCTTGGATGAAGTTAAGCGTAGGTAACTGAAATTTACGCGTAAGATAGACTTATGCGTAAATTTTAGGCGTAGAAATTGAAGTTACTCGTAGGTTTAAGGCGTAGACTTCCAAGTAACGCGTAAAAACAGGGTTTTGACCTTAGTTACGCGTAAGAAAAGGGTTTTAGGCCAAAAGTTACGCGTAGAAAGGACAAAAAGTACTGTTGACAGCTTTAGAAACGTACTGTTCACTAGAGTTACGCGTAAACTGGTCAGAACCTTGAAAAATCTCAAATTTTTGAAGAAAAATGCTTAGAAATAAGGTACTTTTGATCAAATAACTTCACCAATACTTAGAAAACACTAACTATTGAAGATTTTGCTACAAAAAAAAAAACTAGTTTTCCAATATCAAAGAAGCTATAAAACCTTAAAAAAACCTTAAAAAATCACAACTTTATGCAAAAACTAAGCCTCAAATCATTATATCAACCTTGAAACTTGTCCAAGCTTCAAGATTTGAGTGAAAGAAACAAAGAAAAATGCAAAAAGATGAAGAATAAGCACCAAACCCCACGTTAGAACCAAGAAACACACTTCAATCTCTATTAGGCGAATGATACCACTTGTTAGGTCACCATTTATGTAAACACAAGTATGATTTAGAGTGAAATAAGATGAGAATGAGAGATGGTTGATTATGAGACAATATGAAAAGTGAAAGAGCAAGTGTTTCCTTAAGATAATCAAATAACCAACAAACATAATGTTTACTAAACCAACAAACATAATGTTTAACAAACATAATGAAAGGCAACACTCCCTTCCTCCCTTATCTTCAAATTCGTGGGCTTTCAAGCCCATGGGGCTTTAACACATAAGCCTTGTAACATGAAACATAATGAAATAAATACTAAAACAACCTATTACAAAATGCAATGACCGAGACTTGACTAAATACAAAAGTATGATCCCAACACTTAGCTCCTCATCATCGGAGGAATTCACATCACCCATCAAAAATGAACATTTTTTGAACCTTGCATCTCCATCTCCATCACCCAAACAACCAAATGAGCACACTCCACCACCTACTAAATCACCTATTGACCCAACTCCACCAAGTGCTCCAACCCAACCATCAAAGACTCCATCACCATCACCATTACCAAAAATTGAACCTATGGAGCTTTTCGGGTCTCTTCCAACATCACCACACCCGTATGTCCAAGATTTAAATGATCTTCCACCAAGACATACCCAACCACCACCTTTTGCAAATCAATCACCAAGGTCAATTCTTGACCTTGATGAAGATCTTGAACTTACCCAACCACCACAACAAGTATACCAACCACCTAAACCATTGTTATTTCACCCAATCTACCGTGAAATCCATGGTCCTCTTTATGGAGAACCAAATTTTGAAAACCATGATCACCCAACTCCACCACCTTCTCAAGCCCAAACCTATGAGTCTTTCTTTCCCTCTTATAAGGAAATACAAAGCATGGTTGACACCCACCTTCATCAAGCAATGGAATTTCAAACCACCTTGCTTGACTCAATACCAAATCCATCCTCTATCCAAGAACGAAAACCAAACCAACCCCTAAACCAAGAAACTAAAACCAACCCATTTTCACCCAACCATCCACATATTTGCTCAAATTGTGAGCAAATGGGTGAAACCATCAAAACCTTGCTTCACCAATTCCAAAATGAAACCCGGTTTGCATTCCAACATGTCATTGAACGTTTGGATGCACTTTCCCATTCCAACAAATCCTAGACAACTTATGGAGGCCGTTTGCCCCAATCTAGGAATGTAGGATTTTACTTTATTTTCTTGGTTATTTTTTTAGTTTTTGTGTACAAGTAAAAGAATAAGTCCACATTTCTTGTCTTTTGACTTTTATAAGTCAAAATTTTACTTGGAATGGTATTTCTTTCTACTTAATTTTGTGCATTGTTGGTTGATCAATCTTTGGTTTGTCAATGTGGTTGCAATATGTGTGGTAACTACAAGCTTGACTATATATATCACCAACTAACCATTTTTTTGTAGGTCTCAAAATCCATGTTTCCCATCTTGGCACTCCATTTAGGGGGAGTATCGACCAAGGGGGAGCATGCCCATTATTCCGCTTCGCTACTCTACTTTTTGTTTCGACAAAAAGGGGGAGAAATATATTAAACCTTCAATACTTGATATGCTTTTCGTCTCTTAAGTAAAACAAGGTTAATATAATTTTTTTTTAAGTCTTGAAAACCAAGATTTTGCATGTTACTTAAAAACAAAGTTTATGTTTTGTCATCAACAAAAAGGGGGAGATTGTTAATACAAATATCGCCTAAAAACGTTATTTATATTTTACGATCTTCGCTAAGTTTTGTTAACGACAAAATGTAAACTTTAGTTTCTAAGCAAAACATAATCTTAGTTTTTAAGACTTGCATAAACTAGACTTTTGCTACATTTTACATTTCATAAAACACAACACAAGTTTATTTCTTAAATTAGAAATTGTCACATCACATTTATGACAAGTTTTGTCATTATGCATTTGTGGAAAGAAATGTGTTTGACTAACTTTGTTGTTGCTTGCAAGCTTTGTGTTTGACTTGTTTTTAAGTGATGTGACATTGTTTGGTTGCTAGGAGTTATGAGACAAGACCTTGTTTGGTTTGAAGAGTTATTGCAAAAACCTACTGCAGACCCGACGGTACCCTGGGGTACACGGGCGGAACCCATTCGAGGGTTCCGCCTGATCCGCCAAGCATGCAGTGTGGTGTGCTATAAATACCAAGCCATAACTTGATTTTTGGCTAACCTCTTGAGATCATATTTTACACACACACTCATCTTTTCTTCTAACCTCTTAACATTGTAAATGTGAAGTTTCCTTTTGTAGCAAAGAAGCTCACAAGGTCATCAAAAGTTACAAGTTTCCAACACAACGTTGCAAGACTTGTTAGCTTAGTATTGTGTAAACTCTTATTATTTACACGTCATTTGTTTGTGTATATTCTGAAGTGAGTGGTTAGTATTTTAGTCCTCAAAATACAAAGAGTGTTGGGAGTTGTTGTACCCTAGTAAAAGAACTAACGGGAGTGGTTGTGCCCTTGTAAAAGAACTCGACATTTAGCTTTGTGTCGATAAAAGTATAAGCGACGTGTAAGGTTTGCTCCGCCGGTGAAAGGAGCTTGTTGACTAGTGAAAGAAACTCTCGAGTTGGATACTCGGGGCGTGGACGTAGGGCACGAAAAAAGAGTCCTTGTAGCCGAACCACGATAAATACTCGTGTTGTGGTTTGATCGTTTCTTTCATTTACTTGCATGTTATATATTGTGTTTGTGCATATATCTTTGATCAAACAGAAAGTTTCATAGCTAACTTAACAAGTTAAAAAGATTTTAATCGGTAAACTATTCAACCCCCCTTCTAGTTTTCCACAAAGAGGATTTTCAGGTACATCAAAGGCCAACCCAAGTTAGGCCTTTGGTACCCAAGGGAATCACCATTTGTGTTGGAAGCATACAGTGATAGTGATTATGCAGGAGCTAATTTGGACAGGAAATCCACAACAGGAGGTTGTCAATTTCTTAGTACAAGACTCATCTCTTGGCAGTGCAAGAAACAACCCATTGTGGCTACTTCTACTACTGAAGCAGAATATGTTGCTGCTGCCAACTGTTGTGGTCAGGTACTTTGGATTCAGAATCAAATGTTGGATTATGGGTCTAACTTCATGAACACTAAAATCTACATTGATAATCAAAGTACTATTTCTATTGTTAAAAATCATGTTTTTCATCAAAGAACTAAACATATTGAAATTAGACACCATTTTATAAGAGATGCAAATGAGAAGCATCTAATTCAAGTGCTTAAAATTCATACTGATGATAATGTGGCTGATTTATTAACAAAGGCTTTTGATGGACCTAGGTTTAATCACCTAGTTGTCAACATTGGGATGGTCAACCCTTGAATGCTATGTTTGAGAGGAGGCATAAGCCTCAGGGGAGGCATATGCCTCGAGGGAGGATTATACATGTTGTATATTATGCAGGTTATTATGTTTACTAACTTTGTTTTGCAGGTTTCTTACTAATTTTGTATATTATTATGGTTGTCTTTTGTGTTCTGTTTAAATGTTTGGTTGCAGGTTATGTTCCTACTGATGAAAAGACAAAATAAAAGGTTCTTTTATTATTGAAGAAACAGAAAGTACATCATCAACACCATCAAACATCAGGAGTACAAAAGTCACCATCTAACAACATTCAAACAACTAACAACAAACCACCTTCTAAACCAAAAACATCACCACCTCCCACAGACCAAATCTCTACTCCATCTTCCTCTTCCCTTTTCCCATGTCCTTGGGGTCAGGCATCCTCTTGTGGACCCCTCTGGATTGTATGTCTTTGTTCCAGAGCTTGGGAGAAGTAAGTCCAAGGACAACCTTCAGTGGACCCTTGTTCCTTTGAGAAGACTGTGGCTCTTCAGGGACAGAGATCTTCCTCATATCAGCACAAACCCACTCCATCTGACGAGTAAGGAATGCTGTGACAGGAGTAAAATCAGGGACAACAACTGCAACAGGAGTTGGAGCTTCATCTGTTTCTTCTGATGAGGATGGAGATGGACAAAACTCTGATGGTCCTTCACCAATATAGTAGTATGCTCTTTGTATTTTGGGAATGTCAAAGATGGAATCAGAAGAAGAATCAGAGGAAATATCAATAATTTTAGGGTTTGATTTCATGATTGGTGTGTTTAGAAAGGCTTTGGTGTGATGGTATGAGTGTACTATTGAGTTGTGAGTAGCTTATGCCTTGAAGAACTTCTTTATAAAGACTTGATTTGGGATTAATATGAGTTAATGCAAGTTAATGGGAGGTAGTTGAGTTAGTAGCAATTACTAATTGTGCAAGTTGTCCATTTATGTGGATTCTTCAGATGAAAGTCACTTGGGTTTAACCAGTTGCTGCTGATAACATCAACTTTATTCTTAAGTTTGTTCCTGCTGATGGTTTATCATAGATTAATTTGTTCAGGGTAATGCAAATTTTTCAGAAGAATAACAATCAAGTAAAGACAAACAAGGCAACATGTTTATTGAAACTTCAGAAGTACAAACAGGAAAAATATTGAAAGTTTCAAACAAGTAATACAAGCCTATCAATCCTATACTTCCTATTCTACTTTGATCTTGCCCTTGCCTTCAGCTATCTTCTCCTTGCCTTTGTTGGTGTTGAAGATTCCTTGCTACTGGGGACAAGGCAACCCAATCACCACTTTCCTTGTCTTTGGCAATGGTGGATTTGACCTTCTTCCTCTTGATGGTCGCTTTAGACGAGAGGATTGGGGATTCTCAGGTGTTGTAGGGTTGTAGAGTGCATCACTCTCATCATCATCTTCATTAGAAGAAGTGAAGATGAAGGGAGACTCATTAGGATTGGGGACTCTGTTTGCCCTCTCCAATGCATTCCACTGTCTCTCTATCTCTTTCTGGTATTCAGGATCATCAATTTCAGACGGGTATGATGGAAGATCCTCTGATGATGATGAACTTCAAGCAGGTACATCATGTCTCTTCTTTTTGGCTTGCTCTTTTGTAAGACCCCGTAGGAGGGTTGGCATTCTGAGTGGTGATGGAGATGTTAGTGACTCTGATGAATCAGATGAGTCAGAAGCAAGGTTGATGATGCTCGGATTGGATGCCATGGTTCTTAATTGCTTGGTGGATTTGTAATTAGGGATTTGTATTGTTCAAGTTGTGTGGTGATATTTGGGAATCATTACCCTATATTTATAAGACCATCCAAATCGTGTGTATTTATTACCATAAATGCGAGGTGTTTTATAGATAATTAAGGGTGAATCGAAATTTGAATAAAGAGATTTTCAAAGATATTTGTTTACCACTGAAGTTGTGATTCTGCTGATTGACTTTGTGGATGTTGCTGTTTAATGAATGGTTGACCGTAGTCAACAATTGATTGATTTTTGCGGATTGACCATCTGGTTTCTGCCGTTTGACTTGGTTTCTACTGAAGAGTCAGTTTAATTGGGATATTCTTAAGTCGATTATTGGTCAAAGATTGGTTTCCATAATTTATACCAATTACACTCCACGTTTGGTAACTTACCATAATTAACCTCGACGTGCAAATTCCACTCATAATTAACTGATTCCCTCACGCTATAACTTTTAAAAACCCTTTCAACATTATTCAGTACTCCTAACCCTAATTTCTTCTTATCAATCAATGGCTGCACTACTTTTCAAAGGTGATCATAATAAGCATGCTTTTCTAGGTCGTGGTAAGGGTGATGATGACTATGTGGGAATGATGGAATTTCTCCAAAGATCCGAGATTCATTATGCCTTAACCCGTTATCCTAATATTATTTATGAATCTCTGGTTACACAATTTTGGCAAATGGCAAGGACGAGGTCTGTTGATGATGGACCAACAGAGATTGTTGCTATGATAGATGGGGAAGAATGTGTTGTCACTGAGTCATTGGTCAGAACTCAACTACAATTGGATGATGAAGGTGGGGTGAGCGAATTAGCTAAGGAAGAAATACTTGCAGGTCTTCAGGCTATCAGATATAATGGTGATGGGAAAGTGTGGTACAAGAATTTGTTTTGCCCTAAATGGAGTTTTTGACACACACTTTGCTTCAGTGTATGAGTTCTAAGTCTGGTGGATGGGATCAATTTTCAACAGACATTGCTCTTGCCATTGTGTGTCTTTCTCAGGGAAGAACCTTTAACTTTTCTAAGTATATATTTGATGAAATGCTTGGTAATGTTAAGGATACCAAACTTAAATATTTAATGTATCCTAGGTTTCTTCAAATTATTTTAGATATTCAGACCACTGATCCTACCCATTTGCCTGTTAAGGGTTTATCAAGAAAGCTTTTTGCTCAAATGAAAATCAAATATACAGGAGAACACAGACCCTTACTCCCTGTTATGTTGCCTGTTGGCAATGCCCCTGATGGAGTAGGTGCTGATGTAGCTGCTGGTGGTCAGGATCCTGCTGATGCTCAAGCATTAGAGGATTCCCCTAACAGGACTGAAGTTGCTACTGATGCAAGTGCATCAGTGGCTCCTGATGTTCAGCCACCACCCTCTCCTAGGCCACCCATACCTATACCTTCACAAATGGCTAATACTTCTCCTGAGCATGTGCTCACTGAGAACTTAGGCCCTGACCAACCTGTACATTCTCCACAGTATACAAGACTTCCAACACCTAGTCCCTTGAGACCTAACTTTGAGGATAATGTTGATGTATAGGACCAATGATGCTTCCAATGCCACAGATATCCCTGTTGGTGGAACTGAAGGTCCTGTTACTCTTACTTCTTTGACTGTTTTGTTGAACAGGTATGTGAATAAGGTGGACAAGTTGGAAAAGGATCTGAATCTCACAAAAAAGAATCTTGGAGGAGCTGTTCTGACTCTCATTACAAGAGTCAAGAAGTTGGAGGTTAAGCTCAAGAACAGGAAGAGAAAAGGTGATGTGTGTGAATCAGATGATGAGTCTACAAAAGCATCTGACACAATTGATTTGGAAGGACATGAACTTCTTGCTACTACCACACTAGATAGTGTTCAGAAGGATGCTACTGATTCTAGGCCTACACCACCTACTCATTTTGCTGATAAAAGTGTTCAAAAGGATCAAATAGTAATTTATGTCAGGAGAAAGCACTCTACTGATAAGACTTCTGCCGATGCTTCTAGGAAGGAAGTATTTCCAGATCCTATGCCAGAGGTGGTTACTCATGATACATCAGCAGATATATACAAGTTGAATGTCCTGCTGTTTCTACTGATAAGCATTTTGTTCCTCCTGAGGCTGCTTCAACTCAGAAAGATAAAGGAAAGTCCATCATGGTTGACCAGGACATTTTTTCAAGAGTGAAGTCAAAAGAGGAACTTGCTAATGAGAAGCTTAGTGAGCTTGTTGCAGCAAACTGGCAAGCTAAAGAGGATGCTGCAGCAACAAAGATTCAGTTGGATATGAAAGCATCAAAAGAACTTGCTAGGAAAATCCAGGCTGATTTGGATATAATGGGAACTCCATTTACTAGTACTCTACCTGCTGAAAGACAAAGGGAACTAGATGAAATTGCTAAGAGTCTATCTGCAGAGCAATGGGAAAATTTGGCTAAACAAACTGCTAATAAGCCTACTTTGGCTGAATCTGTGCTTGGAGTTAATTATCAGGCCACTGATTTTGCTAAGATGATGGTTGAAAGAGGTAAGTTGCAGAGACAACAAGAGGAAGAAAGAAAAGCTAAAGAGCTAAGGGAAAGACCTTGGACAAAAGCAGAAATCAAGAAATATATGAGGAATTTTGTTAAGAACCAAGGATGTTCTATGTTTGGGTCAGGATGGACTCAAAAGAAAGTTTGGGGATTTTCAGATTCTCAGCTCACTTACTACTATGACAAAATAATTTCTAATCTTCATTCCTCTGGTATTCATGTCCAAGATGTATTAGAGAAGCGTGGCAGACTTTTGGAAAGGCCTATTGCTAAGAGAACTAGGCTTGATGATTTTGCTGATCAGCCTTCTAAACCCACTGAGTCATCGTTTGGTGATCAAGAGAAAGTACACTCTCCTTCAGTGTTAACTCAGGTGGATAATTCTACTGATGCTGCTCCTTCAGATATTGTTCCAGAGTCTGTTCCAACTGAAGCTACTCTCCCTGATTCTACTGAAGCTCAACCTGATGTTTCTCATGATGCTTCAGTAGATGTTACTACTGAAGCTTCAGAACAAGTTCCTCTTGATGCTTCAAGACAAGTTCCTAAAGAAGAAACTGCTGATGGTCCTTCACTTCCTTCTACTTCTGGCCCTAGGAGAAAAACTAAAGCTAAAAAGAGGAAGGCTTCTAAGGATGCCTCATTAGAGGACAGTACATTCATTGACTATGATTCTGATGATGGGCAGGATCCTGTTGTTTGGGAGAAAGTTGTTAAATGGAAACTTGTTGACTCGTCACTTGGTCAAGGACAAGTAAATGTCATTCATAGACAAGATGGTTCTACCAAAACATTTACTTTTCTTAGTCAAATATTGCACATGGTGGACAGGCAAGATATTTTTTCTCTTTATGGCTGGGTTGTCTCTTATTATCGAACTCATCAACCTGAAGGGATTGGAATGTATTTGCTGGGAGATTTACAAATTCTTTGTGATTCTCATCTTGGTGATACTGGTGTAAAGTTTCAAGTGTGGAAAGGTCAGAGGACATGGGTGGTTGATTATTGGAAATTCTTTCCTCTTCCTAATGTTTATATGATTGTCACTACCACTGGCAAGACCTTATACTGCTGGGCAGATGTACTTTATCCAATTACCATTGAAGTAATGAATCTCATGCTGGAGGCAAAACTCATTGTTCCTCTGGATATGATTGAGAATGATATGCATCTTGCTGAACAATTGATTAGGTTTATCAGGAGAAGTATCCTGATTAAGCAGGAACTGAAAACTAAGTATGGTATTCAAATGGACTCATATCTGCAATGATATGGTATTGGTATGGTACTTTGTTGTATATTTTCTTTATTTTCTTTTATTTCGTTAAAAAAAAAAAAAAAAAAAAAAAAAAAAAAAAAAAAAAAAAAAAAAAAACACAGATTTGTATAGTTTTGTGTATGTTGTTTGCAGGTTTGGTGTTGATTTTTTATCACACCTTCTCTGGTTATCAACTTACCTGATGTTGACTATTCCATCAAAAAGTTGGCTAGTCCAAAGGGTGCAGCTTTGGTAAAGACACATCAAATCTGTTGATAGCTGTAATAGTTTGCTAAAAACTATGGGGTACTCAACTCACCCATGCTTCACAGCTGAGAGTTGAAATGGTTGTCAATTGACCATGGATTTTTCCTTTCTGGATTCCCAATAATTGGCTAGCCCACAAGAGTATGGCTTGTGGTAAAGGCAGTGAAAAACCATATTTGGTATTCAGTTGACCAAGATGACTTTTCATCAAATAATTGACTAGTCCTGCAAATAAGATAAAAATAAAACTATACAAATATATATATATATATATATATATATATATATATATATATATATATATATATATATATATATATAACAGGAGGCATTTGAAGAAAATGCCACCTCATTGCCCAGTCAATGCCCAGTAATTCATTATCAGCCATGTCATCAGCCACGTAAGCAATATTTTTAATTTATTTTATTTGCATTTTTTAAATTAATTTCGAAAATAATTTTATTTGCATTGTTTTAATTAATTTCAAAAATGTTTTAAGAGAATTTTTGCCCAGTAAGCGGACATTTTAAATTCATAAAATCCGGATTTAAAAACTGACCATAATGAGATTCAAACCTGCATGTTTAGATTTTAATGCAAACGTCCCAACCAATGGAGCCAAGCCCTGATTGTGATCAAGAATCGAAAACAAAGTAAATATACAACTAAATATTTAGCAAACAAAATCCAATATTATTTTAATATATATGGCAAAACAAATCATAGTTCATTCACAATATACTTTTCTTTTCTCAAAACCCTAATATCATGTTTTCCTAACAATCTCCTCTAATGATTGTGACTTTTTTTTTGTTGTGACATTTAACTTAATGTTGATTTTCAATTTGCAGGACATGGCTTGTGCTATGATGCTTGCAAACGCTGCAACAAGAGTTCGAAACAAGTCAAAACTGGTGCTTCTTCATCTGGTGCAACCAAAAACAAGTTTGCCAAACCTGCCAAGCAAGCCTACACATGTGATGAACACCGAATCGTTTGACAGGTCGTGCCAAGGTAATTGACGATTTCATTAAAAAAATTTCTATAACACAAAAGCAAAAAAGTGTTTATTTATGATCTATCATGTACGTATATATTTTCTAAATCTGTTCAAGGTGTTGTTTAGTCAAATTATTATTTATCGTTCATTTATTACTTGCTTCTTTTTTTTCAATATGTGTTGTTAGGTCTTTTCTTAAAATTGTGACTTTAGGTGACACACTCTTATGAAGCTGTCACGTTTCTGATTCATGGGATTGCGCCACATTGGACATTGTGGTAAAATTGGGGTTCTTTGTTATAGACATGGACTTGCCTCTAAGTCTGTTCTTTGCTACACTTAGAGGAGTTGATCTATTGTTGCACAACTATTTTTCTTCTTGAGGTTTACTCTATGTGTGTTTGTGTTTGTTTTTTTTTTTTTGTTATAATTAGGAAATTTTGTATTAACCAATCTAATAATGTTGTTTAGGTGATCCCGAAGGAGACCGCGGATTAGAGTATGTTGTATGAGATGACTTTCAAGGTTTATGGGAGTAACGAATGCCATTCTCCTCATTTTCTTACGTAATGGTTAGTTAGTTATTCATTTTACGGTAATAGAACAGCATTCGCTTACATAGTCTTCGAAATCAACAGCCTACTATGGCTGAAGTCATAACAAAGCTTGATTTTGCGTTATGTTTACAGAAAAAGATGGATCAGTCTGCTACAAACACAAAAGTAAGCAAGCATGAAGATACTGTGTGTCTTCAGATTTACGCCAAATGAGGTGTTTCATCTCTACTACAATGTAAGAAAATACCACATTAATCTTTATACTTTCAATAAACTAATTTCTTATATACTTCCTTTATCACGTCAAATATGGACATGAACTATGTTAAGAGTACTCATATTCATATTTTGGATGATTTCGAATTAGGTGGCTATGCCTACTGCGGGAGCAGATGTGGCGTTTGGCGTTGGACGATTCAACCTTACCAATGATGAAACACAAGTGAGAGTCGCAAAAGCATTATCTGCTATGGGCATGCATGATTATTTGCAGGTAACAGGCGGGTGACATTTATATTTAACTGATGGTACTAAAGTCAACAGTCTCAACTTGAATAGAAATTTAAAATAATTTTTTTTTGGATTGTCATTATCTGGTCCATCGGTAGTAGGCCTTCATCATGTATTCATATGCATAATAGCATTTACTATAAATGTTTTTTCATTTCATATTAGTTTATCAGTAGTCAATAATTTTGAGCATTACAAAACCAAACATTTTTTCGACTGGTATGAATACTTTAGCCGCCGGCGGTGCTATACCATGTAAACCAGCTCCTGTAACATGTACAAGTGATGGCGCGCCTTTCCTTTTGACTTTCAAATGACAAAGAAGTTGTGCAAAATTTCAATAATGTGGCTTGATCTTTCAAAAGAAAAATAAAATTAGATGACCAATTAGAGCAAACATTCCGATCCCTTAGTTCCTAAGAAGCTACGCCTAAATGAAGTCATGATGGTGTCAGTGTTTCGAATTTTGAACTTGTGATAACATCTACTAAAAGGAAAAGGACATTGGACAATGTTATCGGGAATGCGTTTTCTCAATCATGCATTGCAAAAAAAAACCATGTATAAAAAGATACGGCATTATGCAAGATATAGATGTGTTATTGCATGATGCAGTTGATTCTGCCAACAGAAATGAGGCTATGTTTTTGGAGACCATGGATAATAGCGAAACAGGTTCGTTTTTCATATTTCATTTGAAAAGCTATTAAAGGCACAATTGTTTTAGTTAGATGAAGTTGTAATTTTTTAAGACTGGCCCTATTCGTGAAACTATCGTTTGGCTTTCCCCAAGAATTTGCCAAATATGTAGCATTCATGTACAGGTATGAAGCATTTGTACATGAAGGGGGATAGGGTAAAGGAGTTTGGTTAAACAAGAATGATAGGTATAAGTTCCTGGTGTGAAGTTCATGTTGCTTCTACTATTACCTGTTAAGAGAGCAAGTTTATCATTTACTCTAACACAAACATAGAAAAACAAACAGAATTTTGCAGCTTTTTTAGTACTCATATAATCCTAAAGAATGGGCCATTTTGGGTTTCTTAATTTTTACATTTATTGAATATACATGTGCCACTAATATTTTACATGTCATGCTGCTTTTTTTATTTAAGAGAAATCACTTATTTATCTTTAAACCTATTTGTTAATTTCACGAAGCTGCTGATCTTTAGTAAAATATTCCGAAAAGATTTTGTTACACCACATGGATTATGTAGTCCCTTTAGAAGCGAGTTTAGTAAAATATTCCAAACATCGATTAGCAGCCACAAAGCTGTTGATCTTTGACTATTAGTGAAAACGCAGATTTATTTCATGTGCAAGGTTGGTATTGATCTTTACACGAGCCAGGTTGGAACTGATATGTGATGTATAAAAAAACCGACGCGTTTGGTAACGCAGGAAAACACGTATTCTTTACATTGAACAAAGCACCGCCATATACTTGAAAGTAAGCAACTCATGGTGTTTTTTATTTCAGGACACTGGAAAAGCAACAGAGCCAAAGCGAGTAATGATGATTCAGATACATCGAAGGGTTTTGAAGTATATACCATTAAAAAGTGCTAACCACATACTTTACAATCTACACCTACCTCAGCCTCTAAGATATACTTGATGCTTCTTCGAGAAATGGTAAGCACCCTGGCTATTCTTTTTGTATATCATGACCGAAATTTATTTGCTTGACAGAATTACTAATTTCTATATCAGATGTAACTTCCTTAGCGTTTATAAGTAGTCTTGATTGCCTTAAAAACTATAGTTGTATTAGATTATGTGTTAATTTGGTTTACTAAGTGTCTACCTTTGCTATGATCGAAATGAAGATCAAGGCGACACAAGAACGGCGACGTGGTTAGAAACGATGGTTTCTTACTCTATCAGGTTTGTTTAGGATTTAACAAATTTTCTTCAAATTCAGGTTGCTGTCATATGGCATGTTTCATGTCACTATGGTACAGGTCAGGTGTGAATATTGAAAAAGATGACACGGATTTGGCACTTCTGTATCTTTAATGTTCATAGTCATTTGCAAGTAGTCCAGTAGAGTACAAAATGAACCTTTAAAATTTATTTCAGAAATATATATACTTTTTCCCCTTATAATGGAAATCTGATTTACCTGAATCAGATGCATTGGAAAAGAGGATGGTGCCTTTAGGTGCGCTAAGCAGTGATGAGTTTATGTTAGCTGATGTATGTACACCTTACAATGTTCCTTGCAAGAGGCATTGTACCAGAGGCAGTCGTTCATATTATGCTCCTGACGCATCAGTTAGTGGTAATGATTTTACTCGATATGTGTATGATCAAACTCAATTGATTTTGCAGTAAGAAAAAGTAGTAGGTTATCTAATACGATGGGGAAAACTGACGAGGTGATCGATTTAACTGAAGGGCAAGATAATGCTGATGTATCAGGTATGATTCATATTTTAATAATGTTATTATTGTTGTTTATGAGTGTTATTGCCTTTATAACTGTGCGCGTTGAGTGATATATAAACAAAATGAAAGTGATATATTTGATACATATATTATTTGGTACATTTGATACATCTGTGTGGCATATAGATTGGTGGAAATAATCTTAGTCATGTTGTGTGAAAACAAAGTTATCTAATAAAAAAACACAATTTACATGTTGATTTTGCAGTAAGAAGAAGCACTAAGTTATCTAATACAATAGGGAAAACTGACGAGGTGATCAATTTAAACGAAGGGCAAGATAATGCTGATGTACCTGGTATGATTCGTCTTTTAATTATGCTATTATTATTGTTTATGAGTGTTATTACTTTTATCTATTATTAGTTCTTTGGATTTCTTGGTGTAGGTAAGGAATTTAAGAATTGGGCACATGGCGATAACTGTTCTGGCTGCATTAGCTCATGCCATCATTATGAACTCTAGCTATGGAAGAGCCATGGAAAGTTAGAAAGAGATGCTCCAAGTTTTTAACATGCTACCATATTTGAATGTTGATATAGTGTTTTCTACTAACGACTCTCTACAGCTGGTATTGAGGCATATAACGTTGTCACACCCCCAGAAATCGGGTCCAGCGGAAGCATACAAGCAGCTGGGGTGTAACTCAATTGGTATTACAACACAGGTTCAAAACGGGTTTTCACTTGAATCATTTAGAATAAAATAACTAAATCAAAATGTTGAATTTACATTTTGATAAAAATAGTGCGGAAGTAGGCCTGTAAAATAGTTTAAAACGGTCCCCCCATAAGAATATCAGAGTCTTCTATGACCATGCCATGCCCTGCCAAAACCTCCAGTAGCGTGCCATTGCTTAAATCCTGAAAATACATGCTAAAACGTCAGCATAAAGCTGGTGAGTTCATAGGTTTAATAAACAAGTATTTTCCGTAAACAAGTATTTCCAGTAAACAAGTATTTTCCCGCAAAGGCATCGTAAATCCACTGTCAAATATAGTATGAGTAAGACATGTGTGCTTAAAAGAATGTTTCCACAGCAAAACGCATAAATAGTTTAACAAACAAAGTTTCATAGCACCAGTTTAGGAAAGAATATTGATTGCACTAAGTTCAAGGCACCGAAAAGGTTTTCTAGCTATATGCAGGAGGTTACGCTCCCAAGAACTTCTAGGTAATCAAACATACCTAGGATATTGTGGGTAATCAAACATACCCAAGAACTTCTAGGTAATCAAACATACCTAGGATATTGTAGGTAATCAAACATACCCAAGAACTTCTAGGTAATCAAACATACCTAGGATATTGTAGGTAATCAAACATACCCAAGAACTTCTAGGTAATCAAACATACCTAGGATATTGTAGGTAATCAAACATACCCAAGAACTTCTAGGTAATCAAACATACCTAGGATATTGTAGGTAATCAAACATACCCAAGAACTTCTAGGTTATCAAACATACCTAGGATATTGTAGCTACCGGTCCTTAACTTAGGCAATATTTGGCAATCAGTAAATAGTTTAAATTTATGCACTCATGTCCATGAGTAAATAGCAAGTAGGTAGCAAGTGAATAATATTGTACTCGGATAATCAACAAGTATTTAGATAAAGCTGAAAATATTTGAGTAATCAACTATGTAAAGCGAGTAATGCGTTTTAGTAAAACGAGCATTGAATTCAAATAGTAAGGAGCATGTATCTTCCCCCAAAACAGTTGTAAAACAAGTAAAAGTAGGGGTTATGAACTCACCTGGTGCAATAGCTACGATGACAACAATGAACACACAGAAATGAGGCACGATCTCTAATCGCAACCTAATATGAATGATAGTCTAATGTAAGAAACGAAATGATGCTACACATGCAAATACGTATGTTATCGATACCACTCATTAGTTTTGAAAATAACGTTTATCGTCGACAATTACGTTTTTGACGTCTCGTTAAGTTAATAACCACTTTTCATGGAAATAGATTGAAACGGTACTCCACGATCCTTGTTTGGTGACCTACCGGCAAATATAAGGTTTTCGTCGCAAAATATAACATTTTCACTACTTGAAAATATGCCCAAAATGGCCTCGCAAAACAAGTCGCAAAATATTGTACGTTAAGGGTTAGTGATGAAACTCGGCGTTTTTGAAAACCTTGTAACAATATCTTGAAGTCGTGTCATTTAACTTTTGGCGATACGGGTCTCGATCGATGAGAAAATCGACTCTTATTGTTGTTACTTGAAAATATTATGTTCAACACTTAGAAAATTTTATTATAGTAAAAGCTGTCAAAATATATAGTTTATCGGGTATATAGATGAGGTCGTAGTTTATTCGTTATAAGTCTATTCGACGAACGGCCAATTGATTTGAAAAGTAGGCGAGGAGTACTTGATTTTACTTAACTACGGCTCGGACTCAAACTAATCCGATCATAAAGAAAAACAGCCGTGAAAGTGGTGTCTCGCAAAGACAGTTTTGCGGCAAAAATAATAATAGAAAAGCTGATGGAAAAATATATATATCGTTGGATTTCAAACACTTGTATCTTTTTCGTTATAAGCCCGTTTTCTATGTTCTTTATATCCCCGCGAAGGTAATCAAGTATACTAATATATTTTTGATAAGTCGGGATGGCTAGATCAAGTTTTAGGCCTCGAAACAGTCCACTAAAATCGTGGGACAGCAAGGTATTTTTCAGAAAATAGTTTTCGTCGTTAAAATTGAAAATATCATAACTTCTTCGTCGTAACTCGGATTTTATCCCCGTTTTCGGCCATAGTTTCGTTTCGGAATGTATTTTCTAAATCTTTGGTCCAAAGTTACCCAAAACCCACTGATCTTTCCAGATCTTACGTTTTTGGACAGAACCTTTATTTAGTTTGTAAAAATCAATTTTTCTAGTTCAAGACTTGTTTAGATCTTACCCAAACTATCTCAAATCAACTCCACAAGTACCCAATCCTACCATACACCTTCTTAGGGTGTCATGGGTTCCTAGACATCACCAATCTTAGTGGATCTAATGAGATTGCTAGTAAAAATTGTAGATCTATGTTTATAAACAAAAATAAACAATAAGTGGTATGGATCATAGTGTATTTGCATGTTTTTGTTACTAGATCATGAAAATATATAAAGTATATGTTTAAAAGAGTAAGAAAGATTGTTGGTAACTTACTTGAAGATTTGAGGTGATTTGAAGATGATTATGTTAAGAAACATAGGGTTTTTACCACAAAACCCCAACTAGATCATGATTAGAACTTGAATAACACTTGGATCTTGAAAAGTTTATGGTTTTCCCTTTGTTCTTGATCTAGGCCGATTATGTGAAGAGAGGAGAGAAAGAAAGGATTTTTGCTAGTTGTTTGATGTGTAAAATGAAAGAATTTTGATGAAAGGAGTATATATATTTAGAAAAGGGGGCAAGATCCCCTTTTTAAGGGAAATGAGTATGGGAGGTGATGGTTTGTATGAGTGTGTAAGTAAATAAAAGACTTTTGGTGTATTATTGATAGGTATTGTGTAGTTTAGGTGATACCGGGTACCGAGTTAACTAAAAATAAATCATGACGCGATGAAATAAAATATGACGAAGTTGTAAAAGTTGTAAAATATTATTCCTGATGAGAATCGGATGTTAAAATAATTATCGTGTTGAAGTAACGCAAACCGACGGAGTTATAAGCTCCGACCGTGAAATATAGTAATTGATTTCAAAACACCGGGTAAATTAATAATATAATTTTTATATTATTATAATGAGTATGAAAATATGTTAGGATCATAATCGGGAGTATTGGGTATACGTTCGTAGTAAAAACTGAGTGGTAACGTTAATTACAAATTAAGCATACGTATATAGAAATAATGCATATCCGTGTAGTAAGTAATGTGATGATAATATGTAGACTGCACCAGTCTATATGAAGTGTCATTAATGAATGCAGCATGAATTTGCAGCGAAACCACATTGGTTACGCGAATTTAAAGACTCGTAAACTCAGTTTACGATGAAATGAACGGTAATCGTGAATAGTGATTTCCTTCCGGAAATGAATAGTGTCACATGAATAGTAAAATTTTTTGAACGTTTCTCGGAATCACAAACTGACTCCGGAAACGATGAATAGTAAAATGATGAATAGTGACCGGTGAATAGTAACCGGTGAATAGTAACTGATGAATAGTGAATAGGAGAAATGTCCCGAAAATGCGGGTTGTTACAGTCTCACCCCCTTAGAAGGAACTTCGTCCCGAAGTTCAGTTTGTGTTGGTCTCTGAAGTTGTATTGGTGAAAAGATGATGATATAATCGTGTAAGCTACTGAGCTCTAACAAGGTTCAAGTCTGACGGCCACTAGGCCTACTCTGTCAGAAATCGTAAATGGTTCAGTGTATATCGGGTTTAACTTTATGAAGTTTTCTGAATGGTATTATGCCTTTCCTAGGCAGAACTTTCAGCATGGCTCTACCACGAAGTTGAAATTTTTAAGGGTTTACAACTTATCGAATTTGTAATTGATTCTTGATTTGTAGGAAATTCTTGGTTATTTCATGAATGCTTACGGGACTAGTGAGTTGGGTTTTTCAAAATTTTGATCCGTCAATGGATGTGGGCACTTCGACCAAAGAGTGCCTCAGATGGTGTAGTCTCTACGCTCGCGCGATAACTATGGTTGCAACTGAATTTGGTTTATGGTAAATGGTTAATCCAACCATTTCTAGTGTCAATCACACCCGATTTGGGCATATCTCCCTATGTTTGAATCAATCTCAAATCCTGACCATTGGTCTACAGATGATAGGTGGTGTGGTTCCAAAGAGATCTTAATGAAATCGCTAGGAGTTGAGGTGAATCAAATTCCTTTATTAGGAATAATTGGAATGGGTATCATGAATCTTGTTTTGAAAGACTTACAGGGTTAAATCCGTAAAAGGGTGTTGTTGAAAATGGTAGATTAGGATAAGGTTGTGATCCTCCACAGGATGTCGTGAATTGAGTCTTTCTCCACCTACGATGCTTAGTCTCCATTACTAAGGTTTTCCCCAAGTTTTATGTCATCGAATCACTAAATCCTAAATGTATAAGTGAGGTAATATAGTGATTGATTTTTAAAGTTTGTTTTGAGATTGTGTTTTGTTCATAAACCTTTCCTGAATAAATGAATCTACAAGTTTAAGCAAACAGCTTTTTAGGTAACATCCTTCTTGATGTTTCAAAATTTAGTAGTTATGCAATATAGGAAAATTTTCAACATAAGGTGGATATTATGGTTTACCAAAGATCGATGTTTAAAATTTTGTAATATTCAATAGTTTTGTAAAAGATTAGCCAAAAGGAATTTGCTTGTCAAAATAAGAGCATCAGAAAAGTATTTCTTACAAGATATATGTTTTGTATAACGGTAGTTTGGAGAAAAATCCATTTTAAAGTGAAAGTATTAAGAGGATAAAATAGCCAGGTAGGTATGTCTGCACAAATGCATAGGTATCTAACATGTTCGAATAAAGTCTATTGGTGAGGACATGTTCAATTTATAGTCTTGGTTAAAAGGTTGGATTTATCTCTATGGTGTGGCTTAGCGAGCACTCGTATCGAAACAAATCCTGTAATTCAGTCAAACCAATACTTTCCAGATAGTGGAATTTTGGCGATCAGGCCAGTGATAGTGGTTCGAATTGTTTTGTGATATCCTGACATTTCTGTTGAGTTATGAATGATCTTAAGGTACCGAGGGATCATCTTCATAGAAGGTATGGAAGATCTTTCCTAGGGAGGTCATTGATAATATCCACTTATCAATATAGGGTGTAGTGAGGGATGAGTGACATCGGAATCTATAGAGTATCACCTAATTCTTTGTATATATGGGGGTGGGGAAAAGAAATGATAGTGATGGTGAGAAGGGAAGAGACTATGACAACTGCACAAAATGAGATTGTGACAAAAGAAAATATTGTGATATGAGTGTATTGTGCATAAATATGAAAGTTCATGAAATAAATGACTAGCTGACATGCTTCCAATCGGTGGTTTACGAAGTGATGAAAGTATGAAGGTTCCAACAACGAGAGTATACACACACATGAATGAAACATTTGGAAATTGAGTAGGGGATTCAATCCAGACAAAATTTTATTATAACCATTCTCAGTGTTGCAAAATTCATCTCTGAGCCAGACATAGGTGGTCAGCCTATATCTCACTATCCCGGGTTGAATATAGATGACCAGTCTATCTTCCACCGAGGTTCCATGAATTTTGAAATACTCAGCTCAATTATACTAAGACTATGTCCTTCACAAATACCAAGACGTTCTGAAAGACAAAAGCAAGTGACCAAAACTCGAGGTCAAATGATGAAACTATGCAAGGAAAAACATAACGCGGTGAAATATATGATACATGAACATGTTTATATGAAAGACAGTTATAGTAATCAACTATGGTAAATAAATATAGTATATCAGATAATGAGACACAAATCTCATTACCTAAGTCAGCAACAAACCACAAATGAGGCTTCAGCTTGGCAGGCAGGCACGTGACGGTCATAGAGTTAAGTTTTCGTAAAAGTAGCTATAGTCTAGGTTTTAAAAACACTTAGTTCGCTATAGCCAAAGCTCTGATACCAATCTGTCACACCCCCAGAAATCGGGTCCAGCGGAAGCATACAAGCAGCTGGGGTGTAACTCAATTGGTATTACAACACAGGTTCAAAACGGGTTTTCACTTGAATCATTTAGAATAAAATAACTAAATCAAAATGTTGAATTTACATTTTGATAAAAATAGTGCGGAAGTAGGCCTGTAAAATAGTTTAAAACGGTCCCCCCATAAGAATATCAGAGTCTTCTATGACCATGCCATGCCCTGCCAAAACCTCCAGTAGCGTGCCATTGCTTAAATCCTGAAAATACATGCTAAAACGTCAGCATAAAGCTGGTGAGTTCATAGGTTTAATAAACAAGTATTTTCCGTAAACAAGTATTTCCAGTAAACAAGTATTTTCCCGCAAAGGCATCGTAAATCCACTGTCAAATATAGTATGAGTAAGACATGTGTGCTTAAAAGAATGTTTCCACAGCAAAACGCATAAATAGTTTAACAAACAAAGTTTCATAGCACCAGTTTAGGAAAGAATATTGATTGCACTAAGTTCAAGGCACCGAAAAGGTTTTCTAGCTATATGCAGGAGGTTACGCTCCCAAGAACTTCTAGGTAATCAAACATACCTAGGATATTGTGGGTAATCAAACATACCCAAGAACTTCTAGGTAATCAAACATACCTAGGATATTGTAGGTAATCAAACATACCCAAGAACTTCTAGGTAATCAAACATACCTAGGATATTGTAGGTAATCAAACATACCCAAGAACTTCTAGGTAATCAAACATACCTAGGATATTGTAGGTAATCAAACATACCCAAGAACTTCTAGGTAATCAAACATACCTAGGATATTGTAGGTAATCAAACATACCCAAGAACTTCTAGGTTATCAAACATACCTAGGATATTGTAGCTACCGGTCCTTAACTTAGGCAATATTTGGCAATCAGTAAATAGTTTAAATTTATGCACTCATGTCCATGAGTAAATAGCAAGTAGGTAGCAAGTGAATAATATTGTACTCGGATAATCAACAAGTATTTAGATAAAGCTGAAAATATTTGAGTAATCAACTATGTAAAGCGAGTAATGCGTTTTAGTAAAACGAGCATTGAATTCAAATAGTAAGGAGCATGTATCTTCCCCCAAAACAGTTGTAAAACAAGTAAAAGTAGGGGTTATGAACTCACCTGGTGCAATAGCTACGATGACAACAATGAACACACAGAAATGAGGCACGATCTCTAATCGCAACCTAATATGAATGATAGTCTAATGTAAGAAACGAAATGATGCTACACATGCAAATACGTATGTTATCGATACCACTCATTAGTTTTGAAAATAACGTTTATCGTCGACAATTACGTTTTTGACGTCTCGTTAAGTTAATAACCACTTTTCATGGAAATAGATTGAAACGGTACTCCACGATCCTTGTTTGGTGACCTACCGGCAAATATAAGGTTTTCGTCGCAAAATATAACATTTTCACTACTTGAAAATATGCCCAAAATGGCCTCGCAAAACAAGTCGCAAAATATTGTACGTTAAGGGTTAGTGATGAAACTCGGCGTTTTTGAAAACCTTGTAACAATATCTTGAAGTCGTGTCATTTAACTTTTGGCGATACGGGTCTCGATCGATGAGAAAATCGACTCTTATTGTTGTTACTTGAAAATATTATGTTCAACACTTAGAAAATTTTATTATAGTAAAAGCTGTCAAAATATATAGTTTATCGGGTATATAGATGAGGTCGTAGTTTATTCGTTATAAGTCTATTCGACGAACGGCCAATTGATTTGAAAAGTAGGCGAGGAGTACTTGATTTTACTTAACTACGGCTCGGACTCAAACTAATCCGATCATAAAGAAAAACAGCCGTGAAAGTGGTGTCTCGCAAAGACAGTTTTGCGGCAAAAATAATAATAGAAAAGCTGATGGAAAAATATATATATCGTTGGATTTCAAACACTTGTATCTTTTTCGTTATAAGCCCGTTTTCTATGTTCTTTATATCCCCGCGAAGGTAATCAAGTATACTAATATATTTTTGATAAGTCGGGATGGCTAGATCAAGTTTTAGGCCTCGAAACAGTCCACTAAAATCGTGGGACAGCAAGGTATTTTTCAGAAAATAGTTTTCGTCGTTAAAATTGAAAATATCATAACTTCTTCGTCGTAACTCGGATTTTATCCCCGTTTTCGGCCATAGTTTCGTTTCGGAATGTATTTTCTAAATCTTTGGTCCAAAGTTACCCAAAACCCACTGATCTTTCCAGATCTTACGTTTTTGGACAGAACCTTTATTTAGTTTGTAAAAATCAATTTTTCTAGTTCAAGACTTGTTTAGATCTTACCCAAACTATCTCAAATCAACTCCACAAGTACCCAATCCTACCATACACCTTCTTAGGGTGTCATGGGTTCCTAGACATCACCAATCTTAGTGGATCTAATGAGATTGCTAGTAAAAATTGTAGATCTATGTTTATAAACAAAAATAAACAATAAGTGGTATGGATCATAGTGTATTTGCATGTTTTTGTTACTAGATCATGAAAATATATAAAGTATATGTTTAAAAGAGTAAGAAAGATTGTTGGTAACTTACTTGAAGATTTGAGGTGATTTGAAGATGATTATGTTAAGAAACATAGGGTTTTTACCACAAAACCCCAACTAGATCATGATTAGAACTTGAATAACACTTGGATCTTGAAAAGTTTATGGTTTTCCCTTTGTTCTTGATCTAGGCCGATTATGTGAAGAGAGGAGAGAAAGAAAGGATTTTTGCTAGTTGTTTGATGTGTAAAATGAAAGAATTTTGATGAAAGGAGTATATATATTTAGAAAAGGGGGCAAGATCCCCTTTTTAAGGGAAATGAGTATGGGAGGTGATGGTTTGTATGAGTGTGTAAGTAAATAAAAGACTTTTGGTGTATTATTGATAGGTATTGTGTAGTTTAGGTGATACCGGGTACCGAGTTAACTAAAAATAAATCATGACGCGATGAAATAAAATATGACGAAGTTGTAAAAGTTGTAAAATATTATTCCTGATGAGAATCGGATGTTAAAATAATTATCGTGTTGAAGTAACGCAAACCGACGGAGTTATAAGCTCCGACCGTGAAATATAGTAATTGATTTCAAAACACCGGGTAAATTAATAATATAATTTTTATATTATTATAATGAGTATGAAAATATGTTAGGATCATAATCGGGAGTATTGGGTATACGTTCGTAGTAAAAACTGAGTGGTAACGTTAATTACAAATTAAGCATACGTATATAGAAATAATGCATATCCGTGTAGTAAGTAATGTGATGATAATATGTAGACTGCACCAGTCTATATGAAGTGTCATTAATGAATGCAGCATGAATTTGCAGCGAAACCACATTGGTTACGCGAATTTAAAGACTCGTAAACTCAGTTTACGATGAAATGAACGGTAATCGTGAATAGTGATTTCCTTCCGGAAATGAATAGTGTCACATGAATAGTAAAATTTTTTGAACGTTTCTCGGAATCACAAACTGACTCCGGAAACGATGAATAGTAAAATGATGAATAGTGACCGGTGAATAGTAACCGGTGAATAGTAACTGATGAATAGTGAATAGGAGAAATGTCCCGAAAATGCGGGTTGTTACAAACGTGCTCCATCATTTGGAAACTAATCATTGGTCCGATTCATTAAAACACAACGACCTTTTAATTGATTAGCTAAAGGAGTAGTCGAATACGATTAAGTGGGACTTTCTTATTATGCAGGGCGCTTCTCAGTTGCTTCATTTATCAGCAGCAACTGCAGATTTTATACCCGAGTTTATGGCCATGAAATACATTAACTATGGGGCTGCAATTAGTGAGGTAATTATATTCCACAAGGTTACCTTATTATGCGTTACTTTGACATTTTGACGGTGTCACAGCCAGGTTTCCAGGAGATTAGTGTTCCAACGCTTTTATACTCAAACGATAAAAGTAAATGGGATTGTTCCGAGAGCCTACAAGATGGTTTCATATATCCCGCTTTGATTATACATATTTTTATATACATTCAAGTCTTTTTTATCACAAGATGGTTGTATTCTTAGTCAGCACCCAGTCAATATGGTTTCAACAGATAAATTTTGGTATAAAATTCTAGGCATGCAACTTTATCAGATATCATATGGCTAACTGTTATTTTATGTATATAATAGGTGTGTCGTTTCTATGATTTTGATCTAAAGCTCACATGATTGCTTACATATTTGAATCTTTTGAGTTATAATTGCAGTTTAATCTCTCATTTATGTTGATCCAGGTTTTGTGTGGTTTATTCTTTCACTAAAAAAAGAAGATGTATAAGTTTAATCTTTCTTTTATTTGCTTATTATAAATTATAAAAAAAAAATGGAGGTAACCTAATTTTAATAATGGTTCCTTTTACATTTGTTTGCCATAATAAGAACGACACACATAATTGATATTAATTTGTGTTCATTGAATTGTAGATTTATGGCATGGTTTCATTGAACACAACAATCTTATATCAAGGAAAGGATGAGATGGTATCCAAATTATATAAGTAGACAAGAGGTAAAAGTAACTTACATACTGGTTTCATTGACACGTTATTAGATTGTTTCAGATAAAAGGGTTTTTTTTTTTTTTTTTTTTTTTTTTTTTTTTTGTTGTTGTTGTTGTTGTTGTTGTTGTTGTTGTTGTTGTTATTGTTGTCATGTACAATGTAAGTTTCCTGAAGGATCATTTATACTTCTTCATGGTTGTCCTAAGAATTTTAATCCGTTTATGTATGATTGGGTCGAATTAGGTTTAGTTTTAACTATATAAATAGGTAACACTTATAAAGTAATGGGTCAAATGGGTCAAAAGGGGTAAGGTACCAAAAGTATATCTCTAATGCATAAAATCTTCAAATATTTTATGTTGCTTCCTAAGTTTATACTAACTTTCACAGGTGTGCTCATACTTGACGCACTGTTGGAACAACACTTTAATGCCAATCCAACTGTTATGTTTTATAAAAGTATTGCCGGTTTTGACCCATAGAGCATTGTATTGTAAACAACTAAGAATTGTATGTGCAAAAGTTTATAAAATGATAGAATGGATGCATCACAACACTAAAACTATAATGACCTATACCATGAAAAGCCTTGAACCACTGTTATGTTTTTTAAACTTAGTTCTTATAAAATCAACATATGGAGCATCTCAATTTGTTGATTTTACCAATTAAATATAAAAAATCAGGTTACTCATGGCCTTATATATCAGTTTATTATGGCCTCATAGATTACTGTACTTATGGCATTTGTTTCATGTTTATTGCATAAAGTAGATAAAAGCAAGGAGGTAGGAGTATTGCAAGAGATAGATCAAAAGACACCATTGCTTCAAAAAAAAACATGTTCAAAGCCATTAACCAAACACTTGAAACTGAATTCGAAGAAACGCTTGACAGCATATCCAAGGTAGTTGAGCTCACAGGCCACTGCACAACACGTGAGCCATTTCAAAGACCTTAACAAATATACAGACTAATATGACAAACCTGATCCAATAGCTCCTAAAAGTCTTCATTTTATCTTGATACAAGATTTGAGCAGTTAAGAGAAGATACTAGATGGAGGACAACAAGCTGGTCATTGTATACACTGTATGCTTTTTACATGATCAAGCTGTTAATTTTTTTATACAATCATGATTATCATTTAGACTACTATGAAATTTGGGCTTAATCTGTAAATTTTTTCCCAACGAAGACTATTCAGCAAAAAGCCCACTATCGACGCCAAAACATTGGATAGGATATAAGGTTTGCGTAAAGGAAAAAATGACTCGACTACATGATAGATGACACGACCCAATCAGCTAAACAATCCATTTCATACGTTTGAATTTACACTTTATAAGCCTTCAAAAAGGATAACTGACAGCAAGTACAATTCCCCTATTCATCCGATGCTTTTAGTGAATTCGCTGGTGTTTTCAATGATGAAACAACAGCTGCATTATCAGCTTTGTGTTGTAAGACGACAACACAAAACTCTTCAACAATTAATGAAGCATCTTTGAACTTCAAAGTAAATGTCAAAAGACTATCCTTTCCCTCATCCGCGCTATTTAAACAAGCAAATGTGATCCCCTTTCTTCTCCATGTTTGTCAGTTTCATATCAGGAAAGAGGCTGACATTCAATATCAGTTTATAATTGCCTCTAGCTCTCATCACAAGTCAACCTTTTCCAGTTCAATTCATTGAAACATTGACTTTCAGCTCTCCTTTGCCATTATTAGGCCTTTAAAATTATATAAACCCTCAAACTTAATCTTGCAAAATCTGTTCAGTATGCAACCTTTTATTTGTTGCAGCAGTCCGCACAAGTTGTTTAGTATGCAACCTTTTTTTTGTTGTCACTGTGATTTTTTTTCTATGAATTGCAGTGAAGGAAATTCTCAAGCTACCTGTAAAAATGTTGGTAACATAACACATGATCCTGAACAGATAAAAGGTTGATAAAGTGATTGTTTGCAACTAATTATGAACTAAAGAAATAAATGATATTGTTAGAATAACAATATATTATCGCCTCTGTTACAATGACGGTATATATGATTTAGTGATTAGATTTGTTTTATGTTCCGTGACACCGTTTTGTTATTATAATACATCATAGGCGTAGTTATGTTTAAGCAAAAGGGTTAGAATGACTGACAGTCATTTAACTATTTCAGTTTTCACGTGGAAAAACATTATATATATGTTGATTCATACTAACATTATTTGTTGACCTACGCAAGTGATAATCCATTAAAGTTAGAAACAATGTGTAAAGCTAAATAGGTTTTCACATTAAATAGCTTTATGATTAATTAGGTTAAAAGCTATTAGTGATAATCCATTGTTATTAGTTTATATGGGTGGTTGATTAGGTCACTTTATTAATAGATTTTTGTTCATAACTTAATGTGAAAATAAACTCATAACTAATATATGATATTAACATGGATCAATATTTAATTTTTGGTCACTTTTATAAATAGGTTTGGAACCAAGCTTTAATGCGATAAAGTTGGTATTTACGCAAAATCAACAAGTATAAAAACCAGCTAATTTCAAATTTAAGTTTATTTGGTAGTTTATGTTGTTCTTGCAGACCACGTTGTATCATTTTTCTCTCATATTCGATAAACATATATTTCTTTTCGTTCTTAATCCATTAAATATATAATTTAGTGTATTTATAGCTTATTTTCATTAAGTTACTTTATTCAACAATAAACATAAGTCTAGCCCACCTATCGGGCGGGCTACGGCTAAATATGAAGATATAAGAAAACATGGTCACAACCCTTTTTTAAGCATACGACAACTTTACAATAAACTTAAATCTGTTTTTTAAGCTTATGTTCCTTTCTTTCAACATGTCCACTTTCTAAACATTTTTTAACGCCCTTCTTTCGCTATTAAAAAAAATATAAGCCAATAATATTTATAAGTCATTCACCTATATATTAATATAACTCAACAATTGTTAGATAACAGGATTACATCTATATGAATTAAACTTTCCTGTTAATATGCCAGTTTAATTACTACCTTTCTTTCGTGATAGAAAAATATGCTAACGATATTTATAAGTCATGCCCGCCCATCGGGCGGGCTTTGAAAGCTAGTATATATATATATATATATATATATATATATATATATATATAATAACAAAAGAAAGAAACAAATAGAATATGAAATATATAAAATATACCATCAATCAGCAGGAACCAAAGAAACATGTAGTGTTAGTAGAAACACTAAGCCTCCCCTTAGGCGTATGAGGATCCAACGGCTGCAAAAATGGTTAGTATACATAGAATACAACAATCAACCTCCCCTCAATCAGTGCACCTAACAAGAACTATTGTTCTTTGGTACCCAGAATGAACCTTTCCTCTTATGTGTCCAAGAACAACCTGTTGAGGGCTTAACACCATTATCCCATCTTGCCCCACCCCCCCCCCCCCCCACCCCATATACATTGGGTCAATATAATTAGGCCAAAGACCATTCTGAAAGTAAGTGCTAGTAGGTATGTAGAATGGTCTAGCAACATGTCTTTTCCAACCGGCTGGAAAAGGTCTACCAGCAAAAACTGGCTTACCAGCAGGAACGTGTCTGCTGGTTTTTACATGTGCTTGTGGAACATATGGGGGAATAGCACTAACATTGGTCCATATTGGTCTAGATCTCTTTTGGTCAACACACACACCCATTCTCTTCTCATGAAAATCACAATCCTTAATGAGATGAGACTTACTACCACACACAAAACAAGATTTCTTCTTAACATTACTAGCCTTTTTATTAAAACAACCATTCTTATTACAAGAAGTCCTAGAATTGTATATATTCTTATCAGATTTATTACAAGTGAAACTAGGTAAATCTTGAACAACAATGGGTTCTTGCTTGGGTGCCCTAACTTTAGATTCAATCTCAACTTTACTCTTAGATGTAGAAACACTAGAAGTAGGAGTAAAGGAGGTAGACTCAGTTGAGGTGGACTCTGAGCTTTGGACCCTAACAATAATAGGGACAGGGACATTGACCTTGGAAGACTTGTCAGAATTAGCACAAGACAAAAGATCATTAGACACAGAATTAGAATCACTAGAGGTTGATGACTTTTTACCATAAAACATTTGTGATTCATCTAAGTCTGTTTGGGGAGAACTAGGCATAAACTCACCTCTAATAGGTCCAGGAACAGTATGCATTCCTCCTTCTTTAGCATGATTATCAAAGGTATCAGATTCAGAAGGAGGTTCAGGGTTAAAGACACTATAGTCATTAGGGTCATATTCATCATCTGGCCCTATATGATCAGCATATCCCAAACCTAACTTAGTCCTTATGAACTGACAACTATTATTTAACTTCTCAAGGTGTTTTGATCCCTCTTGCCACTTCATACGACCTGCTACTTCTTTATCAAACTTATCTTGTAATTCCTGTTTTTCCAATTCTACTTTTGCCTTTTCTTTTTCACAAAATTTTAACTCATTACTAGTATTCTCTAGGTCTCTTTTTAAAACTCTAATTTTCTCCTCATAAGTAAGTTGATTTTGTTGAAACCAAACCTTTTGATTTTCTAAGGTTTTAAGTGCCTCTCCTTTTGCTTGGTCACTAAGATAGCAAACATTATAATGAGTTTCAAATTTATCACACTTTTTCATAAGCTCATTATATTTACTGTCACATTCAAAAGAGCAATTATGTACCTTAGGAATGACACCCGTGAATGCAAATGCGTTTACCATTATACCAATGAGCAGCAAAAACAAGTGAAATCAGCAGGAACGAAGTACAGAATCAGGAGGAACCAAACCAGTAGCAATAGATCAGCAGTAACGAGAACAGTAGGAACAAGCAGCAGAAACAAAATCAGCAGGAATGAAAACTACCAGCAGCAAAACGTGAGCTGCAACAACACAATATATTCAATAACAATCGTACCTCACAACTTTATTCACATCAGTATAATCACTCGACAATAAAAACAAATAACATCACCGTATTCGCACATTCGAAAATGACAGATCAGTACCAAAAAAATATATATCCTTGAAAACGACAACTCTTAATTGATATATCAAATTAAAACCTCAACCAACCAATAATCACGTATCCATAACTGACTTTCTCATTTAAATAATTAACAGCAAGGCGACAAGAATTTTGAAACTGCTTGTGACAATATCAATTTTGCATTGGTCAACTAACTGCTATCACACGCGGTAAACGACAAACCAGATCGAATTATCAATTTAATAAAAGCACCAATTGACAATTCATGACTCCACTTCCAAACCAAATCCACAGGCATTTAAAGTAAAATTAGATTAGTATTAACTTGAAAACCAATATTCACCTTCGACAAGCAACCCAATATCCTGAATAAATATATTTGAACCCACTTGCAATAAAATTCAATATGAATACAGCCAAGCACTGACCCACCACCGAAACAAATTACCAATCACAAAAACGAATGACCATCTATTAGTACTAGGTAGCAATAATAAAATCTTCACTCACTTTATTCAAAACACGACAAACTCAATTAGAATGACCATTGCACTATTTTAATAATCAACAATTGACCCACTAATTCTTTGACCAATGCAATCAATCAATAGTGCTTTGTCCCATTAATTTATGACCAATTAGTACGAGGTGACTTTCATATGTACAAATCGACAAATCAATTCATGATAATTAATTTGTTTGTATGTGGTTACTTAAATGAAATCAGTCAATGCGACAAATTAATGAATAATCTTTTGCCGTGTTTTAACAATAACTATGAATAAATCTTTTGCCGTGTTGTAAACAGATCGTACCTTCCTTCAACCTGCTGCTTCTTCAAAACAAAAACCTTGAAACCCTAGATATCAAGCCCCCTGTGCTCTGATGCCAATTGTTAAGATCGTTTAAGCCAAATCTAGGATATAATAATAATGATTGAATATGCACAGCGGAATAACAATCAAGAACACAATCAAAGTTACCAACAAGGTTTTTCTAATAAAGAATGATCCTCTATGGATCTAAATAAAAATGTTTTTTCTTCAAGTGTGTGTAAACATAAACCTGTGTTCCTTTTATAAGCATAAGGAACCCTAAAATACAATTAATATAAAATCAATGCATATCACTACCTAATATAGCTCATGCATATCCTAACAAATAAATACTAAAGATACGGATTAATAATATCCGTAGAAATAAGTCTTCAGCAGGAACACTATGTCAGCAGAAACCATCTATAGCTTCAGCAGAATCCTGTCAGTAGAACTTCATCAGTAGGAACTTCCAAAATTCCTTACAATAGGCCTATAGGATTGACCAGCCCATTCGTAGTTGTCAAGGGCTTGACATGCGGGTGTACTACTTTCGATTTTGCTAGGTATTGGCAAGAACCCGGCCTCGGGGGCACTTATTATTATGAAATTCCGCGGTTATTGTTTATGTTAGTGCAAAGTTACTGACGATTGGTTTGGTTAACGTTTGTGTGTCATGAGCTTAGTACCATCAACCGTATGTATGCACTGGGATGCCTCTACATATTGGGTGTTACCTTGATTTACCCGGTATTAGCATTTGTTGTTTATATCCTATGATTAAAACCTTGTGCTCAGCTTATTATTTTAAACCTATGGATTACACTCAACCTTTGTGTTGACTTTTAAGCATGTGTTTCTCAGGTACTACTACTAATTAGGTTTGAAGCTGTATGATATGGGCTTGGTGGAGTGGCAAGGTCGATGGAGTCTTTCTGTCAAGGCAGCTTTATTACATTTACTATCTTTACTTTCATATCATTCGTAAAACCTTGGTGTGTCTTACTTATTTCCGCTGCTAAACTTTGTTAAATGTTTTCCGCTGCTAAACTTTGTAAACTTTCCGCTGCAAACTCTATTTTACTATTTTCGCTGCTACTTTGACTTAAGAGTCCTTGTACTCTAAATGGTTTATAATTCAAATGATATGTTTTGCAACATTTATAAACGTCCCGTGTTGTGGTCGTTAGCTATAAATGTGCTTGGTTTCTATTTGCGTAGTGCACCCAGCATGTTAGCTGCCGTATTTTGAGTTGGGGGTGCTACAATTTGGTGCACGTAGGGATCCGTTTGGAAGCATTTGAAGGCATTGTTTGGTGTTTTCTCCTCCAATTTGATCCATACTTCTCTTGTTAAGGGTTTGGTAATTCTTGACCTTATCTTTGTTCATCTCTTTGTGTTTCTTTCGTTATGATAATCATAATACGCAAGAATTAAAAAGATACTAATTGATATACAAGTTTATATATAATCGACCCATGAAAATTTTTATGAGGAAATTAATAAACTTTGATAAACTTTGATGATATGATGATTAAAACATGTTTGTGGTAATATTTCTAACACCTTGATGTGATTTGTTGGAATCAAAACGGGTTTCTCTTGATTTAAAATTGGCCGCCACCTTACATAACACCATGGATGATTTTTGTGTTAATTTGATGAATATTATATGTTATGGACGTCTAATTTCATGTGTGGATTGTTTTGGTATATCATGTAACTAGTTTGGTTAATTAATTTGATAGGAAATTGAATATGGATGTATGTATGTCGAATTGTATGTGATGATATGAATTCTTATTTGTTTTTGATGTTTGATGATGATAACATGTTCATTGAAGATGATGATGATGATGATTAGTATGATGATTAGGGCTTCTTTTGAGTTGATTGAATTGGGACAGAATTGATAGTCGAATTTGTAACTGTTATGGGTCGAGTTTGGTAAAGGTTAAATTCATTATTTTTTTTGTAAACTCAGCTTTATGTCTAAGAAAAGTTTTTCAATTGGTTTGGAGTGATTTCAAGTTGATTTGGTCATATTTTTTATTTTTGTGGGATTAAGTGCTGAAGCTGAATTTGGGAGTCGGGAAATCAGTCCACTTTAGTGATTTTTCATTTTCAAACTATAAAGATTTGGACCATGAAACTCTCCAGTATTTAACTTCTATATGTTGGGTAATACCATGAATTTTTGTGAATTTTTCCTGAATGGGATGGTAGGTCCGGGAGGCGGATACTTTTTGGGTACTACTGCTGTTTGGTTTTCTGAGTAGTTTGAGATTGGGTATTTTTCGTGTGGGGTTAAACTAACTTATAAATTCTATAAAAATTAATATATGTTCTAAATACATTTAATTGCATGTGTGAATGTTTGTGAATTTTATTTTGGAGTTCTAATATGGAATAAAAATTCGTATATTGGTGACCTGATTGTGTTTAAAAGCTGAAATTTTGAAACATAAGAGATAATTGATAATTTGAAGGTTTATATTGTAAATATGATAACTAGAGGGATTAATAATATAAATATGATGAAAGTATGCATGTTTTGGCTGGAATAAGGTGTAGGGGCTGTTTATGTCATTTGTGCAAGTTGTGGTGCTTATGTGTTAATTATGTTAATTAATGGATTAAATATGGAAAATGGATTAATTAAAGAATTGATTTGTAACTTTTGAAACTAAAGGGTGTAAAGTGTAATTTTGGCATTTTGGCAGTATGTGTACCGTATATATGTGTATCTATTTGTATATTTTTATTTTTGACCCTTGACTTATTTATTTGGCACATTTAAACCCTAATTGTTAGATCTATTTAAAAGAAACCCTAATTTCAGAAAATACTTATAATACAAAATCCTTAACATCTATAATCACGGGAACTTGTTAAAATGATAAACTTAATCATATTGAATATGACTATAATTGGAAAATTGCTAAAATGGGAATTCTGCTATTTATGGAAACCTGTTATTTTTGGAAGGTACTATTTATGAAAACTTCTAAAATTGGAAACCTTCTAAATAAGGAAACTTACTAAAATAGAAAGTCTTCTAAAATACTTAAACTACTTAAAGTGGGAAAGTTACCTAAAATAGAAAGCTGCTAAATATGGAAAGTTTCTAAAAATGGAAAGTTAACTAAAAGAGGTAACTTATGTAATTTGAATTCGTCATAATTTGTATGCCCTTGCTTCTAGGTTCGGTGAAGCGGGAGTGATCCATCTACTTGGTTTGGTTCTAGCTTTTGGGTTGTTTCGGCAAGGTACAGATATTCCGTACTCTTTTGGCAAGAGTACAACTTCTTTCTCTCTCATGACTTTTCTCACTCTCCTTTATATGCTTGACCCTTTGACATTGATCCTTTGATTGACCATTTGACATTGATCCTTTGATTTACCCTTTGATTGACCCCTGATGTTGACCTTTGATATTGAACATTTGACAATTGAACCTTGATTATGATTTGGCATTTATACTTTGATATTGAACCTTGACTACATGACCCTTCAGTATTTACCTAGGTATTACTTCTTGTGGAGTAGCCACAACCATAGCATTGATGCACCAATGTTATGTACTCTAGTGGAGCTGGAGAGATGTCCCTCACCGTCCCTGATTTGTTATCGACTACTGCTATGATTATAATTGGTTTGCAGGGGCGTATGGATGCATCCTAGATTTGATTGACTGATTGATTGTTTGATTGAGACTACTATATTTACTACATGCTACATTTGTTTGGTGACTGTGTGTGTGTGCATTGCAACCCCTCACATATTGGGAGTTGATCACTCCATATTGGGTTACTATTGGATTGGATTGTATATTGATTGGGCCTGGGGTAAAATACTGATTTCACATACATTACATCTTACACTTAACCTTGATATCTTTTGATTACCCATTTGGCACCATATGTAATCCATCTTCATATTCCTTTGATTATTCCTAACTCTATTGTATTGCTTTGTTATTTGTTAATATCTGTTCACTGAGCTTTTTTTGCTCAACCGCTTTCTTTCTCATGCGGCAGGTTTAGTAGGAAGCTGGGTTTATGGATGAGAGATTTTATTTTGGGCTTAGAAGACTTCACCCTAATTAGCTACTGGGCGGACTTAGAGATGATTAGAAGTAATTGATGATGAGCTTAGTATATTTTATTTGGGTTTAGTTCATTAGTGTTGCCCTTTTGTATTTTGTATTTGTTTAGTTTTTCCTTTGTAATCTTTGTAAGCTTTGTATGGAACTGTATCCCCGTTTGGCTTGTGTTCTGATTTGACTCCATAATGTTACACTTTAGCACTTCTTGGGTTGGAGTGTTACATAAATACTACAGAGTATTTGCTTGTGCAAATTTACTAATCTAATATGTACCATCTATAATAATATATATAGTCATCATAATTCATTGATCTTTTATCTTTTGAGGTTACTCGATTAGTTGAAACGCGCGATGATGTGAGCATTTTTGGGTACATAGTTTGGAAGAATAGGAATGCAAGAGTTTTTAGGTCAAAAGTGCTAGATGGGTAGTTTCGAGTGCTCGGTTTTGTGATTTCATCAGTTGTGTAATCGTTTGCTTAAATCAGTTGGGTCTTGGATGGTTGGGTCTGGTTGCTTGAGAATTCATGCGACACTTTTTAATTTATCTGTTTTATTTCCAATTAACCAGGAGATATATTATTTGATTGGTATGTTTAAATAATGCTTTCACGCAGGTCAACACATTTGAAATTTGATATCGAAACGTATGGTTTAAACAAATTGTTTCAGTATTTCGTAATGAGTGTTGATATATAGACCTACAACATAGGCCTACTAATGGACCTAATCCATTCATTTCATGACAAGTGTTAAACACTAATTCTCTCTCATCATTTTTCACCAATTAATTTTTCAATTGAACCAATCAAATCTTTAGGTCTAATTTTAGGTCTTAGTTTTAGGCATACAATTCATTTTCCTTTTGTAATTGAAATACGATATTTGTTTAAGATTTACCACACGTTCATTAAGGAACAATTGGAACAATTAAAAGGAGATAGAAAGAGATTGACAACTTCATGTATTCTCAGACAAATTGGCAAAGTAGTTGTTTTCTTAATGGTTTTGACTTCTTAATGAGCTTTGACTTTGACACTTGTTTATATTTTTCAATGGTGTTAACTCCTTTTTGTTATTAACTGCCATTAATTGGAAATTTATTGGTACTAAAGTTTATAGGCTGTGTTTAAATTTATGCTAGACTATTAGCTAATATACATGTATTCTCAGGATGTTTGTCCAAGTCAATTTATAAACTTATTGAAAGTTTGATAAGCTCCTAAGCCTTTTTTGGGCTTATTAGCTAATATACATGTCCTCAAAAAAGCAGCTTATCGAATTTTTAATAAGCTTAAAAGCCCATAAGATAAAACTCAAACAAACACCCCTAAGTCTTTATTAGTAGGAATATCAGGCCATTAAGGTTGTCTTCATGATTACAATAATTGATACTACCTCCATACCAAAATAAATGCCTGTATTTCTATTTTGGGATATTCCAAATAAATGTCCTTCTCTTGCATCCAATCAAAATTGAGTTCAGGGTAGAAATGATATTTGATTAGTGGATAGCGTAGTTAGTAGGGGTGTTAATCGGGTCGGGTTGGTCGAGTTCGGGTCAATTAGAGTCAACCCAAATATGGGTGAAATATAGTAAAATGTCCTATTTGTACTCTTTTAAATAGATAACCTTAAAAATTATATTAAAAAATTAGACAAAAACTTTCATTCGGGTCGATCAGGTCAACCCGATATCGAACCCTATTTGTACTCGGGTTACTCTCGTTGACCCGATATAATTTTTGACACGCGTAACTCGACATGAATAGGCTTAATCGGGTTCGGCTTCAGGTTCGATCGGGACAGGTTTTTGACACCCCTAGTAGTTAGTGGATTTTTTTTATTTTTATTTATTATTATTATTATTATTATTATTATTATTATTATTATTATTATTATTATTAGTATTATTTTTATAACTTTGTCTAATTTAAAAGTAGATATTTATTTAAGAACATAGAGAGCAGTACATACTTCTTCCTTCTTAAAACAAATCAAAGATTTTAAATAAAAAGTACTAGAGCATATAATTTGTATTTAGCTTCCAGTGCAAGTGAAAGCATATGTAAAGCACATGATGATCATATATGTTGTGTTTAAATTCCTACCAACCGAACATGAATGATCAACAAGTACAAATAGTACTTCAAAGCAGATTACCAAAAAAGTGATGAAACATTTCACTATAGGTGTAAGCAATATCTATTATACTCAAAAAAATAGTTGAGCAGCTTGTATTCATCCGGTTATTATTGACGGTTAACTTTGCATATAATTGTCAAACATATATCCTGTTCGTTAATAAATCTAAGTTTGCATATTTTGTTCTTTTGCGGTTTTTATAAGAAAGTGGCAACATGTGGTTTTCGAATCCTTACACATTTTGTGAAGAGAGAACATTATTTTCTAACTATTGTATGATTTTGATCCAAAAAGAGCACTATATAATTGATAAAATGTATGCCAAAATGGACATAAATTAATCAATATGTGTCAACAAACTTAGTTATAGTCACTTTTTTACTTAATAGAATATCAATCTCCGCTTTAAATTAAAAACGACGAGAATTGACCATTGGAAGACGATGTTGTGCTTTGCCATTTTGTTTCGATTTCAAGTAAAAACATTTTGGTGCATGTAATTTTTCCTCCATAATTAGTTGGCTAAAAATTCAACGTAAACCAGGAGGGATCCATTTTTCACCTTTTATGTTCATGAAATAGATAATTAGCCGATCAAACAATGTCTCACAGGCGGATCCATTTTTCACCTTTTATGTTCATGAAGAGATAATTAGCCCACAGGCAAAACAAATGTTAAAAGTTTAAGAATTATATTAATATTTCCTAAACACACATTATCGTTTGCTTTTGTTATACAAACGATAGTGCGTGCTTTCGAAAAGCATAATACTCATCTCAAAACAGTTGGTTTGTGTACAATGTACTATATAAACTAGTCACATTGTCTTCAACCAATATGGTACAATTGTTTTTAAAAAGAAAAGACCATGGTACCTAAATACTACCGAGGATTTACTAATCTATTATTGTACCATCTATAATAATATATATAGTAATCATAATTCATTGATTTTTTTTTTATTTTTTATTTTTTCTATTGAAGTTACTCGATTAGATGAAACTGAGAAACGTGTGACGATGTGAGCATTTGGGTCAAAAGTGCTAGATAGGTAGTTTCGAGTGCTTGATTTTGTGATTTCATTGATCAGTTGTGTGATAGATAGTTGAGGGGGCTTCTTGCTAATTTATTTTTCAGCTTCGGTCCTGAGCTTGGAGTAGTGTAGTTTGTTTACGTGCTTCTAGTTCTTTGTTAATATCATTTCGAGCGTAGGTTTAAATCACTTTTTAATATATCTATATTATTTCTAGTAAACTAGAAGATGTATTATTTGATTGGTATGTCTAAATAATGGTTTGACGTAGGTCAATACATTTGAAATTTGATATTGAAACATATGGTTTAAATAATGACTTGTTTTTTGGCATCTTGTCACATGGATTAGATGAGATAAAAAAGTAGTTGTTTCAGTATTTCGTAATTGAAATATAATACGAAGTAGTCCAGACCGCACCTCGCTCGTGATTGGGCTTTGGTGTGATTATCCGGCGTTTATATTCATTGGGTTGGGGTCCAATTTGTGTATAATAATGTCCACGCCCAGTATTTGCTTGTCCAGATTTACTAATCTAATATGTACCATCTATAATAATATATATAGTCATCATAATTCATTGATCTTTTATCTTTTGAAGTTACTCGATTAGATGAAACGCATGATGATGTGAGCATTTTTGGGTACATAGTTTGGAAGAATAGGAATGCAAGAGTTTTTGGGTCAAAAGGGCTAGATAGGTAGTTTCTAGTTCTCGGTTTTGTGATTTCATCAGTTGTGTGGTCATTTATTTGAATCAGTTGGGTCATGAATAGCTGAGGGAACTTATTGCTAATTAAATTTTCGGCTTCGGTCCTGAGCTTGGAGTAGTGTAGTGTGTTTAGTGCTTCTAGCTCTTTTTTAACATCATTTCGAGCGTATGTTTAAATCACTTTTTGTGGAAAGCGGATATTTAAGTTTCATTGTTAGTGAAATGCTCGGAACATCTGGTTTCTTGAGAATTCATGCGACACTTTGTATCTGTTTGGGGAAATATCATACTACTATAATTAATTTCTTGTTACGTATACAACATTTTTTCGATTAAGTAATAAAGATCTCTGTCATTTAGTTATTATTTATTGATTGTTAAACTTTGCATATAATTGTCAAACATATGTCATGTTCTTTTAAAAATCTAAAATTGCATATTTTGTTCTTTTGAGGTTTTTATTAGAAAGTGGCAATGTGTGGTTTTCTAATTCTTACACATTTTGTAAACGAGAGAACATTATTTTCTAACTATTGTATGCTTTTCAGTGTGATTAACATGTGCAAGTGGAGCAGCCGCACAAGACCATCATTTGTAAGGGGCCTCCGATTTAGTATATGTTCATTAGTATTTACTAGCAGAGTCTCCGCGCGATGCAGCTACAGGCACCCTGTAATTTAAATTTTTCGGCTAATCATTTATTTTATTTGTACGTTTTTTGGCAATAACTTTACTGATTAGTTTTTTATGGCAAAAGTTTGATGAAATTTTGCTTAGTTTGTATTATTTTATTTATTATTATTTTAGTAGTTTGCTTGGTTTGTACAATATGTGAACATATTTTAGTTTACCATGTTCTTTTTGACAATAAATTTACGGATATAAAAAATTTCGTTTAGCTCGTGTCCGTTCGGGCTCGAGCCTGTTGGCTCGTGTCCATTCGGGCTCGAGCCCGTTTGACCCGTGCTCGTTCGGGCTCGAGCCCATTGCCTGTTTGGGCTTGAATATTTGTATAATATGTTTTATTATTTGTATTAGTGACATTTAATGCAAGAATTGTGTTTAAGTTGGTTGTACAATATGTTTGATAATTTGTATTTTTTATGTAAGGGGTGTTTTAATAAGTGCATTAATAGTATTTATTGACCAGTTAATTAATTGTATTTAATGTACATAATGATTTATTTATTGTATAATGTTAGTATTAATTGTATGCTAGAATTAAATACGAGGGGAATTTCTATAAGTAGTATTCGTTGTTGTACTTATAGCTTTAAAAGTTGTAAGGCTTAATTTTAAGTATTCTAATAATAGTAGGTATTCATACTTTATAATATAGTATGATACATGTCTAACTTGAATTTTTATAGCATTTTTTTAAATATTATGTGAGAGGGCCTTTAATTTAATATATGTCCATTAGTATTTATACATATCTAAGTATATTATGTTTTGAGTTTTTCATAATAGTTAAGCTTTTCGTGATTTAAAAGGTTTCATTCATAGTTTCGTACTATACCACCCAAATAAATAGGTGGCTGTGATTAGCATGTGCAATTGAAGCAGCCGCACAAGGTCACCATTTGTGAGAGGCCTCCGATTTAGTATATGTTAATTAGTATTTATGCATGTCTAACTTGAATTTTTATAGCACTTTTTAAATATTATGTGAGAGTGTCTTCATATATTTCCATTAGTATTTATACATATCTAAGTATATTATGTTTTGAATTTTTCATAATAATTAAGGTTTTCGTGATTTAAAGAGCTTCATTCATAGTTTCGTGCTATACCATCCAAATCAATAGGACGGCCATGATGATTTTAATCCAAAAATTCTAAAAAAAAAGCACTATGTAACAGATGAAATGTATGCCAAAATGGACAGAAACTAACCAATATATGTCAACAAACTTAGTAATATACATGTTTTTACCTAAAATAATATCAATCTACGCTTTAAATTAAATTTGACTGGAATTGAACATTAGAAGACAATGTTAATGTTATGCTTTGCTTTTTTATCTGGATTTCAAATAAAAAACATGTTTGCGTGTGTAATTTTCCCTCTATGATTAGTTGACTTGAAATTCCACGTAAAGTAGGAGGGATCCATTTTTTTCACCTTTTATGTTCATGAAATAGATAACTAACCGATCAAACAATGTCTCACAGTCAAAACAAACATTAAAAATTTTAAAATTATATTATTTTTCCGAAGCTGCAACAACGTAGGTTGTGTATGTAATACAACATATATTGCTTGCATTCGGAAGCATAATACTAATCTCAACACGGTTAGTTTGTGTACATCATACTATATAAACTAGCCACATTTTCTTTCTTCAACCAATGTGGGACAATTGTTTTCAAAAAAAAGAAATACTATGGTGCCTAAATACTACGGAGTATTTGTTTCTGCAAATTTACTAATCTAATTTGTATCATCTATAATAACACATATTATTATTATTATTATTATTATTATTATTATTATTATTATTATTATTATTACTCCCTCCGTCTCAAAATATAAGTCCAGTTTGACTTTTTGACTCGAACTTTGACCTTAAATATATTTTTTTGTATTGTATATTACTTGATGAAAATTATACCAAATGAAAATACATTGAAAACAGAATCCATTCATATATTTTGCATCAAGTCTTATGTAATACAAACAAAAAAATTTTAAGGTCAAAGTTCAGTTCAAAAAGTCAAACTGGACTTATATTTTAGGACGGGTGTATTATTATTATTATTATTATTATTATTATTATTATTATTATTATTATTATTATTATTATTATTATTATTTAAAAAACATCAACTAACTATTTCACAATAAATACATCACATATTATAATTCACAACCATTAGGACACAATCCAACTCAGTATATAGTCATTATAATTCATTGATCTTTTATCTTTTGAAGTTACTCGATTAGATGAAATGTGTGACGATGTGAGCTTTTTTGGGCACATAGTTTGGCAGAATAGGAATGCAAGAGTTTTTGGGTCAAAAGTGCTAGATGGGTAGTTTCAAGTGCTCGGTTTTGTGATCATTTGTTTAAATTAGCTAGGTCATGGATAGTTAAGGGAGCTTATTGCTAATTTATTTTTCGGCTTCGAACCTGAGCTTGGAGTAATGTAGTTTGTTTAGTGCTTCTAGCTTAATATCCTTCGAGCGTATGTTTAAATCAGTTGGAGACACCTGTATCGGGGCCTACACATGGGTCAAGCAAGGGGATCCTTTAGGACCACTTCTTTTTGCACTTGTCTTGCATCCGTTGGTGCTACAGGTGGAAGTAGCGAAGGCCCTTGACATAATTCGAGCGGAAGGCCCCCAGTTTGGGCTTATGCTAAATATTAAGAAGTCAGAGATCTTTTGGCCAACATGCAATGGTATGAAAGTGAAGCCTGGCATTTTTCCTGGAGATCGGAAGACCACAGACATGGGTAAAACTTCTAGGGGGGCTGTTAGCCGTGATGGGGATTACATTAGCTCTATGGCAGTCAACAGGGCTGAGCGCGCGGTTGACTTGATGGGCATTTTGCAGAAGTTACGGGACCCCCAAAGTGAGTTCTTATTGCTTCGTTCATGTATGGGTGTGGCCAAATTGTTGTTTGGGCTTCGAATGTGCCAACCGACCTTTGTCGGGGAAGCAGTATCCATTTTTGACAAGGGTCTCCGAGGTGCAATTGAGGATATTGTTGTTCATGGGGGGCCTTTTTTGGGGATCTTCAATGGCGACTGGCTTCCCTACTGATTAGCTCGGGAGGGTTGGCCTGTGCTCAGCGGAAGATGTGTCCGCATATGCTTATGTGGCTTCTAGGGCGCAGTCCTGGAAGCTACAAGAACACATTCTAAGGAACAGCGGTATGATTGGGATGGACGATGATTACAAGCTCGCACTGGACAACATTCGCAGCTCTCTCCCCAATGTAGAGCTGGGCGGGTTTTATGGATAAAGACACCGCCCCAAAAAAAACCTCAAAAAATCTTGGCGAGTGCGTTTAACTGTAAAGCCATGCAGACTATGGAGGAGTTTAACATGTCTTCGCGCCAGAAAGCGGTGTTTGAATGCCTCAAAGGGGCCCATGCTTAAGATTTCCTCAGTGTCCTCCCAATTGATGGACTCGGGCAACACATGTCGGCTATTGAATATCGGGCTGTCCTCAAATACCAGTTTATGATTCCCATGTTTCCCGTCAACAAACCATGTTCGATTTGTAAAAAAGCATGCTTGGACAAGTTTGGAGAACACGCCCTACATTGTAAGGAGATGCCAGGCTTTAAATACAGACATGACCTGGTTAGAGATGTTCTATGGGATGTGCTATGAAGGGCAGGGATTTCAGCTAAGAAAGAGGCTCCCGTGAATTTCTTGACGGACCCATTGGATGGGCGGTCCACCTTGAGGCCAGCGGACATTCTTTTGTTTGGATGGGCGCAAGGTAAGCATGCGTGCATTGACCTTACTGGGGTATCCCCATTGGTGGGACTCCGGGATTCTGTCTTTGTGGCGGGGCAGGCACTTTTGAAAGTCGAGAGCAAAAAAGTGGATAAACATGAAGCGGCTTGGCTAAAGAACCGGCATGTGTTTGTGCCCTTCGCTTTTGATACCTTTGGGGCGATAGCCCTCCAAGCAATCAAGCTCCTCGATCGCGTGAAGAAAGTTGTGCAAAGTAACTCGCCGGCTGCTAAGGGCCAATGTTTTATTTTCAATAGAGTAGGTTTTGCAATACAAAAAGGGGTAGCGGCGCAGCTTGTGGCCCGTTTACCTGCATGCCACTTATAATTGGATATTATAATTTTTAATACATCTGTTTTAATTCAAATAAACCAGAAGATATATTATTTGATTGGTGTGCTTAAATGCTTTGATCTAGGTCAACACATTTGAAATTTGATATTGAAAAATATGGTTTAAATAATGACTTGTTTTTTGTCATCTTCTCACACGGATATAGATGAGATAAAAAAGTTTTTTTTTTTTTTTTTTTTTTTTTTTTTTTTTTTTTTTTTTTTTTTAACGGCGGGTTAGTTGTTAGTTGTTAGATGTTAGTTGTTGGCTTGAGTTAGTGTCGCATCCTCGGGCAGAGATACCAACCACGAGCCTCTCCTTAGGGGATAACCCCACTCGTATTCCTGATTCGCCTGATATCATTAGAGCTTGTGGTTCCCAAGTGAGGACTTCCCGGTCGGTCACCCAAATCGGTACTACTCTCACTTGGGCTCGCTTAACTACTTAAGCCTTTACCACTAGACCACAAGCCCCATGATAGTATTTCGTAATTGAAATACGATAGAAAGTGTTGAAATAAGATAATTGTTTAAGATTTATCACACGTTCATTAAGGGAACAATTGGAACAATTTACAGGAGATAGACAGAGATCGAAAACTTCATGTATTCTCAGGCAAAAAAATTGTTGCATACATCTTTGATTGCTTATTTTAGAATGTTTTTCGATGTTGCAAATTAGGGGTTATTGGGTAAATGGTGGTGGCGGTTTCGGGTGGAAGGGAATGCTTTTTGGGTTCGAGTGATAAAAAGTATTTATGGTGAGTCGGGAGGATTTCCTGAAGTAGGAGACATTTCTGGAGTAGCTACTAGGGGTGCTTGGGGCAATGTGATTCGGGTAGCTAAAGATATAGATAGATAGGGGTGGAGTTTAGCTCGTCTTTTGGTAGGAAGTTGGGAAATGATGAGCAGACTCGGTTTTGGAAGGACAGATGGGTTGGTGAATTCAAATTGTGTGATAGGTTTCAAAGCTTTTTTAGGTTTGAGGGTGATGAAAATGCTTCGGTTAGGAACCATGGTGTATGGAGTAGTGATGGTTGGAGATGGGAATGGGATTGGGTAGGTGTCCCTCGAGGAAGGTCAGCGGGAGAGCTAGAAGAATTAGTTAGTCTAGTGAGGGATATAGTTCCGATTCGTGACCATGTCGATTCTTGGAGGTGGTTGCTTGCTAATGACGGAGTATTTTCGGTTAAAGGTCTCAAAGAGATCATCGATGATAAAATTCTTAATCCTGATGCTCATGTTGAAGAAACGTCGTGGTGTAAGATTGTACCTCGCAAGGTAAATGTATTTATATGGAGGTTAAATTGTGGTCGAATCCCTGTGAGGTCCCTTCTTGACCAAATTGGAGTGGACCTACATTCAATTTTATGTCCGTGGTGTGAGGATGCGATTAAAACAATTGATCACGTTTTTGTTCGATGTGTGATTGCGTCTACTATTTGGTCTAAGATTTTCTCGTGGTGGAATCTGGGATACTTTAATGGTTCATCTGTTAGTGATATCTTGTCCACGAATAGTTCGGTGCCATCCAAATTAAAGGATGTGTGGCAAGCAGTGATTTGGAGCGCATTGTATCTGATCTGGAAAGCGCGCAATGCAAAGATTTTCCAGTCTAAACATATGGCGGCTGATGTGTAACACCCCCAAAATACCGCAGCGGAAGACTGTGTCATTGGGATGCTACTTCAGGGCACAAAGTACAAGATATAGAAAACGACCTCTAAATGAGACGTTTTGAAAAATTACCATTCGAATAGATAAAAGTCATAGTTTACAAGCCAAAAGATCCCAAAGTAGAAAAATACATGAGTTTTTAAAGAGTATCGAATGGTAAATGATAAGAGCTAAAGTCTCCAAAAGCATGCCCTAAGACTCTCAGCTCCATAAACCTGCTATCGCCCTTCTATCCTGAGATAAATATGCTTAAAAAGTCAACACTAGGTTGGTGAGTTCATAGAGTTTGTTTAACAAATAAAGTTTATAGAAAAATGGTCACACAGCAAAGGCATCGTAAATCCACTCAGTTACAAGTCCCGCCATAAGAGACTTGTAACCTGTGTGTTCACAACCCACTGCTAATATATATATAGTAAGATTAAACATGTATAAGTTCATCACAACAGTTAAGCAATTAGTCGTGAGTCTACACTTCATCTCCGAAGACCTCACGTTTGTATGTATGTCTCAATGGTTGTGTCCAGCAACTTAATCTGGGGCCATTGGAAGTCTCAATGGTTGTGTCCAGCAACTAAATCTGGGGCCATTGGAAGTATGTATGTATGTCTCAATGGTTGTGTCCAGCAACTTAATCTGAGGCCATTGGACGTCTCAGTTGCTCAAGAATACACAATCACAGTTTAGTATAACGCAGTTAAGTATAACACAATCACGTATGTATGAAATCAAGTATATAACAATCAAGTATAAAACAATCAAGTATAAATGTTTTGAGTATCAAGAAAGTATGTTTTGAGTATTTATACTAGTAAGCACGTAGTTGAGCATGTATCTCCCCCAAAGAGTTAAAACAAGTATAAAGAGTAAAAGTGGGGCTATGACTCACCTGGAGTGAAGATACAAAGATGCGAAATGATAAGGACAACAAGGAGCGAACACTATCCGCAACCTAAAATGAATGATAGTGATCTAATTTAGATCATGTCGTGATGTAATGAATGCACATGCACATGATACCAATACCACTCGTAATTTGGAATACTAGTTATCGTCATAGTAAAATAGTTTCCATACTTAGGAAAAATAAGTCCAAATAGAGTTATAAAAACTTGTCATAATATATTGTATAAAAATGTTAGTGTTAAATTTCTCGTATCGAAAACCTTAAAATAACGTCGTTAAGTCGTATAAATATTCTCTTGGGTCATACATATTCATTTGTTAAGAATATAGTCCTTAGTAACATTTCTAGAAAATATACCATTTAGTGCGTAAGTTATTATTTTTATTTGTGACTATATATGTATATATAGTTTTGACGATGTTAAAACGGGTATAACTTGGTCGTTTTAGGCTCATTTTCCTCGTTCTTTATATCCACGGATTCGTTTTTGTATATACTAGTATATTTTTGCTAACTCGGCTCCTCTAGGTTACGTTTAATGCCTCTATTTACCCGTCGAAATCTGCCAAACAGCAAGCAGTTTTTATAAAAATAGTTTTCGTCGTTAAATTTGCAAAAATCATATCTCCTTCGTTATAAGCTCGTTTTAATCCGTTCTTTCGCCTAAAGTTTCGTTTTTGAAATTATTTTCTAAATCTTTGGTCAAAAATTAGCCATCAACCACTGATTTTCCCACGAAATAAAAATAGGGACAGTAGGTATTTCTAATGTTTCAAAAATCGTTTCTAGGGTTCTAATCTAGTTCCATCTTCATTCAAACCACTTTCAATCACCACAAAACTAATATAATCCTACCATACACCTTCTTAGGGTGTCATGGGTTCCTAATCATCATAACCAAGTAGATCTAACAAGGATCTAACCAAAAATCATTTCTAGGGCTTAAAAGTTAAATATATACAAAATGGAGTGGTATAAGCCAATATATGCATGATTTCTTGTAAGAAAAATATATAAACATAGTAATAACTTGTAAAAATTATGAAATGAGTTTTGTAAACTTACTTTGAGAGGTGGTGTGATTAGATGATGAAAACCTAACAATCCTTGAGTTTTTATCTCAAAACTCTAACAAGGACAACTATAAGAACAAGATTATACTTAGATCTTTGAAAAATGATGTTTTCTTCCTTCTTGATCACCCTAGGCCGAGCACCCTTATGAGAAAAAGAGAGAAAAAGTTTTCTTTGGCTAGTTGTAAATGAGATGAAAAAAAAAGAAAAGATCTAGTTTTGTATATGAATTATTAGTATTATTATTATTTTATACAAAGTTAGTATAAGTTATTAATGAGGTTGGAGTGTGTAAGTAAACCATGTAAGTGATTGTAGGGGGGGGGGGGGGATGAATGTAAGACTTTTTGGTGATTTTGTATTATTATGTGTTTAGTTGTAGTTTTAAAGTGTACCGGGTTAACTAAAAATAAATTTTAACGGAGTTAACCGGGATAAAATAAAGTTATAAAAATTTTAAAAATAGGTTGGGTAGAATTATTGGGTGTTTAGATAATTATAGTTTAATTTCTACGAAAACCGTCGAAATTTTAGTAAACTTAAGTTAATAATTAAAATAAATATCCAAAATACCGGGTAAATTAATATTATAATTTTTATATTATAAAAATGAATATAAAAATATATTGGGATCATAATCGGGAGTGTTGGACATGTTAGTCACATTTATAGTTCGCGTATTAGCGTTTATTTAAAATAAACATACGTAAATCGTTAATTATACCAAAAGTATAAATTTAATTATCCTACGAGTGGAATAGTATGCAAGTGCCCTAATGATGATGTGCAGACTATTTCTAGTCCGTATGAAATGTCCCTGATAATAATGCATGAATTCGCTCCTGAACCAATACGGTTACGCGAATTTGAATACTCGTAAACTAAATTTACAATGACGTGAGTAATGCACGTGAATAGTGGTTTCCTCTCGGAAATGAATAGTGTCAAGTGAATAGTAAAATTTCTGAATGTTTCTCGGAATGTCAAATTGACCTCAAAAATGATGAATAGTAAAACGATGAATAGTAATCTGTGAATAGTAAATTGTCGAGGTTTGGAAAAATGACCTAAAATTACGAGTTGTGACAGTCTCTACCCCTTAAGGGAACTTCGTCCCGAAGTTCAGCTCATTCATTCCACATATGCTCCTAGTGGTCTGATTCGACAATGTAAACTTTCCCGGCTTGCTATAATTGCTTACACTAATCAAATCATCTACTATCAATATAACTAGGTTAATGATGCTAGGTCTCAGATTAGTCAATGTTGTGTATAGGTCCTATATTAAGATTTAAGTGCTACAAAATACGATAGTTGTTCAAGAGAATGTACCCGTTATGCTATCGTGGACATGTTGGGTGATAGGATTCCCTAGGAAGTAAGCTCTGCCACGCGCGGGTGGAATCTCAACGGCCTCATCTTGTGGTCCTTCAATTGCTGCTGCTAATTTTGGACGATTGCCTCCTTGGTTAAGATTCCTTTTCAACTTAGGACAGGTGTTCCGAAAGTGATCTGGGCTGTTACACTCATAGCATGTCTTTTGGTTGTTCGCCATATTGCCCATATTCACCGGTTCTCTACACTGGTTTGCATAATGACCAGACTGTCTGCAATTAGCACACATACGGCAGGGCACAGTCTTTTGGTGATGAAAATTACATTTCGTACACTTAGGATGCGAGCCTAAATACTCTCTCTGACCAGAACTAGTCGCCGCAAAGGTCCTTGCCCTTTTGTTGTCAGCTATCGCGCCCATATGCTTGTTCGACTCGCTTGTTCCCTTCCTTTTATCACTATTCCTCAAGCTTCCATTTCTAACCATCTCATCTGTCAGAGTCCCTGCTCTCAATATTGCACTCTGAATTGTAGAAGGCTCAGTTGTTTTCACAGTCCCACGAATTTCTGGGACAAGACCATATATGTACCTCTCGATCCGCTTGGACTCAGGGGTAACTAGGTGTGGAACTAGTCTGGCTAATTCATGGAATCGATCTGTATAGGCTGCATGTCCAGCCCCTATCATAGAGTGATGATAAAGTTCATCCTCCAGCTTCTGCATTTCATTGTCCGGGCAGTATTCCTCCTTCAGTAATGCCTTAAAATCATCCCATGTCATACCTACAGCTGCCTCTCTATCCCTAGCTTGAACCTGCGTATTCCACCATGTCAATGCCTTTCCTGACAGCAAGCATACGGAGTACTTCACCATTTGATGTGCTGCACAGTTACTAATGTCGATCACCGACTCCATCTTTTCAACCCATCGAGTATACCCTAACGCGCCTCCTACACCATCGAAATCAATTGGCTTACATGATGTAAATTCCTTATACGTACATCCAGTCCTAATGTTGTTGTTGCCATTACCATTCTGGCCTATACCATTGGTGTTGTTAATTCCGCTTTCGTGGTTTGCCAAGTTATTCATATGATCGCCAACTTGAGTGACAATAGTGGGGAGAAAGTTTTGAAGTTGTCGAGCGATGATGGCTTCAAAATCAGTATTTCCACTGTCGTTGTTATCATTGTTTTCAACGCCGTGACCACCTCCTCTACCTCCACGTCCACCAGTTCTTCCACCATCGTTACTTGGGTTACTTGTGTCATGAGCAGCTCCTCTACCTCCACGTCCACCAGTTGTTTCCTAAGTTGTGCCAACACCGATCTACATATGCATAGTCATATGTCCACGTGTGTCGTGAAGTACTTATAATTATGTTGGCCACCACAATTATAAATGTTTCCTTTCACAGGTGTACATATCACCAGGCACACATATCTCAGTGGTAGACGTTACTTAAATGGGAATCTAGGGAATGTCACGCTCAGTACGAAGGAACAAAGGATTCTCCCTTAAGTGCTAAAGTCACTGGGTAGTCTAGTTTCTAACGGTTTCTAAAGAGTATCATCAAGAGAACTCCCATCCTCGGGCAAATCATCAAATCACTACAGCTAAGTAATAACCTTCATTTAACTTAGTCTCATGTCTCATCAAACAAGAACTGTCACAAGATTAAGTTAAATGATCAGTTATTACCGAGCTCCATATTTCTGATAACTTGCCTAGATTTTGGGGACTTCCCCATCGGTACCACAAAATATCTAATAGCGTAGGTCTAAGAAAATTATCAGCAAGCGTACGTGTATGAAAATGCAAGGCGATAGGGAGGAGAGTCTAAATGTATGTAGTTATAGTCTAGACTCTAAAAACAACCTAGTTCTCTATAACCAAGGCTCTGGTACCAATCTGTAACACCCCCAAAATACCGCAGCGGAAGACTGTGTCATTGGGATGCTACTTCAGGGCACAAAGTACAAGATATAGAAAACGACCTCTAAATGAGACGTTTTGAAAAATTACCATTCGAATAGATAAAAGTCATAGTTTACAAACCAAAAGATCCCAAAGTAGAAAAATACATGAGTTTTTAAAGAGTATCGAATGGTAAATGATAAGAGCTAAAGTCTCCAAAAGCATGCCCTAAGACTCTCAGCTTCATAAACCTGCTATCGCCCTTCTATCCTGAGATAAACATGCTTAAAAAGTCAACACTAGGTTGGTGAGTTCATAGAGTTTGTTTAACAAATAAAGTTTATAGAAAAATGGTCACACAGCAAAGGCATCGTAAATCCACTCAGTTACAAGTCCCGCCATAAGAGACTTGTAACATGTGTGTTCACAACCCACTGCTAATATATATATAGTAAGATTAAACATGTATAAGTTCATCACAACAGTTAAGCAATTAGTCGTGAGTCTACACTTCATCTCCGAAGACCTCACGTTTGTATGTATGTCTCAATGGTTGTGTCCAGCAACTTAATCTGGGGCCATTGGAAGTCTCAATGGTTGTGTCCAGCAACTAAATCTGGGGCCATTGGAAGTATGTATGTATGTCTCAATGGTTGTGTCCAGCAACTTAATCTGGGGCCATTGGACGTCTCAGTTGCTCAAGAATACACAATCACAGTTTAGTATAACGCAGTTAAGTATAACACAATCACGTATGTATGAAATCAAGTATATAACAATCAAGTATAAAACAATCAAGTATAAATGTTTTGAGTATCAAGAAAGTATGTTTTGAGTATTTATACTAGTAAGCACGTAGTTGAGCATGTATCTCCCCCAAAGAGTTAAAACAAGTATAAAGAGTAAAAGTGGGGCTATGACTCACCTGGAGTGAAGATACAAAGATGCGAAATGATAAGGACAACAAGGAGCGAACACTATCCGCAACCTAAAATAAATGATAGTGATCTAATTTAGATCATGTCGTGATGTAATGAATGCACATGCACATGATACCAATACCACTCGTAATTTGGAATACTAGTTATCGTCATAGTAAAATAGTTTCCATACTTAGGAAAAATAAGTCCAAATAGAGTTATAAAAACTTGTCATAATATATTGTATAAAAATGTTAGTGTTAAATTTCTCGTATCGAAAACCTTAAAATAACGTCGTTAAGTCGTATAAATATTCTCTTGGGTCATACATATTTATTTGTTAAGAATATAGTCCTTAGTAATATTTCTAGAAAATATACCATTTAGTGCGTAAGTTATTATTTTTATTTGTGACTATATATGTATATATAGTTTTGACGATGTTAAAACGGGTATAACTTGGTCGTTTTAGGCTCATTTTCCTCGTTCTTTATATCCACGGATTCGTTTTTGTATATACTAGTATATTTTTGCTAACTCGGCTCCTCTAGGTTACGTTTAATGCCTCTATTTACCCGTCGAAATCTGCCAAACAGCAAGCAGTTTTTATAAAAATAGTTTTCGTCGTTAAATTTGCAAAAATCATATCTCCTTCGTTATAAGCTCGTTTTAATCCGTTCTTTCGCCTAAAGTTTCGTTTTTGAAAGTATTTTCTAAATCTTTGGTCAAAAATTAGCCATCAACCACTGATTTTCCCACGAAATAAAAATAGGGACAGTAGGTATTTCTAATGTTTCAAAAATCATTTCTAGGGTTCTAATCTAGTTCCATCTTCATTCAAACCACTTTCAATCACCACAAAACTAATCTAATCCTACCATACACCTTCTTAGGGTGTCATGGGTTCCTAATCATCATAACCAAGTAGATCTAACAAGGATCTAACCAAAAATCATTTCTAGGGCTTAAAAGTTAAATATATACAAAATGGAGTGGTATAAGCCAATATATGCATGATTTCTTGTAAGAAAAATATATAAACATAGTAATAACTTGTAAAAATTATGAAATGAGTTTTGTAAACTTACTTTGAGAGGTGGTGTGATTAGATGATGAAAACCTAACAATCCTTGAGTTTTTATCTCAAAACTCTAACAAGGACAACTATAAGAACAAGATTATACTTAGATCTTTGAAAAATGATGTTTTCTTCCTTCTTGATCACCCTAGGCCGAGCACCCTTATGAGAAAAAGAGAGAAAAAGTTTTCTTTGGCTAGTTGTAAATGAGATGAAAAAAAAGAAAAGATCTAGTTTTGTATATGAATTATTAGTATTATTATTATTTTATACAAAGTTAGTATAAGTTATTAATGAGGTTGGAGTGTGTAAGTAAACCATGTAAGTGATTGTAGGGGGGGGGGGATGAATGTAAGACTTTTTGGTGATTTTGTATTATTATGTGTTTAGTTGTAGTTTTAAAGTGTACCGGGTTAACTAAAAATAAATTTTAACGGAGTTAACCGGGATAAAATAAAGTTATAAAAATTTTAAAAATAGGTTGGGTAGAATTATTGGGTGTTTAGATAATTATAGTTTAATTTCTACGAAAACCGTCGAAATTTTAGTAAACTTAAGTTAATAATTAAAATAAATATCCAAAATACCGGGTAAATTAATACTATAATTTTTATATTATAAAAATGAATATAAAAATATATTGGGATCATAATCGGGAGTGTTGGACATGTTAGTCACATTTATAGTTCGCGTATTAGCGTTTATTTAAAATAAACATACGTAAATCGTTAATTATACCAAAAGTATAAATTTAATTATCCTACGAGTGGAATAGTATGCAAGTGCCCTAATGATGATGTGCAGATTATTTCTAGTCCGTATGAAATGTCCCTGATAATAATGCATGAATTCGCTCCTGAACCAATACGGTTACGCGAATTTGAATACTCGTAAACTAAATTTACAATGACGTGAGTAATGCACGTGAATAGTGGTTTCCTTTCGGAAATGAATAGTGTCAAGTGAATAGTAAAATTTCTGAATGTTTCTCGGAATGTCAAATTGACCTCAAAAATGATGAATAGTAAAACGATGAATAGTAATCTGTGAATAGTAAATTGTCGAGGTTTGGAAAAATGACCTAAAATTACGAGTTGTGACATGATGACATCTTCTTTGAGATACAGTTGATGTCCTTCTTTTGGATTTTGCGCAGATCGAAAAAGATTAACATCAACTGGGCTGATTGGTGTAAAGGTTCGTCCTTCTCATGTTAACTTCCCAGTTTCATGTTTTTTAGCATCTCAGTTATGTCTTCGGGGTGTTTGGGTTAGTCGCTGTCTCGGGTGCTTGTTTACCAATATATCTAGCGGTTGTGTTCGTGTGGTTCGCGTTGGGCAGATTTATGTTAAAGGGTTTCAGTTCAGAGATGGTTCGTTGTTAAGGAAAGGAAGCCCTCAATGGAAGTGTGGCTGGGGAGAACACGAAAATGCGTGTCGTGTTCATAGATATGCAAAGAGATTGTTCATGTTCTATGTGACAGGTTATATGTGCCAGTGTGCAGATCTACAAGTGAAAGGAAGTTGTCCGAGTGTTTGGCACATGGGATCTCATATGTCATGTGTAGTGTTTGACACAAGGGATCTATATTATTTAGTGTAGGTTCTGTTCTTTTTGTTTATGTTGGTCTGTAGTGGGGTCTTTTCTTTTCTTCTTTTCGGGTCTCATCTTTATCAGCTTGATGAGGAGTTTGGGATGCCTTTAGTTTGTATCTTTTTCTTTGTTGGTGTTATATAATTCTGTTGCCTTTCAAAAAAAATTACCTCATAGTTAGATATTTTTCAAAAGTTTTGTATATGCCTACGCTTTTTTATGTATCTGGATCTCAAATAATGTTTACTCCGTATTACTGAGTCTTGACATAAAACTGTTTGGTTGGTAGTATTCAACACTTCTTAATGAACTTTGACTTTGACACTTGTTGATATTTATGGACTTCAATGGTGTTAACTCCTTTTTGTTATTAACTGTCATTAATTGAAAATATATTGGTACTAATTAAACTTTAGAGTTAACCACATTTTTGGTCCTTGTGGTTTAGTGCGGATTTCATTTTTGGTCCATTTTTTAAAAAAGTTGTGGTTTTAGTCCAATATCGATAGTTTAGTTCCACTTTCAGTCCATTTTGATAACGACGTTAGTTCAGTTAGTTAAGCTAATTGTAAAGTGGCAACATTAGTCTTTTAACCTAACGGTCGTTTGCAGCGTTAGTCCTTAATACCAAAGATCGTTTACAACAGTTGCCACGTTAGTCCTTTATACCAATGATCGTTTGCAACATTAGTCCTTTATACCAACGATCGTTTAGTAGGTCCGAATATAGTCCTAGAAACCGCAAAATAAACACTCGAATAAGTACTTGCACTCTTCTATTGGGCCTCTTGACCCAATATAGTGTCGGTAATCAGTTTAATAGGTCCGAATGGTATTTAAATCCAATAAGCCAAAGAGAAAACCAAATAAGCACTTGGACAACAAATAAGCAATTGGTTAGGTATAAGCAATAAATAAGCAAATAAGTAAACCCGAGACCTCTAAGGTTCAGTAACAAAAGAAAAATAAACCGAACAAGAATGAGCTCAAAAAGCTTCGACTTAAGCTAACAAGCAGAAAAAAGCTAAAAGAAAAATAAGCACATATCCAATCGAATTCAAAACAAAATAACGATCCAAATCCAATCACATGGGTCTCGGCCCAAACTTCTTGTGGCTAACCAATATCCAACGCGACCAAAAAAAAAAATAAGCAATAAGTTCGAACCATAAACTTAAACGGAAGCTTATCACAATCTTTACAACACATGGTTTTTACACACGTTTTCACACACATTTTTACACACTTTTTTATATACATTTTTACACACGTTTTAGAAATTCTTTTTCCATTTTTTTCAAAATTCTTTTTCAAATTTTTTAGAAAATTTTTTTATAAAAAAATAATTTAAAAAATAATTCGAATTTTTTTTTTAGATTTTTTTTAAAATTTCGAATTATTTTTTTTTTGAATTCGAAAAAAAATCTAATTTTTTTTTTAGATTTAAAAAAAAATTGAATTGTTTTTTTTTTTTTTTTTTTTTTTTTTTTTTTTTTTTTGAATTCTTTCAAATTATTTTGTGTGGGATTAATTATATGTTTGACTTAATTATATATTTAGTATAAAGGGACAAACGCTGCAAATGACCGCTAGGTTAAAGGACTAATGTTGCCACTTCATAATTAGACATAACTAACTGAACTAACGTCATTATCAAAATTGATTGAAAGTGGAACCAAACTATCGATTTTGGACTAAAGCCACAACTTTTTGAAAAAATGGACCAAAAATGAAATCCGCACTAACCACAAGGACCAAAAATGTAGTTAACTCTAAACTTTATAGGCCATGTTTTAATTTATGCTAGAATATACACAAGGAAACCATCTTGATGACTATGCTGAGGGTGTTTGCCTAAACTTATTTGATGGATTTATAAACTTATTGAAATTTGATAAGCTTGTAAGCGTTTTTTTTAAAGCTTATATACTTGACATGAGGTTTATGAGTTATCTACCCTCAGATAAGCTTATCAAAATTTAAAAAGCTTATAAGCCAGACAAGCTTATCAAATTTTCAAAAAGCTTATAAGCCCATCAGATAACCAACTGATTTAGCTAAGTTGGCCATATTAGTTCCTTTTGGAGCTTGGGGAGAGGTTTTATCCGGGTTAGAGTCTCGCAAGTGACAAAGAAAATTCGGATTTTTCCTCTTAGTGTGAAGCCGTGAGTTCTAGGAGTTTTCATTCGCGGGTGTCTCCTAGTGGTTCGGGTCTCGGGGCTTGCCAATTTGGATGGTGTAACTCAAGGGTTGGTTTTCAAGTGTTATGCCTTTCTAAAAATAATAATAATAATAATAATAATAAAAAAAAAAAAAAAAAAAAAAAAAAAAAGTTCATATAAGCTTAAACAAACTCCCCTAAGTCTTTAATTATAGGAATATTAGGCCATTAAGGTTGTCTACAAACGAACCACCAATGACAGCAACCGACAAAATGCTATACAAACAAATCGCATAACCAAGAAGGCCAAAACATGGGACCAAACACACTGATCCACCTTTGCAGGATAATTGACACTAAAGTAAAACACAATAACTACTAGTAATAGACACCGACTAAACCAAAATATAACTGAAGATGTTGTACTCAAACATGACATACACCTTATGAAAAGCTATAATTTGCAAGCCTTGATCGGGTTAGAACACCACTCTATCCATAATGAAATAGTTTCTTTTGCACTATTAGAGATCCAGTGAAATGAGAGAACTTGAATCTCATCACAAATTGTCACAAATTAGACGCTCTATTTTCAAAAACTCTTATTTCTAGCATTCCAAATCAAATATAACATCACCCAACAAACCGCTTGCCAAACCGTTCTTTATTTTTTATGAAAATTTGGCAAGCCTTTGTGCTCAATAATATCTTGAATCGACCCAATATTTAAAGTGCCCATATTCCACCACTTAAAAAGAGTTTACCCAAGACTCTATTACCCGAGAGCACCCTAAGAGTTCACCCCAATAACTGAATAGTATATATGTCTTCTTTTTTTAAAACAATTCAAAAAATTCAAAATAATCAAAGTACTAGAGTATATAATTTGTATTTAGCTTCCAGCACAAGTGAAGCATATGTAAAGCACATGATGATCATATATGTTGTGTTTATATTCCTACCAACCGAACATAAATGATCAACAAGTACAAATAGTACTTCAAAGCAGATTACCAAAAATAGTGATGAAACATTTCATTATAGGTGTATGAAATATCTATTATACTCCAGAAATAATTGAGCAGCTTGTATTCAATGGTTCCCTTCAGCAAATCTAACATCCTGCACAACAATAAGATTTGAGAAATTAGTATGTTCTTTTTTTGTTTTTAAGCTCATTGTCAATATCCACACACACACAAATTTAAGAAAAGTACAAATGACAAGTGGAAATATATGAATTCACATGTACCATCATTCAAGTATATAATGTGTTCCACCATCCAAATTTACCAATAAAAGATCTTAGAAAGATTTTCTAATAGTTTAATCAGTTAATGTCATAAAATAGCAATGTACTTTTTTCAATGGATCATATTTGTAAGTAAACTTTTCTTTTGACCGTTTTAGTTATTATGCCTACTTTGGAGTACTAATATAGTTATCATTTTTCCACTTTTCAACCTGTATGGACATAACCGATCAAATTATCTAACATGACATAAGTTAACTTGAATGTTGATGTTTTTTGATGTTTTCTGCTAATATGTTAAAGAAACGGAACAAAAAAGTAAGTACGAGAACATACAATTTACCCCTTTAGCTTAACATGTGAGCAAGAAAAGTAAGTGTTTAAGTATAACTTATGCCACGGTATAGATTTTGATCGGTTATGTCGACTATGGGTTCAAAATCGAAAAAATAGTAGTAACTTTTTTAATTCATCAAAAGTACCATAATAACTAAAACGGTCCAAAATCCAGTTTAATTACTAAAGAGGTCCAATGAAAGAAGAACATGTCTAATCGCTCTAACTTCATTCATCTCTTTATATTTAGGTCTTAACAGTAACACAACAATACGCAAATGTGACATGTTTATAATAGGCACCTTATGATAAAAAAAGGTTGATCTAGTAACAAAAAAAATGCAGAAACATTTTTTTAGGAAGTTACATTGTCAAGTGGAGCATTCACACAAAGTAAGAACGATGATCTAATATAGACAATATCAGGGACGGAGCTACTAATGACTTGGGATGGGCCATGGCCTACCCTGAAATTTTACTCTGTATTAGTAATTGTCTCCATACATGGTAACTTGTAAGGTTTTTATTCCGCCAGCTTGTTCTTTTGCCCACCCCAAAGTAAAAGTACTGGCCCCTCCATATACATATACAAATTAGGAGTATAATGTGGCATTCTGGTGTTAAATTAAAAATAAAATTCAAGGAAGTTTGATGGGAAATAAATTAACCAAAATAATTATAACATACTGAAACTGCATCATTCTTCAGTTGTTGCTTTGTTTTACTTGTCACGAGTACAAAAATTAATTGTTATTATTGTTAGGAATTAATACTTTTACTACTTATAGTTTGAAGATTTTTTGGCCCACCCGACTAAGAAATCCTAACTTCGTCACTGGCCAATATTATAATGTTTTATTTAGTGAACTGGATAAAAGAATTTCTTTATACCTGCAGTGATCGAAAGCCTATTCGGTAGCATGAGTATGTATCTTCAAAAGTGATTACTTATATATGTAGCTTGGGGACTGCTTCTTCACTGAGAACCAAGAAAATGAAAATAATCAGCATAAAAGTTATAAATTGCTAAGGAACCACATTTGCGAAAACTATATGCAATAGAGACAACATTGACACAATACAAATGCGTTGCCACTTTCTTATAAGGACCGCAAAAGAATCTGTTCCTATAAGTTAGTAATTCTTTAGTGATGTAACTAATAGAAGGTATTTGTTTTATATGATAGTTTCTTGCCAATAAGGTGTGACTTTAGGGTGTGATTGGTTGATGGGTCAGTTTAGAAATAAAGTGTGTATAGATCCAACTTTTTGGTGAAGTTTGTAATTATAAGTTTTATACACGTATCTTACTCCTAAACATGCAACTTCAATTATTTCTAATTCCATTTAATTATTCCAAAACTACACACACCCTAGATACAATCAAACATTTTCTCTCCCTTTTTTCAGAAAGCTATACTCGTTCTTAAATAAAGTCCACATCTCCACCTCAAGTTATTGGTTTATCCTTCGTCCTCACAGTCCCAAACTGCAATACAATCCTAGTTGTAACATATATACATATACTAAACTTCCAACTAGTAGCAGGCTTCTAATTAGATGTTGCGAGTAATCCTATTATGCATTTGATTATTCTAATCAAAAGAAAATCAAGCTAGTTACCAGCAGCCATAACATAAAGAAAATACAGATTGAAGCCTATAAACAGCTCCTATTTCCTAATTTAGCCTAGCTGAACAGAATATTTACATATATCTGATTATAAAAACATATATTCTGTTGAGACTATTTGTTGCATGTAATCTTGTGGTTATTAATGGTCAGCTAATATCTTCAACATACTTACGAGTAACGCTTCTTATAGGGGTCCTTTTTCCAGTTATGATCATATCGTTCTCTAGGTTGTGGTTTTCAGTAGTGTTGTAATGAGGCTCTATCACATCAGCGTTTCAATTTAATTAAAAGAAATTTATATTAAATTCTAAGAACATATAGTCACTTTATTCCGATGAACTTAAGACTTGGTTAACTTTAAATTAGTGCATTATAAGTTCAAAAAATATGCATAACGAATTTTGATAAGCATAATACTTGATAGCTAATTTGCATGATGAAAAAGGCTGATGCATAAAAATTGATAACCTTAAAATTCAGACGCGAGGAACACCGAGTGACAACTCCATCATGTTCAACAATTTGCGCGCCCAGTAATTTTGTGCTTCTTAAAATTCTTTCATGAGATTGACTATGAATATTATCACTATTATGGCAAGGTTTCTTTCTTTTAGACCCCTCGTCAGATGCTGGCGTCATCATCAATGCATTCTCTTCTCTGATGTTTCATAAAAGAAAAAAAATATATATATAATAACTAAAGGAATACTTAGATATACCATAACAAAGAAAAATCTGAATATTAATTTACCGTGACACTGCCGTTTCTTCACTGGAATTAATCTTTTCCTGTACACATGAAAGATATAAATTAGGGGATGTTTGGTTATTGCTAATCACTTCAAAACATACATCCAATTATCCAAACACCACCTTAGTAACTTGCATATATCTACCATGTTTAACAAGTAAATAGAATAAAAGTACCCAACACTATTTACGAAAAGTAAAAGCACAAATATCAAGAGTTATGAAGTCAGCATACCTTATTTTCAGCGATTGCCCGTCTATGATCATCACCTGCTTCTTGATTGACCTTAGTAGTGCTTCTTAAAATTCTTTCATGAGAGTGACTATGAATTTTATCACTATTATGGCAAGGTTTCTTTCTGTTAGACCCCTTGTCAGATGCTGGCGTCATCATCAATGCATTCTCTTCTCTGATGTTTCAAAAAAGAAAAAATATATATATAACTAAAAGAATACTTAGATATACCATAACAAAGAAAAATCTGAATATTATTAATTTACCGTGACACTGCCGTTTCTTCACTGGAATTAATCTTTTCCTGTACACATGAAAGATATAAATTAGGGGATGTTTGGTTATTGCTAATCACTTCAAAACATACATCCAATTATCCAAACACCACCTTAGTAACTTGCATATATCTACCATGTTTAACAAGTGAATAGAATAAAAGTAGAAAAGTAAAAACACAAATATCAAGAGTTATGAAGTCAGCATACCTTATTTTCAGCGATTGCCCGTCTATGATCATCACCTGCTTCTTGATTGACCTTAGTAGTGCTTCTTAAAATTCTTTCATGAGATTGACTATGAATTTTATCACTATTATGGCAAGGTTGCTTTCTTTTAGACCCCTTGTCAGATGCTGGCGTCATCATCAATGCATTCTCTTCTCTGATGTTTCAAAAAAGAAAAATATATATATATAACTAAAAGAATACTTAGATATACCATAACAAAGAAAAATCTGAATATTAGTTTACTGTGACACTGCCGTTTCTTCACTGGAATTAATCTTTTCCTGTCCACATGAAAGATATAAATTAGGGGATGTTTGGTTATTGCTAATCACTTCAAAACATACATCCAATTATCCAAACACCACCTTAGTTGCATATACTAATTACGAAAAAGTAAAAACACAAATATCAAGAGACAAGAGTTATGAAGTCAGCATACCTTATTTTCAGCGATCGCCCGTCTATGATCACCACCTGCTTCTTGATTGACCTTAGTAGTGCTAGTTAACGAATCATTTGGGTAACTTATAATATCTGATAACTGAACTTCCGGCATTTTTGTATTTTGAGAATCTTCATCTATAAGCTCTGACTTCTGGTCAACCTTTGACCCACTAGATTTTGAACTACTTACATCCTTAGCTGCGGTAATGTCAGGTGAAATAATCTTATGACTATTTCTAACTCTTAAACTTTCCACCTCCTTCCGGAAGCTATCAAAGTCAGGCTTGGGATAATTTGGGCATACACAAACCTCTTTTGCCATATTTTTTATCCAATCAGATGTTTTTAAATTCAAATCAACAACAAGTTGCATTCTGTCGTCTCCCTGAACATGATATATATAAGATGGAACTGCTGAAGAAGATTTCACAGAAACAATATTTGCTGAAGGTACATCATTATTGTCATTTTCTGAGGATTTAAATACATCTTTTGAGCCTGATGACGATTTTATCTTGCCTTGTAAACGGGCTGACCTTCTCGTAGAGGGTTGAGGAACTTCAGTATCAGCATCCTGCATTTCCAAAGATTGAATCAATGGACGAAAATATAGACATCTGGTTTGGTATTGTTCATAGAGGTGGGGGGGGGGGGGGGGGGGGTGGAGTAACTGGTCAAAATTAAAAAATAAATAAATAAATAAATAAAAAGGAAAAAAAAACTTTGGTGCGAGGTACAACAGTCCCACTTGGGTCAACCCGAAACACATTTGAATCAAAAGTGTAAATAAATATGATGACAATACAAAAATTAAACAAAATGATTTACGAGTTTATAGGTATAATAAATACACTCTAAGAGACTTTCTACCCGTCTTCTTTGAAGCTAAATTTGCCCCTAGAACTTATAACTCCTTGATTGCATGTGATGCATGAAAAGATCACAATACATTTATATATGGTCAATATGGTTAATAGGGTTGACTCCGTAAAAGTTACGTTTTTGTTAGGAGAATTATGATGAAGTCACGTCAATTAACCTTTGAGAAATGATTGGCACACCTAAAACTTGTGCCTAATTTTGTGCCTAAACATGTGTGGCATCAACTAATTGGTTGTATAAACTGGACCCACTTCTTCACAATCCAATCAAGTAATGACACATAAGTTAGGCACAAAATTAGTCATCTAAATTAATCTCATGATTACCTTCTGTCTGTATTTGCTTTGGCTCCAAGAAAGTGGGATGCAATTCTTTATTTATTTATTTGTTTATTTATTTTTGTGCACAGATTCCTTATGTTTTTATGTGTGGAAAAGCATCTAAGTAGTTATCATGCATAACTATATAACCTCGTCCACGCATTGATGTGGTAATATTTATAAAACGTTGTGTGTCTATTTATATACCAGACTGAATATACTAACGGACAAGAATCCCTGCATGTTAAACCCGCAGTATAAGCCACAGCCCTCATGTAGATTATAAAATTGTGAGCAACGAGCGAGAAAATACCTCAACATAACCTTCATTTACCTTATGAAACTTTCGTTTATGGCCACCAGTTGGAGAGTTAACTTTTAGATGATCTTTGTCCATAAGTTGGCTGATGTTCCGGTAGATACCTGAAATAACACATATCAACATTAGTAGTGTGACTATCTGCAATTATAAATGACTTGTGATGCTACAGCTTTTTATTGCATAACTAATCATTATCATATGGTTACATACTTCAAGAAATCGGTACTATTCCATGGTTACGTTCAGCTTTCGGATAAATACATTTATATATGGTAAATGTTTAGGGTTAACTTAATGCTTGTATTGGATAGAAATTGGGGATATCTAGATACTTTAGATGTCACTGGCCTAAAGATATCTACATAAGAAAATCTTATGTTAGTTCCATTTTGTGATGTTGATACTCAAGTTGGGAACAAATATCAACCATCATCTACTTGAAAAGAAAAAGTAATAACTCTTGAAAATGAAATTCCGACAAAAACCAAAAACAATGCTCATGTCATATCAATCAAGTACACATAAATATGAACTTCAAAATGTGAACAGAGCAAAAAAATTTAGATCATACAGTTAACTGTGCACAGAACTACCAGCAAACTCCTTTGCGTTCATTGAGTCTTAACATGGCCCATGAGTGTTCTGCTCTAAAATTTCACTATACTCAAACACAAATTAAAGACGACCCGTAATATGACATACGTCTTTATTTATGTTCTTTAAGAAAATAAGTTCGCAATCTACAAGTATGTATGCAAATTCAAGGTGCATCAATCATCAAAAGATTAAGTTCGAGTCATATAGAGAAACCTTAGGATAAGAGTAGCTAATAAGGAAGAAAAAGAGGAACATGAGCACTGAGCACAAAGTATGCCAGAAACATATTTCTTGCGATATCAAATAGGGATTATTTCTAAATAACTGAGAGATTAACGTAGGAAGAATTTAGTTTATGAAATGACGAGAAGCCGCAGAACTATGGAAAGTTACAGTGTGGAATTAAATAAACAGGGATCATAATATCTTCTGAACCAGGGTGTAAGTTATTATGTTTGGTATTGTTTCATGTCCTTATTATTATGCATTGGTGTATTCATAACAAGCCCCAATTACTTTGCGATAAAAGGCCTATGTATCAGGTAAAAAAGAAATTGATCAAATAATAAAAGTTCCATTATTGAGTAATAATGGATACATTTAGATTCAGTAGATTAACTCAATATTGGGTCAAACTTCAATTTATGACATTGGTGGTGAATATAAACTCAATATTCAGTCAAACAGTCCAAATCAATACTGTTTGCCACATAGACTTGACTTGAAAATTAGTTTCAAGACTTGTTTATCATTTCGGACTTGAAAGACTTTACTGCATCACATAAACATGATAACCCCTCTAAACAGATACGATGTAGAAACCAAAATCTGATATCTATATACCTAATTACCTACCATGAGAACAAGCTATAAACTGACCTAAATCTCACTCCAACCATCATTTTCAAAATAGTAAATACCTCACATGTAATTCAGACAGGATGCTTTCAAAACAAAGATGTAGCATTTCAAGTTCGAATCAAGATCATATACAAACAAACCTAATTAACCTTTTAGGTCTTAGATACTAGATAACTCAAGATGTAAAAAGTCTAAAAACGAACACTAAATAATATGAAAAAAGTCAAAAAACTATATATCCGTCAAATAGAAAATGGCAAAAATAGATTCTTACGGATCTAATTCGCATCAACCAAACACGATTTTCACATTTCACGTAACAGTTAATGACAACATATACTCCGCATTTACGTAACCCTTTCGACTAACAACGACATTTATTTCAATGAATCCAACACTAACATAAATCATCCCAAACATGTTTCCAACAAATCCAAAACTCAAAACATATAACCCTATCACTTATATCCTTAAATTTCAATCCAATCACATAGAAAACGCAATCTAATTCGCATTAACCAAACATGAATTTCACATCTCAAGTATTTTCAGTCACAAGGGATATCAATTAACGACAATGTATACTCATCCGTCACGTGACCCTATCAATTTATAACAACATTTATTTCAACGAATCCAACACTAACACAAATCATCCCAAACATGTTTCCAACAAATCCAAAAATCAAAACATATAACCCTATCACTTATATCCTTAATTTCAATCCTATCACATAGAAAACGCAATCTAATCGCATTAACCAAACATGAATTTCATATATTAAGTATTTTCAGTCACAAGGGATATCAGTTAACAACAACATATACTCATCCGTTACGTGACCCTATTCCACTTACAACAACATTTATTTCAACGAATCCAACACTGACATAAATCATCCCAAACATGTTTCCAACAAATCCAAAACTCAAAATATATAACCCTATCACTTATATCCTTAAATTTCAATCCAATCACATAGAAAACGCAATCTAATTCGCATTAACCAAACATGAATTTCACATCTCAAGTATTTTTAGTCACAAGGGATATCAGTTAACAACAACATATACTCATCCGTCACGTGACCCAATAGATTTATAACAACAAATCCAACACCAACATAAATCATCCTAAACATGTTTCCAACAAATTCAAAACTCAAAACATATAACCCTATCGCTTATATCCATAAATTTCAATCCTATCACATAGATAAAGCAATCTAATTCGCATTAACCAAACATGAATTTCACATTTCAAGTATTTTCAGTCACAAGGGATATCAGTTAACAACAACATATACTCATCCGTCATGTGACCCTATTCGACTTACAACAACATTTACTTCAACGAATCCAACACTGACATAAATAATCCCAAACATGTTTCCAACAAATCCAAAACACAAAATATATAACCAGTATATCCATAAATTTCAATCCTATCACATAGAAAAAGCAATCTAATTCGCATTAACCAAACATGAATTTCACATTTCAAGTATTTTCAGTCACAAGAGATATCAGTTAACGACAACATGTCACGTGACCCTATCGACTTACAACAACATTTATTTCAACGAATCCAACACTTACATAAATCACACCAAACTGTTTCCAACAAATTCAAAACTCAAACATATAAGTATATGATCCTATCATTTATATCCTTAAATTTAACAACCACCAAACAGCCTAGTGGTAAGGTCCTTGGTTTCCTCACAAGAGGTCAAGGTTTCAAACCTTGCTAGGTGTTTACATTTGATGGATCGGAAACGGTCTCAGAATTAACCCAGTGAGGCCGCGTACATCTGAATAAAAAAAGGCTCGCCCTCCCCAGGACCCAGGTAACCTAAACAAGAAAAAGTCATCCTATGACTTATATCCTTAAATTTCAATCAAAATTCAAGATTCTTCACAAAAACTAAAAATAAAATGAATCAAACACAAACCCACATGCTAAAATGTTGAAATCTATAAAACCCACAAATCTTTTTGTCATTACATTGAATTTAATTATAAACAAAAAATATATATATAACAGTTATAGGTGGTGTGAAGCTGAGCGAATGTTACCGGAAATGGAGTGGTGGCAGAGAATGACGGCCGGAAAGAGAGGAGCCTTGGGTTTCTGTGCAACGGCTAAAATGGCTCTACTGTTTAAATAGAGCCAAAATTTTGGATTTCTATTTTGAAATCCATTCCCAAACACTACCCAATTTTGATTTTAGGAGAGATTTGCATTTGGGGTCCTTTGACTTTTTGGTTTTTGTATATTGTATGAGTTGTTTTGGAAATTGAAGTGATTAACCTTTTCCTTTTGTAGACATTAACTTTTAATTTTCCTAAAATATACAAATATTTTCTTAATTTTCCTATTGTAGTCATATAACGCAGGGGATTTGATGTAGCGCTGCTTAATGACTTTTTTTCCGTTATTTTTTGCTATAATAGGAATAATAAGAAAGTTTGGGGCTACAATATGATTTTTGGCCTCGTTTTCCATTTTTACACACAACCCAATATTATACCAATATTACAAACCCGTTTTCCATTTCACACACAATCTATTACCTACTCTACTTTCCCAAACTGAAAGTTTATACTAAAATCTTCACATAATCGATCTTTACAAAGAACCGTAATTGTTCATTGTAATTGTTGATATCAAATCCCCCGACTTCACATCCCCTAATCCGCACGAAACCCCTATTTCATTGAAAAACATAATTTTCAAAAGTGTTTACGTAATCAAATTCAGTTTTGCAGCTTTAATGGATATCCAAGAAGAAGTTATTTTCAACATACACATAGAAGGGAAGTTTAAATTTGGTCCATTAAGACATGAAAAAAGCTCGGTTACGAACATTTATGCTTTTTCCAATGATAAGGGTTGTTTTAGTCCAGGTTTAAATTGGGTTGTTGGCAAGCCAAAGTGAAATATATGTTTGTTTGTTTTTTTTTAATTCCTCGACAGTCATTAAAAAATGGTTTAAAGTTAATTCATAGTGATGTTGATCGTGATATAATGTATGACATGGCTGTAAGACATGATTCAACTGATTTGTTTGCTTGTCATAAGCCATAAAAGTTAGCACTGTATTGTTTAAAAAACTTAAGTTTAGAGGGGTATGATGAGGAGCTTGTGGCTTGGTCTGAGGCAGACGCTAGCTTGCGTTGCTTAACTTCAACACCTTTTAAATCTAGACCTCATTATGTGGTTAACAATATGGTCAAAATGTGGTTAAGAATGAGGTTAAAAACAAAGGTGTATCTAGGAAGGTTGTTCAAAAAGGGAAGAAAATGAAGGGTCTTGATAAAGGAAAAGGTGTCATGATTGAATATGATAGTGTTTTAGCCAAGAAAAGGAAGCGTTTTGATAAAGGAAAGGGTCTCATCATTGAATATGACAGTGTTTTAGCCAAGAAAAATGAATGGAAAAGGGGGGTCTAGCCGATCATGATGAGGTTACTGAGCATGAAGAATCGGAGGAGGATATAGAAGCATGGGTGTGGCCAGTGTTGCAAAAATCGGCCGAATCGGCCGATTAATCGGCGAGTAATCGCTAATCGGTCTGCGACCTTGGAGGAAATTACACGGAAATCGGCCGATTAATCGGCCGAGTCACAAAAATCGGCCGATTAATCGGTAAAAAATCGCTAATCGCCCCCCGACCGCCTCAGTACCGATTCACGATTTTTGCAACATTGGGTGTGGCTGATCAAAGATCCACTCAAAAGGGAGGAAGGGAAGAGCAGTGAAGAAAGTACGTCTGGAACAAGAAATGGTAAGAAAAGGGATAATTTGCCAAAATTTAGAAGCTGTGTCAAAATCACAAATTGTGCATTGGGAATCTTTTCGAAAAGGTAACATATACATCATTTTTCGTTTTGACAATAAGCCATCAACTCGTGTTTGTTCTCAAATCAACACTCTACCAAAAGACATCTTTGTCGGCAAGTCTTAGGTTAATATGAAATCTTATTGACAAAGATAAATGTACACCGTTAGAGGAGAGCAACAAAACCGAAAAACCGAACCAAAACCCAAAAAACCAAAAAAAATCACCCCAAAAAAATGAACCAATTGTAAAACCGATGGTGCGCTTTTGGTTTTTAAAAAGACCGAAAGTTTTGGTTCGGTTTTTGGTTTTATATGAAGACCCAAACCAAAAAAACTGAACCGGCACATACCAATATTCATAAAACTAATAAACAAAATGTATAAGTATTAGTTTTGATACAAGTAATCACCAAAGTCCAAAAACTAAGAGATTATATATTTGTAATATGTGCTAACACTGTAATAAATTCGTAAAGTTAGTTTTCTTTATTTCATATGGTTTGCACATCTCATCTTTATATATATGTTATGTAATCTTATTATTTTACGACAACATATTCTACTTACATTCTAGGATTTCTTAGTTTAGGTTTTTGATGTTCAAAAATATCAGTATTCGGATATCTGAAAAACTGATCAAAATTTATTAAAAGGTTGAGTTTTATGATACATCAGTTTTGGAACTTATATAAAAGTTTTTTGAAAATTATAGATATTTTGTTAGGAATATAAATATTCATATAAAAGACTCGGTCACCCCGTGTATCTAATAGCATCAAGTTAGCTCGTAGTCATTACTATCATTAGTTAGTATTAGTTTAGTTTAAGTAACATCGTGGAGTCGGGTCGGGTTTTTACCCACTGTCAGCCCGTTTTAGGGGCGTATTGCTTGTACTATATAAAGCCCTTCCCAACCATGGGAAGGGTTGGACCTTTCATACACATTAATCTAATCTCTTGTGTTTCTCTCTCTAGAAAGGCTCTCTCCATCTCTTACTTTCTCTCTCTATAATCATTACATAATTCGAACCATACACAAGATCTATATATGTTATGATTATGAGTATGTTACAATTGGTATCAAGAGCCAAGGTTTCATCTTAGGGATACAGTATACTCGAATTTTCTTAGTTGGTTTTGTGTCTCTTTGGTTCGAATGGTTTTTCATTGATAACAACTTTGATTGATCTTTTTCGTGGCTAGAATTGTTATATTTTTGTACTTTTGTGCTTAGGGAAGTGATATGTACTGAGTTGAGTTGCTTGAGAGCTTAGTTTATTCATTTGGTAGTGATTTTGGTCAATTCGAGTTGTGATTCATAGTAGCGAGTTGCCTCTCGTTAAGTGTTTCTTAGTAGTGATTTGTGGTGTTTATTGGCAGCGATTTGTTTGATTTCTGTTAGCGATTTGCTATTTTTCTATATTTGGAAAAGAAGACAAATCGCTAGAAAGTGACTGTTTTGTCTCCTTGTGCTAGCGAGTTGTCAGATTCTGTACTTATGTGGATCTAGCTAGTTGGTGTTTAGCGAGTTGGTGCTTAGTGAGTTGGCATCCAGCGAGTTGGTTATTAGCGAGTTGGCATTCAGCGAGTTGGTGTTTAGCGAGTTGGCATTTAGCGAGTTGGTCATCTAGTGATTTGGTTTCTAGCGATTTGCTTATCAGCGATTTGAGAATAGCGATTTGGTTGTTAGCGATTTGCTTATCTGTGATTTGTCTAATAGCGATTTGCTTTCCAGCGATTTGTCCCTAGCCATTTGCCAAAGTTGTAGTTTGACCAAAGTTGACTTTTTACGTCAAAACTTTAAACAACCATAACTTTTGAACCGTAACTCTGTTATTAGTGAAATACCTGTCAAAACAACCGGAACAGGCTGAATATTGTGAGCTTTCACCACAAAGTTGTGAAACAAATTTTTCGAGGCCCAAAATCACCTCCGAAGTGAAGTTATTGAGGTTTTTAGTTTTCAGACTAAAATTTCACAGTAACAACTTGCATTAACTGAACCAAATGACAACTATACAACATATCACAGTCCATCAGACGACCATCATGTTTATCACACAATCTCTAATCATTGTTCCGATCTAACAGTTGTCATAACACATTCAAGCTGTCATCATTTCATGATTTCTTCTTGATTTTGTAAAATCCCGCGAAAGAATCTATTTATCAATTTAAATCATAGAAGTGTAAAATCCCGTGCACGTCCACATTTACATATGACTTACAACCCTGTACAACAAATGGAATCGTCGTGCTCAAATCCTCAAGAGAATGAGGTTCATCAGTCACTTAATCATTTGCCCAATAATGCAAAGGAAAGTTGCATTGAATGTTTTCGATTACTTCATTCACGTCTCAAGGTTCTTTTTGCACAACCTGGATACTTAGGAGGATACAATCGTGCGTTCGCAACACTCTTTGGTCAAGATGTTGAGACCTTCACAGTCAAAATGATTTTGTACATAGATCAACTTCAACAACAACTTGACAACGGTGAATTTTCTGAAGGTAGATCTACGTCTGCATTCTGTGTGATCAACAACCAACTCCAAGTGTTCATTGATTCGCAATTCACTAAGGAGTATGATCATGAGAGTCAAATGACAAAAAAGTGCTTTTCTAATTCCACGGGAATCAAATTGATGTGTTCAGAGTTACACTACTCAAACTTATGGGTAATGTGAAGGAGTACATTATGGAAAGAGCACAAACTTAAGTATGAATACAAGGTGAAGGCAAGTCGGGTGCAATCAAGTGATGATATTGTGGATTCGAGTAAAGCATCGGATTCTGGGTCAGTTGTCACCGATGGCAGAGGATCAAAGACTGATAAGCTTGACACTACCAACAGTTCAATGACTCTTGTTACACATGATGTGGATGCATATACCAGACCGATAAAAGATCAGGTGTCATGTGCTAAGGTACTGAAACTGTATGACATGGTCGATAAACATAAGATTCCCAAAAAAGTACAACAGACAAACGTTGTTGGTTCAGGTAATGCTAATATGGAAAATAGAAATGTTTTCCCATGTGAACAATATGTGAAACATAACGAAGCGTCTGTTGTACCAAGTAGTGCATCTTCTGTTGTTGACAATGATTGTGATTTGCATGAACACACTGTTTATATCCCTGATGACACCCTGAACACTAGACTTAACATCCTTAAGGATCAGGTGACCATATATGAACAACGTGCAAAATTTGAGCTAACCGAATGTGAGCAGAAAATGGATGTGCAAATGCGTGTACTTGTAACAGAACGTAACAAAAAGGAAGAATCATTTAAAAGGGAGTTAGATTCTTTGAAAATGAAACTTGATCATTCTGTTAAACTAAAACAGGATATACAGAAGAGTATGATTACACAAAAACTTGATTTTCAGGATAAGGAAACAAAACTCTTAAATGAGTTTTCCATACTTAAAACGTTGAAGAATAAGCTCAAAAACAAGTTGTACACACAAGGCTAAACTATTCAAATTGCTCAAATGATTCAAAAGCATAAAAAGTTGTGTGATGAAAATAGTGAAAAGGATGTAGGTGAACCCAAATCTGAGTGCCTTAGGAGCGTTAGAGCTGCACAACCTGCTTTATATGATGCAAATGTCATGCTTGAGCCTGATCATGCCCCTCCTGATGTGACTTCATTTGATGAGACCAATGAGATAGAAGTAAAAACTAGAGAAAAATTGGCTGATAAATTAAAGGATCCCTTGTGCATTGCAAATAAAATCCTGTACAATTATGATATCTCTAAAGATAATCGATTAACTATTTTTGTCCCTCAAAAAAGGTTAACCCCAGAGCAAGTATTTTGGAGTATAGACTTAGAAAAAATGAAAGCAGAAAGAATTGTGGGCGAAACCCATACCATGTTTAAGATAGCTGATCCAACGTTATACCACAAAATACACCCATGCATCTTGTTCCTTTAACTCTCCCCACACATTGTAACACTCTTATTGGTCTATATGTTCTTTATCAATTGTTTGCTGATTTTGATAAAACATGTAAAAAGTGAATTACACCAACGGGGATTACTGAAGGGAAAAGGGGTTTTGAACAAACAAAACGGTGCTACTTAACTGAGGTCATGCCATTCTTTAAGCTTTTCAAAGAACATTTTGAGGGTCTTCAAAAAACGCTTAACAATGATGTGACTGAAATGAAAGAAGTATTCAAAACAGTGGAAAATGAGGGTAAACAATTGGCCATTGATCTTAACACATAGTGAAATTGATAGGAAAAATATTCTCATCATGAATGAGAATTTGATTTCTAAATGTATTGCACAAGATGTATTTTATACTGTCACTGATTCTGCATTATCTGCTTGTCAATTTCATGAGATGTCGGTTACACTGAATATTTTCCAGAATCGTGTTGTTGAGCTTGAGGGGGAGAATATAAAATTGCGTGAGAAAATTCAAAATGATGACCATGATAACATGGTCAGGCATTTATCAAAACTAGAGGTTGATAATCTTAATTTGCAATTAAAGTGTCAACATTTAGAAGAAATAATTAAAATCTCAAATGCCAAGACATCTTCGGATGCTCCTGAATTTGATGCATATTTTGAATTAGCCAAACGTGATGAAAAGATTCAAGCTTACACTAACACGATTCGGAAACTAAGGGTTCAAATTGCCCAATTAAAATCTAACAAGTGTGATGTGACTGACACCAATAAATCATCGTCATTAGATTCTCAAAATTTTCACTTTCAAGACATCATCAACAAACTGCAATATGAAAATGATTGTTTTCAAGCTAAAAATTCAAAAGTCAAACAACATTACAAAGAGTTATATGATCCAATTAAGATCACACGTGATAAAAAACAATGAAACGATAACTTCTTTTCTTAAAGAGATTGAGAATCTAAAGACTCAGGTGAAAGGGAAATTGCCAATCATCACTTGTGATAATGTTGTTCAAAAGGTTTCTGCTTGTAAGAAGTATGCAATTAATGCTGTGAATATTCCGCTTCCTCTTAGGAACAATAGGTCGGCTCACTATGCATATCTCTCGTACCATAAGGATAGCCTTGACATGCTTCGTGAGACTGTAGAATAGGATAGGATAGTGAAACCACAAGATAGTGCTATTGTAGATGCCTGCTTCCTCACTAAATGACCTCTAGAACTCTTAGAATATGCCATTGGCACATGTCCTAAGATTGACAACAAGCAAGATAGGCTCACTGCATCATCCTCAATGATTAAGAACAAGCATGTAACATTTGAGGCACCCTTGGAAACTTCAGATCCCAACACATCAAAACATGTTCAGCAAGTGGGAGTGAAAAAGACTAAGGTTCCCATCACTCCTTCTACAGGAGTTAATAGTGACACTAAAGCTAGCAAGTCAAAACCTAGGAGAAATATGAATAATTATAGGACTTCTCTAGCTAAAAGTGTTCCTAAGAAGAAAGTAGAAGACCACATGAGGAACTATAAGTCTGAGTTGAACAAAAGGAATCCTAATTCACTTTGCAAAACATGTAATGAATGTTTTATTTCGAGTAATCATGATAAATGTGTTGAGAAATTTCTGAAGTCATTTAACAAAACCCTAGTTAAGAAAGTTTGGAGAGCTAAACAAATTAAGCAAATTTGGAAAGCAACAAGAAAACTGTTTGCCAATGTTGGTTATCAATGGAAGCCCACTGGAAGGAAATTCACTTTAGGAGAACAGTGCCCTTTAACTAGGATGACTAACTCTAAAGTGGTGCCTATTAAAAATTGGAAGCCAACTGGTAGAACTTTCCCTTTAGAGGCCCAATGTCCTTTAACTAGGCCCATTGCATCGAAGGACTTGGTCATAATTTGTTTTCTGATTTGTCAAGACTGTGATTATGATCTAGAAGATTCCCTCAGTAAACATACATGCTTCGTCAGAGAATTGGATGGTGTTGATCTTCTTAAAGGTTCTCATGGCACCAATTTATACACCATCTCTATTGAAGTCATGATGCGGTCCTCTCCTATTTGCTGGTTGTCTAAAGCCTCAAAGACCAAATCTTGGATATGACATCGACGTTTAAATCACTTGAACTTCGGTGTCACACTCCCAATATACCTGACTTGCAGCGGAATGGAATGCCTGGGGGTGTAACTGTCATAGCACCATAACAAGGATATATTGAACGACCAAAAGTGTCGTTTGGAAAATACATCGTTTGATTTATTTAAAAACATCCAGTGTTACAAAACATAGGTCCCAATGTCTGAACAAGTTTAAGGAAAATAAATCTGGTACGATCAAACGATGAAATACAAGTGCATGAAAAATCCAAAATGTAGTGCATCATCCCTGGCACACCCTAATGTGACTCCATGCATATGATATGATGATGCCTTAGTTACCTGAAAATACATTGCGAAAATGGTCAACATAAAGTTGGTGAATAATCATAGGTTTATGAAATGTAATGTTGTACGGCCACCACAAGTATAAGTGCATGACAAAAGTCACGTAAAAATAGTACAATAGACCTTAAGCTCATGACACCGAAGCTAGACTGATGAAATTTATGCCCCTCCTGAATGTTCTGCCAAAACACTCAAATGTAACAGACATGAAATGCATCCGCTTACTGTTGGTAAATACTACCACGGATGGAGGCGTCACCCTCAATAGATCTATCCACTCACTCTCGCTTAATAGGCAAATTAACGGTTCATGATGATACTAGGAGATTTATCACAAGGCAGACAAGCTACTTAAGCAATGTACATAGATTTTGATACTTGGGCTCGTACTAAAATGGTGCAATGTATTCTCCCCCGTGGGATTTGAAAACAATAATAAAATGTATACGGGGCTATGAAAACTCACCTTAACTGATGATACTGTGATGAAGTGAAATGAACAACAATGAACGGTTAGCTGCCTCAACCTAATATGAATGATGAACGATCTAATTTAGATCACCAAATGATGTTATGAATGTCCATGCACATGTTCCTATACCACTCTACTCTTTGGAAAATACTTGTTGTTAACAAAAATATACATTTTCCAAGACTTAGGAAAATATGGCTATTAGAAAAATAAAACTAGTTGAAGTATATATACATATATATATATCATATGTATCAATGTTAGTGTTGAAATCCTCGGGTTGAAATCCTTGAAATAACGTTTTGTAGTGATAAAAATATACTTGTAATCACTAATACTTCGTTAGTTAGGAAATTGGGTACTTGGTATTATTTCTAGAAATCTAGAGTTACTACGTAGTTTTAGCGTTATTATTTCTAAAAGCTGTCAAAACAATATTAGTTTTGCCGATATTCAAACGTGAATATCTTTGTCGTTATAAGTCCGTTTTACTTGTTCTTTATATCCACGGTTACGTCTTAGTGATGAGGCGAAAAATGATCCGTTTTTAGGGGGTCATTTAAGCCCGAATCCGACTTTATTTGATCAAATATTGCCCTAAATCGTTCCTTTTGTGATTTTAGGTGTTTGGAGAGTGAATTCTGGAAAAGAAGCTATTTTTGACGTTTTTGGAGCATAAAAGTGAAGAAAACGGCTAAGTACCTAATTTGCATGCTGAAAATACAAGGTGACGGCGTCAAGACCAACATCTTGACGGCGTCAGACATGAAGAATTAAACTCCGAAGGTGGTGACGGCGTCAGAAGGACTCGTGACGGTGTCAAAGTGGCAAAATTAATATACCGTGGGTGGTGACGGCGTCACATAGGCCGTCATAAGTGGATCAAGGCCGTCCGAGGAAGTATATGGCGGCGAGGTGACGGCGTCAGAAGTTACTCTTGACGCCGTCAAACTGTTTTTCCTATATATAGTTTTCTAGTTTTTTCATTAAAAAAGAGAGAAGTTTTGGTGAAACCCTAAAGACGATTTTGGTGCCTCTTTTACAGGTTTTTCAAGGGTTCCAAACCCTTGAGACCTTGCATTGTAATTGAGATAAGTGTACTTTCAATTCAATCAATATGTCTATGTGTTGGTTGTTTATCTCTTGTTCTTGTCTCAATTCTACTATGCTAGGCTAGATCTCTTTTGTGTTTGCTTAGATCTAATGAAACCTAGATGTTGATTATGTGTTGATTACTTGTCTATTCTTGTTTTGAATGAATGATTTATATGTTAGGCTTAAGAAAACTGGCAGATCTCCAAATGGTAACATGCTTGAACGTCTTAAGAAACATGAACCGAGGCGTACTAGGTCTTTATTGGTTGTATTTAATGCATGAGCCACTGTTTACAATCCCTATAGTTGTGCTGGGTCATGGTGTAGGAGGAGATAAGAGCTCATAGAGTTGGGGAGTAATGTATGCCACCCCACGAATGGTATTAAGGAATACAATCCGTCATTCATACAAGTGTAACAAGTAATTAACATGTAAAAGATATCTAGGGAGTAATGAAGTCTAAGTAAACACAATTTCTCCAATTACTGCTCACAACTTTAGTATAATTAGTTTATTTTCATTTTCATTATTTTATTTTAATTATATAATAGATTTGGGTTAGTTGAATAGCAACTAATTCCGCCCACTCTTCCAAAACCCGAGATTTTACTTGCTTTCATAAAAATATAAAAATACAAAAATAATCATCTCTCACCTCTAGAACTATTAATTAGGTTTTCTAATCCTAGCGACACTATTCCTAAGCTGAACGATCAATCCCCCGGTACTTGTCACTATACTATACTACAACGATCAGGTACACTGCCTGGTGGGGGTTGTAAGCTTCTCGAGATCCCTCGAGAGGTAAAGCAAGGTGCGATTCCCATGCATCAAGTTTTTGGCGCCGCAGCCCGGGGAATAGTTATTGTCTAGGTTAGGATTTCTTTTTATTAGGTCTACTTGCTAGATTCCTTTCTAGTAAGATTTTTATTTTTATTTTTAGGTCTTCTTTAGTCTATCTTATTTCTTCGTGCCTTTGTTTGTAACTCTTTACCATCCTACATCATGGAAGGTGGTAACATCTTTGAACCCATCATCCCACCACAACAAAACCCACCATTAGAACCCCTTAGGCCCCGAACCTTAGGAGAGTATTCCCGACCCAGCCACCAAGGCTACCGAAACACCATTGAGCTCACCGGAGCCAATGTGACCCCCTTGCGATCCGACACCATCCGGTTGGTGCAAAGCGGATGTGCATTCCATGGACTTCGTTCCGAAGATCCAAACCAACACCTTAAGGACTTCCTCAAAATCGTAGATTCCATAGACCTAGGTGTTGAAACTAGAGAGACTACCCGTTTACGCCTATTCCAATTCTCTCTACGGGATCAAGCTAGTCAATGGCTTGAGCGTTTACCCGCGGGATCCATCACCACATGGGATGATCTCACCACTCGTTTCCTTGCTCAATTTTTCCCACCGGGGAGAACTACTAAACTTAGGAATGACATCTTGATGTTTCAACAACGTCAAAATGAATCTCTTTATGAAGCATGGACTCGTTTCAAGGACTTACTCCAAAAAGTCCCTCATCATGGCATAGATCTTTGGCTCCAAGTCCAAATCTTCTATGACCATATCGACATCTCCACGAGGCGAACCATTGACCAATCGGCCGGTGGTAAGCTACGTGATCTTAGTGCGGAACAATCATGGGAACTCATAGAAGATCTTGCTCTCTATGACAACGAAAGTTGGAATGACCCCCGTGATTTGAACAAAACGGTCAAGGCAATATCTTTGCCTTCGAACAATTCTAGCACTCCCGACCGTAGGATCATGGAACTTGAGGACCAAGTCAAGTTTCTCATGAAATCTTACGAAGCTCCGAAGCATTCAAGCCAAGTGAACAAAATCACTTCTTCATGCGAATTATGTAGTGGTCCCCATGACACTCGTGATTGTGTGGAACTCCCCGGAACAGCTTTTGCGGACTACGCATCTACGCGTACCGACGAAGCGGGAGATAAGTGGTACACTTTCAAGCCCGAGCCAAACACATACGGTGATTCATACAACCCCTCATGGAAAAATCACCCAAACCTTAGGTGGAAACAAAATCAACCAAATTCTTCCAATCCGCCTAATCGTTACCAATCATACGGTCCCCCATCCAACCGTACCTTCAACAACAATCCTTCTAACAACTATGGTAGTACCAACAATCTTGAAGGATTGATGTCGAAATTTATGGCATCTCAAGAAGCTCGCATAGCTAGGTTTGAAACCGAATTCAACCAACAACAAACGGAGATGACCAACAAGATCGACAACTTGTTGAAAGCCCTCAACAACCAAACATTAGCCACACCTAGGAAGGACACTAGGGACACCAATAGTGGAATCCAAGTTAAGGACCCCTCATCATCCAAACATGTCCACTTTGTCAATGTTGTCACCATTAAGCCGATAGATAGGGAGATAGAGGAGAGTGACAAAGATGAAGTTAGAGTAGAAGCCAATAGTGAGGATGAGAGTAGGGAAGTTGAGGTTAATAAGGATGAGGAATTAGAGGAGGTAGAACCTATAGAGGAATATTTTGATAAGTTGCCAACCAAGGAAGAACGGGAATACCATAAAGATTTATTCGATAGTCCCGAGACAACATATATCTTTGGCGATCCCCTGATCAAAATGGGAGACCCCTCTAACATTAACATCCCATGCAATATCGGGCACATGCATGTATGGAAAGCTTACATAGACCCTAGATCCCCCGTGAACATCATGTCTAGGACTTTTTACAATTGGGTGATGAAGAAGCAACTCAATTATAGGATGATGCCCGGCAAAAGTTGGATAAGTAATTTTGCAGGAAGAGTTAAGGGAGTACATGTAATTATAGGGAATCTCACCTATGAGATTGATTTTATGATAGTGGAAGACACGCGTCCGGTGATAGATGCTTGCCTAAGTCAAATAATATTTGGGAAACCATTTGTTGAGGCCACTAGGATGAGTTATGATCCGACGTTAGGGATAGTTAGATTCAAGGAAGAGAATGATGAGGTTGCTTATCAAATGCCCTACAAGATTGAGCAATACCGCCTTCTCTCTAATTTCGAAAAGGAACGTAAGCAAGCGACTTATTATAGGAATGATGAGGATAGACGTAGAGGAGTAGAGTATGTTAGAAATAGGATGCTTGGTTTCTACAAAGAATGCTTGCAACTAGGTCCGGAATACAAAACTGGTTTAGAAGACGACCTAGAGAGTGGAACCAATGAAGAGATCACGTAGTAACCCACGACTTTGAGTCTAGCTACAAGACTCGTAAATAAAGAAAAGCGCTCCTTGGGAGGCAACCCATGTTTTGTGTGATTTTTATTTGTTTGATTGTTATTTGCTTCCGTATGCATGTTTTATTTTTATTGTTGGTTGATCATGTTTCTCTACTAAAATGTTGAAATACTTTATTATGTTGTTTAGCCTAGTCTTAACTTCAACCTAAAGGTATTTTTGCAAAAGATAAGTGTAAGGGGAAACCCCAAATATGTTTTTAAGAAACAAACCGATCATGATTCTCCACAATATTTAATGAACATGTATATTCGTATTTGTTAGAGTCAAATGCTTGTATTGAGTCATAATGAAGTTTTGCAGGATTTTCCAGGAAGTAGGACAAAGTTTTTCCAGAAATTTTCCGGAAACTTAACATAAGAATTTCTGCAGGTCCATTCTGACGGCGTCAGGGTATTGCTCTTGACGGCGTCAGGAGTTAAAATCTGGAAATTTTACCGGTTTTGTTTTTCTAACGGAGTCTTATAGTTTTTGTGAATTATTAAGTTTTATAATCTCCAGGAAATCTGCAAACTTCATTCTACAAGCATTATATCTTACTTTGTTTTCTAGGATTTAGTAACTTATATAGGATGCCGCCGATTTTACGCGAGGTTGCCTTGTCTACTTTTGTCAGGATTTACAGGTTATTTATGACAAGAAGATGATTTATATTCTGGAAGGGAAGCTTTGATTGTTCGTTTTCTTGGAAGAAGATTTAACCTGGCCAACCTAAATCCATACCGAGCGAATCAGGGGAGTATTTGATTTCATTCTCTTTACTTTTTTAACTTTTACATTCTTTACTTGAACATTGGGGACAATGTTCATCTTAAGTGTAAGGGGAGGGTAAAAAGATGATACCTTACATATGCACTTTCGCTTGAGTTTGTTTTGTTTGATAGTAGATGAGTAATAAAACTATGAGAAATACTTGTTAGTGTAATTTTAGCGCCAAATTTAAAATTTTTTACAACATTTAGGAGTGAAACTTTAGCCATAGCAAGCGTCTCATGGATAGGAGGTTGTATGACTAGCACATAACCGTATATTCAGAAAAATTTTCCACCCAAAAATGTGAGGTTCGCCTTTAGATTTGATAGGAAAAACATTTATTATTGGTGCTTATGAGTGTACCGGTAGCATTTAGATTCTAGAACTTGCGTTAGTGATGCATCCCGAGACCGCTAGTGAGACTACATTCGTGTGGTAGGATTTACTACATGATAAGAGGCATTAGGATCACCCTTGTGTTAAACCCGTATTATAATTACTTGACCTTTTAAGTCATATTACTTGGCTAGTTAAGTCAACTAATTTTTCCCACACCCTTAGCGTTGTACTCATTTTTAGTACACGAAACCCCTAGTACACCCCTCCGAGCCTATCTTTTCGTTTCTAACTTTAAGCATTTTACTTAAAGGTAGAATTTGTTACACCCCACTTAAATGTACACCCAAATCGCCTTAGCCTTCCGTGTATGCGCTCATTTTTTAGTGCATTATTGTTATTTGTTAAACCCTAAGTTAACTTTCTAATTGATTACATGGTTGCTAAGTCGAGTCATATCATTGTACATATTGTTTTGGGACTATTGGGACTCATGGGTAAGTACTTATTTTATGGAGTAATGGGGAAGAACATCACTTACTACCTCCATATGTACGTTAATCTTAAAAGTGCTCCAAGTGTTTTAATTTTCTTAATTCGAGTCATTAGATTAGTTAAATGTAAAGTATGTAAAGATTCAAGTGTAAGGGGAATGCTCAAACCCCTATGATGTATTATTTTGGATGGTAGGGTAAGAGTGTATGCAAAAAAAAAAAAAAAAAAAAAAAAAAAAAAAAATCAAGAAAAAGAAAAAAAAAAAATAGAAAAAGAAAAAGAGAAAAAAAACATACGGACTACCATCCCGTTTTCATTCTATGTTCATTTTATGTTTTAGTTATTTTTCATTTATTAGCTTAAGTCGAGTCTAGTCTTGGCTTAGCAACGCCATCCTGTACATGTAATTAACTAAGATTGTTAACTCGCCACCAGTAAAACTTCCTTTATCCAACAAAACCGTGTAATTCATATCCCTACACCTAACGTTATAACCCTTTAAAAGACCTCTTTGATAGTTTATCCTAGGTGCTTACGCCATGTGGTTGAGGTTTGATCCTTTCCCAAGACTATGGTAATCTATTTTGCTATGACAGGTAGTGAGAGATATCTTCCATTTCCATAATGTTATATTACTTTATTACACCCGAGAGATGTGAGTATCTAGACACTATTTGTGAGGTGCTTGTGTATGACCTCCGTGCTTGTCTATTGGTCTTTAGTGGAACGATTATTTGTTGTAATTACTTTTATATTAGTGTTAAATGACCCCTAACTTGTCTTTTGAGTAGAATAAAAGCTCATTTGCTTGAGGACAAGCAAATCTCAAGTGTAAGGGTATATGATGAGGCGAAAAATGATCCGTTTTTAGGGGGTCATTTAAGCCCGAATCCGACTTTATTTGATCAAATATTGCCCTAAATCGTTCCTTTTGTGATTTTAGGTGTTTGGAGAGTGAATTCTGGAAAAGAAGCTATTTTGGACGTTTTTGGAGCATAAAAGTGAAAAAAAAACGGCTAAGTACCTAATTTGCATGCTGAAAATACAAGGTGACGGCGTCAAGACCAACATCTTGACGGCGTCAGACATGAAGAATTAAACTCCGAAGGTGGTGACGGCGTCAGAAGGACTCGTGATGGCATCAAAGTGGCAAAATTAATATACCGTGGGTGGTGACGGCGTCACATAGGCCGTCATAAGTGGATCAAGGCCGTCCGAGGAAGTATATGGCGGCGAGGTGACGGCATCAGAAGTTACTCTTGACGCTGTCAAACTGTTTTTCCTATATATAGTTTTCTAGTTTTTTCATTAAAAAAGAGAGAAGTTTTGGTGAAACCCTAAAGACGATTTTGGTGCCTCTTTTACAGGTTTTTCAAGGGTTCCAAACCCTTGAGACCTTGCATTGTAATTGAGATAAGTGTACTTTCAATTCAATCAATATGTCTATGTGTTGGTTGTTTATCTCTTTTTCTTGTCTCAATTCTACTATGCTAGGCTAGATCTCTTTTGTGTTTGCTTAGATCTAATGAAACCTAGATGTTGATTATGTGTTGATTACTTGTCTATTCTTGTTTTGAATGAATGATTTATATGTTAGGCTTAAGAAAACTGGCAGATCTCTAAATGGTAACATACTTGAACGTCTTAAGAAACATGAACTGAGGCGTACTAGGTCTTTATTGGTTGTATTTAATGCATGAGCCACTGTTTACAATCCCTATAGTTGTGCTGGGTCATGGTGTAGGAGGAGATAAGAGCTCATAGAGTTGGGGAGTTATGTATGCCACCCCACGAATGGTATTAAGGAATACAATCCGTCATTCATACAAGTGTAACAAGTAATTAACATGTAAAAGATATCTAGGGAGTAATGAAGTCTAAGTAAACACAATTTCTCCAATTACTGCTCACAACTTTAGTATAATTAGTTTATTTTCATTTTCATTATTTTATTTTAATTATATAATAGATTTGGGTTAGTTGAATAGCAACGAATTCCACCCACTCTTCAAAAACCCGAGATTTTACTTGCTTTCATAAAAATATAAAAATACAAAAATAATCATCTCTCACCTCTAGAACTATTAATTAGGTTTTCTAATCCTAGCGACACTATTCCTAAGCTGAACGATCAATCCCCCGGTACTTGTCACTATACTATACTACAACGATCAGGTACACTGCCTGGTGGGGGTTGTAAGCTTCTCGAGATCCCTCGAGAGGTAAAGCAAGGTGCGATTCCCACGCATCACTTAGTATGTAGTAATATATTTTGGAAAGCTTGGTTCCTCCGGGTTACATCTAAAGCCTCTTTTTGTCCGACGAAAAACTTCCAACAGCAACAATTTTCAGAAAAATACTTTTCGTCAATAAACTTGCAAAAATCATAACTTCTTCGTTATAAACTCTTTTTAATCCGTTCTTTCGCCTACGGATTCGTTTTTGAAAGTATTTTCTAAAAATTTTGCCAAAGTTTCCTTTGTGTTTACTGATTTTCCAGGATTTACCAAAATGGGACAGTAGGTTTATATACTTGTTACAAATCCATTTTCAAGGTTCAAAACTAGTTTCTACATCAACCAAAACTCTTGTAAACTTCACAAAGCTATACTAATCTTACCATACACCTTCTTAGGGTGCCATGGGTTCCTAATAATCACTAAACAAGTTAATTTAACAAAGAAACACCTAAATCAAAATCTAGGGTTTGTATGTTCAAAAAGTCTACAAAAATAAAGTGGTATAACTAGCTTGTGCATGAAATTAAGCATGAAAACCATAAGATACAAGTGTTAATTAGATGAAAACATGAAAATAAATTTGATAACTCACTTTGAAATAATAGGTGATTAGATGATGAGAAAACCTTGAGTTTCTTGTGTTTTTGTTGTAATATTCTTGATAAGGATGACAAAATAAACAACTTCTATGCTTTAACTTTTCAAAAATCTTCACTTGATCATGGTGTTTGAGTTTGGTCATGGGGTATGATGGTGGAAGAAGAGAAAACTTGAACTTTTTGATCTAAAAAATATACATGTGTATTGTGTTATATGTTTGTAGATATTTTGTAGTTATATTGTATAATATGTATACATTAATGCATGAGGTTAAGGAATAAAAGTCTTGTGGTTTTTGGGGTGTCTTGGGGCCGGTCATGGTGAGGCTAGGGGGGGGGGGTTGGGGTAGTTTTGATTTAATTAGGATTTTAGTGTAGGATTTAGTGTAGATATGAGTTATTTGTTAAAATCGGGTACCGGGTTTGATAGAAATAAATGTTAACAAAGTTAACCGGGACAAAATAAAGTCATAAGAATGATAAAAATATGTTGGGTACAATTACTGAGTGTTCGGGTGATTATTGTTTAGTTTTCACGAAAACCGTCGTAATATTTATAAACTCATGTTATAAATAAAATAAATTTCCAAAATACTGGGTAAATGAATGTTATAACTTTTATGATGGTAAAATGGATATAAAAATATGTCGGGACCATTGTGGAAATATTTAGATATATTCGTCGTGTATAAACCGGGTGTTAACGTTTATTATAAATACTTATACGTAAAACGTTAAATGTATCAAATATATAAATTTGAAAATCCTAAGAGTGGTATAACATGAAAATGCTGTTATGATGATATGCAGACTGTCTCTAGACCGTATGCAGTGTCCTTAGTACTAATGAAATGAATTCGCACCTAAACCAATCCGGTTACGTGAATTTGAATACCCGTAAACTAAATTTACGATGAAATGAGTAATGCAAGTGAATAGTGAAAACTTTTCCGGCAATGAATAGTGTTCAGTGAATAGTAAACTTCTCAAATGTTTCTCAGAATATCAAACTGACCTCGAAAATGATGAATAGTGTTTTGATGAATAGTGATTTTTGAATAGTAAAATGTAGAAGTTTGGGAAATGACCTAAAATGGTGAGTTGTGACAGTCGCCCACCCAAAAAGGAATTCAGTCCCTGAATTCAGCTAGTGTTGGTCTCGGTAATAGGTTTGGTGAAAAGGTGTGGATACTTGCGTTGCATTTGTTCCTCTCGTTCCCAAGTAAACTCGGGTCCTCTTTGAGAATTCCAGCGAACCTTAACGATCGGAATTCGACTCTGCTTCAACTGTTTGACCTCTCGGTCCAACTGGTTCCTCCACAAAGTTAAGCTTGTCATCTAGCTGAATCTCTTCTAATGGTATAACGGATGACTCATCTGAAAGGCATTTCTTGAGGTTTGAGACATGAAATGTGTTATGTACGTTGCTAAGTTCTGATGGAAGTTAAAGCTTGTAAGCTACTGGACCAATCCTTTCCAGTATCTTAAATGGACCAATGTATCTTGGGTTCAACTTTCCGCGTTTTCCAAATCGTATCACGCCTTTCCAGGGCGAGACTTTCAACATGACCTTGTCTCCGACCTGGAATTCCAATGGTTTGCGTCTAACATCTGCATAACTTTTCTGTCGGCTTCTAGCAGTTTCAAGTCTTTCTCGAATCTGGATTATCTTTTCTGTTGTTTCTCGTACCATCTCTGGACCTGTGCATTGTACCTCTCCAACTTCTGCCCAACAAACTGGGGATCGACACTTACGACCATAAACTGCCTCAAATGGTGCTGCTTTAATACTTGAATGGTAACTGTTGTTATAAGAGAACTCGATTAATGGCAAATGGTTAGCCCAACCATTCCCAAAGTCAATCACACACGCCCTCAGCATGTCCTCTAGTGTCTGAATAGTTCTCTCACTCTGACCATCGGTCTGTGGATGGTAAGCAGTGCTCATGTCTAACTTGGATCCAAAAGAATCTTGTAATGACTTCCAAAAGTTTGAAGTAAAGCGACTATCCCTGTCTGAAATGATAGAAACTGGTGCTCCATGTCTCGAGACTATCTCCTTGACATAGAGTCTAGCAAGCTGTTCCATGGAATAAGTCTCTCTAATGGGTATGAAATGGGCTGATGTGGTAAGACGATCGACAATTACCCAAATAGCATCGTAACCTCCTGACGTCTTGGGTAGTTTAGTGACAAAGTCCATTGTAATACGCTCCCACTTCCATTGTGGAATTTCTGGTTGTTGAAGTAATCCTGATGGTTTCTGGTACTCGGCTTTCACTTTAGCACAAGTAAGGCATTTGCTGACGTACGTAGCTATTTCTGCTTTCATGTTCGGCCACCAATACAGCTTTTTGAGATCCTGATACATCTTGTCAGAACCTGGGTGAATAGAATACTTTGGCTTATGTGATTCATGCAAAATCAATTCTCGTACTCCACCATAGAGTGGTATCCAACTTCGGTCCTTGAAGCATAACAATCCATCAGCTCTCTTCACAAAGCCATTTTTGTTCTCGGGCATACCATAAAGTTTCTCCTGTGGTCGATTTTCCTCCTTGAGAGCCTCAATCTGAGCTTCTAGAATTTTTGATGGTAATGGTGAAATAATAGTCATTCCCAATGACCTAACCCTCAAAGGTTTGAGTCGTTCTTTTCGGCTAAGTGCATCTGCTACAACATTCGCTTTTCCTGGGTGATATCGGATCTCACAATCGTAATCACTCATCAATTCTAGCCAACGACGTTGTCTCATATTAAGTTCCTTCTGATCAGGTATATGCTGTAAGCTCTTGTGGTCGGTAAAAACTGCACATTTAGTACCATAAAGGTAGTGTCTCCAAATCTTGAGTGCAAAAACAACAGCACCCAACTCCAAGTCGTGTGTAGTGTAATTCTTCTCATGTGTCTTAAGCTGTCTAGATGCATAAGCTATCACCTTCTCGTTTTGCATTAGCACAACTCCAAGCCCTTTATGCGAAGCATCGCAATATACCACAAAGTTCTCAATACCTTCTGGTAGTGACAAAATCGGTGCACTACAAAGCTTCTGCTTCAATAACTGAAATGCAGATTCTTGTTTCTCTCCCTACTCGTACTTTTGATTCTTTTGTGTTAGCTTAGTCAGCGATTTTGCTATCTTAGAAAACCCTTCAATAAACCTTCTGTAATATCCTGCAAGTCCTAAGAATTGACGAATTTCTGTAGGAGACTTGGGCGTAGCCCAATCCTTTACTGCCTCAATCTTTGCTGGGTCGACTTGTAATCCTTGGCTATCAATAACATGGCCAAGAAATTGAACTCTTTGTATCCAAAAGTCACACTTTGAAAACTTGGCATACAATTGCTCCTCCTTGAGTAGTTCCAATATTGTTCTGAGGTGTGCTTCATGCTCTTTCTTACTCTTGGAATAAATCAGGATATCGTCAATGAATACAATTACAAACTTATCAAGATATGGTTTGCACACTCTGTTCATGAGATCCATGAATACCACAAGTGCATTCGTTAATCCAAAAGGCATCACATGAAACTCATAATGACCATAACGTGTTCTGAATGCCGTCTTCGGGATATCTTCTTCCCGAACTCTGAGTTGATGGTAGCCTGATCTTAAATCAATCTTGGAATAAAAACAAGAACCTTGTAACTGATCGAACAAGTCATCAATCCTAGGGAGTGGATAACGATTCTTCACCGTTAACTTGTTCAGCTCACGATAGTCTATGCACATTCTGAAAGATCCATCCTTCTTCTTCACAAACAAAACCGGTGCTCCCCAAGGCGAGGAACTCGGTCTAATGAATCCTTTGTCTAAAAGTTCTTGTAATTGGTTAGACAATTCTTGCATCTCAGAAGGTGCAAGTCTATACGGTGCTCGTGCAATTGGTGCAGCTCCTGGCACCAACTCAATCTGACGTGTAGGCAGAAGTCCTGGTAATTCTTCCGGAAAAACTTCTGGAAATTCCTTAACAATAGGCACATCTTCAAGTCGTTTCTCATCCGACTTCTTCTCCGTGATGTGAGCCAAGAATGCATAACAGCCCTTCTTTATGTACTTCTCGGTTTTAATGCATGATATGATACTAAGTCTAGTTCCACTTTGCTCTCCGCGAACAACTAAAGTTTTACCGCCATAAGAAAGATGAACAACTTTTTCATCACAAATGATTCTTGCATGATGTCGAGACAACCAATCCATACCGATAACAACGTCAAAACTTCCAAGTTCTACGGGCATAAGGTCTATATTGAATGGGTGATTTAGGAAATTGATGGTGCAACCACGGATAACGGTGTTGGTGTTAACTAAAGACCCATCGACTAGTTCTACAATATAGGGAATGTCTAAGGTAGTTGGTTCTATGTTAAGTAAAGGTGCAAATGCAATAGAAACAAAACTTCTATCCACTCCTGAATCAAATAAAATGGATGCATAACGATTATTAACGAGGAACGTACCCACAACAACATTCGGGTCCTCACGGGCATCTTCTCCTCCCATAACATAAGCCCTTCCTCGAGCTACTCCGCCCTGATTTCCAGCTCCTTGATCCTTCCTCTTTGGGCAATTGTTCTTGAAATGACCCAACTCTCCACAACCATAACATGCTCCTGGTTGGTTCTGATTAATTACCCCTCATGGAGCTCTGCATTCCCTAGTCGAATGACCGACTTTTCCACAGTTCTGACAAGCTCTAGGACAATTCCCAGGGTTGTGATGAGTCTGACACTTATTACACTTGGGTAGTTTTCCAGCATATCCTTTTCCTTCTGTTGGTCCTGCAGCATAGGCCTTTGCCACTTCCTGCCTCTTAGGTGCTGGTTGGATAGCATTTCCACCTATCAAACCTCCTCTTGTTGTTATTACTGTTATTGTTTTGGTTATTGGGGTAGTTGCGGTTTCGGTTATTGTTATAGTTGTTGTTGTTGTTTCGAGTGTTGTTGTAGTTGGTGTTGTTGGAACGGTTATTGTTGTTGTTTGCAGCAGATTTTCCTTTTAACACTTGGACCATAAGTTTCTGAGTTATACGAATAGCCTCTTCCATTGATTGTGGGTCGAAAGACATCACATCCCCTCGGATACTTTTGGGTAGTCCTCCAGTAAAATTCTCCATCTTTTTCTCATCGTCCGGAACCATAGTTGGACATAGTGCAGCCAACTCCTGAAACTTCCTGATATAAGTCTCAATGTCATCACCTTTTGTTACCAGCTCATAGAATTCGGTTTCCAACTTTTGCACCTCAGTACGAGGGCAAAACTTCTTAGTCATTAGCTTCTTGAATTGATCCCAAGTGAGCTTGTAGGCATTCTCCATACCAATAGGTTGAGCATAAGAATTCCACCAAGACATAGCTTCATCAAGCAGCATACCAGTAGCAAATTTTACCTTGTTAACCTCCTGGCAACCGCACATGAGAAATACATTCTCAGTCTTTTCAAACCAGCGGATCAAAGCAACCGCTCCCTCAGTGCCTTTATACTTGACGGGATCACTAATCTTGAAATCCTTCCAAGTACATTCACGCCTAGTAGTGGGTTGAACCACTTCAGTATTAGGTGGAATCTCTGCAGCCCTAGCAGCAACTTCAGCTCTCTCAGTCTCCAGAGCTTCTGCTATACTATCCCTGACCAACTTGCGGATAGCGGCTTGAGTCATAGTGGGTGTTTCTGGTGTAGCCTTTGCTTTCTTTGGCACCATACTTCTGATAATTAATAATCGACAACAACCATGAGAAAACTATAATAAAAATAGTCATCGTACAAAAAGTATACGCCCACAACATGTATATATATACAACCACAACAAATATAAATACATCCATGACATGTACGAGTGCAACCACAACCTATAATAATACGACCACGACACGTATAGATACAACCACAACAAGTATAAATATGTTAACCATAAAGAGCAACCACGAAACATCATAAATATAATCACAACACATGAATATAATACATGAAAATTTCGGCCTACATGGACCGATGTATATATATAGCACAACATTTCCAACATAGTAGAGTCGCACTTGATATATTTGTTTGTACAACAACCAAAAGACTACAAGTTCTTGAACTATGTCCCACACCTCGGGACTAGGAAAATAGTAAAAGCTAATACAATACTAGTCTATGTCTAGGCTCCTCCAGGTGCCCTAGATGGTCCAGGAGCTCCAGATGCTCCAGGTGCACTCCTCAGACGACGGATCTCCCTATCCATCATAACTGCAATCTCCTCTAAATGCTGAACTCGAAGCTGAAGAGCAACATCTCTACCCTCCATCATAGCCAACCTCTCATGTGTTACTGCCAACTGGTGTGTCAGCTCTCCCTGAGCCTCCTGTGTAGTCTGAGCTCTATCCCGTATCTTTGGTAGCTCACCCCTAAGCTGGTCAATCAGCTCCCGATGTCCCACCTGTCGTGCCTCAAGCCCATGATATGACACGTCGATACTAACTCTGCCTAAAAGCAAACCCTCGACCTGCTCCTCAACCGCCTCAAGTCGAGTAGTGATATCTGCATCAACCCTATAACCCAAACTATCAACCTGCTCCTGCTGAGCCCCTAACTGATCCTCTAAAGTAACATCTATAGGCTCCCTAGCATCTGTAGACTCCCTAGCAGCTGCTGCTCTCGAACACTCACCTACATGGTAAACTGGTGGTTGTTCTAATTCTGACTCTGTAGTAGGTGAAGCTGGTGTAGTAAACCTCACACGCTTCCTAAGCGGCAATAGTGAGGTAGATATGGATGCAGTAGCGGGTATGGCTGGTGGTGGTGTGGGTAACATAGGAATAGCAGGGACCCTAAAGGTAGATGTAGCAGGGTAAACTTTCTTACTAGGACCTATAGTCGTCTTCCTACGGGGAAACATAAGTATAGGTTCTGATGGAAAAGTGGTAGCAGAGGATGATGTGTCAGTGGGTGCATGGGTAATCTCAGGTGGTGCAATAGGGGAAACATGAGGAGTAGGAGCAGTCTCATCCTCCTCAAAAGGCTCGGTTTCCTCACCTGATGCCGAGAGTGGCAACACAGGTACAAGAGGAATGGGTGGTGGTGAAAAGGCAGTGGAAGACATAGAGCCTTCAACATCGGAGTCTGTGATAGAGTACAGTATGACAACGTTTGGGTCTGAAGACATGGTTTTGTGATAATCAAGGTGAAATAAAATAAATAACTCGTATAATGGAATCACCTAAAACAATGAACATGCACTTATGATGAAATGATGAGATGCTATGATAATGTGGTTATAGTCTAGGGATCGTATACATCATAAACCCTATCATGATGCATCCTAGTTCGCTATAACCTTGTCTCTGATACCACACCCCCAATTTACCTGACTTGCAGCGGAATGGAATGCCTGGGGGTGTAACTGTCATAGCACCATAACAAGGATATATTGAACGACCTAAAGTGTCGTTTGGAAAATACATCGTTTGATTTATTTAAAAACATCCAGTGTTACAAAACATAGGTCCCAAAGTCTGAACAAGTTTAAGGAAAATAAATCTGGTACGATCAAACGATGAAATACAAGTGCATGAAAAATCCAAAATGTAGTGCGTCATCCCTGGCACACCCTAATGTGACTCCATGCATATGATATGATGATGCCTTAGTTACCTGAAAATACATTGCGAAAACGGTCAACATAAAGTTGGTGAATAATCTTAGGTTTATGAAATGTAATGTTGTACGGCCACCACAAGTATAAGTGCATGACAAAAGTCACGTAAAAATAGTACAATAGACCTTAAGCTCATGACACCGAAGCTAGACTGATGAAATTTATGCCCCTCCTGAATGTTCTGCCAAAACACTCAAATGTAACAGACATGAAATGCATCCGCTTACTGTTGGTAAATACTACCACGGATGGAGGCGTCACCCTCAATAGATCTATCCACTCACTCTCGCTTAATAGGCAAATTAACGGTTCATGATGATACTAGGGGACTTATCACAAGGCAGACAAGCTACTTAAGCAATGTACATAGGTTTTGATACTTGGGCTCGTACTAAAATGGTGCAATGTATTCTCCCCCGTGGGATTTGAAAACAATAATAAAATGTATACGGGGCTATGAAAACTCACCTTAACTGATGATACTGTGATGAAGTGAAATGAACAACAATGAACGGTTAGCTGCCTTAACCTAATATGAATGATGAACGATCTAGTTTAGATCACCAAATGATGTTATGAATGTCCATGCACATGTTCCTATACCACTCTACTCTTTGGAAAATACTTGTTGTTAACAAAAATATACATTTTCCAAGACTTAGGAAAATATGGCTATTAGAAAAATAAAACTGGTTGAAGTATATATATATATATATATATATATATATATATATATATATATATATATATATATATATATATATATATATATATATATATATATATATATATATATATATATATATATATCAATGTTAGTGTTGAAATCCTCGGGTTGAAATCCTTGAAATAACGTCTTGTAGTGATAAAAATATGTTGGGTACAATTACTGAGTGTTCGGGTGATTATTGTTTAGTTTTCACGAAAACCGTCGTAATATTTATAAACTCACGTTATAAATAAAATAAATTTCCAAAATACTGGGTAAATGAATGTTATAACTTTTATGATGGTAAAATGGATATAAAAATATGTCGGGACCATTGTGGAAATATTTAGATATATTCGTCGTGTATAAACCGGGTGTTAACGTTTATTATAAATACTTATACGTAAAACGTTAAATGTATCAAATATATAAATTTGAAAATCCTAAGAGTGGTATAACATGAAAATGCTGTTATGATGATATGCAGACTGTCTCTAGTCCGTATGCAGTGTCCTTAGTACTAATGAAATGAATTCGCACCTAAACCAATCCGGTTACGCGAATTTGAATACCCGTAAACTAAATTTACGATGAAATGAGTAATGCAAGTGAATAGTGAAAACTTTTCCGGAAATGAATAGTGTTCAGTGAATAGTAAATTTCTCAAATGTTTCTCAGAATATCAAACTGACCTCGAAAATGATGAATAGTAAAACGATAAATAGTGTTTTGATGAATAGTGATTTATGAATAGTAAAATGTAGAAGTTTGGGAAATGATCTGAAATGGTGAGTTGTGACATTCGGCACCATTAACGATCTGGCCAGCAAGGACCTTGTCAAAGGTTTAGCAAGACTGAAATTCGAAAAAGATCATCTTTGTTCGGCTTGTCAATTGGGCAAAAGCACGAAGCATACACATAAACCCAAAACTGTCAAGACCATTATGAAAGGTCTTCACACCCTTTACATGGATCTATGCGAACCAATGAAAATGCAAAGTATAAATGGGAAGAAGTATGTTCTTGTGATAGTCGATGACTATTCTCGGTTTACATGGGTGATGTGGAAAACTAGAAGGGGAGGTTGAATAGTTTTACATCTTTTTAATTTTATTATGAAAACTTAGTTTAGTTTTAAAACCTTGTTTACTTTTAAAACTTTGATTAGATCTTATGTGAACTCAAATCTTGAACAATATGAACAACTATATCTAAGTATGAACAATAATAATAATGTAAGCTAAGTATGTGAAATCAACACATGCATAATATAAACAATTATAGCTATATACGATATATAATTAAGTAAACGTTTATTTTATAATCCTTAATTGTATTTTGTATGAAAACTATACTTGATCGAAATGATCAATTAAATGTATGTTACCTTTTTAGTTTGATTGTAAAAAATTTATTTTGTGAATGAAACTTTTGTTTGATCTTTAAGTGAAATCAACACTAGCACTATATGAGCAACTATATATACGTCTACGTCTACAAAGGTAATAACGATATAAGCAAGATAATAAGTAAGAGATGGAAAGATCTAACCGCGACACAAAGGATTTATAGTGGTTCGGCTACAAGGACACCTTCCTTGCCCTACTCCACTCCCCGAGTCACCTACTCGAGAGTTTTCTTCACTATGTCAACAAGCTCCCTTATGGCGGAGAAAACCTTACACAACTTTTGCTTACACCAATTAACGACACTAAGCTAAATGTCGAGTTCTAATCCTAGCTAGAACCAATCTCACACCACTAATCACTACATACCTTCTTCACAACTTCTTCTTCACGACTTCAATCTCTTCACTACATCACGACTTCTATTTCTTCAAGACTTCCAACTTCTTCACACCTTCTTCACAACTAATTCACAAATTGTTTACACCTAAGCACGCCACTATCTTCTTCACACCAACACTACTTATTCACACCGCTATCTTCTTCACAACTTCTTTACTTACACACCTTACTAGCCTAACTCCTTATATCTAAAACTATCTAATTAATATTCACAACTTATACACAAATGAATGAATAATATACAAATGGTGATGTAGAAACAACTTAGATGAAGGGATCACACTAAGTTGTAATACTTCTTGTCTTAATGGATAGAAGTATTCTTCTCTTGCACTTGAATGGTAGAAGCTTGAATCACTTGGAAACAAAAGCTTATGATTATATGCTCAAAGGATTAGAAAGAATAGAAGAGAGGATTTAGATCAGAAAGTTTTAGGTGCAAAAGGTGAGGAAAAATGCCAGGAATCACCCGGTATTTATAGGCAAATTTTACAGCTGGAGGAGTGTGGCCGGTCCCCTTAATTATTAAGGGGGCCGCCCATACAATTAAGGGGGCCGCCCTCTCTGTAACGACCATAAAATTTGTCTTTTACTAGGGAAGGTTTTTCTGGAGCATTTTTGCCATTTTTGGTTGAAAATTTGAATTCATATATTTATAATGAATTAAACATATTCTTTTATTTCCAAAAATGATTTTGTAAAAGATATAAAATGTTTTGTGACATTTTATAAAAAGTCTAGTGTTTAAGAAAAATGTTCCTTTGATCATAGAATACAATAAACACTTTGTTTATTCATACCTTAAGTGATTTGGATGTAAAGAGAATATTTATCACTAAATACTTGTTTACGTCATAATTTTTGGCTCAATGGGTTTACGTTTTGTGATTATCAAAACATAGAGATATCGATAAATGTTAATAATGTTTTTAGGCATTATTTATGTCAACAGGTGAAGTTTTTGAGAACCAAGGACGTGACTCCAGAGGTTATCATCAAAGTCATTAAACAGCTGCAAGTATGCCTCAACAAAACTGTCAGAATCATCCGCACACACAACGAAAATGAGTTTGTTAACAAATGAATCGTTCAACTTTCTGAAAGTATTGGCATCACCCTCCTGAAAAGTGTTCCACACTCTCTTCAGCAGAACAACGTTATTAAAAGACGAAACCGTACTCTAGTAGAAGCTGCACGAACTATGCTAATATTTTCCAAGGCACCGATGTTCCTCTGGGCGGAAGCAATTGCTATAGCTTGTTACACCCAAAACCGATACTTGATACATACTCTTCACAACAAAACTCCATATGAGCTGCTACATGGCAAGAAACCGGATCTCTCCTTTCTATGTATGTTTGGAGCTTTATGCTACCCTACAGATGACAGTTAAGATCTAGGAAAATTAAAAGCTAAAGCTGATATTGGATTCTTCGTTGGTTATGCTGCAGATCGTAAGGGATACCGAATCTATAACAAACAAACCCGATAAATCTTGGAAACCATTCACATCACATTCGTTGAGCTGACTGAGCATACGGCTCCTATACACATCAGTGTAGGACCCGCGTCAAATTTTTGTCTCCTGAACCAATCAGTTCAGGTCGTGTACAGAATCCCACTCCTGCATGTACCTTATGTACCACCTACAAATGAGCATTTGAAGATCTTGTTTGACCCAATGGTTGATGAATACTTTGAGACACCTGCTGATGATACACCGACACCACCAGCTGCCGCTGCTTCGGTTCTATACAACTCAAATGGTCCATCAGTGTCTACTTGAATTAATCAAGATGCTCCATCTGCAAAATATACACCATCATCGTCAAATCTTCAATCTCCTTCTGTACATCAAGGCACTGCAGTCGACAATTCTTTTGAAGTGAATTCATTTGCTCCTCTTGAAGATGCTCCGTTCAAAAACCTATTTGCTCCTGAATCTTCTTCTAAGACATCTTCAAGGGATATAAACACGGCTTCTTCATGTTCCTACCCTCAACCACATGAACATCTCAAAAAATGGACCTATGATCATCTGATTGACAACATTATTGGGAATCCTTCTCGACCGGTGTTCACACGAAGGAAACTTATCACCTTTGCCTTGTGGTGCTTTTATAATTCCTTACTATCCAAAGTTGAACCCAAAGATTTCAGGACTGTTATCTCTAAAGACTGTTGGTTTAATGCAACACAAGAAAAAATTCATCAGTTCGATCGACTTGAAGTATGGGAATTGGTACTACCTCCAGACTGTGCAATGATCATAGCTCTTAAGTGGATCTTCAAAGTGAAACTTGATGAGCATGATGTCATTCTGAAAACAAGGCAAGGCTTGTTGCTAAGGGATATCGTCTAAAGGAAGGCATTGATTTTGAGGATCTTTTGCTCCAGTTGTTCGTATTGAAGCTATCAGAATATTTCTCGCCAATTCTGCAAGTCAGAACATGACGATATATCAAATGGATGTGAAAATTGCATTTCTAAATGGCGAGCTGAATGAAGTTGTTTATGTCAGTCAACCTGAAGGATTTGTGGATCTTAATCGTTCTACCCATGTCGATCGTCTGAAAAGGGCTCTCTATGGCCTAAAGCAGGCGCCTAGGGCATGGTTCGATACACTGTCAAAGTTTTTCCTAGCAATCGGACTCTCCAAAGGTGTGGTGGTTCTTCATACTTGTTTGTGTTAAGATTCCACATTAACACTTAAACATTCATTGTTAAGTGTTTCTCACATAGCTAGTTTGGATTTATCCTAGTTATTTATAGTCTTACAAAGGCTGCTTAGATCCAAAACTTTGGACCTACAAAAATCGTGTTGAATAATATGAAGTTTGACTCGCCAACTAAATTCAGGTGCAAAACTTGACTTGCGTTCAACCATTCTATTAATATAAGGATCGAGCTTATAAATCGACTTGAACTTAATCAAGCTAACATTTAAACTCGACCATAAATAATCTACACATCAAACTCATAACATCTTACTTTATGTAGTGATAATAATTAAGTAATTATATGTGAATATGAGAGCATTAGTATAATTGAACATAAATTCAATAAGGCTTGCGAGTCAAGTAAAGCAAAGCTCGAACTCAATTATAATTATACTCGAATAGCTCAACTTGATTAAGCCCGGAACATTTTAAATAGTTTTCGAGTGAGTCTTGAGTAGTTCATAAGTTGTATTAACTCTTTATCATTTTGTTATTCGTTATGTAGGTTTCTATAGAATATGTAACATAGTTTTGTAAAATATTTTAAAAGTGCTTTGAACAATTAATCATTACAAAATTCTATTCACCTTGGTTATACCCAAGTAAGTGTAATTGTTACCGTGCATTGTTGCAGACTTCTCTATTGTGTTAAATTAACGGGTAAAAGTTTAGCTTTTTAAATATATATATTTTCCACATTGATGAGGCGAAAAATAAACCATTTTTAAGGGGTCATTTAAGCTCGAATTCGAATTTATTTGATCAAATATTGCCCTAAATCGTTCCATTTGTCATTTTATGTACTTTTGGAGTGAAATCTGGAAAAGGAAGCATTTTGAACGTTTTTGGAGTATAAAAGTGAAGAAAACGGCAAAGTCTTAATTTTCCTTGCCGAGAACAGTACCTGACGGCGTCACAAAATTCTACATGACAGCGTCAAGAGTAATACAAGAGGTGGATGTGGACAATACACGTGACGATCCAGAGAGTTTTGTACATAGGAGATGACGGCGTCACCCAAGGCCGTCATGGTCCATATATTAGTGACGGCCCAGAACAAAATTACACATGACGGCGTCAAAAGTGGATCTAGGCAATCCGATTTCATTATGGGCGGTGAGTTGACGGCGTCACATGTTTACAGATGACGCCGTCACCCTGTATTATCTATATATAGTTTTCCAAATTTCATTCATTAGTGTGCAACTTTGAGGGAAAAACCCTAGGTCGAATTTTCCAGCTTTTTCAAGGGTTTCAGCCCTTTGAAACTTTCATGTTCAATTTGAGATAAGTACTTTTTCAATTCAATCAATATGTCTATGTGTTGCTTGAATATATCTTACACTTGTCTTCAATTTAACATGCTCGGCTAGATCTCTTTTGTGTTTGCTTAGATGTAGTGAAACCTAGATGTTAATTATGGGTTGATTGTTTGTTTATAGTTGTTACGGATGATTGTATTCGATGTTAGGCTTAAGAAAACTGGCAGACTTCCATTGGTAACATGCTTGAACGTCTTAAGAAACATGATCAGAGGTGTACTATGATTTTTGGTTGTATTTAATGCGTAGGAGAATTCTAGTGATCCCATGTTAGGAGCTTCTAACGGCTCGACATAGGAGTGAAGTAGGATCCTACAGAGTTAGGGAATATTATACACGGCCCTACGACTAGTATTAAGGAATATGACCCGTCAGCCATGCAATTGTAACAAGCTATCAACCTGTAAAAGATATCTAGGGAGTAATGAAACCTAAGTAAACACAACTTTTCCCATTATTGTTACACCATATTAGTATAATTAGTTTCATTTCATTTTTGTTATTTTATTTTGATTGCATCTGTAGTTAATTGGGTTAGTTGATTAGTAACTATTTCCGCCCACTCTTCCAAAACCCGAGATTTTATTTGCTTTTATATAATATAAAAATACAAAAAGAATCATCCCTCACCTCTAGACTTAGTTTAGGAGACTTTCTAATCCTAGCGACACTATTCCTGAGTTGAACGATCAATCCCCCGGTACTTGTCACTATACTATACTACAACGATCAGGTACACTGCCTGGTAGGGGTTGTAAGCTTCTCGAGATCCCTCGAGAGGTAAAGCCTGGTGCGATTCCCACGTATCAAGTTTTTGGCGCCGCAGCCCGGGGAATAGTTATTGTCTAGGTTAGGATTTCTTTTTATTAAGTCTACTTGCTGGATTCCTTTCTAGTAATATTTTTTTTTTTAGGTTTTCTTTAGTCTATCTCATTTCTTCGTGTCTTTGTTTGTAATCTTTACCATCCGACATCATGGAAGGTGGTAACATCCTTGAACCCATCAACCCACCACAACAAAACCACCCACAAAACCCACCACTAGCAAACCAACCTCTTAGGCCCCGAACCTTAGGAGAGTATTCCCGTCCTAGCCACAAAGTCTATCGAAACATTATTGAGCTCACTCAAGGAGCCAATGTGTCCCCCTTGCGATCCGACACCATCCGGTTGGTGTAAAGCGGATGTGCATTCCATGGACTTCGTTCCGAAGATCCTAATCAACATCTCAAGGATTTCCTTAAAATCGTAGATTCCATAGACCTTGATGTTGTAACTAGAGAGTCGACCCGATTACGCCTATTCCAATTCTCTCTACGTGATCAAGCTAGTCAATGGCTTGAACGTTTGCCCGCGGGATCCGTCACCTCATGGAATGATCTCACCACTCGTTTCCTTGCTCAATTTTTCCCAGCGTGGAGAACTACCAAGCTTAGAAATGATATCTTGATGTTCCAACAACGTCAAGGTGAAACTCTATATGAAGCATGGACTCGTTTCAAGGACTTACTCCAAAAAGTCCCTCATCATGGCATAGATCTTTGGTCCAAATCTTCTATGACCATATCGACCTCTCCACAAGGCGAACCATTGACCAATCGGACGGTGGCAAGCTATGTGATCTAAGTGCGGAAGAATCATGGGAACTCATAGAAGATCTTCATCTCTATGACAACGAAAGTTGGAATATGATAAGGCGAAAAATGGTCCGTTTTTAGGGAGTCATTTAAGCCGGAATTCGAATTTATTTGATCAAATAATGCCCTAAATCGTTCCTTTTGTAATTTTAGGTACTTTTGGAGTGAATTCTGGAAAAGGGAGCATTTTGGACGTTTTTGGAGCATAAAAGTGAAGAAAACGGCAAAGTCTTAATTTTCCTTGCTGGGAACAGTACCTGACGGTGTCAAGAGCAATTTGATGACGGCGTCAAGAGCAAAAATGGTGATGGTCCAGTGGAAATGTGACGGCGTCAAAGTATAGCTGTCAAGAGCAAAAGTGGTGACGGCCCAGAACAACATTACACATGACGGCGTCAGATCTGGATCTAGGCAGTCCGAGAATATCATGGGCGGCGGGTTGACGGCGTCAGAACTTTCTTCTTGACGCCTTCACCTTAGAAAATCTATATATAGTCTTTGTAATTTTCATTAAAAAAAAGAGGACAATATTAGGGACGACTTGAATAAACCCTAGCTCGACTTTTACAGTATTTTCAAGGGTTTTCACCCCTTGGAACCCTTCATGTTCAATTAAGATAAGTATCCTTTCAATTCATTGAATATGTCTATGTGTTGTTTGAATATATCTTACGCTTGTCTTGATTTTAACATGCTAGGCTAGATCTCTTGTGTGTTTGCTTAGATGTAATGAAACCTAGATGTTGATTATAGGTTCATTGCTTGTTTATAGTTGTAATGGATGAATGATTTCGATGTTAGGCTTAAGAAAACTGGCAGACTTCCATAGTGTAACTTGCTTGAACGTCTTAAGAAACATGAACCAATGCGTACTAAGGTTTTTATGGTTGTATTTAATGCATGAGCGAATTCTAGTGATCCCATGTTAGGAGCTTCTTGCAGGCTCGACATAGGAGTGAAGTAGGAGCTTATAGAGTTGGGGAAGTACGTACGCCACCCCACGAATGGTATTAAGGAATATAACCCGTCATCCACACAACTGTAACAAACTATCAACCTATAAAAGATATCTAGGGAGTAATGAAATCTAAGTAAACACAATTTTCCCATTTATTGTTCACTCCACATTAGTAATTAGTTTTATTTTCATTTTTGTTATTTTATTTTGATTGCATCTTTAGTTATTGGGTTAGTTGACTAGCAACTAATTCCGCCCACTCCTCTAAAACCCGAGATTTTCACTTGCTTTTATAAAAATATAAAAATACAAAAAGAATCATCCCTCACCTCTAGACTTAATTTTTAGGCTTTCTAATCCTAGCGACACTATTCCTGAGTTGAACGATCAATCCCCCAGTACTTGTCACTATACTATACTACAACGATCAGGTACACTGCCTGGTGGGGGTTGTAAGCTTATCGAGATCCCTTGAGAGGTAAAGCCTGGTGCAATTCCCACGCATCAGAATGATCCCCGTGATTTGAACAAAATGGTCAAGGCAATATATTTGCCTTCGAACAATTCTAGCACTCCCGACCGTAGGATCATGGAACTTGAGGACCAAGTCAAGTTTCTCATGAAATCTTACGAAGCTCCTAAGCCTTTAAGCCAAGTGAACAAAATCACTTCGTCATGCGAATTATGTAGTGGTCCCCATGACACTCGTGATTGCGTGGAACTCCCCGGACAAGCTTTTGCGGACTACGCATCCTCGCGTACCGACGAAGCGGGAGACAAGTGGTACACTTTCAAACCCGAGCCAAATCCTTACGGTGATTCCTACAACCCTTCTTGGAAAAATCACCCGAAACTTAGGTGGAAACAAAACCAAAAAAATTCTTCCAATCCGCCTAATCGTTGCCAACCAAACGGTCCACCCGCTAACCGTACTTTCAACAACAATCCTTCTCATAACTATGGTAGTACCAATAATCTTGAAGGGTTGATGTCCAAGTTTATGGCATCTCAAGAAGCTCGCATAACTAAGTTTGAAACCGAATTCAATCAACAACAAATGGAGATGACCAATAAGATTGACAATTTGTTGAAAGCCCTCAACAACCAAGTGCTTACTACACCTAGGAAGGACACTAGGGACACCAATAGCGGAATCCAAATTAAGGACCCTTCATCATCCAAACACGTCCACTTTGTCAATGTTGTCACCGTTAAGCCAATAGATAAGAATATAGAAGAAAGTGACAAGGATGAAGTTGGGATAGAAACCGAGACTAGGGATGAGATTAAGAAAGTTGAGGATACTAAGGAAGAAAAGTTAGAGGAAGTAGAAAACATAGAAGAGTACTTTGATAAGTTGCCCACCAAGGAAGAACGGGAATATCACAAGGATTTATTCGATGATCCCAAGACACCATATATCCTTGGTTCACCCCTTATTAAAGTAGGCGATCCCTCTAACATCAACATACCATGCAACATTAGGCGTGTTCATGTGTGGAAAGCTTATATCGATCCTAGGTCTCCTATAAACATCATGACTAGGACCTATTATAATTGGGTAATGAAGAAGCAACTTGGTTATAGGATGATGCCCAACAAGAATTGGATGAGTAATTTTGTAGGGAAAGTGAAAGGATTGCATGTCTTTGTAGGAAACTTCACTTATGTTACCGACTTTGTGATAGTAGAGGATACTCGTCCGGTAATAGATGATTGCCTAAGTCAAGTAGTGTTCAGAAAACCGTTTGTTGAGGCCTCTAAGATAAGTTATAACCTGACCCTAGGGATAGTTAGATTCAAGGAAGAGAACGATGAGATTGCTTACCAAATGCCCTATAAGATTGAACAATACCGCCTTCTATCAAACATAGAAAAGGAACACAAACAAGCGGTTTACTATAGGAATGATGAGGATAGACGTAGAGGAGTAGAATATGTTATGAATAGAATACTTGGTTTCTACAAGGAATGTTTGCTACTAGGTCCGGAATACAAAACTAAGATTGGAGATGACCTAAAGAATGAGACCAACGATGAGGTCACGTAATTGCCCATGACCTTGAGTCTAGCTACAAGACTCGTGAATAAAGAAAAGCGCTTCTTGGGAGGCAACCCATGTTTTGTGTGATTTTTAATTATTTGTTGTTATTTGCTTCCGTATGCATGCTTTATTTTTATTGTTGGTAGATCATGTTTCAAATTAAAATTGTGAAAATACTTTATTTTGTTGTTTAACTTCGTCTTAACTTCATATAAAGGTATTTTCAAAAAGTTAAGTGTAAGGGGAAACCCCAAATTTGTTTCTAAGAACGAAATTGATCTTGATTCTCCATAATATTAAATGAACATGTGTATTAGTACTTGTTAGAGTCAAATGCTTGTATCGAGTCATAATGATGTTTTGCAGGATTTTCCAGGAAGTAGGACATAAGTTTTTCCAGAAATTTTCCGGAAACTTAACGTAAAGATTTCTGCAGGTCACTTCTGACGGCGTCAAGAGTTAACTCCTGACAGTGTCATGTGTAAAATTCTGTAAATTTTGTGAGTTTTGTTTTTCTAACTAAGTCTTAAAGTTTTTGTTAATTCTTTAGTTTTATAAACTCTAGGAAATCTGCAAACATTCATTCCACAAGCATTATATCTTAATTTGCTTTCTAGGACTTGTTAGTATATATAGATTGTCGCCGATTTTACGTGAGGTTGCCTTGTTTGTTTTCTCAGGTTTAACAGGTTATGTATGACAAGAAGATGATTTATTTTTCTGGAAGAGAAGCTTTGAATGTTCATTTTCTTGGAGGAAGATCTAACCTTGTTACCACACTAACCACACCGAACGAATCAGGGGAGTATTTGCTTTCATTCTTTTACCTATTTCACTTTTACATTCTTTAATTGAACATTGGGGACAACGTTAATCCTAAGTGTTAGGGGAGGGTAAATGATGATACCTTATAGGATACAATTGCACTTGAGTTTGTTTGTTTGATGGTAGGTGTGTAATAAAACTAAGAGAAATACTTGTTAGGGCAATTTTAGCGCCAAATTTATTTTTTTTATAACATTTAGGAGTGAAACTTTAGCCTTAACAAGCCTCTCATGGATAGGAGTTGTATGACCAACATAAAACTGTACTATTCAGAAAAAATTTTCACCCAAATATGTGAGGTTCGCCTTTAGATTTGATAGGAAAATCATTTACTATTAGTGTTTATGAGTGTATCGGTAGTATTTAGATTCTAGAACTTGCGTTAGTGATGCATCCCGAGACCGCTAGTGAGACTACATTCGTGTAGTAGGATTTACTACATGATAATAGGCATTAGGATCACCCTTGTGTTAAACCCGTATCATAATTACTTGACCATTTAAGTCATATTACTTGGCTAGTAATGTCAATTAATTTTTCCCACACCTTAGTGTTGTACTCATTTTTAGTACACGAAACCCCTAGTACACCCCTCCGAGCCTATCCTTTCGTTTCTAACTTTAAGCATCTTACTTAAAGGAAGAATTTGTTACAACCCACCCCAAATGTGCAACCAAATCGCCTTAGCCTTCCGTGTATGCACTCATTTTTAGTGCATTATTGTTACATGTTAAACCCTTAGTTAATTATCTAATTGATTACATGGTTGCTAAGTCGAGTCATATCTTGTACATATTGTTTTGGGACGATTGAGACTCATGGGTAAAGTACTTGTGTTATGGAGTAATGGGGAAGAACATCATTCATTACCCCCATATGTGCGTTAATCTTAATAGTACTCCAAGTGTTTTGATTATCTTAATTCGAGTCATTAGATTAGTTTATTGCAAAGTATGCAAAAATTCAAGTGTAAGGCGAATATACATTCCTATGATGTATTATTTTGGATGGTAGGGTAAGAATGTATGCTTGAATAAAAAAAAATCGAAAAAATTAAGAAAAAAAAAATAAATAAATAGAAAAAGAAAAGAGAAAAACATACGGACTGTCATCCCATTTCATTCTATGTTTATTTTATGTTTTTGTTATTTTTGATTTTTTTAGCGTAAGTCGAGTCTAGTCTTGGCTTAGCAACGCAATATTGTACATGTAATTATCTAAGATGATTAACTCGCCACCAATAAATATTGCCTTTATCCAACAAAACCATGTAATCCATATCCCTACACCCAACGTTATAACCCTCTAAAAGACCTCTTTGATAGTTTATCCTAGGTGCTTACGCCAAGTGGTGGAGGTTTGATCCTTTCCCAAGCATATGGTAATCTATTTTGTTATGGCAGATAGTGAGAGATGTTTTCCATTTCCATATTGTGATATATACTTTATTACACCCGAGAGATGTGAGTATCAAAACACTATTTGTGAGGTGCTAGTGTATGACCTCCGTGCTTGTCTTTGGTCTTTAGTGGAACGATTATTTGTTGTAATTACTTTTATATTAGTGTTAAATGACCCCTAACTTGTATTTTGATTAGAATAAAAGCGCATTTGCTTGAGGACAAGCAAATCTCAAGTGTAAGGGTATTTGATGAGGCGAAAAATGAACCATTTTTAAGGGGTCATTTAAGCCAGAATGCGAATTTATTTGATCAAATATTGCCCTAAATCGTTCCTTTTGTCATTTTAGGTACTTTTAGAGTGAAATCTGGAAAATGAAGCATTTTGGACGTTTTTGGTGCATAAAAGTGAAGAAAACGGCAAAGTCTTAATTTTCCTTGCTGGGAACAGTACCTGATGGCGTCACAAGCTTCTACATGACGGCGTCAAGAGTAATACAAGAGGTGGATGTGGACAATACACGTGACGATCCAGAGAGTTTTGTACATAGGAGATGACGGCGTCACCAAAGGCCGTCATGGTCCATATATTGGTGACGGCCCAGAACAAAATTACACATGACGACGTCAAAAGTGGATCTAGGCAATCCGATTTCATTATGGGCGGCGAGTTGACGGCGTCACATGTTTACACATGATGCCATCACCCTGTATTATCTATATATAGTTTTCCAAATTTCATTCATTAGTGTGCAACTTTGAGGGAAAAACCATAGGTCGAATTTTCTAGCTTTTTCAAGGGTTTCAACCCTTTGAAACTTTCATGTTCAATTTGAGATAAGTACTCTTTAAATTCAATCAATATGTCTATGTGTTGCTTGAATATATCTTACACTTGTCTTCAATTTAACATGCTCGGCTAGATCTCTTTTGTGTTTCCTTAGATGTAGTGAAACCTAGATGTTAATTATGGGTTGATTGTTTGTTTATAGTTGTTTCGGATGATTGTATTCGATGTTAGGCTTAAGAAAACTGGCAGACTTCCATTGGTAACATGCTTGAACATCTTAAGAAACATGATCAGAGGTGTACTATGATTTTTGGTTGTATTTAATGCGTAGGATAATTCTAATGATCCCATGTTAGGAGCTTCTAACGGCTCGACATAGGAGTGAAGTAGGATCCTATAGAGTTAGGGAATATTGTACACGGCCCTATGACTAGTATTAAGGAATATGACCCGTCATCCATGCAATTGTAACAAGCTATCAACCTATAAAAGATATCTAGGGAGTAATGAAACCTAAGTAAACACAACTTTCTCAATTATTGTTACACCACATTAGTATAATTAGTTTCATTTCATTTTTGTTATTTTATTTTGATTGCATCTGTAGTTAATTGGGTTAGTTGATTAGCAACTAATTCTACCCACTCTTCCAAAACCCGAGATTTTATTTGCTTTTATAAAATATAAAAATACAAAACGAATCATCCCTCACCTCTAGACTTAGTTTAGGAGACTTTCTAATCCTAGCGACACTATTCTTGAGTTGAACGATCAATCCCCCGGTACTTGTCTCTATACTATACTACAACGATCAGGTACACTGCCTGGTGGGGGTTGTAAGCTTCTCGAGATCCCTCGAGAGGTAAGGCTTGGTGCGATTCCCACGTATCACACATTGCGGCTATGTGTAATCAATACCTTTTTATAAATGAAAATAAATTAATTAAAGCGACACATTAAATTGACATTATTTTTCAAAACACGGTAACACACAGAGTAGTTAAACTTATATAATAATTGCAAATGTGTCTTGTTACATTACATTACATAAACCGACGTTCTAAAAGAAATTAGATAGTCAGAGTGTAAAACTGAATTTTTCAAAACCTTTACAAAATTGTAAGTTATACTAAAACCCAAAATTTTACGGGGTCATTAATGAAATTTTACGGACCCGTTACAACTTAATATGGATTGTGATTGGCTGCCTGATTTTGTGTTTAGCTGCTCGAGGCCCATTAATTAGAAACCCATAGTGTTGCCACAATTTGATTGGGTCGTATGCCATAGTTGGTCTACTATTCACCACCCGTTTTGGTGTAATTACGGGTTAAACGTTGTACAACTGCATTGGAATGCTACATATCTTCTAATCATTGTACGATAGAAGCAAAACACAACAAGTGTATACCTAAACTTTGTACAATACGACAACCCAAATACCAGGTGTCTCCAAACTTTTGATCATGGATTAAGAAGAAGTTTCATGAACTTCATAGTGTACCAAAAGCTCTCTCTCACAAAACACAGCTACACAAACACAAATCACAAAACACAAACACACACACACAAAAATAACGATTCATGCCCCAAAAAAAAGTATCGATCCAACACAAGATTCACAGATCCACAAAAGAAATGAATTGACAAAAAGCTGATTCACAGATCTGGTATAAACAAGGTAAATTTAGTTTTTTTTTAAATAAATTTGAGGTTTTTGTTATATGTGGTTCATAAGAATCACAGTTAATTTTTTTTTATAAAAAGTCTGTAATTGTATTCATGGTCTTATGTTTGATTACAGATTCGAAGGGCAACTAATCAAACGGAAGTGGGTTCATTTTCTGTCGGAAGTAATTGTATCCATGGACTATTGGTTTTTTTTTTTTTTTTTTTTTTTTTTTTTTTTTTTTTTTTTTGTAGATTATAAATTGGTGAAAATAAAGGTAATAACTTATTTTTGTTCTTTCTTTTCTGTTCTTGGTGTAGGACATGGTGGTAAAGATGTCTGATTTGCTACGATGAAGTGTCTCGAATATAGCCCTGAGGTACGGGTGAAGAAGCTAGTTATTTACTGTAAATGTTTATGCTAATATATGAAATTATTTGAAATTGAGTTGGTTATATTGTAGGCTGTTACATTTACCAACCTTCTCCAACTAATTGCGGAATTAAAGAGTCTCCGCTATTTCAAGTAGGTACTGCTTTGCTTTAACATTATGTGTAACACCCCAAACCGTATAAGGGTCTAAAGTGTAACATTATGGTGTCTTTTCAAAACATAAAGCGCAAGCGAAAGACTTAGCTCAATAATTACAAATGTTGAGACTAAAAGGACTAATAAAACAAATACCATCAAAATTAACTTCTGAAATAGTCTAACAAAAATCTAAATAAACCCATGAAAACTAAGGTAGGGTTGGTCTACTAAAAGCTCCTACTCTCATCACTCAATTCCAGCCTCCAACTTGATACCTGCCGCAGGGAAAAGAAAATGCGGCTGAGCTAACGCTCAGTGAACATATATAAACATATGAAAGAAAACTGAACATAAACGAATAAATAACAATCCAATGTGAACCCGCTGAGAGTAAAGGTCATAAAGAATGTGAAGAGTCATATGAAAATGGTAATCAAAGAATAGTCCAGAAATAGTAAAAGGAATAGTAACAGAATATACTCAACTACCAAAACAATCAATCAAACATTTCATTTCACAAATCATTATACCGTCAATTCCTTTATTGTACATGGAGCTGCAGACTCCAATGTACCAGATTGTGATGGGGTGTAGGGTCACACACCTACCAATCACCAGATATCATTTCACATTACCTAGGATGCATCCATACGCTCCCCTGCAAAACAGATTAGCACATACACTAGCTCAAGGCTAGCATACATACTCAGATAATGGCCACAGATACAGATAAGGGAAACGCCGTAGATCAATCACACCTCCTTTGAAAGTGTCATGCCATTGGTGCCTCAATGACATGGCCATGTTACCTCCATGGCTAGGGATAGTATCTTGAGCTTGGGTCAAATCAACTGGATCAAAACAAAGGGTCATAACAAAGGGGTCATATCAGATGGATCATAACAAAAATATCGTATCAGTGGTTCAAATCGAAGGGTCATAACAAATGGATCATATCAATGGTTCAAATCGAAGGGTCATAACAATGGATCATAAACAAAGATTCAATCATAGTAAACGAATCGAAATGCAAATGAAATAATGTCTAAAAGTAAGACTGAATATCCATACCAATATAAAATGCAAATGAAAAAATGTCTAAAAGTAAAGACTGAATATCCGTACCTTAAATGCAATGAAAGGAAACAAACAATCAATGGACGTTGCGTTTCTTCAACGAATCTACACGGATTAGGGTTCATAACAAATTTACTAAGTTTCTACATTTAGCCAACTTAGGTTTAAACGATATCATTAAAGTCATTTAGGTTTAGGGTTTCCATTAAAGTTTAATTAATGTCGAAATAAATATTACCATTTAGAGTTTCTAATGTAATGACAAATAGATATTACAACTTAAGTTTAAAAATGTAAACATTACAAAGTTTAGGGTTCAAAGTGTAAATTTCATAAGTTTATATAGTTATTATTTGAACAGAACTAGGATTAAGTGGTCATGCAACATGGGTTGAATATATAATGTTCGGATCAATTACATTTATAAAAAATCCTACAAGTTTCTCTAATACAATACCTATGCATGGATAAACAAACACAAGTTTTATACTCTTAAAAGTCGTATACTGATTTCAGTTTTAAAAGTCATATGGAAGGGTCATACATGGTTCAATAAATAAAGTATGGGAAAATTGTCTAAAAATACATTCAACTTATTTGTAATAATCGACCCCCTTATTAAAAGTAATAACATCCATTTGTAATAACCGACCCCCCTTATTAAAAGTAATAACATCCATGTTGACCATTAATGGCTCAATGACTTAAACACCATTAAAGACCCATTAACTAATACATGTATAAATCACGCTCCCTTTTAGTTTCGATATAAATTGAGTGCATGGTCTTGTTTTTCTTCTTCATTCTACAACACCAATATAAACACCATAAAATCGACATAGCAGCTGCTGTGATTTTCGTGATCTTACAAGGGTGACACATTGTGTGTTTTATTCTCTTTTACTCGACAGATTCCACAAGGTATTCGACCTTCCTTTTTAAGCTTTCGATATTATCAAATCTGTAGAACAATTGTTATATGCTATGAGTTTTTGTTAAACGTAATAATCCGTATGTAACCACATAAAATCACAAACTTAAGATGTTTTAAACCTGTGACGAATCGACCTTGGCTTTCCTTTTTGCAAGAGTAAAAACATACCAGTCGACCCATGTTTTTCCTTGGGCTTGTTCGACCCTAACTGAATTAACCGGCTCACATATTTTACTTCTAACTAGTCGACCCTTTTTGAAAAGATATCGACCCTTGTTTTAGTCCGTGTAAATATCGACCTATAAACTGTTATATATCGACCCTTACATGTTCCTGCCTATATCGAACCTTGTTCCTTTTTTTTGATCGATTATGTTATTTAAACTCGACCCTAATTTCTGTTTCATTCGGCTAGCAGACATTTGACTTTAGTTTTGTTTGCTGCCCTATTCGAATTATAATAAGTTAACCGACCAACATATGATACAAAAATTAAAAGAGGTTTAATGACTAAAACAATTAGTGTAATTAGGGAGTTTAATTGTTCGGTTTAGTAAAAATAAATAGATTGAGTATAATGGTGTATAGTGAGGCGATCAACGTTATACAAATATTTTTACCGGGTCTTTTGACCTTTTACCAAAAAAAAATATATATATACATTTTTAATATACCCAAACTAAGTTTTTTATTTTATCAAATAAATTCTCAAACTTTATAAAAATTTAAATTTAGCCCAAATTTTAGATTCCGAATTTTAGGGTTTTACATTATGTTTGCTATTTTTAGTGGTATGTACTTTAATTCTCTATCATAGTAAAAAAAATCAACTTCATTTTTGGTTTTTTATTTTGGTATATTGCCATTTATAGATAGAGTTATTTGTCGGGTTGTCGACACTTAGTAGGAGGTCAACATTTGGGTTAGAGATAATGTATTATGGCTTATAAGCTTAAGTTATGGCTTTTAAGCTTAAGTTAATAGAGCCTAATTGTCTTTTTTAGTTTCGAGTAAGCCTGTAAACACCGAAAATGAGTTGCTTCAACCAAATTTAGGCCTTTTATGGTTAATGTATTATTGTGTAACAGAAATAACTAATGTAGTGTTGTATAATGCAATGTATTTGATATTAGATTTTTGGGATTGCATTTTAAAATAGTTTTGATAGATTTTTGCGACAACAAACATTGTCAAAATTTAGTTTAATCTGTGGTTATGGAATCGCAGGCATTGATATAGGATTTGCTTACTGTAGTGGGGTCGAATGGGATTGGGATTGATCCTTTGACGATGTATACGCGCATAACTTGACAATGCATTTGTGTCTAATGTATACATATGGAAACTGAAGCTGTCAATATCGAGATATTAGTAAGTTTTTATTTAACCCATTTCATAATCTGATACAAATAAGCTTATACACCGATATCTATTATTTAAGTATGTTGTTGTAAATTTGAGTCATCGCTGTGATTTTTTTCCATTTATAACCTCGCTGGAGTTTGGTATCGCTTCTTTCGTAGAATTTCTCTAATATGTCCCCCGAACAACTACTAAATGTAGGCATGACTTCTGGTCTCCTTAGTTATCGGTAGAGGACTCGAGCATCTAGAAACGCGCATACATGGTATACCTCTTTTTTCTATTTGATTTATTTAGCTTTTTAGCTTTTTTATGGGTTACCGAGAACACAATTTTGGCTGTAGGTTGGATAGGAAAGGTATGAGGGAAAAACATTCCTGTGACTGCATCATTGGACTTTGTTACCGAGTTGCTGAGAAAAAAGGGGAAAAATATCTTCAAAATAGTCCCCGTTCACAGGGAAGGCCAAATTCGGCTTTTTTTTCATTCATAGGTTGTGTGACAGCATGGAGATGGAGAAGAAGAATAGTATATCAGAGCTTGAGCTTCAAATGGTGTGTAAGATGTGGCCTGAAGAATGAATTGCAGCACAAGGTATTTCTAATTTTTAACCTACCTTTCTGTTAGAGTTTAACAATTAAATAGCACGTATTGCGGAAACTAGGATCAAGTATAACACATAAATATTAACTAAAACATAAATAGTAAACGTACCCGATGCACTTCAAATTAACCTTGATTCTTGTACAAATAGATCAATGATAAACCCCTTACCGTTTTGTTTATCGATCTCTTGATAATTACTAAAGTAAGTAATTACCTCGTTCTTGTACACACAAACTACCAACGAATAAAGGTTTGATGCAAGTAAACAAAAACACTTAATTTTGGTTTAACCAAAATCGACCCAATCCCTTAGGAGGGGGGTTGAACCGATCGGCCACAAAAGAAAAACAAGGAGAAAAGATTTAGGGTTTAGTGTGTATGCACAAAAGATGTGAAACCCTAATCCTTGGCCTTGTATATATACTAGAGTAAACTTGGAGGACAAGACAAGCATGGGTTGGGCTTCCCCTCCCTGTGATCGACCGGCCTAGGCACCCCAAGGGGTGTTCCAGAACCTTCTTGACTCCCAAATTACATTCTAGTCCTTATCTTTCGTTACTAACGATAGTTAGTCCATACGGTTAATAACTAACGACCATTTAGTCCATTAAGTATTTATAAATATATATATTCGATACATTTAATATATATATATATATATATATATATATATATATATATTACATTATTCTTGTTTGTAAAGTGTGCAATCCCGAGGTCTCGGATTCGATACTAGACATTTACATATTAATGTTTATACGTAACATTTAACAGCTCCCACTCGTATATCCATTAATAGTAAAATGACATTGGTTAGCGTCTTGCAACACTCCAATGCCCCTAGTTCAATCCGAGCTAGGTTTCCTAAAAAACCTTTAATGATTCATCATTATAATTATCCTTTCATTATTAATACCACATTAATAAAGATGTGAGGTTCTTTATTAAATTTCTGTTTCTCGTTTCTTTATGATTGAACAAAATTACCAAAACATCTGAACGTATTCCAGATAGACTTTGGGCATGGCCATGCAAACATTTTGTCAACCCTACGAGGGGCCCAACAGTATTAAACTTCTAAACAAATCAGAAGGAATAAATTCTTTCTTGACTACAAGAATAACCCATGAACTTTGCAACACTTCTGAAACCAACCCTTATGACTCCCTGTTACGGTGAGCTGTAGATTGCTTCACAAAAATGCACTACATCCATGACACTTATCTGGTATCTCAAGTCTGAGGATAACTTTAAATATGATTCTCACATTAAATATTAAATCATATTATTGGGATAAGTCCAATATTCAATTCATCGAATATCATGTGAAATTGGTATGACTATGCATCAATATACTTTCAAGTATATCCTAAACCAATACTCAAATTTGTCTTAGTTTAATGATATTCCCATATCATTAATCGACAATGGACAATTTAGAATAATAATTTATTCATGGATCTTAAACATGCAAATATAGGATATATTATTAAGACAATGAATAAATAAACATAAAACATATTTTATTTTATTAAAATAATAATTGTACATTACATCCTTTATCCAAACACTAATCACAAATGGGCATGAAACTTTCAGCTAATCTAAGTCCTACACCTTCAGCATGCTTGTAAAGCTTGGTGCCAGGTAGAGGCTTTGTTAATTGATCTGCCAAGTTATCATCTGTGTGAACTTTGAGCATTTCGATTTCACCTATTTCGACTTGTTCTCGAACATAGTGATGCTTAATCGGGAAATGTCTGGTGCCTTTCATGATTCCAGGCTCATTGGCAAATGTAATTGCAGCTGAGTTGTCACAATACATTTTAATAGGTCTTTGAATCGAAGGCATAACTCCTAGCCCTGAAACAAACTTCCTAATCCAAACAGCTTCCATTGCAGCTTCTGAAGCAGCTATATACTCACTTTCTGTAGCAGACATCGCTAGTACACTCTACTTTCTGCTCCTCCAATCCACAGCTCCTCCATTAATGACAAAGACATAACCCATCTGAGACTTCGTATCATCCTTATCACCTTTCCAAAAAGCATCGCAGTAACCTGTTACATCAAGTTCTGCTGATGGATTTCCCCCATAAACCAAGAACATATCTTTAGTAGCCCTAAGGTACTTAAGAATATTCTTAACAGCTGTCCAGTGAGCTTGATGAGGCGAAAAATGATCCGTTTTTAGGGGGTCATTTAAGACCGAATCCGACTTTATTTGATCAAATATTGCCCTAAATCGTTCCTTTTGTGATTTTAGGTGTTTGGAGAGTGAATTCTGGAAAAGAAGCTATTTTGGATGTTTTTGGAGCATAAAAGTGAAGAAAACGGCTAAGTACCTAATTTGCATGCTGAAAATACAAGGTGACGGCGTCAAGACCAACATCTTGACGGCGTCAGACATGAAGAATTTAACACCGAAGGTGGTGACGGCGTCAGAAGGACTCGTGACGGCGTCAAAGTGACTAAATTAATATACCGTGGGTGGTGACGGCATCACATAGGCCGTCATAAGTGGATCAAGGCCGTCCGAGGAAGTATATGGCGGCGAGGTGACGGCGTCAGAAGTTACTCTTGACGCCGTCAGACTGTTTTTCCTATATATAGTTTTCTAGTTTTTTCATTAAAAAAGGAGAAGTTTTGGTGAAACCCTAAAGACGATTTTGGTGCCTCTTTTACAGGTTTTTCAAGGGTTCCAAACCCTTGAGACCTTGCATTGTAATTGAGATAAGTGTACTTTCAATTCAATCAATATGTCTATGTGTTGGTTGTTTATCTCTTGTTCTTATCTCAATTCTACTATGCTAGGCTAGATCTCTCTTGTGTTTGCTTAGATCTAATGAAACCTAGATGTTGATTATGTGTTGATTACTTGTCTATTCTTGTTTTGAATGAATGATTTATATGTTAGGCTTAAGAAAACTGGCAGATCTCCAAATGGTAACATGCTTGAACGTCTTAAGAAACATGAACCGAGGCGTACTAGGTCTTTATTGGTTGTATTTAATGCATGAGCCACTGTTTACAATCCCTATAGTTGTGCTGGGTCATGGTGTAGGAGGAGATAAGAGCTCATAGAGTTGGGGAGTTATGTATGCCACCCCACGAATGGTATTAAGGAATACAATCCGTCATTCATACAAGTGTAACAAGTAATTAACATGTAAAAGATATCTAGGGAGTAATGAAGTCTAAGTAAACACAATTTCTCCAACCACTGCTCACAACTTTAGTATAATTTAGTTTAATTTCATTTTCATTATTTTAATAGCTTTGGGTTAGTTGAATAGCAACTAATTCAGCCCACTCTTCCAAAACCCGAGATTTTACTTGCTTTCATAAAAATATAAAAATACAAAAATAATCATCCCTCACCTCTAGAACTATTAATTAGGTTTTCTAATCCTAGCGACACTATTCCTAAGCTGAACGATCAATCCCCCGGTACTTGTCACTATACTATACTACAACGATCAGGTACACTGCCTGGTGGGGGTTGTAAGCTTCTCGAGATCCCTCGAGAGGTAAAGCAAGGTGCGATTCCCACGCATCAAGTTTTTGGCGCCGTAGCCCGGGGAATAGTTATTGTCTAGGTTAGGATTTCTTTTTATTAGGTCTACTTGCTAGATTCCTTTCTAGTAAGATTTTTATTTTTATTTTTAGGTCTTCTTTAGTCTATCTTATTTCTTTGTGCCTCTGTTAGTAAACTAACCTCATTGACTATTCCGTTGACCATTATGGAAAACGCGAATCCACCCCTTTCCCCTAGTGAAGTGGCTGTCTTACGTGGACAAATTGAGAGTGAGATTAGGGAGCTTAGAGAGCTTAATAGGTTGATTAAGATTGAACTCGAACATACATTTAGCGACCTAGCAACCGCCTTGTATTCAGATAAGGACCTAGGGCCTAATGACTTTGTGAGTGTTGTTGAGAGACTAGAAGAGGAGGAAATGGATCCGAGGCTTAATGATTACTTTAATCTATACCCCACTAAGGAGGAGATTGCATACTATAATAATCTTATTGATAACCCGCGATCTCCCTTCACTATGATTGAACCTAAGATCAAGAGAGGCGATCCTAAGAATGCTAAGATACCATGTATGATTGGATATAGACATATTAGCAATGCTTACATTGACTTTAAATCTCCAATCAACATTATGTCCTCAACGGTTTATAATGATATAGTGAACACAAGACTTGAACCTAGAAGGGATCCCAAGTGCCCCGGTGGAGTTTGTAACTTTGTCGGGAGAGTTAAAGGTTTACGTGTCTTTGTTGGTAATTTCACTTTTGTCACCGACTTTATGATTTTGGAGGATCTTGCTAATGTTATTGATTGTCGATTATCCAATGTTGTGTTTGGCAAACCATTTGTTGAGGAGTCTAAGTTAGAGTGTGATGAGGTAGAAGGCACGATTCGATTCGCAAGTAACACCGATAGTATCACCTATAGGATGCCCAATAGGATGAAAGAATTTCGCTTTGTATCTCGTCTTGATCAGGACAACGTTGGTGCTTTTGAGGATATTAATGAGGAGGATAAGAAAAAGGGCATGGATTATGTATGGGAAAAAAGAAGTCTTTACTACAAGGATTGCTTGGCCCTTGGACCAAGGTATAAAGTTGATGAAGAATTTGCCCGAGTAATTATGGGGGCGATTGAGAAAAAGGTGATTGGTTTCTACAAGGAATATTTACAATCGGAGAGTGGAACCAATGATGAGATCACGTAGTAACCCACGACTTTGAGTCTAGCTACAAGACTCGTAAATAAAGAAAAGCGCTTCTTGGGAGGCAACCCATGTTTTGTGTGATTTTATTTGTTTGATTGTTATTTGCTTCCGTATGCATGTTTTATTTTTATTGTTGGTTGATCATGTTTCTCTACTAAAATGTGAAATACTTTACTATGTTGTTTAGCCTAGTCTTAACTTCAACCTAAAGGTATTTTTGCAAAAGATAAGTGTAAGGGGAAACCCCAAATATGTTTTTAAGAAACAAACCAATCATGATTCTCCACAATATTTAATGAACATGTATATTAGTACTTGTTAGAGTCAAATGCTTGTATTGAGTCATAATGAAGTTTTGCAGGATTTTCCAGGAAGTAGGACAAAGTTTTTCCAGAAATTTTCCGGAAACTTAACATAAGAATTTCTGCAGGTCCATTCTGACGGCGTCAGGGTATTGCTCTTGACGGCGTCAGGAGTTAAAATCTGGAAATTTTACCGGTTTTGTTTTTCTAACGGAGTCTTATAGTTTTTGTGAATTATTAAGTTTTATAATCTCCAGGAAATCTGCAAACTTCATTCCACAAGCATTATATCTTACTTTGTTTTCTAGGATTTAGTAACTTATATAGGATGCCGCCGATTTTACGCGAGGTTGCCTTGTCTACTTTTGTCAGGATTTACAGGTTATTTGTGACAAGAAGATGATTTATATTCTGGAAGGGAAGCTTTGATTGTTCGTTTTCTTGGAAGAAGATTTAACCTGGCCAACTAAAATCCATACCGAGCGAATCAGGGGAGTATTTGATTTCATTCTCTTTACTTTTTAACTTTTACATTCTTTACTTGAACATTGGGGACAATGTTCATCTTAAGTGTAAGGGGAGGGTAAAAAGATGATACCTTACATATGCACTTTCGCTTGAGTTTGTTTTGTTTGATGGTAGATGTGTAATAAAACTACGAGAAATACTTGTTAGTGTAATTTTAGCGCCAAATTTAAAATTTTTTACAACATTTAGGAGTGAAACTTTAGCCATAGCAAGCGTCTCATGGATAGGAGGTTGTATGACTAGCACATAACCGTATATTCAGAAAAATTTTCCACCCAAAAATGTGAGGTTCGCCTTTAGATTTGATAGGAAAAGCATTCATTATTAGTGCTTATGAGTGTACCGGTAGCATTTAGATTCTAGAACTTGCGTTAGTGATGCATCCCAAGACCGCTAGTGAGACTACATTCGTGTGGTAGGATTTACTACATGATAAGAGGCATTAGGATCACCCTTGTGTTAAACCCGTATTATAATTACTTGACCATTTAAGTCATATTACTTGGCTAGTTAAGTCAACTAATTTTTCCCACACCCTTAGCGTTGTACTCATTTTTAGTACACGAAACCCCTAGTACACCCCTCCGAGCCTATCTTTTCGTTTCTAACTTTAAGCATTTTACTTAAAGGAAGAATTTGTTACACCCCACTTAAATGTACACCCAAATCGCCTTAGCCTTCCGTGTATGCGCTCATTTTTAGTGCATTATTGTTATTTGTTAAACCCTAAGTTAACTTTCTAATTGATTGCATGGTTGCTAAGTCGAGTCATATCCTTGTACATATTGTTTTGGGACTATTGGGACTCATGGGTAAGTACTTATTTTATGGAGTAATGGGGAAGAACATCACTTATTACCCCCATATGTACGTTAATCTTAAAAGTGCTCCAAGTGTTTTGATTTTCTTAATTCGAGTCATTAGAATAGTTAATTGTAAAGTATGTAAAGATTCAAGTGTAAGGGGATTGCTCAAACCCCTATGATGTATTATTTTTGGATGGTAGGGTAAGAGTGTATGCAAAAAAAAAAAAAAAAAAAAAAAAAAAAAAAAATAGAAAAGAAAAAGAGAAAAACCATACGGACTACCATCCCATTTTCATTCTATGTTCATTTTATGTTTTAGTTATTTTTCATTTATTAGCTTAAGTCGAGTCTAGTCTTGGCTTAGCAACGCCATCTTGTACATGTAATTAACTAAGATTGTTAACTCGCCACCAGTAAAACTTCCTTTATCCAACAAAACCGTGTAATTCATATCCCTACACCTAACGTTATAACCCTTTAAAAGACCTCTTTGATAGTTTATCCTAGGTGCTTACGCCATGTGGTGGAGGTTTGATCCTTTCCCAAGCCTATGGTAATCTATTTTGCTATGACAGGTAGTGAGAGATATCTTCCATTTCCATAATGTTATATTACTTTATTACACCCGAGAGATGTGAGTATCTAGACACTATTTGTGAGGTGCTTGTGTATGACCTCCGTGCTTGTCTATTGGTCTTTAGTGGAACGATTATTTGTTGTAATTACTTTTATATTAGTGTTAAATGACCCCTAACTTGTCTTTTGAGTAGAATAAAAGCTCATTTGCTTGAGGACAAGCAAATCTCAAGTGTAAGGGTATATGATGAGGCGAAAAATGATCCGTTTTTAGGGGGTCATTTAAGCCCGAATCCGACTTTATTTGATCAAATATTGCCCTAAATCGTTCCTTTTGTGATTTTAGGTGTTTGGAGAGTGAATTCTGGAAAAGAAGCTATTTTGGACGTTTTTGGAGCATAAAAGTGAAGAAAACGGCTAAGTACCTAATTTGCATGCTGAAAATACAAGGTGACGGCGTCAAGACCAACATCTTGACGGCGTCAGACATGAAGAATTTAACACCGAAGGTGGTGACGGCGTCAGAAGGACTCGTGACGGCGTCAAAGTGGCTAAATTAATATACCATGGGTGGTGACGGCGTCACATAGGCCGTCATAAGTGGATCAAGGCCGTCCGAGGAAGTATATGGCGGCGAGGTGACGGCGTCAGAAGTTACTCTTGACGCCGTCAGACTGTTTTTCCTATATATAGTTTTCTAGTTTTTTCATTAAAAAAGGAGAAGTTTTGGTGAAACCCTAAAGACGATTTTGGTGCCTCTTTTACAGGTTTTTCAAGGGTTCCAAACCCTTGAGACCTTGCATTGTAATTGAGATAAGTGTACTTTCAATTCAATCAATATGTCTATGTGTTGGTTGTTTATCTCTTGTTCTTGTCTCAATTCTACTATGCTAGGCTAGATCTCTCTTGTGTTTGCTTAGATCTAATGAAACCTAGATGTTGATTATGTGTTGATTACTTGTCTATTCTTGTTTTGAATGAATGATTTATATGTTAGGCTTAAGAAAACTGGCAGATCTCCAAATGGTAACATGCTTGAACGTCTTAAGAAACATGAACCGAGGCGTACTAGGTCTTTATTGGTTGTATTTAATGCATGAGCCACTGTTTACAATCCCTATAGTTGTGCTGGGTCATGGTGTAGGAGGAGATAAGAGCTCATAGAGTTGGGGAGTTATGTATGCCACCCCACGAATGGTATTAAGGAATACAATCCGTCATTCATACAAGTGTAACAAGTAATTAACATGTAAAAGATATCTAGGGAGTAATGAAGTCTAAGTAAACACAATTTCTCCAACCACTGCTCACAACTTTAGTATAATTTAGTTTAATTTCATTTTCATTATTTTAATAGCTTTGGGTTAGTTGAATAGCAACTAATTCCGCCCACTCTTCCAAAACCCGAGATTTTACTTGCTTTCATAAAAATATAAAAATACAAAAATAATCATCCCTCACCTCTAGAACTATTAATTAGGTTTTCTAATCCTAGCGACACTATTCCTAAGCTGAACGATCAATCCCCCGGTACTTGTCACTATACTATACTACAACGATCAGGTACACTGCCTGGTGGGGGTTGTAAGCTTCTCGAGATCCCTCGAGAGGTAAAGCAAGGTGCGATTCCCACGCATCAGAGCTCCACCTGGATTCTGCTGATATCGACTGGTTAAATCCTGAGCAAACGCTACATCAGGCCTTGTACTTTTCACCGCATACATAATAGATCCCACAACCGAAGCATAAGGGACTCTCTTCATGCGTTGCACCTCTGCCGGTGTTGAAGCACAAACCTTGTTGCTCAAGCCATGTTGTTCTTGCATCGGCAAATATCCTTTCTTGGAATTTTGCATATTGAATCTCTTCAATATTTTATCAATGTAAGCACTTTGGCTTAATCCAATTAATCGCTGAGATCTATCTCTATATATCTTGATTCCCAGAATAAATGCAGCTTCCCCTAAATCTTTCATAGAAAAATATTTTCCAAGATATGCCTTAACCTTTTGCAAACTTGGAATGTCGTTTCCCATGATCAATATGTCATCAACATATAATATAAGGAAAATTACATTACTCCCACTAACTTTGTGATATACACATGGCTCATCAAGATTTTGAGTGAATCCATACTTTTTAATTTCACTATCAAATCTCTTATTTCATTGTCGTGATGCTTGCTTTAATCCATAAATGGATCTCTTAAGCTTGCATACACAATTTGGGAATTCTGGATTTACATACCCCTCAGGCTGCGCCATATAGATGTCTTCATCTAGACGACCATTTAAGAAGGCGGTTTTTACATCCATTTGCCAAATCTCATACTCATAGTAAGCGGCTATGGCTATAAGAATCCTAATTGCCCTTATGTCAGCTACAGGAGAAAAGGTCTCCTCATAGTCAACACCAAAAGTTTGAGTATAGCCTTTAGCTACCAAACGGGCCTTATAGGTGTGTACAACGCCATCCATGTCAGTCTTTTTCTTGTAGAGCCATTTACTCCCAACTAGTTTGGCACCCGGAGGTAGGTCTACTTCTTCCCAGACTACATTGTCTTCCATGGATTGCATTTCCCCATCCATAGCAATTTTCCATTTAGCCTTTTCAGGACCATTCATGGCTGCTTTATAACTTGTAGGCTCATCAAGATCACCCAGTATATTCTCATCACTCTCTACATTAAGACATAGATGAGTAGGTGCTTTTACTGGTCTTGTTGACCTACGAATGGGAATCACTTCAACTTCAGGTGGATGACCTAAACTTTCAGGTTCTACCGGAAGTTGATTAGTGTTTTCAGAAGGTGCTACATCTTCTTGACCGTCTTCCAGATCATATACTCTCCCACTGAATTCTTGAGATATGAGCTCCCTTTCAAGGAAGTCTCCATACCTTGCAACAAATACTTTGTTTTCAGGTGGGTAATAAAAGTAGTATCCCATAGTTTCCTTAGGGTATCCTACGAAGATGCACTTCACAGATCTTTGTTGGAGTTTGTCTGCTGAGTCACGTTTAACATACGCCTCACAACCCCAGACCTTAAGATAAGACAAGTTAGGAGCTTTTCCAGTCCATAACTCATATGGTGTCTTATCAACCTTCTTTGTTGGAACCATATTTAGAATGTGAACTGCAGATTCTAGGGCATAATCCCAAAACAAGAAAGGAAGAGTTGTTAGATTATACATAGATCGTATCATGTCTTGCAATGTACGATTCCTTCTCTTAGATACACCATTTTGTTGTGGAGTATATGGAGAAGTAAGGTGCTGGACAATTCCCTCCTTAGCTAAATAATCTATGAACTCCTGACTCAGGTATTCACCACCTCTATCAGATCGAAGAGCTTTAATCTTCTTTCCAAGTTGCAACTCTACTTCTGCTTTAAACACTTTGAATGTTTCAAATACCTCATGTTTACGTTTAAGTAAATAAACATAACCATAACGGCTGTAATCATCCGTAAATGTTAAGAAGTAGCTAGCACCTCTCCTTGACACATGTCTAAGTGGTCCACACACATCTGTGTGAATTAAACCAAGTAGATCATTAGCCCTTTCAATCCTATTTTTAAAGGGTTTCTTAGTCATCTTCCCAGCAATGCAAGATTCGCATTTATCAAATGATTCATCATTGATCTTATCTAAAAGCCCATCCTGTTGCAGCTTTTTCATGCGATCTTTGCCAATGTGAGCAAGTCGACAATGCCAAAGATAAGACGAATCCAGACCTTTCTTGATTCTCTTATTGTTGATGCTATACATTGAATTATTTGTAACAAAAGCATTATCATTATCATTCATAACAATTTCAAATAAACCATTCACATCAATAGCATTAAAATAAAAAACATCATTTAAAGAAACTGAAATTCCATTGCTAGAAATAGTATGATGAAAACCAAGGTTTAACAAACATGAAAAGGAAATTACACCTCTAACAATTGACTCGTGTACTCGTTTTGGGTGATTCAAATTGCTATGTTTTCCTTGTTAAGTCCTCTTTAACAGTAAGTAAGTGTCAAATATCAAAGTTATACTATTTTGGTCGTGGTTCTCCATAAAAATCACTAGTTTACTTGTTTACTTGTCATAAGTTAACATATGTATACCAATACTTGTTTTATCCATTTTTAAACATCATGAACACAATAACAAGAACATATATAGCATGAAAGGAACACAAAGAGCATGAAAATGATAATTAAGCAAGAAAGTATGTTATAGGATTTGCTTACAACTTGAGGCTTTCTAAAAGAAAGGTAAGTAACTAGTAAGGTACGGACTTTGATTGACTTAAGCTTCACTCTTTGCAATCTATGATAAACCGAGGTCATTTGAAGATTATAACGACGCCTTCTTGAAAGTCCAAAGCTATTTGAAGATTATAACTACGTCTTTTTGGAGACTTTAGAGTTATAACAACTTTTCTTAGAAAATTTCCAAGATTGAAGATCAAACACTAGTTTTCTTTCAAAAACTAGTTAACTTTCTTACAAAATATAAGAAAAGTGCCTTAGGTTTTAGGACTTGAAGGTTATAAGAAGGTGTGGTGCAAGTTTTCTATGTGTTTTAGCTTGGTATTTATAGGGTAGGAAAAATAGTTAACCATATATTGGGTTAGAATTTAACCACGGTTAGTTTAAGACACTTGTAATGATCTAAAGAATCAATGGTCAAGGTTTAACCACACATGGTGACTCCCCCTCCCTATGGCGGTTCAAGGAGGATAAGGATGACTAGATGAGTAGTCATGGTTTTTGGATGATAATATCCTAAGTATGTAGCTAGTTTCGACTCCGTAAATTGCTAACCGTAAGTTTTTAAGTCACGAAACGTAAAACCGGGTATCCTAAAAATATGAAACTTATAAATATGCTAGAACTTATCAATATACTCCATAATAAAATATAAAATGAGTGGTAGGTTCTATCGGGTGCTAAAAACTGGAAACGCGGGTCTAAAATGCGCAATTCGCGTAAAACGCTGAACTGAAAAACGTAAAATTCCAAAACTTTTGGAATTGTCCTAAAATGAGAGAAAGTCATATTTCTATTGTTTATAATGTTTTATGGACATATCGGGATGCTAGAATGACGTTTAAACCTAAAAGTAAATCTCGGACACGGCTTTGTGATTTTTGCAGAAATGATCCGACGAGTGTCAAACTCTCGGATTATCATTAAAATAGTTTAACTTACGAGAATATGAAATAAAAATTTCTAAGATGAATAGTGAAAAGTGAATAGTGAAAAGTGAATAGTGAAATTTTCGGGAATAAAAGTTAACCTGAAATTGCGAATTGTTACAGTCTCTACCCCTTAAGGAGAACTTCGTCCCGAAGTTCAGTTGATGTTAACTACTTACGGTTTGTCTAAGAGAATTCGGGATTTGAGAATCTCTAAAATAGTGGTGTTTACTCTGATTCGTCTAAGGTTCTGGTTAAGGAGTCGTATCGGCTACACTTAAGCCCACTTATTTATAACACATTACTTACATAAAGAAGCGTCCAAATTTATGTAAGTAAGGTCTCATAAACTTATGGTTCGGTGATTTACAATTTCTTTATTTAACTGAAGAGGCGTCCCAATCCATTTAAATAAGGAGATTCTAAATCATCCTACTTAAGAATTTCCGACACAAAATCCGCCTTCTGAGGCCGATAGTAAGATAATCAAGTCATCAAATCCCTAAAGCTAAGCAATAATATTATTTAACTCAAATCTTGTGTCTCATCAAACAAGAACTGTCACAAGATCAAGTTAAATAATTAGTTATTACTGAGCTCCATGTTTTTAATGACTCGGTTAATCTCTGGGGCTCCTTATAATACTAAAGTCACATCATCTAACAGCGTGGAACAAAACCAACAACTACCAAAAAGCGTATGCGTATGTAGTGTGTGTAAGGCAAATAAAGAGGAGAGTCTTAACGTATATAGCAGTTATAGTCTAGGCACTAAATGCAACCTAGTTCTCTATAACCAAGGCTCTGATACCAATCTGTAACACCCCCAAAATACCGCAGCGGAAGACTGTGTCATTGGGGTGCTACTTCATAATATAAAGTACAAGTTATAGAAAACGAACTCTAAATGAGACGTTTTGAAAAGTTACCATTCGATTAATGAATTCAAAGTTACAAACATGAGATTCCAAAGTATGATACATAAATGTATACAAATGTTTTGAATGGTAAATGATAAAAGCGTAAGTCTTCAGAATATGCAGCTTGACTCTAAGTTCCATGCACTAGCTATCGCCTTACTAACCTGAGATAAACATGCTAAAGTGTCAACACAATGGTTGGTGAGTTCATAGAGTTTGTCTTAAAACAGTTGAAAAGCCTTAAAAGAATATTCGCACAGCAAAGGCATCGTGAATCCACTCAGTTACAAGTTCCGCCATAAGAGACTTGTAACCTGTGTGTTCACAACCCATTGCTAATATATAGTTTCTCAGGATTATATTCACCCATGGTCACGTCATTTTGGACCCATAGGCGGGGAACCACCATCCCAAATAGTACATGTCACCCAACGTCTCGTATCTTGGACTTGGGTGGGGGGTGTAGGCCCATACTAGTACTATTAATACCTCTCCTTTGACAGCATAGAGTATTGTGTATGGACGTAAATACAAATCTTGTATTTAAATTAAGCAAGTACAGTGTAACAAGTATGTATAACGCAATCAAGTATAATTATTATGTATAACGCATTCAAGTATAATGCCAATCAAGTATAATACAATCAAGTATAAATGTTTTGAGTATTTGTACAAGTAAGCAAGCAGTTGTGCATGTATCCCCCCCAAAGAGTTAAAACAAGTATGAAAAAGTAGGGGCTATGACTCACCTTAAGTCTATGTAATGAGAAATGAAAGTGCTAGTCGAATCGCGAAAGTCTCTAAGAGCAGCCTATAATAGAACGTTGCGACTTAGGTTTGAAGTAACGTCTAAGAATACGAAGAATTGCCAATATATGTCTTGCATAAAGTTCATGATGTAGTACTTAGTATATAATGTAAGTCGTTGAATATAAGTCGTTTATGAAACATGTATAGGTTGTATATCTCTTACTACCGTTCGGGCCGACATAATTCAGAAGTCATGGAGTAAACGTTCGAGGAGCCAGGACACTTTAATTCGTAAATCCACAACTCGTCTAGACGGCTTACTTAATGAACTCCTCACATGAGGCTCCCTACTATTGTAGTATTTGATAACATATATATATATATATATATATATATATATATATATATATATATATATATATATATATATATATATATATATATATATATATATATATATATATATATATATATATATATATAAGTCTTGATCTTTAAAAGTTACATGGTCTTTAGCCGTGGCTTTGCCGTGACCTTGGTCATTGTTACCATAGTCTTGAGACTCAATCTTGGCTTTAGCCATGGTTGTGGTCTTGGCTTTAGGTCATTAGACCTCTTGGTCTCATCTAATTTATAATCATTATATAGTAACTTTGGTCTAAAAATGGGCTGTTAAGAATTTGAAGAAAATTATCACTCAGAAAGTGTTTTCAGGGCTCGAGCTTCTTTTTTCCTGAACGAAAACGTCGTTCCGGACAACTTTCGTGTTTTAACTTTTTGATGAATCGGACCAGAAGAGTGACTTTCAAAATGGCAGAATGCAAACAGTAGGGTATTGGCAGTTTCGGCGTTTTGGTTTTGCTAACTTCTTATGGCCGTATCTTTTGACTCGTGTACTCGTTTTGGGTGATTCAAATTGCTATGTTTTCCTTGTTAAGTCCTCTTTAACAGTAAGTAAGTGTAAAATATCAAAGTTATACTATTTTTTTCATGGTTCTCCATAAAAATCACTAGTTTGCTTGTTTACTTGTCATAAGTTAACATATGCATACCAATACTTGTTTTATCCATTTTTAAATATCATGAACATAATAACAAGAACATATATAGCATGAAAGGAACACAAAGAGCATGAAAATGATAATTAAGCAAGAAAGTATGTTATAGGCTTTGCTTACAACTTGAGGCTTTCTAAAAGAAAGGTAAGTAACTAGTAAGGTACGGACTTTGATTGACTTAAGCTTCACTCTTTGCAATCTATGATAAACCGAGGTCATTTGAAGATTATAACGATGCCTTCTTGAAAGTCCAAAGCTATTTGAAGATTATAACTACGTCTTTTTGGAGACTTTAGAGTTATAACAACTTTTCTTAGAAAATTTCCAAGATTGAAGATCAAACACTAGTTTTCTTTCAAAAACTAGTTAACTTTCTTACAAAATATAAGAAAAGTGCCTTAGGTTTTAGGACTTGAAGGTTATAAGAAGGTGTGGTGCAAGTTTTCTATGTGTTTTAGCTTGGTATTTATAGGGTAGGAAAAATAGTTAACCATATATTGGGTTAGAATTTAACCATGGTTAGTTTAAAACACTTGTAATGATCTAAAGAATCAATGGTCAAGATTTAACCACACATGGTGACTCCCCCTCCCTATGGCGGTTCAAGGAGGATAAGGATGACTAGATGAGTAGTCATGGTCTTTGGATGATAATATCCTAAGTATGTAGCTAGTTTCGACTCCGTAAATTGCTAACCGTAAGTTTTTAAGTCACGAAACGTAAAACCGGGTATCCTAAAAATATGAAACTTATAAATATGCTAGAACTTATCAATATACTCCATAATAAAATATAAAATGAGTGGTAGGTTCTATCGGGTGCTAAAACCCTGCTAAAAACTGGAAATGCGGGTCTAAAACGCGCAATTCGCGTAAAACGCTGAACTGAAAAACGTAAAATTCCAAAACTTTTGGAATTGTCCTAAAATGAGAGAAAATCATATTTCTATTGTTTATAATTTTTTATGGACATATCGGGATGCTAGAATGACGTTTAAACCTAAAAGTAAATCTCGGACACGGCTTTGTGATTTTTGCAGAAATGATCCGACGAGTGTCAAACTCTCGGATTATCGTTAAAATAGTTTAACTTACGAGAATATGAAATAAAAATTTCTGAGATGAATAGTGAAAAGTGAATAGTAAAAAATGAATAGTAAAAATGAATAGTGAAATTTTCAGGAATAAAAGTTAACCTGAAATTGCAAATTGTTACACTGATGCTGTTTCATCTTGGGTTGTGGTTGATAGGCCATGACCTGCTTGCCTTTATCACCTTTACCTTTGCCTTTGTTCACATGCGATTTCTTCTGGATTCTCCCCCCATGAATTGCCAACACTTGTGGGGTAGGAGCCTTGACCTTGGCTGGTAGACTTTTCTCATAATCAACAAGCAATGCGAGTAATTCTGAGACTGTCTTCCCCGAGCAATGCATGTTGTAATTCTGCACAAAACCAGCAAAATCCCTGTTGAGGGACCTGTTGATCAAGTGCACTTGCACATTGTCGGGGTAACCAAAACCAATTCTGTGAAGTTGATCAAATGAATCTTTCATCTCATCCACATAATCAGCTACTGGTTTACCATCACCAGGCTTGCAGTTGTGTAGCTTGTCAAGTTCATCATACAATTCAACTGCAGGTGGCTTCTCATAAGACTGCCTGAGTGTCTCAAGCATAGCTTTAGGAGAAGAGTACTCATACTTCTTTTGTAACTGAGCACTCATGCTAGTGAGCATTAAACAAGCAACCTCATTATACTTAGCATTAGTCACCTTCCATGCTGCCTTTGCTTCTGGTGTTGCAGTAGCAGCAGGTTCAGCAGGGCATTCTTCGGTCAAAAAGTCTAGCTTTTCGGACGCCCTCAGGACAATTCTGAGCGAACGGTGCCAGTCATTGAAATTCTTTCCAGTCAGTTTGTCTCTCTCAAGATGACTCTTGAAAGCAGAAATCACAGTTTGGTTATCGGGTTGAGCCATATCTACAGATAAAGTTCAAATATTAATATTTTCGATAATAAATATCTTCAAGAAAATAAAATACCCAAGGCTATATTCATATAACCAACTAATTTTCTTGAAAATCTAGGATCCAACTTTACATAGATTCCACCACATCAGTTGATCTGCTAGTGGTGAAAGTATAAAAGTTGGTAATCTGTCGAACAATAATTGGCAAACAAGATTTCCAATTCCTAGATCATTATGGGATTTACATCAAATTGATTCATCAATTTGCCTTGTAAGCATGTTTCATCCCATCTCATGCCTTACGTTCTAGGTCTCACGCACAACTTAATTAAGTCGTCTACCTTAGAAACTGTAAAATTACAATTATGGTCTCACGCGTTAAAAGAATTTTACCTTGTTATAGTAATTTAGCCTAGGTCTCACGTTTACTAAATTAAAATTCTAAGTGTTCCTTATAGATAGATGGCATGTAACTTAAATTATTAAGGGTATTACTTTTGATATGTCAATCAAAATATGTACAAAGATGCATGCACTCATCTTTATAACATAAGTTTTCATAAAAACTTTTTATATCCAATTCGTGAAATTAATACACAAAGTTTTACCTGAGGTTTATGCCAAAACCCTAAGATGACTTTCTACAATCATGATTTTAAAAGTAATTCGTTTAAGACATTCAAGATTGTGATAACCAAGGCAGACTCTAAGGCTCTTTTCTAAGCCTTCAAATCACGGTTATGAATATCATCTTAAAGGACTTAATTTTAAAAGCATATTTGTATAAAACATCAATCAAGCAAAAGTTTATGGATTCAATCTCAAAATTATGTAATAAAGTGTGAATTTTGCTAGTCTCGCCTAGGAGCTGATTACCGTGCGAATCGGACCACTAGCGGCACTTAAGACCTTGCAAGATTCTTACTTTATCACATTAGGGTTTCACCATTATTAGTCCGTATTATTTTCTTTTATAAAAACAACCCTTTTATTGCTTACATCAAGTCAAACTAATAACAATAAAACAAGTATCAAAGAAAATCAAAACAACCAATAATAAATAAGTGAAACAATTAGCCACATGCAATCCGTATTAGAAAAGATCCTAATAAAATCAATTCTAGGTATAATTATGCATGCAATCAACTAAGGCCTTCTCCTCTTAATGGAAGAGAGCCACATACATTGACGAATCAATTGCGTAGGCCAAAGCTAATAAACACACCACATAGCATATATAAATTGATTTTAATATGTATTGGCGTCTTCCCCAATTTAAGATCTATCTTTAACATGTGATAAAAAAACAAGATCCATGACTAACATGCATGTAAGTCACGGATTAAAACCTAACAATTAGCACATAGGTCACAAGATACGTTCAATTAACCGGTTAAAGACCTAGGGTTTCTAGTGATTACAAATAATCCAAGAAAACCACAAAACCCTAATAAGGGTTTCATGGAAAAATCGACCCCCCCCCCCCAAAAAAAAAATTAGGGTTAGGGTTTCGACTTTTAGAAAAAAAAATAGGAAAAACCCTAGATCAAAAACATGTATCTAAAACAATTAAAGATCCGATTTTTATTACGTTTTAGTAATCAATTACATGTTATACATGGCTTGTGATGCCACTGTTAGACTTTAACAATTAAATAGCACGTATTGCGGAAGCTAGGATCAAGTATAACACATAAATATTAACTAAAACATAAATAGTAAACGTACCCGATGCACTTCAAATTAACCTTGATTCTTGTACAAATAGATCAATGATAAACCCCTTACCGTTTTGTTTATCGATCTCTTGATAATTACTAAAGTAAGTAATTACCTCATTCTTGTACACACAAACTACCAACGAATAAAGGTTTGATGCAAGTAAACAAAAACACTTAATTTTGGTTTAACCAAAATCGACCCAATCCCTTAGGAGGGGGGTTGAACCGATCGGCCACAAAAGAAAAACAAGGAGAAAAGATTTAGGGTTTAGTGTATGTGCACAAAAGATGTGAAACCCTAATCCTTGGCCTTGTATATATACTAGAGTAAACTTGGAGGACAAGACAAACATGGGTTGGGCTTCCCCTCCCCATGATCGACCAGCCTAGGCACCCCAAGGGGTGTTCCAGAACCTTCTTGACTCTCAAATTACATTCTAGTCCTTATCTTTCATTACTAACGATAGTTAGTCCATACGGTTAATAACTAACGACCATTTAGTCCATTAAGTATTTATAAATATATATATATTTGATACATTTGATATATATATATATATATATATATATATATATATATATATATATATATATATATATATATATATATATATTTTACATTATTCTTGTTTGTAAAGTGTGCAATCCCGAGGTCTCGGGTTCGATACTAGACATTTACATATTAATGTTTATACGTAACATTTAACACTTTCATAGGCAAGTGAATATATGATAATGCCAGTGTCGTATAAGATAGTTTCAAATCATTAATGTAGTTGCAAATTAGGACCACATGTTTGTGCAATGTGTAATTTCAGTAGTTAGTTTTATATTTTGGGATTTTATTCGTGCAATGTAAATGTAATGTGTTAATATGTAGCTTTGAACATAAGTTAATATGTACCTTTGATTCTTTGAATATGTAGCACTCCTGGCGAACCTCAAAAGTTACGAGGGTTACACTACACAAATGCTGCTGATGGGAAGGTAGAATAGGCCAGTTTCTTGGGAAAAAAGGTGACTATTATTTAAAGTAAATTAAACTTACATAAATTGGTACGTTGGGATAAATGCCTTTTTTTTTGCGTATAGGTACACCTTGGGTTGATTGAGCTTGAACCCTAACTTGCAAGGTTAAGCTGTCGTATTACCAGTGAAGTTTTGTCGACTTTTTGTTGGTGAGTTTGCTTTTTTTTACCTTTTCAATTGGAAGTGTAAAAAATATGCTCATTGAAGTGGTACAACCAACCTGCGTGCTATAAAAAAGGCCCGCTACTATTTCCATGAATACTACATTATGAGAACACAATTGGTTTTAGGTGACTGAACTATTTCCACGGGATGTGATGAAACTGAGTCTAAGAATGAAGATTATGGTAAGTGAATACATGTGGTGATTTTAATTGAAAGTGCGCGTGCCAGTAATACGTTACCCTTGGGGCTTGGGTGAGCAAACCTTAGTTTAGTGCCTTATTAACATTTTTTCCGGTCAATTTATGCAGGCCTATTATCGTAACTAATATCTTTTCGTTTTTATGTAATTTACAGCTCATGGAAACATCAGAAGGAAACACTAACTGCGTACTCTTGCATATAGATTTTTGAGCTGATCTGGATGGTTTAGATAAGTTTTTGTTGCTCGCTATTCTGTGCCTATTACATTGGTATAGTGTCACTTATTGATTTAGTTTGATTTAGTCTAAGCACCTATGAATTTTGGTCAGTTTGTTAAAAATTGAGATTATAAGTAGTTATGAAGGTTTAAAAGAATTACTTCACCTACCTTAAAATGAAGTTTAAATGGCTACACTTTCAGATGAGTAATGATTGTATATTTTTTAGCTTTCAGTCAAGGCTACAGAATATTAGAGTCAAGAAGGCGGCAGCATGTACTGGAGCTAAAGGTCTTTGAGTTCAAATGTGACATATACAAGCATGGTGCTTCAAAGGAGAGGATCGGAAGTGACTTTCACGATTGCCAATTATGGGCCGGCATGCTGATCATGCGTTGTCACCTGAACCAGATTGACGAATAAGAGGAGGCCACGTTATACACTACAAGAAATAGGACATCAGGCGACGATAGTTATCCCGTTGACACAATGTCGAAGGGACAAGGCAGAAAACGACAAAAAATCCGCTTGACCGAAGCTAAGTGCGTTGAATTTTTTGGATTGACATAATCCCGTCGACATGTCGACGGGAACAAATTGACCAAAATTTCCAGCCTCAATAATTGCCAAAACTTTGGCGCGAAATATCCCGCCTTTATTATCCCGTCGACATGTCGACGGGATAATATTAAAAATGAATTTACTGCGTAATTAACGTTTGGTTAGTTTTAATTACGTGTTTTGTTTATAATCCCGTCGACATGTCGATGGGATAATAAAGTGAAAATAATAATAGTGAATTAGTGGTCAATACAAATGGCGGGATTTTTTCCCGCGTGTTTTTCCCGTCGACATGTCGACGGGATTATCTCCCCAAAATACTCTCCCCCATATATACTCCACAAAAATATTCCCGTCTCATTTTTTACCTATATACATTCTCACAAAAAAAAATTCGTCTCATTTTACACATCGATTCTTGATTCTCACAAATAAGTCAATCGTCAATTCTTACAAGACACACATGACTTGGCGTGGTTGCACAGTTGAAGAGGAGTACTCAAAAATCTTGTCACACGAGCTCCTCTTTAATGAAGTTATGTTAACTTTTGGTCATGCAGTTTATGAGGAATATGGTGATTTTAAGGATGCTGAACCGTGGATGAGAGACAAGATTATCGAATGGTGTAGGAAAAAGCCGTACTACAAAGAGTACATGGACGAGCTAGATGCTGCTGAAGCTCAAGCTGCTGCTGAAGCTCAAATTGTTGTTGTTGGAGGTGACGACGAAGCTGAAAGTACGTTGGAAATAAAACTTGATAATCTGGGAAATAGGATCACAAATCTTGAAGCTACGTTTGCACATATCAAGGAAATGAGAGCAAGGAAGGGAAAAGATGGTGCGAGTTCGAGTAAAGCGGGAAGTAGCCGCAAAAAAAATAAACGGGTTGTTTCGTTTGATCTGTTCTTTTGGTTGTCGAGTTGTTTAGTTTGACTTGTTTCGTTTGGTTGTTGAGTTTTTTAGTTTGAGTTGTTTCGTTTGGTTGTCGAGTTGTTTAGTTTGAGTTGTTTCCTTTGGTTGTCGAGTGGTTTAGTTTGTTTGTCGAGTTGTTTAGTTTGAGTCTGTATGAAAATGCATGTGGTTGAGAACTCTTGCTTGTTTTAAATAAACAGTTTGCCTTTGTGTTTGATAATTATTGCTCCTTCAGTTATATTATTTGTGCGTACGAATTTAAAATATAAAGGATGTTCAACATCAGTTAACAAAACAACAACAACATTTTATTAAACAACAATAATAACAATAACAGCAAACAACATCAACAACAACAAACAACATCATTTTATTAAACAACAACAATAACATCAACAACAACAGCAAACAACATCAACAACAACAAACAACATCAACAACAATAACAGCAAACAACAACAAACAACATCAACAACAACAACAACAACGTACAACAACGATAACAGCAACAACAACGATAACAGTTCTACATATGAAATTTATCCATGTCACTTAAAAGGTTACGGAGTATTGCATCCGACTGACATGCGTGGTCGTGGTTGGGATACGTTGCCATGTCAAGTTTTGCCTCCAGCATCCTTAATTTTGTCTCTAACACGTTTTTTTGTGCCTCCAACACCTGTTTTTGTGCCTCCAGCATGTTTATTTTAAGATTTTTTTCATGACACTTTGAGCACCTTGTTGGAGCAGATCCAGAACCGCTTGATGTTGAAGCTCCAAGAGAACCGATCATCATTTTGGCGAGTCGTTCCTCCTTCCATAAAAAAAAATCACATCCATGGTTTTTTGTCCCAGGCTGTTAAAGAGTAAAAACTATTATTTTTAACAACTAACCAAATTATTTATATAATACACGAAAAAGTATGTAATTGTTCACCTGCGAGAAAGGACACGCATAGTATAGTTTACCACGGGAGTAAGATTTACACGATTCTCGCAGAATCACGTCTCCTCGTTCACAAGGACAAGGAAAAGCTTCAAATTCTGCCATCTTCTTCACCATGATAACAGTGTATGTTTGTGGTTGTGAGGTTGAGTGGTTGTGAGTGGTGGAATCGTGACCGGGGTTGCCCGATCTACAAGTTGAGGTGATAAAAGGTGGTGGCCGGAAAAAGATTCCGACGGCCGGAAACTGATGGTGTCGCCGGAAAACGGAAACTGCTAGAGTGTGTGTGTGAGAGAGAGAGAGAGAGAGAGAGAGAGAGAGAGAGAGAGAGATAGTAAGATGATTGTGAGGATGAGTTGTTAGGTAGGGAAAACCATACTCGTTCGTTTAACATCTCTTGTATAACCATTGCATCTTGACTCGTTCGTTTAACATCTCTTGTATAACCATAGTCGTTCGTTTAACATCTCGTGTCAAAAAGAAAAACAACAAAAAACCAAATTTAAAATTAGTGATAGCTTCTATTTAATAGATTCTATTTTTTTTAATTTTCCTTTTAGCTTATTAATAAGCAATTTCATCATTTTCATAATTTTCTTAATTTCCTGTCACCTTAAAGTATTTTCAATAATTTTCTTATATCAATAATATCTGACGGTTTATCCCCAATCACATCTCGAATCGTTCGTTTAACATCTCATGTAGAACCATAGAATCTCGACTCGTCTGTCTAACATCTCGTGTATAACCATAGCATCTCGACTCGTTCGTTTAACATCTCGTGTATAACCATACCATCTCGAGTCGTTCGTTTAACATCTCATGTAGAACCATAGAATCTCGACTCGTCTGTCTAACATCTCGTGTATAACCATAGCATCTCGACTCGTTCGTTTAACATCTCGTGTATAACCATACCATCTCGAGTCATTCGTTTAACATCTCGTGTATATCCATAGCAAGACTTGAATTTGACCGGTTGTGATCTCGATGTTATCTAATTATTATTTATTTTATAAAAGTAATTAATTATATTATAAGTAATTAATTTTGAATTTAACTAGTTATTTTTTAATTTTATAAAACTATTTTTTAAATATATATATATATTTTTAATTTTAAAAAAGTATTTGTAATAAATAAAATTTTTTAATTATATAAAAGTAATTTATTAATTTTATAAAACTATTTTTTTAATATTTTCTTTTTATTTTATAAAAGTATTTATAAAAAATATTATATTAAAGTAATTAATAGTAAACTTAACTAGTTATTTTATAAAGTTATTTATAATAAATACTTATAATCCTGTCGACATGTCGACGGGAATATAAGCGCCAAATTTTCACGAAATTTTGGAACGTCCCGCCAATACAAAAACGACAAAATAACTTTATTCTCCCGTCGACATGTCGACGGGATAAGAAAAAGATATACCAAACCAGATCTGGTCAAACACTTAGAAAAAAAAACGCAAAAACTAAACCCCCTTTCTTCTCCGGCGATTATTGACCCACCACCATATACCACCACACCACACCACCTCCACCACCAGTAATCAACACCACCACACCACACCACCTCCACCACCAATCAACACCACCACACCACACCACCTCTACCTCCAATCAACACCACAGACCCACCACAGCTCCACCACCACCACACTAGCACCACTGTGCACACCACCTCCTCCTCCTCCTCCTCCTCATTCGTTTAATTCTTCTCCAACCCCTCATTTGTTTAATTCTTCTTCTTCCACCACCACCACACTAGCAGAAGCAGGTAACTTTTGTTATTATTATTAATTGCTTTTAATTATTGTTATTATTATTAATTGTTATTATTATTGTTAACTTTTGTTATTATTATTAATTTTATACAGCAGGTAAAGAGGTCGCGATAGCCGAGAGCAAGAGCCAAGGGTGAGAGCCGAGACAACCAAGACATAGCAAGCAGGTAATGTACCTCGTTTTATTTTTTTATTAACTTTTGGTATCCCGACGACATGTCGCCGACAATAGTTTTTTTTTAAACCTTTGATTTGCTCTCTTTTAATATAGCCCGAGCCCAAGACCAAGGCTGTACCGCAGCCGAGACCACAGCCTGAGCCTAAGACTGCAGCTCGAGACCACAGCTGCGAGCCCGAGACCACTGCCGAGAGCCAGAGACAGTATGTTGTTAATTTTTTCATATCCATATTAGTTTTTACATATCAGGTTGCATTTAGTTAGTGAGGTTTTAATATATTAGCTTAAGTATGTTTGTGAAATGTGAGCGTTTAAGTATGTTTGTGAAATGTGAGGTTTTAGTATATTAGCTTGCGAATGGGATTGCGAATAGGATATTGTGTTTGCTCATTGTGTACCCACGGTGCAAGTAGCACCTTGGGGGACTTGATATTGCGTTTGCTTCGGCTTATTTGGTTTTTTGCTTATTTGATAATTCAAGTTAGAGGGTGTTTGCTTCGGCTTATATAACGAGCTTATTGCTTGTTTGGTTTTCTGCTTAACTTTCATAAGCTAAATTTTTATTGCTTATTTTGAAACTTTTTACCTTACATAGTTTCAAAATAAGTCACAAAAGATAAGCTTATGAAACATAAGCCGAAAACTAAATAAGCCATAATCCCGTTATATAAGCCTAAACAATCTTTCTATTAATTGTTTGGTTTTCGGATTATGTTTCATAATAATTTCAAAAATAAGTCACAAAAAATAAGTTTCAATTCTGATGATGAAGTTGAAGTTGCGACTAGTGTTTATGATAGTGATGTTGATTTAGCAGATTGATCTTAAATTTTTGTAAAACGACACTTATTTGAATGAAATTGTTATGGATTGTTTAAATGTGTATATTTATTTCGAATGTGTATGTATTTGAATGTGTGCATGCTTATGTTAATTTGTTCATGTATTTCTATACGTTATTCAACTTGTACTTTTACAGATGGCAGCAGCAGTCGCCCGTGGTCATGGTGGTGCCGGTGCCGATGACCCACCACCTTCCCCTACCCGTCAGATTGATAGCGGTTGCCGCGGTGGTGGTAAGAAACTTAAACTTGATTAATTGAATTTTGTTACTTGTTATTTTTTGACGTTTTCACTCACTACATTTGTAGGATCGCGTGGACGACGACCTCGACGGGGAGGTAGGGCTAGCGCTGGAGGAGGCAGGGGTGGAGGTCGGGATGGCGGCATGCCACAGACCCGCCAAGCCAACAAGAACGTAGCGCTGAGGAAAGCTGTAGAGTTATATGGCCCGCAGTCGATCGAGTTTGAGACTAAGGATTTGGAGATGTATGATCATGTCGGGCCCCACCGCGCTTGGTTCAGTAACTACGTTGGCGAGCTGGTTAGGACCTTGCCGTTGCACTATCCCTCCTGGCACGATCTTGAGAAAGCGACTCGGGCTGCCTTCATGAACCGACTCGGGGTCAGTTATTTTATTTTCCTTTTAATTATATCTCTATATTTTAATATTTGAATGTGTACATTTATTTAAATTTGTTTAATTGTGTATATTTATTTAAATTTGTTTATTTATTTATATATTTATGTTAATATTAACTATTAACTATATTTGATTGCAGCGATTCTTTGACTTGGAGACCCACAGGCGCAAGCCCGACTGGGAACTTATCAAGAACAGCCTCAATCAATATATAGCTAAGCGCTACTCCGACAATAAAGGCATCATGAAGAAAACTTATTTTACCCTGAAGGGTGGAGCTGGGGCGGCGGATGTCATACGACAGAACCCTCCTCCGAACCTTAAGCCGTCGGTGTGGGAGGATCACATGAAGTTCTACCTGGATGAGAAGAACATGGCGCGAGCTGCGGTGAACAAGGAGAACCGAAAGAAGAACAAGGTGTACAGCCGCCACGGTTCCAAGTCCTTAGCCGCTATTCGCCACGAATATGTAAGACACATTTTATTTTTATAAAAGTATTTTATTTTTATAAAATTATTTAATTTTAATTATATATTAATTAAAAATTTTAATTATATAAAAGTAATTCATTTTAATTTTTTAAAAGTATTTAAGTTTAATTAAAATATATATAGTGTTTGATTTGTAAGTTTTATTGTTTCATCTTATATGTATGTGTATATACAGTTTGAGAACAGCAAGGACAAGAAGTACCCATCACTCATCCAGAGCTTTTATGACACACACTGCGACGAGGATGGTGCTTGGTTGCAGGATGAGGCGCGGGCTCAGTATGTAAGTAACGTTTTTTTTTTTTTTTTTTTTTTTTATTTATTTATTTATTTCCCCAAACACGCACTTTAATGATTCATTGAAACATAATCTTGTAATTAACCCGACATATATATTAATTTGCTCAAATTTTTTTCAACTAAATAGGAAGAGATGGTTCGTCTGAGAGATTTGGGAGCGAATACGCCTGAAGGGGTGGCGTATACAGAGGAGCAGATACTTGCCATGGTTATCAAGGGCAAGCAGCGGGGCCACATTGCCGGACGGGGTAGGGTAGTACCCGGCCTGAGAAGGCCACCGTTACCAGACACCCTGCCTCCACCTCCAGGTATGTACAGTGTCATAATATTAATTATAGATTACTCATGACTCAATTTATGTATTGCAATGGCTGTTTTTAAATTTTGATTATTTCGTTTTTAGGTGTTGCCGAACTATCTGTTGAGCTTGCTGCAGCTCATAAGAAGATTGCTGAGGCTGAGAAGAAGAGCCAGGAAGATGCTGAAGAACGCAAGAACATGATGAAGAAGCTCGATTTGTTGATGGGTTTTGCCTCGACCAACCCGCAATGGTCTCAGTATATTAGTCAGGTGGATTCTCAGCATGTGGATGGCTCGGGCAGTGGAGCTGGCGGGAGCGGGAGCGGGAGTGGAGCTGGCAGGAGCGGGAGCGATGATATGGATGTGGATGTTGATAGTGATCATGATGAGTGACTTTTGGGGATGTAGAGGTACAAACTTGGGTTATATGTTTTGTGTTGTACTGATAACACTGCCCACGAAAGTTACTTGTGTATTACCTCTTGTCCCCAGGTCCTTAGTTGTATCTAAAGATTTTAATTTGTGAGAAATGAATTGCTTCATATTTTCTCGTTTCGATATTTGTTAGTCCGATAAGAGCACAAAATTTGAACGCTAAGTAGTTTCCAAACTTTCCCTCGAAAACCCCTGCATACAGAAATCGGGTCCACATGAAGGTCTCTGATTTAACACGATTTGTGGAGGCCCCCTTTTTATTTACGACCGAGACATACCATGTTTGATACCCGAAACGGAAGCTTTTTATTAGGGAAACCCCCGGAGTCGAAGTTTGGCATTTTTGCATAATCATAAGCACTTTAATAATACTTTGGTCCTTAGTCCTTTATTCTTTTACAATCAACGGTTTATGAGCCGCCAAGATGTAAGAGCTTTATTATGACTTTGGATTTCTATCCGCTGCTTTTTTATAGCTTTGGATTCCTCTGCCTTTTTATTTGGCTTTGGACTATTATTATTGATATTCATAACTATATGCCAAACCCCGAGTCCTACGGCCTTTACTAAGATCACAACATCGGCTGCGAACCGGCAAGATGCAATAGTCTATTTCACCGTAACACTGGCAGTACCCCTATGTGTACCAAACCCCTGTATGCAGAAATTTTGTTGGGAACGAGAAAAAACTAAGTATTGCCCAAACCGTATACCCTTAATTAATCCTAGACATCTATATTTATATTGGTGACGTTTCTGATGGGAACAAGGAGGCCACAAGTACCTCTCGTGGGTTTTTTAAATCCCAGTAATGTGATCCGTGTATAGCACGAAACTTCTAAATAAACTCTATCATTCCTCGATCTCCGCAAATTTAAAATCCCAAATAATGAGATCCGCGGATGCTTAGCCATAATCTTTTGATTATATTGGTTAAGGGAAACAAGCTAGGGCTCAACACGCCCGGTCAAGTCGGAACATTTATTTCTACTCTCGCCGGTAGGAAAGTCAAAACAAGGTGTCAAAACTTATTATTCATACTATATATCATCATTTTTTATTTTTTTCATTCATTTTTTTTTTTTTTTTTTTTTTTTTTTTTTTTTATAATAAAGCGGTGACAAAAATTAAAATTTTTGGTGGAAAACGGAGTTGCGTAAGTTAACAGCTCAGACGATGGTACAGGTCAAATCGAATCGAAGATTCACCCCCCCAGACTAAAGTGAAACATTGTCCTCAATGTTTTAAGGGACGGGTAATCCTACGTAAAATCTAAGGCCGTTTATTAAGTATGCCAAGAGATAAACGTTAGTCGATAAGATTTTGGATATGGTGAATTTCCGAAAGAGCAGCGAAGGATGAGACTCGAGTGGAGAGAACGACAAACCACGAGCACGAGAGTCCTCAAACTTCGGGGAAATTCCTGGACATAAACAAGAACAACCACAAAACACGAGATATGGAAGAGGTCTCCCTCCTCACGTCACACTTATTAGAAATAAGAAAATAAAGAAGATGAATAGATAAGCATGGGGTGCCTCCCACGAAGCGCTTGTTTTTGTTCACCGAGTCACATGAGCTTGACTCGATCCCCGAATTAAGTCGTCCTTGGGGAAAGCAGAGAAAACGGCCACGTGGCACAAAAGATACCAGGGTCAAATATGGTATCCTCACTCCCTGTGGAGTGGAAAAGTGACGAAGTGATGGGATAAACAAAGAATGGGTGAAACACTCGTATAGTAAAAGCATAAACTTCATTAGCATCAAGCACGGGATCATCGAGATCATAAGTCTCGTCCACCACTCCAATAATAACTTCACAATCTACATCGGGTGGTTTTGCAGGTGGACGAGAAGAAGAAGAATCGAAAGAAATATCATTCTCATCATTCTCAATACCCGGTGGTATCGAGTCATCCGCAGCAAGAAATAGATCGACATCCTCTAAAAGAGGGTCACTTAACGGATTATCGGAAATAGGTTCGGAGTCAATCTCAAAGTGAAAGCACTCATAATCCGGAAGAGAGATATCAGCATGAATAGTGGGATTGCCACTACTCGTCTCTTCAAATAGAAAGATTTCAAGCTCGGGTAAAGAATCACTATCCACAACGGGGATAGGAGAAAAAGTCGGTGGATCATTCAATGCCTCAATACGAGAGATAAGAAGATTGACATTCAACAACGTTTCACGTAAAGCTTCATCTCGGATTTCCGTGTCATCATCTTCTTCGTCGATATCTACACAAGAGTCGTCATCACTCGTAGTATACTCATTGTGAGAATCGGAATAACTTTCGACTTCATCATAATCTTCATTGTTCATCGGAGGAAGAGAAGTTAACGGTTCCTCATTCAATAACTCTTCAAGTACACGAATATCTTCCTCCGGATCAAAATTAGCATCGTCAACCATTGTCGGAATGGTATCACTAACAAGAAATGCCTCGATCTCATCTGAAACGGCATCACTCCCTTCAACCGGTGTGAAAGAAGGATGGAAAGTAGAATCACCGTTAGAATTTTCCCCGGACTCACTTTGGATTGGAATGAGGTTCTCAACACTAGACTTATTGAATTCGTCCGATTCCGTTGCCGGAATAGTGTCAAGAGGCTCGTCCCCCATTATTAGAGAGTCCACGGGCTCTACGGGAGAAGAGATAGAATCATTTTGAGGATTAAGATTGATCGTAATCGTGGAATCATCATCGTATAAACAACACTCGCAAAATTGGAATTTCCTTTCTTCAACTCGAGGTACTTCCATCAATCTCTCATTAGGCTCGGGAGAAGATGTATAACGATTATTCACCATCTCTTTCAACTTATCCATCATGGATTTAAGTTCAAGAATATCATTATTGAAATTGGAAATTTGTGGGGGTTGATAAAAATCATTAGAATCATAACAAGAATTGGGTTCATGATAAAAATTGTCAAACGATCCCCCACAATTTTCAAAACTCGATGTATTTTGGAAAGAATCACCATTGTAATACGAATTTGGCTCATAAAAATCATTTTGAGGATAACAATCAAGGCTCGGATCGTAAGCGTAAGACGTGTCAGCACTCGCGGCATAGCACATACAATCGGTGTATCCACATACATCACAAAAACATCCTCCACACGGTCTACCTTCTTCGGACGGGTTTCCACAATTATAGCAATAAAACGAAGGTGGTGGTGGTGTATAAAAATCGGGAATATTAGACGAATTGTTGAACGTATGAGAATTACAATTCAAACAAATGCCATCACGAATATTATCTCCACATTCGTCGCACGTACACCACACACACAACCCTCCGAAGAACGGTTCTCCACAATAAAGACAAATCGGATCCATTAGAATTAAACGTAAGAGGGATTGAGAAGAAGAATCAAGTATGAGAGGATAAGAAGATTATTTATGTTTTTGATTTTTAAAAATTTTATATTTTTATAGAAAATATATATACAAGATAGTTAAAAACTTAACGCAACACGATTTTTCAACACGAATATTCAAAACTCACGTCCACCTTCCCCGGCAGCGGCGCCATTTTGATGTATTGAATCGTTTTAGTATAGTGTTTGTTTTACCGAAGAAATGCTTAGGAAAGTATTTCCCCGGGTCGTGTCCCAGCGAAGGTGTGAATGGAATTCTGAATTCCCGAATCGTGAAAACGTGTCGTGAAAACGGTAAAAAGTGATTTGAATGAGATTATACTAATGAAATAGTAAATGAAGCTCAAATAATCAATTAAGCACGTAATTCAACTAAACAAACCAAAAACGTAACGTAGAATCGAAAACCGTAAATTAAAACGTAAAATAAACGTCAACGCGCAAAATTAAACACGACTTTTAAGCTACGCGACTCCTACGGACTTGAAAATAATTTCTAAAAATCAAAAATGATAAAAGAAAATTTTGAGAAAAAGAAAAAATATTTTTTTGACTTTTTATGTATTTTTTATGAATTAAAAACTATTTTAACTAATTAAATATTAAAAGAAAATGAAAATAAAGTGAGAAAAATGAAAATTAAATTTTGAAAATTATAAAATAACTAAAAAGAAATTTTAAAACTAAAAACTAATTTTTTTTTTGCTTTTTATGGAATATTTAGAAATTAAAAACTATTTAATCTAATTAAAAATTCAAAATAAATTCAAATTGAATGAGAAAAATACAAATTAAATTTCTAAAATTCTAAAATAAATGAAAATAATTTTCTAATATTTTTTTTTTGGATTTTTCTGGACTTTTTCTGATTTTTTTTGGAATTTTTGGTAATTAAAAAGTATTTAAAAATGATTAAAAAGGAAAATTAAATAAGAAAAATAGCAAATAAGCTTGGAAAAATCTGAAAATTTCAGGGAAATTCTAAAATAATATTCTAAATCTAAGAAAAATATAAAAATGGAAAAATAAGCTGTGGAACTGCTAAATGGCTTAAAACTGCTTAAGTGGAGTGCTTATTTGATAAGCACTTTGACCAAACTGACCCAAGACTTTTAACCAACTGATTTTGAGACTCAAATAAGTTTACTGGAACAGAAATGAGATCAAATACAACTCAGAAACTCAGATAAGGTCACAAACAGTCCAATTGGCAATGATGAAATAAGCAAATAGCAAAGCAGTGAAACAAATAAGCAAAAACTCAACTGAAATAGATGCTAGCAGCTATATTAAGTTCAAAGGAACCAATAAACTCCAAGTATGATCAAGCTAAGGCACTTGCAGCCCTACTTATGAAGACAGATTACTAGGCACAAACTCCTCAACTTATCAGGTAATTAAGCTGTCAAAATAAGCTTGTAAGAGTGAGCTTATGGGTGCAAATTACACTCCTACTTACTGAGAACTCAAATCAACTTTAAAGATGGACCCTAGATTCAGTTTAATCACCTAACAGTAACCTAGAAGATTGCCAAAAAGCTGAGGAGCAGGGGAGATGAAGGACCAAACAGACAACTTCCAACAGCTGAACAGATAAGCAAATAAGCTCCAAAACTTAAATTTCTTTTTGATTATTACTCACCTACTGCCAAAGTTTAGAAAACTAGTATCCAAAAGTATTTCTAATAACTAATAAACCCTACGAGTACTCTCAAAGTTGTCCCCAAAATCTGAGTTTAAAAATTGATTTGACTTTTAAATTGCAACTTAAGTTTGACTAACATGAGATTCCAATGATCACAACTTATCCAATATGTATTATTAAGCTTGTTTATGACTAGAATTACCTAAGTTCAATCTAAATCTATTGAAATGCCAAGGTAACAGATTCAACTTAAGCTAATAATGAACACAGAAATGACCTTGAATTGAATTCTGACTTTCTGCGCAAACCCTACTGAATTGATGCTAGAACTAGTTGACTGCACCTAATGCAACTGTTATGCAGAGATATGAGTGAGAAGACCACAGGAACAAGCAGAACAATAGTAATCCAAACACCCTCTTAATGATGCAACTGTTTTGAAACTACCCTACAACTGTGACGTAAAAGCTACCACCTACTGAATTTATTATTGACACAACCAATCTGAGCTAATTAAACTTATAAAATCCAACAAAGAACAACAGAACCTACAAATGTAGTTTACACTAGGTTGAGGCAGTGGGTACTAAAAACTAGACTAGGACATACAAGAACACAAAATAAGCATATACTAAGCTATCAATCACTAAAATAAACTTAAAATAAGCAAACTAAAGCTATGGAACAGTAAATAAGAGGAGAATGCAGAAAATTAAAAGGAAACTTACTATCACCTCTCAGCCAAACAGAGAGGTGAATCCCACACAGCCTGTCTCTAGACAGGCCAAACGCACCTTTTTGGCTGCCTTTCAATCCACAAATAAGCTGATGCTTATTTCAATAAGCTCCAATCAATTGACCACAAATTTACCAAGCACAATTTAACCAGACACAAAATAGTATTTAAACTAGAACAACCTTATAAAATCTAAGAAATGATTTAAAGAAACTTAAAAGAAACAGAATATAAATTTGCAGACTGAATATGAAAATGAAAAGTGGATTTATATTAAAATTGAAGAGAGTACAATTTGAAAATTAGAATTACAATATGAAAGACTAAATTAACATTACTCCTACTCCTAAAATTACCCCTAATCTAACCTAACAATCTAACAACTTCAAATGTGAGAGTGAGGGGAGTATTTATAGCTGAGTTGAGCTGAGGTGAGGATGCTTCTGGATATCCACGTCACTGATCCAGGTGATTTTTGTGTTTGTTTGAGGTCTCTGATAGCCGTTGATCATCCTTGCTCATCCATCTCTTAATTTACACCCTTGGATTGAATTATTGATAAGACCGATCCTGCGTGAGGCTGGTGATTGGCCCACGTGTCCTTGCTTGACGTCCCTGACATGTGCCAGCCCTTCTAGAATTACCCAATCATTGGGTAATTAATTGTTATTGGGGTAATTTTGGTGTGGGGTTTCTAGGGTTCTACAAACAGTAGAAAAATCTGGGTTTGTATGGGGGCGGGATAAAAGTGAATTAGGGATGTTTGTGTTTTATTTATTTGTTTGTTGACCGAGGGTAATAGGTGGGGTTGACCGGGTTTGTATGGTGGACTGGGTAAATTATTTTGGAATGGGCTTTTGTATCTTGGGCTTGTGTTGATAGTGATTTTGGATCCGGTTGTAACATGGTTTAGGATAAGTATTTTTAGGCAAGGACTAATGTTGAACAATTCTGAAATTCAGGGACCCTTTCTGTAATTTATCCAAAATTTCTTCCGAGGGTGTTTCATGCCATTCTAAGATTATTGAGGGACCTCGTTTGACTTTTCTTCGGATATTTCATCAAAGGACCATTTTTGTTAATTACTGAAACTGCAGGGACTAACTTCGCCAATTCTTCAAACTTTGACCAGGGATCAGATATGTAACTTTGACTAATCTCTGAGGACTTCTTATGCATTAATGAGCTTTCTTTGATCATTTTGCTTCCCCGGCTTCAGCTTTTGACACTTTCCATTCTCGTGCTCGTTTTTGTCTGTTTTGCTGTGTTTTTGTCCATTTTTCTCATATCCGTACCTGCACATACACAAATACAAAAACATGCATTCTCTTGGCATTTTTGGTTAGTATTTGGTATTTTTGGTCTGATTTAAGGTCTAAAAAGGATGAGTGAATAAGCACTCATCATGTACTTATGGTTGAAACAATATTTTCGCGATCCTTATCTTAGTATTTTCTAGTTTAACCTTTTGACGATTTGAACATCGCGGGTATTGAAACATTTGTGGATATGGCAGCCAGGTTTAGATATTATCACACCCCGTTTTGTAGACTTTATATGTTTTAATGTATTTTGAGGGTGTTTAGCGATAATTTGAAAGTGTTTTAGCCGATGTCGAATTGTATGTGTTAGGACATGTTGATATTGAGTGATTATAGCTTATGGTTACAGGTTTAGGTATTACAGGTTTTGGTAGATTTTTCCGGAAAAAATCTGGAATATTGCCAATATTGCAGCTTCCTGTTTGCTGTATATAACATTGGTACCGTCGACATGTCGACGGCACCATAAAAAAATAATATAATTGTTTAATTATCCAGTCGGCATGTCGACGGGATAATTATACAAACATTGACCAACGCGTTGACCCTTCAAATTGGTCCCGTCAACATGTCGACGGGATAATTATACGACGTTGACCAACGCGTTGACCCGTCAAATTGGTCCCGTCAATATGTCGACGGGATAATTATACGTCGTTGACCAATACCATTGACTCGTCAAATTATTCCCGTCGTCATGTCGACGGTATATTAAGTTAATTAACGTTTGATAATTAAGGTGTTAATTAATTATAGTACCATTTTGACGGACAACATATTTCTTTGACTGAAAAAGGCCATGGGACCCACATTGTCGACGGCGATTGTCGACGGGGATGATGTTCCCGACGGGGCACATCCGTCGTTATTATCCCATCGACATGACGACGGGAACATACTATGCCGTCGACATGACGACGGGAACGTCCAAAAAAAAGCGACGGGAGAAGTGTCGATTGTACTAGTGATATATAGTAGACTTGGTACATTTTTTGTAGAATATGAGCCAACGACTGCACATGTTTCAAACACCCGATATGACATTTTTTCTTTCAGGTAAAGGTTGTGTTTGGATTGTGATAATTTTGTTAAATGTTGGTTAAATATTGGGTTCTTTTTTCATAATGCCTGCGTCATTCAATGCAGGGTTTTTTTTCCTTCAGACTATATATCCGTAGGGTTGAAAGAGACAACTAAAGAATATGTTTTGGATCAGTTTGCACTTCATGGTGGTGGTGGTGGACGAATAATGGCTAATGGGATAAGACATAGGTTCCAGAAGTAGGTGGTGTAACGAGGGGGGGGGGGGGGGTTTGCAAATGCAGGTGCTTCCATGTTTTTATTGCCTGCTTCTGAAGGTGTACACGTTATTCATTCGGTAAGTAGTATTATATATGGATACATAGGGTGTTTGGGATTGCTTATCAAAATTGCTTAGCTGCTTATTGTGTTTTGATATGCCAGATATCTATTTTGAGTGTGTTTGGTATTTGCTTACTCAAACTACTTATCCGATTTATTGCATATCTTATTGTAGTGTAACTTTTTTTTTCTTCTACTAACTGTTGGTAGATAAATATTATACTTGTGACGTCGGTTAATGTCCCAAACTACGACTATTATGCCCGTTAGATAAATGCGATATGTACCGAGTTTAATAATATTTATTTGAGTCTAAAGTAGTTGGAAAAGGTGGAAATCAGTGACAATCAGGTGAGTTTGAATAACGCGTCGAAATGAGATAATTTTAGGTAATGAGACAGAATAGATTGTGATTCATTGGACCTACCCAATATACGGAATTTATATTGGGTTAATCCCAATCTTACCCGAAAGTCAAAGGCAACCAAGAAACTCAAACGCAGGAAATAACTGCCATAGCAGTTACAAAAACAGTTATTTATCAAACGGACACGACTGTTGGATCAAACGAACCAACACAACCATTCACTTGTACCCTTTCATTGTACCTTTTCAGTTAGTATAAATAGATTAGATTCTGTATGGATTTATATATGACAGATTTTAATAAAAAGCATTTAGTTTTAGCAAAGTTTCAATCTTTATCTTATATTTTAGTATATCGTTGATTAAAGATCCGTGAAATTGGGCCAACAATTGGTATCAGAGCCGAAATCATCATATACCAAGGTTCTTTTACATCCCTGTTTTTTTTGAATCAATACAAGTTTTGTCTCGGTAATTTTTTTGCAAAACCATTCGAACAACAATAATCAAAAAATCATTTTATTGTGTTCTACAATCAAAGAGAATCCAACTCTTTTATCACCACAGTAACAATCACAATAGTGATTAATTTTACCGGCATCAAAAAGGGTTCCTCTTATTTTTTTCTCGTTACTTTTTGCAAAAATCTGAACCAAAAATTCATATCGAAACAAGATTAGACACGGTTAAACACAACCGGTATCTAATCGATTCAAAACAAGGATAAGAACCATATACCAAATTTGAGAGGATAGCACAAATCAGAAAACAAGAAACCCTTACGGTTTGTCATCAAAAGGGGCAAACAAAATTTATTGATTCAAAAACAAGGAACAAACACACCTGTTCTTTCGAAGAATCAAATTTAGCACCCGTAATTGAATCATCACTTGATTCAATTGCTACACGGTAGAAGAATCCCAAAATTGAACGAAAACATATTTTCGCACCAGAGGGATTAAACGCGTTCGAGAAAAGAACACATCAACCGTGAAGAAGACGTGGTTAACCAAGCCAAACACACGGCGGTCAACCCATCAAAGAACCAATAGCAGTTTCCAAGTCTCAAAGAAAAGAGACCACTTTATCTCTTGCAAAGAGATAAACAAGAAAAGAGAGGCGCATATAAGAAGTTAGGGCAAAGTGAACCAACACCAAATAAGGGCTACGGGTTATAAACCCCCCAGGTTCCAAAAAAATTACAAAACCACCCTCTACTTTTATTTATACATATTTTAAATTAATATTTATATATAAGTTTGTTTTTAGAATAGTTACTCTTTTAGTTTTAAGTTTCTTAAGTATTTTTTAGTTTTTTTTAAGAGTTTTAAAGTTTTTCTTATTTGGTTTATGATAAGAATAAGTTTTTTAAGTTTTTTCTTATTTGGTTTATGATAAGAATAAGTTTTTTTAAGATTTTCTTATTTGGTTTATGATAAGAAACAAGTTTTTTTCAAGTTTTTCTTATTAGGTTTATGGTAAGAAACAAAGTTTAAGTTTTATTTGATTTAGGATAAAAATATATATAAAGTTTAAGGTTTATAAGTTTTAAAGATTTAAGTTTTAAGTTTTTTTTAGTTTTTTTATAAAGTTTTAAAGGTTTTAAGATTTACATTATTAAAGTTATTAAAAAAGGTTTTCTAAAAGTATTATATTAGACTCAAGACGTTTTTTCAAAATTAATTATGGGAAAAGAAGACAAATCTAGTAGTTCGAACAACGGTACAACTAAGGGGATGGGATCGACGCCCTATTTTCAATGCCCCTTGTTGACGGCAACAAACTATACGATATGGTCAATAAGAATGAAGATCATTTTACAAGCAAATGGTTTAGGGGAAATGATTGAGCCTACCGTTGAAACTAAAATCGATGATAAGCAAGACAAGACTGCGATAGCATACCTATTTCAAGGACTATCCGAAGAAATGACATTGCAAGTGGCAAATAGCAAAAGCGCAAAAGAAGTCTGGGATACATTAAAGATCAGAAATGTTGGAGTAGATCGAGTGCAAAAGGCAAAACTACAAACACTCAAATCAGAATTTGAGTTACTACAAATGGAGAAAGATGACACCATCGATTCATTCATCGCAAAGATGACAAGTATTATTTCAAAGATGACAAGTCTTGGATCAACACTTGATGAATCAACTCTCATACGAAAATTGCTAAATTCTGTACCTGAAAGATTCATTCAAATTGTCGCATCCATAGAACAATACTCCGATCTAGATACAATGACTCTAGACGAAGCTATTGGTAGAATGAAAACCTACGAAGAAAGAATAAAAGTTAAGAAAGGAAGAGCATTCGATGATCAAGATAAACTATTGTTTACAAAACACAACAATAATGGTCGAAGACATCACAATGAAGCAACGAAAAAGCCTAGAGATTTCAGCAAAGTAAAATGTTATAATTGCAATGATTATGGACATTATGCCTCACATTGTCATAAAAGAGATCAAAGAAATCAAAGACAAGAAGAGACGAACCTCATCGAAGAAGATTTAGAACCAACCCTCCTATTGGCAGTTTCAAACACTACCGAAGACCAAGTTGCTAACAATAAGACAACTTATTGGAGTTAAAGATTTGCAACAACGCGATTGTGATTAAGGGGGAGAATATTGGGTTAATCCCAATCTTACCCGAAAGTCAAAGACAACCAAGAAAGTCAAACGCAGGAAATAACTGCCATAGCAGTTACAAAAACAGTTATTTATCAAAGGGACACAACTGTTGGATCAAACGAACCAACACAACCATTCACTTGTACCCTTTCATTGTACCTTTTCAGTTAGTATAAATAGATTAGATTCTGTATGAATTTATATCTGACAGATTTTAATAAAAAGCATTTAGTTTTAGCAAAGTTTCAATCTTTATCTTATATTTTAGTATATCGTTGATTAAAGATCCGTGAAATTGGGCCAACAATTTACAAACTGGTGGAAATAATATTTATTTGAGTCTAAAGTAGTTGGAAAAGGTGGAAATCAGTGACAATCAGGTGAGTTTGAATAACGCGTCGAAATGAGATAATTTTAGGTAATGAGACAGAATAGATTGTGATGCATTGGACCTACCCAATATACGGAATTTACAAACTGGTATAAGTCCATGTAGTTATATGAAGGATCATGCTTTAATAAATTAATTCAATGTGTTATATATACATCATTGTGCACATGTAATATATATTTCTTGAAGGGCAGACCACATCAGATGTCGCCGATACTTATTAAAATAAATTAATCTGTAATCATCATCTCTTTCAGGCGATTTTCATGCAAGTTTTGCTACCTGATATGCAAAAAGATACACGTTTGTAACAAACATATACAAAGGACATACGTAGCTTGGGATGCACGGTCATTGAGGTGATTACTGGAAACCTGTTGAAGCAATTTAGATGAGGTTAGTTACAGCAGATAAAACCCATGCAGGGGGCTTACAAAAGATACCTTTATGAGTATGTTTTCTGGATTTTGCTTTGACATGGATGGAATCCAGACTAACACCAAAGCTTGACTTCCATTTCATCCCATTAATTCATGTTGCAAGTTGCAACTCATAAGTAATATCTGGGTGACTTTTATATAGGTTCAAGATGACATTCGCTCAGATGTTAGGAAATTCTCAACAGAATAGCAGTTACAATGCCCCAGTCTTGACGTTTGAAGTTTCTAAAGCCAATTGTAACTGATACAAATGTGAGTTACTTATGATACCATACTTTTTTTTTTGCATCTCCTCGCCAAATTTACAAATAGTTTTGTTACACTTTGTATGCGGTCCTCTATCTTCACTCCGTTTATTAACGATTATAACGAACTGTTCATTTTTCAATTGCAGATTGAAGCTGGACTTGTTGGACTGATAGTTTTGGCTTTTTGTATCTGGAGATATCCGAGAACTTCATCAAAATCATAGAGTCCATATTGGATAGTTGTAAGAACAATAATACCGCATTTGTCTTCAGATGATAAATACAACTGCATTGGTTACTAAAGTTACTGTGTTCTCTGAATGAAGGGGATTGTACTATTGTAGTATGTATGTTTTATTTGCAATTCTGGACTCATAGCAATTTTGATTCCTGTACCAATAAATGGGTCGATTTACAGCTACGGTTGCTAGACATTTACTTTACAGTAATAGCTAATTACTTGCATACCCGTCAGTTTGGTGTCAAGTCGTATCTTAGAGATTTCAAATTCAAACACTTTTTTTTGTACAATATTTGTGCCTCGCCTGGATGATGCCCCGCAGCAACGCGCGGGCAAGTCCACTCGTTATTTAATCATTAGACAAAACCTCTACAAAATAAACAACCATATTTAACTTATCAGTTCGTATCTATATCAGAAGTATATTAATACTGATCTCATTTTGGTCGTACTTAAAAAACCTTTTTAATGATAGATTACTTAAAAACTAAATGTTTTGTTTCGTTTACGTAAAAGGTAAAACTAAAATTTACTTGTAGTTTCTTTGTAACGACTAATGAGTAAAGGTTAAAAACAAAAATAATAAATAAATAAATAAATAAGTAAGTAAATAAATAAATAAATAAAAGTATATAAATATCTACTAACCTACTCCTAATGTAAGGGTGAATGTGATTTTTATTTTTATATTTTGAGGATCTCTTCAAGTTGGAAACATGACTAATTATGTTAAGCTAATATCAACCATTAGATTTAATTAAAAGTGGAGATCAAAAGTTCATAACTTTCAATTTTGATGTTAAATAATTTTTCTCTTAATTATTGTTTCTAAGAACTATGACTAACTAACGACTTATTTAAGAAAAACATGGGGGCGTCCCTTTTTTTCTACCAATTCTAAACTCTTGTAAACATATATTTTTCTTTTATAATTAGTCAAAATGAAAAATCTATGTTAATGAATGTAATTTAGAAACACGAAAACAGTTTGCACGAGGAATATAATTCACCACAAAAATTCCCCTAAAATACGGTACATGTAAACATATATTTTCATTTTCATTTTCTTTTTCGTTTTACTTTTTTTAAGCGTATATGTATGTGAGGTGATCAAATAAGCCTCACTGCTTTCTTTGTTAAACAATGTATCGACAATTTTTGTTAAAGTATAAAAAAAACATTAGTTTTTGCTTAAACATTACAATTTTATAATACAGTTGTTTCTTTAAAGCAATATACAAACTCACAGTAGTTGAAGATAGAATTTTGGAAAAAGAAATATGACAAAGAAACAGTAACTAATTAGAAAATTAATTCAATATAGAGAACTAATACTTCTAATCTCTACTCTTAATCAAATATAATGGTTGATATTAGCCTAACATGACTAGTTATAGACTATAGTCATGTTTAACTCAACTTGGAATCCTTACACAATTTTTTTCTTTTTTTTCTACTTCTTAGGCCCCTTTCGCTCCTAGCCATGTTTTCTTTCCTCACTCATCAATTATTAGCCTCACATTAAATTTTATGAATTTTATGTATTGAAAGTAATTTACAGCTCATAATTGTATTTAGTGGTAATGGATTGGTAATATCCTACTAGGTTAACAAGCATAACTAAAAGTCAAAGATATATTAAATTTATTCAAAATTTGTTAAGTAGCCTCCTAACAATAATACTTAAACCCAAGGCTACCAGAATAACTTGGTCCAGGCCCATGTACATACAGCCCATTAGTAAGTTTTATAACCACCTGGCGTTGCACGGAGATTAGTAAATCATAAATATGTACTAATTAATGTTATCCGAATTTTAGCTCCAGCAAGAGGCAAAGATGTTCAGGATGCCTTTGCTTCTACATCGTTAGCAAGCTTGGTTTAATTTATTCTACATCATCCTTTCTGGATGATACTAATCCTGGATTCTCATCATTGCTAAGAAAAACAGACCGAGAAAATGCATGAGAACCAGGGTCGGTCCTGAGTTTTCAGCTACCCTGGGCGAGATGATTGAATAATGCCCCTGCAAAATGTTACGAACAAATAACACAACTTTTTTTTTTTTTTTTTTTTTTTTTTTTTTTTTTTTATATATAGGTGATAAACAATACAATATTAACTAAGAAGTTAGGAATTCAATTTTTGTTAAAAATATCTATACAATTGCTTGAGATATGGGTATAATTGTATGAAAAAATTGCCTTTCTGATAAATGTTTTAAAAATTGGACCAGATATTGAACGGCTAGTTTCATGGACTTAACGAGCTATAAAATTCGAATGATGTAATTATTATTAATATAAAAGTTAGACAAAGATGTGAAATTATAGAGAAAAAATTTATTTATTTGTACTACTATGAATGATGTTTATGGAAGTGAAATTGCTTTGGTTTTTAATTAAAATTTACAACTTCTTACAGGTTTAATTACAGAGTGCCATACTTAAACAAACTTCATTTTAAATAAATTTTAGATGCATAAATTCGAATAAATTGAAAAATAAAAAGTGGCGTGGGAATAGCTAAAAAATTAGGCAACCCCCACTGATATTTTATCTTTTCTGATGTCCATCTTCTTCATTTCATGCATCTCCATTTTCACACTACTGTAACTATTCATCTTTTCATGCACCTCCATTTTCAGACTACTTTAGCTATTCCTTTCCATCCAAACCTTCACTCTTATGATGTTTTGTGGCTCATTGAGAACACAATAAACCCTATTGAATAGAGCAAAAACATCGATCATTACAATTTTACAGTTACCAAAATGGCGTTATCCACCAGTAGAGTGACCTGAATTGTGAATCATAGTTATGGAATCAACATAGCCAGCTCTGAAGCCTGAATTGTTACTTACCACTGAATAAATGACCAGTTGCAGCTGGAGCAATTTGGACGAGTTGATGAGCAGTTCCCGTGCAGAATGTGAGTGCAGAGCTATATGGACGGGAAGGTTTGAGTTATCTAGTTTTGGATTTGATGATGTTACAAAAGAAGGCTCAGATAAAGCTGTGACATCCACACAGTCAACAAGTCTTACAAGCACATAAACTGATCCAAGTATGAAAATCATGTCTAAGTAGGCAAAAAGAACATAAAGAAGATGTCACAGTATCTATCAATTTAGCAATATGTCATTTAACCACAACATAACGTGCAAACTGTGAACTCGTTAAAATGAAATTGTCAAGAGACCAAACACATTTAGCCCAAATCAAATTTTGGTATTGTTTCCTACTTTTTACATTTGGTAAGTACACTCTTCATTTCTTCTCCAATAATCACATTTTCCAGCAATTCATTTGGCACAAGCTTACCAATCAACTCAAGTAACATGGCATCAAGCGAACCCGATGCAATTTGACGTAAAAACAATGATAGAGTAGAAACATCAAGTGTGTAACGTCTTTCATCCATTTCATGTAAAAGCATCTCTACATCATCATAATGCTTGTTTCTTAGATATCCTTGGAGAAGATTACAGTAAGCAACATTATCGGGCGGACAACCACTCTCAGTCATTTTATGAAACAAGTGTTTTGCATCACTCAATTGTCCCTTCTCACAAAACAAATTAATCATGACGGTATAGGTTCGAGCATTAGGCAGCAAACCTTTATCAGTTAGTTCTTGGAAAAGAACCTTAGCAATGTCAGGTTTCCCACACTTTCTTGCACCATCAATGAGGATATTGTACACAATGATATTTGACTTCAGCTTGGAATCACCCGACAACTCAAACATAGATAGGGCCTCTTCCACTTGATGGTTGTAGCAAAGACCCTCAATAAGAATTTGATAAGTGCATTCATTTGGTAATTGACATTTTGCAAGCATCTCATCAAAGAGTTTGCGAGCATCGCTACAACGCCCAAATGCAAAAAACCCTTGTATCATGGTGTTGTAAGTAACTACATCAGGTTCTAGACCCTTTTTAGCAATTTCATGAAACATATACATAGCCTCATCTATCTTCGAACTCTTGCAATATCCATTCAATAAACTGTTATATGTAACAATATTTGGGACAAGACCTCTTAACCCCAGTGAATCAAAAGTTGTCTTTGCCTTTATCATTTCGCCACGCAAACAGTGGCCATCTATAACTGAACTGTATGTCACTATGTCTGGAACAATACCTCTTTCAAGTTTCAAGCATGATGTCAATGACATTCTCAGCTTCTTGTACTTTACCTTCTTTACAAAATGCATCAACTAATATATTGAAGGTTTGCACATCTGGAGAGATCCCAAGATCCAACATTTCTTGGCTTCCTCCCAACGACCTAAGTTACAAAGGCCATCAATCAAAGAGCTGTAAGTGATGACATTGGGTGAGATGCCTTTTTGGAAAACCATTTCTTTTAAGAGTTTGAAAGCATCATCAATCAATTTGTCTTTGCAAAGACTGTCAATGATGGTGCTATATGCAACAACATTAGGTCTGCAACCTCTTTCATCCATTAGCCTAAGCAATTGAATGGCAATAACATTGTTACCAACCTTGCAAAGCCCTTTGATCATTGTGGAGTACATAACCACATTGGGTTCACAAATTTTGTCTTTAATCAATTTCTTGAAGAATCTTTCAGCCTCGAGAATCCTATCCTCTCGAACCAGTCCGTTTAAGAGTGTACTAAAAGTGAAGACATCAGGACAAATACCTCTCTTGAGAAAGAAACCAAAGATGGCAAACCCTTCATTTGTGCAAGACAAGTGGCAACAACAGTTGATAGCAATGTTCATAGTATACTCATCAACAGGAACACGAAGAGCACACATTCGTTTAAAAATGTCAAGTGAATGAGAAAAATGTTTCATTTTAGTAACAACACCCAACAACTGATTGAATTTAATGACAGATGGAAAAGGTTGTCTTTGAGACAGCAACTTTTTTAAGCTTTGACCCATCATTTGATCGAGAACTGAAGTGAAAAATGGATGATAAAAATGGGTTTATTGAATGAAGAAGAGAAGAATTGGGAGTAAGTTTAAATAAAGCTGTGCGATTCATCATCCCAACAAAGAAACCACTCTCTTGTTCTTTCTTTCTTTGGAAAGTAATGGGTCTACTTAGAGCATAATACGATCATTTATGTTGTTACCAGGTGCAATATGGGATAGGCGCAAATTTGCTAAAGAAAATAGCACAAGGACCATTTCTGCAAATAAGCTTGTGAGTTTTTCAGATTTCGAAAATAGTTCACAAATGATTTTTTTTGGTAAAAAATGGAAATCTCTAAATGGTAAAATTGAGTATATTTTGTTTTCCCTAATTATTAAATATATCTACATTTGAAATTGTACTAATTATAAAAGTGGTGTTGACCGGAAAAAATAAAGTGGAGATGGAGAAGAGGTGAAACGGAATTTTGCGGTGTCAATGGTAGTCTTTGTTGTGTGAAAAGTTTCTCAACCAAAATTATTGTGGGTATAGTATGTGATATGTATAGTGTGAGATAGTTGGTAGTCATTCTAAAAAAGTTGCACAAGGACCTATTTTGCAAACAAAAAAAATCGAATTAGAACTATTTTCCCCAAAAATCACTTTTAACCAGTTTATCGGACACGCATGTATCACATTGGTACATAAATGAAAGTTAACCACGTACCATAACACTACATTTGAGAAAGTAGATATCTATTTGTATGACTTAAACCCATAATAATAACGATAGGTGATTTTACATGGCCTCTTGTACTATGATAAGTAAATGCTATAACTCTTTTTTACTAAGTCTCTAAAATTTACTGTCTTATTGTTCGAATCATAACATACTTATACGGACGTTTCCGTGGGTGTTGTTTTAGTTCGTTTTTATCATGATCGGTTTTCACTAGCTATACTTCTATATCGAGTGTTTCCCCTATGTGGTCATATGTTATGTTAGGTTCTAATGACAAGTTTTTTCCTTGATTGTTAGATTTTCTCTTTTGAGTTTACTATCATTGTCGATATGGGGTCATTTGGCTGAAAGTATTTCATTGTATTCTCTATTGTCGTGATATATTAAAGGTCCCTTGATGGATGTGATTGTGTTAGGGTCGTTGTATTGTTGTTTTTGTGTATTTTCAAACATCGTGCTAGTTTATTATGTTTACTCCCTATTAAAAAAAGGGTTTTGTTAACCACAACCCATGAGGTTGTGTTTAAGCATACCTTAATTAAATTTTTTGCATTAATGAAGTAGTATATTCCATAATTATACATATTTTTTCATTTTAAATATGAAATATGATGTTAAACATGGAATATTTAGTGTTCATTAAATGCAAAAATTTTAATTAATGTATGATTAAATACAACCCCAAGAGTTGCGGTTAACAAAACCCAAAAAAATTATAACTAGAAAATTCTTTGTTTTTGGTAGCAAATCAGACACTAGTTCAAAAATTTGGAATAGGTGTTTACAATTTCTAAAGTATTACGTAGTAAAGTATGGAAAATCTGAATTTCTACATAAAACATTCAACTTTTAACGACTTAAGACTACAAATGCATATATAGGGACGTATAATACAATAATAAGCAACTAAGAGTAAGATTGTAAACGAGTCGAGCTCTTGTTAAGTAACTCGAGCTCTTTCAAGATGACCTTCATCAAGTTCTCGTTAAACACCTGGTTCTTGGTTCTAATAAGATTAATTGTTGTTGTGTACTATAAAGCAACAAAAATAAAACCTTAGAGCGCTAGGTACAGTTGGTGTCATGGGCAAAAGTAGTGCCACCTCAACAATTTTTTGTCTGTGGCACAACTTTTGTTCATGGCACCAAAACACTCCTCTTTAGAGCGGGGGGTGCGGTTGGCTGGTGGGTGGCGCCATCACCACCAGCTGAGATTTAGCCATGGCGCACCGTACCGATATTCACACCGTCATCCCTTGCGCCATCACCATGGCTCAGCGCCGTGTTTTTTTTCTTCCCTTGGGTGTTGTGTTTATGTGTGTGTATTTCATGTTTGTGTGTGATTGTTTTTTTGTTTTTTTGTAAAAAGATAGTTTTTGTTTTTTTCTCCCGCCGCGGCTTTCCAACGAGGAAGAAAGCATGTATTTTGTTTATATTTTTTCTAATTTTGTTTATATTTTTTCTAATTTTGTTAAAGTTTCACTTTAAACCTTTTGTTATGAAAGTTTATATTATTAGTCCTTTATAGTGTTTTTCTTGCAATATTAGTCCCTATTTTCTATGCAATGTCTTTTAGTTTTATTAATGTAATGTGTTTTTTCAATTAATGAAGTTTATTTTAGTTAATATTGTGTATATTTTTTTATGTAAATGAAAAAAAAGAAAAAAAAATTGGCCGACGACACCGGAATTTCTGATGCCAACGGATACGGGCAAAATGTGGTGCCGTGGGGTTTCTGGTGCCATGAAGCTTTTTGCTAACGTGGCAGCAAAAAATTCCCACGACACTACTTTGACGGCATGACGGTACCTCATGCTCTTAGTACAAAAGTGGTGTAATGAAGTAAAGGTGATGTTATGAGTCTACATATACCCCACTAAAAAAAAAAAGAAAAAAAAAAAGCTTGGCGTGTGCGGGTGGCCACGACGCCAAGAACCACCATCCCACTTCCGGTGTGGTGTCTCGTGCCATAGGGTGGCGCCGATGCCATAGCACATCGAGCAAACCACATAGAACTTTTACCAGTAATTTACTCGAAATATATTTACTGTGTACAAAATTACATGATTCTTCCTTTAAAGCAACAAAAGGATTTATTTTAGGTAATTCAAATTAATTCAAATTTGTTTAGTCAAACTTCTAAAACAAACTTATAATTAATTTGTCTAGCAACTTACTTTCTTTATAATGTTCAACATGTTATATGAAATTAACACCACTATATATTAATTTCCAACAACTAGAACAAAGCGCGATTCTCTGTCATGAACCCATTCATTTTATTGATTATAAGTAACATTAAGACAATAATGTGGAAATATCTGCATTTTAACACTTTAACATGGTTGTGGTTCAATTCCCATATACTTTGATATTCAGTTGTATAGTATGGGTTTGTTAAAAAATCTTTTATATAATAAATGAATTACATCATTTCAAAGTGTTTTTGCAAATATCTTCTCATTAAAAAAAAAAATTGGACCAATAGTAGAGCTCGATTTTGCCACGTAGGCGAAATCGAGCAACGTGATTGGTCAATAAAAAGTCAAAATTAAATTGATTTTGGTCAAACTTAATAAATTTGGTGGAGAAATTTGGTTAATAAAGAAAATTCATAAAAATATAGGTGTCAAATTTATGAAAACAAAAACTTAAAAAAAGAGGAAGTAATTAGTAAAACTTTAGTGGTTGAATTTTAAATAAATTATATAGAGTTAAGTGTAAAATTATAAGTTTCCATATTTTTTAATAACTTTAGAAAAAACACAAATAACCCCTTATGCTTTATCATATTAACTTTGTTTAAAATATGAGTATTAGTATTAGTTTTTAGACTTTCATCCATTAGAATATCTTTTTTAATAAGGACTCATGTTATTCTATTTAAAAGTTTAATTTATGCATACACGGGTTTGAATATTAAATATGGCTAAATAATTAGTAACGAGAATATAAATATCAAATGGTAAGCACGAGTTATGGTGATATAAAAATAAGCATACGCTATTCTATTTATAACAATAACTCATGAAATTGTTATTTAAAATTTATATATGAATATACATAAAAACAATTTAAAAATCTTATGGAGCATATTTTAACTTCATTAACGCTCATTATGTAAACTCGCACATTTTGTACAACATGATATCAATAGTTAAAATTAAACAATAATATCAACATCAACCTCAACATGCCTATCAGTTAAAAACATTATACAAAGCTGATTATTAAAAAAAAAAAAAAAAAAAAAAAAACATGGGTTAGATAGTTATTGTTTAATTTAGAAGGTGTTTTCCTTAAATTAATAATAATAATAATAATAATAATAATAATAATAATAATAATAATAAATAAAATAAAATAAAAAAATTCACGCATCACAATCCTTATTTGATAACAATCACCTCATAAATCAAAAAAAGAAAAACTACGTAGGTGATAACCTAACTTTATTCATTGACGTGATGTTTCATAAAAAAAATAAAATAAAATAATAATTGGCCGTTGGAAAGGAATTAGAGTATGTACATGAGAATTATTAAGCAAGAATATATAGTTTTTAATCAGGTTATTACGTTACTATACTGCGATAATGTTATTGAGTTGGAAATCACGGATGTGAGATACAACCATTCTTCTATACTTATGATTTATGTGTTAACCTCTTTTTGTTTCTGGATAGAAACCAAAAGAGACCTCAACAGAACTTTGGCTTATCCCTTATCTAGCTGATAGTTTTTAGTAACTTTTTTTTTTAAACACACCAACTTTTAGTAACCTTTTTTTTTATTAATGTTTTATTGAAAACTTCTGCACTTAATATTTGTGTTTTTACTATAAACACACTAAGCTATGATATAATTAGTTGTGAGTTCAGAGGTTTTTCATTAAGCTTCTAAAAAAAAGCTTATAGCTTTATCATAAACTTATCGTGTTATGGTAATTGAATAAGCCAATAAGCATATTTAATAAGCATAACCAAACACCCCTTTAGTTCTAATATGAAGTTTTCTTATTTGATGTTAGGACTAACTTTGTTGTTATCCTCACTATAATGCAACATGTTAGTGGTGTTTGCAGTTTTATGATCTTATAGCACACACTAAAATGTAATGCAATTTATTGTATACATTTTTTAGAGGATGATTAAATATCAATACATGATTGTCATGGAAGGATTTTCTACGCCTGCTCAAGGTATGAATGTATAGTTAAGTTTAGTTGCTGATTTTGATAATACATGAATGTATTTTAATGTACCAAAGATGTGTATTAGTGCTTATATGAGGAATTTTATGGTAAGAATTCTTAGCAGGTATCTTTGAATGAGTTAATGAAATATAGATGTCCTAATACCATGGGTGTAAACCAACGGTCTAAAATATAGGTGTCTTTTACCTTGATGATTTAGGCCAATTGTGAAGAAAGTTGCACTAAAGTGAAAGGTCAGTAAGGATTCAAACAATCCTAAAAAACTTGCGAATGTACTTTTTGTCATTTTTTTAATGCATTTATAATTTACTTATACAAGTAATAATAATTTCCTTATATACTTCGCTCTCAGAGAAAAATTGTTTTTATACATTATATATAAACGTATTCTACCATTACATCTTTTTTTGTTTCTCTTTTGGTAATAAAGAAGCTATAATGTAAGCATCTATGTTAATTTGATAATTTTATGATCAAACATGAGAAGTAAATAGCACAAATTTATGAAAATACAATTTTTCAAACAAAAAGGTATATTGGTAAACATGGTATAATGGTTATTCATAATCAAGAAAATAAACCAATCTTCAAAGTTATCTAAATATGCTACATATTTTAACGAAAATATTAGTAAGAGAAATACCACAATTACAAAACACATCGTTAATAGCATGGGTTGGCAAAACTAAAAGCATAGATCACTAACATCTTATGCAAGTCAAGTATCATCATGTGATTTTGCTTGAATAATGAAATATTATTTTTAATCCAAAAGCATTCTTCTAAAATAATAGGTAGATTATAACATATATATACATGTAGTTTTTTATTTTTAGTCCACCAAGAAAAACCATTTAAAACATGTTAAATGATTCATTTCTTAAACGATGATAATACATTAAAAAATAAAAATTAAAAAATTAAAAACCCTGTGCGTGCACAGATATTATAACTAGTTCCAAATAAAGCAAACATTATTGAAATTCAGCATTCAGTTATAACAAGGTCACATTTCTATACCTTTGTTTTTTGTGAGATACTAAAACAAATTGCTGAATGACATTAGCAAGAATGTTACATGAATACGTCCAAAATAACATAGTAATGAAGTCTTCATATATATCATCGACTCTAAAATGGTATGAGTAAATTGATGGATGTAACAATTACTCATCATGTGAAGTAAAATCTGTAATATGTAAATTATTCATAAATTCATCATGTGTAATGAAGTGGTGTAATGAAGTAAAAGTGATGTTATGAGTCTACATATAAGCAATGAAGTACAAAAGTGGTGTAATGAAGTAAAAGTGATGTTATGAGTCTACATATACCCCACTAAAAAAAAAGAAAAAAAGAAAAATAAATAAAAAAAGCTTGGCGTGTGCGGGTGGCCACAACGCCAAGAACCACCATCCCACTTTCGGTGTGGTGTCTCGTGCCATAGGGTGGTGCTGATGCCATAGCACATCGAGCAAACCACATAGAACTTTTACTAGTAATTTACTCTAAATATATTTACTGTGTACAAAATTACCTGATTCTTCCTTTAAAGGAACAAAAGGGTTTATTTTAGGTAATTCAAATTAATTCAAATTTGTTTAGTCAAACTTCTAAAACAAACTTATAATTAATTTGTCTAGCAACTTACTTTCTTTATAATGTTCCACCTGTTATATGAAATTAACACCACTATATATTAATTTCCAACAACTAGAACAAAGGGCGATCCTGTGTCATGAACCCATTCATTTTATTGATTATAAGTAACATTAAGACAATAATGTGGAAATATCTGCATTTTAACACTTTAACATGGTTGTGGTTCAATTCCCATATACTTTGATATTCAGTTGTATAGTACGGGTTTGTTAAAAAATTCCAAATAAAGCAAACATTATTGAAATTCAGCATTTCAGTTATAACAAGGTCACATTTCTATACCTTTGTTTTTCGTGAGATACTAAAACAAATTGCTGAATGACGTTGGCAAGAATGTTACATGAATACGTCCAAAATAACATAGTATTGAAGTATTCATATATATCATCGACTCTAAAATGGTATGAGTAAATTGATGGATGTAATAATTACTCATCATGTGAAGTAAAATCTGCAATATGTAAATTATTCATAAATTCATCATATTCATATGTAATAGATATGGTGGTTTTATGTGCATATCCAGTGCAAAAAAATGGCATAGGGTCTACAAAAGAAATGCTATGATACGAGGGCTAACATATTTGAATGGGTGTTGTTAACCCCACGTGGGTCTACTCCCACTAGGCTGCAAACCCTCCCTAGTAGGGCCTGCCTAGTGCAGTTTTTTTTTTTTTTTTTTTTTTTTTTTTTTTTTTTTTTTTACAAGTCCAAGTCCTATGGGTGTAGATACTTCAGGTGGAAAGATGATTTTGAAGAAGACTATTTTAATCAAGTCTTTTCTTCAACGTAGTGCTTAAACTGCGTTGCTAAAGATAATGAGAACAAGTTGTTGAAGGCAAGAATAAAGACGTTGGAGATGGAGTTAGAATTGGCAAGGGATCCTGAGGATCACGCTTGTCAGTCGGGTGCAAGGCTCCATGATCTTTTAACCTAAATGAATAATCTTCATATATCGTAGATATTGTTGTTTTTAAATAATATGTTAATGTTGACGTTTAATTTTATAATAATAGTTGTTTTTAAATAATTTAAGTTTAGGTGTAAGCACTGATCTTGTAGAAGTTTATAAATGCAAATGAGTCAACGTCATCTTTTTTTATAACGTCATATAGGCAATTATTAATTAAGTATACACAACACACATACAAACATTAGTTTATAAATGCAAATGAGTCAACGTCATCTTTTTTATAATATCATATTTTTTTATAACGTCATATAGGCAATTATTAATTAAGTATACACAACACAAAAACATTACAAACATTACTAACATTACAAAAAAAATATACAAAACAAAAAACATTACAATACAATACAAAAACATTACAAACTTAAAAAAAACAAAAAAAAAACAAAAAAAAACACAAAAAAAAACAAAAAAAAAAGTACAAAAAATACACCCTCTCATTTAGGGAGGGTTTGGCTAAAAACTAGGGGAGGGTGTGGTCAACATGCACCATTTGAATTTGGGAGGTGATTTGCACACTCTAAAATTTGATTAACACACTCCAATCCTTGCACTAAATAGTTGTACATATGTTACATGATGCTTACTGTACTTGTATATTGGAGTGTGTCAATCAAATTTTTGGAGTGTGCAAATCAACTCCCTATTTAAATGCTTTGGGGTTGATATCTAATAAAGGGCTGAATTTTACAAAACACTTGAAGTCAATAATCAATTTCACATTGTACATGTTAAAGTGTTGGATCTTTGTGATAAGGTTAGCAAGTTTAAAATGATGAAGCATAATGAACAATCTATCTGCGTAGGAACAGAAACTGATGCAGTTATCTGCTGGTGCCCTCAGCTGACCAAAACCAGCCCTGACAAGGCCCAAAACGAGCAGTCATTCTGCACACATGAACCGCCAAAATACAACTCAAACACCATAGTTTTAACTTCTTTTAGTGCAGGACTTTTGCAAACTATTGTGCACTACATTTCTCACATTTGAAAGTGAAAATAAAAACAGAAGAAATATGGTGATCCTGTGAGCAGATCCGGTGCAAAAATATTTGAATAATTTAGTTTTCATTATGGCTACTTTTACAAACGAAGACTTATGAAGGAGCTATGATATTCACGTCCTTATCAAACTCTTAAAACCACAATAAAATCGATCAAGTGTGAAAAAAACACGTCTCAAAAAGTAAAAGGAAGATGTCAACAACTAGAATGCATAAAAATACAAACATGTCACTTCGCCTACGGAAAAACAAACACATAACAGTTGTGAATTCATTAAAAATAGCAATTACAGATAGCCAAACACAAGAAGTCAAATGAAATTTAGTACTGATTTCATATTTTCCTACATTTTGTAGGTACACTCTACATTTCTCCACCCACAATATAACTTCAACCCACGACCCGTTTCTCGGTTTTTCACCCAGACCACTATTTAACTAGAAAAACTGGACGCACCCACCAAGCCCTTAGGCACAAGGTTACCAATCAACTCAAGTAAAGTGTAATCTAACAAACCTGATGTGATTTGATCTAATAACAATGATAAAGTCGCAGCATCAAGTGAGTAACGTCTTCCATCCATTTCATGTAAAAGAATCTCTATATCATCATAGTATTGGTTCTTTAGGTATCCTTGGAGAAGAACATTGTAAGTAACATTATTTGGAGGGCAACCACTCTCTTCCATCATAAGAAACAGGTCTTTTGCATCACCCACTAGACCTTCCCTACAAAGCCCACTAATCATCACACTATATGTTCGAATATTAGGACACAATCCTTTATTAGTTAGATCCTGGAAAAGAAGCCTTGCAATATCAAACTTCCCACATTTGCTAGCACCATCAATCAGGATAGTGTACACAACAATATCCATATTTAGCTTGCTATCACCCATTAAATGAAACAAAGAGAGAGCCTCTTCTATTTGATGGTTGTTGCAAAGACCCTCTAGAATAATTCCATAAGTCAATTGACTTGGCATTTGACCTTTTCTGTGCATCTCATCAAAGAGTTTCCGTGCATCCCCACAACGTCCAACCCGAAACAATCCTTGTATCATGGTACTGTAAGTGACTACATCGTGTTTCAAACGTTTTCTGGTTATTTCATTAAAGAGATCCATTGTTAGACCTTGTAATTGCATAATTCTTGAAAGACAAAGGACTAAACATGTATGATAGATAGTTTACAACCGAATAGCGGTTAAGTTAGTTAAGAGTTGGTTATTGCAGAAAGTTAGTTATTTCTGTAAGGGTATGTCGTTTGGTTAACAACCATTCGAACAGACATGATGGTTCACTCGCAACCATTCGACTAGTATAAATAGTTTAGTACATGTAATCTGTAAATGTGTGTCTCTTTGTACAATGTAACCTACTGTTATGTTGATTAATAAAAGAATCATTTCTTGTCAATCTTGTTTATATATCGATCCTGGAATTATTGTTTGTAGACCTGTGATAAAATCCAACATGGCATCAGAGCCGAAGGTTGCAAGATTACAAGTTTTGATTCAAGTTTCTTGATCTACTGATCAAAAGACATCGAGGGGAAGACACCAAGGATGTTGGGGAAGATAATGCATGATCAGAACCAACGGAAGTTGCAAGATAGCAACGAATTCGATCCAACGAAGATTGAAGGCACAAACGTTGACACCAAACGTATTGGTGGGATAAAACTTTGTTGGGACTGAAAGTAACAACAAAGGGAAGGAGGAAAAAAAAAAAAAAAAAAAAAAAAAAAAAAAAAAAAAAAAAAAAAAAAAAAACTGTACAGGGATGTTGTTGGTGACTTACATCATCCGACAACAGAAGAAGAAGGATACCTTTGTTGGTGTCTTGCACACGACAACAAAGAAGGAAGAATATGCCTGTTGCTATACAACGCAACAAGAAGAAAGGATACGACGAGTCAAGAAGAAGGATACTTTGTGTTAAGACAACCGGTTGACAAAAGAGAACACAAAAGGGAATACGCGTTATAAACGCAAGAAAAAAGGCGTTGCTTGTGGATGTGATAAGGTATACCGATTGAGAAAACAATCAAAGATTGTTTTGGAAGACGCTCGCAATACAAGGAAGGACAACAACAAGAACAAAACAGGCTGATCACTTGATTTTGTAAGAAGAATACCGACGGGTATTAGGAGTTGTTGAAGATATGGTGTGGAGGAGTATTGTGGAACGCGGACAAGCAACAATGGCAACAAAGTCTTAAGCATATCGCTAACTTTGTTGAAGAATACTACCGTCGAGTAGTAAGAAAAGAAAAAAGCAACATCGCTTGTTTTTTTTTGGAAATACCAAGAGGTATTTGAGAGAAAAGGATACTTGTGAAGGACTTGGAACGTAAACAACAACAAATACGAAGTTTGATTGTGGCCAAGAACACATTGGATGTTTTTTTGGAGAAAGAAGCCGAGACAAAAAGAGGTCTAGGGCACACACACGCCTTGTACCAAGTCGACACAAAAGAAAGAGAAAGACAACGTGACAAGAAGTAAACAACGAAAAACGACAACACGTTGGCAAGACAGGAAGAAGGAAAGAAAGAGACACGGAGAAGAGTATGAAGACTTGAAGATTCAAGACTTAAGCAATTAGGGGGGAAAATGTTAGACCTTGTAATTGCATAATTCTTGAAAGACAAAGGACTAAACATGTATGATAGATAGTTTACAACCGAATAGCGGTTAAGTTAGTTAAGAGTTGGTTATTGCAGAAAGTTAGTTATTTCTGTAAGGGTATGTCGTTTGGTTAACAACCATTCGAACAGACATGATGGTTCACTCGCAACCATTCGACTAGTATAAATAGTTTAGTACATGTAATCTGTAAATGTGTGTCTCTTTGTACAATGTAACCTACTGTTATGTTGATTAATAAAAGAATCATTTCTTGTCAATCTTGTTTATATATCGATCCTGGAATTATTGTTTGTAGACCTGTGAAAAAATCCAACATCCATGGCCTCATCTATTTTCAAACTCTTACAATACCCATTCAGCAAACTGTTATAGGTAACAACATTAGGGACAAGACCTCTAAACACCATTGAATCAAAAACTGTCTTTGCTTTGGTCATTTCATCACGCAAACAGTAACCATCAATAAGTGCATTGTAGGTCACTATGTCTGGAACAATACCTCTATCAAGCATGATGCTGATAACATCCTCCGCTTCGTCTACTTTACCTTCTTTACAAAATGCATCAACTAATATATTATAGGTATGCACATTTGGAGAGATCCCAACATCCAACATTTCTTGAAGCATCTTAGAGGCTTCATCCCAACGACCTAATTTACAAAGGCCATCAATCAAACTGCTGTAAGTGATGACATTGGGTGAGATGCCTTTTTGGAAAACCATTTCTTTGAAGAGTTTGAAAGCATCATCAATCATTTTGTCCTTGCAAAGACTGTCAATTATATTACTGTATACAACAACATCAGGTTTACAACCCTTTTCATCCATTAGCCTAAGCAATTGAATGGCAATAACATTGTTACCAACCTTGCAAAGCCCTTTAATCATTGTGGAGTACGTGACTACACTGGGTTCACAAAGTTTCTGTTTAATAAGCTTCTTGAAAAACATCTCAGCCTCAAGAATCCTATCTTCTAGTATGAGTCCATCTAAGAGTGCATTAAATATGAAGACATGTGGTACAATAGATCGCCTAAAACAATAGCCTAGGAATGCAAAAGCGTCATTGGTGCGATACAACTGACAACAACACTTGATAGCAATACTCATAGTGCAGTGACTAACAGGAACACGAAGGGCGCACATTTGTTTAAAAAGCTCAAGAGAATGAGAAAAATGCTTCATTTTGGTAACAGAATGCAACAACTGATTAAACTTAATAATGGAAGGAAAAGGTCGCATTTGAGACTGTTGATACAAAAGTTGGGCGTACCTGGTTGTTTGGCTTTGCTCTTATATCAATTCGTTCCTTAGCACTTTGTTACCTACGTACTAAGAAAAATAAACAACACCGTTAGGCTTATCGAGGGATTGTCTCCCCCGATTAGACTCCGGCGTGAGAGTAAGTAATCGATTTAGGGTTTGGTTGAAGAGTTAGGGTTGTATATCGTACCTTTAATGAGAATCGTGTGATTCTATATATAGGGGCTAAGAAACCGTGTTTCTTGCTCCTCACTCTTCGCACGCGTGGTGCTTATCCAAGGTAAGGATATCTATTCCTTGAATAGATAATCCTTATCGTTACCCGGTGGGTTAGATTGGGCCTTTGGGCTTCGTGGGCCCAAGCGTTGATACCACAGCCCATACCATTTGTCATGGTAGCCCATTCGTGATGGGCTTAAGTGTAAGTAATGTCTATCATTTGGGCTTGCGGCCCAAATATAGGCTATACGTCATCATGTCCCCCTAGTCTAGTATGCGCGGCACGTAGCCGCGGGTACTAGACTTAATGTAAGTAGCGGTAAGCGTGGCGGGAATTTAAACAAATTGTTACCGCCTTTTTGGAGGTGCAATGCACCTAATAGGTTCAAAATAGTTGCCTCGGAAATCGGGGGTAGTGTCCACGTATCACTTGGGATTCGGGAAAAAGTGTTGTACCTTTTGATCTTCCAGCCACACGTTTACTGTGAGTGGGATCCACGTGGGCGTGAATTAGGGTTTTTACCACCCTATATAAGAATGCCGCCCCCCTTTATTTTCACCACACAGTAAAATACACACACAACCACTATTTATCTTCTTCATTTTGAGAGCGTTTTTGCTAGAAAACCTTTGAACTTCCGTAGGTAATCTTTGTGTGCGTCCACTTAGGTTTAAGATGAAAATTGTCGCTCAATTAGATGAGTTTCGCTCTGTGATGTCTGTCGAGGATGTGATGCATTTTTCTTCCGACTATTTTGTGCCTTTGGATGTACATCCAGAGGCGCCAGATGTCGATGCATGTATAGCAGACTTCCCCGAAGGGAAGATAGGTTTATACAAGAAATTTCTTGAGTATGCTAACTACCGCGTACCTATATCTGTATTTCTGAGCGATTTGCTCAATTACTATCGCCTTCACATCTCTCAGCTGCACTGTATAGGTGCGGCGAAGGTGTCTAATTTTGAGATAAACTGCCGTTTATTGGCGATAGAACCCACCGTAGACTTGTTCCGCTGCTTTTACCACTCAACATGGTCAAACGGTTGGGTATCCTTTGCGAAGCGCCCGGGGGTGTTTCAGTGTTATACGGAAAAAGTTGACGCACTCAAGAATTGGAGAGAATATTTCTTTTGGGTAGACGACGTGGTCTTTCCCTCCAATTTTGAGTTTTATACTCAGGCGTCCTTACCAAAGGATGGGCGTCCCGCACCCGGTTCATATAAGATTGCTGACGCGCAGACGTTAGATGCCAATCGATTGGCCATTAACCCTTATCCGGAGGAGTTTTTGGTTCATGTAGGATTGAGTCGCGCGTATTTTGGCGCGGCAGATGAGGTTCCCACTTTCCTAAGTGAGGATGGCCGGGGTGGGTGTTCATCCTTTGTAATTGTTTGTAAGTATTTTATTCTTTTTCTTCGCGCATTTGCCAACTAACTTTCGTTGTTTGCTTGCTTTATTTTATATGTGCAGAGATGGACTTGTTCGCGGTGGTGAAGCTTGACAAACCAAAGCAGGTCACCATAGGGGTTCGTCCCTTGAGGGAAGGGGAGCCGCCCCTACTTGACGCGACCGCGGGGCATTTGATTGCTCTGCCCTCGGCCGCTCCTGAGGAGACGCCCCCACTCGTAGTGACGCCTGTGCAGACTGTAGCTCCCGAGGTGGTGGCGGAGCCTACTGAGAAGTCGGTGCCGGAGGTGGAGGTGGCGCATGAAGAGGCGCGCTCAGGGTCATCTGATAGCATCCGGATCCTGAAGCCTGAGGAGGTGCTGAGAGAGGAGGTTGCGCAGAACTTAAAGCGCAAGGGAGAGGCTGGAACTAGTGGCACCAGCAAGAGGCGTCGACACGTCATCAGAGACGCAGGGTCGAACGCGGAAGAAACTTCGACCTCCGGCGCACGGTTGAAGGCTGGTGCGTCGCCGTTTCTGTAAGTGTGCACTCCTTCTATTTTTTTTTTTTCAATTACTTGTTGTAATTTTTTGCTGAATGTCTTTTGTTGCGTAGGGACGACGGCGCGAAGGATGATGAGGTTTCCTCTCCGCAGAACGAAAACAGGGAGGGGAATACCGAGGCTGTTGGTGGTGGTGAGGCGCAGCGGCTGATGGATGAGCTGGCTGCGACCACTGCCCGCCAAGCTGAGCTTGTTGCTCAGCTAAAGGGAAAGTATGATGGGGAGAGCCGTGCTCTAGCCCAGAAGGAGGAGGAGTTGGTGGCCCTCCGCGCACAATTGGCGGATACGCAAGTGGAGCTTGGGGAGTCGAGGGCGTATGCTGAGAAAATCGTCCAAGATAAGATGAGCATTTTGGCGGACCTGCTGTATGCGAGGTCGAAGCTTGAGCAGGTGAAGGCAAAAGCGTCGTGGTCGAGGGCGTATCTTGAAGAAAAAAGGGCAGAGCATTATGCTAGCCTGCAAGAGTTCAAGGAGCGCATGGAGAAGACGCTCGTGATGTATGAGGAGAAGCTGCGCGCCCTCAGCATCGAGTATGACGAGGAGCTGTATCCTCATCTTATGTCTGTGATAGCCGAGCGCAGGTATTCTTACGCCCTTGTCTTTTAAATTTGCTTGTTCGCTCTATTGCGTATCTTATTTTATTATCACTTTGTGAATGCAGGTGGTTGATCAGCCATGGGCTTCGTCTGGCAGCTCTGAGTACTTTGGAGTCTGCGGAGGTGGTGGAAGCCTTTGGGAAGGTTGTTCACTGCGCGATGGCGCGTGGCCGTTCGCAGGTCATGGAGGAGCTCCGTGAGGCCAAGTTGTTGGAGAAAGACTTGGCGGAGATTCCTGGTTATAGCTCAACGGCGTACGATGAGCTGGTGCAGGCGATGGCGGGGCTAAAGGTTCTTGAGTTGCCGCATATAGGGAGGTTGGAGCGCGACCAAGATGACCCCATAGATGTGCTCATGGCGGGTCTGACGTTGCAGCGTCATCTTGGGGAGAATGCTAAAGAGGAGGTAGATTATTATCTCAAACCTGATGTCTCGCAGCTTCAAGTCCCAGTTTTTGCGCGGCCCCGTGATATCCTCAAGCCTTTTGCACTGGAGAAGGAAATCCCTTTGAAGGAGGTGCTAGAGCGTCACGAGCAAAGGGTTGCCATAAAGAAGGGTATTAAGGGCAAGGCTGTGATGTGCGGCATCGGTGCTGCGCACCTTCCTCGATCTGATGGCGTTGCCGTGAGTGTTCCAACTGTGTCGCTCCAGGATGCTATAACCTTGAGTAAGCTGAAGGAGGCGGGGAGTTCCGCCGCTCCAGAAGAGAGCCATGATCATCGCCATAGCATATAGGTTGTTTGTGAACTTATGTATTTTTCCTTGTAATTTAATAAATATGGAATAAGATACATTTTGTTATAAGTTCATAACTTAAATATACTTGCATTGTTTGCTAAGTTTGATTATTGACTAAGTCCTGTAAGTGCGTAACTTAAGGATACTTGCATTGTTTGCTAAGTTTTATTTTTGACTAAGTCTTTTAAGTGCGTAACTTAAGTATACTTGCATTGTTTGCTAAGTTTTATTTTTGACCAAGTGTCTTGGCTCGTTATATTGCTAAACTCGTATGGTGTACTTGATATATGCGCATCCGTCGTGGGGTGCGCATGAAAAACTTACTTTGATGTCTCAAGAGTAAGGCGCTTAGCAAGGATACGTGATCCGATGTTGATGGGTTTGCAACCCTCTTACTCAACAAGTTAATTAGTAGGTTAACTTATCCTTTATGCCTTCGTGGGTCTTTAAGTGGTGCATGCACGCCATGTAGGCAAAAATATAAGATAGACAATATTGACATATATGCAATAAAGTAAAAGTGCGCTATGGAGTTAGCTAGAAACCATAACATTTTATTAATACTTGCAAGTTTATTGAAAAAATGGAAAACATAATTCCTAAAAAAGAAAAGAAAGACAAACACTTATTGGGCACCTCGTAGGGTGTGAGTGTGTTTGTGTAAGGGCCGTAGCCTAAAAGTAACATCTTTTGAGATTACAGATGTTCCAAGTGCGCGCTAGGTCGTGACCTTCCATATCGCGCAACCTGTATGCGCCGTTGCCGAGCGCGTCTGTGACCTCGTAAGGTCCTTCCCATTTGGGTCCGAGCTTGCCTGTGTCTTCTACGTGGCTCGCGTCATTGGCGCGGTAAACAAAGTCTCCTGGTCTGAATGAAGTGTTTTTGACTTTTGCATCATAATACTTCTTCATTTTTGCCTTAGCCTTTGCTTCACGTATAGCTGCGCGTTCGCGTCTTTCTTCCAGTATATCTAAGTCTATGCGCCGTTCCTCATCATTTGTTGTGATGTTGACCTCTGCCGTGCGTATAGTTGGCATTCCTATCTCGGCTGGTATGACGGCTTCTGTTCCATAGACTAAGGAGAATGGCGTGTCACCAGTACTGGTTTTGATTGTCGTGCGATGCGCCCACAAGACATGCGAGAGCTCATCTACCCATCTTCCTTTATGTCTGTCAAGGCGCGCTTTTATACCTTCGCCTAGACTGCGATTAGCGCGCTCAACTAGGCCATTGGTTTGTGGGTGTTTGACTGAAGCAAAGTGTTGTGTGATGTTTAATTGTGCGCACCAATCTTTGAATGGGTTATCACAGAATTGTTTTCCGTTGTCTGATACGATCTTGCCTGGTAGGCCGAAGCGACAGACAATATTGTCCCAGACAAAGCGCTTGACTTGGTTTCCTGTAATGTTCACCACTGCTTTTGCTTCTATCCACTTTGTAAAGTAGTCTATGGCTACGATGAGGAACTTTATTCCTCCAGCTGCGACGGGGAAAGGTCCTGCGATGTCAATACCCCATTTGTAAAATGGCCATGGTGAGGTGATTGGTGTTAGCTCGTGCTGTGGTCGGCGCGGAATAGGCCTATGTACTTGGCAGTTGCTGCACTTTCTTATTAGATCGCGTGCGTCGCGGTGCATTGTTGGCCAATAGTATCCTGACCTTAGAGCGCTTGCCACCACGGATCGTGGCCCTGAGTGCATACTACATGACCCAGCGTGAATTTTGCGGAGTACGTAGTCTGCTTGGAGGGGTCCAACACATCTGAGCCATGGTTGTAAGAAAGATCGCCGATAGAGTGTGTTGTCGCGTAATTCGAATCGTTGCGCTGTGCGCCGTATTCTTCGAGCGTCTTTATTATCTTGGGGTAGGATTCCTTTGCTAATAAATTCGATGATATGTGTCATCCACGTAGGATCTTGTTCCTCTATCACCGTTGATATCTCCATATCCAAGATTGACTTGTTTTTTAGGGTTTCTACCAATACCTGTTTTGAGAGGTGTGCGAAGCTTGTGGATGCAATCTTGCTGAGTGCGTCCGCCTTCCTGTTATCTCCTCTAGGTACTTGTTTAATTGTGAACCTATCAAAGTTTTTAATCAAAGATTTTGTCTTCTCCAGGTATTGGATCATGTGATCATCCTTGGCTTCGTATTCCCCTAACACGTGGTTAGCGACTAGACGCGCATCTACATTTGCTTCTAGGTTGCGAACACCCATTTGGATTGCGATGCGTAGTCCGGCTAGTAGGGCTTCGTATTCTGCCTCATTGTTTGTGGCTGTGAACTCAAAGCGTAGCGCGTAGGTGAATTCCGTACCTTCTGGATTTGTGAGGATAAGGCCTGCGCCTGATCCATCTGCGCATGAGGATCCATCTGTGAACAAGGTCCACGGTTCCTGTAGGTCCGTTTTTGCTGCAGGGGTCAGGCTGTCGCTATCTGGCTTCTCCACGATAAAATCGGCTAAGACTTGTCCTTTGATTGCAGTGCGCGGCCTGTACGAGATGTTATACTCACTTAGCAGTACACTCCATTTTTGTAAGCGTCCTGATACATCCGGTTTGGAGATAACTTGTTTAATTGGCTGATCAGTGATTATCGCTATTGGATGCGCTTGAAAGTATCTGCGCAGTCTTTTGGATGCGAACACTAGAGCCAAGACCAGCTTTTCCATAGCACTGTAGTTAACCTCTGTTTTCTTTAGGGCTTTGCTTACAAAGTATATGGGTGTCTGGACGGAGTCTCTGTCTGTCAATAGTACTGCGCTAACTGATCCATGGGTTGCCGATAAGTACATGATTAGTTCTTCCCCTGGTCGCGGTGCGACGAGTTTGGGAAGAGATGCCAGATGGTGTTTAAGTTGTTGGAAAGCTTCTTCTGCTTCGGGAGTCCAGCGAAAGTCTCCCTTTTTTGTGCACTTCGTAAGTGTTTTAAAGAGGGGAAGGGACTTGTCCGCTGACTTAGATAAGAAGCGATTCAGCCCTGCTAACTTTCCATTTAGTGACTGGACTTCTTTGAGTGTGCGCGGGGAGGGGAGATCAATAACAGCCTTTGTCTTCTCTGGGCATGGTTTGATTCCATCGGGTTCTATCAAATATCCGAGGAACATGCCTTCAGTTGCGCCAAAGGTGCACTTTTTTGGATTCAATTTCATGTTTATCCGCCCCAACGTTCGGAATGTTTCCTCGATGTCGCGCACCAATTCGTCCTCTGTATGGCTTTTTATAACAAGGTCGTCAACGTAGACTTCCAAGTTGCGGCCTACTTGTTTTTCGAAAGCTATGTCCACCAGCCGTTGGTATGTCGCGCCTGCGTTCTTTAAGCCAAAAGGCATTTTTGTGTAACAGTATACCCCTTGACTGGTGTGGAAAGCTGTTTTTTCTTCATCCTCCACTGCCATTTGGATCTGATGGTACCCTTTATATGCATCTAGGAAGCACTTGAAGGGGTACCCACATAAGGACTCGACCTTCCAGTCTATCTCTGGCAGTGGATAGCAGTCCTGCGGGCATGCTTTGTTGAGGTCCGTGAAGTCCACGCACATCCTCCAACTACCATCGCTCTTCTTTACCATAACTGGGTTTGAAAGCCAGTCGTGGTAGTATACTTCGCGCATGATGCCCGCGTCTACTAACTTGTGTACTTCTTCCAAAATAGCCTTTGCACGATCTGGTGCCTGGCCGCGCTTCTTTTGTCGTATTGGAGGGTATCCTTGTCGGATTTGTAACTTGTGCTCTGTGATAGAGCGAGGTACTCCCGTCATATGCTTTGGTTCCCATGCAAAGATGTCTAGATTCTTTTGCAAGAGTGCACATACGGCTGCTTTACCTTTGTCAGATAAAGATCCTCCGATCAAAACTTGTTGTTCTGGATAATCTGGGTGAATAGCGACTTTTAAATTTGGCGATTTTTTCGTGCGCTGTTCTGGAATAGTCTCCGCTTCAGTTGTTACTGCGATGCATTCTCTTGGTGGTACCGTTGTGTTGTAGAGAGTGACCACTCCTCCTTTAACTGGGAATTTAAGCATTCCGTGTGCTGTGGATGGTACTGCGCGCATGGATGATATTCCCGGTCTTCCAATTATACCATTGTATGGTGAAGGAGATTTTATTACCATAAAATTTATCCATGTCGCGGTTGAGTGTTGTTCATCTCCTACGACCACCAATAAGCGTAACTGCCCCATGGGCCAAATCTTTTCTCCTGTGAATCCTGTTAGTGACATTGTAGCTGGTGTCAACTGACTTTGGATTTCAGGTCGCAGCCTTTTGAAGCAGTGATCATACATGATGTCTGCGGATGCTCCTCCATCAATATACATGCGGTGGATGTCGTGTCCCCCTGTATGTATTTCAATGGTCAGAGGTTCCACGACTGCGTTGTCCGCAGCTATTGTAGGGAAGGATATCTCTTTCTCTGGAGAGAATTTTTGGCTGACTTTTTGCTTTATTTTGCGCTGCCATGATTGTATCATGTATATAGTATCAGCCTTTTCCTTTGGGGGTTCTTTCTTGCCCCCATTTCTCTGTCTCTCTTTTCCTTCCTTGATGTTTTTTACGAGGTGGTCCATCCTTCCTTCTCTCACTAATTTTTCGATTAGTTGTTTCAGTTGGACGCACTCGTTAGTTGTATGGCCCTTTTGGCCGTGGTACTCGCAGTATCCACTACCTTGGCGTTTTTCTTCTGCCGTTTTAATTGGTGGTGGTCTTGGGAAGTTCGCACCTTCTGTTGCAAATATCTCCCTTGGAGTTTTAGTGAGAGGAGTATATTTGTCGTTGTCTCTTCCACTGCGGTAATTCCTGCCGCGGTTATTGTTTTGATCATTGGATTGTCTCCGCGGCTGTTCTTGTTGCCTATAGTTTGAATATCCTTTTTTGCTATCCGCAGCAGCTTCTTCTCCTTGTATAAAGGATCTAGTGCGCTTTGTTAGCTCGTCAAAGGATTGTGGAACTTTGTCATTAAGCTTCCGGATGAGTTCTGGGTTATTGATCCCATTCATGAACCCTGAAATTTTTAGAATTTCAGGACATGCTTTGACTTGTATGCACTCATCCTTGAAACGTTCCATAAAAGCGCTGGTGGATTCCCCTTGGCGCTGTTTCACTCTTGCTAGCTCCACAGGGTTTTTAGCGCACTTCTTTCGCTGGGTGAAGTTGTGGCGGAATGCTTTCCGTAATTTCTCAAATCCACCAATGCTCCTACGTGGGAGTTTGCTAAACCATGTGCGCGCGTTTCCTACTAACGTGGAATTAAACATGTGGCACCACACAGGTTGTGGCCAATTTTCGATTGTTGCGGCTGACTCGAAAATTTTTAGGTGATCGTCAGGATCACCTGTTCCATCATACGTTTTTACGTTAGCGGGCATGCGCCTGCATTTGTGGTCTGAGTAATCGCTGATGCGTCGCGTAAACGCGTCAATTTTCTGGCGTCGCCATGGGAGGGACATATCTTCATTCTCCTCCTCGCGACGTCTTCCTCTTGACTTCCAATGTCCTGTTTCTTTGTCCTCGTTGTCCGAGGAGTCGCTGGAAGAAGAGTAGTCTCGCTTTCGGCGCTTGCGCCGGCTTCTTTCAGAAGAAGAGCCTGAGGGATCTCTGCTTGGGGATCTCCTCCTCCCCAATCTATCTTGTATTCGCCTACTTTCAGGTTTGGAAGATCCTTGGCTTGGCGAATGTTGAGGCCCTAATCGATCGTGTATTCCCCGACTGCCAAGTCTGGAATGGACATTGGTGCGCCTACCGCTGTCTCCAGAATTTTGTGAGTCAGGTACCGCACCTAACCTATCATGGACAGAGGTACGTTCTGTACGTCTTCCTCGCGGGTGACGTGGTGGTGATAGTTCGCGCTCTGGACCAAAATTAAGTCGGGCTTGTAGGTCCGTGTTTGCTCTTCTTGTTGCTTCTTCTTGCATGAGGGCGTTTAATGTTTCATAATTTTGGGATACAAAGTTTCCCAAAGTCAGATCCGGTGCGTCCTCAGTTGTTGCAAGAATTTCTTCCTCAGTGTTAGGCGCCCTGTTCCGTTCAGGAGCGCCTGGCGGCACAGTGTTGTTCACTGCGGGTGTAGCCTGATGAGGAGTGGTGAAGAGGGTGCGTTGGAGTTCCTCAACGCTGGGGACCTCTAAAGTAATCCTGGGTAGTTCTACCGCTGGGGGAGGTTGGGTTGTCCGTGCCTCGTGGTGACCAGGTGTGCTGGTTGTCCTAGCGACTTGTCTGGAGGTTGGATCTTGTTGATTCTTCCTCAGATGGTCACGTTTTTCTGGCTGCGGAGTCCGCTGGCTCGAATTCTTATGTTTCGTCATTCTAGTTCTTAGTAGGGTCCCACGGATGGCGCCACTTGTTGATACAAAAGTTGGGCGTACCTGGTTGTTTGGCTTTGCTCTTATATCAATTCGTTCCTTAGCACTTTGTTACCTGCGTACTAAGAAAAATAAACAACACCGTTAGGCTTATCGAGGGATTGTCTCCCCCGATTAGACTCCGGCGTGAGAGTAAGTAATCGATTTAGGGTTTGGTTGAAGAGTTAGGGTTGTATATCGTACCTTTAATGAGAATCGTGTGATTCTATATATAGGGGCTAAGAAACCGTGTTTCTTGCTCCTCACTCTTCGCACGCGTGGTGCTTATCCAAGGTAAGGATATCTATTCCTTGAATAGATAATCCTTATCGTTACCCGGTGGGTTAGATTGGGCCTTTGGGCTTCGTGGGCCCAAGCGTTGATACCACAGCCCATACCATTTGTCATGGTAGCCCATTCGTGATGGGCTTAAGTGTAAGTAATGTCTATCATTTGGGCTTGCAGCCCAAATATAGGCTATACGTCATCAGAGACATTTGATCGAACAGGTTCAAAGCATCATTCAAGTTGGAAACTTTTTGATACTTAGATTTAGAATCATGAGTTGAAAAAGAGTTGGAATGAATAAAGGAAGCTGAAAATGTGTTGAGAGGAACAAATCCTAAACAACCAAAATGGAAATATTGAAAAGGGGATTTAAGGAAATTGTTGGTGAATAATAAATTACCTCTCTTATTAAATTTGAAGAAAGCAGATTTTGAGCGAATCATTATCATCTTGGCCGCCATCTCCCAAAGACGAGCGATTGTTTGTTTGTGTGGTTAACTGGGAAATGAAACAGTCAAAAGAGTCATGTTTTATTTGTGTTTCACCAAACCCAAAAGCTCACTTTTACTTTTGATTCAGATATCTCACTATTTTGTCTTATTCTAAAAAAAATACGGAGTATAAAGAAACGAATCAAATACTTGTATATGTTCAATAAGATTTAAAAAAAAAAAAAAAAAGGTAGTTATCATCTATTGATCATTTGATCATGCTCGCTTGTTTTGTTTTTTTCACGAAGATCAATAAATCTCTTTATCGCCAAGTGTCCATGTTTAATAGTCCGGACTCCAGATGACATGTACTCACCATAAAACAATAAAACATAAATAACGCCAAGAATGGCAAGTAATTGAATATTTCAAGAGATTTTAATAGCTTGTGCTTTGTTAATTTAACGAGGAGCAGTAGCTCGCAGCGTTGCGGCGGGGTTATTTGCTATATTTTTGGATTATTGTAAGTGCGAGTCGTGTGAAAGTAGGTGCTTACATTATGGCTGTTGTTGTTTACAGAGCCTAAGAGGTAGATGCTAGAGCTATCATGTTAAAAAAAAACCACCTGAAGGCAGCTTTAAACAATGTAAAAAAAAATGTACTATTTTACAATGCAGGCTACAAACTCTTTTAAAAGCGCAATCCAAAGAACTTTCTAGATTATCCTAAAAAAAATATGACAACTCTCAATGTATTGAAAGCAGTTGTTTCAGCCGTCTTGCCTTTCAACCGGATATTGTTTCTCTCATTGGCATTTGAACCTTAAAGTAGCCACCGAATGATTTTCTGCACACCAACAAAGTCACAATGTAGGTAGTAATGACATTGCTTTTTCATTAGATATACATTAATAAAGTTTTGTGGTACTTAAAAAATAAAATTATCAAACATATACAAAACTTCTACTCGTATACCATTGCAAAATTTTACATGATCTAGCAATTTGTCTAAAAGTAACGACAAAAACTATAAGGGTCAAGTTGCGCTAAGCTAATCATTACTTTCCTAACAAAGTTTTAATCTTACTTATAAACGTAATTTTAAGTTCTCGTGAGATGTCTAAGCATTTTAGAATTAGTTTTCTACTTGCCTTACCAAAACATGTTGGTACCTATAAAAGTAAATCATTAATGGCATTTATTGGACTACACTTAATAATAGGAAGTTCGTAGCTTCAGAGATGACATAAGAGAATAGTAAAATACTTCTTAAAAGAGCTTACCAAGGTATGCGCAGTGAACTCGTCTTAAACAACTTCTCATGCTTCTTAGTCCTGTGTATGAGAGTGTAGTCCTTCCAAACTCCTTAGCACTTTACTTGAACTCCTTAACCTTTGTTGCAACATTTGTCATCTTATTTTCAATGGACACTGTGTATAACAAAATGATCAAGAAAGCCAGTCGATTCTAAAATAGGATGCAGAACATCAGAAGCAACCCACATATTCATTTCCACAAAATGCACCTACAAGGTTGCACAAAAGTAATAAGCTTCGTGCCACATTGATAAAAGAAAGAATACTACAGTAAAAAAGATGGTACCTCATAGCATCCTGAGCTCATAGCCTGTATGCTAACAAATCATGTACCATCGTATAAGATCTAACAATCGACCAGGGCTCAAAGATGTAGTACAACCGCCAGCAGCCATACAAAGTAGATGTGTCTTTCTTAATACACCAAATTAACCTTATAGGAAAAACATAAGGGAGTGTTTGGGATTACCTGTTAAACTGGTTGTCTGGTACGTAGCAGGCTCCAACACAGAAGTATCTGTCCGAGACGGGAATATAAGGTGCCTAATAGTAACTTTTGACGATTGACGTTACCTAACATACACAATGTCATTGGTTTTAGACTTTAGTCAATACGATAGTGCAATGTAACAGGTTTGTAAAAATAAACGTACCCGTGTAGACTTAAAGAGGTTCTTCTTAAAGTCGGTGAAAACCAACTTACCACAATACTTATTCCGTCAATAATTTTATCAAACACGTTGCCAGCACTAATTCCGCCTATTTCATCCAACCAATTACAAAAGAACATGTAAACAAACCATATTATAAATCATCTTCTTCCCTATCTGATTTTATACAGTAAACATAAGAAAGAATACCTTAAACATATGACATCTCTTTGTAGACTTTTGATTCAAATTCACAAAGAAAAGCCCTTTCAAGCCCTCATCTTCCCTATTACAAAAGATCATAACACAATAGTTATAAATTATTGAAACCCACAATTAAATGGTGCAGAATGACTGAAATACGTGAAGAGTCAGTTTTGAAACCCACAATTATTGAAACCCGCAAGGTGGTTGTTTTGGCAGTAACCTGGTCAGTAACCCTGAACAATCATAGATGTTGATGTTCCTCTGGATCTTTGAACCCAACTTTTTGCATTCATGAGGATTAAGATGGTGGTTCCGGATAAGAATGACTGAATAAGAGAGGCGGTGACATATGTGTTCTAGAAAAAGACCCACGCTGAGTATTGGACTACGTGATTGTGAGGTTGAGCTACGTTTGATCCACATCCAGCCCACCGATGGGCTCAAATTATAATAATTTTTTAACAACCTCGGAATCCCCGTCCTCAAGAAATGTTCTATATAGACAATAATTTTGAAGATGGTATATTCATCAGTTCCGGGGCCGGCTTTGAGGGTGTGCAAGGTGAGCGATCGCATAGGACCCTAAAATTTGTAAGGGTCTCAAAATTTGTCTCGTTAATACTTATATGTATGTGTACGCATATTTTTCACAAAGAAAAAAAGTATATGGATGAGAAAGTATCTTAAATAAGTAATATGTTAAAACGTTTAGCTAACTAATTATATTATATCTTATACATAGTGACACCTTATATATATTCTTTAGCTAAAGGCCTCATTATTTAATTTCATCCAGGGCCCTCAAATTTTTTATAAATTCATGAGACGGCCCTGATAAGGTCGCATCAAGTATATCAAAAGGTCGACCATTTTAATTGCTTAAGTTGTCTATCTTTGGGTGTCATATGTGATGCATAATTAGTAGCAAACTAGCAATAGATCCTTCTTTGCTTCGTTGCTAGTTTTGATTATCTTTTATATCTCTTGGTTTGGTTGAACCATGAAATTTAGTCGTATTTTGTGTTGGATTTGCATGCTTGTCCTTGTTAATTGTCCAACATGCTCATTATTTATTTATTTATTTATTTTAATGAAAATATGAAGAATATATTAACACCACAACTTATAAAAGTGACATTCTAGCAACTAAAAAAAAAAAAAAAAAACAACCGAATGTAGTTATTTACTCCACAATGATTAAAGGGCCTTTGCAAGATACGTGATTATGTAGCAGCCGTTGAGTTGCTTAAGTTAAGGTTGTATGGGCTGAAGAATAAAAATGGTATGAGCCTAATCAGGCTGCAAGGTTTGATTACGCTGGTTTTGGATTTGTTGATTTTACAAAGACTACTTATGATACAGCTATGGCATACGCACAGTCTAAGTTTTACAAGCACATAAACTGATCATGTATGAAAAATCATGCTAAGTAGACAAAAAGAACATAAAGAGATGTTACAGTATCTATCAATATAGCAATATTTGACTACAACAAATAAAATTAAGTGCGAATTGTGAAGTCATTGGCTATGTTTGGCAAAAGTAGCTGTGAGCAGTAGCAGTGAGCTGTGAGCGGTAGCTGTGAGCAGTAGCCAAAAAAGCTCACAGCTTCATAAAGAAGCATTGGGAAAATGAGCTTTCCTAAAAAATAGCAAAGCCCACAGCTCTCATGCCAAACGAACACTAAAAATAAAAAAGTTCGTTGTTCACCGCTCATTGCCCAAAAAAGCTCCAAAAAGCTTTGTGCCAAACATAGCCATTGTAAGGGGTTAGCAACACACCCATCACCTTAAATCCTTCACTCACTTACAACCAATCCCCTTATGCCACATCATTCTCCCACTTTTTTCTTCACTCACCCATTTTTTTGTTGGCATCACACCACTCACCCTTCACTCATTTTTTTTTTCTTTAAATTCTATTAAAATTTATTAAAAGACTAAAATTTCATTAAAATTAAATAAACATTACATAATCTTATTAGAAAACATAAAATACCCGGAATGTGATGTCGAGCTTCGTGTGCTTCGTACAAACATGCAATATCATGGCTTGTTGGCCTACGTAGGTAATCTTGACCGTATATCTGAATAATAGCCTCACAAAAAAATTGGAGGCATTCACGTGAAGTTCTTTGTGCCATTTCTAAATATTCGTTAAACTCATCTGGTGGTGCACCGGTTGCGAGTTGTTTTATGGCATACGAACATTTTTGTATGGCTGTGAAACTTTTTTCATTCTAGCATCATAACCTAGGGGTGTGCACGGTTCGGTTTGGGTCGGTTTTTGGCTAAAACCGAAACCGAACCGAAATGTTCGGTTTTTATAGAACCCAAAACCGAAACCGTTCGGTTTTTGGCGGTTCGGTTTTTTCGGTTTCTTATCGGTTTCGGTTCGGTTGTTTCGGTTTCTAACCATTCATATTTGGGCATGGAAAATTTATAACAACAAACTTACTGTATTACATAAAAAATTGGTTATTCTTATTTCTACTTTTTTATTTTAATCTAAGTATAATAATGTTTATTCATAATTCTATAATTACACATATATACTCATATAGATGATACACACACATGCACGTGAATATACACATAGTATGATCATCGTCATATATTTATTGATATATTTTCAAGTAAAAACATGTTACGACAAATACACATATAAACATAAACGTTAAGATAAATATATTATAAATCTACCCACAAAATGAATATGTATTTATAAATTTTATTTATTTAGTTATTTATTCATTTTATATTAATTATATATTATTATATAATAAAATCGGTTCGGTTCGGTTTTTGGACGAAAACCGAAACTGAACCGTATTTTTCGGTTTTTGAAAAATTAAAAACCGAACCATCGGTTTTAGTTTTGGTCGGTTTACTCAGTTCGGTTTTTTCGGTTTTGTTTGCTCACCCCTATCATAACCTTCCTGAAAATACTCGAATCTAGCCTCAATAGCTTGCGTGATTTTTAAAAATAAACTTTTAGGCATACGATACATATCTTCAAAAAATTGACCGTCGAATTTCGGATTTTCACAAAAATAATCACGATGCAATCTTTGTGCAGCATTGACCTGATTGCGTTTTACTAATTTTCGTGTCGACCCAGCCGTATCTTCTTCATCTTCGTCAATCACGGCAGCAAAAACATCGAGACTATTCTTTTATGCTCCATATAGTTTTTTTGAATCGGTAGAATTTTTTGGGGATCGATACAATTTTTTTTGCTCGGTAATTTTTTTTTTTTGTGTGCAGTTGGTTTTTTATTTATTTTTTTTTGTTGGTAAACTTTCACTTTTGATCTACAATATATACTCAATTTAAAAAAACTATCCGTTAATCCCCCCAACGGTTGAAATTTACTTTCCAACGTTCCAATTTCTTTTCTTTCTCGTGCGGTAAACTTCCCCGCAAAACAACCTCCCCGTGTGGTAAATGTGGAACGGCGGCGGTGTTCCCGCACGGGAACCACCCCGTACCGTGCCTCCCCGCACCCATTGCCAACCCCCTAATTAAATTGTCAAATGACCAAACACAAGAAGCCCAAATCAAAATTTGGTATTGTATCCTACTTTCAATATTTTGTAAGTTGATGCGTGGGAATCGCACCTTGCTTTACCTCTCGAGGGATCTCGAGAAGCTTACAACCCCCACCAGGCAGTGTACCTGATCGTTGTAGTATAGTATAGTGACAAGTACCGGGGGATTGATCGTTCAGCTTAGGAATAGTGTCGCTAGGATTAGAAAACCTAATTAATAGTTCTAGAGGTGAAAGATGATTATTTTTGTATTTTTATATTTTATGAAAGCAAGTAAAATCTCGGGTTTTGAAGGAGTGGGCGGAATTAGTTGCTATTCAACTAACCCAAAGCTAAGATGCAATCAAAATAAAATAATAAAAATGAAATTAAACTATTTATACTAAGGTTGTGAGCAGTGGTTGGAGAAATTGTGTTTACTTAGACTTCACTACTCCCTAGATATCTTTTACATGTTAATTACTTGTTACACTTGTATGAATGACGGATTGTATTCCTTAATACCATTCGTGGGGTGGCATACATAACTCCCCAACTCTATGAGCTCTTATCTCCTCCTACACCATGACCCAGCACAACTATAGGGATTGTAAACAGTGGCTCATGCATTAAATACAACCAATAAAGACCTAGTACGCCTCGGTTCATGTTTCTTAAGACGTTCAAGCATGTTACCATTTGGAGATCTGCCAGTTTTCTTAAGCCTAACATATAAATCATTCATTCAAAACAAGAATAGACAAGTAATCAACACGTAATCAACATCTAGGTTTCATTAGATCTAAGCAAACACAAGAGAGATCTAGCCTAGCATAGTAGAATTGAGACAAGAACAAGAGATAAACAACCAACACATAGACATATTGATTGAATTGAAAGTACACTTATCTCAATTACAATGCAAGGTCTCAAGGGTTTGGAACCCTTGAAAAACCTGTAAAAGAGGCACCAAAATCATCTTTAGGGTTTCACCAAAACTTCTCTCTTTTTAATGAAAAAACTAGAAAACTATATATAGGAAAAACAGTCTGACGGCGTCAAGAGTAACTTCTGACGCCGTCACCTCGCCGCCATATACTTCCTCGGACGGCCTTGATCCACTTATGACGGCCTACGTGACGCCGTCACCACCCACGGTATATTAATTTAGCCACTTTGACGCCGTCACGAGTCCTTCTGACGCCGTCACCACCTTCGATATTTAATTCTTCATGTCTGACGCCGTCAAGCTGATGGTCTTGACGCCGTCACCTTGTATTTTCAGTATGCAAATTAGGTACTTAGCCGTTTTCTTCACTTTTATGCTCCAAAAACGTCCAAAATAGCTTCTTTTCCAGAATTCACTCTCCAAACACCTAAAATCACAAAAGGAACGATTTAGGGCAATATTTGATCAAATAAAGTCGGATTCGGGCTTAAATGACCCCCTAAAAACGGATCATTTTTCGCCTCATCATACGTACACTCATCATTTCTCTTCCAAAATTCACTTTTTCCATCTATTCATTTGGCACAAGCTTACCAACCAACTTAAGTAACGTGGCATCTAGCGAACCCGATGCAATTTGACGTAAAAACAATGATAGAGTAGAAACATCAAGTGTGTAACGTCTTTCATCCATTTCATGTAAAAGCATCTCTACATCATCATAATGCTTGTTTCTTAGATATCCTTGGAGAAGATTACAGTAAACAACATTATCCGCTAGGCAACCACTCTCTGTCATTTTAAGAATCAACTGTTTTGCATCACTCAGTTGTCCCCTCTCACAAAACACATTAATCATGATTGTGTATAATTTAACATCAGGCTGCAAACCATTCAGAGTTAGTTCATTGAACAGATCTCGAGCAATATCAAGTTTGCCACACTTTCTTGCACCATCAATGAGGATACTGTACACAATGATATTTGACTTCAGCTTGCAATCACCTGACAACTGAAACATAGATAGGGCCTCTTCCACTTGATGGTTGTTGCAAAGACCCTCAATAAGAATTTGATAAGTGCATTCATTTGTTAATTGACATTTTGCAAGCATTTCATCAAAAAGTTTGCGAGCATCGCTACAACGCCCAACTGCAAACAACCCTTGTATCATGGTGTTGTAAGTAACTGCATCAGGTTCTAGACCTCTTTTAGCAATTTCATGAAACATATACATAGCCGCATCTATCTTTGAACTCTTGCAATATCCATTCAATAAACCGTTATATGTAAAAATATCTGGGACAAGACCTCTTAACACCAATGAATCAAAAGTTGTCTCTGCCTTGGTCATTTCGCCAAGCAAACAGTAGCCATCAATAAGTGAATTGTATGTCACAATGTCAGGAACAATACCTCTTTTGAGCATGATGTCAATAACATTCTCAGCTTCTTCTACTTTACCTTCTTTACAAAATGCATCAACTAATATGGTAAAGGTTTGCACATCCGGGGAGATCCCAATATCCAACATTTCTTGAAGCATCTTAGAGGCTTCATCCCAACAACCTAAACTACAAAGGCCATCAACAAAGAGCTGTAAGTGATGACATCGGGTGAGATGCCTTTTTTCAAAACCATTTCTTTGAAAAGCTTGAAAGCATCATCAATCATTCTATCCTTGCAAAGACTATCAATTATGTTGTTGTATGTAACGATATTAGGCTTACAACCTCTTTCATCCATTAGCCTAAGCAATTGAATGGCAATAACGTTATTCCCGATCTTGCAAAGCCCTTTAATCATTGTGGAGTACATAACAACATCAGGTTCGCAAAGTCTATCTTTAATCAATTTTTTGAAGAAAATCTCAGCTTCGAGAATCCTATCTTCTAGGATAAGTCCATCTAGAAGCGCACTGAATATGAAAACATTTGGTACAATACATCGTCTAAAACAAAAGCCTAGGACCGCAAAAGCGTCATTAGTGCGATACAACTGACAACAACACTTGATAATAATGGACATAGTGTAGTGATTAACACGAACATGAAGAGCACACATTTGGTTAAACATGTAACGTGAATGAGAAAAATGCTTCATTTGGGTAACAGATTGCAACAACTGAGTAAACTTAACAACAGAAGGCAGAGGCAGTCTTTGTGACATTTGATCCAACAGTTTCAAAGCATCATCCAAGTTGGCTACTTTTTGATTCTTGGAATTAGAACGACTATCATTATTTGAAGAAGAAGAATTGGAGCTAATCTGGGAAACTAAAAAAATGTTGGGAGGACTGAATCACGGACATAACTGCAAGAATGAAATGGGCTTTCTTGAATGAAGAAGAAAATTAGCTCTGAGTTTAAGTAATGAATAAACAGCAGAATTTGAGCAATTCATCATCTTCCAGAATGTTATTAGCTTCTGGGAAAATCTCAAAATTTTTAAATTGGAAGTAGATGGTAGGGAGGTTAGTAGTGACTGAATCTTTTAGAAAGAAACTAGCAGGGTACCCGCGCGATGCGGTGGGGGTAACCTGTGACTATATTTTCTGGAAATGTGAGTTATGCGGCCATATTTTTTTAACAATTAATTTACAAATAACAATAATATTAGGGTTGGATCAGTTGGAAAACCCCTTGCATCTCAACCTAGAGGTCAATGGTTCGATCCTTAGTCCCTACAAAAGGTCGGAGGTCATTTCCTATCTTAGATAGAACTGGAAGTAGCCTCTCTACCTTAGGTAGGGGTAGGCATAGTAAGGCGACCGATATTTTTATTTTTATTTCAAAAATATCCATCTTTTTTACACTATATATATCCTATACATTTTCATTTTTAATATACACTATTCACATGAACTAAATATCAAAATTAGCCCAAAATCAACTTTACCATACAAATAATATATGGCTCAATTAGTAATTAGTCTAAAACCATTTTTATCCTAAACAAACTTTAATCATCAATATCTATTATGGCCCATGATAAAACTACCAAACAATTTGTGATATCATTTGGCTATCCCAATTAACAACCAAACCGTTATATAACCCAAATGTTAGGACTTATAAATACGTTTAAAAAACCTTAATTACCTCATTCATGCCCTAATTTACGCAGCCATGATTTGCAGCCACACAAACATCACTTACTCTTCCTTTCTTTCTTATCTCGATAACCGAACATAACCAACAATTTATGTTTGCAAGAAAATCAGACCCTTTTCGTGAATATCAAACGAAAACTCTCTCTCTAAGGTTTTATGTTGTGTTGACCGTGATGGTGGTTTTCAGATGGGGTTAGAACTGAGGTAGATTTAGATATTGGGTTTTATTGTTGCTGTATACTTTTCATTCGTGGACCATAGATGAAATAAGTTTGATGTTTGTTTTGGCTTGATTGATGATTGTTCTTTTCTTCTTTCGTTTCATCTTCGTTTTTGTTTTGATATGTAACGGTACATTTTTTTTCTTCTTTTGTGGAATGCATTAATTGGTTGAGGGGGTGACTGGTTTGTGAATTTTGGAGCCGTCCGACCTTCATCGATCTTATGGTTGCAGTGGCGGCGACTCGGTCAGCACAGGGGCAATCGGTCCAGTCAGTCGGAGCTCAAACTCACTTAGAATTCTACAAGAGTAGCTCAACTTGATTAAAGCCAGAACAATTGGAATAGTTTTCAAGTCAGTCTTGAGTAGTTTACAAGTTGTCTTAACTCAAGTACACCCATGTATTAATTTTATCGTATTGTTATTGGTTTTTTAGGTTTCTTTAGAATCATTACGAAATTCTATTCATCGTGTTATACTCAAATACCCTACTAGTATGTTACCAATAATACTTGTTTGTAATTCTTGGGTTGGTTTTTTGTAATTCTGCCTACTAACAATAATACTTAAACCCAAGACTACCCGAATAACTTGGTCCAGGTCCATGTACATAAAGCCCATTAGGAATGCAAGATCCATGAACCAATTGAACCCCTCGATTTACCAAACTGGACTGGTTGAACCGGTTGACTACTAACATAAGAATCCAACAAATGAATCGTTAGCTAAAATTCAAACATTTGACCCCCGATTCAACATAACCAAATCTTTTCGTCGTTATCTTTCTCTATAATAATTAATAACTTGGCTGATGCAGGGAAGTATTTGATAAAATGCACACACAATTGTTAAATGTTACTCAATTGTTAAATGTTGTTACTATTTCCATTCATATTTTTAGACAAATGGTGTTCCTGTTAATGAGTAGAATATGATTATTGTTATCATGCAGGTTTTACCGACCGGGTTTTAAATATTTATAAAGTTACTCGTTTACCTAAGGTCTACCTAATGCATTATCGGGCAGTGTACCCGGTCGTGTGAGGTATAGCTAGTTGGTAAAGCCGAGGTCGTCCCAAGAGCTATGTGTGTGGAGTCTATCTAAGTTTAGTGTCACGTATAAAAGGGGGTTTATAATTGTAGAGATTAATTAACTAAGAAATGTAAATAACAAAGCAAGTAAATAAGCGGAAGAGAATCAATAGGGAGAAGTAGTGTTAACCTAATTACTACTCTTGTTATTATTATGATTAGTTTTCTATAAGTGCATCCTATCGTTTCGTCTGGGGATTATATACATTTAGGATCAGAGGGTTAAATAACCTAAATCTACATTACACCTTGTCCTATTCCCGCCTATTGTAAAGACGAGAGTTCGTCGGTCGACGTGAACCTACGAAGATGCAAGAGTCATTAAGTACCTCTACTAACGTGGACAAGTCTAGCGGAATGAGGCATGGTCAGATCTTACACCCCCTCTAGCTTCTTTAAGCGTATCGCATTGGTAGGTGGTCCTAGGATTAATTCGCACATGTACGGTGATATTTCTATCACCAAGTCACATCCCCATTGGCTTGGGTCCTAGGGTTAATTCACCAAGCCTCCAAGGAACTACCAATGCTCAACACTACTAAAACTAGAGTGTCCTAAGACTCGCCATGAAAGTGTACAAACAATACGACATTAGATGCATAGAAAACTAAATAATAACAATAACAATTTCATAACAAGGCTAACACCAAGAGGTGTTTAGCCACTCATATTCATAGTTGCAATAAAACAAGAATGTAATATCACAATTGTAAACATGAATTGAATACAAATCAAATGAATGAATAAACTTATGGTTGGTGCGTGAATTCTCCTTTGGAAATGACTTGTATGCAGATTGAACTTCGTTCCTCTAGCTCCCTGAGTTTCTCCCAACTTCTGTGTGGTGAAAAGTGAATGAATAAACTCGTAATTAGGGCTGGTATTTATAGGCCCGACTTTGCTACGGCGTAGCTGAATGAGTTGCTACGCCGTAGCCTTTGTTAATATCAACTACACCATAGTTTGATCAAGTGCTATGAGCGTAGTTTCTTCCTTAGATGCATCTACGGCGTAGTTATTTGAGGAACTACGCTGTAACTTCTTCTTTGGCCACGTGAGTTCTTTACTGCCTCATTTTGGGGTCTACGCCGTAGGTGGAGAGTTGCTACTCCATAGAGCCCTTTAGTAGATCATTACGCCGTAGTCATGGTTGAGCTACACCGTAGTCTTCATAAGTTCTTGCTACGGCGTAGGTAGATGAAACCTCTACGTCGTAGTTGGTGCAGAATCCACATACTTCATATATTTTCTCTTTAGTCCTTCCATTTCCGCGTGCCTTCGTTCCTTTGCTCATCTTTACCCTAAAAACAGAATATAAACGAATAAGAGTATATAACCTAACATATGAATACAAAATATGAGTAATTAGGGGGAAATTGACACTTAAATCATGGACTTATTTGATGTTATCATGTTACTCCATCATTTATCAACTCCTGATGTCACTTGTATCGCTCCAAAGATGCTTTTGCAGCATTCATAAATCAATATGTCAAAATGACAAAATATCTAACCCGACAAAAGCCTTTTAAGAAAATACCCACAAGTGGCGCAACACTAGATTATTTTGTAACTAGAATCGAGTGTAAAACTGATCTCTCGGTGTATGTTGAATTCTATATGTTTTCTTAGGTTTTTATTAATACAAAATGTCATTCCTAATCTCTTTCAAAATGTAGGCTAGCTCTCCGTGATATCTATTTACTCTTTCTCTAATTAAAGATATGAAAGTCATTCGCCACTGTTGGTATCTTGTCTCTATGAACAATTGAATAAAAATATACTAAGTTTATTGATAAAGCAATCGTTGGTTTTACAGACTTGTTTTTCATGGGTACTTATACTTTTCTAATAGACACATACTAACCGACACAACCTTTTAAGTTTTACTGCCATAACCGAATTTAATTGTCATTCGGTTGTAGGCTTTATTTTTTGACACACTAGGACCCTTTATACATATAAATAAACGCTAAACTAATTACACAACGATTCTAAACATGGATTAATGAATTAACATCCAATACTCCCTCCTAATTTATTAATCCATGCCTTCGATATCTTCAAACTCCATTATCTTCATCTTTGAACTTTGGCTTGCTTCCACTTCCTTGATCTTCAACTTGATCATCTTTGTCACCATCCTTCATTTGTATTGCTTCGTATTCTTGAATCTCTAACACACTATTTCTAGTATCACGATCTTCTGATCCAACTTTCATGTTTCTTGACTTGATGTCTTTCTCAATCTGGCATTCCTTCTGAAATTTTGATGGCGTCTCTCAATGTTTCTTGCATTCGCCCTTGTCAACTCTTTCTTCTTCTATTAGTTTCTTATCTAAAATAACTCCATGGTCTTCTTTCTCAAACTGTTCTCTTTCTTATCATAACTCTTTCATCTTTTTACTTGTGCAATCTCTCAACTTCTTGAGGTTCTCTAACTCTATCTACATTTGTTTCTCAAATGCCATTTATCTATTTCTTATTTTCGTCTCAAACTCTTGTTTTTCCATCTCTAACTCTTGAAGCATTTCGAACTTCCAAAACTCTAATTTACTCTTCAAGTCAATATTTATCTCTGACCGCATATCTTCTAACTTTTCTTTTGGAATTTCAACCTTCTCAATGACAATTCCTTTCCTTGTCGCTTCTTCTTCTAAGGATGTAACCATCAATAACGCTGGTTCATTATCTTCGTACACAAGGTTTGCTTTTTCTTCTCTACGGTCTGGTTTTGGACAATTTGTAGCATAGTGTCCAAACTCATGACAATTATAACATTCTATTTCTCTAATGTCTCTTCTATAGTAGTTTTGATCTCCAAGGTTTCTCCTTATTCTCTCATAACTATCTTCATTCTTACTATCTCTTCCGAATCTTCCTTGTCCTCTTCCTCGTGTCTAAGTACCACCTCTTCGTCTATCATTTCGATAGTTGCTTTCATAATTTCTGTTATTCCCTTGACGTGTGAACAATGACTTCTCACTATTATCTTCCTGACTTTATTTTCTAAACTTAATCCTTTCTTCATAAGTCTTAAGTTCCCGATAATCTCCTCCAGTTTTACAATCTTAAAATCAACAATAATTTCAATGGTTGATACTACTGGTACGAATTTATCTGGTACTGCATTAAGTACTTTTCGTACTTTTGTTTGCTCATCAAACGTTAATCACATGTAGCAGCCTTTGTAACAATACTCATCAACTTCCCAGCAAATGAATCTATTGATTCATCTTCTTTCATCACAAGTCTCTCAAATTCTGATTTAAGTTGTTGCGAGTGTGTTTGTTGCACATCTTCTGTCCCAATAAATCTGGACTTTAGAGAGTCTCAAATTTCTTTCGATGTTTCACATCCCGCAACTTGCATTTGCAAATCTTCTGGTAACCCTTGAAATAGATATGCTGATGCAGAACTCTCCTTTTTTACATCAATCTCTTTTCATGTAATTGTTCCTTCTACTAAATCCCATACTCCATTTGCCAATAGTATCTTCTTCATTCTTAATGCCCATAATGTATAATTTGTATTGCTTAAAACTGGGCATTGATATGATGCTAATGGTGCGGCGACTTCTCTATAAACAACCTTGTTGTTTTCGTTTTTGTCTCCCGACATATCTTTCGATTTTGTTTTCTTCCAAAACCAATATAATTCTATTAACAGTCGAACTTAAATCTTTCTGCCTAATCACAATAATTCTCAAACGATTCTAACTTATTCTTAACGCGAATTGTAATGGGAAAGTTTTAATTTTTACTCTATTCTACTAATAGAAAAAAATTAAAATTAATATCACATGTATTAAAAATAAAACCTGTATATCTTGTGTCGCCCTTTTTGATGTAATACTTGGCGGGCCCTTTGTGCGCTCTTAGGCCCAAACACTACAACCCAACACAACTGCTCCTCTCTCCTTTCTTTATCAAAAACACGCTTCTTCCTTTATGCAGATTAGAGCTAAAACACTGGTTGCCTCTTTTCTTTCTTCTGGTTCTCTTCTAATCAAACGGTGATTAATCGGTGTTTCAATTTTCTTCTCCGGTAATGATGGTTACTTGGTTACTCTTGTCTGTTTTCTTTTCCGGCAAGCACACGGTGGTGGTTTCGCACAACCGGGTACATTTTTCTCTTTCTTTCTCTGATTCGATCTTTACTCGATCAAATCTTGTTTCTTTCTTAATTGATCCTCTGAATCAAAAACTCTTCTCTGTCTCTCTTCTTGATTGACCGGAATGCGCACGGTCTTTTTCTTCTCTTGATTGATTCCCTGAATCAATCTGTCTCGTTCCCTCTGGTTCGAACCTTCGGCTCTGATACCACTGTTGGTATCTTGTCTCTATGAACAATTGAATAAAAATATAGTAATTTTATTCATAAAGCAATCGTTGGTTTTACAGACTTGTTTTTCATGGGTACTTATACTTTTCTAACAAACACATACTAACCGACACAACCTTTCAAGTTTAACTACCATAACCGAATTTAATTGTCATTCGGTTGTAGGCTTTATTTTTGACACACTAGGACCCTTTACTTTATACATATACATAAACGCTAAACTAATTACACAACGACCCCTAAACATGGATTAATGAATTGACATCCAATAGCCACAACCGATGCAAGGGTTTGATCTCGGAGTAACTGACATGTATTATAATTCTTTAATAAGTTTTATAACTACCTAGGCGTTGCACCGAGATTAGTAATTCATAAATATGTACTAATTCATGTTATCGACATTTTAGCTCCAGCAAAACGTCAAGATGTTCAGGATGCCTTTGCTTCTACATCGTTAGCAAGCTTGGTTTAATGTATTCTACATCATGTCCTTTGTGGATGACAATAATCCAGGATTCTTGTCATTGCTAAGAAAAACAGAGCGAGAAAATGCATGAGAACACAATAAACCCTATTTGAATAGAGCAAAAACATCGATCATTACTATTTTACAGTTACCAAATGGCGTTATCCACCAGTAGAGTGAGCTGAATTGTGAATCATAGTTATGGAATCAACATTTCCAACTCTGAAGCCAGAATTGTTACTTATCAGTTATATCTGAATCAATGACTAGTTGCAGGGGATAATACAACTTTCATTAGGCTTATAAAAAGGAGCCTTTCCGCAAAATTCAACAGTCAAACTCTTGCATGTGCAGAAGCAATTTGGTGATCTGATGAGCAGCACCCATGCAGAGCTATATGGACTGGAAGGTTTTAGTTATCTAGTTTTGGATTTGATGATTTTACAAAAGAAGACTCAGATAAAGCTGTGACATCCACACAGTCAGTAAGTCTTACAAGCACATAAACTGATCAAGTATGAAAAATCATGTCTAAGTAGGCAAAAAGAACATAAAGAAGATGTCACAGTATCTACCAATTTAGCAATGTCATTTGACCACAACATAAATATAATTATGTACAAACTGTGAACTCGTTAAAATGAAACTGTCAAGAGACCAAACACATTTAGCCCGATTCAAACCTTGGTACTGTTTCCTACTTTCTACATTTGGTAACTACACTCTTCATTTCTCCTCCAATACTCACATTTTCCATCAATTCATTTGGCACAAGCTTACCAATCAACTCAAGTAACATGGCACCAAGCGAACCTGATGCAATTCGATCTAATAACAATGATAAAGTAGAAACATCAAGTGTAAATTGTCTTCCATCCATTTCATGTAAAAGCATCTCTACGTCATCATAATGATTGTTTCTTAGATATCCTTGAAGAAGATTACGGTAAGCAACATTAACCGCTAGGCAACCACTCTCTGTCATTTTAAGAAACAACTGTTTTGCATCACTCAGTTTTCCCTTCTCACAAAACACATTAATCATGATGGTGTATAATTTAACATCAGGCTGCAAACCTTTCAGAGTTAGTTCATGGAAAAGAGCCTGAACAATATCAAGTTTGCCACACTTTCTTGCACCATCAATGAGGATACTGTACACAATGATATTTGACTTCAACTTGGAATCACCTGACAACTGAAACATAGATAGGGCCTCTTCCACTTGATGGTTGTAGCAAAGACCCATAATAAGAATTTGATAAGGACATTCATTTGGTAATTGACATTTTGCAAGCATCTCATCAAAGAGTTTGCGAGCATCGCTACAACGCCCAACTGCAAAAAACCCTTGTATCATGGTGCTGTAAGTAACTACATCAGGTTCTAGACCTCTTTTAGGAATTTCATGAAACACATGCATAGCCTCATCTATCTTCAAACTCTTGCAATATCCATTCAATTAACTGCTATATATAACAATATCTGGGACAAGAACTCGTAACACCAATGAATCAAAAGTTGTCTTAGCCTTGGTCATTTCGCCACGCAAATAGTAGCCATCTATAAGTGAACTATATGTCACAATGTCAGTAACAATACCTCTTCCGAGCATGATGTTAATAACATCCTCAACTTCTTTAACCTTACCATCTTTGCAAAATGCATCAACTAATATATTGAAGGTTCGCACATTTGGAGAGATCCCAACATCCAAAATTTCTTGAAGCATCATAGAGGCTTCATCCCAACGACATAAGTTACAAAGGCCATCAATCAAACAGTTGTAAGTGATGACATTGGGTGAGATGCCATTTTTGAAAACCATTTCTTTTAAGAGCTTGAAAGCATCATCAATCATTTTATCCTTGCAAAGACTATCAATTATGTTGCTATATACAACAACATTAGGTTTACAACCCTTTTCAACCATAAGCCTAAGCAATTGAATGGCAATGACGTTATTCCCAATCTTGCAAAGCCCTTTGATCATTGTGGAGTACATAACCACATTGGGTTCACAAATTTTGTCTTTAATCAATTTCTTGAAGAATCTCTCAGCCTCGAGAAACCTATCCTCTCGAACCAGTCTATTTAAGAGTGTACTAAAAGTGAAAACATCAGGACGAATACCACTCTTGTGAAAGAAACCAAAGATGGCAAAGCCTTCATTTGTGCAAGACAAGTGGCAACAACAGTTGATGGCAATGTTCATAGTATAGTCATCAGCAGGAACACGAAGAGCACACATTCGTTTAAAAATGTCAAGTGAATGAGAAAAATGTTTCATTTTGGTAACAACACCCAACAACTGATTGAACTTAATGAAAGATGGAAAAGTTTGTCTTTGAGACATTTAATGAAAGAAACCACTCTCTTGTTCTATCTTTCTTTGGAAAGTAATGGGTCTACTTAGAGCATAATAGGATTATTTATGTTGTTACCAGGTGCAATATGGGATAAGCGCAAATTTGCTAAAGAAAATAGCACAAGGACCATTTTTGCAAATAAGCTTGTGAGTTTTTCAAATTTCGAAAATAGTTCGCAAATCTCGCGAAATTTAGGCGTAATTTGGATTTTTTTTTTTGGTAAAAAATGGAAATCTCTAAATGGTAAAATTGAGTATATTTTGTTTTCCCTAATTATTAAATATATCTACATTTGAAATTGTACTAATTATAAAAGTGGTGTTGACCGGAAAAAATAAAGTGGAGATGGGAGAAGAGGTGAAAAGGAATTTTGCGGTGTCAATGGTAGTCTTTGTTGTGTGAAAAGTTTCTCAACCAAAATTATTGTGGGTATAGTATGTGATATGTATAGTGTGAGATAGTTGGTTGCCGTTCTAAAAAAATTGCACAAGGACCTATTTTGCAAACGAAAAAACTCGAATGAGAACTATTTTCCTCAAAAATGACTTCTAACCAGTTTATCGGTCACGCATGTATCACATTGGTACATAAATGAAAGTTAACGTACCACGCAAGTAACATTACACGTACCATAACACTACATTTGAGAAAGTAGATATCTATTTGTATGACTTAAACCCAAAATAATAGCGATAGGTGATTTTACATGGCCTCTTGTACTATGATAAGTAAATGATATAACTCTTTTTTACTAAGTCTCTAAAATTTACTGTCTTATTGTTCGAATCATAACATACGGACGCTTCCGTGGGTGTTGTTTTAGTTTGTTTTTATCTTGATCGGTTTTCACTAGCTATACTTCTATATCGAGTGTTTCCCCTATGTGGTCATATGTTATGTTAGGTTCTAATGACAAGTTTTTTCCTTGATTGTTAGATTTTCTCTTTTGTGTTTACTATCATTGTAGATATGGGGTCATTTGGCTGAAAGTATTTCATTGTATTCTCTATTGTCGTGATATATTAAAGGTCCCTTGATGGATGTGATTGTGTTAGGGTCGTTGTATTGTTGTTTTTGTGTATTTTCAAACATCGTGCTAGTTTATTTTGTTTACTCCTTATTAAAAAAAGGGTTTTGTTAACCACAACCAATGAGGTTGTGTTTAAGCATACCTTTATTAAAATTTTTGCATTAATGAAGTAGTATATTCCATAATTATACATATTTTTTCATTTTAAATATGGAATGTGATGTTAAACATAGAATATTTAGTGTTCATTAATGCAAAAATTTTAATTAATGTATGATTAAACACAACCCCAAGAGTTGCGGTTAACAAAACCAAAAAAAATTATAACTAGAAAATTCTTTGTTTTTGGTAGCAAATCACACACTAGTTCGAAAATTTGGAATAGGTGTTTACAATTTCTAAAGTATTACGTAGTAAAGTATGGAAAATCTGAATTTCTACATAAAACATTCAACTTTTAACGACTTAGGACTACAAATGGATATATAGGGACGTATAATACAATAATAAGCAACTAAGAGTAAGATTGTAAACGAGTCGAGCTCTTGTTAAGTAATTCGAGCTCTTTCAAGACGACCTTTATCAAGTTCTCGTTAAACACCTGGTTCTTGGTTCCAATAAGATTAATTGTTGTTGTGTACTATAAAGCAACAAAAATATAACCTTAGAGCGCTAGGTACAGTTGATGTCATGGGCAAAAGTAGTGCCACCTCAACATTTTTTGTCTGTGGCACACCTTTTGTTCATGGCACCAAAACACTCCTCTTTAAAGCGGGGGGTACGGTTGGCTGGTGGGTGGCGCCATCACCACCAGCCGAGATTTGGCAATGGCGCACCGTACCGATGGTCGCACCGTCGTCCCTTGCGCCATCACCATGGCTCAGCGTCGTTTTTTTTTTTTTTTTTCTCTCTTGGGTGTTGTGTTTATGTGTGTGTATTTCATGTTTGTGTGTGATTGTTTTTGTGTTTTTTTTTTGTAAAAAGATAGCTTTTTTGTTTTTTTTTCTCCCGCTGCAGCTTTCCAACGAGGAAGAAAGTACGTATTTTGTTTATATTTTTTCTAATTTTGTTAAAGTTTCACTTTAAATGTTTTGTTATGAAAGTTTATATTATTAGTCCTTGTTAGTGTTTTTCTTGCAATATTAGTCCCTATTTTCTATGCAATGTGGTTTAGTTTTATTAATGTAATGTGTTTTTTTTAGTTAATGAAGTTTATTTTAGTTAACATTATGTATTTTTTTTTATGTAAAAGAAAAAAAAATTGGCCGACGACACCAGAATTTCTTGTGCCAACGGATACGGGCAAAATGTGGTGCCGTGGGGTTTCTAGTGCCATGGAGCTTTTTGCTGACGTGGCAGCAAAAAATTCCCACGGCACGACGGTACCTCATGCTCTTAGTAAAAAAGTGGTGTAATGAAGTAAAAGTGATGGTATGAGTCTACATATACAAAAAAAAAAAAAAAAAAAAAAAAAAACCTTGGCTTCTGCGGGTGGCCACGACGCCAAGAACCACCATCCCACTTCCGGTGTGGTGTCTCGAGTCAAATCTAATGGTTGATATTAGCCTAACATGACTAATCAATAATCATAGTCATGTTTAACTCAACTTGAGAGAATCCTTACCATTTTTTTTTTTTTTTTTTTTTTTTTTTTTTTCTACTAATACTTCTTAGGGCCGTTTCTTTTGCTCCTAGCCATGTTTTCTTTTGCTCACTCAAAAATTATTAGCCACGTGTTAAGGGTGGTGGCAATCACGCTTAAAAAAAAAAACTCATACCTCTCAACCCGCTAATTATATCATTCCACCTTATTTATATTTTTTTCAAACCTCTCAACCATTTTCTAGTGGCAATCATGATTCACCATACCTCACATATATTAAATGTTCCAACGTTCGAATATTGAATACCTTTCATCCATGCCGATTCGGCAAAGTTTACCGATTTGTTTGCCAAAAGCATGATGCCGATTCAATGGCAATGGTCTTGCTGATTCATGGCGCACGGTATTATTGATGCCGAAGGCCAAACCGAAGGTGTTGCCACCACCCTAATAACGTCATTAAATTTTATGAATTTTATGCATTGAATAGTAATTTGCAGCTCATAATTGTATTTAACTAGTAAAGCTTCGGTCCGCCGCGTTGCGGCGGGCCGTTGTAATTTCCAAAGAATTAACAAACCATTTTAAGATACAAATATTGATGTAAAGATTTTGTATTATTTTGAAATTGGAATTGTTGTTGAAAATAGGCTAGTTGTCATTTATTAATCTACTTAGTACTAATAAAAATAATGTAACATGTTTTATTTATTTATTTACTTATTTATGTTTTAATTTTTTTTATTGGTATATGTATATTTTTTTGTTTTGGTATTTTAAAAGTTAGTAAATATAATGGTTAGTGGGCTGAGAAATTTTTCTTGTTTTTTTTAGTTTTAGTAATTGGGCTTAAGATTTGGGCTGAAGGATTTTTGCTGCCGTTATTTTTTGTCCAAAAAAAAAATTGGGGATAAACGTTCTGCTACTTTAGGGTTCTATCACTTGCAATTGATTCTTTAAATGGACATGGGCCTTAGCGACGTTAACGAGCCGAAGAAGGAAAAGTTGATCTGCAATGCTACACGACGATGTTTTATTTGGTAATTAATACTATATATATATATATATATATATATATAATGGTAATAATACTTAAACCCAAGACTAGCAGAATAACTTGGTCCAGGTCCATGTACATACAGCCCATTAGGAATGCAAGATCCATGAACCACTTAAACCCCTTTTATTACCAAACTGAACTAGTTGAAGTTGAACCGGTTGACTAGTAACATAAGAATCCAACAAGTGAATCGGGGTTAAGTCGTTGACTAAAATTCAAACATTTGACCCCGATTCAACATAACCAAATCAATATGTCAAAATGACAAAGTATCTAACCCGACAAAAGCCTTTTAAGAAAATACCCACAAGTGGCGCAACACCAGATTATTTTGTAACTAGCAATATGTGTGTTTTGCTATCAGAGAATTGTTTGGGTACTGATCAGAATACAATCAAGTGTAAAACTGATATCTCGGTGTATGTTGAATTGTATGTGTTGTCTTAAGTTTTTATCAATACAAAATGTCACTTCTAATCTCTTTCAAAATGTAGGCTGGCTCAATGTGATATCTATTTACTCTTTCTCTCATTAAAGATATGAAAGTCATTCACCACAACCGACATGTATTATGATACTTTAATAAGTTTTATAACCACCAGGGCGTTGCACCGAGATGAGTAAATCATAAATATGTACTAATTCATGTTATCCGCATTTTAGCTCCAACAAGATACCAAGATGTTCAGAATGCCTTTGCTTCTACATCGTTAGCAAGCTTGGTTTAATGTATTCTACATCATGTCCTTTCCGGATGACACTAATCCTGGATTCTCGTCATTGCTAAGAAAAACAGATGGGGAAAATGCATGAGACCACAATAAACCCTATTTGAATAGAGCTAAAACATCGATCGTTACAATTTTACAGTTATCAAATGGCGTTATCCACCAGTAGAGTGAGCTGAATTGTGAATCATAGTTATGGAATCAACATTGCCAACTCTAAAGCCGGAATTGTTACTGACTACTGAATAATTGACTAGTTGCAGGTGCTAACACAACTTTCATTAGGCTTATAAAGAGGAGCAAATTGGACGAGTTGATGAGCAATTCCCGTGCAGAATGTTAGTACAGAGTTGTACCGGCGAGCTGTATGGACTGGAAGGTTCGAGTTATCTAGTTTTGGATTTGATGATTTTACAAAAGAAGGCTCAGATAAAGCTGTGACATCCACACGGTCAATAAGTCTTACAAGCACATAAACTGATCAAGTATGAAAAATCATGTCTAATTAGGCAAAAAGAACATAAAGAAGATGTCACAGTATCTATCAATTTAGCAATATATCATTTGACCACAACATAAATATAATTACCTAAAAACTGTGAACTCGTTAAAATGAAATTGTCAAAAGACCAAACACATTTAGCCCAAATCAAAGTTTGGTATTGTCCTAATTTCTACATTTGGTAAGAATACTCTTCATTTCTCCTCCAATATTCACTTTTTCCATCAATTCATTTGGCACAAGCTTACCAATCAAGTCAAGTAACGTGGCATCTAGCCAACCCAATGCAATTTGACGTAAAAACAATGATAGAGTAGAAACATCAAGTGTGTAACGTCTTTCATCCATTTCGTGTAAAAGCATCTCTACATCATCATAATGCTTGTTTTTTAGATATCCTTGGAGAAGATTACAGTAAGCAACATTATTCGGAGGGCAACCACTCTCTGTCATTTTAAGAAACAACTGTTTTGCATCACTCAGTTGTCCCCTCTCACAAAACACATTAATCATGACAGTATAGGTTCGAACATCAGGCTGCAATCCCTTATGAGTTAGATCTTGGAAAAGAACCTTAGCAATATCAGGTTTCCCACACTTTCTTGCACCATCAATGAGGATAGTGTACACAATGATATTTGACTTCAGCTTGGAATCACCCGACAACTGAAACATAGATAGGGCCTCTTCCACTTGATGGTAGTAGCAAAGACCCTCGATAAGAATTTGATAAGTGCATTCATTTGGTAATTGACATTTTGCATGCATATTATCAAAAAGTTTGCGAGCATCACCACAACGCTCAACTGTGAACAATCCTTGTATCATGGTGTTGTAAGTGAATACATCTGGTTCTAGACCTCTTTTAGCAATTTCCTGAAACATATACATAGCCTCATCTATCTTCAAACTTTTGCAATATCCATTCAATAAACTGTACATGTATAAATATCTGGGACAAGACCTCTTAACACCAATGAATCAAAAGTTGTCTTTGCCTTGGTCATTTCGCCTCGCAAACAGTAGCCATCTATAAGTGAATTGTATGTCACTATGTCAGGAACAATACCTCTTTCAAGCATGATGGAAAAGGTTGTCTTTGAGACATTTGATCAAACAGGTTCAGAGCATCTTCCACGTTGGCAACTTTTTTAAGCTTTGAACCATCATTTGAACGAGAACTGAAGTGAATAATGGATGATAAAAATGGGTTTATTGAATGAAGAAGAGAAGAATTGGGAGTAAGTTTGAATAAAGCTGTGCGATTCATCATCCCAACAAAGAAACCACTCTCTTGTTCTTTCTTTCTTTGGAAAGTAATGTGTCTACTTCCGTAGTTCCGTGGGTGTTGTTTTAGTTTGTTTTTATCTTGATCGGTTTTCACTAGCTATACTTCTATATCGAGTGTTTCCCCTATGTGGTCATATGTTATGTTAGGTTCTAATGACAAGTTTTTTCCTTGATTGTTAGATTTTCTCTTTTGAGTTTACTATCATTGTCGATATGGGGTCATTTGGCTGAAAGTATTTCATTGTATTCTCTATTGTCGTGATATATTAAAGGTCCCTTGATGGATGTAATTGTGTTAGGGTCGTTGTATTGTTGTTTTTGTGTATTTTCAAACATCGTGCTAGTTTATTATGTTTACTCCCTATTAAAAAAAGGGTTTTGTTAACCACAACCCATGAGGTTGTGTTTAAGCATACCTTAATTAAAAATTTTGCATTAATGAAGTAGTATATTCCATAATTATAAATATTTTTTCATTTTAAATATGGAATGTGATGTTAAACATGGAATATTTAGTGTTCATTAAATGCAAAAATTTTAATTAATGTATGATTAAACACAACCCCAAAAGTTGCAGTTAAAAAAACCCAAAAAAATTATAACTAGAAAATTCTTTGTTTTTGGTAGCAAATCAGACACTAGTTCGAAAATTTGTAATAGGTGTTTACAATTTCTAAAGTATTAAATAGTAAAGCATGGAAAATCTGAATTTCTACATAAAACATTCAACTTTTAACGACTTAAGACTACAAATGCATATATAGGGACGTATAATACAATAATAAGCAACTAAGAGTAAGATTGTAAACGAGTCGAGCTCTTGTTAAGTAACTCGAGCTCTTTCAAGACGACCTTTATCAAGTTCTCGTTAAACACCTGGTTCTTGGTTCTAATAAGATTAATTGTTGTTGTGTACTATAAAGCAACAAAAATATAACCTTAGAGCGCTAGGTACAGTTGGTGTCATGGGCAAAAGTAGTGCCACCTTAACATTTTTTGTCTATGGCACAACTTTTGTTCATGGCACCAAAACACTCCTCTTTAGAGCGGGGGGTACGGTTGGCTGGTGGGTGGCGCCATCACCACCAGCCGAGATTTGGCCATGGCGCACCGTACCGATGGTCGCACCGTCGTCCCTTGCGCCTTCACCATGGCTCAGCATCGTGTTTTTTTTTCTTCCCTTGGATGTTGTGTTTATGTGTGTGTATTTCATGTTTGTGTGTGATTGTTTTTGTGTTTTTTTGTAAAAAGATATCTTTTTTGTTTTTTTTCTCCCGCTGCAGCTTTCCAACGAGGAAGAAAGTACATATTTTGTTTATATTTTTTCTAATTTTGTTAAAGTTTCACTTTAAACCTTTTGTTATGAAAGTTTATATTATTAGTACCTGTTAATGTTTTTCTTGCAATATTAGTCCCTATTTTCTATGCAATGTGTTTTAGTTTTATTAATGTAATGTGTTTTTTTAATTAATGAAGTTTATTTTAGTTAATATTGTGTATTTTTTTATGTAAAAGAAAAAAAAAGAAAAAAAAATGGCCGACGACACCAGAATTTCTGGTGCCAACGGATACGGGCAAAATGCGGTGCCGTGAGGTTTCTGGTGCCATGGAGTTTTTTGCTGACGTAGCAGCAAAAAATTCCCACGGCACGACGGTACCTCATGCTCTTAGTACAAAAGTGGTGTAATGAGGTAAAAGTGATGTTATGAGTCTACATATACCCCACTTAAAAAAAAAAAAAAAAAAAAAAAAAAAAAAAAAAAAAAAAAAAACTTGGCATGTGCTGGTGGCTACGACACCAAAAACCACCATCCCACTTCCGGTGTGGTGTCTCGTGCCATAGGGTGGCGCCGATGCCATAGCACATCGAGCAAACCACATAGAACTTTTACTAGTAATTTTACTCGAAATATATTTACTGTGTACAAAATTACTTGATTCTTCCTTTAAAGGAACAAAAGGGTTTATTTTAGGTAAATCATTTGATTGTCGTGTCACTACTCACTACTCTTTGAAATGGCGACAATGGTGTTACGCTCGAATTCTGCTGCTAATTCCTTCATCAGACTTCAATTGGGTATACGAATCTCTTCTTTTTCAGCTTCATTTCACTCAAATTATGGTCGCCCAAAAATTACCAATTTAGATGATGCCTTGAAGCTGTTCGATGAAATGTCACAGACACGACCTCTACCTTCTGTTGTTGAGTTTACTCAATTGTTAAGTGATATTACTAAAATGAAACATTTTTCATCTTCAATACGTCTTTTTAATCGAATGTGTGCCCTTGGTGTTCCTGTTAACGAGTATACTATGAGCATTGTTATCAATTGTTGTTGTCACTTGCATCGCTCTAATGATGCTTTTGCTATCTTAGCTTGTTGCTTCAAGCGAGATATTGGACCTGATGTTACCACTTTCAGTACACTCTTAAATGGACTAGTTGTAGAAAATAGGATCCATGAGGCAGAAAGACTGTTGGTGAAAGTGATCACGAATAAACTTTGTGAACCTGATGTAGTCATGGACTCCACAATGATTAAAGGCCTTTGCAAGACTCGTGATTACGTTCGAGCTGTTGGTTTGCTTAAGCTAATGGATAAAAGTGGTTGTAAATCTGATGTTGTTGCATATAACACCATCATTGATAGTATGTGCAAGAACAAAATGATTGATGATGCTTTCAAGCTCTTAAAACAGATTGGTTTCTCAGAAAGGCATTACGCCAAATGTCGTCACCTACAACTATTTGATTTCGGGCCTTTGTAATGTAGGTCGTTGGGAGGAAGCTTCTACGTTGCTAAAAGAAATGTTAGATGATCAAAAGATGTCTCTCAATGTGAAAACCTTTAATATATTAGTTGATGCATTTTGCAAAGAAGGTAAAGTTGAAGAGGCTGAGGTTGTTATCAAAATCATGCCTGAAAGAGATATTCTTCCAAACATCGTGACATACAATTCACTTATAAATGGTTATTGTCTGCAAGGTGAAATGAGTAAAGCAAGGACAGTTTTTGATTCACTGGCATCTAGATGCCTCATACCCAATGTTGTTACTTATAACACTCTATTAAAAGGGTATTGCAAGGAGTCAAAGATAAACGAGGCAGTGCATATGTTTCAAGAAATAACTAAACAAGGTCTGAACCCCGACATCGTCACTTACAACACAATGTTACAAGGATTGTTTCGTGTTAAACGTTGTGAAGATGCTATTAGAATCTTTGCTGAGATGCAAGCACAAGGCCTTGTTCCAAATGAACTCACCTGTAGAATAATGCTGGAAGGTCTTTGCAACAGTCATCAATTAAAAGAGGCACTCTCGTTGTTCCACTGGATGAGTGAAAACAATATATGTAATTCAGATATTGTTGTGTATAATATCCTCATCAATGGTGCATGTAAATGTGGGAAACCTGACATTGCAAAGAATCTTTTCGATGAAGTATCTGTTAAAGGTTTACAACCTGACGTTTATACTTACAATGCAATGATTAAGTGTTTTGGCAAGGAAGGTCTACCCAAGGATGCAAAGGAGTTGTTTCTAAAGATGAAAGAGAGTAGCTGCTCACCAAATGAAACTACTTACAATGTTCTTCTCCACGTGTGTCTACAGAACCAACAATATGATGATGTAAAGATGCTATTAGTAGATATGGATGAAAGAGGTTACTTACTTAGGGATTCAGCTTTATCACTGCTACAGAGTCAGATCGCAGCTAAAATACTTGACGAATCTTTGCTCAAATCTTTGATCGGTAAGCTTGAGCCAGAGAATTCTGTTAATGCTTCTTGTTTGGATACATAGATAACTGCCCATGAGGAGGATTGCATATTGAGTCGGCAAAAGGAAGTAAGTATTAAATTCTCTTTGGTCTTGACGTTGTTGATATTAGACATTTTCCTTTACAAAGAATTCACAACCTTTGATGTATAGTAAGTTATGTTTTTGAATTAGTACCCAAGTTCTCGCCATCTATAGTGTTGGTAGATTCCTTTATTACATTTTGAAAATTTAATCATTTTCATTATACTTCCGAATGTAAGAACTTGCATTGCATGATAAAAGCATCAATAAAATCAAAATTACGTTTTCGTTTAACTTCAAAAAAATTAAGTCATATTTAGCTCTATATTTTTCTTTAAATCATTTTTGTATGACTTATTCTAGATTCTCATCTAGACATCTAGTGGCTAGAGTTTGATATATATCGTTTGTTATGCTACCAAAGTTTGTGAGGTTTTAGCTAATCTATAACTTTTTGAAAAAGTATTCACCAAATAGTAACAGTTCTAAAGGTATTAGCCAAAAAGGATCCTAATTACAAACTCTAATAACGAAAAGCAGGAGAAATGAAAAGGAAAAAGCCCGAAAACCGACTGAAACTATCCAAGGCTCTGAGCCACCCTAGCAGCTTGTGTCATGATCTTCTTCAAACCTTTAAAAACTCATTTGGCAAATACTTATTAATATGTTCTTGCCAAATGGTATTATGGTAACACTTCACACATCACAGATAATATGTTTATCTGTGTTTCATGAAAAGGCTGCACGTTAGGCCTCTGGTTCTGCACATTGTTCTTGCCATGTGTAGCTGCTAAAATGCTGTATAACAGTTAGCTACGTTTCGTAACTTTTTACTAAGATGATCCCACTTGTTTGTGCTAATAATGCTTTTAATTTCTTTGTTGCAGATCATTAAAGTTAAAGTATAGTTTCTTGTTGCATTTCCATGTTAGTCTCTTCTTGCATCTTCAAGGTTAGACTTAGATTCTAGTGTTAAAGTCATGTGATGTGTGAATGTAGTGGGAATCCCAAATGGCGATGGTGTGCAACTGGATGTTCAAGTTGAAGGTTTAATGTAGAAGACTGATTTCAAGTGTTGAGTTGACGTTGTTGGACATTTCAATTTTCCCAATGTGTGTAAGGACCCTTTATAAGATAGTACTATTCAATGAAATTTCTTGTTTTGTAAGAAAAAAAATTATACTGCATGAATATAACTTGCGGGTGTTATGTTAATCAGTATTCAGTTGAAGTATGCATGATTGCATGGTTTTGGCACAAACTGAATAACCTGGCAAAACTGAACCAAATTGGTTTGGGTGGCCCTTCATAATTTGGGAGTGCGGTTTGTAAATCTTATAAACCATTAAACCCCGCATGATTTGGTTTTAACGAAAGCATTGGTAAAATAATTACCCCTTTAACAAGTAAACCAGAATTGATGTTTATAGCTTCAACCTAAACACTCTGTTTGTTTGATTTCGTAAGTGTTAAAAGCATGTTCTGTTAATGATTATTTTAGAGGCCTCCTCCCAGACGTCCTAAGTTGCAAAGGCCATGCATTAAAAAGTTGCAAGTGATAACATCCGGTGGGATGCGTATTTGGAAAGCCATTTATTTAAAAGCTTAAAACGCATCCTCTATCAATTTGTCGTTGCAAAGACTGTCAATGATGGTGCTATATGCAACCACATTAGCCTTGCAACCCCTTTCATCCATTAGCCTAAGCAAAGCAATGGCAATAATGTTATCCGCAAAAATCTTGCAAAGGCAACTACATTAGGTTCACAAAGTTTTCCTCTAACCAATTTCTCCAATAATATCTCAGCCTCGACAATCCTATGTTCTCGAACAAGTCCGTTTAAGAGTGCATTAATAGTGACGACATCAAAAAAATACCTCTCTTGAGACACAAGCCTAAGACAACAAACTTTTATGTGTGCAACACAAGTCGCAATAATAGTTCATGACAGTGGCATAGTGTAATCATCGACACGAACACGAAGAGCAATGTCATAGTCTAATCATCAACATGAACAGGAAGAGCACACAATTGTTAAAAAGATCAACATAGGAAGTCAAAAGTTTCGTTTTGGAAACAAGACCCACCACTGATCGAATTTAATTACTGATAGAAGTGGTCTATAGAACATGGCAAGTTCAAAGCATGATCCAAGTTGGCAACTTTTTGAAAATTGGATATACAATGATAATCATTTGAACAAGAACAGAAGTGAATAGAAGCTACAAAGGTGATACCAGGACATAAATGGAAATATGAATTTAAAAAAAAAAAAAAAAAAAAAAAAAAAAAAAAAAAAAAAAAAAGAGGAAAAAAAAAGAAAAAAGAGAAGGTTATTAAGGATTAAAGAGTTTGTACTAGTAGAATTAGCTTTGAATTTGCCTTTCTATTAAAAAAAAAAAAAAAAAAAAAAAAAAAAAAAAAGCAAATTAGCTTTGAATTTGGAGAAAACATTAACAACCATTTTTTTTGGAGCGATTCATCATCAACATCTCTGTCTCCAACAATGAGAGCAGTATTTTGACGATTTTTTGAAATGGTAAAGGGACGTCATGACTGTTTGAATAAGTTTTAAGTTTCAAAATGTTCTATAGTCAAATTTGTAGTGAAGCTTAAACTAATATGACTAGTTACTAGCAGGGTACCTGCGCGATGCGGCGGCGGGTACCCTATAACTATATTTAATAGCAAGTAAATGTTGTTCGATTACATGTTTTTTTCTTTAACAACAACTGCACAAATAAATGATGCGGGATACAGCGACGGGTACCATGTGACGATATTTTGCGGCGAGCAAATTTTATTTGGTTACACGTTTTTTCTAATAACCATACAAATGAATGCTATTTAAATTAAAATAATTTTACGCAATAACAATGATATATCACCATGCATACCACTTAGTCCAAACAATCGGTCAAAACCACCTAAACTAAACAAAATGGGTTGTTACAAGTTTTGAAATGGATTGTATTAATTTAGAGGGTTGTTTACGAATTTAATACACTTAATTTTTTAGATGTAAAGTTTATTTGTGTGTGTGCGCAACAAACTATTGAAATTTCCGTAATAAGCAAGTGTTGAATTTTAATTTTTTAAGTTTTTCATTTTAAGCAAGTCCCCAATGTTTTATAAAATAGTTTAGATTAGTTAATTAAAAAAAAAACAAAAAAAATCTAAAACCATGGTTTAAAAACAAATTACTCCGTAGGTTTTAGTGAAAACACAGAGAAGCTTCGGCTCAATCATCTATCTAAATGGGCTTAGATACAAAGCCCAGTCCAGTCTCACATACATATCCTTTTAAGTTTGAACAACCGCAAAACCCTAATTTGAATTAGTATGTATACACTGGAGTCTCCACAAGTTCTTTTCCGACTGCTTTAGAAACATTTTCATTGTGAAACTTCTTTTTTCTTTTTCATAGATTTATTTTTATAAAAAGCTGTTGTTTTTTATTGATGATAAGCTAATTAGGTCAAATATGTGCCAAGAGGGTCAAGGATAATAAAAATTGCGCATCCATGGTATTTAGTTACCTTGGAAGTCCTTGACTCCATGAAGAATGTGGCAACATGCTAATCTGAGGCTTTTATAATTAAAAAAATAAAATAAAATAAAATAATATATATATATATATATATATATATATATATATATATATTTAATTTTGTAGCGCATAAGTTCTTCTTGAAGATGAAAATAAATATATATTTTCAGGATTTTATTTGTGCTTATATCAATCTTTGTGATCATCCCTTCTGCTTAAGTCTTCTCCTTCAATTATATATGGGGTTGTGCTTCAATGTAATGTGTTGACATTACTGATTTGTTACAAATATTTGCCACAAAGTATTTCAGTAACTCATGCTAAAAATTTTGGAAACTACGAAGGCTTTATGTTTTGTCTAGATTTATAGGAATTTTTTTTAACTTCAACAGTTAATAGTTAATGGCTAGGAATTAATATGGATGGGTTTTAATAGAGGGTTGTACATTGTTCTTAAATGGTTGTAATATTGGGTGTATGGGTGTTTTTAATGCTATTAATGTATAATTCTAAGGATTTTGGTCCAAATTTTGATTCATGCTTGTTTTTGTTGTACACAATACTTTGCTTGTTGTAATTATGAAAATTCTTTGCTTTAAAGTGTTGTAAACCTTGCATCCTTTTTTGTACATCTTAATTTTTTGGAGAGAGAGTCATTTCTCCATTATAAGTAGTATAGATAAATGTTTTCTTTTTATTATATAGTAATCAATTATAATACGTTTTATAGTTATAACTTTTCACCCGGCAAAAAAAAAAAAAAAAAAAAAAAGGCGGATGCACGTACCTGCAGGTGACGAGTTTGAGTTAAGAATGTTCACGTTGATGAATACCTTTCATTTATCGAGTCAGAAAAAAAAAAGTAAATAACAAAATAAATAAAAGATACATAATAATAATAATAATAATAATAATAATAATAATAATAATAATAATAATAATAATAATAATTACATCATTTCGAAGTGTTTTTAAAAATCCCTTCTCATTGAAAAAAAAAATTAGACCAATAGCAGAGCTCAATTTTGCCACGTAGGCGAAATCGAGCAACGTGATTGGTCAATAAAATGTCAAAATTAAATTGATTTTTGTCAAACTTAATAAATTTGGTGAAGAAATTTGGTTAAGAAAAAAAAATGCATAAAAAACATATGTGTCAAATTTATGAAAACAAAAACTTAGAAAAAGAGGAAGTAATTATCAAAACTTTAGTGATTGAATTTTAAATAATTTATATAGAGTAAAGTGTAAAATTACAAGTTTTTATATTTTTTAATAACTTTATAAAAAACACAAATAACCCCTTACACTTTATACCCCTATACTTTATAATAGTAACTTTGTTTAAAATTACATGAAACTTTCATCCATTAAAATTACAAAAATTTGGTAAATATGCGAATTAGTTTTAATATATGTTAAATATTTTTTTTAAACTAATGTTAGTTTTAAACTTTCATCCATTAGAATATTTTTTTAAATAAGGACTCATTTGGTAAATATGCGAATTAGTTTTAATATACGTTAAATATTTTTTTAAACTAATGTTAGTTTTAAACTTTCATCCATTAGAATATTTTTTTTAAATAAAGACTCATGTTACTATTTAAAAGTTTAATTTATACGTACACGGGTTTGAAATACGGCTAAATTATTAGTAACGGGAATATAAATATCAAATGGTAAGCACGATATTGTGATATGAAAATAAATATACACGATTCTACTTATAACAATGACTCATGAAATTGTTATTTAAAATTTGTATATGGATATCCATAAAAACATTTTAAAAACTTTACGGAGCATATTTTAACTTCATCAACGCTCATTATGTGCTACTAAATTCACACATTTTATAGAACATGATATTAATAGTTAAAGTTAAACAACAAAATCAACCTCAACCTCAACATGTCTCTCAGTTAAAAACGTTACACAAAGTTAATTATTAAAAAAAACAAACAAACACATGGGTTAGATAGTCATTGTTTAATATAGAAGGTGTTTTCCTTAAATTATATTAAAAAAATGCACGCATCACAATTCTTATTTGATAACAATCACCTCCTAAAAAAATTAAAAAAAAATAAAATAAAATAAAAAATAAAAAAACGTAGGTGTTTTCCTTAACTTTATTCATTGACGTGATGTTTTATTAAAAAAATAAAAAATAAAAAAACGTAATAGTTGGCCTTTGTAAACGAATTAAAAGTATGTACATGAGAATTATTCAGCAAGAATATATAGTTTTAATCAGGTTATTACGTTACTATACCGCGATAATGTTATTGAGTTGGTAATCACAGATGTGAGATACAACCATTATTCTATACTTATGATTTATGTGTAAACCTCTTTTTGCTTCTGAATAGAATGCGAAAGAGACCTCAACAGATCTTTGGCTTATGCCTTATCTAGCTGATAGTATTTAGTAACTTTTTTTTATGGTTTAACTTTTTTGTTATACACACCAACTTTTAGTAACTGTTTTTTATGTTTTGTTGAAAATTTCTATACTTAATATTTGTGTTTTTACTATAAACACGCTAAGCTATAATAGAATTAGTTGTGAGTTCAGGGGTTTTTCACTAGGCTTCTAAAAAAGCTTATAGCTTTATCATACACTTATTATGTTATAGTAATTGAATAAGCCAATAAGCACCTTTAATAAGCATAACCAAACACCCCTTTCTAATAAAGAAGCTATAATGTAAGCATCTATGTTAATTTAGTAATTTTATGATCAAACATGAGAAGTAAATAACACAAACTTATGAAAATACAACTTTTCAAATAAAAAGGTACATTAGTAAAAATGATGTGATAGTTATTCATAATTAAGAAAATGAATCGATCTTCAAAGCTATCTAAATATGCTACATATTTTAACGAAATAATAAGTAAAAGAAATAGCACAATTACAAAACACATCGTAAATTGATAGCATGGGTTTGCAAAACTAAAAGCATATATCACTAACATCTCATGCAAGTCAAGTATTATCATTTGATTTTACTTGAGTAATAAAATATAATTTTTAATCCAAAAGCATTCTCATAAAATGATATGTAGGTTATAACATATACATATATTTTTAGTCCACCAATTAAAATCATTTGAAACATGTTAAGTGGTTCATTTCTTAATCGATAATAATACATAATTAAAATTAAATTTTAAAAACCCTGTGCGTGCACAGGTATTATAACTAGTAATAATAATAATATGTTTTGGGAGCACAGCTGGTGTCTAGACTCCCATCCAACTTTATGTAAAATTGTTATGTTTCAATAAAATTATAATTAAGTCTAAGAGTAACGAGGTTGGGCTTTCTATGCTTTTGGTGGATTTTAAGAATGCTTTCAATCTGGTTGATAGGAGCGTCTAACTTCAGGAAGTTAGGGTGCGATGTCCATCCATTGCTCCTTGGGTTGAGTTCTGTTATGCCCGACCTACTAGGCTTTATTATTATGACTCTATCCTTTGGTCATGTCAAGGGGTTCGACAAGGGGATCCGTTAGGCCCCTTGTTGTTTGCCCTAGCTTTGCACCCATTGGTCCAGTCTATTTATCAGTCTTGTGAGCTTACCCTTCAGGCTTGGTATCTTTATGACGGTACTATTGTTGGAGATACCCTTATTGTTGCCAAGGCACTTGACATCATCAGGACGGATGGTCCGGTTCGTGGTTTGGTTTTGAATGTTGATAAGTTTTTTTGGCCTGTGGAGGATCCTAGAAGTAAGGTGGAGGGTATTTTTTCTATAAATATCTCTCGCCTGCTCAATGGTGTCAAACTTCTTGGTGGTTCAGTCAGTTTGGATGATAGTTTTTGTCGGGATTTGGCTTTGAAAAGGGTTTCTAAAACCATCACTTTAGTGGAGGCGGTCCACAAACTCCATGATCCCCAATGTGAGCTCCTTCTTCTTCGCAGTTGTGCTGGGGTTGCAAAATTATCTTATGCTTTGAGAACCTACTCCCCTTTGTATTTACAGGAGGCCTAGGTTCAGTTTGATCAGTCGTTACGCACTTCCTTGGAGAAGATTGTTACTGCCTCAAGGCCGGGGTTTGGTGATTGGCAGTGGTGGCTTGCCACTCTCCCAATCAAGTTGGGTGGTCTTGGTATCCTTTCAGCAGGTGATATTATCCAGTATGCTTTTCTCGCCTCTCGTATGTAAACGAGTGATCTACATGATAAGATACTGTCTAAAACTGATAATGTCTCCCATGGTCCTTCTTTTCAGCATGCTCTTGATAGTTTCAACATTACTTGTAACATGGACGCTCTCTATGTCGCTAATTGCGCTTCTGCCCCCAAATGATGAAAACCTTGGCAAAGTGTTACTTTGGTGTCATTGAGAAAGACATTGTTTCTAAGTACTCACTGAGTCCAAGACAGGTGGCTATCCTCAGTTGTATACGAGCCCCACATGCACATGATTTTCTTTTCACTATCCCTATTGATGGCTTGGGACAGAGGATGAACCATCGCCAATTCGGATCTCTGTTGTGTTATAGGCTTACTGTATCTATGTTTTCTGAAGGTAGCCATTGTCCGAGTTGTAATGTGCGTCGTATGGACAAATGGGGAGATCATGCGGTCCACTGTTCTAGTGAAGTGGGTGTTAACTTCAGGCATAACTTGGTGCGTGATATACTTGTTGATATATGTTCTAAAGTTGGGATCATGGTGCGTAAGGAGGCTCCTATGGGGTTCCTTTCGGATGATGGGAAGGAGCTACGACCTGCAGATTTGTTATTATTTAATTGGCTTCAAAGTAAAGATGCATGCTTGGATGTGACTGGTATCTCTCCATTTGCTGGTATTGGGGCGACTTTATAGGCTCCTGGGGAAGCCTTGTACAATGCTGTGGAGAAGAAAAAGAGAAAGTATGCGTCGAAATGTGAGGACAACGGATACAAGTTCATACCATTTGCTTTTTCTACGTTCGGGGAATTTGATACGGAGGCTTTAGACACACTTTCATACATTAAGCCTATTGCCATTAGCCACTCAAATAATGTTAAGAGTGGTGTTTTTATTTTTCATAGAATAAGTTTTTGCATTCAGAAAGGAGTGGGAACGCATCTTGTGTCTAGACTCCCATCAAACTTCATGCAAATTTTTATGGTTATAATAAAGTAATGGTTTATAATAATAATAATAACAATAATAATAATAATAATAATAATAATAAACTCGTCGGTGAAAGATAAAGTGTATTAACTACCATAAGCGAATACCATCCCGGCAAGCGTAATTATAAATTATTATAAATCAAAATAAATACGTACCAAATAGATACGACATAGCGTACCAGCTACGCCTAATGCGCCTAAAAATGGATACAGGTACATTATAGATAGTTAAGATAGTGAATTTCAAAAGCAATTAAAGAAAGTGATCCAATAACATACCATATAGTTACGTAAATGCACCTTCAATTACATATAAAAATTCTACCTATTAGATTAGCCCTTCATATATATATATATATATTTTTTTTTTTTTTTTTGGAACGGAGAGATTAGCCCTTCAATTACATATAAAAATTCTACTTATTAGCCAAAAGAAAAGAAGAATGTACGCACACTAGTTTCACCCGTATACGCACGGAGTTTAGGCATAATAATGATATTTTAATTATTTTGTTTTGAAATTAAATATTGTGACAATTCATAAGTTCATAGTTTTATAAGGTCAAAGATTTTTCTATAAAATTAATTATATTAAATCTTTTATACTTACATAGAAATAATATTCGTACACGTGTGAGTTTTTACATAAAATTTTCATTATGTATTAATATCGATTAATATTTTGTATAAATATTTGTTGCAAAAAGAATTTAACTTTGTTTAACTTGCATGGTGTATTTAAAAATTAGCTATTACTATCATGTTCTAGACATTATGCATTTATGCGTGTTTAGTAACACATAATAACCATTGCAAAAATATGTGTCGTTGCTATATGTACAATCCTATCTTCTCGAACAAGACTTTTTAAGTGTATTAAAAGTCCAAACATCAGGAGGAATGCCTCTTTTGAAAAAGAAAGAGAAGATGGCAACGTATTTTTCATAGTATACTCATCAACAGGAACACGAAGAGCACACATTCGTTTAAAAAGATCAAGTGAATGAGAAAAATGTTTCATTTTGGTAGCAATACCCAACAACTGATTGAACTTAATAACATATGGAAAAGGTCGAATTTGAGACATTTGATCAGACAGGTTCAGAGCATCATCCAAGTTGGCAACTTTTTGAAACTTAGATTGAGTACGAATTAAAGTGATCTAAGTAAGTTACTTGGGAGTCAATATCACATATAAAGGAAAAATGGTTAATCTTGAAAAAATGGTTAATCTTGAAAAGTGAAAATCTTGAAAAATCTTATTAAAGAAAATTATGAAATATAATTAATACTCTTATTAAAACACCTCATTACTTAAAAGTACAATGATTTATTCACATTGTACAACCAATTAAAAACATAGCTACCAAATTAAATAAAACCAATTAATACAAATCACAAACCGGGTTGACCCGTAACGCTTCAAACAGACGGGTTGAACCGGTTTAATTTGACCCATTTTCGACCCAACCTAGCAAGTTGACCCGGTTTAAATCGACCAATTTTTCAACCGGAACGGTTCACCCGGTTGAACCACCCGGGTCGAACCGGGTTTCAAGACATTATGTTTAATTCCTAAATATTCAAACTTTTTTTATTTTTTATTTATAACCTATAAACTTTTTTTGATAAATAAACTATTTGTTGAATAAACTATTTGTCGCTATAAAGAATGTATGGTCAAATCTTGAAAATTGAAATCTTGAAAGTTAAAGGTGAGAGAAATGCATAGTATAATTAATACTCTTATTAAAGCACCCCATAACTTTAAAGTACAATAATTTATTCACATTGTACAACAAATTAAAAGTATATATATATATATATATATATATATATATATATATATATATATCAAATTAAAAACAACCAATTAAAACACCCCTTACTAAAAAGTACAATAAAATTTTCACAATATACAATTTAAACAAACTACAATATAATCTAAATATAAAATAATTAACACACTAACTAATGTTATTTTACACATTATACAAATTAATAAAACACACAAAGCTTCATACAAGTTAACAAGTTGATGGTACATATAGTTTTGAAAATTGGACCGGACCAACGGGTTCAACCGGGAACCGGTGTCGCCACCGGTTCGTCTAATTAATAAAATCCATACGAAAATATATATTTCAAAATGAAACTATTAATACACATCGAAAACTGGGTTGACCTGGGGCTTCAAACCCGGCGGGTTGACCCGGTTTAATTTGACCCGTTTTCGACCCAACCCGTCGGGTTCACTCGATTTAAATCGACCAATTTTTCGTCCAAAATGGGTCGAACCGGGTTTCAAAATATTATGTTTAATCTATAAATCTTCAAACTTTTATTATTTCTAGTTTATAACCCATAAACTTTTTTTTTATCACTAAACGATCTGTCGCTATAAAATCCCGTTGCTATGTACTCGTCTATTATGATAAAGGTTTTTTTTTTTTTTTAAGTTTTAGTACCTTATGAAAAGTGCAAAACAAATGACCCCTCTTTACCCATGGAACGAAACGTAGCATCCGGTCCACATATCGTTAACCTAAATCGTGAAATCGAGATCCATTTTAAAAAGAACCAAAGATGTTTCTAATGTGTAAAGATCGAGTAATGTATATTGGTGTTTTTTTTTTTTTTTTTTTTTTTTTTTTTTTTTTTTTTATTATTATTATTTTTTATTGTTAGAAAAAAAAAAAAAAAAAAAAAAAAAAAAGCTTAACGTTATGCGTTGTCATTGTACATTTTAATTGGAAAAATCGAGTGCGTTTTTTAACCACCGAGGGTAGCTTAGTTGTGAAATAAATGTGACTATCTATGGTATCTATAAAGTATTTACATTATTTTTTTATTTTTATTTTTAAACTAGAAAACTTAGAAAATATTCTAAAAAGGTAATTTAATCTTTAAACTTGAAAACTTAAAAACTATCTTACACATTTTTGAAAACTTAAATGGAGACCATTTTTACACTGGGACACGATGGACATAAATAAAACTTAAATGGATACCTTTTAGTCATGAAAAGTTTATAATAACTATAACACCCTAGGAACTTGCATACAACAAATTACGTGCAAAAACTTACTTACAAAAGTGCAAAAATAGAGACTTGCTTACAAAAAAGGACTTGCATATACGTATACAAATGTAAAGAGAGGAACAAACATTAGCTTATAGTGTCATGTCATGTCAATAAACAAGCAAAAAAAAAGAAAAACGTATTACATGCACGGGTACTCGTCCATTAAAAAAAGTATTAAATAACCATGCAACTATAAAACTTGTCTCTATAAATTTTTGTTGTTATGCACATGTACTCGTTTAGTCATTAATAGAGTATAAATTAACACAATGTAAGAAACTTTAAATTTAATTTTGTGACTCGGTGCAAATTACTTTAAAATACTTTTTTTTGAAAGGCAATTACTTTAAAATACTCACGTGAACTTTTAATGATAAATAACTTTACTTGATTTGAGTTTGTTTGATACTGAGTTCAAATCTCACGAATTAATTGATCAAAAGGTCGAAAACATGATTTATAATTTATCGATTCTTACATCCAATTAAACAAGCTGAATCGAGCCATAAAATTATTAAAAAAACACCACCGCTTATGACTTACCCATTGAAACTTTTTATTCATGTGTTTCGACATTTGATCACGTATAAGAATTTACTAAATAAGAGAGTATATATTTGCAAATTCAAGAAAAATAAAATACTACTCATTTGGTTTTGGACCAATACAATTTTTGGTTATTAATAAAAGTGACAACTTTTGACACGATATGAAATATTTAAAAAGTTATTTGAACCATCAATCATTACCGAATCATCGTTTTTATACCAACTATCCTGCTAGTATGTTAACAAGCAGAACTAAAAGTCCAAAAGAGAAATTAAATCCATTAAAAATTTGTTAAGTAGCCTACTAACAATAATACTTAAACCCAAGACCAGGTCCATGTACAGACAGCCCATTAGCAATGCAAGATCCATGAACAAATTGAACCCCACGTGTTACCAAAATGAACTTGGTTGAACCGGTTGACTACTAACATAAGAATCCAACAAATGAGTCGTTGACTAAAATTCAAATATTTGACCCCGATTCAACACATCCAAATCGAAGACACCATTTGAGTATCTTGTTACAGACACGATAATAATTAACAACTTGGCTGATTCATTGAAGTTGTTTGATAAAATGTAACAGACACGACCGCGACCTTCTGTTGTTGAGTTTACTACAATGAAACATTTTCTTCTTCAATACATCTTTTTAATCAAATGTGTTCCTGTTAATGAGTTTACATTGAACTAGAAAATGCAATAAAAGCACCTGGCCATAAGTGACACGGATAGATACATTTAAAGTTTAATGGTCATGACAATTAAAGCAATGTTGATATCCTTTTAGCATCAACGAGCGAGGGTACCCGCGCGTTGCTGCGGATATGTTGTGGTTAATATAAACTTGAAATAAAACGTTTGAAAAAAATTATTGCTGAAATATTGTGGTTAATCTAAACTTGAAATAAAACGATTGAAAAAATTATTTTTGTTAGTAACGACTAAATTTGCAAAAGATCGATATCCGCAGAAGTAAAAAAAAAAAAAAAAAAAAAAGATTTTTGTTAAATATTTAAGCTCAAAAAAAAAAAAAAAAAAAAAAAAAAAAAAGATGAACAGTATTGCTACAGTACCGGACTCACAAAACTACTGTTTCGTCCACTGTAGCAAGCACTGCTACAGTTGCTACAGTAACCGATTCCCCCTTTTAGTATATATAATAATATGGTATGAATAGTTGCTGTCAGTTGTATCGCTCAAATGACGGTTTTGCAATGTGCTGTGTTCACAAGTTGATAAGTCAAAATGAACAACTTATTTTGTCTTTTTGGGCAGGCAAAACAGGGAGAGTATCTAACCTGACAAAAGCCTTTTAAGAAACTACCCACAAGTGGCGCAACACCAGAATATTTTGTAACTAGCAATATGTGGGTTTTGCTATCAGAGAATTGTTTGGGTACCTGATCAGAATACAATCGAGTGTAAAACTGATCTCTTGGTGTATGTTGAATTCAATGTTGTCTTAATTTTTTTATTAATACAAAATGTCGCTTCTAATCTCTTTCAAAATGTAGGCTAGCTCTCTGTGTATCTATATACTCTTTCTCTCATTAAAGATATGAAAGTCGTCATTCACCACAACCGATGCAACGGTTTGATCTCGGTGTAATTCACATGCATTTTGATTAACCTTGAGTTTTTTAACTACCCGGGCGTTGTTCCGAGGTCAACAATAAAATTATTTTATGTACAATTCATGTTGACAACCTCGTGTGTGTGGGTAGCAAAATGATTTAGCCAAGGATCAGGGACGGAACCATGTATATATTGGGGTTGGCCAAGGCCACCCAACAACTTCGAAACTATGCTTACCATATTAGTATTAATGTAAATTTGTTCATTAAAACACACTTTGGCCCATCCAAGATCTATAAAAATGATAAAGCTTGTGTCTAAATTAAGATATTAGGCTTGGTAGCATAGTAAAATAATATGCTTTGTTACAGTATCACTGTTGGAATCATATAACATGACATGCATAAATATAAACAATAAACATCAAGTACACATGTGGAAACGTTATAACATGTAATTAATTAATCAATAATAAATAGTAAACGAATCTTTGTGATTCTAACCCGAACAAAAATCAAGTAATTGCAATTCTTCAAATCAAGAACCTTAATAAGGGTTTATAGGATTACACGAATAACCCTTTACTGTTTTGTTATTCAATCCAAGATATAACCAATAGTTTGGTTATATCACGTTTTTGTATACACGTACTAATAACGAATCAATGTGAATGCTAGTTCTTGAATTACGAATAAACCACAAAACAATGTTTAGCTTTTAATAAATTAAATCGGGTCAAACCCTTTTATTTTATGGGCAATATTAGATTATGACCCAAACCCGGTTGTGGGTTTGGATCCATTAGGTTTAGGGTTTGTATAGCTTGTTTGTTAAGCCATGTATTTGTATAAATATATGGGCAATCTTCATTATGTAATCACACAAAACACAATCAATAAAATCTCTATTTAGTACTAGTATTTTTCATGGTATCACAGCTCTAGGTAAGATCCACCAATAAAAATTGTTAACCTCCGGTCATCGGCTACTTGTCGGTGATCCGGAGGGATCATTTTTTTTTCTGCTTTATTGTTTTTTTTTTTTTTTTTTTATTTAGGATTTTATTTTCGTATTTTATTTATAAACCCTAAACTCTAGCCGTCAAAAAAAAATGTTGAGTTGCCATCGATCCTATTATATTTTTTTCTTCACCATCTATTTGTTGTTATTGTCGAAGATCATTGTTCTTGACAACAAAAGTTGATCATCAAATTGCCGCTCCCTTCTAAAGGCAAAGCAAGCCATGACGTAAAAGCAATCGTCACGCAAAGAAGGATGCCGCAAGCAATACACAACTATGCCGCCAAATACAATTATGCTTCCGCTTAAACAAACAAAAACAGAAGATGAAGAAAAGAAGCGGCTTTCAACATTCATTCCAGTTTGTCCGTTCACAATGTCGCCGTTCAAACTGCGGGGGAGTATTAGATTATGGCCCAAACCCGGTTGTGGGTTTGGATCCATTAGGTTTAGGGTTTGCATAGCTTGTTTGTTAAGCCATGTATTTGTATAAATACATGGGCAATCTTCATTATGTAATCACACAAAACACAATCAATAAAATCTCTATTTAGTACTAGTATTTTTCAGGCAAATCGCATAAAAAGTTACCCATCTTAGTTCTAATTTCAATTAAAGGTACCCGTTTTTTTTTTTTTTTTAGTTTTAGTTTTAATTTGCCCGACTTATTTTTTGTTGCAATCCTAGGAAGTTTTTTACCTGCTTGTTCGGTTGCCAGTAACAAATACAAAAATCAAATATTATACGGAGTATGGCATTTTCTACTTTTGCCATAAGACCAAAGTCAACATATATGCCATTTTCTTATTTTCATTTCAACATAGGGGTGTTCATCGGATCGGTTATCGGGTTATTCGATTTATTCGATTCGGTATGTTCGGTTAATTTTTTTCTAGGTCAAACCGAAAACCGAACCGAACCGAACCGAACTGAATTAAAATTTGATTCAACCGAACCGAAAACCGAACCTCTATAACCCGAATTACATAATTTTAATAATTTTTTCATTTAATTATATATAATTTTAGAACAATTTTTTTTCAAGCTTAAATAATGTTGTATTTATACTAAAAAAGACTTTTAGTAATTATTTTTATATATAAATACATAAAAAAAATATATATATATTTATATATTTTCAGTTTTCGGTTTTCATTGCCAAACCCATATCCGAACCGATAACCGAATATTTAGTTCGGTTCGGTTTGGTTTTGACCAATTCGGTTCGGTTACAAATTCGGTTCGGTTTTTTTCGGTTCGGTTCGGTTTTGGTTTTCGGTTTTCGGTTATCGTGGATATTACCCGATCCATGAACACCCCTATTTCAACAAAACAAAAAAACCATACATTTCTTTTCAATCGTACTCCATGATCCTTTCCAAATACAATACAATATCCTAATTCAAACTTTGATTATGTATGCATAAGGTACACTAATCCATTTTCACTTATTGGTAATCATAAACCCTAATTTGTTGTTTATGTTGGTTTGGAGGATGGAGGCTTCATCTTCAAAGATTTTGCTTACAATGGATGTTCATCACAGTGGGCATTTCACTCATAATCCATTGGCATATGTAAAAGATAAAAAGCTCACCTTGCATAATATCGAAGTTAGTTGTTTCAAATTTGAAGACCTGTTTGAATATGTTTGAACAACAACTGATACCGTGGTTACTAAGATATATTACAACCGAACAAAAAAGTCTTTAGCAAAAGGAATTAGTATACTCAGGTGATGATGATTTGAAAGAATTTGTGAATTTTGGGAATGAAAATGATGGTAGAATTAGTTTGTATGTTTGTCATAAGAATGAGGATTTGAGTAGTTATACTGATGGTGGGATAGACAATGAAGAAGATGATATGGATGAAGGATATAGTGAAGCTGATAGTGATGTTGCATCAGTTGATCACTTATCAGCGGGTGAAGAGGAGTTAATGCAAGTTAGACGAAAAAAGCTAAATGCAAAATCAATAAAAAAAAAAAAAAAAAAAAAAAAAAAGCTTAGATGACTATGATTTTAATGTTCCTTTAGAAAGTGAGAATGAAGAAGAGGCTGGAAAAGAGTTTAATCCGATGTTCTCAAATGTAGAAAGTGAAAAGGGGGGAAATATGTTGAGCCTTTGGCAGATGTAAAACATTTGTTCTGCAGCTATTATGTTTGTATACAACAGTTAAAAGAATGATGGAAAGCAGGGTGTAGGAAACTCATAGGCATAGATGGTTGTTTTTTGAAGGGAATATGTCAAGGTGAGTTGTTGGCCGTAGTTGGAAGGGATGGCAACAACCAGATTTACCCAATTGCATGGGCAATGCAACCAAATATACTCCCATTCATTAAATTGAGGAAAAAAAGATGGCTACCTTTAATTAAAATTGGACCAAAATTAGACCTAAGATGTGTATATAAGAAACAGATGACGTGGCACTCAAGTTTAGGTGTAACCGGATAACACTTAAAAAGTGACCAGAAACCTACTAATTTCCTAGCATTGCAACAAAAAATAAGTTGGGCACCTTAAATTCAAAAAACAACAATAATAATAATAATAATATTAATAATAATAAAATAAATTGGTACCTTTAATTGAAATTAAACTTAAGATGGGTACCTTTTTATACCATTTGCCGTTTTAGTAACCTTCCCTATAATGCTCTTTTGCAATACTACTATTAGACCACACATGCTTTGTCAGATTAGACCACAAGGAGCATCCATTCCATGTGAAGAGTAACTTCCATGCTTTCACGAGTTTCACCTATTATTTCATCTTTTCTTCTTGAACATTATCATATACCACCGTTAACATTCAATATTCAATCTCAAAAAACATATAAACCATGAGCTGCAAACCAGTGTCCTTTCTGTTTTTCTTGATCTTTCATCTTTTTGTTTTTTACTTCGGGTATTAAAATTTAAAAATATACGTTTCCTAGAGCACGATTTCCACCAATAATGATGGCAAGATGACATCTCACTTCATTTTCTACAGATCCATCTAGGGATGGCACCCGTGGGTAATGGGCATGGGTACCTCTAACCCGTCACCCACCCACGTAGTTTTTTTCTCACCCATCACCCACCCGTCACCCACCAATGGGTACAAATTTATACCCATGCCCTTACCCGCGGGTATTTGTTGCCCATGGGTAAACCCATGGGTTAGTGTTATGCAACAAAATTACAAAACGATGATATGAAAACTAACTATGAAACTGCGTAATAAGAAACCAATCAATTTGCCAAATACAACTTTAATTATTTGATCTTTCATACTCTCTTTTTAGTCTTGAAACTCAAACAAACTTTTATGTTAATGTGTTTTTATAGACTTGGTAGTAACTGATAAATGTATACATGCAACATCATAAATATTTTAATTAGTATAATTAATTTTAACATGGGTTTATGGGTACACCTACGAGTATTTTGAAAGGTATACTCGTAGGTATTTTAAATAATGGGTGTCATGGGTTTATCCGCGATGGGTATGCCTTACCCGTCACCCACCCGCCACCCACTGATGGGTAAAGATTTTCACCCACGACTCACCCGTGGGTGAAAATTGGCGCGTTTACCCACCCATTTATAACGGGTACCCGCGGGTTGTGGGTTTTTTCTCGCCCATTGCCATCCCTAGATCCATCCATGCACAAAGGCGCAACAATGAATGAGCTTCTCCATTATTAAACCGGTCCCCAACCGGTCCATTCTGGTTTGGGTTTTCGATGGCAAAAACCGGTTTTCATGAACCGTTCCGGTTTGAGTCAAAACCGGTTTTGACCAGTTTGACCCAAACCGAAACCGGTTTGAAAACCGGTTTGGTTTGAAAAAAAAAAAAACCCGATTTGTGCACCTCTAGTTTATGGTATGGTTGTAGTTTTTGTGGAGAAAATGAATTGTTTATATACCTATATAGGGAATGCCGGATTTTTTGTATAAAAGTGGGGGGATTTATTTTTTGAATTTTGATAAATATAAGTGTAGTAGTGTGTATAGTGTAAATGTGGTGGATTGGGTTGGTTATCGTAAATATGGTGTAATCGACTTATAAAATATGCATGTAAAAGTCATATGACACGTGTTGGACGTAGACTAAACTTAGCCTAGTGCAGTTTCCTTTAAAGTTGTTTTCCGGTTTACGCGATTTAACTTAACGGTTATAAGTTAAGGTAAATGTTCAAGTATACAAAGTAAAACGTTTTGAGGTTATATTCAAGTCTGAAAATGCCGTTTGCTACATATTAAGTGTTTATTTTCTTTTATTGAATTTGACAGCTTAAAGGCCTTTGTGAAGTTATAAGTAGCTTGATCAACTTTAGTTCCCCTTACGTAAACAAGTTCATGCAAAAGGACATAACTGATCATATTCATGTAAAAATTAAGCACAATATAGGAATAAAACACTACACGTTGATTTGTCACATGAAAATCTGTTTTGAGTTCACTATCTTGGGTTCGGATCATATACACTCTCCAGATTAATAGACATGCTTCCACTTAAGTTCACTGGTTCTTTCACCTGACGAGCTCGCTCTATCACCAAACACTCATTTAACTCCATCACCACGTCTGTCATGGTTGGCCTTCTGTTAGGTATATCCGCAACGCATGCCATTGCCAGTTCTACTGCCCTCCATGCTGAATTCATGTCAAAATCCTCCAGTAGCCTTAAATCGACAATGTTTTTCACATTCCCTTCAGCCAGCTTTACACTGACCCAACCGCTTATGTGTATGTTATCATTATCATATGTGGTTACTGCAGGTTTACCTGTAATTAGCACTAGAAGCACAACCCCGAAGCTATAAACATCATTTTTTTCGGTCAACCTGGCTGATGTGTAATACCTGCAAGCCAGAATTCTTATTATTACGTTTGCATTTATACCTAAAGATCTATGGCTAACATAAATACGAGAGGAAAATATAAATTTACTGAATTGTCAGGATTGGCATTTGCAAATTTTATGTATATAAGACTAGGAAAACTCACTCAGGGTCAAGGTACCCAGGGGTGCCAGCAACTGCTGTCGAGATATGGGTACCGCCTTCGGTAGGAAAAGCTCTGGACAACCCAAAATCTGCTAATTTGGCTTGAAATGTTTCATTTAGTAAGATGTTGGTACACTTAATATCTCTGTGGACTATCGGTGGCTTGCAACCATGATGCAGGTACTCTAGCCCTGATAATAGATCCCCATTGATTAAAAATCTTTAAGAAGCCAAAAATACGAGCAAGTAAATTTGAAATGATCAGCTTACTGACCATGTGCTGCATCAGATCCTATCTGCAATCTTTCTTCCCAGTTCAATACATTTGAACTTGCTGCATCTGCCAAGTGATTTAAATAATAATTTCATTCGCATCGAAATTTGAAGTACAAACAAGTTTGTACATATCTAAGTTAAATTGGAAAATACCGAATAGATGCCTTTCTAGGTTCCCATTAACCATGTACTCATAGATGATTCCCTTATGGTTTTCATCATTGCAGTACCCCATGAACAAAGTCAAGTTTTTATGATGAACACTAAGGAGTAGATAGGCCTGTACATGAGATTAAATTTTAGCTTTTTATGAAATTTTACCATGTTATTGTATCACTTCAAATTTTGCATTCCGTACTGTAGGAAGGGAAGTTACCTCAGCCTGAAATTCTTTGTCCCCTTGGAGCGATGATTTTGAAAGCATCTTGACAGCAACTTGTGTATCATCAATATTTCCAAGGAAAACTGTTCCAAATCCTCCTCTCCCAATAACATGATTGAAGTTATTTGTGATGCGTTGTAACTCTGTGTATGTGTATTTTTTTCTTTTTTCGAGCCTTGCGCCTGTACGTGTGAGTTTTCATATATAAGTATTTAATGTGTTACTAGGTTGTATACTTATTACAGTGGTTGTAATATATACCTTGTTCTTTTTTGTTCTTAATCATCCATATCACGGTAAGTGCAATCACAATCATAAAGATGAAAGCAACCGTTGCTATTACTGGTACAATGACCGCATTAACATCCTTCTTGTTTCTACAACGATTTGTGTCACAGATAGTTGCATTAGAACTGGTAGGCTCGCCATCAAAACTGATTTTAGGACACAAAGTTTAGATAATAAAGCAGTGAATCTATCAAAATTGAAGTCTATGTACCCGGAAATCAGTAGCAAACCTCAATGACAATAATCCCTTTTTTGACTTTGCTAGGAGCTTTGCTGGAATCGGACCGCTAAAATTGTTTCCTTTCAAATTTCTAACATGTTTGTCAGTTAAGATAAGTTATTAACTTATTACTACTTTAATTAACTGCACTTTAGATGCTAGTGTATGGGGCAGATAACTTACAAAACCTTCAAGGAAATCAGTCCGGTGAGAAAACTGGGCACAATTCCTGCTAAATAATTGTTTGACAAATCCCTGTAACAACAATGGATATGAGTTAAATTTGCAACTTATATATATATATATATATATATATATATATATATATATATATATATATATATATATATATATATATATATATATATATATATATATATGTACTTCTTAAGATTATTCACTCACAGGGTATGTATCATAGTGAGATTAGCTAATGCAGGATTTATTGGTCCATCCAGTCCGCTGGTAGACAAGTTCCTGGTTTCATATCATTTAGTAGACTATGAATAAATTGTTGCAAGTAGAATGGATCAGAAAATGTAAAATTACGAGAGGTGTTTAGATATTATACATACAAGAATACAATCCTATGAGACCCGGTTTCATTGTAGCTACAACTGATACCATCCCAAACATATTCATGTGGATCACATGGATCTCCTTGCCAATTTTTTGTTAATCTGTATGCTGACTTGATGCTCCGCATGGCGGAAGCTAATATACACATAATAGATAAATCTCAAGGAGTAAGGTAAGTCAATCAATCTTAATTATCATCACTCGTATATAAACATAAAACCTGATTTGCTATAAGTCTACAACTCTAGAGAATAGATTTGACACGTACCATCCTGATCATCTGTTTGCCTTTGTGGGAGCTGCTTTATAGCATAAACTTCTACAGCATTCATGATGGGAGGAAGTGTTGACCTGTTAGTCTTCTTTAATGCGATTTCATACATTGGTGCTACTGTCTCAGGTTTGGTGCTATAAATACTGGTTGTTGTGTGATATTGTGGAGAAAAAGGTCCATTCCATAAGTTACCATTCCAGTACAGGTTAAATTCTCGGGTTTCGTTTCTTTTAAGTTTCTCAAGTTCAGCAAAGTACATGTAAAATATAAAGTGTTCTGTAGCATTACGAGGAATCCAAGTAATTCCCGTTGAAAACGAGGATATTGGCATGAGGGCAGTTGTCATGATATCTGAGGGGACAGCATTTGATAATGCTGAAGCAATTTTGTCGGAAGTATATAGCAAAGTATTATTAGTCGCAGCAATTGATTTCCATAGACGATCATACTTGTCAGCTTTGTACCTTGGTTTAAGAATCATAAATAGTGAAGTTAGTATTTCTTCGTTCATAAAAATGACAAGGGGTAAGGATAGCTGCTAGAAAATAACATTCTAAATTTTAACCTGACTGTTCCTTGTCCGGTTCCAAAATCTATATGGAAGTAAAGATTTAATGATCCGAAAACAGTTTCTGAATACATGTTGGTTCCCAGAGGCCGTAGCTCTATTGCTGAAATGAAAGGAGTTCCACGACCTGTATTCACAAGACAAACATGTATGTATTCTGATGATAACACATGTATGATCTCCATGTCAGTTATACTAGTTGTCGAAGTAATATTCACTGTATCCCAGTAATCAGGTCCAAGATAGACATCGAATTCTGGAAGCTGATCGATGTGGTCATAGTTCCCATACATAAACCTAGCCCTTATCAGATACTTGTGGCCCTTTCCTTGGGTTGGTGTTAGGGTGTAGCAGTTTCTGGTGTTTTCAGGAAAACTTGTAAGAGTGGTAAGCTGTGTAAAATCTGCATATGTGTTGTATACGGGTAATATGTCATGGATTTCGCCACTGTCTGTAAAATCGGAATCTGATACGTAGTTTATACCGGTTACATTATCAGTGTAGTTTGAGCCTTTGACAATCCCACAGTCTATGCTTATGAATCCTGCAATGTTTATAAAGTCGTATGATCGATTAGTCGGTTGGTTAACGCTCTAATTATGATTATAGAAATAAATGCAATACAATAATAATACAAATCTTTTATTAAAAAAAATTGAGATTTATTCATGAAAAATAGAATCTAGAGAATTTCCAACCAAGTTGACTCCAATATGATGAAACACAACACAAATTCACTACTAGAAAAAACAGTAATCAGCAACAATTATTTTAACAACAATAGACAACTCGTCGCTAAATTGTGTATTTAGCATCTAGTTTTAGCAACAAAATTGTTAACAAAGTTGCTATTTTTTTAGCAACAGAAAAATTAATTGATATTTTTACAAATAAACATAAAAATTTGTTGCTAATTTAGCAACGACTAAGCAATTTCGTTACAATCTAAAATTAGCACCGGTCAAATTAGCAACTAACACCAATTATTGACTCTAATTCGACCGGTGATAATTTGAGAATGCAACGAAATTGCTTTAGTCGTTGCTAAATTAGCAACAAATATTTATAGTCATTTCTAGAAATAGCAACCAATTTTTATGTTGCTAAAAAAATTGCAACTTTGTTAACAATTTCGTTGCTAAAATTAAATTAGGAGCTAAATGCACAATTTAACAATGATTTCTCTAGTGTTGTTAAAATAATTGTTGCTAATGACATTTTTTCTAGTAGTGAAATCAAGCCATTCATAAGTAAATATATGGGTTGCACTTGCCACTTTCAATCAGATGACATGATAGACATGGTTATTAAATGTACATAGAGATTAGAGATTGTATGGTTTAGTACCTGATTGATCATAGTTAGCCGGTGGATCATAGTTGCAAGTCACAAACCATGCACCGCTATTGCATTGGACCCTAGCGCATCCAAGACGAACTGAGTTTATAGAAACAACTTGAGTATAATGTGCACATTGCTTTCCTGGAGCGCAAGTATTTGAGTTGTAATCATAGTCAGCTTTCTCTGCAACCCATAATTTAACTGCACTTTCACCAGTGAGTTCAGTTCCCCATGCAATATTCTCGCCATACCGTCGGTCTTGTGAGTGCACCAGTTGGCAATCAGCCTGTCTTTGATTGGCATAGTTTTGGGCAAAGCTAGCCACACGCTCATCCCACACCATAGGCCCCACGCCGACCTCCCGTCGAGCTGCATTGTGAGCGTTAATGTAGTCTTGTGGAGTGTTTTGGGCAAATGACAAGTGTGAAATCGCCATAATCATAGCAAGAAAAAGTGAGATATAATTGCTTGAACCCATTTTTCTATACTTTTTGGTTGATATGAAAATGAGTTATGTTGTGATTATATTAGTAATTCATGAAGGAGTATTTATTGAGTGATATCTATGTGGAAATTTTTATAAGGTGATGATAGATTCTCTCACTTGTCTATTTGAGTATTTGCCGGCTCTATTATCACAATGGTTTCTAGTAATAAAATGTAATACCACTTTAAGCCAACTAATAGAAATGCTGTTGTTAGTGAACAAACCATCATCAATGACACTCAATCTTTTTATTAGAAATCTGTATTTTAAATCGCATAGGTATATAATTTTGAAAATGTCACTGAAAAAATTGAAACAGTTACGACACTAGTACAATCGAGGCTTTCCCCGGCGACTTTTTTAAGCCCTTTCCGTCGACATGTCGACGGAATCATACGTTACCGTCGACATGTCGACGGTACCACATTGACGGCTGTGCTTTGACGGGAACAGTGTTCCCGTCGACAATCACCGTCGACACTGTGGGTCCCACGTCGTTTTCCAGTCAAAGAAATTTGTGTCCGTCAAACTCTTCCCGTCGACATGTCGACGGTACCATATAAATAATTAACGTTTTAATTAGTTGATTATAATTATGGTTTATATAATACCGTCGACATGTCGACAGTATCATTAAAACAAAAGTATTGTTTTTAATATAATGCCGTCGACATGTCAACGGCATAATATGAAAAACACTGTTTTTGTTTTAATGATACCGTCGACATGTCGACGGTATCATTAAATAACCAATAATTATGTTTCAATGATGCCGTCGACATGTCGACGGTATCATTGTTAACACCCTGCTAACAGCAGGCTGCAAATATAGCAATTTTCCAGATTTTTTCCGGATTTTTCGGAAAAAATCTACCAAAACCTGTAACATTACAAGCACCTATAACCACTCAATATCAACATGTCCTAAACGTATAACTCGCCATCGGCTATAACACTTGCAAAATATCGCTAAACACCCTCAAAATGAATAAAAACATATAAAGTCTACAAAACGGGGTGTGGTAATGTCTAAACCTAGCTGCCATATCCACAAATGTTTTAATATCCGCGACGGTCAAGTCGCCAAAAGGTTAAACTATACAATACTAACATATGGGTCGCCAAAATATTGTTTCAAGCATAAGTACAACATAAAATACCCAAGTTTGTACCTCTACATCCAAAATCACTCGTGATCATCAGTAGGACCCTCATCATCGCCAGAACCATCCTCATCGTCTCTGCGACTCCCGCTCCCTCCAGCTGAGCCACTACCTCCAACGCCACTGCCTGTGCCATCCACGTGCTGAGAACCCGCCTGACTAACATACTCGTTCCATCGCGGGTTGGAGGAGATAAAACCTGTGATCAAAGCAATCTCCGCCTTCAACTTCTTATGCTCTTCAGCTTCTCGAAGGCGATTCTCCTCGACCTCAGCAATCTTCTTCTCGGCCTCAGCAAGCTTTTTCTCCATCTCAGCGTATTCTGAAAATGAAACAATCAAAATTAAAAAACATCTATTGCAATACTTAATTTGAGTCATGATCGAGTAATCTATAATTAATATATTATCAAACTGTACATACCTGGAGGTGGAGGCGGGGTGTATGGTAACGGTTGCCTGGAGAGCCCGGGTACGACCCTACCCCGTCCGGCGATGTGGCCCCGCTGCTTGCCCTTCAAAACCTTAGCAAGTATCTGCTCCTCCGTGTACGCCACCCCTTCCGGCGTATTCGCTCCCAGATCTCGCAGCCGGACCATCTCTTCCTATTTAATTGAGAAAAAAATTGAGAAAATTTATATATATATATGTAAGTGTGTGTGTGTATATATATATATATATATATATATATATATATATATATATATATATATATATATATATATAAATAAAAAAATAAATAATAAATTAAAAATAAATAAATAAAAGATACTTACATATTGAACACGAGCCTCATCCTGCAACCACATACCATCACTGTTGCAGTGTGTGTCGTAAAACGACTGGATGAGGGACGGGTATTTTTTGTCCTTGCTGTTCAGAAACTGTATATACACATGCATATGTATAAGATGAAACAAATTAAAAATGGCAAATCAAACACCATATTTATTTTAATTAAACTTAAATACTTTTATAAAATCAAAATTAATTACTTTTATATAATTATAATTAAATAATTTTATAAAAACAAAATACTTGTATAAAAATAAAATGTGTCTTACGTAGTCGTGGCGAATAGCGGCCAATGACTTGGAACCGTGGCGGCTGTACACCTTCAACTTCTTTCGGTTCTCCTTGTTCACAGCAGCACACTTCAGGGTCTTCTCATTCATGTAAAACTTGATATGCTCCTCCCACACAGATGGCTCGACGTTCGGAGGAGGGTTTCTTCGTATCTCATCCACTTTTTCAGGCCCACCCTCCCCGTCGAAGTAAACCCTCTTCATCGCGCCCTTGTTGTCGGAGTAGACCTTAGCAATGTACGCATTGAGGCCCGCCTTAATGGTTTCCCAATGGGGTGAGTTCGTGTGGGTCTGCAAGTCGAAGAATTCCTGCAAACAAATTTAAACAAATATACACAATTAAACAAATTTAAATAAATGTACACATTCAAAGAATTAAATATAAAGATATAATTAAAAGGAAAAAAAAATAATTGACCCCGAGTCGGTTCATGAAGCCCTGTCGAGTCGCTTCGTCAAGGTTGTGCCAGGAGGGATAGTGCAACGGCAAGGACCTAACCAGCTCGCCAACATAGTTACTGAACCATGCACAGTTGGGCCCAACATGATGAAATGTCTTCTGATCACCCCACTCGAACTCGATCGATTGCGGGCCCGAGGCAGTCACAACTTTCCTGAGGTCTTTGTTTTTGTTGGCTTCACGGACCTGTGCCCTGCCGCTAGCCCGACCTCCACCCCTGCCACCAGCTTGTCTCGCTCTACCTCCTCGTCGAGGTTTTTGTGACGAACCTACAATTGAAGTGAGTGAAAACGTTAAAAAATAACAAGTAACAAAATTCAAATTATCAAGTTTAATTTTCTTACCACTACGGTGACCGCTAGTAATCGAACGATAAGGTGGTGGTGGGTCATCGGCACCGTCACCACCGTGACCTCGCGCTACTGCTGCCATCTGTAAAAGTACAAGTTGAATTAACATATAGAAATTCGGGAACAAATTAACATAAGCATGCACACATTCAAATACATACACATTTAAAATAAATATACACATTTAAAAAATCCATAACAATTTTATTCAAATAAGCTAAGTGTCGTTTTACAAGTTACAATTTAAGATCAATCTGCTACATCTACATCACTATCATAAACTGCATGAGTCGGTTTATATTTTAAGTTAAACAATTAGACTATAAACAATTGTTTGGTTTTCGGTTTATGTTTCATAAAACTATTTTGTTATTTTGAAACTTGTTTTTGTGACTTATTTTTGAAACTATTATGAAACATAAGCCGAAAACCAAACAATATATCTACGGGCTTATGGCTTATTTGGTTTTCGGCTTATGTTTCATAAGCTTATTTTTTTTTTTACTTATTTTGAAACTATTTAAGTTAAAAAGTTTCAAAATAAGCCATAAAAATTAAGCTTGTGAAACATAAGCCGAAAACCAAACAAACCATAAGCCCGTTATATAAGCAGAAACATAATCAATCCGCAAAAATTCTAACACAAAACATAACCAATATATTAAAAGTAGTTTACCATATATATACTAACCAAACGCCAACTAACATTTAACCAAACCCACCCAATATCCTACGGCTAGTTCAATACCAAGTCCCCCAAGGTGCTATTTGCACCGTGGGTACACAATATCCTACGGCTAGTTCACATTCCGCAACACTATACTAGTAACCAAACTATACATACGGCTGCAATCACTAAACTAGTAACCAAACGCTACAACAAAGCATAAATAAGAAGAAAAAAAAAAAAATTTAAAAAAGGAATACATACCGTACGTATCAGCTGTGGTCTCGGCTGTGGCTCAGCTGTGGCTCGGCTGTGGTCTCGGCTGTGGCTCGGCTGTGGTCTCGTCTTGGGCTCGGGCTATAATAAAAGAGATGCAATATATAATGGTTATATCAAAATTAAAAAAAAAAAAACTGTTGTCGTCGACATGTCGTCGGGATACCAAAAGTTAATAAAAAAAATAAAACGAGGCTCTCACCCTGCTGTTACCCTCGGCTCTCACCTGCTGCTACTGTAACAAAAATTAACAAAATTTTAATAACAATTTTATTAACAAAATTTAATACCAACAATAATAATAACAAATTTTAATAACAACAATAATAATAACAAATTTTATTAACAATTTTATTAACAACAACAATAAACGAGGCTCACCTGTGTCGGAGTGAAGAAGAAGAGAAGTGGGGAAGAAGAAGAATTAAAAAATGGAGGGGTAGAGGAGAGAATTAAATAATGGAAGGGGTAGAGGAGGAGGTGCACAGTGGTGCGAGTGTCGGAGTGGTGGAGTGGTGTGGTGAGCTGTGGAGTATAATGTGGTTGGGGTGGAGGAGTGGTGGTGGTGTGGTGGAGGAGTGGTGGAGGAGTGGTGGAGGATTGGTGGTATAATCGCCGGCGAGAGGGGGGGGGATGGTTATTTGATGGTTCGAATTATGAGCAATAATTTTGACCAGATCTGGTTTTTGTATTCCTTTTTATTATCCCGTCGACATGTCGACGGGAATATTAAGGAATTTTTTTATATTATTAATCATACCGTTGACATGTCGACGGTAATATTACAATATTTTGTCGTTTACGTTTGGCGGGACGTATTAAATTTTCACGAAAATTTTAGTGGTTTTATTCCCGTCGACATGTCGACGGGAAAATAGCTTTTATTAAAAAAAAATATTTATAATAAATACTTTGTAAAATTACTTTATTATAAATACTTGTATAAAATTACTTTAATATAATTAAAAAAATTTATTTATTATAAATACTTTTATAAAATATTAAAAAATAAGTTTTATAAAATTAATAAACTAAATTTATATAATTGAAAAAAATTATTTATTATAAATACTTTTATAAAATTAAAAAAATATATATATTTAAAATTAATTACTTATATTATAATTAAAAAAATCATTTATTAAAATATAAAATAAAATAATTAGAATATCACAAACGAGTCGAGATGCTATGGTTATACATGAGATGTTAAACGAACGAGTCGAGATGCAATGGTTATACATGAGATGTTAAACGAATGAGTCGAGATGCAATGGTTATACATGAAATGTTAAACGAACGAGTCGAGATGCAATGGTTATACATGAGATGTTAAACGAACGAGTCGAGATGCTATGGTTATACATGAGATGTTAAACGAACGAGTCGAGATGCAATGGTTATACATGAGATGTTAAACGAACGAGTCGAGATGCAATGGTTATACATGAGATGTTAAACGAACGAGTCGATATGCTATGGTTATACATGATATGTAAAACGAACGAGTCGAGATGCAATGGTTATACATGATATGTAAAACGAACGAGTCGAGATGCAATGGTTATACATGAGATGTTAAACGAACGAGTCGATATGCTATGGTTATACATGATATGTAAAACGAACGAGTCGAGATGCAATGGTTATACATGATATGTAAAACGAACGAGTCGAGATGCAATGGTTATACATGAGATGTTAAACGAACGAGTCGAGATGCAATGGTTATACATGAGATGTTAAACGAACGAGTCGAGATGCAATGGTTATACATGAGATGTTAAACGAACGAGTCGAGATGCAATGGTTATACATGAGATGTTAAACGAACGAGTCGAGATGCAATGGTTATACATGAGATGTTAAACGAACGAGTCGAGATGCAATGGTTATACATGAGATGTTAAACGAACGAGTCGAGATGCAATGGTTATACATGAGATGTTAAACGAACGAGTCGTGATGCTATGGTTATACATGAGATGTTAAACGAACGAGTCGAGATGCTATGGTTATACACGAGATGTTAAACGAACGAGTCGAGATGCAATGGTTATACATGAGATGTTAAACGAACAAGTCGAGATGCAATGGTTATACATGAGATGTTAAACGAACGAGTCGATATGCTATGGTTATACATGATATGTAAAACGAACGAGTCGAGATGCAATGGTTATACATGATATGTAAAACGAACGAGTCGAGATGCAATGGTTATACATGAGATGTTAAACGAACTAGTCGATATGCTATGGTTATACATGATATGTAAAACGAACGAGTCGAGATGCAATGGTTATACATGATATGTAAAACGAACGAGTCGAGATGCAATGGTTATACATGAGATGTTAAACGAACGAGTCGAGATGCAATGGTTATACATGAGATGTTAAACGAACGAATCGAGATGCAATGGTTATACATGAGTCGAGATGCAATGGTTATACATGAGATGTTAAATGAACGAGTCGAGATGCAATGGTTATACATGAGATGTTAAACGAACGAGTCGAGATGCAATGGTTATACATGAGATGTTAAACGAACGAGTCGAGATGCAATGGTTATACATGAGATGTTAAACGAACGAGTCGAGATGCAATGGTTATACATGAGATGTTAAACGAACGAGTCGAGATGCAATGGTTATACATGAGATGTTAAACGAACGAGTCGATATGGTATGGTTATACATGAGATGTTAAACGAACGAGTCGAGATGCAATGGTTATACATGATATGTCTCATCTCACTATATATCTCTCTCTACCAAACACCTTATCCTCACAATATAAACACACACACACATACTCATCTCACTATATCTCTCTCTAGCAGTTTCTGTTTTCTGGCGACACCAGCATTTTTCGGCCGCCGGAATCTTTTTTTGGCCACCACCTTTTATCACCTCAACTTGTAGATCGGGCCACACCGGTCACGATTCAACCACTCAACCTCGCAACCACAAACATACACTGTTATCATGGTGATGAAGATGGCAGAATTTGAAGCTTTTCCTTGTCCTTGTGAACGAGGAGACGTGGTTCTGCGAGAATCGTGTAAATCTTACTCCCGTGGTAAACTATACTATGCGTGTCCTTTCTCGCAGGTGAAAAATTACATATTTTTTATTTAAATAATTTGGTTAGTTGTTAAAAATAATAGTTTTTACTCTTTAACAGCCTGGGACAGACGACCATGGATGTAATTTTTTTTTATGGAAGGAGGAACGACTCGCCAAAATGATGACCGGTTCTTTGGGTGCTTCAACATCAAGCGGTTCTGGATCTGCTCCAAAAAGGTGCTCAAACTGTCATGAAAAAAAATCTTAGAATAAACTTGCTGGAGGCACAAAAACAGGTGTTGGAGGCACAAAAACAGGTGTTAGAGACAAAATTAAGGGTGCTGGAGGCAAAACTTGACATGGCAACGCATCCCAACCACGACCACGCATGTCAGTCGGATGCAATACTCCGTGACCTTGTAGGTGACATGGATAAATTTCATATGTAGTACTGTTATTGTTGTTGTTGCTGTTGTTTGCTGTTGTTGTTGATGTTTTTGATGTTTAATAAAATGTTGTTGTTGTTGTTGTTTAATAAAATGTTGTTGTTGTGGAGCAATAATTAGAACTGAAGGAGCAATAATTATCAAACACAAAGGCAAACTGTTTATTTAAAACAAGCAAGAGTTCTTAACCACATGCATTTTCATACAAACTCAAACTAAACAACTCGACAACCAAACTAAACAACTCAACAACCAAAGGAAACAACTCAAACTAAACAACTCGACAACCAAACGAAACAACTCAAACTAAACAACTCGACAACCAAACGAAACAACTCAAACTAAACAAACTCGACAACTAAAACAACAGATCAAACGAAACAACCCGTTTATTTTTTTTTGCGGCTACTTCCCGCTTTACTCGAACTCGCACCATCTTTTCCCTTCCTTGCTCTCATTTCCTTGATATGTGCAAACGTAGCTTCAAGATTTGTGATCCTATTTCCTAGATTATCAAGTTTTGTTTCCAACGTACTTTCAGCTTCGTCGTCACCTCCAACAGCAACAACTTGAGCTTCAGCAGCAGCTTGAGCTTCAGCAGCATCTAGCTCGTCCATGTACTCTTTGTAGTACGGCTTTTTCCTACACCATTCAATAATCTTGTCTCTCATCCACGGTTCAACATCCTTAAAATCACCATACTCCTCATAAACTGCATGACCAAAAGTTAACATAACTTCATTAAAGAGGAGCTCGTGTGACAAGATTTTTGAGTACTCCTCTTCAACTGTGCAACCACACCAAGTCATGTGTGTCTTGTAAAAATTGACGATTGAATTATTTGTGAGATGTGTAAAATGAGACGGAAATAATTTTATGAGAATGTATATATTGGTAAAAAAATGAGACGGGAATGTATTTGTGAGGATATATATAGCCTGATTTTTAAAGATATATTCCCGTCGACATGTCGACGGGAAAAATAAAGCGGGAAAATATCCCGCCCAATATTTTACCCATTTATTAAAAATGTTTATAATTAGTAATATTCTCCCGTCGACATGTCGACGGGAATCTTAAAACATAATAATTATTATGCTTAATCACACGTTAATTACGAGATAAAACGTTATTAATATATTCCCGTCGACATGTCGACGGGAATATATTAGCGGGTAAATTTCGCGCCCAACTTTGGTGAATTATTGAGGCTAAAAAAATATTCTAAAAGGTTCCCGTCGACATGTCGACGGGAAAATACGATTATGAAAAATTCAACGCAGCTGGCCTCGGTCAATCGTTTTTTTTGTCGTTTTCTGTATTATGCCGTCGACATAATGTCGACGGGAAACGGCTTGTCGCCTGTTCTCCTGATTCTTGTAGTGCGAAGATACCTCATTTATACTTTGCTTCAAGATTTTTAAGATACGAAGTAAGACGTTATAGATGGTTTATAATGATAAAGGATAATTCATAATATAAGTTTTGCTAATGGTAACTCTAAAGGCTGCGGTTAAGAGAAACATTTTCATTACATAACCATCGATTAATAATTATAATTCAATAAGAAAATCCAGAAAAAACATGAATGTTGTTCCAGAAAAATGAGATACAAAAATAATGCTTATTTTACCTAGATCACGTTTAAATATTTATAAGTCTCGTTTACCTATAATCTACGTGAGCACGAACCAGCATTGATGTAAGAACTAAATTGATAAGAACCAATACTGTGAAAGAACCAATGGACATCTTCACTACTATATTTTTTAGACTCTAGACATGGTCTGCTTTATACATGTGAACGGACGCATTTTCTAAGTTTCACTAAATTAGCAACTTGAACAATTTTGTTGGTTCGTCTGGCTCGTTCTACACGGTGGACTTGACTGACTTTTGAGTCTTGCTGCGTCCATTTTGGTTTAATAAAGTTTGTAGCATGGCCCTTATGGAATTGACCAACTTGACTAAAGCTTGTTAATTGTGGCTCATGACCTTCATTCCAAAAAAATCTATTGGAGTGACCTTTGTATAGTGCGTTTGTTAATAATGAGTTTTTTCCTTCTCGTTTTTGTTAATTGACCTTGTCTCGTCGTTTCTTGTTGGGTGTGCAAACTCAATCCCACATCGGTAGAACTCTAATCTCAAGCTCAACATATAAGCTTAGTGGGTACTACTTCTTTTAGCAATTGGTTTGAGAAATAGAACCTCAGTTTGGCTAATATGTTTAACTTGGTTAAGGACTGTAGGAATCCTAACACTTCTATGGATAGAGGTTTTGTCCAAAAGAGAAGACTTTTAATCTTCATTTACCAAATACAGTGATTCTGAAACTATTTACCAAATCATATTAGTATGCATGGGTTAAAAGATTAAATACCGCCAAAATTATTGTAAGTTTCTTATATTGAAACTTGAAAGTAAAGTTTAAAGCAATTTTAGTTCATGTATAAAACTCCATGCGTTCACGAGACTTAGAACTAGTTAGCAAATGAAACAAAATGTTGGCTAATATGAAAGCATATGATTAATGTTGATAAATTATCACCTAATAAAAACGATATGTTTTCTCAGCAAATTAAAAGGTGAATCTTAACAGTAACATTTAAGCTGATTTTTTTTTTTTTTTTTTTTTTTTTTCCTAGAAACAAGTTAAAAATTAGTTTTGGAATATGTGTTTTGTAACAACGAAAGGCAAGTTGTTAATAACCATCTTTAAACTACTTAAATGTTATGTTTTTTTTTAAGAAAGAACTTATCAAACATTTCAAGTGATCCGGTCAATCATATGCATGGACGGACCCACATGTATGCCGGGTGTGGCACGGGCTACACTCGATTTTAGGTCACGAAGTGCAAAAAGATTTCAAAACTGACGTTTTTATAGTATGTGCAAACCCCAAACAGTTTTTTGCTACTTTCGTTTCTTAAAGTGTAACTTTAGTTAACCCAATATTTCTTTTGTGCAACACCCTCTTAAAAATTTTGGGTCCGTCGCTGATCATATGATCATTATCCTATCATTGGCCTTTTTATTTGTTTACTAAAAACAACAAATAAAGTGTGGTTTAGCGTTTCTCTTCTAAAATTATACATTTATACATGAAAATATCTTACTTCGTTGACGTTTTAGATGATGGGCTTATTTCTAATAAGACAAAGGTGCAAGACTTTGAAACAATGGTTGGATGGATGTGTTTAAAGCCCCCAATCGCGGGTGGTTTTCTATGACTCATTTCGAGCAAGAAGCCAATAACTATTTTGCTTGGTGCAAGACTTTGAAACAATGGTTGGATGGATGTGTTTAAAGCCCCCAATTGCGGGTGGTTTTCTATGACTCATTTCGAGCAAGAAGCCAATAACTATTTTGCTTGGTGTATGAAACGATTGGATTTTTGTGGTCCACCAAAATAGACTCTATAGTAAGGGTGAGCATGGTCCAAAAATCAGACCGGACCGGACCGAAGACCGAGAACCGGAAAAACCATAGACCGAGACCGGACCGAATGTGGTCGGTCCGGTTCGGTCCGGTCCGGTCTTCGGTCGGTCCGGTCCAATTAGGCATATTTTGGCATGTTTTTTCGGTTTTTTGGTCGGTCCGGACCGGACCGACCGGACCGAAGACCGAATTAGCCAAAAAGCCTAGACCGAGGACCGGACCGAATGTGGTCGGTCCGGTCCGGTCCGGTCGGTTTTGTCAGTCGGTCCGGTCTATCCGGTCCGTTTGCTCACCCTTACTCTATAGATATAAAGAACCACATATCGTTTTATCCGGAATAAATTTAACGAATACTTGATCATCACTAAATTGTTTCATTGTATATTCTCGTTTTCTTTGGATTGCATTTTATAAATAATTATTTGATTATTTAGAATTCTCTTTAATTTTTTTTAAATCATTACAAAAAAGAGTGTTATTCTCTACACTTATTTTTCATGGTATGGACAACTGTGGACATTTTTTATATGGATACTAATTTTGCTACATTTATATATAAGTGTGTAAAATTACAATAAAGTTACATTTATAGGTATATCAAATTTCTCCACACTTTTTTTTTTGAACATTTTTTGCAAGTTTGCCACATTTTTAGGTGTGAACATTCAAAGAATGTTTTCACACTTTTAACCATAGACATTTGAATAATATCTCCACACTTATATGTGTAGCAAAATTTATCACACCCATTATTACCACACATGAGAAAGTGTAAAATCAATAATTTTACACATTTTCAAATGTGACCATTTGACCTTTTAAATGTGAAGAATTCAACTATTTTTTAATGCATATTTATTGCTTAAATCTTAAAAGCACTGTTGCAAAAATCGGCCTACAAGACGGATTAATCGGCGATTACAAGCTGAACGGCCTTGGACCTTGGAGCGAATTACAAGGTAATCGGCCGATTAATCGGCCTTGGACCTTGGAATCGGCGATTAATCGGTCAAAAATCGCTACACGGCCCTCGACCGCCTCGGGACCGATTCCCGATTTTTGCAACATTGCTTAAAAGAAAACGATTTATGCTATCTATCTATTTCTATTCTAACCAATATAGCACACTTTTCAAAAGCACCCTAATTAATTTTTTACAAAAATTACTACGCCTCTCAATGTGTCACGTGTCCTCTACATTTTTTTACGCTAATTGTTTAAAAACGAGGCTTTTAGCCCGCGCGTTGCCGCAGGATGTTTGCATACGAAACTTAGAAAAAAAGGGGTTTGAAGTTACATTGAGCTAATAAGTTTCGTGTACCATATTACTGTATTTACGCATAACTTCTATGTTAAGCTCAACTTATCGAAGAGGAGGTGAACTATTAGCTTTCGGAACACACTTGTTATCTGCAAGTAAAAAAAAATCATTAGAATCAGATTTACAGTGCCATTCCAACTACTTATTAATTTATAAAATAGTATAAACAAGCAAGATTTCCTATTGTGTCGACTTACCTGAAGTGAAGCTCTAACAACAGAAAAAAAAGAAATAAGATCACCAATGCCCACTCCTGTTTTGTTTCGACAGCTAACATAGTTACCCCTCCATGCTATGGCTCGCCATCTGCAAATCCAGATATTAGAAATAATAAGTTACAAACCAACCATCTCTTTGCAAATCCAGTTGTTTCCACAGTAAATATGGCACGTTATTCCGCATTACACTTTTAAATCCTGTTTCTGGAACCAAACAATTCTGCATAACAATTTGGTTATAAACAATTTACCTGCAACAATTGAAGCTTTAAACAAATATCATGGTAAGCGATACATCAGAAAACCATTAGAGGTTGTTAGATACCTATTTTCCCAGGCCTCTCTGAACCCACCCTGTGAGCACACCCCCCTGAACACGTCACTTGAACATACCCAATGAACCAACATACTTAACCAAGTCACTGAACTAACTCCCTTAATAGACCACACACCCCTTGAACACATACCCTGAACACGCCTACTGAACCACACACAATCAGACCTCAATACGTTGTGACCCACCCATACGCTTTCTGTCAAAAGAGCCTGTAAACACTGAACTAAAGCGAACACTCACAAATCAAATTTAATATATTGCATCAATGATAGTGCTTGTTTTTTTAGATTATCTGCTTATTTGTAGAACTTTTGTGTGTTTTGCTAAAAAAATTGTTCGAACCCATAATCAAAATCTCAAAGTGAAACCTTTTAAAGAAATTCGGATTCAACAACAACAGTTAAAAGATATAACCTTAGGTTCTTGGGCGCAGGAGTGACATCGGAAAGAGCAATACTGCATATAAGCAAACCATCCCATGTGTTGCTACTGTATTCACTGAACCTTGCTTCTGCCTTTCATGCGTTGACGGTGTTGTTGCCGATCCACTGAAGCCGGAGGTTTATGGCGCCATTGTAGAAGGCACTTGGAACCTGAAAAAATGGTTTCGTGTTATCATTTCAAAAGTTACACATTGAGCGGCAAACAAAATAAATCCCATAATAGCAAAAGCCTTCAAAAGTTATCATAATCAAAAGTTATCTTGAACGAAAAAATGGTTTCGTGTTATCATTTCAGAAGTTACACATTCAGCGGCAGACAAAATAAATCGGCATAATAGCAAAAGCCTTGGAAGAAACGCTAGTTCTTTTATCCATCTCCTTTGCTGTAAATTGCTACCTACCAATGATCCCATAGCGAGTCCAAGCGCGTGACCATTATTTCACAAATCAATTTCATATATGTGGTCCTAACTATACAGTTAGGAGCAGGAAAAAACCATAGATTGGTGTGTTTATAGACCCTTTTAACTTAGTGATTATATTGGGTTGTTGCCCACAACTCTTATATATGATGTCATGAATATTACAGAAGTTACTAAATATGATATAACGCTAGCAATGCCTATAAATGTAGTCAAATTGCCAAACTACGTGAACATCAGTTTTCATATTTTCTACATGTGTTCAATTTCTCACACTTAGCTTTTAGAAGTACTACGGTGTATTTGATATAGATGCTCGCTTCAATGTATCATTAAAAGACAATAATCACACTTTTGGTTTTAAACTGCAACGACATACATTCTCTTAAAATTATACTGTATTTTATAATAATTGGAAATATATATCTTACCAATCCAAAGGTGTAATAATGACACCAACCCAAATAGGCCCGGCACCGTTGCTCAAAATCTTGATTGCAATGGCACTTCGTCTGGTGGAGTCTCTATAATTCCAATCTGGCTTATTGATTCAATCTCTCTGCTCTTTCCCCACAAAACACAATATAGTCCTCCCACAATGAGCAATGCACCTAAAATTCTGATATCATATCAACCAAGAAATCATGAGAAATTAGTCAGGATTCATATGGCATTACTAATAAATTTACGGACAAAATTTAGGTTTGCAAATTTCATATAGCTTTAAGTCTTTATCTGTGCAAAGCAGAGATGATGGTAATGGTTTTACTTACTTGAAGGACAAACCAAATAGCCCAACGAAAAGCCCGGAAGATAATTAGGCATGTCCCTATTAGATTTCCATGGTTAGTGTCATTGATGAGTGCTCAAACACTCATCATTTTTGGTCAAATCTGAACTGCAAAACATACAAAAACACTCAGAAATGCATCAAAATACTGAAAATATTTCAAAATTGTGTTTTATATGTTTTAGATGCAAAAAGAGTAAAAACAGATAAAAATCGTACAAAGTTTGCAAAATTGGCAGTTTCAGTCCCCCAACTTTCATAAAATGTCAAAACTAGTCCCTGGTCATTCAAAATATGGAAAATTATCACCAAAGGTCCTTTTAAAATCATAAGTTGTCATATTTAGTCCTTTGGTTTAAAATCTCAAAAGTTTTGGAAATTTACAATTTTAGTCCCTGGAGTTTAAAAATTGGCAAACTTGGTCCTTGGTGGGATATTTTTGAAAGGAAAATCATTTTGGGTCCTTGGGAAATCACAAATATCAATTTTAATCCTTGGGTGTGAAGTTTGGAGAAATGTCAGTTTTGGTCCCTCAAGTTTGGCAACTTGTCAGATTTGGTCCCCGGGTGTTTTAAAGTGGAAAAATTCATAAATGATCCTTGGGTTAATGAAGTTTGGTATCTATGGTCCTTGTGAATACTTTGGGGAAATTACAGTTTCAACCCCTGGATTTTCGGATAATTACATGTATGGTCCTTGTGATGTTATTACTTAAACCAAATAAACCAAACAATCCAAACCAATAATCCACCCAATCCCCAAGGCCTGATCCATAAATAAATCCCCAAGCCCACCAAACCGGCCCAATCCTTTTTAAATATATACTCCACCCCGTTTGTTATATCCCTAGTCAAACAAACGTTTGACCACCTCTTCCCCACCCACTTGGCCTGCAAACACCTTCCACACTCCATCTCCCCCTCCTCCACCTCAGCTAACCCACACCTTGTCTCCCCCAGCTCACCCCAACTCTCCAATACATCCAAACTACATTTAATGTTTCCTTATCCCCTCACTCAACCCCTAACTTCCAATTTGACCTTTTTCCCGCCAAAAGAGAATTCAAGGGCCTGGATCACTACAAGCCATCTAATGGTTGAAAATGAAGTGGGATTGTCAGAATATCACTCCTAAGGCTCAAAAGGTCAATAAAAAGAAGAAGGGAAGAGACAGAGGGCATGTAGGTAGTTGTAGTTTAGTTTAAGAGGTCGAATTGATGTAATTTAAGTTTCTAGTTGTTAAAATTAGTTTAAAAGGCTTGTACTCAGTTCTATCAATGTAATTCCATCTTTATTTAAGCTCAATTTCAGTTTATATTTGCAAACTCAGTTTATGCCATTTTGCTCAAAATCTCAAATTCACCTATATGTTGTTAAAGTTATTGTTTAATGGTCCTATAAGCTCACTTAAGTTCCTAACAAGCTTTCATAAGCTTTGTGTTAATACAAATATCGCCTAAAAACGTTATTTATATTTTACGATCTTTGCTAAGTTTTGTTAATGACAAAGTATGAAGTTTAGCTATAAGTAAATCATCACTTTAAGTGTTTAAGTCTTGTTTAACTAAGGTTAACATTTCCTTTTAAACAAAACATTGTTTTTACTTCTTAAACTAAAATGAGTCTTGTCACATCATATTTATTTCTTAATATAGTAAGGTCACATCACATTTAGGGCAAGTTTTGTCATTATGCATTTATGGAAAGAAATGTGTTTGACTAACTTTGTTGTTGCTTGCAAGCTTTGTATTTGACTTGTTATTATGAGATGTGACATTGTTTGGTTGCTAGGAGTTATGAGACAAGACCTTGTTTGGTTTGCAAGATTTATTGCAAAACCAACTGCAGCCCTGGCGGTACCCTGGAGGTACACGGGCGGAACCCTTTTGAGGGGTCCGCCTGATCCGCCAGACCTGCAGTGTTGTTTGCTATAAATACCGAACCATTTGTTAGTTTTTGGTAACACTTTTAGGACATATATTCACATACTCTCTCAACTAACTCAGTAACCTTTTGATTTGTGATTCTCTTATGTAGCAATGGACTTCACAAGATCATTCAAGAAGTTACAAGCTTCAACTCTAAAGTTGCAAGTCTTGGTAGCTTGGTCATGTATAAGCTTTGGTAGTTTATACTTCATGTGTGTCTTGTATATAGAAGTAAGTGGTTAGTATTTTAGGCCTCAAAATACGTAGTGTGTCGGGAGTTGTTGCACCCTTGTAAAAGAACTAACGGGAGTGGTTGTACCCTTGGTAAAGAACTCGACATCTAGCTTAGTGTCGGTAAAAGTGTAAGCGATGAGCGGGAGTGGTTGTACCCTTGTAAAAGAACTCGACATCTAGCTTAGTGTCGGTAAAAGTGTAAGCGACGTTGTAAAGGTTTTCTCCGCCGGTGAAAGGAGCTTGTTGATTAGTGCTTATAACTCTCGAGTTGGAAACTCGGGGCGTGGATGTAGGGCAAGGAAAAAGAGTCCTTGTAGCCGAACCACGATAAACAATCGTGTTGTGGTTTGATCGTTTCTTTCTTTATCTTTGCTTATTACATGTTGTTCTTTAGTTATAATTGCTAGTTACGTATAAAGCTTTTCAAAGAACTAAACAAGTAAAGATGTGTTTATATCTTCAAACAAAAGTAAAGCTTTCCAAATAACTAAACAAGCAAAGTTAAGATTATTACAAGCAAAGCTTTTCAATGTATGAAACTAGTAAAGTTAGAATTGATATTCACATAAAAAGCTTTTCAAAGAATCAAACATATAACTTGGTGTTTATGTCTTTAAGCAAACGTAAAAGATATTCAAGTTAAAAAGACTCCAAAAAGCGGTAAACTATTCAACCCCCCTTCTAGTTTTCCACAATTGGCATCAGGAGCTACGTTACTCAAGATCTTTAAAATAGAATGTATTTTAAAACTTGGATCGATCCATGGATTTTGAAAATCTCAAAGAAGGGCAACCTATTAAAAACCAACCGCTATTTGAAAAAGAAAACAAGTTTTTGAAAACCAAGATAACTATCTTAAACTTGATAAAAATACTAAAGCTAAAACAATGCTTTACAAAGCTTTAGTACCAAATATGAAAGAATGTATCTTTGTCAAAAGGCTAATGATGTTTGGAAAAATATGATAAACTTTCATCAAGGAATATGTCAAGTCAAAGTTGATCAATTTGATCTTACATATGAATTAGAAGTTTTAGAAAAAATAATTGATAGACACTTAGTAGAAGTTAATACATGTGCTACTAGTTTAAATGTTTTAAATGAAGGTACAAGTGAAGATGAGTATGTGTGTTTTGATGAACCTGCTTGCGTATCTTGGAATGTAATGGATGTTGACGAAGACAATGATCCGGTAGTTTATTGTCAACTTATTGATACAACAAGCAAGGTGTAAGTTAAGGTGATTACTCGTGTCAAGCTCGTAGTAGTCTTGCTTGCGATTCATGGAATAACTCGGATGTAGATGAAGTCAATCTTCCGTTTTGTGATTCTAAACTAGTTAAAATATCAAGCAAGGTACACTTTGAAACCAAACTCTTTTGCTTTGATTAATTTATCCTAGAGTTTTCTAAACTAGAAAATGAGTCTAAACATTTGTGCAACATGGACCTAAAAGCTATCTTCAAGAATGAGTCTTCAAAATCTCTTAAGAATATCTTTGAAAAGGAAATCTTATTAGAAGATAAAATGTCTAAAATTAAGAGTAATGTTGAAATTAATCTAGAATGTAAATTATGTCTAGATTACAAACATGAGATTAAAATGCAAAATGAGAAAGGAAAAATTATTAGTTAAATTTGATGAAAGCTCAAAATCTCTTGAAAGCTTGTTGAGGAGTCAAAGGTTGTTTAAAGATAAAACCGGATTAGGATTTAACTCAAAAGCACCATTAACTAATAAAACAAAGCAAGTAAAATTTGTCTAACCTAGAAGAGAGATTTAGAGATAATTCTATCTCTAATAGAAACTCATGATAAAAGAATTAAGATTATCATACTCTATGCTTTTATATGATTGTCTAACCTTCTTGGATACATGAGTTATTGAGTTTCAAAGCATGTCGTCAAACCAAGTTTTTACGCTTAATGCTTATCCGCTTGATAGCATCTCTATGCAATTTAAAAGGTACGCATTACTTAAACTTGACTTTGGTTATATCTTGTCTCTAGCATTATGTGCTCAAATATGTGTTATTTGTAATACTCTAGAGTGTCTACCTGCTATTTGTAAATAACTAAGATTAGATTCTATGCAACAAGGAATTTAGTCTTTAGTACTAGTAGGAGATATAAGGTGTTTTGGTTATTTAACCATCAAGAGATAAACACGAAAAACTCTTGAGTATGTCTCACTCAACTCTTGCTTACAAGTGAGCTAACTAAGAATTTCCTAAGTGTTAAAATGTCTAAACACTTTTGTGATGCTTGCAAAACAAACCTTTGTTAAACAATTTTCTCAAACACCATACTTTGAGTCTTTAATTGTGTCTTTCTTCAATCACTCCTTTATGATAATCTCACATAAAACACACAAGGTGAAATAAATCACATTAGCATATATTAGGATGTGTGAAAGAAAATAAGTTTTCAACATCTAGGATTTACACATCAAATGTGACACATAGTCTAATGATGTTGTATCTCTTAGACTTTTTAAAAATAAATAGAGTTCATAATGTCTTAAGTAAGAAAACCCAAAGAGTCTAGGAGTCGTTGAATATGACATTTAACGAGTAATCTCCTCCTTCTATGATATCATCTTTGGTAGATGATAACTTAGTCGAAAGTCCAATGATGGCAAGACAAGCATGGAGTAAAAGTACAAAACAACATCTTTTCACCTTGAGATTAAACATTGAATCAAGAAAAATTGACATAAGTTATAAAACTTGATTTATTGGTCATTAGTTGTGTCTAAACAAATTCAACAAAAACAATTTTTGGAATTTAGAATAAAACAACTGGTAAAACGAAATTGATATTTCAAAGTAATCAAGTGAGTATAGTGTCAATATTTGAAAGACTTTTTGATAATAAAAGCAAGCCACAAAAGCAAGGGATTTTAACTTAAAGACATTCCTTGTTGCTCTCTTGTTCTCAATGGTTAAGTTATTGATGACTTATCAAGAATGAGATTAGTAAATCCGTAGGTAAAACTAAACGTAGAGAAATGTTTGGAAGACTACTTGTTCTCATAACAACTAGATTCAACATTATGTTTAGTTTTTGTCTATGTGATCGTGTTAAATAAGATCCTAAAACAACTCTTTAATTGAGCCTATTTGGATACATCATAAGGTACTACACAACTAGGATTATGGTCTCCCAAAAGAACGGGAATAGAAACAATAGTGTATGCCAAATGGAATTATGTCGGTAATAAGTTGATAAGAAAAGCACAAGTGGTACTTGCACTTTTATACTTACTTACCCAATGATTCTCCAAAACGCGTAAGATTCTCAAATTAGTATCGGATGGAGAAGCACATCAACAAGCTGCGCTTGAACAAGCAAATTCGCGTCAACAACGGAATTCATCTCATCAACGTTGTTATCCCTTCAACAAAGGAAGCATCGACTTCAGCGACAATTCAATTCATTATGTTCCTAATAGACATATTTGTGATCCATCATCATCGCCTTGGTAAGATTGTTCATTGAGGAACGTCTGATCTAAGAAAGTCTTCTACGTTAACTATTTCATCAACGCGTTAACAAAATCTCTTGAAAGTGAAGCATTCATAATTCCTAGGCTTAGTCAAAGACTCATAAGACCTAAAACATTAAGGTTTGAACGTTAGGATAAAACCATAAAAATCAAGACAAATTATTTTTTAAGTTTCTCCCTGCAGAACCCACGGCACCTTCAGACCATACGGGCGGAACCCATTTTTTGGTTCCGTCTGGTCCGCCAAACCTCAGAATGTATTATTTGTTATTTCAAAACCAAACACCCTCTTAAATCTTAACAAAAACTTTCAAACAGCATCACCCTCTCTAAAACACATATCCTCACGAATTTTAGGGCTTCTAATCCAATCTCTTCCAATCCAACTAACTTTGTAAGTATTCTAATCACAATTGCATTTTTAATTTAATTATAACATTCTTGCTTACAATCATTAACTAGAATCTTAGGGCTTTTGCATAAAACTTCATGATTCTTGAAAAACTTGGTGGCTAATCAATTATGTATTAGTTAAGAAATGTATCTTCTCATTGTTACTTTGATTTACCAAACACACCAAGTGCATTATTTTTCTAATTGCAACATGATTCATCACCACATTGTTAAAACAAATGAAAAACATCATTTAAACATCACTTGCATACTAGCTCTTGAATGCTAAAGGGGATACATAACTAATATGTATTTTCGGGTACATTCAATCGAAGACACATTCAATTAGGAGAGTGTTGGTTATCTTTTGTTTTCACAACAAAATTTGCATAACAAAACAATTTAGGAATCAAAATGAGTCAAGCTAACCATGTCTTCACATTGTCTTGCATATAGGAATATATTAGAACATACTCGTTGTTAAAAGTCATTAACATACAATTTTATGTTTTCTAGGAATCAACATGCCTCCCGCAAACAAATCCGATCACAAAGAAACCCTTAAATACATGCCCAAACACCATATGACCAAAGGTCTCAACTCGGTTCAAGTAGAAACCTTTAAGGCATTAGAAAAACGCTATGTTCACGAAGGTAGAACCATTGATCCATCCTTTCTAGAAGGAATATCTATTCACCAAAACTTTGCCGCAATCAACTTTGATTGTCTCCTTGATATAGATGAACCAATTTGTCCTAGGTTCATCTTAGAATTTTATGCAACCGTAAACCTTTCCTCATGTGCTGGTGGTAGGATATCATTAAATTTCACAACCAATCAAATATCATATGACATAGATTTAAAAGACTTAGCTATAATTCTTGGTGTATCAAATGAGGGAACTTGTCTCTACACGGATAAGTGGCCCATTTCATCTCTTGATTCTATTGATCGTTTTTATCCATACGATACACCTCTTGCTAGTAAAGAAACCATTAAGGAACACCTCTTTGTTAGAACCTCTACCACTAGGGTGAATCGTTCGGGGAACATTGTAGACAAGGATCCTTTTGGTATGGAACTCAATGAGCTTAAACCACAATTTAAGAAGTGGGAAGAAATTCTTAGGGCTAACGTCATAAGTACCATAGGAAATAGAGATCACATCAACGCATGCCTATGCTACATGCTATATAGCATTTCCACCGGTCAACCCTTCAACTTAGCCTACTACCTTGCTGATGAGTGCTCAAACACTCATCGTTTTTGATATATTTAAACTGCCAAAACGCACAAAAACAATCAAAAAGATATCAAAATACTTAAATTATCCCAGGGATTGTGTTTTATGTGTTTTAAAAGCAAAATGTGCAAAAATAAAGAAAAAACGTACAAAGTTTGCAGTATTGGCAGTTTCAGTCCCCCAAGTTTCAAAACTTGTCAATTTTAGTCCCTATGCATTTATTTTCAAGGAAAAGTCAACCCAAGGTTTTAAAAGTCAAATAATCACAAAATATTACACTTGGGTTGCAAGTTTTCTAAAAATACAAGTTTAGTCCCTGAAAATCCAAATTTGGCAAAATAAGTCCCTGGGAAGTTTTGAAATGTTGAAAAATGGAAAATTGGTTTGTGATCTTTGGAATCTTAGCAACATTGGTCCTTGGTATACAATGGGAAAAGTTTCAATTTCAGTCCTTGGGTTTTGCAAAAATTACAAATTTGGTCCTTGATAACTTTACACCATCCGGACCCTTTTAATACTAAACCCAAAATACCACCCCAACCCTAAGCCTTGGTCTGATCCAGCTACACAACCCAAGCCCACCACTTAGCCCAAAATTTTAAAAACCGTTTTAAATAACTCCCCCGGTCAAACTTGCGTTGACCCGACCTTCTTCCCCAACCATATCCCACAAAACCAGGAAACATTGTCTCCCCCCCTCCACCTTTTCCACCAACTCAGCCCCCACAATCAATGCCCACACCTAACAAAGCCACCACCATTAATGCCCTCACCAACACCCACCAAAACCACTCATTTAACCCCGACCCCATTTTGGCGCTAAAATCATGATCAAGGGTTTAGAATGGTCTCACAGCAATTCAATGGATGGGATTTGGTCAAGAAGTCATCACAAAGACTTTGGGAGTGTCAGTTTTCAAATTGAGGCCATGTGGAAGACTTAGGGAATTATTTTTAGGTCGTTATAAATAGAAAAGCTCATAGAAGCTCTTAGTGTGTAATTTTCTAGTTTTTATATAGTTTCAGTTTATTTTCAATGTAATTGTACCTTTTATTATTAATGAAAGTTTGGTTTTAAGATTAATTCTCATTTTTCACTTTTCAAGTTTCAAGTTTCATTTCAAAATCTGCAAAGTCCTAATCAAAGTCCTTTATGTGTGTACAAGTAATTCAAATACTTATGTGACCTCAGAAACAAAGTTTAGAAAGCTTGATAAGCTTGTGTGAACACACTAAGCTCAGTTTTAAATATTTACTAAAAAACTAAGAAAAATCAAAAATAAATAAAAAATGGTGATCATATATTGAAGAAGCTTGGAGCACAGTTGATTAAGGATGGCTGTGGGTTAGGGACCTCAGGGGAGGTCATTAGGTTGTCTCAAATTGGTCCTTGGTGTGCATTCTGAGCTTGGAAGGCTTTGTAAGCTAAATAATCTCTCATCTTTAATATTAAGTAGTCTAAACTGTTTATTTAAGTTCATTTTAGTTAAATATTAGTTTACAAATTAGTAGTAATCATTTGTTTGTGTTTTATACTTGTTTAAGTTGAAATCTCCTCAATAACTGTTTTTAAAAGGGTGTTTGGTTGTAACTTGTATGGTGTATTCTAGCTGTGTAACTGTGCATCTAATTGTTTCTATTAGTTGTATGGGTATATAAAAGCTCAGGGGAACAAGTGATTGGGTACAAAAGTGTGCAAAAGTCAAAATTACAAAGATTACACCACCACAGTTAACTGTGGTGGTTTTTGAGTCCCAAATCACTTCATTTCATTAGATAAGTTGGTGTTTAAACATAATTCAGTCCTAAGTTAACTCACAAACATGATTTCAGTTAATTAGATCCCTCCAAAGTTCATAAAAGTCAAAGTCCATTGTTTTCTTAAAAAGGTCAAAAGTTGTCTCAGTCAAAATACTCCAACTTTGATGGTCTGCAAATTGTTTGATATAAGGTTTTAGATTCTAAGATTTTACAAGCTTAATCTTTGCCACTTTGTTGATTTTTAAGAATTATTTCAGATTTTATGGATTTTATTTAGTGGGTCCCACCAGGCCTCAAAGTTAGTTGCAGGGCAAGAAACTTGCCCTGTCTCAGCTGACCACCCTCACACCACCACCTTTTGTGGTGGTTTGTGACCACTACAGTGGTCTAGGCCCATTGATTTTGGTTCCACTCAACCCCCCTCCTACCAGGGAGTAAGGGTGAACCCTTTGTTTGACCCCTAGGATAGTGGACCCCACTTAATTTGGACCCTTAACCTTGTCTCATAAACTGCATCAGTTTTCATTTAGCTAAGTGCTTAATCTGGCTTTTTGGCTTATTGAAGCTTGTTTGTTGCTTGTTACTTGCTTATTAGTGTTCATCTCACTCAGAGAAACCAATAATACCATTGTGGACCCCACATCTTCATTTTGAGCTTAAAATCCTTCACAGTCAACAAAAGTCAACTGTGAGGTGATTAAGCACTTCAAGTGCTTATTTCCAGGGGTGGGGTGAAAGTGTCTTTATTAAAAGTACTTATTTTTAGCCTATAATTAGTTTAGAAAAAGAAAAAATCCAAAAAAACCAACTTTAAAAATAGTGATAGCTTCTATTTAATAGGATTTATCAATTTAATTTTCTTTTTAATTTATTTCTAAGTAATATATCACTTTTATATTTTTAGAAATTATATTTTAGGTTAAAATAATTTTACAAATTTTTCCAGATTTTTATTTTGTCTTTTAGTGGTTTTTCTAATTAATTTTAGTTTAATTTAGTTTTAATTAATATTAATCAATTAAATAGCATAATTAGATTTTATATAGTATAACCTAGTTTTTATAATTTTTCTAGCTTTTAATTTAGTTAAAACATTTTCATAAATTTTTAGTGTTCATTTTCTATTTTTTATAATATAATTAGTTTAATTAGTAATTAATAAGTAATTAGAATAATAATTAATTAATTAGCTTAAAAATACTTAGAATTAACTTTTTATAATTTTTTAGGATTCCTGTAATGGTTAATTAGATTTATAAAATTTTTCTTAATTTTCTAAGTATTTTTAGTATTTTTAATAATTCTAATCAATTTAATTAGTATTAAATAGATAATTAGTAATTAATTAATATTAAATAATTAAATAGTGTAAAAATAAATTTTAATTTTCTTAAAATTTTCTTTAATTAATAGGATTGTAAAAATACCAATTTTACACTTTTAACCCTCCCAGTCCTCCAGTTGTACTTTTTGTTTTATTCGTCCGAATACGTTTTTTAATTAAAACGTACGTTTTTAGGTTTAGCTCAAATCTTCTTACTCCAAATTCCTGTAACCATTCACATAGCTTTCCTAAGCTATATTTGTTAATAATTTCCACATAATTTTCACAACAAACCCTTTTCTGTGAATAACACCCGATTACGAACACGCTAAAGTTACATTTCACACCTCAACGGGATTTAACGACCCGGTGATACATTATATTACCCGGAGCATTGATCTAGGCTATTTGACTTAGTTGACCATTCTTTGGTTAATTTAAGTTAGGTGGTTTGGCATCAATCACTTGCCAAAAGAATGGCCGACATATCCTTAGTTGGAACAACTGCTCTTCCCTATGGCATGTTTCTTACCCGCCTCTTTAGAGCAATCTCACCCATTTCTCCTAACGAAGATGGAATACGCCTTGACTATTTTCTCGTTCCTCATACCTTCGTTCCCCTAAGTGATAAACGTGTTTACAAAAATAAGGGCAAACGTACTCGATCACCTACACCATCATCATCATCATCATCCGGAATGAGCGAGGATGATAAACTTCCCAACTCTAAGTTACCTCCTTTAGAATACCTTCAAGCTCTCCCCATCATTGACAATGCTTCCGAAGAATTCAAGCAAACCAAAGGAATGTTCAAGTGTTTTGGAAGGTACCTAAACAAGCTCAAAAAGAAGATAGACCGGTTGTGAGAAGATTAAGGAGCGTTTGGCATAAGAATGCTTTAGAATCGTCTTTGTGTTAAAACTACATGAATTATGTGTTTTTCACTTTCATGGTTTATTATGTTTGTTGGATTATGTTTGTATGAACTTTTATGCATAATGTCAATGTTTAAGGTGTTTGTCATCTTTTCTATGCTTATGGGAATTTTTACTAAGTATAGTGAAATCCTCGACCTCAAGGTCAAAGTCCCATGATATGTATGTTTACATGTCAAATTTTTGCATTTCCTAACCAGTAATACCTTATCTTTTTGATTTTAGGAGTTTTCGAAAATTTTGAAAATCGTCTCGCGGGTCAAAAACGCGGACTGCCTAATTTTTTACCCCTGGCGGATTTGGCGGTACCCAAAATTGGGGTCCGCCAGTGTGTTTTCTGGGAATTCCAGAAATGGCCCAACGGACCAGGCGGTACCCTCAAATGGGTTCCGCCAGTGTCTTCTGAGGGATCCGCCAGACACCTGCAGAAAATTTTTCCATTTTTCTTAAGTCCAAAACTTGTAATGTGTCAAAACCATTATCCTAAGTGAGAAACATCTTCAATTAACTTCAGTAACCATATTAGAACTACCTTCACTCACTAAAACAATTAGGAAGACACATCCCTCCAAAAATTCAAATTCAAACATAACCAACCCAAGGAACCCTTTCAAAGGATCCTTCAAAACCATTGAAACATTTTTCAACCAAATCACATCCCATGATCACAAAGCATTGAGTGCTTTTGTTGGTCTTTCACTCCACCTCATTCTATTGGAATGACATGCATTGATTTGACATATTCATGAAATTTTTGTAAATCATTTGAAACCTCAATCCTTGAATGGTAGAACATTAAATCCAAACACTCTATTCAACATCTTCTTCATCCTATAAATTTGAAAGTTGGCAACAATTCAAATCACACCATCACCATCAAAACTTCTTCTCTCAAAACATCAAAACCACACCTTTGAAAATGACCAAATCTAACACATCATCCGAGTCATCAAAATCCCTTTCAAGAATCAATAGGATTAGTGTTAAACCTTGTTGTTTTAACAAAACCGTCAAGTCAAGCTCATCTTCTTCAAGTGATGCTTCGCTTAACATTTCTTCACCCATCCAAAATTACCTAAATCTCACTACCTCAACACAATCCCCAACACATTGTAATACCAATGTAATCACCCTTCAAGAATTGCTTAATCTTGAAACTCCATCACCTCGATCACCAACACCTACACCAATGGAACTTTTCCATACACCTCCAACATCACCAATACCCTATTTGGAAACCTTAGAAGACTTATCACCCAAATCATCTAGTCAACCATCTTTCTCACTTTTTGACACCATTGCACAAATGGAAACCCAACAACAATCTAGTGAGCAACTAGATGATGAACCCCATCAACCATCATTAGTAGAACGGTTGGCTTACCGTTATGCTAGACCATCCATTTTTTCAAATGATCAAGGTCATACCCACTCACAATCATTTGTGTTTCACCCAATTTACAAAGACCTTCATGGCAATCCTTCCGGTGAAACAAGTTTCCGCCATTTTGTTCAAAATCAACCACAACAACAACAACCATCACCACAAGAACCTTCCCAACAATTTGAATCCCTACTTTCTTCCTATAAGAAAATAGAAGCATCCATGTGGGAAAAACCTCCAAACCATCATAATGAGATTGACACTCATTTAAACCACCTTCATGCCTTCAAACGTATGGTTGACTCTCAAATCAACCATATCATGGTTTTACAAACAACACTTCAATCAACAAATGAAGGAAGCAAAAACACTACTCAACCTTCCACCTTTGCTCCTTCAAGTTCAAACCATCCACCACCAACATATCAAACCACCCTTCCACCAAATTTTCCCCGCCATGATTGCAATCATTGCGAAAGAACCGCTCACATTAGTGAAGGGTGTCGAAGGGAAATTCGGGAACTATCTGAAGAAATGAGGTTTATACTAAACTACATTTTGGATCTTCTTCAATCCTCATCCCACACACCTCAACCCTAGTGTCTCCAAAATGAAACAAAACCGTTTCTCTTGGAAAATGTTTCCCATCTAAACCAACAAACCAAAAACCAAGTCACCTTCTCACCTTTCAAAATAAAACCCGCTACAACCCTCAACTCACATTTTCATCCTTAAACAACCCCATCCTTGTTTTTGGAAAATGTTTCTCACAAAGGAAAATGATGATTTCCTTGTAGCTTTTTATGGTCGTAGCTTATTTGTAGCCTTTTCTTTATTTCTAGAGGTAGGATAGTGTAACCAAAATTTATTGTCTTTGACTTTTTAAGAAGTCTAAATTTTACATGAAATGAAGTTCATTACACTACAAGGTTTTCTTTGTTTGTTGACCATTTTAGGTATGATATGTGAACTATACCTTGTTATGGTACCATACATAAATCTTGTGCTTTAAAAGCTAACCTCTCTTTTTGTAGGTTCATTTTCCATGTTTTCCTTCCTTGATACTCCATTTAGGGGAGTAATATTCAAGGGGGAGCATGAGTGTTGTACTATTTCACTTCACAACTCTTAGTTGTGTTTAAACATGAAATGCTTTCATGACTTGGTATCTTGTGCAACAACTAACCTTTTCTTGTAGGTTCAAAATCCATGTCTCCTCTCTTGGCACTCCATTTAGGGGGAGTATCGTCCAAGGGGGAGCAAGTGGTTACTTCCGCTTCGCTACTCTTCTTTTTGTTTCGACAAAAAGGGGGAGAATTTATATAAACTTGTTTCAATTTTTTTTTTTATATATATCACATCATCTTAGCAACAACAAGTTTTTATACCTAACTTTACAAGACTTAATACTAAAACTAGTGACTTACTTATAAATAAAGTTTATGTTTTGTCATCAACAAAAAGGGGGAGATTGTTAATACAAATATCGCCTAAAAACGTTATTTATATTTTACGATCTTTGCTAAGTTTTGTTAATGACAAAGTATGAAGTTTAGCTATAAGTAAATCATCACTTTAAGTGTTTAAGTCTTGTTTAACTAAGGTTAACATTTCCTTTTAAACAAAACATTGTTTTTACTTCTTAAACTAAAATGAGTCTTGTCACATCATATTTATTTCTTAATATAGTAAGGTCACATCACATTTAGGACAAGTTTTGTCATTATGCATTTATGGAAAGAAATGTGTTTGACTAACTTTGTTGTTGCTTGCAAGCTTTGTATTTGACTTGTTATTATGAGATGTGACATTGTTTGGTTGCTAGGAGTTATGAGACAAGACCTTGTTTGGTTTGCAAGATTTATTGCAAAACCAACTGCAGCCCTGGCGGTACCCTGGAGGTACACGGGCGGAACCCTTTTGAGGGGTCCGCCTGATCCGCCAGACCTGCAGTGTTGTTTGCTATAAATACCAAACCATTTGTTAGTTTTTGGTAACACTTTTAGGACATATATTCACATACTCTCTCAACTAACTCAGTAACCTTTTGATTTGTGATTCTCTTATGTAGCAAGGGACCTCACAAGATCATTCAGGAAGTTACAAGCTTCAACTCTAAAGTTGCAAGTCTTGGTAGCTTGGTCATGTATAAGCTTTGGTAGTTTATACTTCATGTGTGTCTTGTATATAGAAGTAAGTGGTTAGTATTTTAGGCCTCAAAATACGTAGTGTGTCGGGAGTTGTTGCACCCTTGTAAAAGAACTAACGGGAGTGGTTGTACCCTTGGTAAAGAACTCGACATCTAGCTTAGTGTCGGTAAAAGTGTAAGCGATTAGCGGGAGTGGTTGTACCCTTGTAAAAGAACTCGACATCTAGCTCAGTGTCGGTAAAAGTGTAAGCGACGTTGTAAAGGTTTTCTCCGCCGGTGAAAGGAGCTTGTTGATTAGTGCTTATAACTCTCGAGTTGGAAACTCGGGGCGTGGATGTAGGGCAAGGAAAAAGAGTCCTTGTAGCCGAACCACGATAAACAATCGTGTTGTGGTTTGATCGTTTCTTTCTTTATCTTTGCTTATTACATGTTGTTCTTTAGTTATAATTGCTAGTTACATATAAAGCTTTTCAAAGAACTAAACAAGTAAAGATGTGTTTATATCTTCAAACAAAAGTAAAGCTATCCAAATAACTAAACAAGCAAAGTTAAGATTATTACAAGCAAAGCTTTTCAATGTATGAAACTAGTAAAGTTAGAATTGATATTCACATAAAAAGCTTTTCAAAGAATCAAACATATAACTTGGTGTTTATGTCTTTAAGCAAACGTAAAAGATATTCAAGTTAAAAAGACTCCAAAAAGCGGTAAACTATTCAACCCCCTTCTAGTTTTCCACACTTTGTAATCATTGAAATCAGTTTTAGCATAAAAAACTAAAAATACTCAAAAATAGGAATAAATCAATGAAAAATAAAAAAGTCAGTTGAAAAGAAGAAAAGAGGCAAGAAGCATGGTGAAATTGGGAAAAAAGTGGTTTTAGAACCTCAGGGGAGGTGTGAGGCTTGTTTTGTCCTTGGGTACTTGGTTCTCAGTTTCAATTCATTTGTAAGACCTTTTGCTCTATTTCTGCTAGTCACTGTTCATATGCTTATTAGCTTATTTATTTCCTGTTTCTAAATGCTAATTTATGTTTGTTGTAACTGTTTATGCTTATTTTGTGGCCTAGATAGTAGTAGTTTCTAGTTTTGTGTCTTAACTGTCTAAATTAGCTCAACATGGCTGATTGTGGTTATCCTATTGTAGGTATTTGTTTTTGGTTACTCATTGCTTCTTACATCATGATAGAGCTTACTTCATACTCACCTTCCAATTTCCAAAGCTAAATTACTCACTTCATTTGAAATTCAATTTACAGACTTGCATTAGGGGTGTTTGGATCTTCATGTACCAATGTGTTCTTGTTGATTGTTGTTGTTGTTTCTTGCATAGACATAGTACATTAGGTTATAATAGCTTAGTTGTGTCATAAAAATCAGTAGCTATTAGTAGAAAAGTCAAAATCCCATGCAAATCACCCTCACTTGTTAACTGTTAGGTCTTAGGGGTGGTTATCCCATCATTTCACCTCATAGATAGAAGTTCTAGCCTAATTTAGTTTAAATGTAGCTTAATATAACATATTGAATTAGTAGGATTAATTTCAAGTTCATTTTAGTCAAAAGTTCATCACAAGTGAAAAAGTCAAAATTGCATGTTTTCAGTTTTTTTCCAAATCTTGCATGATTTTTCTAGATTTTTGTATTTAGAGTTAGGACTTGAAATTGTTACTAGTTAATCTCCCCCACCTCAACTTTGAAGTTCCATGGTCCCTCTATTTTTTTGATTTTTCTGGTGGGTCCCACAGACCCTTAAACACAGCTACAGAAGCATTTCCCCTGTGCAGCAGACCCCCATCCACCACCACCACTTTGGTGGTTCACTTTGGCCATCACAGTGGGTCCCACAGGCCCCCTCCTTGGTTCCTTGGACTCCCCTCCTGTCCCCCTCTCCACTCCAACCACATTTTTGAGCTCTAGCCCAGTGGACCCCACCTGGAATAACCCTTTTTGTTTGTCCCTTTTCTGTGTTTAGCTTAAAACTTCAAGTGCTTATTTCTTGTTCTTATTAGCTTATCAGTGATTATGTTTTGTTGTTCCTAGCTTATATAAGTCCATTTAACTCATCTAAACCAAGTTTTACCTCTGTGGACCCCACATAAGCTAATTTGAGCTTATTTCCTAGTTTGGTCAACCAAAGTCAACTGTCAAACTTTTAAGGATGCATTTGGCTTAATTTTAAGTTCTGAAAAAGTTGTTTTTGTAAAAGTTGTTTGTTTTTAGTGTTAAAATAGTTTTGTAAAAGAAAAATCAGAAAAATCAAGTTTTAAAATAAGTGATAGTTTCTATTTAATGTAATTTATCTTTTTAATTTTCCTTTTTAGATTTTTATTAAGTAACTTGCACTTTTATATTTTTCTTAAATTTCTTTTATGTTAAAGTAATTTCTGTAAATTTTCCAAATTTTAATTTTGTCATTTAGTATTAATTAGATTTAATATTAGTTTTATTAATAATTAATTAATAATTAAGTATTAAATAGCAAAATTAGTTTTTATAAAGTAAACCATAGTTTTTATATTTTTACTAGCTTTTATAAGTTATAAAATAATTTTATGAATTTTTATAATTTCTATTCTTCATCTTCTAGTTTTTATAATTTAAATAGTTTAATTAGTAATTAATTAATATTTAGTTTAATAATTAGTAAAATAGTGTAAAAATAGGTAAAACAAACTTTTTATAATTTTTTAGGATTACTGTAATGGTTAATTAGATTTAAAAAAATTTTCATAATTATCTAGGTCTTTTTAGTATTTTTAATAATTTTAATTAGTTTAATTAGGTAATTAATATTTAATTAGTAATTAATTAATATAAAAATCACAAAAAGACAAAAGGACATATTTTTAGTTTTAAAATTTGTTTTTAGTTATTTTATAATTTTAGAAATTTAATTTTCATTTTTCTAGTGTTTAAATAATATTATATTGTATTTAAGTTATTTTAATATTAATAATTAGTATTAAATAGTATTTAATTAATATTAAATAATTAATTAATGTAAAAATTCATTTTCTTTTTCTAAAAATTTTCTTTTATCCTTAGGTTTGTAAAAAATCATTTTCACCCCCTGTGGGTTTTCAGATTTCAGTTTTCACTTTTTATTTCGTACGTTCACGTAAATTTAAATTAAACGTACGCGTTTTTAGGTTTTAAATGTTTCTGATTTTTCCTAATTTCCAGTCTTGTTCACATAGCTTATTTAAGCTATTTCATTGTATATCTCAGTAGTGTAATCAATCTCAAACCCCTTTCTGTCCATATTCACCCGATTACAAACCCGTTTGAATACAATCCACACCTCGTCGGGACATAAAGACCCGGGGAAACACTATATTCCGCGGAGATTGACTCTAGGCTGTTTGACCTAGTTGACCATCCTTTGGTCAATTTAGGTTGACTGTTTGGGGCCAATCAAATTTTGTCACCGCTGCCGGGGAGGTTGTGTGCGTATCCAAACGTATTTGAAGATTAGTGATATTTAGATATTCATTCCTTTGTATATTTACCATCCTTGTTCATATTTTCTTATCATATAAAAAACAAAACGGTTCACGAAAACATTTTAAAATCAGTTTTTAACGAACACAAAAAACCCAAAAACATTTTCTTTCTTATTTGTATATAAAATGTCTTTCCAAAAATCCAAAAATATCCATCTTTACCCTCCTACCCTTTTGATTCTTCATTCCTTACCCTCCCAAACCTTTTGATTCTTTCTATGTCTCGTCCACACCTTCTGATTTGCCAGTGGTGTGGTAGTTCTTATAATGGTGGTAATTGCCCCGGTTGTGGCATGGTAGAGTCAAGAAACGGGTCTATCTATAACCAAGATCCCTATTCTTACCATGACACAACTGATTTATTCCATCAGCTACCACACCATGAGACTCAGCAGTTTTACTGTTGTGAGTACTGTGGTGGTTCACACTATAGTTCTGATTGTCAATCGGGAAACATGCTTGTCTATGAGCAGTTTCCTGATAACGGTTATGACTCTAGCACATACGACTCACAGCCACTTCAGTTTTACTGTTGTGATTACTGTGGAGGTCCACACTTCAGCTCAGATTGTCAATCGGGGAATCCATATCCATGTGACAATTTTGACACACCTTATTATGACCAACCTCCACAGTACCAAATGAATCAAGCACTTCTTCCGGAAATGCAAAATGTACTGGAATTACTTGATGAGCTTAAGGGTTTAGTTAAAGACTTTGCCCAAAAAGACACTCATCAAAAATCCTTGAAAGAATTGCTAGCTGAAGAGCAGGCTGCTAGAATAAATTCCCAAGATGCCTATGAAAAATCTATTAGGGAATCAATTGCAAAAGAAAAAGCAGCCAAATCTAGCTATCAGTTCCGTTTCATCCCTGATGACAGTGATGATGAAGATACCCTTGATATTCTTCAATTTTATAAAACTTCATCAAGTTCATCAGTTGATATCCCAGCAGTTGAGATTCCATCTCAAACAACTGCTATCACACCCGAGGTTCCCACTCACTCTCTGAGCATGGGGGATGAGCATCTTGACACTGTTCCTAAAAAGGAATCGGACGAATTCATAAAGTCTAGTGTTGAGAACCTTGTCCCAATCCCAAGAGAGTCACAGGGAATTCTTGAGCATATGTGTGATCTTCCTTCCCCTCTTGAGTGTTCACACAATCATTTTGAGACTTTCTCAGATTTTAATGATTATTGTACATCTCATGGAGACAATAAGTATATTGAGGCATCACTCCCACAGTCTGATGCTGATCCTCTTCTTGAGGAGTTCGGCGATGAACTTACTCACATCAATCTATTTTCATTGGAAAGTGATGATGGTCTCCTCGATTTCGAAGCCGATTTGAGAGAAATTGAAAGTCTCCTATTTCATGATCCACCACTCAGTTCTTATCCCAACAGTCGAATAGAGAATAATAATCACCTTGTTCCTGAAGCATTCAACACTACTCTCACCAATCCTCTTTTTGAATTCGAATCTGAATTCACTTTGATTTCTAATAATCTACTCTTTGATATTCAGAATGAGGATTGTGATGAGTCCACAGTGGAACATGAGTTCACAGATTCACATCATGTGAATGATTCTCTTCACGAGGAGTTCTCCGGTGAACTCACTCATCATACCATGACTCCTCCGTAGTATAATAGCCCGGAGGGAGATACACTCAATCATGAGGATTTGCAAATTCCTACCCACCCTCCCGAGATGTTTTTGAGCTTAACCCTTAAATCCAAATTCAGGCTAATGAGCCTGCTCTCGAGGAAGAAGATCTTATCATGATTTTCATCATGGTTTTCTTCCTTTTCTTCACCTATAAGGTGACTTCTTCTCTTATTCACTCCTTTGGGAATGAAGATACCATCTTTGATCCCGGCATTTTCATTTACCATTATCTTAAGCCGGGTACTTATCTCATCGGTGTGGAACTTTCACGTGCTTCAAATGTTTGTCCAAACATCTTGAATGAAAGTCCGATTGAGATTGTTTCTTCCACATCATGCTTCCCTAAGAACCAATGAATTCGGGGTCGAGTCAAGCTAGCGACTCGGTAAACAAAAACAGTAGCATGCTTATAGGGTTTTCACCCTAAGTGTGGGGGAACTACCCCTACTATGGTTACAAATATAGTGAAAAACAAAAAATGGTGTTTCCACATTTAGCTTGTAATGTTGCCCTTTTACGTTCAAAGAGTCGGCATAATAGCAGGGACTTTGAATATTGAGGACAATATTCATTTTAAGTGTGTGTGTGGGGGGGGGGGGGGGTATTTCGCTATTCTAGCGAATTTTATCACATTTTACTATCTAGTACCCCCGTTTTTGGCAAAAATTTTAATTTTTTTTTCACTTGTGCTTCAAAATTTTTTGTGGTTATCAGTCCGCCATGCCTAAACGACAAAAGGATTGGCTAATCCAGGAGCAAACGGCTATTGGTAAAGATATATCAAATCCGTTGACGGCTTGCAATTTGCCCAAAATTGTATGGTATCTCAACTCGCCATATCCTAAAAAGTGAAAGAGTTGGCTAGCCCGCAAGATTATGGCTTGTGGTAAAGGCAGTGGAAAAACTATAATTGGTAATCAGCTCACCAAGATGTTGACTAGGTCAATCAAGAGTTGGCTAGTCCAGAAGCAAACGGCTTCTGGTAAAGAAAAATCAAATCCGTTTACAGCTGGTGGTTTGCTCAAAATCACATGGTTATCAAGTGGACCATAGTTCTTACTTGAACTGAAACATTTGGCTACTCCAGAAGTAATGGCTTTTGGTAAAGCGATTAAAATCCATTAAGTTTTCAAAACAGTTTATTGCTAGGGACTAGCAATATTTTAGTGTGGGGGATTGATGAGTGCTCAAACACTCATCATTTTTGGTCAAATCTGAACTGCAAAACATACAAAAACACTCAGAAATGCATCAAAATACTGAAAATATTTCAAAATTGTGTTTTATATGTTTTAGATGCAAAAAGAGTAAAAACAGATAAAAAACGTACAAAGTTTGCAAAATTGGCAGTTTCAGTCCCCCAACTTTCATAAAATGTCAAAACTAGTCCCTGGACTATCAAAATATGGAAAATTATCACCAAAGGTCCTTTTAAAATCATAAGTTGTCATATTTAGTCATTTGGTTTAAAATCTCAAAAGTTTTGGAAATTTACAATTTTAGTCCCTGGAGTTTAAAAATTGGCAAACTTGGTCCTTGGTGGGATATTTTTGAAAGGAAAATCATTTTGGGTCCTTGGGAAATCACAAATATAAATTTTAATCCTTGGGTGTGAAGTTTGGAGAAATGTCAGTTTTGGTCCCTCAAGTTTGGCAACTTGTCAGATTTGGTCCCCGGGTGTTTTAAAGTGGAAAAATTCATAAATGATCCTTGGGTTAATGAAGTTTGGTATCTATGGTCCTTGTGAATACTTTGGGGAAATTACAGTTTCAACCCCTGGATTTTCGGATAATTACATGTATGGTCCTTGTGATGTTATTACTTAAACCAAATAAACCAAACAATCCAAACCAATAATCCACCCAATCCCCAAGGCCTGATCCATAAATAAATCCTGAAGCCCACCAAACCGGCCCAATCATTTTTAAATATATACTCCACCCCGTTTATTATATCCCTGGTCAAACAAACGTTTGACCACCTCTTCCCCACCCACTTGGCCTGCAAACACCTTCCACACTCCATCTCCCCCCTCCTCCACCTCAGCTAACCCACACCTTATCTCCCCCAGCTCACCCCAACTCTCCAATACATCCAAACTACATTTAATGTTTCCTTATCCCCTCACTTAACCCCTAACTGCCAATTTGACCTTTTTCCCGCCAAAAGAGAATTCAAGGGCCTGGATCACTACAAGCTATCCAATGGTTGAAAATGAAGTGGGATTGTCAGAATATCACTCATAAGGCTCAAAAGGTCAATAAAAAGAAGAAAGGAAGAGACAGAGGGCATGTAGGTAGTTGTAGTTTAGTTTAAGAGGTCGAATTAATGTAATTTAAATTTCTAGTTGTTAAAATTAGTTTAAAAGGCTTGTACTCAGTTCTATCAATGTAATTCCATCTTTATTTAAGCTCAATTTCAGTTTATATTTGCAAACTCAGTTTATGCCATTTTGCTCAAAATCTCAAATTCACCTATATGTTGTTAAAGTTATTGTTTAATGGTCCTATAAGCTCACTTAAGTTCCTAACAAGCTTTCATAAGCTTTGTAATCATTGAAATCAGTTTTAGCATAAAAAACTAAAAATACTCAAAAATAGGAATAAATCAATGAAAAATAAAAAAGTCAGTTGAAAAGAAGAAAAGAGGCAAGAAGCATGGTGAAATTGGGAAAAAAGTGGTTTTAGAACCTCAGGGGAGGTGTGAGGCTTGTTTTGTCGTTGGGTACTTGGTTCTTAGTTTCAATTCATTTGTAAGACCTTTTGCTCTATTTCTGCTAGTCACTGTTCATATGCTTATTAGCTTATTTATTTCCTGTTTCTAAATGCTTATTTATGTTTGTTGTAACTGTTTATGCTTATTTTGTGGCCTAGATAGTAGTAGTTTCTAGTTTTGTGTCTTAACTGTCTAAATTAGCTCAACATGGCTGATTGTGGTTACCCTATTGTAGGTATTTGTTTTTGGTTACTCAGTGCTTCTTACATCATGACAGAGCTTACTTGATACTCACCTTCCAATTTCCAAAGCTAAATCACTCACTTCATTTGAAATTCAATTTACAGACTTGCATTAGGGGTGTTTGGATCTGCATGTACCAATGTGTTCTTGTTAATTGTTGTTGTTGTTTCTTGCATAGACATAGTACATTAGGTTATAATAGCTTAGTTGTGTCATAAAAATCAGTAGCTATTAGTAGAAAAGTCAAAATCCCATGCAAATCACCCTCTTTTGTTAACTGTTAGGTCTTAGGGGTGGTTATCCCATCATTTCACCTCATAGATAGAAGTTCTAGCCTAATTTAGTTTAAATGTAGCTTAATATAACATATTGAATTAGTAGGATTAATTTCAAGTTCATTTTAGTCAAAAGTTCAAGTGCTTATTTCTTGTTCTTATTAGCTTATCAGTGATTATGTTTTGTTGTTCCTAGCTTTTATAAGTCCATTTAACTCATCTGAACAAAGTTTTACCTCTGTGGACCCCACATAAGCTAATTTGAGCTTATTTCCTAGTTTGGTCAACCAAAGTCAACTGTCAAGCTTTTAAGCATGCATTTGGCTTAATTTTAAGTTCTGAAAAAGTTGTTTTTGTAAAAGTTGTTTGTTTTTAGTGTTAAAATAGTTTTGTAAAAGAAAAATCAAGTTTTAAAATAAGTGATAGTTTCTATTTAATGTAATTTATCTTTTTAATTTTCCTTTTTAGATTTTTATTAAGTAACTTGCACTTTTATATTTTTCTTAAATTTCTTTTATGTTAAAGTAATTTCAATAATTCTTCCAAATTTTAATTTTGTCATTTAGTATTAATTAGATTTAATATTAGTTTTATTAATAATTAATTAATAATTAAGTATTAAATAGCAAAATTAGTTTTTATAAAGTAAACCCTAGTTTTTATATTTTCCTAGCTTTTATAAGTTATAAAATAATTTTAGGAATTTTCTTATAATTTCTACTGTTCATCTTCTAGTTTTTATAATTTAAATAGTTTAATTAGTAATTAATTAATATTTAGTTTAATAATTAGTAAAATAGTGTAAAAATAGGTAAAACAAACTTTTTATAATTTTTTAGGATTCCTGTAATTGTTAATTAGATTTATAAAAATTTTCATAATTATCTAGGTCTTTTTAGTCTTTGTAATAATTTTAATTAGTTTAATTAGGTAATTAATATTTAATTAGTAATTAATTAATATAAAAATCACAATAAGACAAAAAGACATATTTTTAGTTTTAAAATTTGATTTTAGTTATTTTATAATTTTAGAAATTTAATTTTCATTTTTCTAGTGTTTAAATAATATTATATTGTATTTAAGTTATTTTAATATTAATAATTAGTATTAAATAGTATTTAATTAATATTAAATAATTAATTAATGTAAAAATTCATTTTATTTTTCTAAAAATTTTCTTTTATCCTTAGGTTTGTAAAAAAGTCATTTTCACCCCTGTAGGTTTTCAGATTTCAGTTTTCACTTTTTATTTCGTACGTTCACGTAAATTTAAATTAAACGTACACGTTTTTAGGTTTTAAACGTTTATGATTTTTCCTAATTTTCAGTCTTGTTCACATAGCTTATTTAAGCTATTTCATTGTATATCTCAGTAGTGTAATCAATCTCAAACCCCTTTCTGTCCATATTCACCCGATCACAAACCCGTTTGAATACAATCCACACCTCGTCGGGACATAACGACCCGGGGAAACACTATATTCCGCGGAGATTGACTCTAGGCTGTGTGACCTAGTTGACCATCCTTTGGTCAATTTAGGTTGACTGTTTGGGGCCAATCAGTCATTCGATGTATCCATTTTGCTTGCAATGGTCAAGTGAATGTGTGATTCACCGATAGGTACATTAGGTCCATCGTACAACGACAATAGTAGGGCACCACCGACACAAACTAATGTCCCCATCGCCTTGGCTTGTCCGGAAATTGTCCTTAATTTTGTGTTTTCTTGTCTACCAAAATGACAATGATAGCTATGATTAGCAACTAATGTTTAACAGTAGTAGTAATACACATTAGGATCTTGTAATAAGTAACTGTGCAAGGTATAAGTTTAGGGGAAATAGTATTGACAAAAATTGGCAATAGGTATTATACTTAGAAAGTATGGCAAGGATGAAGGTTATCGCTGGAAGAAGATTGGAGAGTGCACAAGCAATGGTCGGGGTAGAATCCTTCAAACCAACAAAATACGCTATTTGATTCACACTCATCCTGTGCAAAAAAAGGATCATATTCAAAAGATTGCGTGAATATATTAGGATTGGAACACATTAATATCGATACTAAGTAAATGATATTAAATATTCAAAGTTAAAAAGGGTAAAATAAGTCACTTGTTTTAAATTTGGTCTAACAGTGAGCTAAAGAAAGCTTTTTTATGCACTTAGTTATGAAGCTTTTAAATATTTGTTGGTATTTTTTCTTTAAAAGTAACCAAAGATTTGAAGAAAAGTGCACCTTCCGCGAAAATGGAGCAAATAAAAATTTTGAGGAAAATATTCACTGTCATCGGAGGTCTTCTTCCTCTGCAAATTAAGACATATAATTCAGCAATTTCGTGAGAGTCGAACATTGTTAAAAACTGTTATATACAACGATAAAGGTATTAAATAAGAAGAAATTTAATTCACTAAACATGAAAACCACATGTGAAGTAGCTAGATATGCATAATATCAGTTGGAACTAATCATTACCTTAATTTGAGTTAAATATAAATATTCAGACACACCAGTCCAATGACGAATCCAGGATTAACTAAATATTTAGTTTACATAAAAGTATAAATTAATTTGATTGTTTCAGATTCTAAAAAAATTCAACAGCAAATTTCAGTAATCATCTGCAATTTAGTTGTACATCTAATTATGCCACCATCAGTATAATTGTTTTTGGTTCCCATATACTAAACAAAGCCACAAACCAATTATGTTTATAATATCTGACTTGGTATTGATAAAGTATCCGCACGGTTGTGATGAATCGGTATTGATAACGTTTTTCCCACATATCAGACATCATAAGTAACGCTAATCAAAAATCGAACATTCCTTTAGCTTACACCCCTCTTCTTTAAACGACAGAAATGTGCCATCCTTTAGCGGACCTCTGCATAATTTCAGAAAGAAATCATTAGCAACTTAGCAAGGTGAAATGCAACTGCTATTATAGTAAAAACTGGAGAGTTACCCTCGCCAAATCCCATGGTCCGCTTCCAAGAGAGTTCAAAACCTATTTGTGAATACAAACATCTCAAGATAATAACCAATCAAGTATAAAAGCAACATAACTTTTAATTAGAATAGTTATGTGCAAGTGAAACATCTCGACACCATCAAATAAGTCCCTTACTCCAACCAAACAACTCACTTTGAACAAGAACTGTACATCTAAAACAAATTATTGATATCATGAAAAGATACTTTGAATGACCAGTCATAGATTTAAAACTAACCAACTGATGAAACCAAACGCAGTTGTCGAATATTAAATTTATTTATCAAGTTCGAATTCTATTATTATGGGGTGTTGGATTAACTTATTTTGCTGCATTATACTTTTTTCGGCTTATCGTATTAGTTATGTTATGAATACGTTTATTCATATAAAAGACTCGGTCACCCCGAGTATAGTTTAGCATTATGTAGGTCGTAGTATTTATCATATTAGTTAGTAGTTAAGTAACATCATGGAGGAAGGACGGGTCTTTACCCACTGTATACCTGATCCACAGCCCGAGTGTGGGCGTTTAAGTTGTTGTATAAATACCCCTCTCCTACCAAGGGAGAGGGTTGGACCTTTCATTTGAAGCTAATACACACATATTATTTCTCTCTCTAAAAGGCTCCCATTCTTCCTTTCTCTCTCTATCTCTAAACCAACGAACCAAACCACCCATGTTATCATGTTTCTGACTTAGTGTATATCTTACAATTGGTATCAGAGCCATGGTTTCATCTTAGGGCCTTGGATATTCGGATTTGGTGTGGTTTTCTTTGGTTTTAGTTGGTTAGAATAGTTTTCTAGGAAAACATCTTGGTTTGATCTTGTTTGTGTAATATGAAGTGTTATAGGTGTACCTTCGAGATTAGTGGTGTTATACTTACTTAGTTCCTTAGTTGGTTAGGCTATTTCTTTCATTAGTTTGGAGTTGTGAAGGATTTTGGGTCGTTTTCTTGTTAACAATTACCTCGTCTGTTGGAGTTTCTTCGTAGTGATTAGGTCAGTTTGGGTAGCGATTATGTCTAGCGTTTAGCAGAGTAGCTATTATGTCTAGCGTTTAGCAGAGTTTGCTATTTTTGGATAACCAGACAAATCGCTAGATAGCGACTGGCTTGGCTGCTAGTGGTAGCAATTAGCACACATTGTCGTGTTGCCTTTCTAGCGTTTACCTCTTCTTAGCGATTAGCTCATTCCAGCGATTAGCTTGTTCCAGCATTTAGCTTACATCAGCAATTAGCTCTAGATAGCGATTACCTCCAGCTAGCGATTACCTCTCTTCAGTGATTAGCTCCAGCTAGCGATTACCTCCAGCTAGCGATTACCTCTCTTCTGTGATTAGCTCCAGCTAGTGATTACCTCTCTTCAGTGATTAGCTCCAGCTAGCGATTATCTCTCAGCGATTTGCTCCAGCAATTTGGTGGTTTTTAGCGATTAACTCAGTTGTGAGATTCTAGTGATTGGTTAATTACTTGTATTTGGTGAATTGTTGTAACTTAAGTCGTTTCGATTAATCAGATTGTGATTTGACGTTGTTAGTTAATTCTTACGACTCGACTTATTACGATCGGATATATTGTTACTAGAGTTGTCGCGACTTGACACTTAGTGCAAATTGTGACTTATCTAAGATCTAACTCTAAGTCTAACTCGCATATTACGTCTTTCGGTTTCTTTTGTTGGCTTTAGGAAAATCCCGGGTAAGAATTGATTTCTCGGTTTAAGTCACAAGAGTTGTAAAATCCCGTTTAAGACTACATCATGGCAACTACGGCTTCAACTGATGACATTCAAGCTGCTGGGACCGACCTCCTATGCTTGATAGGACTGACTATGAATCATGGGCATAAAGAATTCAACTATATTGCCGGGGTAAGGAAAATGGTGAGACATTCTTCGATCAATTGACGAAGGTCCCCTCCAGATGGGTACAACAAGAAATGTTATCTCCACTGCTGATGATGGAACTGTCACCTTTGGAATTGACAGGCCACGTACTTATAATGACCTTAGCGATGCTGAAAAGAAGCGCTATGATGCTGACATTCGAGCCTCCAACATTGTGATACAAGGATTACCCAAGGATGTGTACAAGCTCATTAATTTCAAAACAGATGCCAAATCAGTTTGGGATAATGTCAAAATGCTTTTAGCCGGGTCAGAACTTACCAAAGAAGATCGTGAGTCAAAGCTGTATGATGAGTTTGAACATTTCAAGATGAATCCTGGGGAAAACATCACTGATTACCTCATCAGATTTCACAAGCTTGTTAATGACATGAAGATGATCCGAATGACAATGCCCAACATTCAACTCAACTCAAAGTTTGTCAACAACATGTCACCTGAATGGGATCGGTTTGTCACAAGAGTTAAACTCAACAAGGGACTCAAAAACACCAACTATGAATTACTCTATGCTTATTTACAACAACATGAGAAGCATGCAGTGTATGACCGTCAATTGAGGGACAAGCTCAATCCAACCTCCCACAACTGATCCTTTTCCATTCATATCCAACGTTCAAACACTCAACCAACCATCTCATGATCAAGTCTATCACCATCCTGTACCAACCACACAGAACCAGTCATCCACTGTTCAATCATCCGTGCAATCACCAAGTGTCATGAGCACTCATATGGACTCGGGATACTCTCACACTGATAAGATGATTGATAACCTATCCAATCAAATGTCTCTACTTGTTCAGCAATTCAGAGCGACACTTCCTCAAACTAATAACCAACTTAGAACATCATCTAACCCACGTAATCTTGCTGTTGTGGAAGATGGACGTTTTGTAATTCAATGAAGACAAAATGTCAATCAAAAGAATGGTGTCAGGGGGTATGCTCATAATAGAGTTGGCAATGCTAATCAGGGACAGGGAAGACAACCCAAATGCTACTCAACCTAAATGTTATGTTACAATTGTCAACCAAACAAAGGATTTACATAAGGTGAATTACGATCAAATCTATGACTTTCTGAAGCAAAACCAAGTTGAGGCTAATGAAGTAAGGAAAGAAAGATTGGCAAAGAATCATGATCCTCTTGCATTAATTGCTACTACACCAACACCTTTATTAGTGAACACACAACAACCATCATCGTCTTCCACTCAAAACTACATGCAACCATCATGCGTTCAACAACCAACACCGGTCTACCAACAACAATTCTACCCACAACAACAACATGTTATTCCACAACAGCAATACTGACAATTCCAAGAACCATAATTCACTGAAAATGATGAAGCTACTGCAGCCTTGACTCAAGCATTTACTTTTTTGACAAAGGCATTCCAAGGACGTTAGTCTACACCAACAAACAACAACCAAAGGATTTCATCAAACACTCGCAACAAGCAGATTGCTCAGCCAAGTTTCAATATGGGCAACGGAGGCCAAATGGTTGGAGTTTATGGGAATCAGTAGGGATATGCTACTGGATTTCATATGGGTGATCAGAATATGCAGAATGCAGGTCAGTATGCAGGGAATCAGTATGGTCAGTTTGTTAGCAATCAGAGGGGTCAAAATGTTGGTAATCAGGCAATAGGTAATCAGAATAGGAATGTTGCAGCTCCAGTTGTTGGGAATCAGGGTAATCCGGTAAAGTGTTTCAACTGTCAGGGTGTAGGTCATATGGCAAGGAACTGTCCTACCAAGCCAAACAAAAGAGACCCAAAGTATTTGCAGAAAGCATTGCTTTTGGCACAAAAGAATGAGGCATGGTCTCAGTTGAACGCAGAGGAGAATGATTTTATGGCTCTTATGGATGACATGGAAGATAGAGAGGATATCGATGCGAACTACATATTTATGGCAAATCTTCAGGAGGTTCAGTATGACACAGAATCTGACACACCTCCGGTTTATGACATCAATGCAGTCTCTGAGGTATCAAATTTCAACACATGTCACAATAATGATATATTTGATATGTCTCCTCATGAGGAACAACATTCTGAGAAACTAGCACCCAATTATGATAAATATCTGGACATGCCAAGTAGTAGCAATACTCCTTCAGCAACTCCAGATGTGAATCATAATGGAGGCTTCATTTCACAGCATGCTGAGAATGATGAGGAAACACGTGCTTTATTTGAAACATTATTGAACAATTGCAGCATTGAAATTGAGACTGTGAAAAAGGTTAATCGCGATGTTAAGGCCGCAAATGTAAAATTAATCACTGAGCTTGAGAGTTACAAGGAAAATGCTAAAGCTTTTGAGTTTCATAACAAAAGATTGTCAGAATTAGAAACTGGTTATCAAAATTTCGTTTCAAAGGAAAAACTTTTGCAAATCAAGATTGACACACTGGATGTTAATTTATTCATGAAGATAAAATCCTTAAACGCGGAAATTTCTGAGTTGCAAAACCAACTTTCTAAATAAAAATAAGCTTATACCAATCTTGAAAAAGAAAGGGATGAGTTGAAAAAGGACTTTGCAAAGAAAGAAGATAAACTTTTGGATGAAATAATAGAGCCAGAACACAAGATTGCTAAACTTGAAGAATTGGTGGTTAAAAAGGGTCAGTCGAGTCAAACAATGAATATGTGATGCGTGAGAATTGCACCAGGTTTTACTTCTCAAGGGATCTCGAGAAGCTTACAACCCACACCAGGCAGTGTACCTGATCGTTGTAGTATAATATAGTGACAAGTACCGGGGGATTGATCATTCAACTCAGGAATAGTGTCGCTAGGATTAGAAAGCCTAAAAACTAGGTCTTGAGGTGAGGGATGATTCTTTTTGTATTTTTATATTTTATGAAAAGCAAGTAAAAATCTCGGTTTTTAGAGGAGTGGGCGGAATTAGTTGCTAGTCAACTAACCCAATAACTAAGATGCAATCAAAATAAAATAACAAAAATGAAAATAAAGCTAATTACTAATGTGGAGTGAACAATAAATGGGAAAATTGCGTTTACTTAGATTTCATTACTCCCTAGATATCTTTTACAGGTTGATAGTTTGTTACAGTTGCGTGGATGACAGGTTATATTCCTTAATACCATTCGTGGGGTGGCGTACGTACTTCCCCAACTCTATAAGCTCCTACTTCACTCCTATGTCGAGCCTGCAAGAAGCTCCTAACATGGGATCACTAGAATTCGCTCATGCATTAAATACAACCATAAAAACCTTAGTACGCATTGGTTCATGTTTCTTAAGACGTTCAAGCAAGTTACACTATGGAAGTCTGCCATTTTTCTTAAGCCTAACATCGAAATCATTCATCCATTACAACTATAAACAAGCAATCAACCTATAATCAACATCTAGGTTTCATTACATCTAAGCAAACACACAAGAGATCTAGCCTAGCATGTTAAAATCAAGACAAGCGTAAGATATATTCAAACAACACATAGATATATTGAATGAATTGAAAGGATACTTATCTTAATTGAACATGAAGGTTTTCAAGGGGTGAAAACCCTTGAAAATACTGTAAAAGTCGAGCTAGGGTTTATTCAAGTCGTCCTTAATATTGTCCTCTTCTATGAATGAAAATTACAAAGACTATATATAGATTTTCTAAGGTGACAGTGTCAAGAAGAAACTTCTGACGCCGTCAACCCGCCGTCTACGATATTCTCGGACTGCCTAGATCCAGATCTGACGCCGTCATGTGTAATGTTGTTCTGGGCCGTCAACACTTTTACTCTTGATGGCCATGCTTTGACGCCGTCACATTTCCACTAGACCGTCACCATTTTTGTTCTTGACGCCGTCATCAAATTGCTCTTGACGCCGTCAGGTACTGTTCCCAGCAAGGAAAATTAAGACTTTGCCATTTTCTTCACTTTTATGCTCCAAAAACGTCCAAAATGCTTCCTTTTCCAGAATTCACACCAAAAGTACCTAAAATCACAAAAGGAACGATTTAGGGCATTATTTGATCAAATAAATTCAAATTCCGGCTTAAATGACCCCTTAAAAACGGATCATTTTTTGCCTTATCATATACCCTTACACTTGAGATTTACTTGTCCTCAAGCAAATGCGCTTTTATTCTAATCAAAATACAAGTTAGGGGTCATTTAATACTAATATAAAAGTAATTACAACAAATAATCGTTCCACTAAAGACCAAAGACAAGCACGGAGGTCATATACTAGCACCTCACAAATAGTGTTTAGATACTCACATCTCTCGGGTGTAATAAAGTATATATCACAATATGGAAATGGAAAATATCTCTCACTACCTGTCATAGCAAAATAGATTACCATAGGCTTGGGAAAGGATCAAACCTCCACCAAATGGCGTAAGCACCTAGGATAAACTATCAAAGAGGTCTTTTTAAAGGGTTATAATGTTAGGTGTAGGGATATGGAATACACAGTTTTGTTGGAAATAGGCAATCTTTACTGGTGGCGAGTTAATCATCTTGGTTAATTACATGTACAATGTGGCGTTGCTAAGCCAAGACTAGACTCGACTTAAGCTAATAAATCAAAAATAACAAAAACATAAAATAAACATAGAATGAAACGGGATGGTAGTCCGTATGTTTTTTTCTCTTTTCTTTTTCTTAATTTTTTTCGATTATATATATTTTTTTTATTTTTTATTTTTTTTGCATACATTCTTACCATACCATCCAAAATAATACATCATAGGGAATGAACATTCCCCTTACACTTGAACTTTTACATACTTTACAATAAACTAATCTAATGACTCGAATTAAGATAATTAAAACACTTGGAGTACTTTTAAGATTAACGCACATATGGGGGTAATAATATGATGTTCTTCCCCATTACTCCATAACATAAGTACTTTTACCCATGAGTCCCAATCGTCCCAAAACAATATGTACAAGGATATGACTCGACTTAGCAACCATGTAATCAATTAGATAATTAACTAAGGGTTTAAACATATAACAATAATGCACTAAAGATGAGTGCATACATGGAAGGCTAAGGCGATTTGGGTGTACATTTAAGTGGGTTGTAACAAATTCTTCCTTTAAGTAAGATGCTTAAAGTTAGAAACGAAAAGATAGTCTCGGAGGGGTGTACTGGGGGTTTCGTGTACTAAAAATGAGTACAACGCTAAGGTGTGGGAAAAATTAATTGACTTAACTAGCCAAGTAATATGACTTAATTGGTCAAGTAATCGTGATATAGGTTTAACACAAGGGTGATCCTAATGCCTCTTATCATGTAGTAAATCCTACTATACGAATGTAGTCTCACTAGCGGTCTCGGGATGCATCACTAACGCAAGTTCTAAAATCTAAATGCTACCGGTACACTCATAAGCACTAATAATGAATGCTTTTCCTATCAAATCTAAAGGCGAATCTCACATGAGACGCTTGCTAAGGCTAAAGTTTCACTCCTAAATGTTGTAAAAAATTTTAAATTTGGCGCTAAAATTACACTAACAAGTATTTCTCATAGTTTTACTACACACCTACCATCAAACAAACAAAGTCAAGTGCAAGTGTATCCTATAAGGTATCATCATTTACCCTCCCCTTGCACTTAGGATGAACATTGTCCCCAATGTTCAATTAAAGAATGTAAAAGTAAAATAGGTAAAAGAATGAAATCAAATACTCCCCTGATTCGTTCGGTGTGGATAGTGTGGTAACAAGGTTAGATCTTCCTCTAAGAAAATGAACAATCAAAGCTTCCCTTCCAGAAATATAAATCATCTTCTTGTCATACATAACCTTTTAAACCTGAGAAAACAATCACAAAAACCCAAAGCATCAATCCGAACAAAGAAAACGCACAACTAGATGTAATTCCAGACTTAGGAATAAAAACAAAACAATTAAAGATATAATGCTTGTGGAATGAATGTCTGCAGATTTCCTGGAGTTTATAAAACTAAAGAATCAACAAAAACTTTAAGACTCCGTTCGAAAAACAAAACTCGCAAAATTTCCAGAATTTTACACATGACGCCGTCAGGAGTAAACTCATGACGCCGTCAGAAGTGATCTGCAGAAATCTTTACGTTAAGTTTCCGGAAAATTTCTGGAAAAACTTATGTCCTACTTCCTGGAAAATCCTGCAAAACATCATTATGACTCGATACAAGCATTTGACTCTAACAAATACTAATACACATGTTCATTTAGTATTGTGCAGAATCATGATCAATTTTGTTTCTTAAAAACATATTTGGGGTTTCCCGTTACACTTATCTTTTGCGAAATACCTTTGGATGAAGTTAAATCTAAGCCAAACGACAAAATAAAGTATTTTCACCATTCTAGTTTGAAACACGATCTACCAACAATAAAAATAAAGCATGCATACGGAAAAAAATAACAATAAAACAAAATAAAAATCACACAAAGCATGGGTTGCCTCCCAAGAAGCGCTTTTCTTTATTTACGAGTCTTGTAGCTAGACTCAAGGTCATAGGTTACTACGTGACCTCATCGTTGGTCTCACTTTCTAGGTCATCTCCTATCTCAGTTTCGCTTTCATAGTGTAGGTATTTTGGGTCTTCAAACTCAAAGACATCTTCCCGATACTTGGACCCAAGTTTACTAACATCCTTAAAGAATCCACATGATAAATCAGAAGTGTTCTTACATCCTCTCTGAACATCCTCATCACATAAGATAAGTTGGGAACTTAGTTTATCAAGCCGCCACAATCGATTCCTTTGAGATCCCTTCTCTTGTATGGTGTTTAGTATGTCACCCTCCTAATTCCATCAGCGAAGGTCATGATTCCGTTCAGGTTGTCAACCATTAAATTAGTGATTTCACAAAAGGGTGCTCCGAAAATACCTTGTGACAACCTTGGGTCGATATAGTCTTCGATATTATCCACGATCATAAATTCCATTGTGAATGCCATATTTCCTATGAATACCTGTATTTCATGATCTCTACCAACAACGTTTCTCCCTTATAAATCATTCCCCATCTGCAGATATTGTTATAGTGGAATAGGGACATAAAATTCTTAGGTAGGAATACGTTAATGTAGACATTATCGAAATACTTATGACCGATCATGCAGGGGATTTTGAGGTTATTCGTATCACGCCGCTTTATCCTCCCCAATCCCCCATCCCTTGATCCATATATATTCCCTTCTAGTGATGGACGGTACTCGTACACCTCCTCATTACCCCTCCGAAAAATTACCTTCCTGACGCCATTGGTGAATAAGGCACTACCATCCTTCTCATCAAGGATTACTCCTGATTCATCGATGAATGGTTTCCTGAGAACAAGGTTGGTTAATGTTAGATTAGTGATAGGGTCTATGTCATCGACCACGGTGAGGTCGATGTTATAGACAAATTCCCCAATCATAAATGATAAATCTTTTATTACCCCATCGTTATTGATCCTATCATACAATGTGCGTTCAGGGAAGGCTTCGTTGTAAAGGGAAAGGGGGATTATGTTGACAGGGAGTGATGAGGTGAAAAATGATCCGTTTTTAGGGGGTCATTTAAGCCCGAATCCGACTTTATTTGATCAAATATTGCCCTAAATCGTTCCTTTTGTGATTTTAGGTGTTTGGAGAGTGAATTCTGGAAAAGAAGCCATTTCGGACGTTTTTGGAGCATAAAAGTGAAGAAAACGGCAAAGTCTCCAAATTCTATGCTGTGAACAGTGCATGAAGGCGTCAAGAATTGCTCTTGACGGCGTCAGAGTCCCAAGAATAAAAATCCGTAGTTGGTGACGGCGTCACCAAGGCCGTCACCAGGCCGTCACGTGTAAACTGGTCAAAACTTGCGCGCGTGGTAGCTGACACCGTTTTGGCCATAACTTTTGCATACGAACTCGGATTTGAGCGATTCAAAAAAGGAAACGAAGAGGACGAAGAGATCTACAATTTGGTGAAAAAATGGTCTTGACGGCGTCAAGAGTAACTAGGTGACGCCGTCAAGAAGGGCCGACAGAAAACATGCCTATAAATATAACATCATAACTTCACTTTTTGTAGGCCCTAAACCCTAAGGTCGATTCCTGGGTTTAGGTGGGTGTTTTTCCAGCAACTTAGAGGGTTTCAATCACTCCATAAACATCATGTATTGGTTTGTTGATTCTATCTTAATTATGTTTTCCATTATCATTGTTGATTGCTCTTCTTTGATGATGATTTGCTAATTCACCTTGTGTCTACTTATGATTATGTGAAACTTGTATATAATTGATTAGATCTCATTGATTTCTTGTTGATGTTGTGTCTATCTCCATCAATTAAGGCGTGACAACTTCAATAGATCTAGTTGGTTTAGTTTATAATCCTTGTTTCCTATTGATTCTTGTTTTGATTGAATGATTTATATGTTAGGCTTAAGAAAACTGGCAGATCTCCAAATGGTAACATGCTTGAACGTCTTAAGAAACATGAACCGAGGCGTACTAGGTCTTTATTGGTTGTATTTAATGCATGAGCCACTGTTTACAATCCCTATAGTTGTGCTGGGTCATGGTGTAGGAGGAGATAAGAGCTCATAGAGTTGGGGAGTTATGTATGCCACCCCACGAATGGTATTAAGGAATACAACCCGTCAATTAAAACAAGGTTACAAATCAATAGGTAGGATTGGATAGCTAGCAAGGAGTAACATATCATGGGTAGACATGCTTCACTTATCTTGTAGAACCTTAGTTTAGTTTTCTTGTTAATTAGTTTAATTAGTAGCTTTTGGGTTAGTTGATTAGCAACTAATTCCGCCCACTCTCCCAATACCCGAGATTTTTACTTGCTTTTCATAAAATATAAAAATACAAAAAGAATCATCCTTCACTTTTAGACCTAGTTAGATTAATTTCAATCCTAGCGACACTATTCCTAAGCTGAACGATCAATCCCCCGGTACTTGTCACTATACTATACTACAACGATCAGGTACACTGCCTGGTGGGGGTTGTAAGCCTCGCGAGATCCCTCGAGAGGTAAAGCAAGGTGCGATTCCCACGCATCAAGTTTTTGGCGCCGCAGCCCGGGGAATAGTTATTGTTTAGGTTGAATTTGATTTTTATTAGGTCTACTCATTAGATTCCTATCAAGTGAGATTTTTTCTTTTTACTTTGTAGCTTTCTCGTAGTCTATCTTTTCTTTGTGATTTTGTTTGTAACTTGCTTCAAATGGACCTTACACTTAGGCTTCTAAGATTGCAAGATAGGGTTGAGCGGCTAACATACCAAAGAGTTCAAAATACCTCATTTAGAGACACCTATGAATCATATGAGCCTTCACCTAGGATAGATTCTTATGAACAATCTCCATGTTTAAGATCTAGTTTTAGTGAGGCCAATAGGAAATGCGACCTAGTTTGCCAAGGAATTATGGAAAGAGCCATTGCAACAAATCATAAGTTGGATGAAGCACTAGGTTTGCTATTATCACTACCTAAGAAAACAATTGAGGAGGATTTAGCCAAGCATGATCACATTGATCAAAAAGACCTAGGTTCTATGATTGATGATGATGAATCTCAAGAAACAGATGATGAATCTCTTGGGCAATTTGTATATAGTAGTCAGAATATTAAAGATGATCCTTATGATTCGGACATAGAAGTTGAGATGCCTAGAGAAGCACGTGAGATACTTGGGAGAATGTTAGGGCTAGATCCTGACACATGGAATGATGAGGTGAACAACATAAGCCCACAAAATACTCAACCATCATTTGAGGCACATACACCGCCCGTGACTTACCCGGAAGAAGTAGAAGAAACTTTAGGAATTCCTATGGAGGTAGAACCCTTGGACCAGGCACCACTTGAGGATATAGGTTTGAACACCTGTAGTGATAACCTTACTCCTAGTTCTAGGGAATTTCCTAGTGTTGATGAACCGGAACCTCAACCTTTACACAACTTCCCATCCTTAGATTTATTTCTAGGAGACAAAAGAGGAACCGACCCACCCATCAACCAATATTATCCGGGTAGTTTTAGGATGAAGGAAGCCATTCACTCACCCCCTTCACCTCACGTGGCATATTCACACCCTAAGGGTGTGTATCGCTACTTTCACCCACACTTAATCCTAAGTGTAGGGAGAACCTCCCCTATTTCCATTAAATAAGGGTAGAGTCAGGCTCGTGACTCGAACAAAAACAAGCGCTTCTTGGGAGGCAACCCATGTTTTGTGTGTTTTTATTTGTTTGTTTGTTTGTTTGATTTTATTTGTTTCCGTATGCATGTTTTATTTTTATTGTTTGTGGCTCATGTTTCAAAGTAAATTGTGAAAATGCTTTATTTTGTTTTTAACTTCGTCTTAATTGCATATAAAGGTATTTTGCAAAAGATAAGTGTAAGGGAGATCCAAATTTGTTTATAAGAACGAAATTGAGCATGAACCACAACAATATTAAATGGATATGTGTATTAGTACTTGTTAGAGTCAAATGCTTGTATCGAGTTGTAATGATGTTTTGCAGGATTTTCCAGGAAGTAGGACGGAGTTTTTCTAGAAATTTTCCGGAAACTTAACATAAAGATTTCTGCAGGTCACTTCTGACGGCGTCACGAGTTTACTCTTGACGGCGTCACGTGTAAAAATCTGGAAATTTTACCAGTTTTGTTTTTCTAACGGAGTCTTATGGTTTTTGTGAATTATTAAGTTTTATAATCTCCAGGAAATCTGCAAACATTCATTCCACAAGCATTATATCTTTAATTGTTTTGTTTTTATTCCTAAGTCTGGAATTACATCTAGTTGTGAGTTATCTTTGTTCGGCTTGATGCTTTGGGTTTTTGTAGTTGTTCTGTCAAGATTTACAGGTTATGTTCGACAAGGAGATGATTTATATTCTGGAAGGGAAGCTTTGATTGTTCGTCTTCTTGGAGGAAGATTTAACCTGGCCAACCTATAATCCATACCGAGCGAATCAGGGGAGTATTTGATTTCATTCTCTTTACTTTTTAACTTTTACATTCTTTACTTGAACATTGGGGACAATGTTCATCTTAAGTGTAAGGGGAGGGTAAAAAGATGATACCTTACATATGCACTTTCGCTTGAGTTTGTTTTGTTTGATAGTAGATGAGTAATAAAACTACGAGAAATACTTGTTAGTGTAATTTTAGCGCCAAATTTAAAATTTTTTACAACATTTAGGAGTGAAACTTTAGCCATAGCAAGCGTCTCATGGATAGGAGGTTGTATGACTAGCACATAACCGTATATTCAGAAAAATTTTCCACCCAAAAATGTGAGGTTCGCCTTTAGATTTGATAGGAAAAGCATTTACTATTAGTGCTTATGAGTGTACCGGTAGCATTTAGATTCTAGAACTTGCGTTAGTGATGCATCCCGAGACCGCTAGTGAGACTACATTCGTGTGGTAGGATTTACTACATGATAAGAGGCATTAGGATCACCCTTGTGTTAAACCCGTATTATAATTACTTGACCATTTAAGTCATATTACTTGGCTAGTTAAGTCAACTAATTTTTCCCACACCCTTAGCGTTGTACTCATTTTTAGTACACGAAACCCCTAGTACACCCCTCCGAGCCTATCTTTTCGTTTCTAACTTTAAGCATTTTACTTAAAGGAAGAATTTGTTACACCCCACTTAAATGTACACCCAAATCGCCTTAGCCTTCCGTGTATGCGCTCATTTTTAGTGCATTATTGTTATTTGTTAAACCCTAAGTTAACTTTCTAATTGATTACATGGTTGCTAAGTCGAGTCATATCATTGTACATATTGTTTTGGGACTATTGGGACTCATGGGTAAGTACTTATTTTATGGAGTAATGGGGAAGAACATCATATATTACCCCCATATGTACGTTAATCTTAAAAGTGCTCCAAGTGTTTTGACTTTCTTAATTCGAGTCATTAGAATAGTTTAATGTAAAGTATGTAAAGATTCAAGTGTAAGGGGAATTCTCATCCCCTATGATGTATTATTTTGGATGGTAGGGTAAGAGTGTATGAAAAAAAAAAAAAAATAAAAAAAATCAAAAAAATCAAGAAAAAGAAAAAAAATAAAAAAGAAAAAAAAGAAGAGAAAAAACATACGGACTACCATCCCGTTTTTATTTTATGTTCATTTTATGTTTTTGTTATTTTTCATTTATTAGCTTAAGTCGAGTCTAGTCTTGGCTTAGCAACGCCATATTGTACATGTAATTAACTAAGATTGTTAACTCGCCACCAGTAAAATTCCCTTTATCCAACAAAACCGTGTAATTCATATCCCTACACCTAACGATATAACCCTTTTAAAAGACCTCTTTGATAGTTTATCCTAGGTGCTTACGCCATGTGGTGGAGGTTTGATCCTTTCCCAAGCCTATGGTAATCTATTTTGTTATGACAGGTAGTGAGAGATATCTTCCATTTCCATAATGTTATATTACTTTATTACACCCGAGAGATGTGAGTATCTAAACACTATTTGTGAGGTGCTTGTGTATGACCTCCGTGCTTGTCTATTGGTCTTTAGTGGAACGATTATTTGTTGTAATTACTTTTATATTAGTGTTAAATGACCCCTAACTTGTCTTTTGAGTAGAATAAAAGCTCATTTGCTTGAGGACAAGCAAATCTCAAGTGTAAGGGTATATGATGAGGTGAAAAATGATCCGTTTTTAGGGGGTCATTTAAGCCCGAATCTGACTTTATTTGATCAAATATTGCCCTAAATCGTTCCTTTTGTGATTTTAGGTGTTTGGAGAGTGAATTCTGGAAAAGAAGCCATTTCGGACGTTTTTGGAGCATAAAAGTGAAGAAAACGGCAAAGTCTCCAAATTCTATGCTGTGAACAGTGCATGAAGGCGTCAAGAATTGCTCTTGACGGCGTCAGAGTCCCAAGAATAAAAATCCGTAGTTGGTGACGGCGTCACCAAGGCCGTCACCAGGCCGTCACGTGTAAACTGGTCAAAACTTGCGCGCGTGGTAGCTGACACCGTTTTGGCCATAACTTTTGCATACGAACTCGGATTTGAGCGATTCAAAAAAGGAAACGAAGAGGACGAAGAGATCTACAATTTGGTGAAAAAATGGTCTTGACGGCATCAAGAGTAACTAGGTGACGCCGTCAAGAAGGGCCGACAGAAAACATGCCTATAAATATAACATCATAACTTCACTTTTTGTAGGCCCTAAACCCTAAGGTCGATTCCTGGGTTTAGGTGGGTGTTTTTCCAGCAACTTAGAGGGTTTCAATCACTCCATAAACATCATGTATTGGTTTGTTGATTCTATCTTAATTATGTTTTCCATTATCATTGTTGATTGCTCTTCTTTGATGATGATTTGCTAATTCACCTTGTGTCTACTTATGATTATGTGAAACTTGTATATAATTGATTAGATCTCATTGATTTCTTGTTGATGTTGTGTCTATCTCCATCAATTAAGGCGTGACAACTTCAATAGATCTAGTTGGTTTAGTTTATAATCCTTGTTTCCTATTGATTCTTGTTTTGATTGAATGATTTATATGTTAGGCTTAAGAAAACTGGCAGATCTCCAAATGGTAACATGCTTGAACGTCTTAAGAAACATGAACCGAGGCGTACTAGGTCTTTATTGGTTGTATTTAATGCATGAGCCACTGTTTACAATCCCTATAGTTGTGCTGGGTCATGGTGTAGGAGGAGATAAGAGCTCATAGAGTTGGGGAGTTATGTATGCCACCCCACGAATGGTATTAAGGAATACAACCCGTCAATTAAAACAAGGTTACAAATCAATAGGTAGGATTGGATAGCTAGCAAGGAGTAACATATCATGGGTAGACATGCTTCACTTATCTTGTAGAACCTTAGTTTAGTTTTCTTGTTAATTAGTTTAATTAGTAGCTTTTGGGTTAGTTGATTAGCAACTAATTCCGCCCACTCTCCCAATACCCGAGATTTTTACTTGCTTTTCATAAAATATAAAAATACAAAAAGAATCATCCTTCACTTTTAGACCTAGTTAGATTAATTTCAATCCTAGCGACACTATTCCTAAGCTGAACGATCAATCCCCCGGTACTTGTCACTATACTATACTACAACGATCAGGTACACTGCCTGGTGGGGGTTGTAAGCCTCGCGAGATCCCTCGAGAGGTAAAGCAAGGTGCGATTCCTACGCATCAGGGAGGTTAGGATCTATATGAGTATCGGTTAAGAACCTCTTCGTCGTAGTACAGGAAATCTTGAAAACTTTAGAGTTGCTAGTCCTATCACTACTCCCTTTAGTTTTATCCATCAAATTTTTCTCGGGTTCCTCTATAATAGATTTACCTAAAATTTCTGGATTCCTCGTATGCTCTCTCGATCTCTTTTTCATTTCATCTAATTTACATGACTCTTGAGTGACGGAATCCTCGAATGAGTTGGTGGGGTTCTTGGCCAATTCGTGGTCTAATCTTGAGGTTTCGTCCTTAGCTTTATGACCCATATTTCCAGTCGGTTGTTGGCTCTGGTTAGGTGTAGGAGCAGATATTGTGGTGATAGTATTTACAAAATGGATTGGTCCTAGGGGGTTAACAGGGTCCCTTACGTCATTTGCCTTTGGTGACAGATGTTTAAAGAGTTTACTAGGACTTTTTATTTTCACAAGAGAGGTTGGCTGATTCATGATGGTTTCAGATTTGACCTTTTCAGCCTGAATCGGTTTATTAACAGCGTGCTCTTTAATAGCAGTTAACAGATTACAAATCTTGTTATTCATATCGGCTTGCTGTTGTCTAAATTTAGTCTCGAGCGTAGAGAGCTGTAATTCTTGAGATAGAATGAACTTTCGCAAGGCATCTTCGTGGCTTTGCCTAGGAGTGCTCTGAGATGGAAAATGCTTGGACCATTCGAGTGGAGAGGAATCATTGAAGGATACGCTCCGAGTTTGGTATCCTCTGAAATTAGGTTTATCCTTCCATGCCTCATAGGCATCGTCAAAGTTTCGAGGACCTCGACCAACGTGTGATGATGTGAATTCATTATAAGCACGTTTTGGAAGCTCCATGCAGTTATGAGTTTCATGAGGGCCATTACACAATTTACACGAAGAAGCGATTTTGCTCACGTGGCTTGAAGGCTTAGGAGCTTCGTAGGATTTCATGAGAAACTTGACTTGGTCCTCAAGTTCCATGATCCTACGGTCGGGAATGCTAGAATTGTTCGAAGGCAAGGATATTGCCTTGACCGTTTTGTTCAAATCACGGGGATCATTCCAACTTTCGTTGTCATAGAGAGCAAGATCTTCTATGAGTTCCCATGATTCTTCCGCACTTAGATCACGTAGCTTACCACCGGCCGATTGGTCAATGGTTCGCCTTGTGGATAGATCGATATGGTCATAGAAGATTTGGACTTGGAGCCAAAGATCTATGCCATGATGAGGGACTTTTTGGAGTAAGTCCTTGAAACGAGTCCATGCTTCATATAGAGTTTCACCTTGGCGTTGTTGGAACATCAAGATATCATTTCTAAGCTTAGTAGTTCTCCCCGGTGGGAAAAATTGAGCAAGGAAACGAGTGGTGAGATCATCCCATGAGGTGATGGATCCCGCGGGTAAACGTTCAAGCCATTGACTAGCTTGATCACGTAGAGAGAATTGGAATAGGCGTAATCGGGTCGACTCTATAGTTGTAACATCAAGGTCTATAGAATCTACGATTTTAAGGAAGTCCTTGAGATGTTGATTAGGATCTTCGGAATGAAGTTCATGGAATGAACATCCGCTTTGCACCAACCGGATGGTATCGGATCGCAAGGGAGACACATTGGCTCCTTGGGTGAGCTCAATAGTGTTTCGATAGCCTTGGTGGCTAGGTCGGGAATACTCTCCTAGGGTTCGGGGCCTAAGAGGTTGGTTTGCTAGTGGTGGGTTTTGTGGGTGGTCTTGTTGTGGTGGGTTGATGGGTTCAAAGATGTTACCACCTTCCATGATGTCGGATGGTAAAGGTTACGAACAAAGGAAACAAAGAAATAAGATAGACTAAAGAAAACCTAAAAATAAAAATAAAATCTTACTAGAAAGGAATCTAGCAAGTAGACCTAATAAAAAGAAATTCTAACCTAGACAATAACTATTCCCCGGCAGCGGCGCCAAAAACTTGATGCGTGGGAATTGCACCAGGCATTACCTCTCGAGGGATCTCGAGAAGCTTACAACCCCTACCAGGTAGTGTACCTGATCGTTGTAGTATAGTATAGTGACAAGTACTGGGGGATTGATCGTTCCACTCAGGAATAGTGTCACTAGGATTAGAAAGCCTAAAAACTAGGTCTAGAGGTGAGGGATGATTCTTTTTATATTTTTATATTTTATGAAAAACAAGTAAAAATCTTGGTTTTTAGAGGAGTGGGCGGAATTAGTTGCTAGTCAACTAACCCAATAACTAAGATGCAATTAAAATAAAATAACAAAAATGAAAATAAAGCTAATTACTAATGTGGAGTGAACAATAAATGGGAAAATTGTGTTTACTTAGATTTCATTACTCCCTAGATATCTTTTACAGGTTGATAGTTTGTTACAGTTGCGTGGATGACGGGTTATATTCCTTAATACCATTCATGGGGTGGCGTACATACTTCCCCAACTCTATAAGCTCCTACTTCACTCCTATGTCGAGCCTACAAGAAGCTCCTAACATGGGATCACTAGAATTCGCTCATGCATTAAATACAACCATAAAAACCTTAGTACGCATTGGTTCATGTTTCTTAAGACGTTCAAGCAAGTTACACTATGGAAGTCTGCCAGTTTTCTTAAGCCTAACATCGAAATCATTCATCCATTACAACTATAAACAAGCAATGAACCTATAATCAACATCTAGGTTTCATTACATCTAAGCAAACAAACAAGAGATCTAGGCAAGCATGTTAAAATCAAGACAAGCGTAAGATATATTCAAACAACACATAGACATATTGAATGAATTGAAAGGATACTTATCTTAATTGAACATGAAGGGTTTCAAGGGGTGAAAACCCTTGAAAATACTGTAAAAGTCGAGCTAGGGTTTATTCAAGTCGTCCCTAATATTGTCCTCTTCTATGAATGAAAATTACAAAGACTATATATAGATTTTCTAAGGTGACGACGTCAAGAAGAAACTTCTGATGCCGTCAACCCGCCGCCCATGATATTCTCGGACTGTCTAGATCCAGATCTGATGCCGTCATGTGTAATGTTGTTATGGGCCGTCACCACTTTTACTCTTGACGGCCATGCTTTGACGCCGTCACATTTCCACTGGACCGTCACCATTTTTGTTGTTGACGCCGTCATCAAATTGCTCTTGACGCCGTCAGGTACTGTTCCCAGCAAGGAAAATTAAGACTTTGCCGTTTTCTTCACTTTTATGCTCCAAAAACGTCCAAAATGCTTCCTTTTCCCGAATTCACTCCAAAAGTACCTAAAATCACAAAAGGAACGATTTAGGGCATTATTTTATCAAATAAATTCAAATTCCGGCTTAAATGACCCCCTAAAAATGGATCATTTTTCGGCTTATCAATATGATTGCTAATCAATCTAATCTGATTTACTACACAAAACATAAAATGGCTCTAGGGAATAAAACTCCTTGTAATCTCATGAAAGCGCAGCAAGAACAAAATTGTTTGTTTAATGGAAATGTTTTATTTACTAAGCATGATCCTCCTAAGGTTCTTGATTCTGTGGAAACAATTGAATTGGTCGAAGAGAGCATTAATAAAATGAAACAAAAGAATCCTGATTTGAAACCAATTGATTACAACAAATTGAACAAACTTTCGGGCATTACTTTTGTTCCACAAAAACAAGCATATGAGCTTTCCAAACCTGTTTACAAAAGCCTAGAAGTTTCTACACCCGTAGTTGTTTCCAAATCTCTTTCAAACATGGAACAAATGTCTTCTAACAACCCTTTTAATACAAGTGAGGCTAGAGACATTCTTGATGACGTCAAAAAGAGAATTCAAACACTTCAAAATATTGTTAAATCTAAAACTACTATTAGTATTAACAACTGGCATTCTAATTTTCATAACGAACAGAAAAAGGTGTTTGAAAATGAAATTACTATCCCACTAAATAACATCAGTGCGAGGGTAATCCATTTTGAACAAGCTTTCTTAAAAGTAACGGTCGATTTTGTCAAGGACCACAAATCCCTGGTAAAACAAGCTAATAAAACTCGTGAAAACATGAATGTTTTGGAAAGATTAAATGATTCTCTCTTCGAAGCAGTTCTGTCTACTAATATAATGTCTATCATCATACAAACATATTCGGTTCAAGACGACGAAAGACTGAGAGCTGAGACCTCCGAAATTGTCTCCAAATATGAAAATGCTCTTATAAAGCTTGAAAAAGAAAATGTTTCATGTTTTAAACAACTTGATAGAAAAAAAGAAGAATGCAAGTATGAAAAACTGTCGTATGAGCGTGCCTTCAAGAACATGAAAGAGCAAAATGATCTTTTGAGGGCTCAGCTTGAAAGTTAAAAAGGGAAGGGTGAGGAAACTAAGTTTGCAAAACCATCGACTTCGGAGAAACAAAATGTTTCAAACACGGTTAACAAACCAAAAATGTCAATTTCACGGTTTGTTCCAAAAGTTGACGAGAAAAAGGATTTGACAAAACCAGTCACTCCAACACCCTTACCCAAGCAAAGTGAAAATGAAAAGATTGTTGATAAAGGAAAAGCGGTTGTCGAAACACCAAAAGTGATAGCACCTGGCCTTTTTAGGATTAGTCCCACTAATGTCAATGCCTCCACATCTAAGACAAATGAGGGCAAAAAGGATAATTCTAAAGAGTCTAGTGATGCTAAAAAGGACAACAATATAAATCCTAACCCATGTGCCTTACTTTCTACAGGATTAGAAAGCACCTCTAGGAGCAGCAGACTAAAGCCTAGGAGCAATACAAGGAACAATAGAGTCTCGTCTGCCTCTACGAGTAGTAGCAAGAATAAAGTTGAAGAATTAGAAGAACACCCTAGGAATTTATTGGTTTGTAATAAGAGACATGTTTCATCTGAATGTAATGTCAAGAGTACTGTTTCTAATGCATGTAATGACTATGTTTGCTTAATATGCAAGAAATGTTTAATTAATGATGTTCATGATGAATGTGTTTCTAAGAATGTGAATGTTATGCCTGAACAGAAGAAGGTTCCAAAAGGAACTAGTGCTAGATCTAGATCTATAGAAAGATTAGTTGCACGCTTTAGGTCTACCACTAGTAGTCGAATGCCTAGGAACTACCTTAAGTTTTGTATGTAGATACCAACGGGTAGAGAGTTCATTCTTCAGGATGGAAAATTGGAAGTTGTTCAAAATAAACATGTAGCAACCTTTGATGTGTGTGATTCAGAATTTACTCCTAACTCCTTGGAACCAATTTCAAAACGGTTTCCAAATACAAACTCTTCTGTTCTTGGCAGGTTATCCAAATATGTCTTTGGATCGTCGACTCGGGTTGTTCCAAGCACATGGCCGGGAATTTAAAGCTACTGATCAACTTCAGCTGGAAATTCATGGGAACTGTACGCTTTGGAAATGATCACGTAGCAGCTATTCTAGGTTATGGAGACCTTTAGTTAGGGAATTTTTTAATCACTCGAGTTTACTACGTCGAAGGGTTGGGACTCAACTTGTTTTCAGTTGGGCAGTTTTGTGATGCAAATTTAGAAGTTGCATTCAGGAGACACACGGTTTTTATTAGAAATTTGGTTGGTGATGATCTCTTAACTGGTAATCATGGTACAAACTTGTATGCTATCGACATCAACCAAATGGCTTCTACATCACCAATTTTTCTTATGACAAAGGCAACCGAAACAAAGTCCTGGTTATGGCATAGACGTTTATCCCATCTCAATTTTGACACCATCAACAAGCTAGCCAAGGACAACATCGTCATCGGACTTCCTAAGTTCAAATACACCAAGGATCACCTATGTCCATCATGCGAACAAGGAAAAAGCAAAAGAGCATCATATAAACCTAAAATCGTACCTAGTTCGGAAACAAGGTTACATTTACTGCACATGGACTTATGTGGCCCAATGAGAGTTGAAAGCATTAATGGGAAGAAGTATATTCTTGTTATCGTCGATGATTACTCAAGATATACATGGGTTAAGTTTCTGAGGTAAAAAGACGAAGCACCAGGCATCATTATCACCTTTCTGAAGCGTATTCAAGTTCTACTTCAAGCTCTAGTAAGGATTGTAAGAACAGATAATGACACGAAATTCACAAATCAGGAGTTAAGAACCTACTTTGAAGATGTGGGAACCACTCACCAAACATCAGTTGTTAGAACTCCACAGCAGAATGGGGTAGTTGAAAGAAGAAACCAAACTCTTGTGGAAGCTGCTCGCACAATGCTAATTTATTCTAGTGCACGACTATTCTTATGGGCTGATGCTGTTGCCACTACTTGTTTCACTCAAAACCGATCCCTAATCCATCCAAGATTCAATAAAACCCTATATGCGCTAGTGAACAACCGAAAACCTGATATCTCTTACCTTCACGTGTTTGGCGCTTTGTGCTATCCAACGAACGACAGAGAAGATCTAGGAAAGTTGAAAGCTAAGGGTGATATTGGAATCTTCATTGGATATTCAGAAAACTCGAGGGCATTCAGGGTGTATAATAGAAGAATGAAAAGGATAATGGAGACGATGAATGTGAAGTTTGACGAAATTTCACAAATGGCTTCTAAGAGACTCGCTCTAGAACCCGCGCTTAATCCGATGGCTTCTAATCATAACGAATTAGGACCTGCACCAAACCAGCAGACTTCTGGACAAATTAGTTCAGGACTCGTACCTCAAGGAGCTCAATAAACAAACACCGAAAAACCTTCAGAACAAGAACTGGAAAATCTCTTCGAGTTAATGTTTGATGAATACTATGGTGGAACTTCGACAAATGCATCTCAACTACATTCCGCTGCACCAGCTCAAAATCATCTACCACCACCACAAGATGCATCTACAACAATCGAAGCTGAAGCACCAACTACCTCAACATCATCTACATCTACTCCAGCAACTCCAGTCTTTGAAACTGTTCTACCAAGAGTTGATGAGCAAAATCAAAACACTAATTTTCAAGAAGAACCAACAAATAATTCAAACGATGTTGCGTTAGAAGAAGAAGAAGTATTTGAAAACCCATTTGCAACAGAATCTGCTGAATCTTCTTCAAGGTTACAAGAACCATCTAACACACATTCGTTCAATCCAAGGTACCCTTCTACGTTTCAATGGACAAAAGACCATCCAGTTGAACAAGTTATTGGTGAACCTTCAAGGCCGGTTCAGAAGAGGAGAGAACTTGCCACCGATCTCGAATTGTGCATCTACATTTGCTCAATAAGCCTGAAAGAACCAAAGAACATTAGGGAAGCAATGGCAGAATACCCATGGATAGAAGCGATGCAGGAGGAAATTCTTCAATACCAGTTACATGATAGTTGGGAACTTGTTGAACGACCACTTGATAAACGTGTTCTTGATCTCAAGTGGGTGTGGAAGAACAAATTGGATGAGGAAATGACTGTAATTCTTAACAAAGCTCATCTCATGGCTAAAGGATATCCACAAGAAGAAGGGATAGATTTCGAGGAATCATTCGCGCCTGTAGCTAGACTTGAAGCAGTCCGGATTTTCTTAGCCTATGCAGCTCACAAAAACATCACAGTCTATTAGATGGACATTAAGACAGCTTTCTTGAATGGAACTCTGAAAGAAGAAGTATATGTGAGTCAGCCATAAGGATTCGTTGACAAAGAACATCCAGACTACGTCTACAATCTTAAGTAAGCCATTTATGGTTTAAAACAAGCTCCAAGAGCGTGGTATGACGAACTATCATCTTTCTTGCTCAATAACAATTTCACCAAAGGAACAGTTGATGACACCTTGTTTATCAAAAAATTCAAAGATGACATTTTGATTTTTCAGATTTACGTGGACGACGTTATCTTTGGGTCGACTAATCCGAATCATTCAAAACATTTTGAAAATCTCATGAAAAGCAAATTTGAAATGTCCATGACGGGGGAACTAAAATTCTTTCTTGGTTTACAAATACATCAATCCCCTCGTGGTATTTTTATCAATCAAGCTAAATATATAATAGAAATTTTGAAAAAACATGGAATGGAAAACTTTGATTCTGTTGGTACACCAATGGTCACTTCACCAAAAATAGGTGCTGATTTGTGTGGGAAACCCATCGATCCGAAGAAATATTGGAGCGTGATCGGTTCTCTCATGTACCTAACTGCTAGTCGACCCGATATTCAATTTGCTGTTTGTTTCTTAGCACGGTTTCAGGCAAAGCCTACCGAACTTCACCTCAAAGAGATTAAACGGATCTTTCGGTACCTATGAAGCACCATTAGCATGGGACTTTGGTATCCGAAGGATTCGGAATTTAATCTAACAGCATTTTCAGATGCCGACCATGCCGGTGATCAAGTTTCAGCAAAGAGTACATCTGGTGGAGCACAATTTTTGGGTGAAAAGCTAGTAAGCTGGTCGTCAAAGAAACAGGATTGTAATGCGCTATCAACCGCCGAAGCCGAGTATGTGTCTCTATCTGCGTGTTGTGCCCAAGTTCTTTGGATGAGGACACAACTCACAGATTATGGCTTTACTTTTGACAGAATACCTATGTATTGTGACTAAAAAAGTGCCATAGCCATCTCGTGCAATACCGTACAACACTCAAAGACGAAGCATATCAAAGTCCACTGCCATTTCATCGAAGAGCACGTTGAAGAGGGTACTATTGAATTATTTTTCGTTAAGACTGATTACCAACTCGCCGATCTATTTACTAAAGCCCTTCCAAAAGAACGGTTTGACTATTTAGTTCGACGAATTGGCATGCGAAGCCTAACTCCTGAGGACCTAGAACGTCTTCTCAAATCTTCTTGAAAAATGTTTTCAAAATCGTTTCGCTGTAAATATTTTTGAAAAAAAAAAAAAAAAAACAAAATACAAAATTTGAAAAACCAACAAAAACAAAATACAAAAATATAAAATTTTGAAAAAATACAAAAACAATATAAAATCAAAAAATTCAAAAATATTCTTCTCACGACATGTCTCTTGTATAAATCAATATTCTGTACGTTTCTAGAAATTTCATTCAACAATGATACGGACATGTACAGATGCTTGAACGGGAGTTCTTTAAAATGTTTTTCTAAAACATGTCGTTTCAAAAAAGTTTCTTCACAATGGCTTTCGTATACTTCAGTACGAAACCCGGACCCTAATGATAACTTCTGATTGTTTCAAATCAAGGACTCGTACTTTCATAGAGGAAATCTTTTTCAAAAAAAGTTCGAGTCTAAACAAACAAAAAAGATTTCAAACACAAACTCGTTTTCAAACAGAATTCTTGAGCACTTTTTCAAGATTGTTCAAAAGATTTCTCAAAATCTCTCAAAATGAGTGCTCAAGATAACTCCCACCATACCCTTAATTGGTTTTAAAATGAGCTATCATTAAGGGGGAGTACAAAAACAAAAATGTTCCGAATTCATGCAAAATGAAATCTGTCTATCTCTCCAAAAAGCTTTTTCTAAATCAGTAGACATAAAAAATATCACAATATGCTATTTTTGAGGGGGAGAAGACATGATTAAAATGTGATCAAAGATGTTTAAACTTTGTTCCTGAATCTCAGAAGAGCTCGACTCAGAAAGTACCAATGAATTGACGAAGCTTAAAATGTCAGTAATCGAAAAGACTTGTCCTGGACGGGTAATAATTTCAAGCTAGTCCAACTAGTGATGTAAGCGTGTCTCGAATAGGACTTGTCTGAGTAGAATGTAACGTATCAAGAGACTTTCTTTGGACTTGACCAGGACGGGTAATAATTTCAAGCTAGTCTAACTAGTGATGTAAGCGTATCTCAACTCGGTCATGTTCACTGAAAGTGGATCAATTCAAAAGGTGCAAACTCCTCCCGCATGTGCAAATTTCTTAAAAAATACATGAGCACATGTGAAGGGGGAGTCCTTCAAAAGAAACCAAAACTCTCATAGTGTCAACAAATATGTTTCAAAATCATAAACACTTTGAGAGATTTTCAAATAAATGGTTTTCTGGCAACAATAGGATAGTCATGAAGATATAAGGTGACTAAGGTTAGGAAAAACCATCCTATGATCCGCCAAGGCCGGAGAGATCTACCCAAGGACAAATCCATTAGATTAGAATTAGAAGTCCTTAGGTATTATTGAAAAAAGGAGAAAATGAGAAAGGAGAAAGAAGGGGTTGAAGAATTAAAAAGAAAAGATATGAAAAAGGGTGAAAAGAAATAGCCCTCCAAATGTTCAACCTTAGGGCAGACACCGGGTTCAATTCGTATGCTACTGGTTATTGCTAAGGTGACACTGGATTTGAAGATAAAAAGACGTCATGGACCCAGTGACACACTGCACTAAACCTTTGATGAGTGCTCAAACACTCATCATTTTTGTCGTATTTAAACTGCCAAAACATACAAAAACAATCAAAAAGTTATCAAAATACTTAAATTATCCCAGAGATTGTGTTTTATGTGTTTTAAAAGCAAAATGAGCAAAAACAAATGAAAAATGAACAAAGTTTGCAATATTGGCAGTTTCAGTCCCCCAAGTTTCAAAACTTCTCAAAAATAGTCCATATACATTTATTTTGAAAGGAAAAGACAACCCAAGCTTTTGAAAGTCAAATATTACAAAAATATGATACTTGGGTCATAAGTTTCCAAAATTGCATGTTTGGCCCCTTAGATTTTGAAAATGGCAGAATAGGTCTCTGGGAATTTTGAAAAAAAATGGAAAAATGTGAATTTGGTTCTTGGACTTTGGAATCGTGGCAATATTGGTCCTCATAAGAAAATTGGAGAAACTACATTTTCAGTCCCTCAGGTTTTGTAAATTACAAAATTGGTCCTTGTGATAACTAAAAACCAAACAGACCCTTTTTATTTATATAAGCCAAACCAAACAAACCCAATCTAAACTCAAGCCCAAAACCATGCCAAGCCCACTCCACTCCCAGGCCCACTTCCCATTTTATTAATAAAACCACCCGGTCAAACGGTCAAACGACCGTCTTCCCCAACCTCTCCCCCGTTTTCCCTCCTCCCTGTCTCCCCCTCCTCTCACCTTTTCACCAACCAGCCCCCACAATTAATACCTCCTCACCTACCAAATCAACCCCCACCACCACATTAAATGCCCTCGCCAAACCCACTCAATATTGCCCCGTTTTATATTTGGCGCCAAAATTGCAATCAAGGGTCTAGATGCATCAAAGCTCAATTGAATGGATTGGATATGGTCAAGGGTCAACACAAACACCACTGGGACATTAAAAATTCAAAATGAAGCCATGGGCGAGAAGATGTGACCTATTGTATCTCGTTATATATATGTAAGCTCATATGAGCCTTTTTTTAGTGTGTAGTATGTAGTTTAGTTGTTTTAATATCTAATTGTACCCTCTGTAATCTTTTTAAGTTAATGAAAAGGTTGTTTTGAAGTTTATTTACAGTTTGCACTTTTCAAGTTTATTTAAGAATTTAAATTTCTTGTACAAGGATCCTTAGTAGTAATTAACTGTTTGAATACCTTTATAATACCAAATGTATCTGTTTTACTAAATTTTCCAAGTTTGTGGAATGGTTTTTACTTAAGTTTAAGAAAAATAGCAAAAATAATAGAAAAATAAAAAAAAAAATAAAAAAAAAATAATGAAAAAGAAAAAGACAAGCAAGGAGCACAATGTATAATGGATGGCTGTGGTTTAGAGGTTCATGGGAACCATTAGGATTGGTGTATGGTTCATGGTTCTTTGAAAGTTGCTTGCAAGGCTTTGTAAGAATTTCATTTTGATTTTTATCATTTTAGTGTAAAAGTAATAGTAGTGGTTTATTTGTGTACATTTTGCTTGTTTATTGCTTAATATATAATCTGTGATCATTGATTTGTGGTTTGGAACGATTGGCACCAAGTTTGTTTGATAATTGTGTTTTTAAGGTGTGTTTGGATTTGACTGTCACACCAAGGTGTGGTGTGATTTTGTGGCCACTTATGCTTGATACACACTCCACTAGTGTACAATAGAGCATTTAAGTTTTAAAAACCTGTCTTTGTTCTATTAAAAGTCAAAATCACAAGTAAAATCATCTCCACAGTTAACTGTGGAGATATTGAGATCCAAATCCCATTAAATCAATGCAAAAGTGTTAGTTGTAGCTTAATTTGGTCCTCTTATAGCTTAACATAACATTCTCAGTTAATTTGAAGCAGCCAAAGTTCATAAAAGTCAAATAATCAAGTTTTCTAAAAAAAGTCAAAAGCATAAGTCTCAGATTTTCCATTTATGGCATGAATTTTCCTGATTTTTGTGTTTGGTTTTAGGGTTTGAAACTTGTTGGGTGCATAATTTATCAGCTTAACTTGAGATTTCCATAATTGTTGTATTTTTGTGAATTTTTCTTGTGGACTAAACTACCTCTCAAAGTTACCTGCAGGGCAAGGCCCTGCCCTGTGCATCAGACCACCAGTCACCACCACTACTTTGGTGGCTCATTGTGGCCACCTCAGTGGGTCCCACTGACCCATTTTGGGTTCATTCAACCCCCCTCCTGGCAGGCTTCAAGGTTTGACCAAAATATTGACCTTAGACCCTGTAGACCCCACTTGGAATTGCCCTCAAACCTTGTCCCATTATCTGTCTCAGAATCAAAATAAGCAAGTGCTTATTCAGGCTTTGTGGCTTATTCACATAGCTTATTTGAGTGATTTTAGCTTAAACTTGTCCAAGTAACTCATTTGAATAAGAATTTACCAAGGTGGACCCCACACAAGCCCATTTGTGCTTATTTCCCTTCTCAGTCAAACAAAGTCTACTGTTGAACAAATAAGCACTCAAAGTGCTTATTTCTGAGTTCCATAAAAAGTGTGTTTGTAAACGTTTTTAGTTTTTAGTATTAAATTAGTTTGGAAAAAGAAAAAACTCAAAAAAACCAAATTTAATTTTAGTGATAGCTTCTATTTAATAGAAATTATCTTTTTAATTTTCTTTTTAGCTTATTTATAAGTACTTTAGCATTTTTATATTTTTATTAAATCTCTTTTATATTAAAGTAATTTTATAAATTTTTCCAGATTTTTATTTTGTCTTTTAGTGGTTTTTCGAATTAATTTGAATTTTATTAATTATTAATTAATATTAAATAATTAAATAGCATAATTAGATTTTATTAAGTAACACCTAATTTTTATAATTTTTCTAGCTTTTATATAAGTTAAAACATTTTTATAAATTTTTCTAGAATTTCTACTGTTCATTTTCTATTTTTTATAATATATTTAGTTTAATTGGTAATTAATTAATAATTATAATAATAATTAGTAAATTAGTTTAAAAATACATAAAACCATCTTTTTATAATTTTTAGGATTCCTGTGATGGTTAATTAGATTTATAAAAATCTTCTTAATTATCTAAGTCTTTTTAGTAATTTTTAATAATATAAATTAATATAATTAGTTAATAAATAGATAATTAGTAATTAATTAATAATAAATAATTAAATAGTGTAAAAATAATTTTTCTTTTTCTTTAAATTTTCTTTATTTATTAGGATTGTAAAAATAAAAATTTCACACTCATAACCTTTTCTGTTCATCAGTTGCACTTTCTTTCACGTTCGTTAGTGTACGTTTTTAATTAGAACGTACGTTTTTAAGTTTTAGATCACATCTTCTTAATCTTAATTCCCGTAATCAATCACATAGCTTTCCTAAGCTATTTCTGTTAATAAATTCCAAATAATTCTCATAACAACCCTGTTCTGTGAATAATCACCCGATCACAAAGCACGCTCAGTTACAATTCACACCTTGTCGGGACTTAACAACCTGGTGATACCTTATATTACCCGGAAGCATCAATCTAGGGAGTTTGACCTTGTTGACCATATCGTTGGTCAATTTAGGTTGACTGTTTAGCATCAATCAAATTGATGCATAGGGATTGCACCAGGCTTTACCTCTCGAGGGATCTCGAGAAGCTTACAACCCCCACCAGGCAGTGTACCTGATCGTTGTAGTATTGTATAGTGACAAGTACCGGGGGATTGATCGTTCAGCTAGGAATAGTGTCGCTAGGATTAGAAAACCTAAATACTAGTTCTAAAGATGAAGGATGATTATTTTTGTATTTTTATATTTTTTTAGAAAACGAATTAAAAATCTCGGGGTTGAAGGATTTGGGCGGAATTAGTTGCTAGTCAACTAACCCAATACTAAAGATGCAATCAAAATAAAATACTAGAAATGAAAATAAACTAAATTAAACTAAGGTTGTGAGCAATAAGTGGAGAAATTGTGTTTACTTAGATTTCACTACTCCCTAGATATCTTTTACACGTTAATTACTTGTTATAGTTGCGTGGATGACGGATTGTATTCCTTAATACCATTCATGGGGTGGCGTACTTAACTCCCCAATCCTATGAGTGCCTACTTCACTCCTATGTCGAGCCGGCTAAGAAGCTCCTAACATGGGATCATTAGAATTTACTCATGCATTAAATACAACCAATAAAACCTAGTACACATCGGTTCATGTTTCCTAAGACGTTCAAGCATGTTACCAATTGGAGATCTGCCAATTTTCTTAAGCCTAACATTGAAATCATTCATCCAATACGACCATAAACAAGTAATCAACACATAATTAACATCTAGGTTTCATTAGATCTAAGCAAACACAAGATAAATCTAGCCTAGCATGGTGGAATCAAGACAAGAACAAGATATAGACAACCAACACATAGACATATTGATTGAATTAAAAGAACACTTATCTCAATTACACATGCAAGGGTTCAAGGGCTGAAAACCCTTGAAAAACCTGTAAAATTCGTAATAGGTTCGGCCTTAGGGTTTCTCCAAAACTTCTCTCTTTTTAATGAATGAAAATTAGAAAACTATATATACATAATTGAGGTTGACGGCGTCAAGACCAAATAGGTGACGCCGTCATCTCGCCGCCAAAAGAATTCTCGGACTGCCTTGATCTACATCTGACGCCGTCATGTATTAAGTTTTTCCAGGCCGTCACATATTTAACTCTTGACGCTATTCCTTGTGACGCCTTCATTTCTGCACTGGATCGTCATGGAATTTACTCTTGACGTCGTCAAATTATTACTCTTGACGCCGTCACATACTGTTCCCAGCTTGGAAAATTAAGTCTTTGGCGTTTTCTTCACTTTTATGCTCCAAAAACGTCCGAATTGCTTCCTTTTCCAGATTTCACTCCGAAAGTACCTAAAATCACAAAAGGAACGATTTAGGGCAATATTTGATAAAATAAATTCAATTCCGGGCTTAAATGACCCCCTAAAAGTGGTTCATTTTTCGCCTCATCGTATACCCTTACACTTGAGATTTGCTTGTCCTCAAGCAAATGCGCTTTTATTCTAGTCAAAATACAAGTTTGGGGTCATTTAACACTAATATAAAAGTAATTACAAATAAAGACCAAAGACAAGCACGGAGGTCATACACAAGCACCTCACAAATAGTGTTTAGATACTCACATCTCTCGGGTGTAATAAAGTATAAATTACAATATGGAAACGGAAGATATCTCTCACTACCTGACATAGCAAAATAGATTACCATAGGCTTGGGAAAGGATCAAACATCCACCACATGGCGTAAGCACCTAGGATAAACTATCAAAGAGGTCTTTTAAAGGGTTGTAACGTTAGGTGTAGGGATATGAAATACACGGTTTTGTTGGATATAGGCAGTCTTTACTGGTGGCGAGTTAACAATCTTGGTTAATTACATGTACAATATGGCGTTGCTAAGCCAAGACTAGACTCGAATTAAGCTAATAAATGAAAAATAACAAAAAAATAAAATAAACATAGAATAAAAAGGGATGGTAGTCCGTATGTTTTTTTCTCTTTTCTCTTTTATTTTTTTTTTCTTTTTATTATTATTTTATTTTCAATTTTTTTTTTTTTTTTTTTTTTTTTTTTTTTTTTTTTTTTTTTTTTTTTTTTTTTTGCATACACTCTTACCCTACCATCCAAAATAATACATCATAGGGGATGAATATTCCCCTTACACTTGAATCTTTACATACTTTACAATAAACTAATCTAATGACTCGAGTTAAGAAAATCAAAACACTTGGAGTACTTTTAAGATTAACGTACATATGGGGGTAATAATATGATGTTCTTCCCCATTACTCCATAAAATAAGTACTTTACCTATGAGTCCCAACCGTCCCAAAACAATATGTACAAGGATATTTGGGTGTATATTTAAGTGGGGTGTAACAAATTCTTCTTTTAAGTAAAATGCTTAAAGTTAGAAACGAAAAGATAGGCTCGGAGGGGTGTACTAGGGGTTTCATGTACTAAAAATGAGTACAACGCTAAGGGTGTGGGAAAAATTAATTGACTTAACTAGCCAAGAAATATGACTTAAATGGTCAAGTAATTATAATACGGGTTTAACAGAAGGGTGATCCTAATGCCTCTTATCATGTAGTAAATCCTAGTACACGAATGTAGTCTCACTAACGGTCTCGGGATGCATCACTAACGCAAGTTCTAGAATCTAAATGCTACCGGTACACTCATAAGCACTAATAGTAAATGCTTTTCCTATCAAATCTAAAGGCGAACCTCACGTATTTGGGTGGAAAATTTTTGTGAAAGTACGGTTATGTGCTAGTCATACAATCTCCTATCCATGAGACGCTTGCTATGGCTAAAGTTTCACTCCTAAATATTGTAAAAAATTTTAAATTTGGCGCTAAAATTGCACTAACAAGTATTTCTCATAGTTTTATTACACATCTACCATTAAAAAAAACAAACTCAAGCGAAAGTGTATCTGTAAGGTATCATCATTTTACCCTCCCCTTACACTTAAGATGAACATTGTCCCCAATGTTCAAGTAAAGAATGTAAAAGTGAAATAATTAAAACAAATGAAATCAAATACTCCCCTGATTCGCTCGGTATGGATAATAAGGTGGCCAGGTTAAATCTTCCTCCAAGAAAATGAACAATCAAAGCTTCCCTTCCAGAATATAAATCATCTTCTTGTCATACATAACCTGTAAATCCTGAGAAAACAAACAAGACAACCTCGCATAAAATCGGCGGCAATCTACATAAGTTACTAATTCCTAGAAAACAAAGTAAGATATAATGCTTGTGGAATGAAGTTTGCAGATTTCCTGGAGATTATAAAACTTAATAATTCAGCAAAAACTTTAAAATTCCGTTAGAAAAACAAAACCGGTAAAATTTCCAGATTTTTACACGTGACGCCGTCAAGAGTAAACTCGTGACGCCGTCAGAAGTGACCTGCAGAAATTCTTATGTTAAGTTTCTGGAAAATTTCTGGAAAAACTTGGTCCTACTTCCTGAAAAATCCTGCAAAACTTCATTATGACTCAATACAAGCATTTGACTCTAACAAATACGAATATACATGTTCACTTAATATTGTGGAGAATCATGATCGGTTTGTTTCTTAAAAACATATTTGGGGTTTCCCCTTACACTTATATTTTGCAAAAATACTTTTTAGGTGGAGTTAAGACTAGGCCAAAACAACAAAGTAAAGTATTTCCACTTTTTAGTTTAGAAACATGATCTACCAACAATAAAAAATAAAGCATGCATACGGAAGCAAATAACAAACAAACAAAATAAAATCACACAAAATGAAGAATGTCACCATAAGCACAATCAATTATTTCAAATAAACGTAAACATAAAAATAAAAATTGTTCAAGGCCCCCCATACACCTTATCTATATCCCTCTCACCCACACTGGTCCTCAAATAACTAGCTACCCAAAATGGGATGTTAGAGTAAACATCCGCTGAAAAGATGGTGTACAGGTAGAAAAGATCTGAAGCAGTGACACGGTGAGTGGTGCCATGACGTCCTGACAGGCTGTATGTGATGCATCTGTGGACCAACCTAACTATGGGGTCCCTGATTGACGCTGCCCCAGTAGTCGAGGTGTAAACCCCGTCCCCAATGGTCGGCAAAAAAGTAACACACCTCATATCACTCCTCAAAGTCTCCCCATGCAACAACCTCTGCATAAAACCTCCATCAACAGCCTCCTCCCTAGTATACAACCCTATCCTCCAACCAACCTCAGTAACCGAACATGACCGCACTTCCCCTCCTAACCTAAAATAGATAGTGGTGCCCCCCATGTCCGTCCTAGCCTCAGCCTGATCAAAATGGAAAGTCGTAAAGAACTCCCTCACCAACTCACTATACACCGTCTCCCTAATCCTAAACAACCTCTCCCATTGAGGACCCGCAAACCCATAAGTGTGGATCCTCCACAGAAATGCAGCTTCCAACCCTTGGGACCTAAGAAACTCCCAATCAACCACGGCCCCAGCATCAATGTGGTGGTTACAAAGTTCCGTATACTTGGTAGTGGCGCCCACAGTGTCAAATTCACCCCAACTATGGACCAATTCTCCATAGTTAACTCTTTGGGACCTAGAAGAGCTGCCACGATGTTGTCGAGATCGCTTGCTCATTTTCCTGGAAAAAGATAGAGTGAACGGAAACAATTAGAATGAGAATTTGATTGATTTTTGCTGTCAGACACATCTGATGCCGTCAGTAAGAGATCCTGACGCCGTCAGACATAACAGAATCCGAACCATGCAATTACGAGGGAAAAATCAATTTTCAAACTCTTAACCCATTACCCAAACGCTCCTTTAATCAGAAAACATGGGTGAGGGGTCAAAAAATCCGTAGCATGAGGGATTTTTCCTAAATTAACGCATGATTCAAGTGGGCTAACATCATCTAAGGGTAGCCCCATGAATACAAATCACCAAACGGATGGCATTATGATTTGTCAATGATGGGTCAAAAATGGGGTTTCGGATGAAAGGGGTTTTCAAAATTGATTGATCCTAAGGACAATTGATCGAAAAAGAGTGAAGAAAAACTACTTACCGAGTGGAGATTAGTCGCGGAAGATGTCAAATTGGAGGGTGGAGATTCGGAGTAGTAGCAGCACTTTCGGTGAGAATTGTGGGGTATGGGTTGAAAGTGATTGAATTTGGGTTAATATTGCTGATTTAGCGAGGTGACGGCGTCACGAGTTAATATCTGACGCCGTTAGATGGCCGTGTGAGGTGTAAAATGGAGTAGTTCCACATTTAGTCCCTGCACTTAGTGTGAATAGCTAAACATAAGTAAAACCATGAGTAGCTATTCCATTAGTGAAGTCCACCAGGGTCGAACGTTTCATTACTGTCACGGAAAGAGTTGTGGTTGTAGAAAGGAGTGGGCGATGTTTTAGTTAAGTTGTGACCTTCGCACGGGTCACCGGTGTGTACAAAGAGGTGTTGTTCCATAGAGGGTTTCAAATCTGTGGTGTTTTTGAGGTGTAACCTCTTCACATCGGGTTTAAAACCAAAAGAACGTCTCTTGCACAAGTTTGGGAGTGTGGTTTGCAAGCATCCAATGAAAATGTTATGAAATTGCGAATTCTTCTCTTCCTGAGGATGCTCACAAAAGTGGGGGGTGATTGATGGTGAAGCACCTGGGGAAGATTTCTCGTTATCCTCTTGGTCAAACACCAAAGGAGTTGAAACCTCAAAGACTTTTTCGATTTTTCCAGGTGCGGAATTTTCTTTGATCTTCTCTTTGATCCTTGATATGAATTGGTCTGCTAAATCCATAAAAGCATTGCGAGTGCTTTCCATGCGTGCTTCTAGGTGTTGGATTTGTTTTTCCTGATCATTCATGAAGGTTACCATTATCCCTTCGAACTCCTCTTGCCGTGAACGTTCAGGAAAATTATGGTTAATAACCGCATTCCCACGTAAATTAGGGTTCCACATGGGTTCAGCAGCAGGTTTCTCAATATACATTAATTCTTTTACCTGCTTCTCGATACTTCCTAATAACTGTTCTTGGGTGGCATGTGCGTAGTCAAATTTTCCCTTGCTTGGAAACATTGGGTCCTCCCATCCTTCTTCTTCGTATTGCGCCAACCCCTCAAGAACTTTCCAGCATTCGTCAATGCTAAGTCTGTTTAGCCTGCCCTTGGCTGCGTAATCTATAGCTCTCCTTGTTTGATAGTTAACTTTATCGTAAAAGATTTGAATCTGGAGCCATGGTTCAATGCCATGATGAGGGACTTTTTGGAGCAGGTCTTTATATCGAGTCCATTCTTCGTAAAAGGTTTCATTTTGACGTTGTTGGAACATCAAGATGTCATTTCTAAGCTTAGTAGTTCTCCCCGGTGGGAAAAAGTGAGCAAGGAAACGAGTGGTGAGATCATCCCATGTGGTGATGGATCCCGCGGGTAAACGCTCAAGCCATTGACTAGCTTGATCCCGTAGAGAGAATTGGAATAGGCGTAATCGGGTTGTCTCTCTAGTTTCAACATCTAGGTCTATGGAGTCTACGATTTTTAGGATGTCCTTAAGATGTTGGTTTGGATCTTCGGAACGAAGTCCATGGAATGCACATCCGCTTTGCACCAACCGGATGGTGTCGGATCGCAAGGGGGTCACATTGGCTCCGGTGAGCTCAATGGTGTTTCGATAGCCTTGGTGGCTAGGTCGGGAATACTCTCCTAAGGTTCGGGGCCTAAGAGATTCTAGTGGTGGGTTTTGTTGTGGTGGGATGACGGGTTCAGAGATGTTCCCGTTGTCCATGATGTCGGGTGGTGAAGAGTTACGAACAAAGACACAAAGAAATAAGATAGACTAAAGAAAACTTAAAAATAAAAATAAAAATAAAATCTTACTAGAAAGGAATCTAGAAAGTATACCTAATAAAAAGAAATTCTAACCTAGACAATAACTATCCCCCGGGCTGCGGCGCCAAAAACTTGATATGCGTAGGGATTGCACCAGGCTTTACCTCTCGAGGGATCTCGAGAAGCTTACAACCCCCACCAGGCAATGTACCTGATCGTTGTAGTATAGTATAGTGACAAGTACCGGGGGATTGATCGTTCAGCTAGGAATAGTGTCGCTAGGATTAGAAAACCTAAATACTAGTTCTAAAGATGAAGGATGATTATTTTTGTATTTTTATATTTTTTTAGAAAACAAATTAAAAATCTCGGGGTTGAAGGATTTGGGCGGAATTAGTTGCTAGTCAACTAACCCAATACTAAAGATGCAATCAAAATAAAATACTAGAAATGAAAATAACTAAATTAAACTAAGGTTGTGAGCAATAAGTGGAGAAATTGTGTTTACTTAGATTTCACTACTCCCTAGATATCTTTTACACGTTAATTACTTGTTATAGTTGCGTGGATGACGGATTGTATTCCTTAATACCATTCATGGGGTGGCGTACTTAACTCCCCAATCCTATGAGTGCCTACTTCACTCCTATGTCGAGCCGGCTAAGAAGCTCCTAACATGGGATCATTAGAATTTACTCATGCATTAAATACAACCAATAAAACCTAGTACACATCGGTTCATGTTTCCTAAGACGTTCAAGCATGTTACCAATTGGAGATATGCCAGTTTTCTTAAGCCTAACATTGAAATCATTCATCCAATACGACCATAAACAAGTAATCAACACATAATTAACATCTAGGTTTCATTAGATCTAAGCAAACACAAGATAAATCTAGCCTAGCATGGTGGAATCAAGACAAGAACAAGATATAGACAACCAACACTTAGACATATTGATTGAATTAAAAGAACACTTATCTCAATTACACATGCAAGGGTTCAAGGGCTGAAAACCCTTGAAAAACCTGTAAAATTCGTAATAGGTTCGGCCTTAGGGTTTCTCCTAAACTTCTCTCTTTTTAATGAATGAAAATTAGAAAACTATATATAGATAATTGAGGCTGACGGCGTCAAGACCAAATGGGTGACGCCGTCATCTCGCCGCCAAAAGAATTCTCGGACTGCCTTGATCTACAGCTGACGCCGTCATGTATTAAGTTTTTCCAGGCCGTCACGTATTTAACTCTTGACGCTCTTCCTTGTGACGCCTTCATTTCTGCACTGGATCGTCATGGAATTTACTCTTGACGCCGTCAAATTATTACTCTTGACGCCGTCACATACTGTTCCCAGCTTGGAAAATTAAGTCTTTGGCGTTTTCTTCACTTTTATGCTCCAAAAACGTCCGAATTGCTTCCTTTTCCAGATTTCACTCCGAAAGTACCTAAAATCACAAAAGGAACGATTTAGGGCAATATTTGATAAAATAAATTCAATTCCGGGCTTAAATGACCCCCTAAAAGTGGTTCATTTTTCGCCTCATCATATACCCTTACACTTGAGATTTGCTTGTCCTCAAGCAAATGCGCTTTTATTCTAGTCAAAATACAAGTTAGGGGTCATTTAACACTAATATAAAAGTATTTACAACAAATAATCGTTCCAATAAAGACCAAAGACAAGCACGGAGGTCATATACAAGCACCTCACAAATAGTGTTTAGATACTCACATCTCTCGGGTGTAATAAAGTATAAATTACAATATGGAAACGGAAGATATCTCTCACTACCTGACATAGCAAAATAGATTACCATAGGCTTGGGAAAGGATCAAACATCCACCACATGGCGTAAGCACCTAGGATAAACTATCAAAGAGGTCTTTTAAAGGGTTGTAACGTTAGGTGTAGGGATATGAAATACACGGTTTTGTTGGATATAGGCAGTCTTTACTGGTGGCGAGTTAACAATCTTGGTTAATTACATGTACAATATGGCGTTGCTAAGCCAAGACTAGACTCGACTTAAGCTAATAAATGAAAAATAACAAAAAAATAAAATAAACATAGAATAAAAAGGGATGGTAGTCCGTATGTTTTTTTCTCTTTTCTCTTTTATTTTTTTTTCTTTTTATTATTATTTTTTTTCAAATTTTTTATTTATTTTATTTTATTTTTTTTTTGCGTACACTCTTACCCTACCATCCAAAATAATACATCATAGGGGATGAATATTCCCCTTACACTTGAATCTTTACATACTTTACAATAAACTAATCTAATGACTCGAATTAAGAAAATCAAAACACTTGGAGTACTTTTAAGATTAATGTACATATGGGGGTAATAATATGATGTTCTTCCCCATTACTCCATAAAATAAGTACTTTACCTATGAGTCCCAACCGTCCCAAAACAATGTGTACAAGGATATGACTCGACTTAGCAACCATGTAATCAATAAGATAATTAACTTAGGGTTTAATAAATAACAATAATGCACTAAAAATGAGCGCATACACGAAAGGCTAAGGCGATTTGGGTGTACATTTAAGTGGGGTGTAACAAATTCTTCCTTTAAGAAAAATGCTTAAAGTTAGAAATGAAAAGATAGGCTCGGAGGGGTGTACTAGGGGTTTCATGTACTAAAAATGAGTACAACGCTAAGGGTGTAGGAAAAATTAATTGACTTAACTAGCCAAGAAATATGACTTAAATGGTCAAGTAATTATAATACGGGTTTAACAGAAGGGTGATCCTAATGCCTCTTATCATGTAGTAAATCCTACTACACGAATGTAGTCTCACTAGCGGTCTCGGGATGCATCACTAACACAAGTTCTAGAATCTAAATGCTACCGGTACACTCATAAGCACTAATAGTAAATGCTTTTCCTATCAAATCTAAAGGCGAACCTCACATATTTGGGTGGAAAATTTTTCTAAAAGTACGGTTATGTGCTAGTCATACAATCTCCTATCTATGAGACGCTTGCTATGGCTAAAGTTTCACTCCTAAATATTGTAAAAAATTTTAAATTTGGCGCTAAAATTGCACTAACAAGTATTTCTCATAGTTTTATTACACATCTACCATTAAACAAAACAAACTCAAGCGAAAGTGTATCTGTAAGGTATCATTTTACCCTCCCCTTACACTTAAGATGAACATTGTCCCCAATGTTCAAGTAAAGAATGTAAAAGTGAAATAAGTAAAACAAATGAAATCAAATACTCCCCTGATTCGCTTGGTATGGATAATAAGGTGGCTAGGTTAAATCTTCCTCCAAGAAAATGAACAATCTAAGCTTCCCTTCCAGAATATAAATCATCTTCTTGTCATACATAACCTGTAAATCCTGAGAAAACAAACAAGACAACCTCGCATAAAATCGGCGGCAATCTACATAAGTTACTAATTCCTAGAAAACAAAGTAAGATATAATGCTTGTGGAATGAAGTTTGCAGATTTCCTGGAGATTATAAAACTTAATAATTCAGCAAAAACTTTAAAATTCCGTTAGAAAAACAAAACTAGTAAAATTTCCAGATTTTTACACATGACGCCGTCAAGAGTAAACTCGTGACGTCGTCAGAAGTGACCTGCAGAAATTCTTATGTTAAGTTTCCGGAAAATTTCTGGAAAAACTTGGTCCTACTTCCTGGAAAATCCTGCAAAACTTCATTATGACTCAATACAAGCATTTGACTCTAACAAATACGAATATACATGTTCACTTAATATTGTGGAGAATCATGATCGGTTTGTTTCTTAAAAACATATTTGGGGTTTCCCCTTACACTTATCTTTTGCAAAAATACTTTTTAGGTGGAGTTAAGACTAGGCCAAAACAACAAAGTAAAGTATTACCACTTTTTAGTTTAGAAACATGATCTACCAACAATAAAAAATAAAGCATGTATACAGAAGCAAATAACAAACAAACAAAATAAAATCACACAAAATGAAGAATGTCACCATAAGCACATTCAATTATTTCAAATAAACGTAAACATAAAAATAAAAATTGTTCAAGGCCAACAGAGGCCGCATCCTAAACTATTACAGTATCAATTGTTTCAAATTACACAACCATCAATGAATTGTTCAGAAATAATAGACATCAAAAGAGATCACTGGGGAGGAGGACCGAAACGGTAGTCATAGCCAGGAGGGAGGTGTCCTGTGTACCCGTAGGGAGGGTAGTCTGTCTCACGACCGGGGAATGGGTCAATCTGCAGGTGAGGCTCAAGCTGATCACGGGTGGAGAGGTGCTGCATCTGGCAGACGGTGTTATCATATATCCAATCAAAGCGCTGGTCAGTGGTGGTCTGCCATGCATCCACCTGACCCATCCAGGCTCCCTGGTGTGCCTGCCAGTCTCCCCGACTCATGTGTCGGTAGTAGTCAGTTGTCCCTTCCTCATACCCCTGAAACTGATGCTGCTGGGGCGCTCCCTCATCATCATCATCATCCTCATCATTAGGTCCCCTACCTCATACCAGTTATAGGCCCCATTCCTCATCAGCATCACGATGCTCATCTGCCTGAGGGATTTAGCCCTCACTACCCTACAAGCCCCACAGTCTCTCAAGTACCCCATGATCGGAGGAGTAAGAAGATCATAGGAACGAGCCAACCGGGTCACGAACATCCCCCCATACACCTTATCTATATCCCTCTCACCCACACTGGTCCCCAAATAACTAGCTACCCAAAATGGGATGTTGCAGTAAACATCCGCTGAAAAGATGGTGTACAGGTAGAAAAGATCTGAAGCAGTGACACGGTGAGTGGTGCCATGACGTCCTGACAGGCTGTATGCGATGCATCTGTAGACCAACCTAACTATGGGGTCCCTGATTGACGCTGCCCCAGTAGTCGAGGTGTAAACCCCGTCCCCAATTGTCGGCCAAAAAGTAACACACCTCATATCACTCCTCAAAGTCTCCCCATGCAACAACCTCTGCATAAAACCTCCATCAACAGCCTCCTCCCTAGTATACAACCCTATCCTCCAACCAACCTCAGTAACCGAACATGACCGCACTTCCCCTCCTAATCTAAAATAGATAGTGGTGCCCCCCATGTCCGTCCTAGCCTCAGCCTGATCAAAATGGAAAGTCGCAAAGAACTCCCTCACCAACTCACTATACACCGTCTCCCTAATCCTAAACAACCTCTCCCATTGAGGACCCGCAAACCCATCAGTGTGGATCCTCCACAGAAACGCAGCTTCCAACCCTTGGGACCTAAGAAACTCCCAATCAACTACGGCCCCAGCATCAATGTGGTGGTTACAAAGTTCCGCATACTTGGTAGTGGCGCCCACTGTGTCAAATTCACCCCAACTATGGACCAATTCTCCATAGTTAACTCTTTGGGACCTAGAAGAGCTGCCACGATGTTATCGAGATCGCTTGCTCATTTTCCTGGAAAAAGATAGAGTGAACAGAAACAATTAGAATGAGAATTTGATTGATTTTTGCTGTCAGACACATCTGATGCCGTCAGTAAGAGATCCTGACGCCGTCAGACATAACAGAATCTGAACCATACAATTACGAGGGAAAAATCAATTTTCAAACTCTTAACCCATTACCCAAATGCTCCTTTAATCAGAAAACATGGGTGAGGGGTCAAAAAATCGGTAGCATGAGGGATTTTTCCTAAATTAACGCATGATTCAAGTGGGCTAACATCATCTAAGGGTAGCCCCATGAATACAAATCACCAAACGGATGGCATTATGATTTGTTAATGATGGGTCAAAAATGGGGTTTCGGATGAAAGGGGTTTTCAAAATTGATTGATCCTAAGGACAATTGATCGAAAAAGAGTGAAGAAAAACTACTTACCGAGTGGAGATTAGTCGCGGAAGATGTCGAATTGGAGGGTGGAGATTCGGAGTAGTAGCAGCACTTTGGGTGAGAATTGTGGGGTATGGGTTGAAAGTGATTGAATTTGGGTTAATATTGCTGATTTAGCGAGGTGAGGGCGTCAAGAGTTAATATCTGATGCCGTTAGATGGCCGTATGAGGTGTAAAATGGAGGAGTTCCACATTTAGTCCTTGCACTTAGTGTGAATAGCTAAACATAAGTAAAACCATGAGTAGCTATTCCATTAGTGAAGTCCACCAGGGTCGAACGTTTCATTACTGTCACGGAAAGAGGTGTGGTTGTAGAAAGGAGTGGGCGATGTTTTAGTTAAGTTGTGACCTTCGCACGGGTCACCGGTGTGTACAAAGAGGTGTTGTTCCATAGAGGGTTACAAATCTGTGGTGTTTTTGAGGTGCAACCTCTTCACACCGGGTTTAAAAACAAAAGAACGTCTCTTGCACAAGTTTGGGAGTGTGGTTTGCAAGCATCCAATGAAAATGTTATGAAATTGCGAATTCTTCTCTTCCTGAGGATGCTCACAATAGTAGGGGGTATTTGATGGTGAAGCACTTGGGGAAGATTTCTCGTTATCCTCTTGGTCAAACACCAAAGGAGTTGAAACCTCAGACTTTTTCGATTTTTCTAGGTGCGGAATTTTCTTTGATCTTCTCTTTGATCCTTGATATGAATTGGTCTGCTAAATCCATAAAAGCATTGCGAGTGCTTTCCATGCGTGCTTCTAGGTGTTGGATTTGTTTTTCCTGATCATTCATGAAGGTTACCATTATCCCTTCGAACTCCTCTTGCCGTGAACGTTCAGGAAAATTATGGTTAATAACCGCATTCCCACGTAAATTAGGGTTCCACATGGGTTCAGCAGCAGGTTTCTCAATATACATTAATTCTTTTACCTGCTTCTCGATACTTCCTAATAACTGTTCTTGGGTGGCATGTGCGTAGTCAAATTTTCCCTTGCTTGGAAACATTGGGTCCTCCCATCCTTCTTCTTCGTATTGCGCCAACCCCTCAAGAACTTTCCAGCATTCGTCAATGCTAAGTTTGTTTAGCCTGCCCTTGGCTGCGTAATCTATAGCTCTCCTTGTTTGATAGTTAACTTTATCGTAAAAGATTTGAATCTGGAGCCATGGTTCAATGCCATGATGAGGGACTTTTTGGAGTAGGTCTTTATATCGAGTCCATTCTTCGTAAAAGGTTTCATTTTGACGTTGTTGGAACATCAAGATGTCATTTCTAAGCTTAGTAGTTCTCCCCGGTGGGAAAAAGTGAGCAAGGAAACGAGTGGTGAGATCATCCCATGTGGTGATGGATCCCGCGGGTAAACGCTCAAGCCATTGACTAGCTTGATCCCGTAGAGAGAATTGGAATAGGCGTAATCGGGTTGTCTCTCTAGTTTCAACATCTAGGTCTATGGAGTCTACGATTTTTAGGATGTCCTTAAGATGTTGGTTTGGATCTTCGGAACGAAGTCCATGGAATGCACATCCGCTTTGCACCAACCGGATGGTGTCGGATCGCAAGGGGGTCACATTGGCTCCGGTGAGCTCAATGGTGTTTCGATAGCCTTGGTGGCTAGGTCGGGAATACTCTCCTAAGGTTCGGGGCCTAAGAGATTCTAGTGGTGGGTTTTGTTGTGGTGGGATGACGGGTTCAGAGATGTTCCCGTTGTCCATGATGTCGGGTGGTGAAGAGTTACGAACAAAGACACAAAGAAATAAATAGACTAAAGAAAACCTAAAAATAAAAATAAAAATAAAAATAAAATCTTACTAGAAAGGAATCTAGCAAGTAGACCTAATAAAAAGAAATTCTAACCTAGACAATAACTATCCCCCGGGCTACGGCACCAAAAACTTGATATGCGTAGGGATTGCACCAGGCTTTACCTCTCGAGGGATCTCGAGAAGCTTACAACCCCCACCAGGCAGTGTACCTGATCGTTGTAGTATAGTATAGTGACAAGTACCGAGGGATTGATCGTTCAGCTAGGAATAGTGTCGCTAGGATTAGAAAATCTAAATACTAGTTTTAAAGATGAAGGATGATTATTTTTGTATTTTTATATTTTTTTAGAAAACAAATTAAAAATCTCGGGGTTGAAGGATTTGGGCGGAATTAGTTGCTAGTCAACTAACCCAATACTAAAGATGCAATCAAAATAAAATACTAGAAATGAAAATAAACTAAATTAAACTAAGGTTTTGAGCAATAAGTGGAGAAATTGTGTTTACTTAGATTTCACTACTCCCTAGATATCTTTTACACGTTAATTACTTGTTATAGTTGCGTGGATGACGGATTGTATTCCTTAATACCATTCATGGGGTGGCGTACTTAACTCCCCAATCCTATGAGTGCCTACTTCACTCCTATGTCGAGCCGGCTAAGAAGCTCCTAACATGGGATCATTAGAATTTACTCATGCATTAAATACAACCAATAAAACCTAGTACACATCGGTTCATGTTTCCTAAGACGTTCAAGCATGTTACCAATTGGAGATCTGCCAGTTTTCTTATGCCTAACATTGAAATCATTCATCCAATACGACCATAAACAAGTAATCAACACATAATTAACATCTAGGTTTCATTAGATCTAAGCAAACACAAGATAAATCTAGCCTAGCATAGGGGAATCAAGACAAGAACAAGATATAGACAACCAACACATAGACATATTGATTAAATTAAAAGAACACTTATCTCAATTACACATGCAAGGGTTCAAGGGCTGAAAATCCTTGAAAAATCTGTAAAATTCGTAATAGGTTCTGTAGGACCGTAGAACAACCTTAATCACTTAAGAATCTTGGCTAGATCTAGAGAGAGAAAGTAAGTAGAGAGAGAGAGAGGATGGTAACTTCTAGTGAGAGAAAGTAATATGTATTAGATTAGAGAGAGAAAGAAGGAAATACACATAGAGAACCCTAGAAGCAACACCTCCAAATGAGAGCATTTGGAGGTATTTATAGGTAAGGTAAGAGGATGGGCCGGGCTTGGGCTTATGTAATGAACTAGACATAACCTTTTACAATATTAGATTAAACCAAGCCCGTTTGCCCTTAACTAAACTACAAGACTAAATGACTTAATAAATGATCGTCACTTCTATTTCTAACAATCTCCCCCTAAGGGGCGATCATTGAGATCTCTCTTTGATTCCATTGATGATCAACACTTCTATTGCTAACAATCTCCCCCTAAGGGGTGATCATTGAGATCTCTCTTTGTGATCTTGATCTTTGAACTTTGAAGCTTGTTGTCTTGAACTTTGAGTCTTTGTAGAATAGTTTTTAGTCTTTGTTCTTTCATGCTTTGTGATCTTTGATAATTGACTTTTCATCGTTCTTTGTTCTTTAGTAGTTGTTGTGCAGTCATCTGCCTTTCGTCACTTCTGTGTCTGTGGTGGTTGTCCGCCATTCCAACATGCTCATACGTCTTTAGTCTTTGTGATACATGCATTTGTTGTTTCCGTTCTTTCACTTTGATCTTTGTCACTTTACTTTGTAGATTCTTCTTTATGTCGTAGAATCTTTCTTTGACTATTGCTATCCTTTGATCTTTGTGAGAACTTTTCTTTGACTTTGTAATGCATGTATGAGCATGTGGAATCTTTCGCCATGGAGATGATGTAAAGCTGCAGGTAAACAATTAGCAATAAACAACCGGTACTTACAGATAAGGAATTAGAGATTGTCAACAGCATAGTGTGAAGACTCCTTCTAACCCTTACCATGGCCATTCCCATATCAGATACTCCCGAAAGAGCTTACGAGACCTACTAAGTAGCTCAATGACTGAGTGAGTCGCTGGGGATCACTCCACGACTGTAGACCGTTTGAAACCACCGCGAACACTAATCGTAACCTATAAAGAATTACCGAAGTGGCCTGCTGTCAGGGCTGTTTGATGTTGACCCTGGCAGGAGTTTCCGTTCAATCATTGAGAAATACATAAGTAAATCCTCTCATAAAGGTTCTTGGCAGATTGCTAAGATCTGCGTAGGACTCTTATGTTTACATCTGGCGTCCTTAATGATGAACAACCATTGTACATTTGATAAATATCATGTGTTCCTATGAGATCTTTTGATGAATCTCGAGGCTCTAGACTCGATAAGTGCACATTTGGTTTCCTATGCGGAGATTAGGGAGAGGTCTCCTGTTTCAATATTAACCATCTCTAAGAGACAGGTTGATAGATTACATCGGTTCCCCGTGAGAATGAAACAAGCTCTTTTAAGAGAACTTGAGTGGTTAAGAAGGTTTAGTGCAGTGCGTCACTGGGTCCATGACGTCTTTATCTTCAATACCAGTGTCACCTTAGCAACAACCAGTAGCATATGAATTGAACCCGGTGTCTGCCCTAAGGTTGAACATATGGAAGGCTATTTCTTTTCACCCTTTTTTTATAACTTTTCTTTTTAATTCTTCAAACCCTTCTTTCTCCATTCTCATTTTCTCCTTTTTTCAATCATACCTAAGGACTTCTAATTCTAATCTATTGGAATTGTCCTTGGGTAGATCCCTCCGGCTATGGCGGATCATAGGACGGTTTTCCCTAACCTTAGTCACCTTATAACTCCATGTCTATCCTATAATTGCCAAGAAACCATTTTATTGGAAATCTCTCAAAGTGTTTATGAATATAAACACATTTTTGTTGACACTTTGAGAGTTTTTGTTTCTTATGAAGGACTCCCCCTTCACATGTGCTCATGGATTTTTAAGAAATTTGCACACGCGTGAGGAGTTTGCACTTTTTGAATTGATCCACTTTCAGTGAACATGACCGATTCGAGACACGCTTACATCACTAGTTAGACTAGCTTGAAGTTATTACCCGTCTTGGTCAAGTCCAAAGAAAGTCTCTCGATACGGTACATTCTACTCAGACAAGTCCTATTCGAGACACGCTTACATCACTAGTTACACTAGCTTGAAATTATTACCCGTCCAGGACAAGTCTTTTCGATTACTAACATTTTAAGCTTCGTCAATTCATTGGTACATTCTGAGTCTAGCTCTTTTGAGATTCAGTCACAATCTTTAAACATCTTTGATCACATTTTAATCATGTCTTCTCCCCCTCAAAAATAGCATATCGTGATATTTTTGATATCAACTGATTAAGAAAAAGCATTTAGGAGAGAAAGACAGATTTTCTTTTTGCATGAATTCAGAACAATTTTTGTTTTAGAAATACTCCCCCTCAAAACTCGCATATGTTTTTGAGAAATGTTAAACTTATTTAAAGTTTAGAGGGAAGGAGTCGTCTTGAAGCAAAATTCTGAAAGAGAAAGAAGTTTCAGATTTGTTGAATTTTGCATCAAGGTTTTTTGAAAAACAAAGACTTCTCTTTGTTTGAATAGGAGTGTCGCACTGAGGCGTACAACAGTGTCCATTTTTAGGATAAGTACACTTTGTTGATGAAAATCATTTTTGCGTAGCACTTTCCTTTCTTTGAAAACTTGAGTTGTGCACTGTAAGGTGTACACAAGTCATTTTGATGATGAGCACCGATTTTGATAGATTATGAAAATCTTTTTGAAAAATCTTGAAAAGGTGGTGCTCAGAATGTAAGAGAATTTTGAAAATCTAATTTATCATTAGATCAACAATCATGGTCTTGAGCTTAAAGATTTTGAAAGTTTTTTTAAAGAAAACTCAAGCCAGATAATTGTGTGGTTTTCGTTTTAGGATAAGTGCTCAAAAAAATATTTGAAATCTTTGTTTGATTAAGCACTTTCCTTTCTTTGAAGCGCGGGTCCTGAACTGATGTGTCCAGAAGCCATTTGATTAAGTCCTTATTTGAAATCTTTTCGAGTGTTATACCCGGACTTAAGTTTTGAAAAGATTTCACTTTGAAGCACGGGTTGTAAGCTGAAGTACTTACAAGCCATTGTAAAGAAACTTTTGAGAAACGACATGTTTTAGAAAACATCTTCGAAAACTCTCGCTCAAGCATCTGTACATGTCCGTATCATTGTTGAATGACATTTCTAGATACGTACAGAATATCGATTATACAAGAGACATGTCGTGAGAAGAATATTTTTGATTTTAAAATGTTTTTGGATTTTTGAAAAATTTTATATTTTTGTATTTTGTTTTTGATGGCTTTTCAAATTTTGTATTTTGTTTTTCAAAAGAAATATATACAAAGAAGAATGGAAGAAAGAAAAAAAAAAAATTAAGCATGAACAAGTAAAAGTGGAGTTAAGAGAGGAATTAGAAAAGGATGTCCACATGCGATGTTGGCGTAAAGTTCGTCTTTACCACATTGGGTGTATGAACTTTCATCACTTTCACAAGTACCTGCATCCACAGTAGAAGACTTTGCACAAATAACAGTGTTAGAAGTACATGTTTCCTCACATTGAGGGTGTTCACTTTCAATGGTTGTTGTGGTCCTTATCATGATGATGAACACTATCATTAGTCTTTGTGCAGCTATCAAAAATCTTCCCTGTGGGAATCCATCTAAGACTAATTGTATTAAAAACTTTTCCCGTAGGAATCCACCTAAGGTAAGATCTAGACATAGTTTTCTTATCAGATGCAGCGGAAGTCTCAGTCTTGGAAAAACTACATCCTTTCGGTATCCACCTATTAGGTTTCTTAACCTCTTGCTTCTTCTCAACGGGTTTGTTTCGATTTGGTGTCTTAGTGGATTGTGTCTTGACACTTGACTTTCTTTTCTTGATAAATTGTGCAATACATGCATCGTGATTAGCTGAAAAAACACATTTTTGACACGTAGGACAGACAAATTCAACATCCTTGTTTAACACAACAACTTTAACTTTGTCACTACAGTCATTTGGAAATTGTTTGTTGTACGATGAGACCTTGGAATTCTTTGTGTTGCATTCTACGTTCCTAGAATTCTCTTTTGTGCCACTACTCTTAGATGCAAGCCAATCCTTAGTAGTTTGTTGATTGTTCCTAGTTAATGGTTTACTACTACTAGCAGTGCTTTGGAATCTTGTAGAATTCATCACACTAGGTTTTGAGCCTAAAATTCCGTCTTTTCGACGTTGTGCCTTTTTTCTAGCTTCTTCTAGATGGTGATTTTGGACCATGTCATTAGAACCAACAGATTCCTTTACAGATTTTGTGGTCACATTTGGTGTACTATTCCTAGAAGAGCCAGGTGAAATCACATTTTTGTTTCTTTCAACAAACAATTTTTGTTTTTCAACAATCTTTTCCATTACTTTTTCCTTGGGCAAGGGTTGTGAAGTGACTGGTTTTGACAAATCCTTTTTCTCATCGACTTTTGGAGCAAACCGTGAAATTGATATTTTTGGTTTTTGAACCGTGTTTGAAACGTTTGGTTTCTCCGAATTCGATGGTTTTGTAAACTTAGTTTCCACACCCTTCCCTTTAATCCTTACAAGCTGAACTCTCAAAAGATCATTTTTCTCTTTCATGTCCTTGTAGGCATGCTCATACGAAAATTTGTCATACTTGCATTCCTCTGATTTTCGATCAAGTTGTTTAAAACATGACATGTTTTCTTTTTCAAGTTTTACTAGAGCATTTTCATATTTGGAAACAATTTCAGATGTCTCAGTTCTCAGTCTTTCATCATCTTGAACAGAATATGTTTGTAAAATGATGGACATAATATCAGTGGTCATAACAGCTTCGAAGAGAGAATCATTTAGGTTTTCCAAAACATCGATTTGCCCAAAAGATTCATTAGCCTTCTTTATCAGGGATTTGTGATCCGTGACGAAGTCAGCTGTTTCTTTCAAAAATGCTTGTTCAACATGAATTACACGAGCATGAATGTTGTTAATTTGAGGAGCAAATTCATTTTCAAGAATCTTTTTAAGCTGTAAATGAACCGTGGAATTCCAGTTAATCTCATTAAGTCTCGTTTTAGATTCTAAAGTCGTTTTAAGTTGCCCAACTCTTGTTTTAAGATCATCAAGATATCCTCTGGCAGCACTTGTGTTAAAAGTGTTGTTTGAAGACATCTGTTCCATGTTTGAAAGCGATTTGGAAGCAACTACTTTCTTAAAAAACATTTTCAAGAATGGTCGTTTTATGGAAAACACAGATGGTTCTTTTTGTGGAACAAAAGTAATACCCGAAAGTTTGTTCAATTTGTTGTAATCAATGGGTTTCAAATCCTTTTGTTTCATTTTAATAATGCTCTCTTCGACATGTTCTATCGTTTGCACAGAATCTCGAACGACAGGAGGATCATGTTTAGTGTAAAAAACACTACCATTATACAAAACATTCTGTTCTTCCTGAGCTTTCTTGAGATTACAAGGATTGTTGTTACCGAGAGCCATTCTATGTTTCGTATGGTAAATCGGATTAGTTTGGTTTGAAATCATTTTCATTGTTTGACTTGACTGACCCGACTTAACCACTAGTTCTTCTAGATGTGCAATCTTGTGTTCTGACTCTACGATTTCTTCCAAAAGTTTATCTTCTTTCTTTGCAAAGTCCTTTTTCAACTCATCCCGTTCTTTTTCAAGATTGGTATAAGCTGTTTTTTGTTTTGAAAGTTGGTTTGTTAATTCAGAAATTTCTTGTTTTAAAGAGTTAATGGTTTTTGTTGAACTTATTTCGAGATTAGCAAACTTGCTTTTCCATTCCCTATCTTTAACAAGTAACTTCTTATAACCACTTTCAAATTCTGACTCGCGTTCTTTGTAAATTTGAAAACTTTTTGCATTTTCCTTGTATCTCTCAAGCTCAGTGGTCAATTTCTCATTCGCGGCCTTAACATCGCGATTGACCTTTTTCACTTTCTCGATTTCAATACCACAATTATTTAATAATGATTCAAATAAAGCATGATTTTCCTCATCGTTAGCACCATTTTGTGCAACTTGAACTCCATTAGGATCCATGTATGGAGTTGCATAGTTAACATTGTTATTAACTTGTTCCCCCACATATGTATCGTAATTATGTTCTGGTGGCACATAATGTGGCTTCTCATGAGCAAACGGATTAACATCATTACCATTATTTGGTACCTCATGGAATGGATCTGAATCATAAGTAGGAGGAAGATCAGAATCACTGCTTGATGTTGTTGCCTGCTGATTTGCCATAAAGTTGTAGGATTCATTGAGATCTGCTGAAATGTCATTAACTCTTGTTGTAGCTCTAAACTCATTTTCCTCAGCAGTCAATGGTATTCCCGATTTTTCTTTATTGGCGAGAATCAACAAGTACTGGATCTTTTCAACCTTCGTCATTGCATTGACATTGTTTTTGCTGTGACTTGTTGATGGAGGTTTCTGAATCGAAGTCATGAAACAATCAATCCCATTTTGATTAATCACATTCTGATTCACAATCTGATCCATCTGATTTACTACATACTGCCCAGCATATTGCATCTGGTTCCCCATCTGTATACTCGAAGCATATCCTTGCTGATTGTTGTTGTGTCGTTGGATGTTTAATGCATTGAAGACTGATGCAAAACCATTGGATAAAGTACTCGTGATACAGTCATGGTGAGATGCCATTGATTCAATTCAAAGTGAAACGTTGTTCTGAGGATCTTTTGAAAGATAACAAAAGGTTATTGTTGTAGATTAGATGATTTGGTGAAGTGGAAAAACGTTCTCGGTTGATCTGATTGATTACGTGATTTCCCGCCAAAAATAAAATTTGAAAATTTTTCTCGCCCATATTTGAAAATCACTAAGAAATACAATTCTAAGGTTACCTGAAAAATTTGAGATTTGAAAATTTTTTCGCCAAATTTTACCGAAAATTTTTGAATTTTGGCCAAAAAATTTGAATTTCGGGCCAAAATTTTCAACCTTATACCAAAATTTAAATCTCGCGTAAAAATTAAACGTTTAGTCTCGTGTGAAAAATAAATTTTACTCAAATTTTCCCGCCAAAAATAGTTCTAACTCGATAAGTCCATGAAATTTGGGCAGAGTTTCCCCTAACTCGATAAACGATAAACCTAACTCGATAAAAGATTAGGGAAGACAGGCTAACTCGCCAATTGTACTTAACTCGATAAGCAAATCCAAAATCCTAACTCGATAACAAAAGCTCTAACTCGATAGACACCAGTTCAAACTCAAACTCGATAAGCAAATCCTAACTCGATAACACCAAAATCCTAACTCGATAGATTTTTAACCCAAACTCGATAAGTCAAAATCCTAACTCGATAGATACCAAAATCCTAACTCGATAAGCAAATCCAAACTCGATAGAAAATTTCCTAACTCGATAGACAATCACTTAACTCGATAAAACTTAAACCCTAACTCGAAAACTTTTTCTAACTCGATAACTTTTTCTCCTAACTCGATAGAAAATGATCCAAACTCGATAGAACTGATATCCTAACTCGAAAACAAAATTCCTAACTCGAAAAGTTTGCGATGAACAGTAACCGAAATCTTAAATATCACTTTTATACCAAGTTATTTCAACCAAATCAAACCTAAAACAACCTATATTATCCATAGGCGATTGATACCACTTGTAGGACCATAGAACAACCTTAACCACTTAAGAATCTTGGCTAGATCTAGAGAGAGAAAGTAAGTAGAGAGAGAGAGAGGATGGTAACTTCTAGTGAGAGAAAGTAATATGTATTAGATTAGAGAGAGAAAGAAGGAAATACACATAGAGAACCCTAGAAGCAACACCTCCAAATGAGAGCATTCGGAGGTATTTATAGGTAAGGTAAGAGGATGGGCCGGGCTTGGGCTTATGTAATGAACTAGACATAACCTTTTACAATATTAGATTAAACCAAGCCCGTTTGCCCTTAACTAAACTACAAGACTAAATGACTTAATAAATGATCGTCACTTCTATTTCTAACAGGTTCGGCCTAAGGGTTTCTCCAAAACTTCTCTCTATTTAATGAATGAAAATTAGAAAACTATATATAGATAATTGAGGCTGACGGCGTCAAGACCAAATGGGTGACGCCGTCATCTCGCCGCCAAAAGAATTCTCGGACTGCCTTGATCACATCTGACGCCGTCATGTATTAAGTTTTTCCAGGCCGTCACGTATTTAACTCTTGATGCTTTTCCTTGTGACGCCTTCATTTCTGCACTAGATCGTCATGGAATTTACTCTTGACGCCGTCAAATTATTACTCTTGACGCTGTAACAATTCGCAATTTCAGGTTAATTACTATTCCCGGAAAAATTTCACTATTCACTTTTACTATTCATTTTTCCCGAAACTTTCCCGAAAGTTGATTTTTATTACTTGGGCTAAAGTGATAAATCATTTCCATGACAAATTAAAAGTTTAACTTTCATAAGCTCATTCTCGTGAAAGTTATTAAGGAATTACATGGAATTACACGTTTTAGGGTAAAACGTCAATCAGAAATTCTACGTACAACGAAATTCGACCCCGTCAGGTGACCCCACATCGGAAAAATGTTTGACACACTCATGATTTATTTGAGAATTAATCGTGACTGAGAAAAACATGACCAAAGACTTCCCGGCAGGTCACCCAAGCCTGTACTACTCTCGCGTGAGCACGCTTAACCATTTGGGCGATTAACCGTTAGACCACAAAACACGTTTCTAAGACGATTTGAGTTTTTCAACTTATTAGAAAAAGTCAACATATTCTTTCCCTCCTCCATTGACCAAAAATCATCCCTTGATGTTATAAGTCAATTCGTGATTTTTAGGCTTACGGTTTGATGTCTAAAAGACATTTAATACCAACCGACACTAGACTGAGCCCAGTCTAGACATTATAAGTCATTTTAAATCATTTATAACCTATTAGAAAAGTAATATTTTACTTTTCTCAATTTTACGCAATATTCAGCGTTTTACGCGAATTACGCGTTTTAGACCCGTGTTTCCAGTTTTTAGCAGGGTTTTAGCACCCGATAGATCCTACCACTCATTTTATATTTTATTATGGACTATATGGACATGTTTAACCATTCTTCCAAGTTCCATAATTTTACGACACCCGGTTTTACGTTTTGAGGCTTAATCATTTACGATTGGCATTTCCCGGAGTCAAAACTAACCAAGTATCTTGGATAAGATCATCACAAGTCTAACCCTTTCTCCCCAAGTTTCTAAACCGCCACTAGGAGGGGGAGTCACACCCATGTGGCTTCATCTCATGAAACTACCCTTAGATCATTAGTTATTTACAACTTGGTCACCAAGTTGTAACACTTTCCTAGCACTTTCCTAACCTCCTCATTTTTGGACTATAAATACTCCCTCCCCTCCCCTTCTTGGTGCCGTGCATCCCCAACCCCAAGTCCCTCTCATCCTTAGTTCATTTCCTTCTAATTTTTAGCAAGATTCAAGTGAAGTTCAAGTATAGAAACCCTAGCTTAGTTTCTAGTAATCAAAACTCTTCCAAACCCTAATATATTTGGTGATTTCTCTTGAGTTTAAATCCACTCAATTCACTTTAACCTTCATCATCCATCTTTCAAGAATACCAAGGGTAGAAAGATTGCATGAAGTGAAAAAGGGTTGAAGCAAGTCTATCAAAGTCCTATCCTTACATGTTAACTTCCTTTCATCTTTGAAAGCCAAAAGTTGTGAGCCAAACCCTAACTTGATTCTTGTTAAATAATCATGTTCATGTTATTTACATATTATTCTTGCTATATTATGTCTTGTAGTTATGTCCATGATGTATAAAAATGACCAAAACAAGTTATTGTTATTGATTGTTAAAACAAGTTACTAAAACAAGTAAACTAGTGACTTTCTTGGAAAACCACGACCAAAATGGTAAAATTATGATATCGGATCATTACAAATTACAGTAGAGGACTTAACAAGGAAACCATAGCAATTTGAACCACCCAAAACGAGTATACGAGTCAAAAGTTACGCCCATTTGAAGTTACCAAAGATTTCCGGCAAAACTGCCTAAACCTTCCTGAATCGCATTCTGACTTTTTGAAAGTCCCACTTCTGGTCCGATTCATCAAAAAGTTAAAACACGAAAGTTGTCCGGAACGACGTTTTCGTTCAGGAACAAAGAAGCTCGAGACCTAAAAATGCTTTCCGAGTGATAAAATTCTTCAAATTCTAAACAGCCCATTTTTAGGCGAAAGTCACTAGATTATGGTTATACTTTGAAAGGAACAAGAGGTCTTATGACCTATAATCAAGACCACAACCATGGCTAGAGCCAAGGTTGTGTCTCATGACCTTGGAACAAGGACCAAAGGTCATGGCTAGGCCATGACGAAATGACCATACCAACTTACATAGGCGTAAACATGAAACAATGAGTTAGGCGATAACTTGAACAAGCAATTTGGATCTACTTCACCTAAAAGGGAACCATGAGATATTACCAAGAGAAAATGGTCATTCAAGACTTATGAAACTACCCCTAATAACAATCTTCATGTACAAATAAACTTTCCTAAGTTTATTCAAGTATCGGACATGTAACTTTTCGGATCAAAACTTATATCTATATATTTCATCAACTACTACAATAGTAGGGAGCCTCATGTGAGGAGTTCATTATGTAAGCCGTCGAGTTGAGTTGTGGATTTACGAGTTAAAGTGTCCTGGCTCCTCGAACGCTTACTAACATGACTTCTGAATTATGTCGGCCCGAACGGTAGTAAATGATATACCAAAACATACATGTTTCATGAATCTTTTCTTTCAAGGACATACAATATACATCATACCACATCATGGACTAATGCAAGATATATATATAGGCACTACTTCATATTCTCTACTCCGATCCTAAGTCGCAACATTCTATTATAGGTTGCTCGTAGAAACCTTCGCGATTCGACCATCACATTCACTACTCACTACATAACTTAAGGTGAGTTCGTAGCCCCACTTTCTATTGTTTAACTATTTTACAAACCCATGGGGGGAATACATGCTATTATTTTTCTACTCGAACACGATGCTTTCTACTGTATGCTACCCGACGATGTTTTATTATCACTAAGTAACGATTGCCATGTTCGAAGTCCCTATATCATGAACCATTAGTCACTACCTTTAGTGAGCGCGAATACTGTGAATAGATCTATTGGGATTGACGAATCCCATTTGTGTTGAACAACGATGAGTTCACACAAATGCACTATATTTGAGATTTAGCGGTATAACGGCAAAAGTACCTTGATAGGGCTTCTATAATGCCAATTTTGTTGGTTCGATGTTAACGCTTTGGTTGTATGAGCTTAGTGAAATAAATAACGATTTTGTTTTCTAACTATGAATGTGTGATTAATTACCTCACATTACGATTATTGTGTTCAAACGATTTAACTAAACTCTACGAATTCCACTCAACCTTTGTGTTGACCTCTCAAGCATGTATTTCAGGTTCATGACGATCAAGGATGGCACGGAAGGACACGGATACTCAAGAGGGCTATAAATTTTATTATCATTCAAAACTCATTTAATTTGTAAACATGGAACCATCTGGGACCTCATTTTGTAATCTCTGATATTTATACAATTTGAATGATAAATCTTTTAAAACGACTCAATTGGAGTTCGTTTTCTATTATTGTGACTATTGTGCCGTCAAGTAACACCCAGTTCGAATTCCGCTGCATCCATGAATTGGGGGTGTTACAGATTGGTACCAGAGCCATGGTTATAGAGAAACGGGTCTAATTGAGACCTAAACTATAACCACACTACAAGCAAAACCATTTTTATAGCCTTCCGCTCTCCGTGTCTTCCATCCTCCAGACGATTATGGACTTATTAAGCATTTTATGCTACATGAACATACTAGTATATTTATATATACATTCGAGTTATTTTCAATCATTTTATCTAAACATATCTACACATGCCTATTCTATGGCATTTCGACACAACCACATTCTCCCAACCATGTTCCTACTCCAACATTTTATATCCAAGATATTGTAACGAATTACGATGGTCTTTTCTATTTCCCGAACATTGTATGACACAATGGTCTTAATCATTTCTCAAATGTTTTGAGTCACACAATGGTCTAATCTACTTCCGAGACATTGTGATTTGTGCAATGGTCTCTCGAATTATTCCACCACCTCATCAATATCATTTCATATGATATCAAAAACCCATCACAATCTATCGATTTCCAAACAAGAAATATGAGATTTCTAAAGGACAAACTAATCCATCATCGACAAAAGTTGAACTTTCTCTACATCCATCAAAGTTTTCTTCTGAAACCTTCATTGTTAAAAGTTTGTAATTCTAGCCCAGTATAGACTGTTTTAGAATTACTTCAACTTCCTTTCCACACATATCTACCTGTACTATCTTCTATGCAATGGAATGTGAAAACATACGTTACAAGTCTCTTATGGCGGGACTTGCAACTGAATGGTTTGACATCGCCTTTGTTTAGTGGACAGTTTCCCGAAAGCAACGGACGTATCACAAGTATACCTAATTTAGGTATTTGAAAATTTTATCGAACCTTGGCTAAATATAGACTAGTCACCTATATTTAACCTAGGGACAGTGGAATATAGTCTGACTAACTATATTCGACTTAAAATTTTCAAATACTGAGAGTAGTTGTACTAGGGTTATGTTTAGGTTGATTTCCTACTTGAACTTGATAAACCACCAGAATTCTTTAAAACGATCTAGAGACACGATAGTGTTTTACCACTCAGCGAAATCTTAACACCTTATTTGTACTACCTAATTTCATTCTTGAAAGTTTTCATTTATGAGATAATCCGAACTACTATCTTGGGATAGTTATCAATTCTTCTCTTCATCCTGTAGAAGTACAATCCTGTTTAGGTCCTAAGAATACCATTCCATCATAAACCTTTAAAATCTCTTAAGATTTTTAAAGCAAACTCAACATCTATACCTAAGAGTATTAATGTTAAGCATACACTACACACTTTTGTTCATCAACATATCACATCATTATCTTTACAACCGTTGAAACCACAAGCTCATTAACAGATCTTGATGCACTTTTAAAGCTCAAATCATCCTTAGCTACACCACAAGCACCCTTACCAGCTTTACAAGATTGAATATTCATCTTGGAACACAAGTATCATCTCGTAATACCCTACCTTGTAACTCACCGACTAAGTATGAATGTTGTGTAGGATGATTTGTAATTATTTGAATGGATTGGGATGCCTTTTCATTTAAATAAAGACATTGTAAATCACTAAACCATAAGTTTATATTTCCTTATCTACATTGTTTGGGATGCCTCTCTATGTAAATAAAGAATTATAAACAAGTGGGCTTATTTGTATCCGAAATAACATAATTATGAAGTCAATAAACACTAGGTACAACAACCGATTACCTACTAGGCTATGATTGCAATTACTCTCTCAAATTCCTATTAATATTCGACTGCTATATCAATTTCCTTTGATATTCGACTATTACCATACCTTTCCTACATAAAAGTAAGCCTCATCCTACGCCATACACTGAAACGACAAATCAAACTACACCACTGGTAATCCCAGACTATAGTCCTCATAAGAAACCACACATCTTTATCGACACCACTCCAACATATGACACACAAAGAACTTCGGGACGAAGTTCCCCGTAAGGGGTAGAGACTGTAACAATTCGCAATTTCAGGTTAATTACTATTCCCGGAAAAATTTCACTATTCACTTTTACTATTCATTTTTCCCGAAACTTTCCCGAAAGTTGATTTTTATTACTTGGGCTAAAGTGATAAATCATTTCCATGACAAATTAAAAGTTTAACTTTCATAAGCTCATTCTCGTGAAAGTTATTAAGGAATTACATGGAATTACACGTTTTAGGGTAAAACGTCAATCAGAAATTCTACGTACAACGAAATTCGACCCCGTCAGGTGACCCCACATCGGAAAAATGTTTGACACACTCATGATTTATTTGAGAATTAATCGTGACTGAGAAAAACATGACCAAAGACTTCCCGGCAGGTCACCCAAGCCTGTACTACTCTCGCGTGAGCACGCTTAACCATTTGGGCGATTAACCGTTAGACCACAAAACACGTTTCTAAGACGATTTGAGTTTTTCAACTTATTAGAAAAAGTCAACATATTCTTTCCCTCCTCCATTGACCAAAAATCATCCCTTGATGTTATAAGTCAATTCGTGATTTTTAGGCTTACGGTTTGATGTCTAAAAGACATTTAATACCAACCGACACTAGACTGAGCCCAGTCTAGACATTATAAGTCATTTTAAATCATTTATAACCTATTAGAAAAGTAATATTTTACTTTTCTCAATTTTACGCAATATTCAGCGTTTTACGCGAATTACGCGTTTTAGACCCGTGTTTCCAGTTTTTAGCAGGGTTTTAGCACCCGATAGATCCTACCACTCATTTTATATTTTATTATGGACTATATGGACATGTTTAACCATTCTTCCAAGTTCCATAATTTTACGACACCCGGTTTTACGTTTTGAGGCTTAATCATTTACGATTGGCATTTCCCGGAGTCAAAACTAACCAAGTATCTTGGATAAGATCATCACAAGTCTAACCCTTTCTCCCCAAGTTTCCAAACCGCCACTAGGAGGGGGAGTCACACCCATGTGGCTTCATCTCATGAAACTACCCTTATATCATTAGTTATTTACAACTTGGTCACCAAGTTGTAACACTTTCCTAGCACTTTCCTAACCTCCTCATTTTTGGACTATAAATACTCCCTCCCCTCCCCTTCTTGGTGCCGTGCATCCCCAACCCCAAGTCCCTCTCATCCTTAGTTCATTTCCTTCTAATTTTTAGCAAGATTCAAGTGAAGTTCAAGTATAGAAACCCTAGCTTAGTTTCTAGTAATCAAAACTCTTCCAAACCCTAATATATTTGGTGATTTCTCTTGAGTTTAAATCCACTCAATTCACTTTAACCTTCATCATCCATCTTTCAAGAATACCAAGGGTAGAAAGATTGCATGAAGTGAAAAAGGGTTGAAGCAAGTCTATCAAAGTCCTATCCTTACATGTTAACTTCCTTTCATCTTTGAAAGCCAAAAGTTGTGAGCCAAACCCTAACTTGATTCTTGTTAAATAATCATGTTCATGTTATTTACATATTATTCTTGCTATATTATGTCTTGTAGTTATGTCCATGATGTATAAAAATGACCAAAACAAGTTATTGTTATTGATTGTTAAAACAAGTTACTAAAACAAGTAAACTAGTGACTTTCTTGGAAAACCACGACCAAAATGGTAAAATTATGATATCGGATCATTACAAATTACAGTAGAGGACTTAACAAGGAAACCATAGCAATTTGAACCACCCAAAACGAGTATACGAGTCAAAAGTTACGCCCATTTGAAGTTACCAAAGATTTCCGGCAAAACTGCCTAAACCTTCCTGAATCGCATTCTGACTTTTTGAAAGTCCCACTTCTGGTCCGATTCATCAAAAAGTTAAAACACGAAAGTTGTCCGGAACGACGTTTTCGTTCAGGAACAAAGAAGCTCGAGACCTAAAAATGCTTTCCGAGTGATAAAATTCTTCAAATTCTAAACAGCCCATTTTTAGGCGAAAGTCACTAGATTATGGTTATACTTTGAAAGGAACAAGAGGTCTTATGACCTATAATCAAGACCACAACCATGGCTAGAGCCAAGGTTGTGTCTCATGACCTTGGAACAAGGACCAAAGGTCATGGCTAGGCCATGACGAAATGACCATACCAACTTACATAGGCGTAAACATGAAACAATGAGTTAGGCGATAACTTGAACAAGCAATTTGGATCTACTTCACCTAAAAGGGAACCATGAGATATTACCAAGAGAAAATGGTCATTCAAGACTTATGAAACTACCCCTAATAACAATCTTCATGTACAAATAAACTTTCCTAAGTTTATTCAAGTATCGGACATGTAACTTTTCGGATCAAAACTTATATCTATATATTTCATCAACTACTACAATAGTAGGGAGCCTCATGTGAGGAGTTCATTATGTAAGCCGTCGAGTTGAGTTGTGGATTTACGAGTTAAAGTGTCCTGGCTCCTCGAACGCTTACTAACATGACTTCTGAATTATGTCGGCCCGAACGGTAGTAAATGATATACCAAAACATACATGTTTCATGAATCTTTTCTTTCAAGGACATACAATATACATCATACCACATCATGGACTAATGCAAGATATATATATAGGCACTACTTCATATTCTCTACTCCGATCCTAAGTCGCAACATTCTATTATAGGTTGCTCGTAGAAACCTTCGCGATTCGACCATCACATTCACTACTCACTACATAACTTAAGGTGAGTTCGTAGCCCCACTTTCTATTGTTTAACTATTTTACAAACCCATGGGGGGAATACATGCTATTATTTTTCTACTCGAACACGATGCTTTCTACTGTATGCTACCCGACGATGTTTTATTATCACTAAGTAACGATTGCCATGTTCGAAGTCCCTATATCATGAACCATTAGTCACTACCTTTAGTGAGCGCGAATACTGTGAATAGATCTATTGGGATTGACGAATCCCATTTGTGTTGAACAACGATGAGTTCACACAAATGCACTATATTTGAGATTTAGCGGTATAACGGCAAAAGTACCTTGATAGGGCTTCTATAATGCCAATTTTGTTGGTTCGATGTTAACGCTTTGGTTGTATGAGCTTAGTGAAATAAATAACGATTTTGTTTTCTAACTATGAATGTGTGATTAATTACCTCACATTACGATTATTGTGTTCAAACGATTTAACTAAACTCTACGAATTCCCCTCAACCTTTGTGTTGACCTCTCAAGCATGTATTTCAGGTTCATGACGATCAAGGATGGCACGGAAGGACACGGATACTCAAGAGGGCTATAAATTTTATTATCATTCAAAACTCATTTAATTTGTAAACATGGAACCATCTGGGACCTCATTTTGTAATCTCTGATATTTATACAATTTGAATGATAAATCTTTTAAAACGACTCAATTGGAGTTCGTTTTCTATTATTGTGACTATTGTGCCGTCAAGTAACACCCAGTTCGAATTCCGCTGCATCCATGAATTGGGGGTGTTACAGACGCCGTCACATACTGTTCCCAGCTTGGAAAATTAAGTCTTTGGCGTTTTCTTCACTTTTATGCTCCAAAAACGTCCGAATTGCTTCCTTTTCCAAATTTCACTCCCAAAGTACCTAAAATCACAAAAGGAACGATTTAGGGCAATATTTGATAAAATAAATTCAATTCCGGGCTTAAATGACCCCCTAAAAGTGGTTCATTTTTCACCTCATCATATACCCTTACACTTGAGATTTGCTTGTCCTCAAGCAAATGCGCTTTTATTCTAGTCAAAATACAAGTTAGGGGTCATTTAACACTAATATAAAAGTAATTACAACAAATAATCGTTCCACTAAAGACCAAAGACAAGCACGGAGGTCATACACAAGCACCTCACAAATAGTGTTTAGATACTCACATCTCTCGGGTGTAATAAAGTATAAATTACAATATGGAAACGGAAGATATCTCTCACTACCTGACATAGCAAAATAGATTACCATAGGCTTGGGAAAGGATCAAACATCCACCACATGGCGTAAGAACCTAGGATAAACTATCAAAGAGGTCTTTTAAAGAGTTGTAACGTTAGGTGTAGGGATATGAAATACACGGTTTTGTTGGATATAGGCAGTCTTTACTGGTGGCGAGTTAACAATCTTGGTTAATTACATGTACAATATGGCGTTGCTAAGCCAAGACTAGACTCGACTTAAGCTAATAAATGAAAAATAACAAAAACATAAAATAAACATAGAATAAAAAGGGATGGTAGTCTGTATGTTTTTTTCTCTTTTCTCTTTTATTTTTTTTCTTTTTATTATTATTTTTTTTTCAATTTTTTTTTATTTTTTTTATTATTATTTTTTTTTTGCATACACTCTTACCCTACCATCCAAAATAATACATCATAGGGGATGAATATTCCCCTTACACTTGAATCTTTACATACTTTACAATAAACTAATCTAATGACTCGAATTAAGAAAATCAAAACACTTGGAGTACTTTTAAGATTAACGTACATATGGGGGTAATAATATGATGTTCTTCCCCATTACTCCATAAAATAAGTACTTTACCCATGAGTCCCAACCGTCCCAAAACAATATGTACAAGGATATGACTCGACTTAGCAACCATGTAATCATTTAGATAATTAACTTAGGGTTTAATAAATAACAATAATGCACTAAAAATGAGCGCATACACGAATGGCTAAGGCGATTTGGGTGTACATTTAAGTGGGGTGTAACAAATTCTTCCTTTAAGTAAAATGCTTAAAGTTAGAAACGAAAAGATAGGCTCGGAGGGGTGTACTTGGGGTTTCGTGTACTAAAAATAAGTACAACGCTAAGGGTGTGGGAAAAATTAATTGACTTAACTAGCCAAGAAATATGACTTAAATGGTCAAGTAATTATAATACGGGTTTAACACAAGGGTGATCCTAATGCCTCTTATCATGTAGTAAATCCTACTACACGAATGTAGTCTCACTAGCGGTCTCGGGATGCATCACTAACGCAACTTCTAGAATCTAAATGCTACCGGTACACTCATAAGCACTAACAGTAAATACTTTTCCTATCAAATCTAAAGGCGAACCTCACATATTTGGGTGGAAATTTTTTTTGAAAGTACGGTTATGTGCTAGTCAGACAATCTCCTATCCATGAGACGCTTGCTATGGCTAAAGTTTCACTCCTAAATATTGTAAAAAATTTTAAATTTGGCGCTAAAATTGCACTAACAAGTATTTCTCATAGTTTTATTACACATCTACCATTAAACAAAACAAACTCAAGCGAAAGTGTATCTGTAAGGTATCATCATTTTACCCTCCCCTTACACTTAAGATGAACATTGTCCCTAATGTTCAAGTAAAGAATGTAAATGTGAAATAAGTAAAACAAATGAAATCAAATACTCCCCTGATTCGCTCGGTATGGATAATAAGGTGGCCAGGTTAAATCTTCCTCCAAGAAAATGAACAATCAAAGCTTCCCTTCTAGAATATAAATCATCTTCTTGTCATGCATAACCTGTAAATCCTGAGAAAACAAACAAGACAACCTCGCATAAAATCGGCGGCAATCTACATAAGTTACTAATTCCTAGAAAACAAAGTAAGATATAATGCTTGTGGAATGAAGTTTGCAGATTTCCTGGAGATTATAAAACTGAATAATTCAGCAAAAACTTTAAAATTCCGTTAGAAAAACAAAACCGGTAAAATTTCCAGATTTTTACACGTGACACCGTCAAGAGTAAACTCGTGACGCCGTCAGAAGTGACCTGCAGAAATTCTTATGTTAAGTTTCCGGAAAATTTCTGGAAAAACTTGGTCCTACTTCCTGGAAAATCCTGCAAAACTTCATTATGACTCAATACAAGCATTTGACTCTAACAAATACGAATATACATGTTCACTTAATATTGTGGAGAATCATGATCGGTTTGTTTCTTAAAAACATATTTGGGGTTTCCCCTTACACTTATCTTTTGCAAAAATACTTTTTAGGTGGAGTTAACACTAGGCCAAAACAACAAAGTAAAGTATTTCCACTTTTTAGTTTAGAAACATGATATACCAACAATAAAAAATAAAGCATGCATACGAAAGCAAATAACAAACAAACAAAATAAAATGACACAAAATGAAAAATGTCACCATAAGCACATTCAATTATTTCAAATAAACGTAAACATAAAAATAAAAATTGTTCAAGGCCAACAGAGGCCGCATCCTAAACTATTACAGTATCAATTGTTTCAAATTACACAACCATCAATGAATTTGTTGGGATATGAAATATCAAAGTACTTCTGGATGTCAAAGTACTGCTGCATGAAGAATAAAGTCAAAGTACTGCTGAAGAATAAAGTCAAAGTACTGCTGTTATTGAAGAATGCTTAAAGTACTTCGAAGGAAACAAGGACTGATATGCAATATTAGATAAGGATTAATGTGTAATATTAAACGAATATTCTAGAATTAGTTAGGGATAATTACTTGTCGTTCAAGGATTACATGTTGTAAACCGACTTAAGGTTATCTATATAAAGAGCCTTAAGAGGTATTGGTCGATAGAAGTTTTACAAGTCTTAGATACGTTTAGAAGTCGATCAAAGTTAATAGTTAGGGATTGTTAGTGAATCTGTGTAACAAAGCAGGTTCAAAGTTTGGTTTATATAAAAGTTCTTCTTAAGCTTTGTGTTAGTAGATTCCGCATACTTTACAAGGTAAAACAGTGTTTCAATATTAATAGTGTTGAGTTTACTCAATATTGTTAAACCCTTACAAGCTACAAAGTAGTTTGGTCAAAGTATATCGATCCAACAAGTGGTATCAGAGCTTGTGTTGGAAACTCTGATTAAGAAGACAAACCTTTAAAACCTTTAAAACCGATTTCACTACAAACCCTTCAAGATGTCGACAGATGCTGCACCTGCTCCCTCAATTACTGCTGTTAGAATCCCTATTGTTAAGAAGGGAGAATATAACCTATGGGCCATGAAGATGAGGCAGTACATTGCTATCACAGACCATGCTTTGTGGGATGTGATTGTCAATGGTAACATGCAAATTGATGAACCAGTAGAGGTTCCTGGACAACCAACACCACCAAAAATAACTGTACCTGATGCTACCAAAAGAAATCAAGACAAAGCTCTTAACATACTGCTTTCTGCTATTCCTGATGGTCACCTACTAAAGTTTCATGATGCCAAAGATGCCAAACAACTATGGGCTGCAATAAAGAAGAAGTTTGGAGGTAATGATGCTTCCAAGAAGATGCATAGGAATTTGCTGAAGCAACAATTTGAAACTTTCACTGTTGGTGAAAGAGAAGGTCTTGATTCTGCATATGAAAGATTTCAACATCTTTTGAGTATGCTAGAACTATATGATGCTGAGGCATCAGTTGAAGATGCTAATTTAAAGTTTCTAAGGAGTTAGCCATCAGCATGGCATGTAGTTGCTACTATGATCAGAGGACAATCAGGGCTGGATACTATGGACTTTGATGATCTTTACAACAATCTGAAGGTGTATGAGCATGAGATGAATGGTACTACATGTAGAAAACTAGAAGGGGGGTTGAATAGTTTTGCGTCTTTTTAATTTTAATAAAAGTTTACTTTCAAATAATTAATGGTATTTTGTAAAAACCTTTGAAGCTAAAGTATAGATACAAATTAATTCACATATGTTATATAAATACTTCTTATTTAAAGTGTTAAATAGAAATTATAATTTCATATATCTCACTTAAATATAAGTTTGTATTTATATGTGTATATGTATTTTAATGATTGTATATACTTTAATTTACTAATGTATAATTAATGTTTTGAATGGAAGCTAGTTTGATCTTTATGTGAAACCAATATATGCACAACACACAATAATAATAATAATGTACGAGAAGGCAAGTAAGTAAATGAGTAAAGAGTGAGGGATGGAAAGATCAAACCGAGAGACAAAGGATTTATAGTGGTTTGACTACAAGGACACCTTCCTTACCCTACTCCACTCCCCGAGCACCGAACTCGAGAGTTTTCTTCACTAAGTCAATAACCTCCTTTATGGCGGAGAAAACCGTACACACCAAATGCTTACACCAATTTACGACACAAAGCAAGATGTCGAGTTCTAATCGTAGCTAGAACCAATCTCACACCAGGTAACACACCACGATTTCTTCACGCCTTTGACTTCTTCAATAAGTCTTCACGCCACTAGTATCTTCACGCCTTTACAAAATTCTTCACAACTTCAATGCCTTGCAACTTCACAACTTCAAAGCACCAATGTCTTCACAACTTCAATCAACTAATGTCTTCAAGTCTTCACCACTTGAAAGCTTCACTTTCTTCACTACTAGTCCCTATTTCCACTTTCTCCTATCTTCACTATTATCCAACACTACTTCTTCACTTCAACTTCCACTACACACTTACAATAATTCTAGATTCTACAACTAAATCTAGCAAACTAAAACATACACCTTATTCACCAAAGTATGAAAGATCAACAAGATGAAACAAACAAACAACTTAGATAGCAAGATGATACTAAGTTGTAATACTTCTAGTAGAAGTATTCTTCTCTTTGCACTTGAGTGTTGAGGCTTGAATCACTTTGAAACAAAGATCAAAGTATATAAGATCAAAGGATTTTTAGAAGATGGAGAAGGATTGTTTTGATCAGAAGGTTTTAGTGTAAAAAGGTGAGGAAAAAATCCAGGTTTAATGTGGTATTTATAGGCAACAGATACTGACAGAGGAGCGTGGCCGGTCCCCTTAAATCAAGGCCGGTCCCCTTAATTTTAAGGGGACCGCCCCTTATAATTAAGGGGGCCGCCCAGCTGAAACGGCCAGAATCTTTGTCTTTTAGTGGGGAAAGTTTATTTGGTGAAAAACTAACTGATTTTGGTTAAAAATTTGAATTCATATATTTAGTATGAATAAAACATTTTTCTTTATTACCAAAAGTGTTTTTCAAAAATATATAATATGTTTATATAATTAAATAAACTTTGTAATACTTAATTAAACTTTCCTTTGATCTTATAATGCTTTAAACACTATGTTTATTCATACCTTAAGTGATTAGATGGTGAAAGTGATTATTAACTACTAAATACTTGTTTACGTCATTATCTTTGATTTAATGTGTTTTCGTTTTGTGATTATCAAAACATAGAGATATCGAAAGATATGAATAACGTTTTTAGTCGTTTATTTATATCAACAATCTCCCACTTTTTGATGATTACAAAACCTAAACTCATTAAATCTAAAAATTAATTTTTAGACAAGTATTAAGTGAGTTTACATTCACTTCTCCCCCTTTTTGTAGAAACAAAAAGGTTTAAGCCAATAAGATGAAAACTCCCCCTTGATGTATGCTCCCCCTCGTTTGAGAGCACCAAGGATTCGAGAAATGGGATTCTTGCAAGAAAAATATTAGAAGCACAAGCATGACACAAGCAAACACATATAGCATAGTACTAACTAATAATGAGCATAGCAAAACAGAATTAGAAACATATATTAAATCATTCATTAAAGGAAAATGATTACGTCAACCCATAATCATTGTTACATAGGCTAAAAGGATAAAATTCTAAGCTAAGTAGAATGTCCTAATTTTCCAGCAAGAAGTGTCACCAAACTTTCTTGAATCCCAAAATGGTTGAGGAGTTTTATTTGAAAATGAGAAACATAAGCATGTAAAATGCTTGATGGTTTAGTGGAGGTAAACATTTGGTTGCATGGATGTTGTTGGGTTTGCAGATGTGGAGCTTGTAGGTGGTGAAATTGAAGATGGGTTTGTTGATTGAGGGTTTTGATGTTGTTCAAGTGATGGTGTTTGTTGAGATCTAGTAAGAAGATACTCAATCCAAGTAAAGTGCTCATTCAATGCAATGGTTTGTTGTTGGAGGAAGATGCAACAAGGGCAATTGTTAACATGCTTCTCGATTTGGTTTTTGTTATGTGGTGATGATGGTGAGCTTGATTGTGATGGATCCAAATCGCGTTGAGCAAGATGTAATGCTAAAAGAGCACTAAGCTCATGTGCCTCTTTTAGCTCCTCAACGAACTTCAAGTGTTCGGAGGAAGGTGATGGTGGTGGAGCTTGACAGTTGTCTTGAGTGAAAGTTTGAACATGCAACATGGGAGTGGCATGTGAAATTGTAGGATGTGGTGGGGGTACTCTTGGTGGTGGAGACATGGTTGAGCTTGGATAGTCATGAAAACATGAAATGTGTGGGAGAGGTTCTTCATGAGTGGGTGATGTTTTTGTTGAATGAGCAACATGTGAAGTATTGATTGAGAGATTGGGATTGTTGTTTTGGGATTGAGCATGCTCATCATAAGAAGAAACATTAATGAGGGTGTGAGTGGATGATAGGTTGTGAGATGAGTCATTAGTGTGGGTTTGAGGCTTAGTAGTTGGTTGACTTGGAACAACATCACTTGAGTTATGACAAGAATCAAGTTTCCTCCTCCAAACGGGTTTGACGGAGATCCTTGCGGTTCTTGAAATCTTAGGTTTTTGTTTGTTGGGAGATGACATGTTTGGGTGTGATGGCATTAATGATGGGAAGAGGGTATTTATAGTGTATGAGAAATGTGGTTTAGGAAGGTAAATTTTGAGGGATAACATGGGAGAAAATATGTTTGTGAATTTTGGGAAGTATAGGCTGAAATGGGTCAAAAAGTGATAAAGAAAACAGTATCCCCGACCATCAGATGGCCGATCCCCTTAATTAGGGGCCGGTCCCCTTAATCATTAAGGGGGCCACCTTATATAATTAAGGGGGCCGCCCATCTTGTGATTCCCAGAATGCCAGAAATGGATTTTTGGCAGAAAATTTTCAAAAAGGTTGTGTTTTTGGATTTCGATTCAAGTAAGTTCAACTCTTTGAGGCAATATAGGGCATACTATTCATGAGTGTAGAGAGTGATAAAGAAATAATAGAAATAAGCAATAAATTTCTAATAATCATGCAATCTATTTATTTATCAATTAAGATATGCAATTAAGGAGGCAATAAAGTAAATAAGCTAAATAAGCAATTATATGAAAATAATAACACTTAGCCTATAGCAAACATGTTGATGATTGTTAACAAGTAACACATAGGTAGATATGATTATATGGACTTCAAGATTTATTACAAACAAGATCCATATGGGCAAGTCATGATTCTCATGAAATGATTTGATTAAATTGTGAATGTCATTTCCAATAGAGGTGTATGACACATGTGAGAAGGTTAAATGTGTTTTAAGCAAAACGATTTTAGTTTTATTCAACAATGTTTTGAAGTAACTTCAAGTGTGCATTACAATAACGTAAAAGAAATTTTAATCTTGTTTTTGATTAAAATAATGGTTATGAAAGAAGTTTTAGTAAAGTAAAGAAATATTTCATTCAAAAAGAGAGAAGTTTTAAACATGATGTTTTGATCATGATAATCAAGAAGTTGCAAGTGAAGGATTTGAAATGGAACCTTATCATGCTCAAGAGAATCAATTAAGCCCATTGTCACATATAATCATCTTTAATGATACCTAAGGATATTAAAGTGAAATGATAGATACTTATGATCTAAATGTAATGGGACAGGAAGGAGCAAGGTAAATAGTTCATGGATACAAGATAGACATATGTATATATGTATACAAAGAACATCATAATATCAAGTGCAAACAAATATTAATTATAATGCATCTATTAATACAACTAGTAAGATCATATAGCTTAAGTGGAAGGATTCTACTATAGATAATAGAAGATTAAAAAAAATGATAATAGACTAAACAACAAGAAGGTTAATAATGCTAATATCATGTATGCATATATTAGTGTTAATAATCTAAAAGCATGGCAACTTATCAGTTAAATCGTATTCATATACTAATTAAAACATTCTAGAGTATAATGTAGCATTGACAAGTTTTTGAAAGGAAAACTTATCTCAGGTCCAGCTTTTCAAAAAGAATGGGCATGACGGTGAAAGAAGAAATCTTAAGAGCAAGTCCAAGACTTCATCATGAAATAGTAACGGATACACCGTGATACCAATACTCCAAGAGTGAAGAACAAAATGCCGAGACAAGAATAAATCCGCAACAACGTCATAGGCGAAACATTTGCAGAAAGTGAAACAATGTGATAGAGACCAATATCCGTCAAAGGTAAAGGAGCGAGATGAGTAAATCAACACGTAATAAACTCTTCATTCGTTAATTACCTAAACATGATAAACAGCTTGGTACCCAGATTCTCATGGGTCCTAGTTGGTTAGATGAGAACATCCATTGCATTAGAATGCACATGATGTGGATGTCGTCGATAAGTACAAGAATTCATCAATAGTTTGTTTTAATTAACAAACAATGACTTTCTTGACTCGAATAAAAAGTAATGAATATTAATAGTATTAGTTCTAAATTTATTCACTAGATTTAACAAATTTTATTTGTTTTAATGCATTTGTTGAAGGATCATTTACGATAAATCCTAACCCGGTTTTATCATAAAATGGCTTTTGAATGTCGAGAAGATATTTTAAAGATTTAGAGCTATTTTTGAATTTTGCAAATGTTTTTGCATTTTCATTTTCCATTTTAATTTCATGTTTGTAATCTCGACATTTTATACATACAAGATCGATTTCAATATTACTTTTAAGTCTAGACATTTTATCTTCTAAAATGATTTCTTTTTCAAAGTTGTTTTCAGCGGATGTTGAAAATTTGTTTTTAAAAGTAATTTTTGAGTCAATGTTGCAAAAATGTTTGAAGTTGTTTTCCATTTTTAAAAATTCTAATATAAATTGATCATAACAAAATGTTTAGTTTTGAATTGTACCTTCTTTGTAGTTGTACATTCCTCACATGTTATACGGTGATCAATTTCATTTTCCATGTCGCTCCATGTTTTGTTTGTAGTTTCACTTGGATCTAGGAACATGTAGTTCTTGCCATCAATACTTGTGTTCTCATTTGTTTGAATATTCTCATAAGCGGTATTATCATCGTCTTCTTTGCACTTGTTGCACCATGATTTATTTACGCTCTTTCTTTGGATTTGGCTCATGTATTCTTCGTTGTAGATACCTTCAATGATCACATTTGAACTAGTAGTACATGTATTTATTTCAACTAAATATTTACTTACTAAATTTTCTAGATTAACTATTTCTTGTGCAATATCAAGTTTATCATCTTTGGTTTTACATTTCTCTTGGTGAATCTTTAAAAGACATTTCCAAATATTATTTGCCGTTTTACAACGAAATAATCTTTCATATTTAACTTTTGATAGAGTTTTGAAAATAAGTAATTTAGCTTTAGTGTTTTTATCAATATTAGTTTGAAGATTATTATATTGATTTTCAAACTCTATTTTGGTTGGTTTAAGATCACCAATTGAAATGATATGCCAAAGATCAAGATCTATTGATTTCACATAGTTTTCAAATTTGTTTTTCCATTTAAGAAAATGATCATTTTCAAATAACGGTGGTTGTTGTACGAATTTCCCTTCTACATATTTTTCAAATTCCATTGATCGTTGCAAGTTTTAAAATACAATCTATTTTAAAAGTCTTGCTAGACGTGGCTCTTGATACCAATTGTAGAAAACTAGAAGAGGGGGTTGAATAGTTTTGCGTCTTTTTAATTTTAATAAAAGTTTACTTTCAAATAATTAATGGTATTTTGTAAAAACCTTTGAAGCTAAAGTATAGATACAAATTAATTCACATATGTTATATAAATACTTCTTATTTAAAGTGTTAAATAGAAATTATAATTTCATATATCTCACTTAAATATAAGTTTGTATTTATATGTGTATATGTGTTTTAATGATTGTATATACTTTAATTTACTAATGTATAATTAATGTTTTGAATGGAAGCTAGTTTGATCTTTATGTGAAACCAATATATGCACAACACACAATAATAATAATAATGTACGAGAAGGCAAGTAAGTAAATGAGTAAAGAGTGAGGGATGGAAAGATCAAACCGAGAGACAAAGGATTTATAGTGGTTTGACTACAAGGACACCTTCCTTGCCCTACTCCACTCCCCGAGCACCGAACTCGAGAGTTTTCTTCACTAAGTCAATAACCTCCTTTATGGCGGAGAAAACCGTACACACCAAATGCTTACACCAATTTACGACACAAAGCAAGATGTCGAGTTCTAATCGTAGCAAGAAATCTCACACCAAGTAACACACCACGATTTCTTCACGCCTTTGACTTCTTCAATAAGTCTTCACGCCACTAGTATCTTCACGCCTTTACAAAATTCTTCACAACTTCAATGTCTTGCAACTTCACAACTTCAAAACCCCAATGTCTTCACAACTTCAATCAACTAATGTCTTCAAGTCTTCACCACTTGAAAGCTTCACTTTCTTCACTACTAGTCCCTATTGCCACTTTCTCCTATCTTCACTATTATCCAACACTACTTCTTCACTTCAACTTCCACTACACACTTACAATAATTCTAGATTCTACAACTAAAGCTAGCAAACTAAAACATACACCTTATTCACCAAAGTATGAAAGATCAACAAGATGAAACAAACAAACAACTTAGATAGCAAGATGATACTAAGTTGTAATACTTCTAGTAGAAGTATTCTTCTCTTTGCACTTGAGTGTTGAGGCTTGAATCACTTTGAAACAAAGATCAAAGTATATAAGATCAAAGGATTTTTAGAAGATGGAGAAGGATTGTTTTGATCAGAAGGTTTTAGTGCAAAAAGGTTAGGAAAAAATCCAGGTTTAATGTGGTATTTATAGGCAACAGATACTGACAGAGGAGCGTGGCCGGTCCCCTTAATTTTAAGGGAACCGCCCCTTAAAATTAAGGGGGCCGCCCAGCTGAAACGGCCAGAATCTTTGTCTTTTAGTGGGAAACGTTTATTTGGTGAAAAACTAACTGATTTTGGTTAAAAATTTGAATTCATATATTTAGTATGAATAAAACATTTTTCTTTATTACCAAAAGTGTTTTTCAAAAATATATAATATGTTTATATAATTAAATAAACTTTGTAATATTAATTAAACTTTCCTTTGATCTTATAATGCTTTAAACACTATGTTTATTCATACCTTAAGTGATTAGATGGTGAAAGTAATTATTAACTACTAAATACTTGTTTACGTCATTATCTTTGATTTAATGTGTTTTCGTTTTGTGATTATCAAAACATAGAGATATCGAAAGATATGAATAACGTTTTTAGTCGTTTATTTATATCAACACTACAGGTTCAAGCACACAACAAAACATTGCTTTTGTCTCTTCTGAAAAGAAAAGCCGTACTTCTAACAAAGGTACTGCTTACCCTTTTCAAAGTACTGTGACTGAAACACAGGTTCCATGCACAACAATGGTCACCACCAATTCATCACAATCACTTACTCCCACCTCAGATGATGTTCTATGTTCATTCTTTGCTCAACAAGCATCTATGCCTGTCACCTATCAAGAAGATGTATTGCAAATAGATGATGATGCTTTGGAAGAAATTGATATCAGATGGCAAGTTGCTATGCTCACTGCAAGGATCAAGAAGTATGTGAACAAGACAGGAAAAGGCATCAACTTCAGAGCTAAACAAGGAATAACATTTGACAAGTCCAAGATTGAGTGTTTCAACTGTCAAAGGACTGGTCACTTTGCAAGGGAGTGGAAATTTGCAAAGTATCAAGCAAACAAGATGATTGAACCACCCAAGCCTGAAAGAAAAGAGATTCCAATTACTGAACCAAAACCAAAAGATATGGTTGCTCAAGAAAATCTGTTAGAGATTGATTGGTCCAATGAGTTTGATGATGAACCTGTAACCTATTCAATGGTTGCATTGGAAGACTGGAGCACAGCATTTGATGAAGAGCCTGGATATGCTGCTTTGGAGTCAAGAGATGTGTTAGGAAGCTTTGATTGGAGCATGGAGTTTGAAGAAGCACCTGTTCAGCTTGCTATGGTAGCTGCTTCACCAAGTTCATCCCCTAACTCTGAGGTATGCTCTAAGTGTAATGATATGTATCAAAAGTTACTTACTGAGTATGTAGCTGAAAGAGATAAATTTCAAAAGGCTAGGGCTGAAATAACTGGTTATCAATTAACTTTAGAGTCAATGGAAGCCAAAATTCTTACACATGAAAACAATGAAGTAGCATGGCTTGAAACATATAAACAAAAGGATTACCTAGTTAAGTTGAATGAATGGAAACTAGGTTGCAAGTTGTCTAAACTAGAAAAAGTGACTGCTGAAAGGGATAAGTTAGAAAAACTTGTTGTATGGAATGAGGCAGGTGTGTCACATGTTCAATTTGTTGAAAAGTAAAGAACATCCAATATTAAGACAGGCCTAGGTTATGATAGCAATGAAGGTATTCCATTTAAGAGCAAGGAACTAAATCTTACTGTTGATACCTCCATTAGTGATGAAGAGTTCATAAGTCTAGATGAAAACACTTCTAGTGATGAGGAATCCCCTAGTCCAACTCCTCCTGTATTTCAGAAAGAAAAGGGTTATAATGCAGTTCCTCACCCCCCATGTAGCTTTCAACCACCTAGAAAAGATGTTGATTGTTATGGTATAGATAATCTAGAGTTTAGGAAAAAGCTTAAAAGTAAATTTAATCCTGAAACTTTAGAAAAGTCTGTTGAAGCACCTAAGGATAAAGAGACCAAGTTTTCAAAACAAGCAGTACCTTCAAACTCTTTTAGGAATACTGCTGATCACTCAGCAGTACCTCAAAGAAAATTCTTTCAAAATACTGCTAAGTTTAGAAACACTTATGGAAGGGGATTTGGGGATATTGGTCCAAAGGTCTGTTATGTTTGTTATAGTCCTCATCATTTGATTAAAGACTGTGATTATCATTCAGAATACCTAAGTAAATATCCAAAGACCAGAACTGCACAACCAAGTCATAGGGAGAATAAGCCAAGGGACAACAAACCAGTTTGGAACTATACAAATAGGGTCAACCATAGTAATTTCTCAAAAGACTATAGGTACCCTCATCAGAAAAGGTCATACTCCAAACCCTCAGTACCTTCACAAAGTACTGATAGAAAGTTCCCTAATGTTTCTAACAAGCACTTAAGTATAAGATCTAGGAGGCAAAATCATTACAACCCTAGAAAGCCTTACAACACAAGAAAAGATGCTAGGACACAGAACCCAACTCCTAAAGTTACAACTAAATGGGTTAAGAAAGAAAGTACTGCTGGGGAAAAACCAGTACTTTCAGAAGTTAAGGGTGAAGAGGGGACAAGTGATCTTGAAAAATCAACAGTTTTGGAAACAAAAACCTTAATTCTTGATCATGCTTTCAAAGACAGTGGTGATTACATACTCAAAAATTTTAAGTATGTCACTCCGCAAGGGGAACACAAGTCAGTAATTGTCACACCCCCAAAATACCTGAATGGCAGCGGAATGGAATACCTGGGGGTGACTGTCATAGCACCATAATTACAGTTATATTGAACGACCTAAAGTGTCATTTAGAAAATACAGCGTTTGATCATTAAAACATTCAGAGTTTACAAAGCTTAGGTCCCCAAAAAAGTTTACCAATATAGTTAAAATAAGTTCAACAAGATCAAACGTTTCATAAGTGCAGAAAATATGGTGAGACGCGTCGACTCTGCGACTCCATGAAGGTCCAAATGTATGCAATATAAGCTACCTTAATAACCTGAGAAATACATTGCGAAAAACGGTCAACATAAAGTTGGTGAATAATCATAGGTTTATAAGTAAATCGTATGTACATAAGCCACAAGTATAAAGTAAACCGACAAAAATGTCAAAAAAAACTACATTGGCTCTTAAGCTCATGACCCCGAAGCTAGACTTTGTAATGGCCCCACCAGAGTGTTTACCAGACACTCAATTATGATAAGACATGAAATGCATTCGTCCCGTTGGAGCAACCCAAACACGAATGGAGGCGTCACCCTCGATAGATCTATCCACTCACTCTCGCTTAGTACTAAAATTAACGGTCCATGATAATAAAGGGGACTTGTCAAGACATGGTAATAAGGCAACTTAAGCAATGTATGGAATTTGTAATACTTGGGCATGTACAAAAATAATTGTGCAATGTATTCTCCCCCGTGGGATTTAAAATCAAATAAGTAATTAAAACGGGGCTATGAAGACTCACCTGGAGTGATAGTACAAAGATGGTACAACGATGGTAAAGTAATCGGGACAATGAGGCGCGAACAATAGCCGCAACCTAAATGAATAATCGTGATCTAATTTAGATCATGCCGTGATGTAATGAATGCACATGCACATGATACCTATACCACTCGTGACTTGGAAATACTAGTTATTGTCAAATAAAATAGTTTTCATACTTAAGAAAAATAAGTCCAAATATAGAAGTATATAACTTGTCGTATTATCTCGTATGAAAATGTTAGCATTATATTCCTCGTATCGAAAACCTTAAAATAACGTTGTTAAGTCGTATAAATATTCTCTTGGGTTGTACGTATTCATTTGATAAGAAAATAGTCCTTAGTAACATTTCTAGAAAATATACCGTTTAGCGCGTAAGTTATTATTTTTATTTGTGTCCATATATATATATATATATATATATATATATATATATATATATATATATATAGTTTGACGATGTTAAAACGAGTATAACTTGGTCGTTTTAAGCTCATTTTCCTTGTTCTTTATGTCCACGGATTCGTTTTTGTATATACTAATATATTTTTGATAACTCGGCTCCTCTAGGTTACGTTTAACACTTCTATTTGTCCGTCGAAAATTTCCAAACAGCATGCAGTTTTTCAGGAAATAGTTTTCGTCAATTAATTTGCAAAAATCATAACTTCTTCGTTATAAGCTCGTTTTAATCCGTTCTTTCGCCTAAAGTTTCGTTTTTGAAAGTATTTTCTAAATCTTTGATCAAAAATTAACCACCATCTACTGATTTTCCCACGAAATAAAAATAGGGACAGTAGGTCAATATATATTTTCCAAAATCATTTTCCTAGTTTCAAACTTGTTCCAACTTCAACCAAACCACTTTCAATCACCACAAAACTAGTCTAATCCTACCATACACCTTCTTAGGGTGTCATGGGTTCCTAAACATCATAACCAAGTAGATCTAACAAAGATCTAACAATAATCACTTACTAAGGTTCAAAAGTTAAAAGTTTATAAAATAAAGTGGTATAAGCCATTATATGCATGAGTTCTTGTAAGAAAAGTATATAATCATAGTAATAACTTGTAAAAATTATAAAAATGAGTTTGTTAACTTACTTGAAGGTTTAGGGAGTTTAGATGATGAAAAACCTACTAATCCTTGAGTTTCTATTTCAAGACTCCAACAAGGATGACTAAGTGAACAAGTTTACACCTAGATCTTGGAAAAATTTGTTGTTCTTGCTTCTTGATCACCCTAGGTCGATTTACACAAGAGAGAAAATGAGAGAAAAAGTTTACTTGCACTTGGGTGATAATTGTGAGAAAATGGGATGAAATGGTTTAATATATACTTAGAGACAAATGTTAGGTTTGCATTAAATTTGGTTGGTGAGTGTTTAAGCACATGAGGAGGCTAAGAGGGGGGGGGGGGGGCGGTTCACAAAGGAGGGAAAAGGGGGGGAATGTTGGGTGATTTAATTAGAAAGTTAGTGGTAATATTGTGTAGTATTTGGTTAATTTTAGGTGTAATCGGGTACCGGGTTTGTTAGAAATAATTTTTTATCAAAGTTATTCGGAACATAATAAAGTCATAAAAATTGTAAGAATATGTCGGGTACAAGTACGGAGAGTTTGGGTGATTATTATTTAGTTTTTATGAAAACCGTCGTTATTAAGTTAGACGTACGATACGTAATAAATAAATTTCCAAAATACCGGGTAAATTAACATTATAATTTTTATATTATTAAAATGAATATAAAAATATATTAGGATCATAGTCGGGAGTGTCGGACATGCTAGTCACGTTTATAGTTCGCGTATTAGTGTTTATTTAAAATAAACATACGTAAATCGTTACTTATACCAAAAGTATTAATTTAGTTATCCTACGAGTGGAATAGTATGCGAGTGCCATAATGAGGATATGCAGACTATTTCTAGTCTATATGAAGTGTCCCAATGATAATGCATGAATTCGCTCCTGAACCAATACGGTTACGCGAATTTTTGAATACCCGTAAACTATGTTTACGATGAAATGAGTAATGCACGTGAATAGTGGTTTTCTCTCGGAAATGAATAGTGTCAAGTGAATAGTAAAATTTTTGAATGTTTCTCGGAATGTCAAATTGACCTCAAAAACGGTGAATAGTGATCGATGAATAGTAAATGATGAATAGTAACTTGTGAATAGTAAATTGTCGAGGTTTGGAAAATGACCGGAAATTACGAGTTGTGACAGTAATGGCTTGGGTTCCTAAAAATAACTAACCTTTTCATGTAAATGCAGGGCAACCCAGAGGAGGAGCTTAAAGATTATCTTATTGTAGATAGTGGTTGCTCTGGCAGTATGACAGGAGAAAAGGAGCTCTTGTCATATTTTAAAGCTTATTATGGAGGAAAAGTTGCATTTGGGAATGATCCTGATGGAGGAAGAATAACTGGCAAAGGAACTATCAAAGCATGAAACATTGATTTTGAAGATGTTAGATATGTGAAGGAGCTCAAATTCAATATTTTGTCAGTCTCTCAGATTTGTGATAAGAAGTACCCTGTGTTATTCTTTGACACAGAATGTCTTATACTTTCTCCTGATTTCAAGTTAGAAGATAGAAACTTGGTGTTACTGAGAGCACCAAGAACTAATGATGTGTACAGCATAGACCTGAAGAATGTAAATTCTGCTGAAAGAGCAACATGTTTGATTGCAAGAGCATCTATGGAAGAAGCACATCAATGGCACAGAAGACTGGGACATGTTAATTTCAAGAATATCAATAAGCTGGTCAGAGGTAATTTAGTTAGAGGTTTACCTTCTAAGACATTCAAGAATGATCACACATGTCTTGCTTGTAAGAAGGGTAAACAGCACAAGGCCTCTTGTAAGAAGATTGATGAGAAGACTATTAGAGAACCTTTGGAATTGCTGCACATGGATCTGTTTGGACCTGTTTCAGTTGTCAGTCTGAACAAGAAGAAGTACTGTTTGGTTGTAACAGATGACTGTAGCAGATTTAGTTGGGTCTTTTTCTTATGCTTTAAAGATGAAACTTTTGATGCTATTCATGACCTAATTATAGCACTAGAAAATCAGTTAAGACTCAAGGTTAGAGGCATTAGATGTGATAATGGGACTGAGTTCAAGAATCAGCTTATGGATGAATTTTGTGCCAAGAAAGGAATTAAGAGAGAGTTCAGTATTGCTAGAACTCCTCAACAAAATGGAGTTGCAGAAAGAAAGAATAGAACTCTTATAGAAGCAGCAAGGACAATGCTTGCAGACTCTCAACTACCTGTTCCATTCTGGGCTGAAGCTGTAAGTGTTGCTTGCTATGTATTGAATAGAGTATCAGTGACTAAACCTCAAATGAAGACACCTTATGAGTTACTCATGGGAAAGAAGCCAAGCATCAAGTTTATGAAACCTTTTGGATGTCCCCTAACCATCTTAAATACTGATACGTGGGAATCGCACCAGGCTTTACCTCTCAAGGGATCTTGAGAAGCTTACAACCCCCACCAGGCAGTGTACCTGATCGTTGTAGTATAGTATAGTGACAAGTACCGGGGGATTGATCGTTCAGCTTAGGAATAGTGTCGCTAGGATTAGAAAACCTAAATACTAGTTCTAAAGGTGAGGGATGATTATTTTTGTATTTTATATTTTTTTTAGAAAACAAGTAAAAATCTCGGGTTTGAAGGATTTGGGCGGAATTAGTTGCTAATCAACTAACCCAATACTAAAGACGCAATCAAAATAAAATACTAGAAATGAAAATAACTAAATTATACTAAAGTTGTGAGCAATAGGTGAAGAAAATGTGTTTACTTCGATTTCAGTACTCCCTAGACATCTTTTACACGTTAATTACTTGTTATAATTGCATGGATGATGGATCGTATTCCTTAATACCATTCATGGGGTGGCGCACTTAACTCCCCAATTCTATGAGCTCTTATCTCCTCCTATACCATGCCCAGCACAACCATAGGGATTATAAACAGTGGCTCATGCATTAAATACAACCAATAAAGACCTAGTGCACATCGGTTCATGTTTCTTAAGACGTTCAAGCATGTTACCAATTGGAGATCTGCTAGTTTTCTTAAGCCTAACATATAAATCATTCATCCAAGACAAGTATAAACAAGTAATCAACACATAATTAACATCTAGGTTTCATTAGATCCAAGCAAACACAAGATAGATCTAGCATAGCATGATGGAATTAAGACAAAAACAAGATATAGACAACCAACACATAGACATATTGATTGAATTAAAAGAACACTTATCTCAATTACACATGAAAGGTATCAAGGGCTTGGAACCCTTGAAAAACCTGTAAAATTCGCACCAAGTTCGTACTTAGGGTTTCTCCAAAACTTCTCTCTTTTTTAATGTGAAAATTAGAAAACTATATATAGGAAAAGGGGTCTGACGGCGTCAAGAATAAACTTGTGACGCCGTCACCTCGCCGCCAAAACTCTTCTCGGACTGCCTTGATCTACATTTGACGCCGTCATGTGATAATCATTTCCAGGCCGTCATGACTTTTACTCTTGACGCCCTACTTCGTGACGCCGTCAAATCTGTACTGGATCGTCATGGAATTTTGCTCTTGACACCGTCAGGGAGTTACTCTTGACGCCGTAACCTACTGTTCCCAGCATGGAAAATTAAGACTTTGGCGTTTTCTTCAATTCTATGCTCCAAAAACGTCCAAATTGCTTCCTTTTCCAGATTTCACTCCCAAAGTACCTAAAATCACAAAAGGAACGATTTAGGGCAATATTTGATCAAATAAATTCAATTCCGGGCTTAAATGACCCCCTAAAAGTGGTTCATTTTTGCCTCATCATATACCCTTACACTTGAGATTTGCTTGTCCTCAAGCAAATGCGCTTTTATTCTAGTCAAAATACAAGTTAGGGGTCATTTAACACTAATATAAAAGTAATTACAACAAATAATCGTTCCACTAAAGACCAATAGACAAGCACGGAGGTCATACACAAGCACCTCACAAATAGTGTTTAGATACTCACATCTCTCGGGTGTAATAAAGTGTAAATTACAGTATGGAAACGGAAGATATCTCTCACTACCTGTCATAGCAAAATAGATTACCATAGGCTTGGGAAAGGATTAAACCTCTACCACATGGCGTAAGCACCTAGGATAAACTATCAAAGAGGTCTTTTAAAGGGTTGTAACGTTAGGTGTAGGGATATGAAATACACGGTTTTGTTGGATAAAGGAAGTTTTACTGGTGGCGAGTTAACAATCTTAGTCAATTACATGTACAATATGGCGTTGCTAAGCCAAGACTAGACTCGACTTAAGCTAATAAATGAAAAATAACAAAAACATAAAATAAACATAGAATAAAAAGGGATGGTAGTCCGTATATTTTTTCTCTTTTTTCCTTTTTCTATTTTTTTTTCTTTTTCTTGATTTTTCGATTTTATTTATTTATTTTTTTTTTTTTGCATACACTCTTACCCTACCATCCAAAATAATACATCATAGGGGATGAATATTCCCCTTACACTTGAATCTTTACATACTTTACATTAAAATAATCTAATGACTCGAATTAAGAAAATCAAAACACTTGGAGTACTTTTAAGGTTAACGTACATATGGGGGTAATAAATAATGTTCTTCCCCATTACTCCATAAAACAAGTACTTTTACCCATGAGTCCCAGTCGTCCCAAAACAATATGTACAAGGATATGACTCGACTTTGCAACCATGTAATCAATTAGAAAGTTAACTTAGGGTTTAACAAATAATGCACTAAAAATGAGCGCATATACGGAAGGCTAAGGCGATTTGGTTGTACATTTAAGTGGGGTGTAACAAATTCTTCCTTTAAGTAAAATGCTTAAAGTTAGAAACGAAAAGATAGGCTCGGAGGGGTGTACTAGGGGTTTCGTGTACTAAAAATGAGTACAACGCTAAGGGTGTGGGAAAAATTAGTTGACTTAACTAGCCAAGTAATATGACTTAAATGGTCAAGTAATTATGATACGGGTTTAACACAAGGGTGATCCTAATGCCTCTTATCATGTAGTAAATCCTACTACACGAATGTAGTCTCACTAGCGGTCTTGGGATGCATCACTAACGCAAGTTCTAGAATCTAAATGCTACCGGTACACTCATAAGCACTAATAGTAAATGCTTTTCCTATCAAATCTAAAGGCGAACCTCACATATTTGGGTGGAAAATTTTTCTGAATATACGGTTATGTGCTAGTCATACAATCTCCTATCCATGAGACGCTTGCTATGGCTAAAGTTTCACTCTTAAATGTTGTAAAAAAATTTAAATTTGGCGCTAAAATTGCACTAACAAGTATTTCTCATAGTTGTATTACACATCTACCATTAAACAAAACAAACTCAAGCGAAAGATCATATGTAAGGTATCATCTTTTTACCCTCCCCTTACACTTAAGATGAACATTGTCCCCAATGTTCAAGTAAAGAATGTAAAAGTGAAAAAGTTAAAAAGAATGAAATCAAATACTCCCCTGATTCACTCGGTATGGATAATGAGGTGGCCAGGTTAAATCTTCCTCTAAGAAAATGAACAATCAAAGCTTCCCTTCCAGAATATAAATCATCTTCTTGTCATACATAACCTGTAAAACCTGATAAAATAGACAAGACAACCTCGTGTAAAATCGGCGGCATCCTATATAAGTTACTAAATCCTGGAAAACAAGATAAGGTATAATGCTTGTGGAATGAAGTTTGCAGATCCCCTGGAGATTATAAAACTTAATAATTCACAAAAACCATAAGACTCCGTTAGAAAAACAAAACTGGTAAAATTTCCAGATTTTTACACTTGACGCCGTCAAGAGTAAACTCTTGACGCCGTCAGAAGTGACCTGCAGAAATTCTTATGTTAAGTTTCCGGAAAATTTCTGGAAAAACTTGGTCCTACTTCCTGGAAAATCCTGCAAAACTTCATTATGACTCAATACAAGCATTTGACTCTAACAAATACGAATATACATGTTCATTTAATATTGTGGAGAATCATGATCGGTTTGTTTCTTGAAAACATATTTGGGGATTCCCCTTACACTTATCTTTTGCAAAAATACCTTTAGGTGGAGTTAAGACTAGGCCAAAACAACATAGTAAAGTATTTCCACTATTTAGTTTAGAAACATGATCTACCAACAATAAGAATTAAGCATGCATACGGAAGCAAATAAAATAAAACAAAACAATCAAACAAATAAAACAAATAAAATGGGCTTGGGTTGCCTCCCAAGAAGCGCTTGTTTTTGTTCGAGTCACGAGCCTGACTCTACCCTTATTTAACGGAAATAGTGGATATTTTCCCTACACTTAGGATTAAGTGCGGGTGAAAGTAGCGATACACACCCTTAGGGTGAAAATATGCCATATGAGGTAAGAGTGGTGGATGAATTATATGCTCAAAGGGGTGTGCTCCTATCATCATAACCTTAACAAATTCAATCGGGTTAATGGGTGGATTAAGATTTTCTCCTAGAAAGGGATCATTTTCTATCATCTTCAAGAGACTACTAGTTAGGGATCCATCTTGACCTAATAAACCCGGTTTAAACCCATAATGTCTCTTGTGATCAATCATAAATGGGTGATGTAAGCATGTAAGGCCATTTTCCACTCCTTTATTGGCTTCCTCTCTACAAGGCTTAGAGTCCATTACCTTTATCCTAAGACTACCCGGACTACATGGGTTGATGGGTGGGTCGGCTCCTCTTTTGTCTCCTAGATGTATATCTAAGGATGGAGAGTTGTGTGAAGATTGAGGTTCTGGTTCATCAACACTAGGTAATTCCCTAGAACTAAGAGTAAGGTTATCACTACAAGTATTCAAACCTATATCCTCTAGTGGTGTTTGGTACAAGGGTTCTACCTCTATTGGGGCTCCTATAGTCTCTTCTACTTCTTCCGGGTAAGTCACGGGTGGTGTGTATTCCTCAAGTGATGGTAGGACTTGTGGGGTACTTATTGGGCTTGGGTTTTCTACTATCTCTTCCATCACATCAATATCACCTATGTGTTCAGCTTGTATTGTGGTGAAATCATACCACCCCGTATGCCTAGTTATCTCATCTATAGTTTTATCCCCAAACAGTCTTCTTGCTTGTTCCCTTAAACTTGCTATCGATTGATCCGTAACAACGTTTGTTGGGTTGTCCATTTTTTTGGCAATTATGGCACAATTCTCTATGGTTTCCCATGCTTCATCAGCACTTAATCCCCAAAGGTCCCCATGTGCGGTATGGTCAATGTCCATTTTGGTATAGTGGTCGACACGATGGTAAAATATTTCAATTTGGGACCACAGATCAAAATTATGATGAGGGACTTTTCGGAGTAAATATTTAAAACGAGCCCATGCATCATAGATAGGTTCATCCTCATGTTGTTTAAACAACAAGATGTCATTTGGAGTGGGTGAATTTCGTGGTTTGTAGTATGGTGGATTCGCGTTCTACATAATGGCTAACGGAATAGTCAATGGAAAGGTTTTTACAAACAAAGACACAAAGAAAAGATAGACTAAAGAGAACCTAATAATAAAAATAAAATCTTACTAGAAAGGAATCTAGCAAGTAGACCTAATAAAAAGAAATTCTAACCTAGACAATAACTATTCCCTGGGCTGCGGCGCCAAAAACTTGATGTACGTGGGAATCGCACCTGGCTTTACCTCTCAAGGGATCTTGAGAAGCTTACAACCCCCACCAGGCAGTGTACCTGATCGTTGTAGTATAGTATAGTGACAAGTACCGGGGGATTGATCGTTCAGCTTAGGAATAGTGTCGCTAGGATTAGAAAACCTAAATACTAGTTCTAAAGGTGAGGGATGATTATTTTTGTATTTTATATTTTTTTTAGAAAGCAAGTAAAAATCTCGGGTTTGAAGGATTTGGGCGGAATTAGTTGCTAATCAACTAACCCAATACTAAAGACGCAATCAAAATAAAATACTAGAAATGAAAATAACTAAATTATACTAAAGTTGTGAGCAATAGGTGGAGAAAATGTGTTTACTTAGATTTCACTACTCCCTAGACATCTTTTACACGTTAACTACTTGTTATAATTGCATGGATGACGGATCGTATTCCTTAATACCATTCATGGGGTGGCGCACTTAACTCTCCAATTCTATGAGCTCTTATCTCCTCCTATACCATGCCCAGCACAACCATAGGGATTATAAACAGTGGCTCATGCATTAAATACAACCAATAAAGACCTAGTGCACATCGGTTCGTTTTTCTTAAGACGTTCAAGCATGTTACCAATTGGAGATCTGCCAGTTTTCTTAAGCCTAACATATAAATCATTCATCCAAGACAAGTATAAACAAGTAATCAACACATAATTAACATCTAGGTTTCATTAGATCCAAGCAAACACAAGATAGATCTAGCCTAGCATGATGGAATTAAGACAAGAACAAGATATAGACAACCAACACATAGACATATTGATTGAATTAAAAGAACACTTATCTCAATTACACATGAAAGGTATCAAGGGCTTGGAACCCTTGAAAAACCTGTAAAATTCGCACCAAGTTCGTACTTAGGGTTTCTCCAAAACTTCTCTCTTTTTTAATGTGAAAATTAGAAAACTATATATAGGAAAAGGGGTCTGACGGCGTCAAGAATAAACTTGTGACGCCGTTATCTCGCCACCAAAACTCTTCTCGGACTGCCTTGATCTACATTTGACGCCGTCATGTGATAATCATTTCCAGGCCGTCATGACTTTTACTCTTGACACCCTACTTCGTGACGCCGTCAAATCTGTACTGGATCGTCATGGAATTTTGCTCTTGACGCCGTCAGGGAGTTACTCTTGACGCCGTCACCTACTGTTCCTAGCATGGAAAATTAAGACTTTGGCGTTTTCTTCACTTTTATGCTCCAAAAACGTCCGAATTGCTTCCTTTTCCAGATTTCACTGCCAAAGTACCTAAAATCACAAAAGGAACGATTTAGGGCAATATTTGATCAAATAAATTCAATTCTGGGCTTGAATGACCCCCTAAAAGTGGTTCGTTTTTCGCCTCATCAAATACTGCTGATAATTTGGGCAAATTTGATGGGAAGTCAGATGAAGGATATTTATTGGGATATTGTACAAATAGCAAAGGATTCAGAGTGTACAATAGGGCTACCAAGAAGGTTCAAGAATGTCTTCATGTTGATTTTTTGGAAGAACAAGAGAATTCTAAAGGTAAAGGTCCTGATTGGATGTTTGATCTTGATTTAATGTCTTCATCAATGAATTATGTACCTGTAAGGGAAGAAAATCAAGTTGCTTCCACTAAAGAAGAAGCACAGTACATTGTTCATGATGTTAATTTAAGATCTGAAGATGAGCCAAAAGATAATGTCAATGATGAGAAGAAAGATACTTCTCAACCTAACAGTACTGTTGTTCCTCAAAGTACTGTTCCACCACAAATACCAGTATCTGCAGAAGATCAAGCCATTCAAGATGAACTTTCTAGGATGCTTTTTCAAGAAACAATGGCTAAGTTGTATGATGATGAACAAAGGAGAGCTTATGAAGCAGAAAAGAAGAAAGCAAAAGAAACAGCCAGTACTTTACCCCAAAGTACTGCTAATCTATTTGAAAGTACTTTTCAACCATTGAATACTTTAAATTGGATAAATACTGATGCTGTTCATGATCCTCATATGCCTGACTTAGAAGATACTGCTGATCCAAACACAATTACTTTCGAAGACACTGATGATGAATTGGATCAAGAAGGCATTTTCTTAGATTCTAATGAAGATCCTGATATAACAAATTTGGAAGATAATCTTGAAGTCTCACCAGCTCCTACTCTCAGAATTCATAAAACTCATCCTGTTACCAATATTATTGGACCCTCATCATCAGGGGTGCTTACAAGGACTAAGGCTAAGAATATGTCTCAACAACAAACTTCTTTACTTAGTTTTATCTACAAGCAAAATAGGGTGAATCACAAGGATCAGAAGTTGTGTTTATTTGCTTGTTTTCTATCTCAGGAAGAGCCCAAGAATATCAAACAAGCATTAGCCAAGGAAAGTTGGGTGGAAGCTATGCAAGAAGAACTTCTACAGTTTAAACTTCAAGAAGTTTGGGTATTATGTGATTTACCTGATGGAAAGAAACTTATTGGAACTAAATGGGTTTTCAGAGTAAAAAGAGATGAAAGAGGGAATGTTATTAAGAACAAGGCAAGGTTAGTGGTTCAAGGATATAGACAGGAAGAAGGAGTAGACTATGATGAAGTTTTTGCTCCTGTGGCAAGGCTTGAAGCCATCAGGCTATTTTTAGCTTTTGCATCTTATATGGGATTCCCTGTATATCAGATGGATGTTAAAAGTGCTTTTCTATATGGGAAAATCACAGAAGAAGTTTTTGTCAAACAGCCTCCTGGTTTTGAAGATCCTGCACATCCAAACAAAGTCTACAAGGTAATAAAAGCTCTTTATGGACTTCATCAAGCTCCAAGAGCTTGGTATGAAAGGCTTTCATATCTTCTATTGTAACATGGTTATAGAAGAGGAGCTATTGACAAGACTTTGTTTATCAAGAGAGATAAGAAGGATATTATGCTAGTTCAAGTATATGTAGATGATATCATTTTTGGTGCTACTAAGCAATCTATGGTGAAGGAATTTGAAGATCTTATGCAGAAAGAGTTTCAGATGAGTTCCATGGGAGAATTAACATTTTTCTTAGGACTTCAAGTGCAACAGTCAAGCAGTGGAATTTATATTTGTCAAGATAAGTATGTTGCAGATATTCTTAAGAGATTCACTTTTACAACTGTTAGGCCTACATCTACACCAGCGGATACTAACAAACCTTTTGGAAAAGATGAAGATGGAGAAGATGTTGATGTCACACTATACAGGTCTATGATTGGATGTCTTATGTATTTAACTGCATCAAGACCTGGTATTACTTTTGCTGTGAGCTTATGTGCAAGACATCAGGTTAATCCAAAAGTATCTCATTTGAATGCTGTCAAGAGGATTTTCAGGTATCTTAGGCAACAACCTAAGCTAGGATTATGGTATCCTAGGGATTCACCTTTCCATCTCCATGCCTTCTTAGATAGTGATTATGCTGGAGATAACTATGACAGAAGGTCCACAACTGGAGGATGCCAGTACCTTGGAAGCAGATTGGTGTCATGGCAATGTAAGAAGCAAACAATTGCAACAACTTATTCCACAGAAGCAGAGTATGTAGCTGCTGCAAGCTGTTGTGCACATGTACTTTGGTTGCAGAATTAGCTTTTGGATTATGGATTCAATTTCAAGAATACTCCTATCAACATTGATAATGAGAGTACCATTTGTATTGTTAAGAATCCAGTCTATCATTCCAAGACCAAGCACATTCAGATTAGACATCACTTTATAAGAGATTGCTATGAACAAAGGCTTATCAATGTGGTTAAAGTTCATACTGATGATAATGTAGCAGATCTATTCACAAAAGCTTTGATGTTTCAAGATTTACTTTCTTGGTTGTGAGTATTGGCATGATTAATATGTAAGCTATTTTTTAGGGGAGGCATTAGTAGTTATTAGTTAGTCATTATTTGAGGGGAGGCTACATATATCATTTAAAAGAAAGGATTTTCTTTATTCATGTTCTTCAAACTACCATTCAGAAGTACAATACCATTCTTGTTTTCAAGATACAGAAACAGACACAACAAAGACAACAAAAACACAAGACTCCATCAATCTACTACCAAGCTCCACACACCTACTCCATAGGCCTTTTTCCCTTGCCCTCATAGCTTTGTTTTCCCTTTTGAGCAGTCCTTTTCTTGTCATCAAAAGAAGTCTGTTTTCTTTGGCAGGCCAGGCCAAGAACCTGTTTGGGAGGTCTTTCTTTTCTTGGAGCAGGCCACTTCATATTCGGGATAGCTGTTTCCAGGGCCTGAGTCAATGCATGTGGAAGCTCTTTAGCCAAAGTTAAACCTGCACCAACTTTCTTTTTGGGCCTTTTGCTGGTGGCACTGCCTGCATCAGTTATGGTAGGGTTGGCTGCACTCATTGTTGATGAAGCTTCTTGGTGTCCCATCCATTGCACATGAGGAGGAAAATAGTCTAACCATCCTGGATCTTCAAACTCAGAATCAGAATAGTACCTTATCTCTGAGTCTGTGGTACCTTCTGAGTCTGAAGAGATGTTCACAATTGGTATGTGACTCATTTTTCTTACTTGTTTTTGTTAAGAGAAAATATGGTGTTTGCAAATTATTGGTGAAGTTGCTTTTATAAGCAAGGTGAAGGTAAATGGGAATTTAATGAAGTGTATTGAAGTTCACTTACCTTGGTAGCTTTGGGATTTAATTTGATGCTAGTCATTAATGAGGGTTGAATTTCTAAGATATTTTGGTCAAATGGTCAACATTCAAGATTTTTAGTGGGAAAGTACTTTGGTCAATATACTTTTTGAGCTTATGGTGGAAAGTACTGCTCCATTCTTTATGGAAAGTACTGCTTGGTGTTATTAAAAGGGTTCGTTGACATGTCAGATACTGTTCCAACGGTCCGATTTGCGGCTAACAACTTTTCGAAAGATATGGGATATTTACTTACAAAAATAACGGTAAAATCATTAGCTAACAGTGATTTTTTATAATTTTATCCTTATATAAACCTCATATCTTTTCCTTTTATTCACCTTATTCATCCTTATAAACTTAAACCTACTTTGCACCGATCATCACTTTTCTTACTCTAACCCTAATCATCATGGCTAATCGACGTACCAACACCAAACACAACATGATTGCAAACCTTGAGAAAACCCAAGCAAACCTTGATTTTCATGGAATTATTGATTTTCTCACTAGTACCAACATCTGTTAATCCATTCTTGTCAACCCTGAGATTATAGGACCATGGATTCAAGCTTTTTGGGATACAGCCACATCACAGGTTGCAGATGGAGAGGATATCATTATTGCTACAGTTGCTGGAAGAGCTATACGTGTGACAGAAGCCTCAATCAGGGAGGTTTTGTTATTTGATGATGAAGGAGGCTCTGTTTTATTTGGGAAACAAGAAGTTTGGAATACACTCAGAGATATTGGGTATGAAGGTTCTTTGACTAAGCTTACTTTTCAGAAGGCTATGGTTAGTCCTCATTGGAAATTTCTTATTCATGTTTTGCTACATTGTTTGAGTCCAAAGAGTACTGCTTGGGATCAATTCAGTCATTCCATAGCTTCTGCTTTTGTTGGTCTTATTACCAATCAGCCTTTTAACTTTTCATACATGATTCTTGAGGGTATGCTTAATCATATTCAGGCTGGCAAACCTTTTCTTATGTATCCTAGGTTTGTTCAATTGCTTTTAGAAAATCCACTAGATGGTGTACCCAAACCTCAGGATTATGTACCTACCATTAGGATGCCATCTAAAGTTTTTACTTTTATGTCCAATAAGGGAGTTAATTTTTCAGGTAGAAATACACCTCTTAATGGTTATATGTTAGAGGTAGCTCAGGCTGTTAGGGATGAAGAAGATAATAGTGGTTCTGCACATTCTAATAATGCTGCTCAATCTGATTCTACTGAGCATTCTGCTTCAGTACATACCCCCACACCACCTATTGTTTCTCCTTAGCATGTTGTTTCAGGTGAAAGGACTCCCTCAGTCACAGCCTCTTTGGATAAACCTATTTCTGCTCCAGGTGGGTTTCAAACACCTGGAGAAGATGAGGGAATTAAAGGTACTGAGAGTACTTTTGATTTGGCTAAGGAATTGGAGAAGCTGAAGTCAACTGTTATTTCTCAAGCTGCAGAAATCAAAAGGTTAAGAAAGAAGTTTAGAAGATTGAAGAAATTTGTCTGGCCTCTTGTTCAGAATTTTAGGCTTTTTATGAAAGAAAAGAAGCAGTCTCAGAAGCTACAATCTAAACAGAAGAAGTCTAAGTCTAAGAGGAGGCATAGAAAATCATCATCTATCAAATTGGGGAGGAATCAGGATGATAATTTGGATAGATTGGATGATATGGTTCAATTTTCAGACAACAAAAATGATCAAGATAAAAATGTTGCTCAAATCAGTACTGAAAGAAAAAGTGGTGAGACAGAGCAAATTAATCTTGAAGTTGAGCATGAGAATCTAAAAAGTGGGGATACAGAGCAAATTGATTTAGAAGGAAATAATGCTCAAAGTACTTTTGTTGAAAATACTGTTGTGCAAGGTACTGATGAACAAGATATTGCTGGTCCTTCTATAAAGTATCATGAAGATGAAGCTGGTCCTTCCACTTTTATATAGCAAGAAGAAGAAAGAGTACATACTGCTAGTGATGATGAAACAATTGCAAAGGTTATGATGAATTTAAGAAGACCTACTGGAGGAATTCATATATCTGAGCCTACACAAAAAGATGATGAAAGTACTTCTGAATCAGAAAAACTAGATCCAAAAGATAAAGGGAAAGGAATAATGGTTCAGAAAGATACTAAGAAGAAGAAGAAGAAATTTTCTATTGCTCAGATTAGAGAATTAGAGACTGCAGATGATTTAAAGCTTGCTAGAAAGCAACAAGCTGAATATGATGCTGAGTATTTGGAAGAAGTTAGTAGACCAATTACAAAGAAATCAATGACCAAAGCTCAGGAAAGGAATTGGATGATGCAATTCTTAAGAAAGAAGGGATACAAGAATTTACATAAACAAAGGTATCCAGAAATAAAAGCTTTATGGGATAAAGTACAAGAAGATTTCAGAAGAGAGGTAGAAAGCTTTGTACCCATGGAAGTTGATAGAAAGAAGAAATTAGAAGATATCAGAAAGGAAGAAGTTGAGCAAAGGAGGTTGAAAAGAAAGAAATTAGCTGAAGATGATCAACTGAAAAAAAGGCTGAAGTTAGTTCATGAAGATACAGTTGATGAACTCAGAAATTATTTCAGAGTTGTTGATTTTGAGAATAAAAAGATTGATGATTCTGAAAAGAAGTCCAAGATAATCTCATTTTCTGTGGTTGAATCTAAAGAGGGGAATTATTTTATGATCCACAGAGAAGATGAAAGTTTCACAACATTCTATATGTTATGGGATTTGTTGCACTGTATCACAAGGGCAGATCTTTATGATTTATATGTGCAAGTACATACTTATTACACAGAGAATGAAGCTTCAGAAGTGGGATTAGTTCTGCTTGGAGACTTATTTACCATCTGGGATACTGAAGAAACGAGTGTTGAACCTCTCTGGAATGATCAAGAGAATTGGGAAATAACAAGATGGAGATTCTTTGAGTCATCAGGAGTTCATACACTAGAGATGGAAGATGGTACCATGATTCACATGTTGGCTGAGAGGAGATATCCATTGATCAGAGAAATAATGCTCAGAATGCTGGATCATGGAATGGAACTTGAAGAGGAATCTGAAGTAGCTTTGGATGTTATCAAGCTATTTATCAGATGGGTCAAGTCTGAAGAGTAATATTGCATAATACTGGTATGATTTGTTTTGTAAAATTAAAGTATTTTTCAAAGTGCTGCAAAAACAAACAGTACTTTATCAAAGTACTGCTTGCTGATATAAACCAGTATGAGTTCTTTAAAATAAAATAAAATGTTTTAATGTTTAAAAGAAAAGGAAAAAGGATTTGAAAAGAAACACATAGTGTTAGTATTTATACTACACAACAAATGGTAATCAACTCACCATGTTTAACAAACAAGAAAGAGTTTGACTCATCATGAGGGTACGACTCTGATGTGATAATCAAATCCATTGATGGATGATAGTTTACCAAAAACTAGGTTATCAACTCACCATACATCCAAGTGATCAAGAGTTGGCTAGTCCATAGCAAACGGCTCATGGTAAAGACATATCAAATCCGTTGATAGCTGATGATTTGCTAAAAATCATAATTTTCAATGATTCACCTCTCACAGGAGTTAACACACCTGGAAGTGATGAGAATAGTATGAAAATTTTAAGATTTGATGATTTTTGTACCAAAATGTTGCTGAGTTGCTGAAAAGATACAATGAAAGATATGATGCTGATGAAGAGTACTTTGACAGATGACAGATAGAATAAAAGGAATAAAGAAACAACCTCACTGCATAATTAAAGATTTGAAGATTAAAGATAACAAAGAAACTTGAAATCAAGCAAGTAGAGTTCAAGTTAGGGGAGGATTGTTGGGATATGAAATATCAAAGTACTTCTGGATGTCAAAGTACTGCTGCATGAAGAATAAAGTCAAAGTACTGCTGAAGAATAAAGTCAAAGTACTGCTGTTATTGAAGAATGTTTAAAGTACTTCGAAGGAAACAAGGACTGATATGCAATATTAGATAAGGATTAATGTGTAATATTAAACGAATATTCTAGAATTAGTGAGGGATAATTACTTGTCGTTCAAGGATTACATGTTGTAAACCGACTTAAGGTTATCTATATAAAGAGCCTTAAGAGGTATTGATCGATAGAAGTTTTATAAGTCTTAGAAACGTTTAGAAGTCGATCAAAGTTAATAGTTAGGGATTGTTAGTGAATCTGTGTAACAAAGCAGGTTCAAAGTTTGGTTTATATAAAAGTTCTTCTTAAGCTTTGTGTTAGTAGATTCCGCATACTTTACAAGGTAAAACAGTGTTTCAATATTAATAGTGTTGAGTTTACTCAATATTGTTAAACCCTTACAAGCTACAAAGTAGTTTGGTCAAAGTATATCGATCCAACAAGTGGTATCAGAGCTTGTGTTGGAAACTCTGATTAAGAAGACAAACCTTTAAAACCGATTTCACTACAAACCCTTCAAGATGTCGACAAATGCTGCACCTGCTCCCTCAATCACTGCTGTTAGAATCCCTATTGTTAAGAAGGGAGAATATAACCTATGGGCCATGAAGATGAGGCAGCACATTGCTATCACAGACCATGCTTTGTGGGATATGATTGTCAATGGTAACATGCAAATTGATGAACCAGTAGAGGTACCTGGACAACCAACACTACCAAAAATAACTGTACCTGCTGCTACCAAAAGAAATCAAGATAAAGCCGGTAAAATTTCTAGATTTTTACACGTGACGCCGTCAAGAGTAAACTCGTGACGCCGTCAGAAGTGACCTGCAGAAATTCTTATGTTAAGTTTCCGGAAAATTTCTCGAAAAACTTGGTCCTAGTTCTTGGAAAATCCTGCAAAACTTCATTATGACTCAATACAAGCATTTGACTCTAACAAATACGAATATACATGTCACTTAATATTGTGGAGAATCATGATCGGTTTGTTTCTTAAAAACATATTTGGGGTTTCCCCTTACACTTATCTTTTGCAAAAATACTTTTTAGGTGGAGTTAAGCCTAGGCCAAAACAACAAAGTAAAGTATTTCCACTTTTTAGTTTAGAAACACGATCTACCAACAATAAAAAATAAAGCATGCATACGGAAGCACATAACAAACAAACAAAATAAAATCACACAAAATGAAGAATGTCACCATAAGCACATTCAATTATTTCAAATAAACTTAATGATAAAAATAAAAATTGTTCAAGGCTAACAAAGGCCGCATCCTAAACTATTACAGTATCAATTGTTTCAAATTACACAACCATCAATTAATTGTTCAGAAATAACAGACATCAAAAGAGATCACTGGGGAGGAGGACCGAAACGGTAGTCATAGCCAGGAGGGAGGTGTCCTGTGTACCCGTAGGGAGGGTAGTCTGTCTCACGACTGGGGAATCGGTCAATCTGCAGGTGAGGCTCAAGCTGATCACGGGTGGAGAGGTGCCGCATCTGGCGGACGGTGTGATCATATATCCAATCAAAGCGCTGGTCAGTGGTGGTCCGCCATGCGTCCGCCTGACTCATCCAGGCTCCCTGGTGTGCCTGCCAGTCTCCCCGACTCATGTGTCGGTAGTAGTCAGCTGTCCCCTCCTCATACCCCTGAAACTGATGCTGCTGGGGCGCTCCCTCATCATCATCATCATCCTCATCATCAGGTCCCCCTACCTTATACCAGTTATAGGCCCCATTCCTCATCAGCATCACGATGCTCATCTGCCTGAGGGATTTAGCCCTCACTACCCTACAAGCCCCACAGTCGCTCAAGTACCCCATGATCGGAGGAGAAAGAAGATCATAGGAACGAGCCAACCGGGTCACGAACATCCCCCATACACCTTATCTATATCCCTCTCACCCACACTGGTCCTCAAATAACTAGCTACCCAAAATGGGATGTTGTAGTAAACATCCGCTGAAAAGATGGTGTACAGGTAGAAAAGATCTGAAGCAGTGACACGGTGAGTGGTGCCATGACGTCCTGACAGGCTGTATGTGATGCATCTGTGGACCAACCTAACTATGGGGTCCCTGATTGACGCTGCCCCAGTAGTCGAGGTGTAAACCCCGTCCCCAATGGTCGGCCAAAAAGTAACACACCTCATATCACTCCTCAAAGTCTCCCCATGCAACAACCTCTGCATAAAACCTCCATCAACAGCCTCCTCTCTAGTATACAACCCTATCCTCCAACCAAACTCAGTAACCGAACATGACCGCACTTCCCCTCCTAACCTAAAATAGATAGTGGTGCCCCCATGTCCGTCCTAGCCTCAGCCTGATCAAAATGGAAAGTCGCAAAGAACTCCCTCACCAACTCACTATACACCATCTCCCTAATCCTAAACAACCTCTCCCATTGAGGACCCGCAAACCCATCAGTGTGGATCCTCCCCAGAAACGCAGCTTCTAACCCTTGGGACCTAAGAAACTCCCAATAAACCACGGCCCCAGCATCAATGTGGTGGTTACAAAGTTCCGCATACTTGGTAGTGGCGCCAACAGTGTCAAATTCACCCCAACTATGGACCAATTCTCCATAGTTAACTCTTTGGGACCTAGAAGAGCTGCCACGATGTTGTCGAGATCGCTTGCTCATTTTCCTGGAAAAAGATAGAGTGAACGGAAATAACTAGAACGAGAATTTGATTGATTTTTGCTGTCAGACACATCTGACGCTGTCAGTAAGAGATCCTGACGCCGTCAGACATAACAGAATCCGAACCATGCAATTACGAGGGAAAAATCAATTTTCAAACTCTTAACCCATTACCCAAACGCTCCTTTAATCAGAAAACATGGGTGGGGGGTCAAAAAATCCGTAGCATGAGGGATTTTTCTTAAATTAACGCATGATTCAAATGGGCTAACATCATCTAAGGGTAGCCCCATGAATACAAATCACCAAACGGATGGCATTATGATTTGTCAATGATGGGTCAAAAATGGGGTTTCGGATGAAAGGGGTTTTCAAAATTGATTGATCCTAAGGACAATTGATCAAAAAAGAGTGAAGAAAAACTACTTACCGAGTGGAGATTAGTCGCGGAAGATGTCGAATTGGAGGGTGGAGATTCGGAGTAGTAGCAGCACTTTGGGTGAGAATTGTGGGGTATGGGTTGAAAGTGATTGAATTTGGGTTAATATTGCTGATTTAGCGAGGTGACGGCGTCAAGAGTTAATATCTGACGCCGTCAGATGGCCGTGTGAGGTGTAAAATGGAGTAGTTCCACATTTAGTCCCTGCACTTAGTGTGAATAGCTAAACATAAGTAAAACCATGAGTAGCTATTCCATTAGTGAAGTCCACCAGGGTCGAACGTTTCATTACTGTCACGGAAAGAGGTGTGGTTGTAGAAAGGAGTGGGCGATGTTTTAGTTAAGTTGTGACCTTCGCTCGGGTCACCGGTGTGTACAAAGAGGTGTTGTTCCATAGAGGGTTTCAAATCTGTGGTGTTTTTGAGGTGCAACCTCTTCACACCGGGTTTAAAACCAAAAGAACGTCTCTTGCACAAGTTTGGGAGTGTGGTTTGCAAGCATCCAATGAAAATGTTATGAAATTGCGAATTCTTCTCTTCCTGAGGATGCTCACAAAAGCGGGGGGTGATTGATGGTGAAGCACTTGGGGAAGATTTCTCGTTATCCTCTTGGTCAAACACCAAAGGAGTTGAAACCTCAAAGACTTTTTCGATTTTTCTAGGTGCGGAATTTTCTTTGATCTTCTCTTTGATCCTTGATATGAATTGGTCTGCTAAATCCATAAAAGCATTGCGAGTGCTTTCCATGCGTGCTTCTAGGTGTTGGATTTGTTTTTCCTGATCATTCATGAAGGTTACCATTATCCCTTCGAACTCCTCTTGCCGTGAACGTTCAGGAAAATTATGGTTAATAACCGCATTCCCACGTAAATTAGGGTTCCCCATGGGTTCAGTAGCAGGTTTCTCAATATACATTAATTCTTTTACCTGCTTCTCGATACTTCCTAATAACTGTTCTTGGGTGGCGTGTGCGTAGTCAAATTTTCCCTTGCTTGGAAACATTGGGTCCTCCCATCCTTCTTCTTCGTATTGCGCCAACCCCTCAAGAACTTTCCAGCATTCGTCAATGCTAAGTCTGTTTAGCCTGTCCTTGGCTGCGTAATCTATAGCTCTCCTTGTTTGATAGTTAACTTTATCGTAAAAGATTTGAATCTGGAGCCATGGTTCAATGCCATGATGAGGTACTTTTCGGAGCAGGTCTTTATATCGAGTCCATGCTTCGTAAAAGGTTTCATTTTGACGTTGTTGGAACATCAAGATGTCATTTCTAAGCTCAGTAGTTCTCCCCGGTGGGAAAAATTGAGCAAGGAAACGAGTGGTGAGATCATCCCATGTGGTGATGGATCCCGCGGGTAAACGCTCAAGCCATTGACTAGCTTGATCTCGTAGAGAGAATTGGAATAGGCGTAATCGGGTTGTCTCTCTAGTTTCAACATCTAGGTCTATGGAGTCTACGACTTTTAGGAAGTCCTTAAGATGTTGGTTTGGATCTTCGGAACGAAGTCCATGGAATGCACATCCGCTTTGCACCAACCGGATGGTGTCGAATCGCAAGGAGGTCACATTGGCTCTGGTGAGCTCAATGGTGTTTCGATAGCCTTGGTGGCTAGGTCGAGAATACTCACCTAAGGTTCGGGGCCTAAGAGGTTCTAGTGGTGGGTTTTGTTGTGGTGGGATGACGGGTTCAGAAATGTTCCTGTTGTCCATGATGTCGGGTGGTGAAGAGTTACGAACAAAGACACAAAGAAATAAGATATACTAAAGAAAACCTAAAAATAAAAATAAAAATAAAATCTTACTAGAAAGGAATATAGCAAGTAGACCTAATAAAAAGAAATTCTAACCTAGACAATAACTATCCCCCGGGTTGAAGGATTTGGGCGGAATTAGTTGCTAGTCAACTAACCCAATACTAAAGATGCAATCAAAATAAAATACTAGAAATGAAAATAAACTAAATTAAACTAAGGTTGTGAGCAATAAGTGGAGAAATTGTGTTTACTTAGATTTCACTACTCCCTAGATATCTTTTACACGTTAATTACTTGTTATAGTTGCGTGGATGACGAATTGTATTCCTTAATACCATTCATGAGGTGGCGTACTTAACTCCCCAATCCTATGAGTGCCTACTTCACTCCTATGTCGAGCCGGCTAAGAAGCTCCTAACATGGGATCATTAGAATTTACTCATGCATTAAATACAACCAATAAAACCTAGTACACATCGGTTCATGTTTCCTAAGACGTTCAAGCATGTTACCAATTGGAGATCGGCCAGTCTTCTTAAGCCTAACATTGAAATCATTCATCCAATACGACCATAAACAAGTAATCAACACATAATTAACATCTAGGTTTCATTAGATCTAAGCAAACACAAGATAAATCTAGCCTAGCATGGTGGAATCAAGACAAGAACAAGATATAGACAACCAACACATAGACATATTTATTGAAATAAAAGAACACTTATCTCAATTACACATGCAAGGGTTCAAGGGCTGAAAACCCTTGAAAAACCTGTAAAATTCGTAATAGGTTCGGCCTTAGGGTTTCTCCAAAACTTCTCTCTTTTTAATGAATGAAAATTAGAAAACTATATATAGATAATTGAGGCTGACGGCGTCAAGACCAAATGGGTGACGCCGTCATCTCACCGCCAAAAGAATTCTCGGACTGCCTTGATCTACATCTGACGCCGTCATGTATTAAGTTTTTCCTGGCCGTCACGTATTTAACTATTGACGCTCTTCCTTGTGACGCCTTCATTTCTGCACTGGATCGTCATGGAATTTACTCTTGACGCCGTCAAATTATTACTCTTGACGCCGTCACATAGTGTTCCCAGCTTGGAAAATTAAGTCTTTGGCGTTTTCTTCACTTTTATGCTCCAAAAACGTCTGAATTGCTTCCTTTTCCAGATTTCACTCCCAAAGTACCTAAAATCACAAAAGGAATGATTTAGGGCAATATTTGATAAAATAAATTCAATTCCGGGCTTAAATGACCCCCTAAAAGTGGTTCATTTTTCGCCTCATCAGTAATAAAACTTCTTCTCTTCCCATTCTCCCTGGAGGGACAAGCCCGGATTTGGCTTGAAAAACAACCTCCTAGATCTATTGAGACATGGGAAGATCTTGTGAAAAAAATTGTGAATGAATTCTTCCCACCTTCCAAGACCACGAGTCTTAAGAACGAAATCACCAAGTTCACTCAGAAATATGATGAATCTTTTGGTGAAGCGTGGGATCGTTTCAAAGAATTACTTCGCAAGTGTCCACATCATGGTTTCTCAGAGTTGATGCAACTCGATACTTTCTACAATGGCGTGAGCCAAGCTAATTAGGATTCTCTCAATGCTTCCGTGGGAGGCAATTTCTTGAGTAGAACCACAAAAGAAGCTTTACAAATCATAGAAAACAAGTCCAAGGTCCACTCTACACGAACCAAACCGATTGTTTCTCAAATCAATGCGGGTCCTTCCACTTCATCTTCTGTGGGTCAATCTAGCATAGATGCTAAGCTTGACAAGCTCACTGAAGCGATCCAAGCTTTGGTTCTCGCCCAAACAAAGAAAGTTTCATTTCCACAACATCCTCCCCCTGCTGAGGTTAAAAAATTGGAAGTCTGTGTGACTTGTGGTGGGCCGCATGCCAACTACAATTGCACATCTACTGATGGTACTCCATATGAAGCTCATGCTGTTGTCGGGTCCCAAAATCAAGGAGGCAATAAATACCGCCCTCCTATGGACCCGAACTATCGTCCTCATCATTATCCTGGACCTCCTGGTTTTAATCAAAACCAAAATGTCCAAAACAGTGGCCAAAATCAAAATAGAGTGAACCAAGGTTATCAAAACCAAGGTAACTTCAATCAGGGTCACGGTTTCCAAAATCAAAACCAAGGTTTCCAAAATCAAAACCAAGGTTTCCAAAATCAAGGTTTCCAACACCAAAATCAAGGAAACTTTAACCGGAACCAAGGTCAGGGTAGTTTCAATCCCGGGAACTTTCATGGAAACAATCACCAGAATCAAGGGAATTTCCATCATCAAAACCAAGGAAATTTCAACCAAGGTCCCAATCCGAACAATCGAGCTCAAAATCTTCCTAATCCGAATCAAGCCATTGTTCCAACCGGGCCTTCATCTGATGAGTTGTTAAAGCAATTCATGAAGTCCCAAGAAGAGTTGAACAAGTTGTTGGTCAGCCAAATTTCTGATATCAAGAAGTCTTTAAATGATCGACCCTCGGGCTCAGGTACTACTTTACCGAGCAACACGATCGCTAACCCGAGGGGCGATGCTAAGGCGATCACAACACGAAGTGGTGCTTCATATGACGAACCCGCGATTCCTACTACCTCTTCTCCCTATCCTCCAAAGGTAGTGGAACGTGAACCTGAGGTAACAAAGGACAAGGTGCAAACTCCTAGCCCACGAAGTACAACACACGTCCAACCTCAGGTTAATCTTGAAACCAGATGTAAGCCTGGAGTTGTCTTTGACCCACCAGAAACTCCAGTGGACAAATCCAAAACTTCTATTCCTTATCCATCACGTCTCGATGAACAAAAGCTCCGCGAAAAAGCTAATCACCAAATGGATAAATTTTTCCAAATCTTCCAAGATTTGCACTTTGATATTAGCTTCATGGATGCTATTCTCTTGATGCCCAAGTTTGCATCGACAATAAAAAATCTGTTAAGCAATAAGGAAAAACTCTTCGAGTTGGAAAGAACTCCTCTGAATGAGCACTGCTCAGCAGTTCTCTTGAAAAAGCTTCCTGAAAAGCTAGAGACCCCGGGAAATTTCTCATTCCTTGTACTTTCCCGGGTATGGTTAAATGCTTCGCCTTAGCCGATCTAGGTGCTAGCATTAACCTGATGCCATATTCTGTGTGGAAGAAACTTTCTCTTCCCGAACTCACTCCCACGTGCATGACTTTAGAGCTTGCCGATCGTTCGATTTCTCGTCCCCTTGGCATTGCCGAGGACGTATTCGTTAAAGTGGGAAAGTTCCATTTTCCGGCAGATTTTGTGATTGTTGACTTTGATGCCGATTCTAGGGTTCCTCTCATTCTTGGAAGGGGATTCCTTAGAACTGAGCGCGCTCTTATCGATGTATTTGAGCATGAGATCACATTGCGTGTTGGAACGGAAGCCATCACCTTCAACCTAAATCAAACTTCAAGATACTCCTCCAATTATGACTGTGAATTGGTGAACCAAATAGATATCATCGATGTTGCTGCTGAGGAGTATGCTCAAGAGATTTTAGGTTTCATTGATGATTCTTCGAGTGAAAACCTCACTCATTCTTCTCATCCCATCATTGCCAATTCTTCTCCTTCCCTCACTCCGTTTGAGGGAAGTGACTTCATCTTAGAAGAAATTGAGGCCTTTCTCAAAAGTGATTCGATTCCCGATGGAATCGATAACCAAGAGATTAAACCCGAGAGGGATATTCTCCTGCTTGAGAAGTTATTAAATGAAGATCCCTCTCCTCTACCTATTCTACCACAAACACTTCATAAGGAGGAAGTCAAAAATGTTGAGAAAACTGATGACTTTCCCGAGCTTGAACTTAAGGACTTACCGCCTCATCTTGAATATGCATTTCTAGAGGGTGGTGATAAATTGCCCATCATAATTGCTAAAGACTTAAGTGTTGAGGAAAAGGCTGCTCTCATAAAGGTTTTGAAGTCACATAAACAAGCAATTGCTTGGCGACTCTCCGACATCAAGGGCATTGACCCTGAATTTTGTACTCACAAGATTTTAATGGAGGACGACTTCAAACCTGCAGTCCAACAACAAAGAAGGGTGAATCCAAAAATTCACGAGGTTATTAAACAAGAGGTTTTAAAACTTCTTGATGCCGGATTGATTTACCCTATCTCGGACAGTCCTTGGGTTAGCCCGATTCATTGTGTTCCAAAAAAGGGTGGCATTACTGTTGTCACAAATGAGAAAAATGAGTTGATTCCAACTCGTTTGGTTACGGGTTGGCGCGTCTGCATTAACTATCGTAAGTTAAATGACGCCACCTGTAAAGATCATTTTCCTCTACCCTTTATGGATCAGATGCTTGAGAGATTAGCGGGGAATGAGTACTATTGCTTCCTCGATGGTTTCTCGGGATACTTTCAAATTCCCATTGATCCGCAAGATCAGGAAAAGACCACTTTCACGTGCCCCTATGGAACTTTTGCATATAAACGTATGCCATTTGGCTTATGTAATGCTCCGGGCACATTTCAAAGATGTATGATGGCCATATTTTCCGACATGATCGGGAAAACTATGGAGGTCTTTATGGATGATTTTTCAGTCATTGGGGATTCATTCCAATCATGTCTCTCACATTTAGACAGCATGCTAAAACATTGTGAAGACATAAAGTTATGTCTAAATTGGGAGAAGAGTCACTTTATGGTCAAAGAGGGCATTGTCCTCGGCCATAAAATTTCAAAAAACGGGATTGAGGTTGACAGAGCCAAAGTGGACGTCATTGCAAAATTGCCTCATCCCACAACCGTAAAAGGTGTTAGGAGCTTTTTGGGTCACGCCGGTTTCTATCGTAGGTTTATTCAAGATTTTTCTAAAATCGCCCAGCCTATGACCCATCTCCTCAAAAAGGATGCTCCTTTTATCCTCTCCCCCGAGTGCATCGAAGCTTTTGAAACACTTAAGAAAAAGCTTACCGAGGCACCGATTCTTGTTGCCCCCGATTGGGACTTGCCCTTCGAGCTCATGTGTAATGCTAGTGATTATGCGATAGGGGCAGTCTTGGGGCAACGAAAAACAAAACATTTTCAGCCTATACACTATGCCAACAAAACTATGACCGAAGCTCAAAGCCATTATACCACCACTGAAAAAGAATTATTAGCTGTGGTGTATGCTTTCGAAAAATTCCGGCCATACTTGATACTGACCAAAAGCATAGTGTATACGGATCACTCGGATTTGAAGTACCTCTTTGCAAAACAAGATGCAAAGCCGAGACTCCTCCGTTGGGTTCTCCTCCTGCAAGAATTTGATATCATTATCCATGATAAAAAAGGAGCTGAGAACCTAGCTGCTGATCATCTCTCCCGTCTTGAAAACCCTCACCAAGATGCTTTCGAGAAAAAGGAAATAAATGAAACATTTCCTCTCAAAATCCTCAATGCGGTTTCATTTCGTGGAGACTCGATTACCCCATGGTTTGCCGACTTTGCAAACTACCTTGCGGGTAACTTTGTTGTGAAAGGGATGTCATCCCAACAAAAAAATAAATTCTTCAAAGATGTAAAACATTACTACTGGGACGACCCCTACCTGTTCGAAATCTGCGCGGATCAAGTCATTCGGCGGTGTGTGTATGGTCAGGAAGCCACTGAAATTTTAAAGGCTTGCCATGCTGGTCCCACGGGGGGCCACCACAATCCTAACTACACTGCCAAAAAGGTGTTTGATTCCAGCTTTTATTGGCCCACAATCTACAAGGATGCCCAAGAATTGGTCAAGTCCTGTGACGCTTGTCAACGTCACGGGAATATTTCACAAAAGAATGAAATGCCTCAAAATGCAATTCAAGTTTGTGAAATCTTTGACATCTGGGGCGTCGACTTTATGGGGCCATTTCCGTCTTCTCATGGCAACAAATACATACTCGTGGCTGTTGACTATTTGTCAAAATGGGTTGAAGCGAAAGGTTTACCACTAATGATGCCCGAGTAGTTGTGAAATTCTTAAAAGCTCTTTTTGCCCGATTCGGGACTCCACGTGCTATTATTAGTGATCGTGGTACGCACTTCTGTAATGACAAATTCGACAAAGTCATGCAAAAATACAGTGTGACTCACCGTCTTTCTACTGCGTACCACCCTCCAACAAGTGGACAAGTAGAAGTTTCCAATCGGGGCATTAAAAGAATTCTAGAAAGAACCGTAGGTGAAAATCATGCATCGTGGTAGGATAAATTAGATGATGCACTTTGGGCTTTCCGTATGGCTTACAAAACACCCATTGGGTGTACGCCTTACAAACTTGTGTACAGGAAAGCGTGCCATCTTCCGATCGAGCTTGAGCACAAAGCCTATTGGGCTCTCAAGCATGCAAATTTTGACCTCAAAACTTCGGGTGATCATAGAAAAGTTCAACTGAATGAATTAAACGAACTTCGTGATCAAGCTTACGAGAACTCTTTGATCTATAAAGAAAAGATAAAGAAGATTCATGACTCCAAAATCAAGAACCGCGTTTTTAACGTTGGTGATCAAGTCCTTCTTTTCAACTCTAGACTCAAGATCTTCTCGGGAAAGCTCAAAACCCGATGGACTGGTCCATTCACTATCGCTAAGGTTTACCCTTATGGCACCGTCGAATTATCTCAAAATGACGGTCCGAATTTCAAAGTGAATGGACATCGTTTAAAGCATTACTTTGGAGAGGACATACCATCCATGGTTGTCCCGGATCTCCAAAATTTCCCCAAGGACAATTGAATTCGGGGATCGAGTCAAGCTAGCGACTCGATGAACAAAAACAATAGCACAATACGGGTTTTCACCCGTATCTCTAATTTCTTTCTACTTTCTACCACCTAGTGTGGGGGAATGGCCAACCCCCGCTGTTTGAAAATGTATATATGTATATAAGTTCCAAAAAAAAAAAGTGTATATATAGAAATAAAGTTAAATATGGTATTTCCACAGTTAGATTCGAATATTGGCTTCTTCCGTTCAAAGAGTCGGCATAATAGCCGGGACTTTGAATATTGAGGACAATATTCATTTCTAAGTGTGTGTGTGTGGGGGGGGGGGGGGGGAATTCTAGCGAATTTTATCAAAATATGTCTTCTAGTACCCCCGTTTTTGGCAAAAATTTTCAAAATTTTTTACACTTTATTTCAAAATTTTTGTGGTTATCAGTCCGCCATGTCTAACCGACAAAGGGATTGGCTAATCCAGGAGCAAACGGCTCTTGGTAAAGATAACTCAAATCCGTTGACGGCTTGCAATTTGCCCAAAATTGTATGGTAAATCAACTCGCCATATCCTAAAAAGCGAATGAGTTGGCTAGCCCGCAAGATTATGGCTTGTGGTAAAGGCAGTGGAAAAACCATAATTGGTAATCAGCTCACCAAGATGTTGACTAGGTCCATCAAGAGTTGGCTAGTCCAGGAGCAAACGGCTCTTGGTAAAGACAAATCAAAACCGTATAAAGCTGGTGTACCATAATTCTTATTTGAATCGAAACATTTGGCTACTCTAGAAGTGATGGCTTTTGGTAAAGAGTTTTCAAATCCATAAAGTTTTCTAAAAAGATTGCTAGGGACTAGCAATAGTTTAGTGTGGGGGATTGATGAGTGCTCAAACACTCATCATTTTTGTCGTATTTAAACTGCCAAAACATACAAAAACAATAAAAAGTTATCAAAATACTTAAATTATCCCAGGGATTGTGTTTTATGTGTTTTAAAAGCAAAATGAGCAAAAACAAATGAAAAACGATCAAAGTTTGCAATATTGGCAGTTTCAGTCCCCCAAGTTTCAAAACTTGTCAAAAATAGTCCCTATGCATTTATTTTGAAAGGAAAAGTCAACCCAAGATTTTGAAAGTCAAATATTACAAAAATATGATACTTAGGGTCATAAGTTTCCAAAATTACATGTTTGGCCCCTGAGATTTTAAAAATGGCAGAATAGGTCCCTGGGAATTTTGAAAAAAAATGGAAAAATGAGAATTTAGTTCTTAGACTTTGGAATTGTGGCAATATTGGTCCTCATAAGCAAATTGGAGAAACTACATTTTCAGTCCCTCAGGTTTTGTAAATTACAAAATTGGTCCTTGTGATAACTAAAAACCAAACGGACCCTTTTTATTTATATAAGCCAAACCAAACAAACCCAATCTAAACTTTAGCCCAAAACTATGCCAAGCCCACTCCACTCCCAGGCCCACTTCCCATTTTATTAATAAAACCACCCCGGTCAAACAGTCAAACGACCGTCTTCCCCAACCTCTCCCCCGTTTTCCCTCCTCCCTGTCTGCCCCCTCCTCTCACCTTTTCACCAACCAGCCCCCACAATTAATACCTCCTCACCTACCAAACCAACCCCCACCACCACATTAAATGCCCTCGCCAAACCCACTCAGTATTGCCCCGTTTTATATCTGGCACCAAAATTGCAATCAAGGGTCTAGATGCATCAAAGCTCAATTGAATGGATGAGATATGGTCAAGGGTCAACACAAACACCACTGGGACATTAAAAATTCAAAATGAAGCCATGGGGGTGAAGATGTGACCTATTGTATCTCGTTATATATATGTAAGCTCATATGAGCCTTTTCTTAGTGTGTAGTATGTAGTTTAGTTGTTTTAATATCTAATTGTACCCTCTGTAATCATTTTATGTTAATGAAAAGGTTGTTTTGAAGTTTATTTACAGTTTGCACTTTTCAAGTTTATTTAAGAATTTAAATTGCTTGTACAAGGATCCTTAGTAGTAATTAACTGTTTGAATACCTTTATAATACCAAATGTATCTGTTTTACTAAATTTTCCAAGTTTTTTGAATGGTTTTTACTTAAGTTTAAGAAAAATAGCAAAAATAATAGAAAAATAAAAATAAAATAAAAAAATTGTGAAAAAGAAAAAGACAAGCAAGTAGCACAGTGTATAATGGATGGCTGTGGTTTAGAGGTTCATGGGAACCGTTAGGATTGGTGTATGGTTCATGGTTCTTTGAAAGTTGCTTGGAAGGCTTTGTAAGAATTTCATTTTGATTTTTATCATTTTAGTGTAAAAGTAATAGTAGTGGTTTATTTGTGTATATTTTATTTGTTTATTGCTTAATATATAATCTGTGATCATTGATTTGTGGTTTGGAACAATTGGCACCAAGTTTGTTTGATAATTATGTTTTTAAGGTGTGTTTGGATTTGACTGTCACACCAAGGTGTGGTGTGATTTTGTGGCCACTTATGCTTGATACACACTCCACTAGTGTACAATAGAGCATTTAAGTTTTAAAAACCTGTCTTTGTTCTATTAAAAGTCAAAATCACAAGTAAAATCATCTCCACAGTTAATTGTGGAGATATTGAGATCCAAATCCCATTAAATCAATGCAAAAGTGTTAGTTGTAGCTTAATTTGGTCCTATTATAGCTTAACATAACATTCTCAGTTAATTTGAAGCAGCAAAAGTTCATAAAAGTCAAATAATCAAGTTTTCTAAAAAAAGTCAAAAGTATAAGTCTCAGATTTTCCATTTATGGCATGAATTTTCCTGATTTTTGTGTTTGGTTTTAGGGTTTGAAACTTGTTGGGTGCATAATTTATCAGCTTAACTTGAGATTTCCATAATTGTTGTATTTTTGTGAATTTTTCTTGTGGACTAAACTACCCCTCAAAGTTACCTGCAGGGCAAGGCCCTGCCCTGTGCATCAGACCACCAGTCACCACCACTACTTTGGTGGCTCATTGTGGCCACCTTAGTGGGTCCCACCGACCCATTTTGGGTTCATTCACCCCCCCTCCTGGCAGACTTCAAGTTTTGACCAAACTATTGACCTTAGACCCTGTGGAGCCCACTGGGAATTGCCCTCAAACCTTGTCCCATTTTCTGTCTCAGAATCAAAATAAGCAAGTGCTTATTCCGGCGTTGTGGCTTATTCACATAGCTTATTTGAGTGATTTTAGCTTAAACTTGTCCAAGTAACTCATTTGAATCAGAATTAACCAAGGTGGACCCCACACAAGCCCATTTGTGCTTATTTCCCTTCTCAGTCAAACAAAGTCAACTGTTGAACAAATAAGCACTCAAAGTGCTTATTTCTGAGTTCCATAAAAAGCGTGTTTGTAAAAGTCTTTAGGTTTTAGTATTAAATTAGTTTGGAAAAAGAAAAAACTCAAAAAAACAAAATTTAATTTTAGTGATAGCTTCTATTTAATAGAAATTATATTTTTAATTTTTTTTAGCTTATTTATAAGCACTTTAGCATTTTTATATTTTTATTAAATCTCTTTTATATTAAAGTAATTTTATAAATTTTTTCATATTTTTCTTTTGTCTTTTAGTGGTTTTTAGAATTAATTTTAGTTTAATTAATTATTAATTAATATTAAATAATTAAATAGCATAATTAGATTTTATTAAGTAACACCTAGTTTTTATATTTTTCTAGCTTTTATATAAGTTAAAACATTTTTGTAAAATTTTCTAGAATTTCTACTGTTCATTTTCTATTTTTTATAATATATTTAGTTTAATTGGTAATTAATTAATAATTATAATAATAATTAGTAAATTAGTTTAAAATACATAAAACCAACTTTTTATAATTTTTAGGATTCCTATGATGGTTAATTAGATTTATAAAAATCTTCTTAATTATCTAAGTCTTTTTAGTAATTTTTAATAATTTAAATTAATATAATTAGTTAATAAATAGATAATTAGTAATTAATTAATAATAAATAATTAAATAGTGTAAAAATAATTTTTCTTTTTCTTAAAATTTTCTTTATTTATTAGGATTGTAAAAATAAAAATTTCACACTCATAACCTTTTCTGTTCATCAGTTGCACTTTCTTTCACGTTCGTCAGTGTACGTTTTTAATTAAAACGTACGTTTTTAAGTATTAGATCACATCTTCTTAATCTAAATTCCCGTAATCAATCACATAGCTTTCCTAAGCTATTTCTGTTAATAAATTCCAAATAATTCTCATAACAACCCTGTTCTGTGAATAATCACCCGATCACAAAGCACGCTCACTTACAATTCACACCTTGTCGGGACTTAACGACCTGGTGATACCTTATATTACCCGGAAGCATTGGTCTAGGGAGTTTGACCTTGTTGACCATATCCTTGGTCAATTTAGGTTGACTGTTTAGCATCAATCAACCTTCTAAGCCACTCAAGTTCTCTTAAAAGAGCTTGTTTCATTCTTATGGGGAACCGGTGTAATCTATCGACCTGACTCTTAGAGATGGTTGATATTGAAGCAGGAGACCTCTCCCTAATCTCCGCATAGGAAACCAAATGTGCACTTATTGAGTCTAGAGCCCCGAGATTCATCAAAAGATCTCATAGGAACACATGATATTTCTACACTGGTTGTTCATCATTAAGGACGCCAAATGTAAACTTTAGAGTCCTACGCAGATCTTAGCAATCTGCCAGAACATTTATGAGAGGATTCACATGTGTGATTCTCAATGATTAAATGGAAATTCCTGTCAGGGTCAACATCAAACAGCCCTGACAGCAAGTCACTTCGGTAATTCTTTATGAGTTACGCTTAACGTTCGCGGTGGTTTCAAACGGTCTACAGTGGTGGATGATCCCCAGCTACTCACCCATTCGTTGATCTAGTTAGTAGGTCTCGTAAGCTCTCTCGAGAGTATCCGAAATGGGAACGGCCTTGATAAGGGTTAGAAGGAGTCTTCACACTATGCTGTTGACGATCTCTAATTCTTATCTGTAAGTACCGGTTGATTTATTGCTAACTATTTACCTGCAGCTACACATCACCTCCATTGCGACAGATTCCACATGCTCATACTTACGTCACAAAGTCAATGAAAGCTCCCTCAAAGATCTGTGCAACAAAAAGTTCAAAGAAAGATTCTACACCAAAAAGAAGAATATACAAAGTAAAGAGATAAAGATCTAAGTGAAAGAAAGGGAACTGCTAATGTGTGAATCTCAAAGTTTAAAGACGTATGAGCATGTTGGAATGGCGGACAACCACCAAAGACTAAGAAGTGACGAAAGGCAGAAAAAGAATGATGAAAAGTCAGTCATCAAAGATCACAAATCATGAAGGAACAAAGACGAAAGACTATTCTACAATGACACACAAAGTTCAAGACAAAGAACACGGAAGACCTAATCACGTGGAGCATCATTCGAATGACCACCCCTTAGGGGGAGATTGTTAGCATTAAAAATATGTAATAGAAAAATTATGGTCATTCTCATGTATAGAGCTTTGTATGTCGTGTAGTAGTTCTAGTAAAATTGGCTATGGACTTGGTAATCTAATATGTTACTAGTTAAATATGCAATCCTTTTAAAGGAATATAAGCCCGTGTAAACCAATTCCATCACCAAGCCCATGCAAAAACCTTTAGGGCATCTTATGTAACTCACTATATAAACACCTCAAAGCTCATTTAAGGTGTGTGCTTGTGTGTGTATTGTGTGTTCCTCTCTTGAATAAAAGTTCTCTTCATCTTATTACTCTCTTTCAATACTAACGCCACACTTACATATAATCAAGTCACCATCTTTACTTCATCTTATGTTCATATTTATGTTAAAGTTGATCGATTTAAGGTCCAACAGGTTTCTTTGTTGGGTACTTTATGGCTAGTAAAGGATTTAGGGTATACAATATAAGAACCGGGAAGGTAGAGGAAAACCTGCATGTAGAGTTTTTAGAAAATATGGCTAATGTTGCAGGTGAAGCTCCAAAATGGTTGTTTGATATTGATTCTCTAACCCAATCTTTGAACTATGTACCAGTTGTTGTAGGTACAAATACTAATTATTTTGCAAGTTCAGAAGAATATGTTGATATAGATGAACCAAGGAAAGAGACAAATCAAGATCACATTTTGATGCGAATTTGGAATGATAATTCTGAGTTTGATTCTACTTCAAAGAATGATGATCCACAATCCTCTAAAAAATTTGGAGAGGAGGATAATACAGGTGTGAATAATGCATATGAAGTGGATGATCAAGATAAGGCAACTCCTAAAAGCAGTGCAAATGGAGTTAGTACTACTGAGCCAAAAGATTGTACTGGTGGACCAAATCTCAATACTGTTGATCCAATAGTTATTCCTGCTCCACATGCTAATCTTTTTGATAAATTTGAAGTTGGATTGAACAATATTCCTATCACATATGAAGTTCCTCCAACACCCCAAACAACAGTTCACAAGAATCATCCACTTGACAATGTGATTAGAGATGTGCAGTCTGGTGTCAAGACTAGAAGACAGATACAAAATTCAGATCAACAAGGCTTTCTCAGTGCTATTTATGAAGAGAAAGATCATGAAGATAAAAATGAATGTCAGTTTATATTTTTTCTATCACAAGTTGAACCCAAGAACATACTCAAGGCTCTAAGAGACTCAAGCTCGGTGGAAGCTATGCAAGAAGGACTTCTACAATTCAAGATTCAGAAGGTTTGGGTACTTGTGTAGATTTGCCTAAGGGTGTGAGGGTGGTTGGTACAAAGTGGGTTTTCAAAAACAAGAAAGATGAAAAAAGGATAGTGATCTGGAATAAAGCAAGAATTGTAGCTCAAGGTTACACTTAAGAGGAAGGGATAGACTATGAAGAGGTATTTGCACCTGTAGCTAGGATTGAAGCCATAAGATTGTTCTTGCCTTATGCCTCGTACAAGGGCTTTATGGTTTACCAGATGGATGTGAAGAGTGTATTCTTATATAGCACTATTGATAAAGAGGTATATGTGTCTCAACCTCCAGGGTTTATTGATACAGATCATCCAGACAAGGTCTACAAGGTGGTAAAAGCTCTTTATGGCTTGCATCAGGCTCCAAGAGCATGGTATGGAACCTTAGCTGCTTATCTATTGGAAAATGGGTTTCATAAATGTAACACCCCCATTTTTCACTAATCGCAGTGGATTAAGTGTTTGGGGTATTACCTCATGGATCACAGATACAATAATAGGAAATGACTCGAAAAGATACATTTATAAAAATGAGTTATCATTCATTAAAATTATCAACGTTTTATAAGATGAGGTCCAGTGAATCTAAGTGTGAGATGTTTTGTTTGAATGAAAACAAAATAGAAAGTCTTTCAAGTATCGTGCCTCTGTATGCCATAATTTCCACAGAGCTTCGTTACCTAGGATACATGCTTAAAAAGTCAACACTAGGTGTTAAGTGAGAGTCATAGGTTTAGGGGTTAGTGAATACAAGTTCCTCAGGGTTCAGTTGTTACACCCTTCAAGGAAAATGTAGTGTGTGTGTGATAATTACAATGCATGTACAATTATCAAGAGTTGGTCAGTTGGTCTGTTGCACTAAGCTCATAACCACATGTTAACAGTCCCGATCATGGGGTCTGCAGACCAATCCATGATGGGACGGGAAGGATAACTTGCCAAGGTTAATCTTTCAGTGAGGGTTCAAATATAATACTTATTGGTACCCTCCAGTGATAGGTAGTACCAACGAGAGTTGTCAAACTCAAATAAATCTATCAATTATATTCGCGTTCACTTGTGTAAAATATCACAAGTGATTAGATTCATGAATTTTGTTGTGTAGGGGTGGCAGATAGTTTACTCGTGCAACAACCAAAGAAAAAGACTTGTATTCGATTTAAAGAAAGTAGCATGTATCCCCCTCACAGGGTTTCTAAAGCATTTAAAAAGAGTGTTGGCTATGAAAACTCACCTGGGCTTAAGGAAATCTAATTGATGTGAAAAGTGACTCGGAGATTAGACTGCCTACTCATGTATCCTGGTGGGATTGTTGGTGTGGATGTATGTCATACTTTAGTTATCTTGTTTAAGTTTCTTATGTAATCATTCTGAGGGTTGTTAATGTCTTAGATATAACATAACACCATTTGGGCAATCACAATCCATAAGTATAAGACTCCTCATATGAAGCTACCTACTATTGTATTATGTTATCAACATAATACCGTTCGGGCCATCATAATTCAGAAGTTAATACTCCTCACGTGAAGCTCCCTACTATTGAGCTATGTTGTTATTAAGTTTAGTTATAACATAACACCTTTCGGGCCATCATAATTCACAAGTATAAGACTCCTCACATGAAGCTCCCTACTATTGTATTATGTTATCAACATAATACCGTTCGTGCCATCATAATTCAGAAGTTAATACTCCTCATGTGAAGCTCCCTACTATTGAGCTATGTTGTTATTAAGTTTAGTTATAACATAACACCGTTCGGGCCATCATAATTCAGAAGTACATGCAATAATCGTTTGGGGAGCCAAGGCACTTTAATTCGTAAACCCAACAAACTCGTCAAAACGAAATATCCACATGGTACTTCTCACATGAAGCTCCCTGATATTGTGTTAGGCTTCTAACTTAAATTAGGTTTTTATATTTATAAAAATACTTTCACTTTATACCTTTATTGTTTATGTATTTACAAAATCTACCCTGCACTTATATACTTATATTATTAACTATCTAAACTTAGCAATTTTAGTCCCTATACTCATATATTTTAGGAAAATAGCAGAAATGACCCTTGGACTTATAAGTTTTCAAAGTTTACTATTCATACCCTTAACTTTATAACTTTTGCAAAACTAGTCCTTAGTATTTTATAACTATTTTACTTTTTATCCTAAGGTTATATAACTTTGCAAAAAGGGTCCTTATACTTATAACTTTCAAGAAATGTCAAAATTAGTCCCTAGACTTAATATTTTCAGAAGTTACCATATATACCCCTATGGATGGAAAACTTGGCAAAACTAGTCCTAATTCCATGTAAACTATATTTTTATAAAACAAAAAGGTTTTCTAGCTTATGTTTAACTATTATTAGCTTATCTAAGTTACCTATATTTTTAAAGGGCTTATAGCATGTAAACATGAATTCAACTTATATTAGGGTTTTAAACAGAAAAGTCATTGTTTTTAATGATCAAGCTTAGGTTAAGGTTCTAAGGCATCTTATAACTAACCTAGTACTGATATAAAGCTAATAGAATCAAAATGAAAGGCTTACTTGACTAGCTAGGGTTTAACGAGGGTATTTCCAGGGTTTAGGGTTTTGCGATGGTAAAATAACTCAAGAAGGGTCCTTGGCTTGCTTTGTTCAACTCCTAGGCTTACTCTAACTCGAACACTACCACTAACTACAGAATATTTGAGCAACTTATAGGGTACGTTTGGAGTATAGAGCAAGCAAGGGAAGGAGCAGGTGTCGATGGGGGGAGGGAGGTGACTAAGCTAAGCTAGTGCATTACTAATACAAGCTATGGTGGTGAGTCATGGTGGCTATAGGGTGTTCTAGGGGTGTATATGGTGGTGGGGAAGCTGCGACACAAGGAGGTGACAAGTAGGTGCATCACCTACTTGTGTGCTAGCTTAAGAGGTGCTAGGGTGTGTGCTAAGCATGACTAAGGTGCTAGGCTAGGTGCTTGAGGTGCTTATGTTTAGGTTTAGTTAAGACCTAATATTGCTTAGTGAGAGATTTGGGTTTAGCTTAGGGTTTAGTTCCTAGATTAGGGTCCTATGTGTGTTTAGTGACTAATCCTAGGTCTTAAGAAGCTTAAACTAAGTGGTGGTAACTTATGGTGAAGTTTTGGGATAGTTTAGACCTAATTCCGGGAAGTTATGACCTAGTTATGGTTTTGTGCTTAAGAGACTTGTACCTAAGCTCTAAGGGGTTGTACTAAGGTCTAAGGGTGTTAAGATATTCTATTGTTCCTAAGGTAACTCATACATAAGCCTTGAACACTTTCAAATTGGTTTAGATAAGCAATTAGGGTTTTATAAACACATAAACCTGATTAGGGCTGAATTAGGGTTAGATTAGGGTTCATTATGATATTATGATATGTTTAGGGTGTTAGGTTGGTAGATTACTTATTGTGGAGTTGTTGTGATATTATGCTTGACATACTAGAGGTTTATAGGATGTGTAGGTACAGATATTTGGCTTGGGTGGATACGTGAGCAAGTCTAGAGAGTTATACAGGTAATGAATGCACATAAAAAACAAAAATTTACATGTGAAATACCTGACATAGGTATTTTTAGTGGAAATGATAGTGATGAGATTTTGTGGGTTGTTATAGTCTTACCCCCTTGGAGAAAATCTCGTCCTGAGATTTAGTTAAACGTAGAAGTTGTGAGGAAGAATTTCTGATACGAAAGAAGAGTGGTGCGAAAAGAAGGAGGGGTTTGTACAAGCGGAGTAGGAAATGCTTGCGTAGATGCCAGATACTTAGGCTTATTCATTTATATCTCATTACTTACAAATAAAGGTGTCCCAATATTTGTAAACAGGAGCTTATAAATTCATAATCCATTTGATTTATAACTTTCTCATTAAAATGAAGGAGCGTCATTATAACTTTCACATTTTAGTAGGATAGTCATTATAAATCATTCTTAAGTAGTATCGGCGGAAAATGGAGAGATTTACCACACTTAAGGAAATGTGGTACGGCAATGTTTTAGAGACAAGTTCCAGCCATGGTGAAGACAAGTTCTAGTCATGATAGAGACAAGTTCTAGTCATGATAGAGACAAGTTCTAGTCATAGTAATAATAGAAACAAGTTCTAGTCATGATAGAGACAAGTTCTAGTCATTATAGAGACAAGTTCTACAGTCTCCCTGTTTGGCAACTTGTCACATGGTAACATCCCATGTTATGACTAGAGTGACGGACGTCAGAGATCTCATTCTTGCAACTCGTGCAAAGAGAGATTTAATATCATAGTCGAACATAATGAGGATTAAAGTTCGATATAGGTATTCTTACAAGTTCTAACTAATAGAATCTTGTGATATGTCAAGAAATACAAGTTCTAACTCTTAGAACATTGTATGATGAGGTAGGGAGAGAGTTTAGAGTGAAGAAAAATAGAGTGTAAAATGATGGAGGAATGAAAGGATGGAAGGATGTGGAAAGATGGATTTTTTATAGGAAAAACTGAAGAAGAAGAAGAGGGAAGGAAAGGGATGAAATAGGAAAGTATGAAAGAGTGGGAGATAACAAGAGTATGGAAGTGTAGGAATAGGTGGAGTGGGAAAAGGATAGGAGTATAGGATTAAACGGTAGAGTGAGGAAAGCGGGGAGAGTAAGATTTGAATAGAAGAGCGGGAAAAAGGCGGGAGAATGTATAACACCCCCATTTTTCGCTGATCGCAGCGGATTAAGTGTTTGGGGTATTACTTCATAGAATCACAGTTACAGTATTAGAAAACGACTCGAAAGGAGACGTCTTTAGAAATTTAGTTATCATTCATTTATTTATCAGAGTTTTATTAGTAAAAGATATACTTTTACTTTTGATGAGGTCCCAAAGTCTAGGTGTTAGGTTATGTTTGAATGATAACCGGTTTGAAAGTCCTCCGAGTTCAGTGCCTCCTTCAGCCATATCTCCGTAGAAGTGATATACCTAGAATACATGCTTAAAAGTCAACACTAGGTGTTGAGTGAGAGTCATAGGTTTAAGTGTTAGTGAATACAGGTTCCCTGGGTTCGGTTGTTTCACCCATCTGGGAAAATGTTGTGTGTGAGTGTTATAGGTGTGATACATGCATAATTATCAAGAGTGGGGCATGTTGCACTAAGCTCATGAACCACACGTTAACAATCCGGGTCATGGGGGCTGCATGCCCAACCATGAGGGGATGGGAAGGATAACTTGCCAAAGTTAATCCTTCAGTGGGTTCAAATATAGTACTTATTGGTACCATCCAGAAAGATGTTAATACCAACGGGAGTTGTCAAACTCCAATAGATCTATCAACTATATTCGCGTTCGCGTGGTTAAAATATCCCAAATGATTAGATTGATGAATTTTGGTTATGTAGTGGTGAAAGTTAGTTTACTCGTGCAACAACCAAAGAAAAGACTTGTATTCGGTTTTAAGTAAAGGAAGTGGCATGTATCCCCCTCACAGGGTTTGTAAAGCATTTAGAAAGTGTTTAAAAGGTGTGAGGCTATGAAAATTCACGGAATTTAAAGAGTGTGAGGCTATGAACTCACCTGGGCTTAGGGAAATCTAACTGATGCAAAAAGTGACTCGGGAACTAGACTGCCTTACTCACGTATCCTAGTGTGTTGTAGGTTTGGATGTATGTCAAGCTTTAGTTATCTTGTTTAAGTTTCTTAAGTAATCATTCTTAGGTTCGTTAATGTTTTGGATATAATATAACACCGTTCGGGCCATCACAATCAAGAAGTATATGACTCCTCACGTGAAGCTCCCTATTATTGAGCTATATTGTTATAAAGTTTAGTTATAATCATAACACTGTTCGGGCCATCATAATCCAGAAGTACATGCAATAATTGTTTGAGGAGCCAGGGCACTTTAATTCGTAAACCCAGCAAACTCGTCAAGACGAAATATCCACATGGTACTCCTTACATGAAGCTCCCTACTATTGTGCTATGCTTCTAACTTTAATTAGGTTTTATATTCTTATAATATTTTCACTTTATACCTTTATAGTTTGTATATTTACATTTTCTACTCTAAACTTATAATACTTATATTATTTATACTTATAACTATCTATACTTGACACAATTAGTCCCTAGACTTCTATATTTTTAGAAAATGACATAAATAACCCTTGGACTTATAAGTTTTCTATATTTACTATTTAGACCTTTAACTTTATAATATTTGCACAACTAGTCCTTTTTAGTTTATAACTTATTTTAATTTCTATCCTAAGGTTTTAATACTTTGCAAAATGAGTCCTTACACTTATAACTTTTAGAAAATGTCAAAAATAGTCCCTAGACTTTATAGTTTCAGGAATTTATGTAACACCCCCAAAATCATCACGTCAGCGGAAGACTTAAAAATGTCAGCGGAAGACTTTTTGGGTGTTACTTCGAGGATCTTTGTCACAATCATAGAAAACGACACAAAAGTGATGCTTTAAAGTTTATTTCATTCAAAATACCAAATATTCGAGACATCAAGATGTTTCATAGTTTAAACAAAAAGTTTATTTGAAATGTGTCAAAATGTTTATTTAAGCCTATGCCGGGTTACAAGCCCACTCCGTGCCTTCAAGTTCCTTCTTGAATTAGTTACCTAAGATAAACACATGCTAAAAGTGTCAACACAAAGGTTGGTGAGTTCATAGAGTTTATAGTTTCGAATATCGATTTCCAAAATCAAAGAGTTTATGATTCCATAGAAGTTATAATAACAGTTGATTATCAAATTAAAGTATGAGTAAATCCATAATATTCATAGCTTAAATCGTTGATTTATCAAAATTAGAAAAATGAGTAATTTCCTTAATAATTCAAAAATAGTCCGTTGGTTTGCCCTTCATCGGGTCAACACCAAAATAGTAGTTCGTTTTTCCTAACTAGGACAACACAAAAATATTAGTTTGTTTGACCTAATCGGGTCAACACTAAAATAGTAGTTCGTTTGCCAATTATTAGTAGTTTTTCCTGCTATATAGTGAGCACAGTCTCATAGTTTAATAAAACAGTGGGCTACAACATTGTACGCCCTTAACATCAGTCATTGTAGTGCTACATTATTACCGTTCTATTGCCCTAAGCTCATGACACGCAACGATTAACAGACATCAAAATAACCATAATAATGATGTGAAATAGTTGCCCTCAGGATAGGTATTTACCAGTAACCTATGAAATCAAATAAAGTGCATTTGGTGGCTTTCCTCTAGCGACCAAATGGGGATTGTCAATCCCTAATAGATCTATTCACAATTATTTACGTTCACCCTGCAAGTGATTAAGGCGCATGATCGAGGGACTTTTGGTAATAGGAAACTTAGGCAATAGAGATCAAATATAGCATATCGTTGAAAAATCACTTGTAATCATGTCTATAGCAGGTATCTCCCCATGAGATATAAAAATGTGTAAACTAGTAAAGTTTATATGTAATATAGTCCTGTATTTAATTAATGAATACTTGTAAAAGTAAAAACAGTAGTTAAGCATGTATCTCCCCACAAAAACGTTTATAAACCATTGTAAAACAAGAATAGGGGCTATGACTCACCTTAGTAGTACAGTAGTAGTGGTAGTAACATAATCTCAACGATGCAAGGCAACGGCTTCACACATAACCTAAAATATATGGTATGTTTTAGTTGATAGTCTAAATCTAGTTTTATCGCGATTATTAGTCATTCAGTTGTGATTAAAACTCGTGTTCGTTTAAATGCTTTAAGTTCAAGAACAAAGTTATATATACATATAACTTGTGAGTAAAATGATCGGTGATCGATGTGCGATGGAAAATCATCAAGAATAAGTCGAAGTGTGTAGATGATGTGTTATGATGTCAGTTTAAAAGAAAATGAATAAACGTATTGGTATATATATATATATATATATATATATATATATATATATATATATATATCGTTAAAAATTGATTATAGTTACTAATTATATAACGTATATAAAATAAATGTTTTATATTAAATATGTGTATTTATATATATAAAATATTAATACTATTTTTATAAAATAATATTACAGAAAATCCCTTCAAGTTTTACAAATGTTACCTTTTTAATCCTAACGACATAAACTTTACACCGTTAGTCCAAAGTTATATATATTCACATTTCAGGTTCAAAAGTATCGATATTTACATTTATTACTTCTATGTTTTAATAATTACAGTTTATAACTCATAAATTCAGATTTGACAGTTTCTACCCAAAGTTTGCAACTTTGGCAGTTTTAGTCCTCAGTAATGAAATTTTTGCAAATATAGTCCAAAAATCACCAAACTTGAAATTTAACATTTTAACTTTTTCTATAAGTTCAGAATAGCTTAATTACTTTATAAAAACTGCTTATTAGCTTAAAAAGTCCTTTTTACACTTAATGGGCCTTAACGAGTCTTAACTAAGGCCCATTAACGTTTTGAGATCCATTGAGCTTACGAAAGGTTTGGGCCTGGCTTTGGGCTCATTTTAATGTTCTAAAAATGTTAGAGTAGAGCTTATAGAACCAGCTTATTGAATAAGCTTAAAAACAGTTTATCGGGCTTCCAAGCCCAATCGTTATTTAGTTAAGGTTTTCAAACCGTTTTTGGTCGATCAAAAGAGGTCGAGTATAAGGTCTAAACAAGTTTATATGGTCAAATAAAATATGTTCCCTAGTTTTTTGCCAGGTTTTTAATGAGGTCGAACTATAAAATATATATGTTATGGGTTTAGGTTTCGAAATAACGAGGCCAAGTAAACGATCCAATTTCATTTCTGAAACTGTTTCTAGGCCAAAAATATTCTAAGTGTTTTCAATTATTTCGAATGGGTTAAGACCACTTCTAATTGTGACGTTTTTATTAAGTAGATGTTACTTTTAGATCAAAAACTTTTTGTAACTTGTTTGTTAGCATATTAAATATATAGGAGGTCAAATAAAAAGTATAGGTCGTGTTCATTATTTTAGAGTTATATATAGTAAGTGTTTGTGCAAAACTCGTAAAATTGTATGTCTAAAAATAGAAAGATGGACCAAGGTCTTACCGCACCTCAAATGGTGGTGTAAAACGTTACATGAGGATCGTGTGAGGGTACGTGAGCCTTGTGGTTCGCTTCACGTTCCACCAAGGGTTCAAGAGACGTCAAGCTTGGAGTCTTAGGCTTCTTTGAGTCGTGGTACTCTTGGGCAATTCGTTCGTCCTTCAATACTTCTTCTTTCGTTATTATTTTGTGTAGAGTGGTACGTATAAGCGTATGTAACTACTGAGCTTGCATGTGAAGACTTATATAGTGAGGTTTTGGAGGTGTATATAAGGTAGGTTCTTATGAGATGGAGTGTTAGATCGAATGGTTTGCATGTTGCCTCTCCTAGTACCCAATCGAGTCTAACCAAGTCATATGAACACACAGAGGGTGTAAGAGCTAGCTCATGTTCATTCCTGACACTTACAAGATATGTACATTTGGTTTTGTGGTGATTGGTGAGCATGGGAGGTCGGTGTAAGACTTTGCACGTGGGTTACTTAGGTTGTATTTGAGGTAGTAGTATTCATGTTTGAGTCCAGGTCGTATTTTATAGATAACAGCCTGGAATTGCGTTTTTGGTTCAAAATCTCGCGTAACTAGATGTAAAACATTATTTCGGACAACTTTGGTGTTTTACACTTTTCCTGGTTCGGAACAGAAGAGCCATAAAATTAGGATTTAAATTCGTTACAGAAAGTTAGTGGTTTAATAGAATTTATACGAAGTGTCATTACTATTTGTGTTAATTTGAGATGAAATGTGTAAGGTGCCTTAATTTGAGCAATATTCTAGTATAGTAATTATATTTAAAAGTTGATAACAATTGTCTTTCATGGTTCTTAGAAGCATGGAAACTAGAGTTGTGAAATAAAAGGGATATGTCGTGTGTAAAAGTTATAATCAACTGAGCTAAAGCAAACATGTACTTGTGACTTGTAAATATAATAGTTAGAGGTGTGCTTGGGCTGTGGAGCTTGGTAAGCTTGTTCAAAGTATCGTGTCGAGGTCCAAAAATATTAGTGAGCAATCTCGGGAATTTTCGTAGGCTCCAGAAATATATAAATATTGTACGGTAAATATACGAAACGTATATTTATAAAATATAAATGTTTTAAATTTATTATTCGCGATATTAATAGACTATCAAGGTTCGTGTGTAAGCATCGTTCCTTGGCAAATGGTCAATCATAATTGTCGTAGTGATTCACATAATAAGTCATGCATAAAAAAAAAATTGTTCCTCGTAAAAATGGTATTTAATTCACGTAATATCCTTTTATTCAATTATTGATATTTACTAATCGCATGGGAAAATTACGGGATGTTACATTACCTACCTCTTACAGGGAATTCCGTCCCGGAATTCTAGTCTAGGATAGTTGCCACGGGTGTCTAGGGAAAAGATGTGGGTACTTGGTGCGAATCTGGTCTTCGTGTTCCTTAGAAATCCTATATCTCAAGTATAACTTACTTACAACTCAGAGATCATTGTTCCCTTCATTGCATGATTCTTCCTAAATTAGACATAGGTGATCAGGCTATGTATAATTTACGAGTAATAATGCAATGCTTGGACCAATCAACCCGTATGATGTCCGGTCTATTTGTTGGTTCGTAGAGTTTATAAGTTAAACGGTTGATTTCCTATATCAAAGTATAAGTGATTGCCCTAACTTAGTCAATACTTAAATAGTTCGTCGGTTTGGTGTTGCAATGGATTTTGGCCATGCCACAAATAAAATGATAGCTAGAGTAGAAGGAGTGGATAATATGGAATTCAGGAAGAACTAAATAGTACAATAGATGAGGAAATATCACAGCGAGTCGCTTATTGAACAGAAAGTAGACCTAAGTCGTGAGAAAGACGAACACTTAAAGGTGACATCACTTAGTACAACAAGGTGCTTAAGGAAATTTGGACGGTTAAATTCTAAACTTCATCAGTCTGTTGCGTTGTTGAGACCCTGGTGAGCTTCTCCAGCTTCTAGCATATACCCTCTCCCACGAGCGGCTTTGATTTGTTGATCTTGGTTTTGGGGACATTGGTTTTTGTAGTGTCCTTGTTCTCCACATCCAAAATATGTAATCATAGTTTGGCCTTTACAGTCCCTGGCAAGGTGTCCCGGTTTTTTACAGTTGTAGCACTTAGCAGGGCAAGGACTCGAGTGATGATACTTACATCGACTACATAGTGGTTGGGTCCCCGCATAACCTTTGCTTTGTGCTTGTGTTGCCACATATCCTATTGCAGCCCCTTGTTTCCTATTCTGTTGTTGATGGCGATTAGCATTATGGTTTTGGTTGTTATTATAACCTCCCTGGTTATTTTTCCATTTTCCGTTGTTGTTGTTGCGAGGTTTGTTGTTTTTGTTGTTGCGGTGATTGCTGGTGTTGCCATGATGGTTGTTGTCGTGGTGATGGGTGATTCATTTATTATCGACTTTCCTCTTGAGCTCATTGCATTTGACCTCTTGGTCCAATAGCCTCTGAGCAAGTCTCATTGCTGCTTCCAGGGTTGGCGGGTTTGATGAGGTGACATCTCCTTCAATGCTCCTAGGGAGTCCTTCGACGTACTTCTCCAAGGTTTTCTCAAGGTCAGGCACCATCGATGAGCATAGTATCTTAAGTTCCTGAAACCTTCGGTTGTAAGTTCTCTGATCGAGGACAGTATTTCTTTAATATCTTGGTCTTGAATTCAGTCCATGAGAGTTGATATGCTGTCGTTGCTCCTAGAGTCTGAACAATAGCATTCCACCAAGATAGGGCATCTTGCATTAGAGTTCCCGTTGCGAAGCTAACTTTGTTGTTTTCTGAGCATCTATCTCTTTGGAAGATCGTTTCACATCGCTCAAACCATTGGGCTAATTCGAATATCCCTTCGGTACCTTTGAAGTATGTGGGTTGGCATGCTATAAAGTCCTTATAGGTGTAGTAACGAGGTGCGGGTGTCGCGTTTCCAGCCATTTGTGTGCCAGTATCTCTTTGGCGGCTTTGTTCGGTTAAGACGGCATTGACACCATCAGCAATTGCTTGCTGTATCGCTGATGGGGTCATAACTTCGGGGTTTGTTGGCGTAGTGGTTGTGGTTATTCTTCTAGTTCTAGCCATGTTACTATCATTGACAGAAGAAAGACGTATGTTTAGAATTTCATACTGACCATGTTAAGTTAGAATACCTCTAATACAACAAAGAATAGGTTATAGTCATAACAACTTAGTCAATGAGAAATTTAAGTTAAGATGTGTCACATCATGTCAGAACGACAAACATAAATCGATGTCATTACAACATTTATTAATACTTGTTTGAATGTTTACAAAACATCATATGACAAGATTCCTTATTAATAGAACATTGGTTTGTTAAGGTGACCAGTCTCAGATTCATGGTTTTCCTAAGGTTTTGTCCATACGGTTTTGGAGTTCTTGAATGGCAGTGGTTATAGTTTTGATGGTTTGATCTCTTGCTCTTTCCCTAGCTAGGGATTCTTGTAAGGCTTGCCTAAGATACACATTCTCCATGTCAATCCTCTCAATTTCACGGTCCAGGGCTCCCGTCATTATTTCCGTCGAAGTGTTGGCCCCACACAATGCTCCTATAAACTCCATTGATTCCCAAAACTAAGTATTCATCTGTTCAAATACAGCCTTCATAACTAACTGGCCAATTACGAAGTTCTCAATCTCATTTGTAAGAGTCTCGACGTGTTCTTTCAAGCTTAACGTATCTGCTACTACATTAGCTTTTCTTGGGTGATAACGTATCTCACAGTCATAATTGTTGAGTAGCTCTAACTAGTGGCGTTGTCTTAACTTGAGAAACAATTTCATTGAAGATTGTTATTCTATTGTGTTTGGAAAATAATTATTGCTCACATTCTATTGTTCCATGAAAATCTGTGGGGTAACTTACCCATTTAGACAAAAAGTTTGTTTGTAAAAGATATTTAACAATGAGGGTTTCGGATAAAAGTGATAGACGTAGAGAAGGTTGTTGAACTTCAGCTTTTGTTCTGGTGGAAGGTCTAAAGTCTTTCAGTTTGTTCATGTTCCTTGACAAGTTGTCAAAAGAAGGCTTCGATACTAAAAGAACTATTTGGGGTTTTTCTACGCAAAGAACTCCTATGTGGATGTAAGGTTGAATCTCTGAAGGAACTTCTTTCCGTTGTTAATACAAGTATGCTTTTCAAGCTTTTCCTTTACTCTTACTATAGCAGGCACACGCAAAACTCTCTATTTGGCTTTTACTAAAACCAATACGTCTAAACATAAGGCAGGTGCTTTCACGACTTACTAAACGGGGGATCAAAATCTTTACGCAGTAGCGGTGGGCGAAGCGAATGTAGGGGACACAACCTATTCAGGGAAGGAGGATGGACTGGACTTGTTCCTATTCATGGCATGGGTAAAAGCAGCCCTAATGACTTTTAGTGAAGATATGCTTATATGGCACGAAATGCCGATCAAATTCGTCGAACAAAAGATGTGCATTCAAAATTGCCTATAGTACTGCTCTAGTAAGAAGTTCATGGATCTATTGGTAGAATATAGTAGGTGGTGATGGTGATAGCACATGTGGTGCAAGTGGAGGTGGCACAACTGATTCCGGTGGTGGTATGACAAGAGCTGGTAGTGATATAACATAATTTGCTTCATACGGCTGAAGTTGTCGATATATATATATATATATATATATATATATATATATATATATATATATATATATATATATATATATATATATATATATATGTATATATATATATATATATATATATATATATATATATATATATATATATATATATATATATATATATATATATATATTCCTATTTTGGTGAATTGGATCAGGTGATGTTGAAGGGGAAGCCTATAAATCCGATGACAAGACAATAGGGTGGGAATATGAAGACATGGTATTTGTAATAATCCCGATTAGTAAGTATAAGTCATTAGCATAATTATAACATGTTAACATATATATGAAATCATGTAAAAGTAACGTCTCTACCAGATGTTGGAAACACGTAGGCACGGAGGGCATAAGGTGGTATTTTGTAAAAGTGGTCCATTTTAAAAGTGTAGTTATAGTCCAATGTTCAAAACACTTGGTTCTCTATAACTGTAGCTCTGATGCCAATCTGTAACACCTCCAAAATCATCACGTCAGCGGAAGACTTAAAAATGTCAGCGGAAGACTTTTTGGGTGTTACTTCGAGGATCTTTGTCACAATCATAGAAAACGACACAAAAGTGATGCTTTAAAGTTTATTTCATTCAAAATACCAAATATTCGAGACATCAAGATGTTTCATAGTTTAACCAACAAGTTTATTTGAAATGTGTCAAAACGTTTATTTAAGCCCATGCTGGGTTACAAGCCCACTCCGTGCCTTCAAGTTCCTTCTTGAATTAGTTACTTGAGATAAACACATGCTAAAAGTGTCAATACAAAGGTTGGTGAGTTCATAGAGTTTATAGTTTCGAATATCGATTTCCAAAATCAAAGAGTTTATGATTCCATAGAAGTTATAATAACAGTTGATTATCAAATTAAAGTATGAGTAAATCCATAATATTTATAGCTTAAATCGTTTATTTATCAAAATCAGAAAAATGAGTGATTTCCTTAATAATTCAAAAATAGTCCGTTGGTTTGCCCTTCATCGAGTCAACACCGAAATAGTAGTTCGTTTGTCCTAATTAGGACAACACTAAAATATTAGTTTATTTGACCTAATCGGGTCAACACAAAAATAGTAGCTCGTGTGCCAATTATTAGTAGTTTATCCTACTATATAGTGAGCACAGTCTCATAGTTTAATAAAATAGTGGGCTACAACATTGTACGCCCTTAACATCAGTCATTGTAGTGCTACATTATTACCGTTCTATTGCCCTAAGCTCATGACACGCAACGATTAACAGACATCAAAATAACCATAATATTGATGTGAAATAGTGGCCCTCAGGATAGGTATTTACCAGTAACCTATGAAATCAAATAAAGTGCATTTGGTGGCTTTTCCTCTAGCGACCAAATGGGGATTGTCAATCCCTAATAGATCTATTCACAATTATTTACGTTCACCCTGCAAGTGATTAAGGCGCATGGTCGAGGGACTTTTGGTAATAGGAAACTTAGGCAATAGAGATCAAATATAGCATATCGTTGAAAAATCACTCGTAATCATGTCTATAGCAGGTATCTCCCCATGAGATATAAAAATGTGTAAACTAGTAAAGTTTATATGTAATATAGTCCTGTATTTAATTAATGAATACTTGTAAAAGTAAAAACAGTAGTTAAGCATGTATCTCCCACCAAAAATGTTTATAAACCATTGTAAAACAAGTAAGAGTAGGGGCTATGACTCACCTTAGTAGTACAGTAGTAGTGGTAGTAACATAATCTCAACATGCAAGGCAACAGCTTCACACACAACCTAAAAGATATGGTATGTTTTAGTTGATAGTCTAAATCTAGTTTTATCGTGATTATTAGTCATTCAGTTGTTATTAAAACTCGTGTTCGTTTAAATGCTTTAAGTTCAAGAACAAAGTTATATATACATATAACTTGTGAGTAAAATGTGATCGATGTGCGATGGAAAATCATCAAGAATAAGTCGAAGTGTGTAGACGATGTGTTATGATGTCAGTTTAAAAGAAAATGAATAAACGTATTGGTATATATATATATATTGTAAGGAATTATTGAAGATACTGCTGACAGGTTCCTGCGGAAGGCATAGTGACTTTCTGCTGATGACTAGTTCCTGCGGACGTATAGAGATCCTATGGATAGAGTTTAACCGTGGATATAACTTATGTATTTTAGGACAAGATATGTAGAATATCTTTTATTGGTTTATTATTATTCGTTTCTTGTAAGAAAGGTTAGGGTTTCCACTAGTATATAAGGAACCCTAAGTCATTGTAATAGATACAAGTTTTTAGTTCGAGTTTCATTAGTAAAAGTTTATCGATCCATAGAGGATCAAGTTTTAGTATACGTTTGTTTTTATATTCCGCATAATTACAAATTCACAGAGATTATCTCACTTAGTCTAGCTAGTGATTACATTAGTTGGCTAACGATCCATTGGCTCGTGATCTATTAAGGTATAGATCCCTACAAGTGGTATCAGAGCCACAAGATACTCTCTGTAACCTCAACACAAACACATAACTTTTCACTCAGTTTCAATGTCTGACAAACCATCCGGTGATACAACTCTCCCTGAAGCAGGAGCTCTTACTCAACAACTGCAACAGGTTGCTTTCTCAAGTAGCAATGCTAAGCTACCCTTCCTTAGGAAGGATGAGTATGAGATATGGGCTATGAAGATGCAAAACTGGATTGCAAGTGTTGATTATAATCTTTGGAATGTAATTCTTACTGGTTGCAAACCTAAAAAGACTTCAGTAGATGCTGAAGGAGACATTACAATTTTGGATCCTGTTTCTGCTGAAGATATCATTGCTGTTCAACGGGAGCACAAAGCCAGAACTATTTTACTTCAAGCAATCCCTGATGATCACATGAGTGATTTTCACTACATAACAGATCCTAAACAACTTTGGAATGCTATAAAGAATAGGTTCGGGGGCAATGAAGATTCAAAGAGGATGAGATTGAGTAGGCTAAAGCAAGAGTTTTAGGAGTTCAGAATAACTGAAGAAGAGGGTCTCCACAAAGGCTAAGATAGGTTCCAAAAGATTCTGAGTCAGTTGAATCAACTTCTAGCAAGACCTGACAATGAGGAGGTGAACTCTAGGTTTTTAGAGCCTTACCTCCCTCATGGTCTCAGGTTGTCATATCCTTCAAAACCAAAGGAGGCCTGGATTATCTTTCATTTGATGACTTTTACAACAAACTCAGAGCTCTAGAAAGTGACACCAAGGGATATTCTTCATATACAGCACCTGCTTCTCAATCTGCTTTTATCAGCTCAAGCTCTAACTACATGCCACATACTTACTCAAGTCCATCAACTCCCAGTCAAAATCTTCCAATTACTCTTTATCTTTTTCAAGTACTAATCCAATAACAAATCCCAAGATTAGTAATGGGATGGAAGATGTTCTGCATTCGTTTGTTGCTAAAGTTGATAAACAGCAACAACTAGCCTATGAAGACTTTGATCATATTGATGAGCTTGCTCTAGAAGAATTGGATCTGAAGTGGCAGATGGCAATGATCACTCTAAAGGTCAGGAGATTTGAGCAGAAGACTGGAAGAAAATTCCATGTGGATGGAAGAGATGCAGCTCGGTTTGACAGGAAGAAGGTGAAGTGTTATGCTTGTGGTGAAATTGGTCACTTTGCAAGAGAATGCACAGCCAAAAGGGGTGAAGCCAGTACCAGGTATTCAGCATACAAGAAGAAAGAAGTGGAAGCTGGAGAATCAAAGGCCTTGATCACTGCTATAGACACAAGTGTGGACTGGAATGAGCATGAAGATGCTACAAGTAGCTCTCCTCAAATTTCTTGCATGGCTAGTTGTGATGATAGCTTTGGTCTCATGGGAATCTCTCCTCAGGTATCTACTTGTGTGTTGTGATTGTGATTCTAAATATACAACTCTAAAAAAAGGAATATGATGAGCTGAAACCTAAATATAATGCATGTTTTATAGAAGCTGCAACATACAAAGAAGCTTTTAAAACCTTAGAACAACAAAAGATGTGGTTTCAGCAAAACCAAGTGGCATATGAGGAAAAGATTAGAGTTTTAAGTCAAGATTTAGAATGTGCTAGCAATGAATTAAAATTTTCTGAAAAAGAAAAAGCTAGAATTGAATCTGAGAAGAATAGTTTGCAAGAAAAACTTGATAAAGAAGTGACTAGGCATAAAGAATGGTTAATGTCAGGTGATAAATTAGCTAGTTGCTTATATGGTAGTCAAGCTATAAACTCTGGGATAGGTTTAGGGTTTAAAAAATATGTTGGATTAGAGGCAAGGAATGATGTGGGTAAATCTACACAAGCAGGCTTAGCAAATTATGTGAAAGAAGGAGCTTTGCATGCAGTACCAGGACCTATAAGAGGTGTATTTATGCCTACTACCAAAACCTCTGACTTTGATGGTTCACATCATCTCTTTGGCAAAAAGTCTTAAGACTTGCCAAATAAGTCTGATGACCCTTCAAACTTAGGAACACCTAGGCCCACATCCCATAAGATTGACTTACCAGAATCTAAGGAAACCACTGGCATTAGGATCAATGACTCCCCTGACACTAGAAGTATATCTAGTACTGATTCTAACAAATATGTCTCTTGTTCTTCCAGGGACAAGACCTCAAAGACCTCTAGTTATGCCAGCTGTGATTCCAAGACCAAGTCAGACTCACCCAAGTCCTCAATAAAGATTTCTGACAAGTCATCTTACAAGTCTGTGGACTCTGAAGTTGCTGCTGATGAAGTTCTTTCTCAACCAGCTTCTTCTGAAGACTTGTTATTTACTTCTTTTGAAAACAATTCCTTTCAGTGTTTACAAAACAATTCTGTTTCTGATGTTTGTTTGAATAATTCTATGTTTAAGAAGACATCTTTTGGATTTAATAAATCTTATAAGAAAAAAGAAGTGTTTTGTTTGTGGTAGCAAGTTGCATTTAATTAAGGATTGTGATTTTCATGAAAAGAGGATGGGTGTTTCTGTTGTTAATAATAGACCTAGACAAAAGTGGACTAATACCTGCACCAAACCCTCAGTAGCTCCACAGGCTAAGTCTCATGTCAGCAGAATGTGTTCAACTCCTGCTGATTGGCCTATTTATTTTAATAGGTCTGTTTTTAATAATAGATATATGAATGGGAATAGATATGGATCTCAACCATTTAATGGTGTTAATCATTGGTATGAATATACTGACCAAATGTGTATGGGAAGGGGTTCTTGGGATTCTGCTGAAAAGTCCTCAGCAGATTGTTCATGGATATATAAAAGACCATTTAACTACAGGGAATCCAGGAACAATTGTGGATCTAACTCATCATCCTGGGTTCATCAGAAAGATCCACATGGCAGGCTCAAGTCTTTCATGACTTAAGTCTCATTATACTTGTTGTTGTTGTATATTAACTTTCATTGTTGTAGGCACATCCTCTTCTTAATAAAGACTTAGGCATTGTTGATAGTGGCTGTTCAAGAAACATGTCTGGTAATGAAGAGAAGCTGCATGACTTTGTGCCAATTAATGGAGGCATAGTGAGGTTTGGAAGTGGAGTAGGAAGGATCACATGCAAAGGTACCATCAAAACTCCAAAGGTGGATTTTGAGAATGTCTACTATGTGAAGGAACTTCAAGGATTCAATTTGTTTTCAGTCTCACAAATTTGTGACAAAAAGCTTCCTGTGCTTTTCACTGAAGATGGTTGTTTCATTCTTTCACCTGATTTCCAAATGCCTGATGTCAAGCCGGAAGGTGATCTTACATGCTTGGTAGCCAAAGCATCCTTGGATGAATCTACAAAATGGCATAGGAGGATGGCACATGTTAACTTTAAGGTCATCAACAAACTTGCTAAAGATGGACTAGTTCATGGTCTTCCTTCCAAGATCTTCACTAATGAGCATAATTGTGTAGCTTGTAACAAGGGAAAGCAACACAAAGCTTCTTATAAGGCCATTACTACTGTGAGCACAATCTCAGAACCATTGCAGCTGCTTCACATGGATCTCTTTGGTCCTACATCCATCAGGAGTATTGATCATAAGTACTTCTGTTTGGTGATCACCGATGCTTTCAGCAGATTCAGTTGGACATTTTTCTTAGTGACTAAAGATCAAACCTTTCAGGCACTCAAAGAATTTATGGCTCTAGCTGAAAATCAACTTAACAAGAAGATTAAAAGTATTAGATGTGACAATGGGACAGAGTTCAAAAATGCCAATCTAATTGAACTCTGTGGTTTAAAGGGTATTAAAAGAGATTATAGCACTCCTAGAACTCCACAACAAAATGGAGTTGCTGAAAGAAAGAATAGAACTCTTATAGAGGCTGCAAGATCAATGCTTGCTGACTCTAAACTTCCCACTATGTTTTGGACTGAAGCAGTTGGTACTGCTTGTTACGTGTTAAATAGGGTGTTAATTACAAGACCTCACAATAAGACACCCTATGAACTATTGACAGGGAAGAAGCCTACCATTGAACACTTGAAACCTTTTGGTTTTCAGATGACCATTCTGAATACAAGTGATCACCTAGGAAAATTTGAAGCTAAAGCTGCTGAAGGATATATTGTTGGTTACTCAGCTCATAACAAGGCATACAGGGTCTATAATTTGACTGCAAAGAAGATAGAAGAGACTCTTAACCTGAAATTTCTGGAGGATAATGTTAATGTTCAAGGCAAAGGTCATGAATGGTATTTTGACCTTGATTATCTTACAGATTATTTGGGTTATGCAAGACACAAAACTAACCCCTCTGCAGGTATACACGTGTCATCTTCTAACAATGCAGGTACCCTACAGGATGATTCAGACAGTGATTCAGAAGGTGATGAACCCACTATTGTTGTAACAACTCTACCAATCCAGATGGCAGCTCCTCATACCAAAGAAGCCTCTGATGCCAAATCTGCTGATGATGTGGAAAATTCAACCTATGCAGAAGATCTTGCTAGACTCAAAAAGCAAGAACATGCAGCTGCTGAGGAAGCTAAAAGACTTGGTCTTGAATTTGCTAAAGACACTGAAGCTCTTTTAAAACAAGCTGCTGTTGAAGAAAGCAGAAAACCTACTTCTGCTGATGCATCAGCTGATGCAGCTGGTGATTCTGCTGATGGAGGTCCTGCTGAAGGCATTTCTGTTGCAGTTCCTGTTTCCACTGATGTTTCCACAAGTTTTGATGAACCTTATGGCAGGTTTCCTAGTCCCTCAGATCTTGCTAATGTTGAACAAAGTGATGGCATTTTTCAATCCGCATCTTATGATGAAGACCTTGCTCCTACTTTAACCAATCTTGATACCTCCATTGATGTTAATCCTGTTACAACTAAATGGATTAACACCATTCATCCACAAGATAATATACTTGGTGACCCAAATGCCATGGTACTCACCAGAAGTGCCATAAAGAATACCAAGTTTGGGCAATGTTCATTTTTGACATATGTATCCACTCAGAAGAGAGACAACCACACAGATCAGAAGCATTGTTTATTTGCTTGTTTAAAGTTGAACCCACAAGCATTAAACAGGCTTCGAGTGAGCCTAGTTGGGTTGAAGCTATGCAGGAAGAGATGCAACAATTCAAGAATCAAGATGTTTGGATACTTGTTGATCTGCCTGCAGGGAAAATTGCAATAGGGACCAAGTGGATATTAAAATGCAAGAGGGATGCTAGAGGTATTGTGGTCAGAAATAAAGCAAGATTGGTGGCACAAGGTTTCAGACAAGAAGAAGGGATTGACTACACTGAGGTCTTTGCACCTGTAGCTAGGGTTGAGGCCATTAGACTATTTTTAGCCTTTGCCTCATTTATGGGGTTTAAGGTCTATCAGATGGATGTCAAGAGTGCCTTTCTCTATGGCAAAATAGAAGAAGAGGTTTATGTTACTCAACCACAGGGATTTGAAGACCCCCATCATCCTAAAAAGGTTTACAAAGTTGTCAAGGCACTTTATGGACTTCACCAGGCACCAAGAGCATGGTATGCTAGATTGTCTACATTTCTTTTGGAGCATGGATACAGAAGATGAGCTATTGATAAGACCCTCTTTATCAAGAAAAACTCCAGGGACATAATTCTAGTACAGGTCTATGTGGATGACATCATCTTTGGATCCACAAAGGAAGCATGGTGCAAGGAATTTGAAGATTTGATGAAAGGTGAATTTCAAATGAGTGCAATGGGGGAATTAACCTTTTTCTTAGGGCTGCAAGTCAAACAACAACCTGAAGGGATCTTTATTCATCAAGAGAAATATGTTAAAGACATTTTGAAAAAGTTTGACTTTGAACTTTTGAGGACTGCTACCACTCCTTATGAACCACCCAAGCTTAAGAATCCAAATGAGCAAGATGAGGCTGTGAATGTTCATCTTTATAGGTCCATGATTGGATCACTCATGTATCTCACAGCTTCTCGGCCTGACATTACCTTTGCTGTCAGTGCTTATTCAAGGCATCAAGTTACTCCACTGACTTTTCATCTCAATGTTGTGAAGAAAATTTTCAAGTACATTAAGGGCCAACCCAAACTAGGCCTTTGGTACCCCAGGGCTTCACCATTTGTGTTGTAGGCTTACAGTGACAGTGATTATGCTGGAGCTAATTTGGATAGGAAATCCACAACAGGAGGTTGTCAATTTCTTGGAAGAAGACTCATCTCTTGGCAGTGCAAGAAACAAACCATTGTGGCTACTTCTACAACTGAAGCAGAATATGTTGCAGCTGCCAATTGCTGTGGTCAGGTACTTTGGATTCAAAATCAGATGTTGAATTATGGGTTTAACTTTATGAACACTAAAATTTACATTGATAATCAGAGTACTATTTCCATTGTTAAAAATCCTGTTTTTCATTAGAGAACCAAACACATAGAAATTAGGCACCATTTTATAAGAGATGCTAATGAGAAGCATCTAATTCAAGTGCTTAAGATTCACACTGATGATAATGTGGCTGATTTGTTAACAAAAGCTTTTGATGGACCAAGGTTTAATCACTTGGTTGTCAATATTGGGATGATTAACCCTTGAATGCAATGTTTGAGGGGAGGCATAAGCCTCAGGGGAGGCATATGCCTCAAGGGAGGATTGTACATGTTGTATTTATAATAGATTATTATGTTTTCTAGAATTAAGTTTACTAACTTTGTTTTGCAGGTTATTACTAATCTTGTATATTATCATGTGTTTGTTGTGTTTTTTGTGTTCTATGTGAATGTCTGGTTTCAGGTCAGGTTTATGCTGATGTTCAAAGATCTACATTCAGTGGCATTAGATGTAAAGACAATAAAGTAAAATATTATTCTTCATTGGAAAGTTTGGTACAACCAGTACAAAGATCTGTTATCAGAAGGAACACAAAATACATCATTCAACAACAACCAACCACCATCTAACCATCACATCTCCAAGCAACAACCTAATCCATCTTCCTCTTCCCTTTACCCAAGTCCTTTGGGTCTGGCATTTTCTTGTGGATTCCTCTGGATTGCATGTTCTTGTTCCAGAGTTTGGGAGCTGCAAGACCAAGCACCACCTTCAATGGACCCTTCTTTCTACGTGAGGACTGTGGCTCTTCAGGGACAGAGATTCTTCTCATATCTGCACAGACTCTTTCCATTTCACTTGTTAAGAGTGCAGTAACAGGGGTGAAATTAGGGACAACCATAGCTAGAGGAGTTGGTGTTTCCTTAGCCTCAGTGGTTTCTTCGGATGAGGTAGGAGTTGGACACAACTCTGACAGACCATCATTCAAGTAGTAGTATGATCTTTGTATTTGAGGTATGTCAAAGGTAGAGTCTGATGAATCAGAGGAGATGTCAATGACATTGGGGGATGGCTTCATGGTGTGAATGTGTGAAAGACTTTGGGATATGTTGTTTTTTTTGGAATGGTGAGTTGATTATGATTTGAAGACTGCTTTTAAAGACTTGATTTGGGCTTACTGGGAATTAATGTAAGTTAATGGGAGGTAGTTGAGTCAGTAGCAATTACTAAGTGTGCAAGTTGTCCACTTAATTGGATTCTTCGGATGAAAGTCAATGGTTTGACCAACATGCTGCTGATACTGGTTATTTTGTTGTTAAGTGTGTTCCTGCTGATGGCTTAGTCAAGTTCAAATTGTTCAGGGGAATGCTAATCAGAAGAATTAAAACATGTAATAATAAAACAAGGCAACTTTTATTAATTCTTCAGAAGTACAATACAAGATTGTGATATAAAAGATTAACAACAAAGTTCCTATTCTACTTTGCCCTTGCCCTTGCCTTCCACAGTCTTCTCTTTGCCTTTATTGTTGATTTTGAAGAGTCCTTGCCACTGAGGACAGGGCAAACCTAACACAACCTTTCTGGTCTTTGGCAATGGGGAATTCACTTTTCTTTTTCTTGGACGAGATGACTGAGGTTTCTCAGAGGTTGTAGGGTTGTATATTGCATCATTATCATCAGATTCCTCATCCGAAGAAGTGAAGAAGATCAGAGACTCCTCAGGATTGGGAACTCTGTTTGCCCTCTCCAACTCATTCCATCTTCTCTCCATCTCTCTCTAGTACTCAGGATCATCAATTTCAGAGGGATATGGTGGAAGATCTTCTGAAGATGATGAACTAGGAGCAGGCACATCATGTTTCTTCTTCCTGGCTTTTTCTTTTGTGAGATCACGGGGAAGTGTTGGCATATGGAGTGGTGGTGGAGATCTTAGTGAGTCATAAGTATCTGATGATTCAGAAGAAAGGTTGATGATGGATTGATTGGAAGCCATGAATGGATTCTTATCTGCAATGAGATGTTCTTGATATAGTATTCTGTTGTATAATTTTTATTTTCTTTCCAGTTTTAGTAAAAAAAAAAAAAAAAAAAAAAAAAAAAAAAAAAAAGGAAAAAACTAACCTATTTGTATAGTTTTGTGTATGTTGTATGCAGGTCTGGTCATCAACTTGCCTGATGTTGATTATTCCATCAAAAAGTTGGCTAGTCCAAAGGGTACAGCTTTGGTAAAGACTCATCAAATCTGTTGATAGCTGTAATGGTTTGCTCAAAACCATAGGGTTTTCAACTCACCCATGCTTTGTTGCTGAGTAGTTGAAATGGTTGTCAATTGACCATGGATTTTTCCTTTATGGATTCCAAATAATTGGCTAGCCCACATGTATATGGCTTGTGGTAAAGGCTGTGGAAAACCATATTTGGTATTCAATTGACCAAGATGATAATTCATCAATAATTGACTAGTCCTGAGCAAACGGCTACAGGTAAAGACATATCAAATCCATTTATAGCTGATGATTTGCTAAAAATCATGTGGTTATTAGTGTAACTTTGAACACTTGGCTACTCCAGTAGTGATGGCTACTGGTAAAGAGACATCAAATCCATTATTTTCAACGATTCACCTCTCACAGGAGTTTACACACCCGGATGTGATGAGAATAGTATGAAACTTATATGTTTTGATGTACATTTTGTCTTGTGTTGCTGCAAAGAATGGTGCTTTTCAAATTGGTTGCTGATCATAGAGATTCTGTTTATGAAGATTCTTTGCTGCTGATGTTCATCCTCAATCCTCTGGTTTATGTTATTGGCGATCTATCAAGAAATCTTGAACTTAACTGTGTCAAATTCAAGATTAGGGGAGGATTGGAAGGAATTATTGAAGATACTGCTGACAGATACTGCTAACAGGTTCCTGTGGAAGGCATAGTGACTTTCTGCTGATGACTAGTTCCTGCGGACGTATAGAGATCCTACGGATAGAGTTTAACCGTGGATATAACTTATGTATTTTAGGACAAGATATGTAGAATATCTTTTATTGGTTTATTATTATTCGTTTCTTGTAAGAAAGGTTAGGGTTTCCACTAGTATATAAGGAACCCTAAGTCATTGTAATAGATACAAGTTTTTAGTACGAGTTTCATTAGTAAAAGTTTATCGATCCATAGAGGATCAAGTTTTAGTATACGTTTGTTTTTATATTCCGCATAATTACAAATTCACAGAGATTATCTAACTTAGTCTAGCTAGTGATTGCATTAGTTGGCTAACGATCCATTGGCTCGTGATCTATTAAGGTATAGATCCCTACATATATATATATATATATATATATATATATATATATATATATATATATATATATATATATATATATCGTTAAAAATTGATTATAGTTACTAATTATATAACGTATATAAAATAAATGTTTTATATTAAATATGTGTATTTATATATATAAAATATTAATATTATTTTTATAAAATAATATTACAGAAAATCCCTTCAAGTTTTACAAATATTACCTTTTTAATCCTAATGACATAAACTTTACACCGTTAGTCCAAAGTTATATATATTCACATTTCAGGTTCAAAAGTGTCGATATTTACATTTATTACTTCTATGTTTTAATAATTACAGTTTATAACTCATAAATTCAGATTTGACAGTTTCTACCCAAAGTTTGCAACTTTGGCAGTTTTAGTCCTCGGTTATGAAATTTTTGCAAATTTAGTCCAAAAATCACCAAACTTGAAATTTAACATTTTAACTTTTTCTAAAAGTTCAGAATAGCTTAATTACTTTATAAAAACTGCTTATTAGCTTAAAAAGTCCTTTTTACACTTAATGGGCCTTAACGAGTCTTAACTAATGCCCATTAACGTTTTGAGATCCATTGAGCTTACGAAAGGTTTGTGCCTGGCTTTGGGCTCATTTTAATGTTCTAAAAATGTTAGAGTAGAGCTTATAGAATCAGCTTATCGAATAAGCTTAAAAACAGCTTATCGGGCTTCCAAGCCCAATCGTTATTCAGTTAAGGTTTTCAAACAGTTTTTGGTCGATCAAAAGAGGTCGAGTATAAGGTCTAAACAAGTTTATATGGTCAAATAAAAAATGTTCCCTAGTTGTTTGCCAGGTTTTTAATGAGGTTGAACTATAAAATATATATGTTATGGGTTTAGGTTTCGAAATAACGAGGCCAAGTAAACGATCAAATTTCATTTCTGAAACAGTTTCTAGGCCAAAAATATTCTAAGTGTTTTCAATTATTTCGAATGGGTTAAGACCACTTCTAATCGTGACGTTTTTATTAAGTAGATGTTATTTTTAGATCAAAAACTTTATGTAACTTGTTTGTTAGCATATTAAATATATAGGAGGTCAAATAAAAAGTATAGGTCGTGTTCATTATTTTAGAGTTATATATAGTAAGTGTTTGTGCAAAACTCGTAAAATTGTATGTCTAAAAATAGAAAGATGGACCAAGGTCTTACCTCACCTCAAATGGTGGTGTAAAACATTACGTGAGGATCGTGTGAGGGTACGTGAGCCTTGTGGTTCACTTCACGTTCCACCAAGGGTTCAAGAGAGGTCAAGCTTGGAGTCTTAGGCTTCTTTGAGTCGTGGTACTCTTGGGCAATTCATTCGTCCTTCAATACTTCTTCTTTCGTTATTATTTTGTGTAGAGTGGTACGTATAAGCGTATGTAACTACTGAGCTTGCATGTGAAGACTTATATAGTGAGCTTTTGGAGGTGTATACAAGGTAGGTTCTTATGAGATGGAGTGTTAGATTGAATGGTTTGCATGTTGCCTCTCCTAGTACCCAATCGAGTCTAACCAAGTCGTATGAACACAAAGAGGGTGTAAGAGCTAGCTCATGTTCATTCTTGACACTTACAAGATATGTATATTTGGTTTTGTGGTGATTGGTGAGCATGGGAGGTTGGTGTAAGACTTTGCACATGGGTTACTTAGGTTGTATTTGAGGTAGTAGTATTCATGTTTGGGTCCAGGTCGTATTTTATAGATAGCAGCCTGGAATTGCGTTTTTGGTTCAAAATCTCGCGATTTTCGACGTAAAACATTATTTCAGACAACTTTCATGTTTTACACTTTTCCTGGTTCGGACCAGAAGAGCCTTAAAATTAGGATTTAAATTCGTTACAGAAAGTTGGTGGTTTGTTAGAATTTATACGAAGTGTCATTACTATTTGTGTTAATTTGAGATGAAACGTGTAAGGTGCCTTAATTTGATCAATATTCTAGTATAGTAATTATATTTAAAAGTTGATAAGAATTGTCTTTCATGGTTCTTAGAAGCATGGAAACTAGAGTTGTGAAATAAAAGGGATACGCCGTGTGTAAAAGTTATAATCAACTGAGCTAAAGCAAACATGTACTTGTGACTTGTAAATATAATAGTTAGAGGTGTGTTTGGGCTGTGGAGCTTAGTGAGCTTGTTCAAAGTATGGTGTCGAGGTCCAAAAATATTAGTGAGCAATCTCGGGAATTTTCGTAGGCTCCGTAAATATATAAATATTGTACGATAAATATACGAAACGTATATTTATAAAATATAAACGTTTTAAATTTATTATTCGCGATATTAATAGACTATCAAGGTTCATGTGTAAGCATCATTCCTAGGCAAATGGTCAATCATAATTGTCGTAGTGATTCACATAATAAGTCATGCATAAAAAAAAATTGTTCCTCGTAAAAATGGTATTTAATTCACGTAGTATCCTTTTATTCAATTATTGATATTTACTAATCGCATGGGAAAATTACGGGATGTTACAATTTACGATATATATACCCTTATGCATGAAATTTTTTTCAAAACTATTCCTAAATGCATGTAAACTATATTTTTATGTAACAACTAACTTACCTAGCTTATGTTTAACTAATATTAGCTTATTTAAGTTATCAAAATGAGCTTAGGATTTATATAAAAAGGGCTTATAGCAAATGATTTTGACGAAGGCTTAGGCAAGGGTTCCTATGGTATCTAAGGCATCCTAATTGATGCGTGGCTTTGCAACCTTGCAAAAGGTTTTACCTCTAAAGGGATCTCAAGAGGCTTGCAATCCCCACTAGGCAATGTACCTTACTTATGTAGTATAGTATAGTGCCAAGTACCGGGGATTGATATTCTACTTGGGGAATAGTGTCGTTAGGATAAAAAATTAATTAAACTAGGTCTAGAGGTGAAGGATAATTGTTTTTGTATTTTAATACTTAATGGAAAGCAAGTAAAAATCTTGGGTATTGGAAGAGTGGGCGGAATTAGTTGCTAGTAAACTAACCCAAATAACTACAAATGCAATGAAAATAAAATAACAAGAAAGTAAATATAGAGAAAAACAATAATAATAAAAACGTGTTTACTTATATTTCACTACTCCCTAGCTATCTTTCATTAATTGAATAGTTTTTTACAATTGCGTGGATGACGGGTTATATTCCTTAATACCATTCGTGAGGCTGTGTACGATCTTCCCCAACTCTACATGTTTCTACCTCTTCCTATGTCAAGCCGACAACTAGCTCCTAACATGGCCTCATTAGTAGTCACTCATCCATTAAATACAACCATTAAAATCGTAGTACACATCTGATTCATGTTTCTCAAGACGTTCAAGCATGTTACGAATTGGAAGTCTGCCAGTTTTCTTAAGCCTAACATCAAATTCATTCATCCATTACAATTAATAACAAGCAATCAACCAACAATCAATAGCTAGCTTTCATTAAATCTAAGTGTTAGGTCACCATTTTGTAAACACAAGTATGATTTAGAAAGAAATAAGATGAGAAATGAGATTGGTTGATTATGAAACAATATGAAAGGTGAGAGTGCAAGAGTTTCCTTAAGATAATCAAATAACCAACAAATGAAATGTTTACATAAGCTCTCTATTTATAAGGGAGGAGATAGGGCAACACTCCCTTCCTCCCTTATCTCTTAATTTCGTGGGCTTTAAGGCCCATAGGGCTTTAACACATAAGCCTTGTAACATAAACTAAATGAAATAAAAACTAAAGCAACCTATTACAAAATGTAATGACCGAGACTTGACTAAATACAAAAGTATGATCCCAACAATCTCCCCCTAAGGGTCGGTCATCACGGTTGCTTGACGTCTTCATCTTTGTCGTTGACTTGTGACAAGTAAAACTCTAGACGTCTTCAAAAATGGTTGAATGATAATGAATATACTTTGCTCTTTGTCTTTGTTCTTTGGTGATGATGTAGTGATGGTGTTATAAAGTAATCTGCCGTTCGTCACTCCTGCGTCTGTGGTGGTTGTCCGCCATTCCAACATACTCATACATCTTTGGACTTAGACTTTCACGTGCAAGAAGTTCCTTTTGATACATTGAGATCTTAGTCTTTATACTTTGTAGATTCTTCTTATTGTCGTAGAATCTTTCTTGGAACTTTGTGTTGCTAAGATCTTTAGGGGAGCTATCTTTGACTTCAAGATGTATGTATGAGCATGTTGGAATCTACCATCATGGAAGTGAGGTACCTGCGAGTAAACAGTTAGCAATAAAACAACCGGTACTTACAGATAAGGAGTTAGAGTTCATCAACAGCATATTGTGAAGACTCTCTCTAATCCTTATCCAGGCCGTTCCCATATCAGATACTCCCGAAGGAGCTTACGAGACCTACTGAGTAGCTCAATGACTGGGTGAGTCGCTGGGGATCACTCCACGACTGTAGACCGTAATGGAACCACCGCAAACACTAAGCGTAACCCTTGTGGGGTTATCGAAGTGACCTGCTGTCAGGGCTGCTTGATGTTGACCCTGGCAGGATTTTCGTTCAATCATTGAGAAATACATAAGTAATCCTCTCATAAACGTTCTCGGCAGATTGCTAAGATCTGCGAAGGACTCGATAATTTACAGCTGGTGTCCATTGATGTAGAACACCAGTTGTAGAAATACTAAGTGTTCCTAAGAGATCTTTGATGTATCTCGAGGCTCTAGACTCAATAAGTGCACTCCTAGGTTTCCTATGCGGAGACTAGGGAGGGGTCTCCTTCTTCAATATCAACCGTCTCTAAGAGATAGGTCGATAGATTACACAGGTTCCCCGTGAGAATGAAACAAGCTCTTTTAAGAGAACTTGAGTGGTTAAGAAGGTTTAGTGCATTGCGTCACTGGGTCCATGACGACTTAATCTTCAATACCGGTGTTGTCTTTTGCAACAACCAGTAGCATACGTATTGAACCCGGTGTCTGCCCTAAGGTTGAATCATATGGAGGGCTATTTCTTTTCACCCTTTTCTTTACTTTTCTTTTTAATTCTTCAACTCCTTCTTTCCCTTTCATTCTTTTCTCCTTTTTTCGTATCATACCTAAGGACTTCTAATTGTAACTATGGGAGATGTCCTTGGGTAGATCCCTCCGGCTCTGGCGGATCATAGGACGGATATTCCTATCTTAATCACCTTATAACTCCGACAGTAGCCAAGAAACCTTTGATTGAAAATCTCTCAAAGTGTTTGTGATAATCAAATATTTTGGTTAACACTTTGAGAGTTTTGTGTACACTTTTGAAGGGCTCCCCCTGCACATGTGCTCATAAGTGTTTAATAAATTTGCACATGCGGGAGGAGCAAGCATTTTGAATTGATCCACTTTCCGTGAACAAGACCGATTCGAGACACGCTTACATCACTAGTTAGACTAGCTTGAAGTTATTACCCAGCCTGATCAAGTTCACAGAAAGTTTCTCGAGACGGTACATTTCTACTAAGACATATCCTTTTCGAGACACGCTTACGTGGTTAGTTAAAGAGGTACATTGTCAGCCTTTAGGTGACAACTAGCTCTAGTAACTAACTTGATGTTATTACCCGTCGAGGATAAGTCCTTTCGATTTTACTAACTTTTTATTGTCTTGTCAATTCCTGGGTCAATACTGAGTCTAGCTCGCACATGATACAACGTTTAAGCTTTGGCTTCGTATATTTTAATCACTTTTTCATTTTCTCCCCCTCAAAAATAGCATATAAAATGATGTTTTTGATAATCTTTAGATTAAAATATGCCTTTTGAGTCTTACGGGGAGATTCATCAAGAACTTTTGATTTTGAGCAAAGTAATTTTTGTTTTGACAAGTGCTCCCCCTCAACAAGTGCTTAGGTCTTATTGAGGTGAAATACTTGTCCTTTTGAGCAGAATTATGAAAAATCATAAATGTTTGATTAATTCTACTCAAAAGTAAGAAGCCTTCGCTCCTTATATATAGGATTGAGTCACTGATGCGTACCTCAGGGTCCTTTCTTTACAAGTTCGGGTTGTGCACTGTAATGCGTACACAAACCATTATGAAGTAAATTATTGACAAATCAAATCAAATTCTTACAATGATCTACCAATCAGGTCTCTGAAATGTCAACACCGGAAATTTCTGTCTGCCTCCCACATAACTTTCCAACCTTCCAAACTGATCCCTGCGCTTCAATCTGTTCTCAATCCTTAAGATGAATCTGCGAGCATCCCTGGCTTCATTGGTGTTCCACCTTTTGGATTTCCCCTGTTCTATGTCATTGATTCTGCCTTTGATCCTATCTCTGATGAACTTCAGGGTTTCATCACAGAATTTATGAATTTCTTCATAACCCATAAAGCAGTTGCGACCGTTAATATTGCGGTAGGTGAACCCAAATGGACGTCTGATTAGGGAGTATTGAGGTAGATGTTGAAGGTCGGGGATGTCAAACAGGTTTGGTTTGGTGAGATTGAGCTTCTTCTCATAACTTTCTACTCCCAACTGAAGATCTTCAACTCTTTCTCTTATGACAATCTGCCTGATGAAGATTAGAAGAGCTTGGATAAAGGCAAGCTGCATCTCTTTAGGCAAGCCACAGAGTTTTCCTTGAACTTTGAGCAGGTACATGTCTTCGATGTCGTTGAGACGTAGTCGTGGAAAGTCGGACTTGGAAATATCGTACTCTTTTTCATCAAGTCTTTTCAGTGTGATTTTACTGAGGAAGGGGTACCCAAAGAAAGTGACAGTCGAGATGAATTGAATGGAGACTATCTTCAGATCACTTTCTACATCACCCATCGTCTGATTAAGTCTGCTGCTTCGATAATACTGTGCCCGGTTGTTTGGCTAATGATGTATGTCGTAAAGAGCATTCCGGTCATATTCAACAATTTTGTCAACGAATAATGCTGAAGCTTCTTCTTCTATGGCATTGTTGAGATATCGAGCTGCAGGGAGAAAGGCGAGTGAGGTAACGTACTTCCTCTCAATCTTGCTGCCAAGTTTCAGAAACTCCAAGTCTGTGTTGTAGAAGAACTTGTATGGGATCTTTGGTTCCTTAGGCTTCCCAATCATCGGTAGTGGTTTGGACCAGTCAGTAATGTAAGGTGCGGTTTTCTTTGTGATCGGATCGACATATGATTCAGGATTGATCCAGTCAATATTGCTTGACATAGCTCGAGCAATATTTTCCAGATGGTATTCAAGCTCGATTGAGTTAGCAGACCTATCTTTCAAAAGATTGAAAGCATCATTCTTGATTCTTCGCAGCTCTTTCTTATTCATCTTTTTCATCTTAAACCTTTGCTGAATCATTTGAGCATATTCCACCGTTCGACCATCTTGAGGTTCATGATTGTCTTCCAGTGGTGGTTGCGAATTGATCATCTTCTCATACCAGGAGTATTCAGCACTATTGTCTTGATCTAGCCAGCTAAGGACTGTTTTAGGTTTCTTTGGTTCGGTGCCTTTAGATGAGGTGTCTGGTTTGGGTTGATGATGCTTTCCTTTCTTATCTTTCTTCTTCTTCTTAGGAGACGGTTCTGGAACTTCATCGGGTTGAGGTATGTCATCACCACCAGTGTATTCGAAGTGGTCGTGTGCCTTGGGAGCAGAACCTGATGCCTTTGGTTGTTGTGAGGAAGTTGTTGTGGTTGGGGGGATGACCGGTGTATGAGATGAGGGTCCTTCGGCTTGTTTTTGTTTCTTTGCCTGAGAATTCGGATCCCTGTCTTCATCATCTCTTTGACGTTTCAGCTTATCGGCCTCTGTGTTGCAAGTATCTTTGTTCATCTTGTCTTTTAATGCTTCCAGGACTTTGGCTTCTTCATGAGTCAAGGTGAACTTGTTTGCCAGCTTTTCTAAGAGTTGGGCTTCCAATTCATCCAGAGATAGCCCTGGTAGTGGAACAGTGGACTTGTCAGCTTGAAGAGTGAATGTGGTTGATCGGATCACTTTCTTGACTGCTTGCTCTGCGAACTTGGTGAGTTCGTCTCTCATGGGTGCCAGCAGATCTTTCAACTCAGCAACCAGGTGTTGTGCCATATATTCTTGTGCTTGAGCTGCTAGTGCGGCTTCCAAGTTCTCCTGTACGTCTTTAGCTAAGAAAGTATCAACTTTGTCTTGCAGCTCTTGGACGTTCGAGTTCAGCTTCGTCAATTCAGCAACTTGGGTTACAAGTGTTGCAACCTGATCTTCCAATCTGCTTCTCTTCTTTTCATGTACTCTTTTGAAAGCTGACTTGAGTAACTTTGATGCAGCAGAGGCTTTGGTGCTTGGTTTCTTGATAGATTTGTCATGTGTAGATTCAGATGCAGGAGGTGATGACTGTGTGGATTCAATGATGGTGGTAGAGTCTTTGTCATCTCCTTTCTGTGGTTCGGGTTGTTCAACTTCCTTGACTTTGGCTGCTTCTTCTTTCAACCTTTGTTCTTCAGCTTTGGTTTTAAGCCTTAGTTCTTCAGCAAGCCTGGCTTCTTCTTCTTTCTTTAACTTTTCTTCGTCCAGCTTGGCTGCCTCTTCTGCTTTCCTGCTCTCTTCCATTCTGATTGTTTCTTCCAGTTTAGCATGAGCAATCTCTTCAAGCCTGGCCTCTTCAGCTTCTTGTTTTCTTTTCAGTTCCTCTTCCTGAGCCCTTTCTCTGAGCTCCATTTCTTCCATAGACATAAGCCTTGGAGCATCAGTATCCATGGGATCTCCCTCTTCTTCCTCTCCCATAGTCATTTCAATGTCGGTGGGAGACACTGAGGGATTGTCATAAACAACTAAGTCTGTGGCGATCCCTGTGGTAGGCTCAGGAATGTTGCTTGATCCGCCAGCTTCGGTGGTCTGAGAGAACACTGGAGGTGGAGGTAGATCAGCATTGAATGTATCAATTCGGCTGTGGAGGAGACCTAGGTTGAGAGCCCTTTCATTTTCTTCTTCGACTGAAAGGCCTTCAGTCTCATGTTCAGCAGATACTGGTTGTTTCATCTTTTCTCTTCTAATCCTTTCTTCTTCCAAAATCGTCTGAGCTTTGGTGAGTGGTCGTTGATAGAGATGTGCGGGGGATTCAGCATGATCAGCAGATTCGTCAATAATCTTATCCCAATCTTCGAACGTCAAATCCTTATCGTCAATTTCATCAAGATTGACTTTCTTGGTGATATTGGCATAGGCTTCACTGTAAATAGGACCTTCGTCGGATTCGGTTTGTTCAGAGTCAGCAGGTTTTGGAGAAGGTTGTGGTGAGGGAAACCACCCAGGTTCAGCAGTTGGTTTCTTTGCAGGAATTCTGATCTTAAGTGATCCCTTTTTCTTAGGTTTGGTCTTGGTAGAACTTTCTGAGCTGCCAGATTTGCTACCTTTCTTTTCTTTCTTCTGCATGTATGACGGTAGAACAACTTCGTCCAAGAACCCAACTTTATCTGCTTCAAGAGCTTGAAGGTAGTACTTGTAGTTATTGCATTCTTGAACCTTCTTAGTCAGGAGGCAATCAGGAAGTTTCTTTCCTTGTTTCCTTGTACTAGTATCCATTCTCTTGATGACCTTAAGTGTGTCCTCATTCCTGTATGTGTGCTGAAACTCATCATTCAGTCTTTGAGGTATGTCATCATATTCATGGAGGAAGCTTGCAATGAGAAGTTTGGTGAAATGGACGAATGGAATATTGGTCGTCTTGTGTTGTATGTGCCACACAATGTCTTCCCAGATAATGCTGGCATAATCAACATTCTTGACATTAGCAATAGCCCAAAACAGCTTGAGATGTTGGAGCTTAGGGTGTTCATGGCCTGTGTCTCTGCCAGATAGTGACTTGGCAATGATAATGTAGAGAGTTATCCAAGGCTGTGGAAGAAATCTGATATTGACCTTAGAGTGCCTAGTCATTACCTCTTCAGACTCATCATACCCAATATCTCTCAGCCATTCAATCAATTCTTCTTCACTGGGAACTTGGTCATATTCTTCATTAGGTTCAAGTTCGGGAAGTCCAAGAACACTACGGAGAAGATCCTTGTCGACCGTGACTTGTCTCATGTGAAGCATACAATTAAAGGATTCTTCAAGGAGGTCCAAGTGGAGTGTGTGCCAAAACTGATGTATGTAGAAGCATGCCACTGCAGCAGATTTGGTGAGTAGAACTTTGCACGGGTGATAGATAAGAGCATCTACCGCAACAAGGCAAGAAGACTCATTGCATGTAATGTTGTTGAAGTTGACTCTCAGATTGTTCTTTCCTATCTTTCTGGAGTAGTTCTCAGGAAAGGTGTCTTCCCATGCACATATGGGTTCAGGTTCAGGTCCATAAGGAATGTCATTGTGTTCTGCCATCTTGTTTGATCATAAACAATCACAAACATAGCAATGATATACTTTGTTAGCACAGACATTCAATTACTAGATTATGAACACATTATTGATTGATCAGTGGGTGTTTGTGTGTGAAAAACTTTTGTTATATGACAAACTTATGTTTGAATCACATGATAGAAACTTATAACACTTAAGTTACAACATGAGTTCATCACTACAAGAGGTTACACATTGGAAATATTACAACACTTAGAAAATTTCATGAATTTGACAAGTTTACGCGTAAGTAAAAAAATCTACGCATAACTTATATTACGCGTAGGAAATGAAATTATGCGTAGGTTTAATTTCTACGCATAACTTTATATGTTACGCGTAAGTTCAACTTCTGCGTAGGCTTAATTTTACGCGTAGGATTAAATCTTAGGCGTAAGATTAGAGCTTAGGCAAAGAATTGAACTTTGAGCGTAAGATATAACTTGTGCGTAGGTTTAAACTTATGCGTAAGATCATGACTTACGCGTAAGAAACAACTTAAGCGTAAGTTATTCTTTTATGCGTAAACAATGTCTTATCCAAGACAATGTTTGTCTGCGTGTCGAATCTTACGCGTAAGATTCAATCTTACGCGTAGGATGAATATTTTGTGCGTAGAAATGCCTTTTTCCAGAAAAATCACCTTTGAAATTCGAGTTGTATGTTTCCTGAAAGTGTACAAACATTACCACTGATCAATAATTAACCCAACACACTTAATTCACACATTTAAAGCGTAAACATGCCAAAATCCAACTTAACGCGTAAACACGCATGAACAACTAATCACAATCACAATCAAACATGAATCTGGGTATGTCTAAGCATAGGGCAAATGTTTCTGACAACATAAGGATCATATGGTTCAAATATAAACACAAATCATCTACAGAATCTCAAGATGAAATCTGCTAGTGTCATACGAACCCTAAACCTTAGATTTAAGAACTAAACCTGATTAAGATTCAATTAAACCAGATACAAATGATCCTAGGCATACACAAACACTATCCCCATCACTAATTACAATCCTAATGCTCAAACTCAAGAAACCCCAAATCCTACGTATGAACCCTAATATCAAACTCGATCGATTAGTGTATCTGGGTGTGATTGGGGTTAAGAGACATGTTGATAATCATCCAAGGACCATTTCCCACTAACAAAATCAATTATAAAACAACTAATCTCTAGGTTCTAATTTTACACACAACTCAAAAAACAAATTAAACGATTGTGATTGATTGAGCCGTTGGATTGTTATGAAAATTAAAACCCTTGTTAGCAATAATGATCAAAGCATGTTATCACTTACAGATTCGAAGATGGATGATTAGATCAAGAGAATGATTGTGGATCGTTAGATTGATTAGGTGAAAGTGTAAATGCTATTTGCAGGTGCAGTAAATGTGTGGGTCAAGTGAGTTTTGACCAATAGTTAAAACAAGTTTAAAAACTTGACACAATTAGTCCCTTAACCTTAACTAACATTTATTCTTAATGCTTTTAAACACTTAATCACATGTAACTTTCGTTAGTTAACACCAAGACATGATAAGAACAACTTGTGCTACTCCCCCTCGACCTTAGACCGTAGTCAAGACTGAAAAATTAATTATTTTGGTCAAGGAGAGTAACCCGAAACACTTATTGAATCAACACATATGATAAAAATGTATTTATTTTATTTTTTTATTTTTTTTTGGTAAAATGCAAGTATAAAAGACAAAATATCTTAGAGAAATTTGAAAAACATGACTTTTCCTCCCCCTCAACACTTGTTTTAAATAATTGAAGACATTTTTATAAAATAGTGTTGAGAGAGGTGGTTTATACTTGCATTTTTTTTTTTGAAAGTCCAAAAAAAATCTTTTTGAGTTTTTGATTGGTTTTATATTTTCGTATTTTGTTTTTTAAAAAATATTTACAAAGATAGTTGTGATGTTTGACGATCAATTGTATTTTAAAAACTTTTCCAGATCCTCTGGAGTCAAACATCGCATACCAATTTGGTGAACTAGACTAGCAAACCTTGATGGTGCTAAAGATTTGGTAAGTAAGTCCGCCAATTGGTACTCAGTCCCAACAAAATAAAGTTCAACGGTACCCTTTTCCACATGCTCTTTGATGAAGTGATATCGGAGATCAATGTGTTTGGATTTGCAATGATGTACGGTGTTGCAGGAGATAGCAATTGCACTTTTGGAATCACAGTAGATGGGAATCTTGTTGAATAGGTAGCCATAATCCTTAAGTTGTGATCTCATCCAAATGACTTGAGCACAACAGGCGGACATGGCTACATATTCAGATTCTGTTGACGACAATGATGTGCAGTCCTGCTTCTTTGATTGCCATGACACAAGTTTGTCTCCGAGAAATTGTAATCCACCAGATGTGCTTTTGCGTGTGTCTAAACATCCTGCATGGTCAGCATCTGAAAAAGCAATTAGTTCAAAGCCAGAATCCTTCGGATACCAGATTCCCAAGTTAATGGTTCCCTTTGTGTATCGAAGGATTCTCTTGACCTCACTGAGGTGTTTTTCAGTTGGTTTGGACTGATAACGAGAGCACATGTAGACAGCAAATACTATATCAGGTCTACTAGCTGTGAGATACATGAGGGACCCAATCATACTTCGGTATTTGGTAGGGTCAACGGGAGTCCCATGTAAGTCAGCATCTAGTTTTGTGGTATAGCCCATCGGTGTATTATAAGTATCACAACTCATCATCCCATGTTTCTTTAAAATTTCAAGAGCATATTTGGACTGATTTATAAAAATTCCACGGGGTGATTGATGAACTTGTAGTCCTAGAAAGAACGAAAGTTCACCCATCATGGACATTTCAAAATTATCTTTCATTAATTTTGCAAAATCATTAGAGTAATTTCTTTTTGTTGAGGCAAAAATGATGTCATCGACATATATTTGAACAACAAGTAAGTCCTCCCCATAGGTTTTTATAAATAGTGTGGGATCCACTGATCCTTTAGAAAATTTATTGGCCAGCAAGAAAGTGGACAGTTTGTCATACCATGCCCGTGGGGCTTGCTTGAGTCCGTAGAGTGCCTTTTTGAGTCGGTAAACGTGGTTAGGACGCTCAGGATCAACGAAGCCTTCAGGTTGACTAACATAAACTTCTTCACGGAGTTCTCCATTAAGAAATGCGGTTTTCACATCCATTTGGTAAACAACCATGTTCCTGTGTGCAGCATAGGCCAAAAAGATCCGAACCGCTTCATGTCTAGCCACTGGAGCAAAGGATTCAGCAAAATCTAGTCCTTCCAGTTGAGAGTATCCTTTCGCTACCAGGCGTGATTTGTTACGTATGACAGTTCCTTCAGCATCAAGCTTATTCTTCCAAATCCATTTTAACCCGATGACAAAGACTCCGTCAGGTCTTTCAACTAATTCCCAGACTTCTAATCTTATGAATTGCTGAAATTCCTCTTGCATAGATTCAATCCAGTTGTCATAAGTCATTGCATCTTTAATGTTCTTAGGCTCTTCGTGACAAACTGTGAGTGCATAGATACAAGTTTCTCCATCCGTGTGAAGTCGTTGTCTTGTCATAACAGGTGCATCTGGATGGCCAATAATGTGAACTAGTGGATGGTCTCGAGTCCATTTGTGTGTGGAAGGGTGTAGTTGATAGGTATCTCGCATGTTAGCAGGATCCAAATTGCGTGTTGACGACTCATCTATATCAGGAACAATAGGAGCTGGTGCAAACGGATTAAAGAACGCATCAGGATCATGCTCTGCGGGTTGTGGAACTGATAGTGGTGTGGGATCTTCAGCTGAATGGTGGGAGTTAGAAACAGTTTGTTCTACTGTAGATGGTGATGCAATTGGAGGACCGTTTCTCTCAACACTTGTAGTAGTTTGTTGAGGTGAGTCTGGTACTGGAATATTGTCAGGTTGAGCAGCGGAATTAGGTGAGACCTCAGTAGAACGGTATACAATTGTATCATCAAATAGTGGAGCAAACAAGGTTTCCAATTCTTTGCGGTTGAGTGGCAACGGTTCAGCCGAAGATTCCGGAGAGTTAAGACGGTTGAATTCGGGTCCTAAGCTGTGTTGCTCAGAAGCCATCTGTGTGAGTTCATCAAAATTAGCGTGAATGGTTTCTTGAATTTCTCTTGTTCGACGATTCCAGATTCGAAAACCTTTAGAATTTTCACAGTATCCAACGAACACTCCTATGTCAGCCTTTGCTTTAAGTTTACCTAAATCATCACGATCATTTTTCGGATAACAAAGTGCTCCAAATACATGAAAGTAATCGATATTCGGTTTTCTTTTGTGAACAATTTGATAAGGTGTTTTGCGATGGCGTCTTGTTATCATGGAACGGTTTTGGGTATAACATGCGGTTGAAACAGCTTCTGCCCATAAGTAATCTGGTAATTGAGCATTAATCAACATAGTTCTAGCAGCTTCCACTAACGTCCTGTTGCGTCTTTCAACAACTCCATTCTGTTCTAGGCTTCTAGGAATAGATGTTTGATGTTCAATTCCCACTTTCTCAAAATATGACCGAAGTGTCTGATTCTTAAATTCAGTTCCATTGTCAGTTCTGACTATTCGTACCGTATTGCGTAACTGAACTTGAATTTTAGTGAGAAAGGTGATGATCATCGAAGGAGCCTGATCTTTACTTCGTAAGAAATAAACCCAAGTCCATCTGGAGAAGTCATCCACAATTACTAGTATGTAGCGTTTAACGTTGATACTTTGAACACGCATCGGTCCACACAAATCCATATGAAGCAGTTGTAAAACATGATTCGTACTTTGCTCAGGTTTTGAAGGAAAATGAGCTCGAGTACTTTTTCCTTGTTCACAGGCTGGGCATAAGTGATCTTTGGTAAAGCGGAATCTTGGAAATCCATCAACAAGTTTGTGACGAGCAAGGTCAGTCATTGTTTTGAAATTCAAGTGCGAAAGACGTTTGTGCCATAACCAAGATTTAGTCAATTCTGCTTTGGAGAGAAGACATATCAGAGATGTAGCAATCATATCTGACATTGATATAGTATAGAGATTGGAGCCACGTGAGCCAGACATAAGATCGTTTCCTTGTAAGTCACGAACAAAGCAAGTTTTCTCACGAAATGCAACTTCTAGATCCCCATCACAGAATTGACCAACAGAGAAAAGGTTGTGTCCAAGGCCTTCCACATAGTAAACACGGCTTATTTCGATGTTCCCGCTGATATAGTCACCATATCCCATGATTAGAGCGTAATGATCATTCCCGAATCTGACAGTACCAATAAACTTTGAGACAAAGTTGTGTAACAGTTTGAGATTGCCTGTCATATGTCGGGTGCATCCGCTATCAACAATCCAAAGAACAATCTGTACTACCTGCATCACAAGAAGAAGACACAGATGGAACAGAAGTAAGGGTGGAACCCAAAGAATGTGTGGGTTCCTGTTGGTTAGAAGCACAGGTATTCAACAATTTGGGAATCCATTTAAAGTTTGGTTTGTGTTGTAACCAACGTTGCCAATTCAAACTAGTTCTTGCTTTCTTAATGTTATATGCACTAGTGGGTGGCTGATTCCTAAATTTGTTCTCGGCACCTATGGGGGTAACTTCAGCATCATTAGAGACCGTAGAAGACGGCTTTCCTAAGTTAGACTTAGAGGCAATAATGGGCCTACAAGGAATGCGTGTCCTACGTTTCTTATGACGATTGAGAAGAGAATTAGCTAAACATTTTGTATGATCACCAGATGATACGCTTTTACGACAAAACACACAAGATGCATTAATATTCAAAACATTCAAAGGTTCATCATTCGTTACATTTAGATTTTGATTACAATTTGCCAGATTAGAATCTAAATATGATGCAACATGAGTGTTATTCAAGTTCCTAAGTTGGTCTTCTACTTCTTCAGCTTCTAGGTGTCCTTTCTTACGTTGCGAGATCCTATTCTTCTTTTTACTTTTTCGCTTGGGTCTGCTAACGCTAGTAGTGGAGACTAGTCCTGTAGAAGTGGAGTTATCAACATTAGTGTTTTGAACAACCTTTCCTTTATCAGTTTTGTCTACATGATACATTCCTGGTGCTATTACTGTGGTGTCAACAAACTTTCCTTTTTGAAGTAGCTTAATTTTCTCTTTCAAATCGATGATGATGTGATTTTTATCCTGAATTTGAGACTCAAGTTTCACATTGCAATAATTAATGTCATCGCGGTTTTGTTGCCATTCGACATTTTCAATTTTTAAATCCGCAATTTCTTTCTCATATTCGAGACAGAGACTTTTTAAAGACTCATTGGTTTTGCAAAGCTGACACGAGTTTGAAACATTTTTATTTTGAAGTTTCAATTCCTTTTCAAGACTTTGAGCTTGACACCATTCAAGCCTTTGTTTGAGTTGACAAATTTCTTTTGAAAATTGTTTTGTCACATCATCATTTTTAATTCTCAACTTATCATTTTCCTGTTTAAGTGTCTCAATTTCCTCATTCAACAAGTTATTATCAACACAAAGATCATCCATAAGCATAGAAGTACCAGATTTATAGAGATCATTCATGATAACAGACAAAATATCAGCATTGAGAACTTGTTCCAAGAGTCGATCAGCATCATTTTTTAAAACTCTATTTCTTTGCTTTTGAACCAAAATGTCATTTTCAGTTGCATTGAAAACGTTTATCATATTTTTGACCTCCTTTTGAAGTTCCTGATCCCAACGTGTAGCACATAGACGGAGGTGTTGAACAATTGGCTTCATTTGTTTTTGAAAAATATCTCTCTTTTCTCGCTCGTAAGCGGATGGAAAAGTTTCAATTTTAATTTCAGAATTACGTTCAATTGTTTCCTCCAAAATTTCGATGTCTTCCATAAAAGTTTTGAAATAATTTAAGACACGACACATTTTCGGTAAAGGTGTAAGTTCACCGGATGATGGTAGAGGACCATTTATTTGTGCTACAGTTTGGACAGGGGCCTCATTATGAGATGAAACATATGACTCTTCGATAAACCATGATTTCTTAGGTAACTCCTTTTGAGTCACAAAAGATTTAGAAAGAGGTGGAGCTTTTGAATAGTCATATGGTGTCCAGTGTTGAACATAACTCATTTTTGATCGACTCTCGTCTTCAAGTTCTTCTTCTTCCTCAGTATCAAAAACAACAGCACGCACAATTGTATTATCAAACATGTGATCAATACTGTAAACCTTAGGATTTTCTTTGAAAGCTTTGTGAAGAAACATTGATTTAAAATCGCAAAGTGCAAATCCTTTATCGGGTCTCGGTTTTAAAGCAAACTTTTGAATTGTTGTGACAGAGTTCCCGTGTTTGTAAACAATGTGACGAAATTCTTTGAGTTGTTTTTCAAGATCAACAATATCACCAAGTAAGTCATCTATATACTTCCTTTTTCGTGTTTTATGTTCACAAAACTCCTTTTTGCAATTTGACAATTCTGTTTCAGTTTTTGAAAGGTCTCTTTGAAGACGTTCAACTTGCATTTTCAATTCACACTTCTCACTTTCAAGTTTCGAAATCAACTTTCCGTTTGACTCAATTAAATCTTGCATTTTACGTTGAAGATCTTGTTCTTTGTTGTAAGAATCTTGAAAAGCTTTTTCAAAACTTTTTGCATGTTTAATCTTGTCTTCCTGATTTGAAAGCTGAATTTTATAACATTCAATATCTCTTGCAAGTGACGCATTTTTTTTCTTTTAAAACTATATTTTTCTCGTTGCATTTAATGATTTGCAATTGTTGAGCATCCAGTTGTTTAGATAACAATATGAGGTCAGGGTCTGGATCAAATGATGGTTCATATTGTTCTAAATTATCATGTTTATCATTCTCAATAGGATCATCAAATGAAACAACTATGTCATCATCGAATATGAGAACTGTGCTTATTTGTTCATCTTTTTGAGAGGATGAAGATGATTTAGATGGAACAACTTGCGCCATATCTTATTCAGAAGCAGAAGGTGAGGCTATTTCATGTATTAGGCATGCTTTTTGGTCATGTACCTGAGACAAGCCGTCAGTGTCATACACTGGACCTGAATCATTAAGCTGGAGTTCCTGCATGTTGGCCATAAGCATCACAGCAGCATTGGCTTCCAGATCTTCCATGTCATCATCATTGTTCACATTTGCCATGAAGTTGTTGTCCTGTTCAGGGAAATGTCCATCTCTTTCATCTTGAAGAGCCATGAGTAATGCCTGCTTGTGAAACTTACTACCCCGAGTTCTCGGTTTGGGACATGCTGTTGCAATATGACCTTGTTCATTGCAGTTATAGCACCATACTGCATTCCCTGAGTTGGAGTTTCTAGTTGCAACTGGTTCAGACCTTTGCTGAGAAGATCCTGAGTTGTTCCTGAACCCTCCATTGTTACTAAACCTCTGACCATTCCCATAATTTCCTGAAGAGCTTCCTGAACCAGATCGACCATAGCTACGATTCTGAATTTCCACTCTTCCATCATTAACAACAGCTTGATTCCTTGTGTTAGAAGATGAACGTTGACGGTTGTTTGTTTTGTTGGAGAATTTGCTGAAAGCACGAGCAATAAGAGCAAGTCCCTGATTCAACGTATTAAAGTCATCATCGTCATCATCATTGGAGTTGGAGTAGTACACAGCATCATTGTTGTTTGATGGAACAAGTTGAGTAGAAGAATCTTGTGGAGATGAATCATAAGGGACCATTTGGTTCGAGGTGGAAGATTGTGGATAACTGAAGTAGTTCTGCTCTTAAACATATGCATGATTTGACATTGGTGGTGGAGCATAGGGAGATTGAGCTACGAGAGCCAAAGAATTTGGTGTTGGTGTTGGTGTTGGTGTGTATCCTCCTCGTAGAGCTCTATCTTTTTCCACTTCAGGTTCATGGTGTTTCAGAAAATCATACAACAAGCCATATGAAGCATCATGAAGATTCTTCGTTTGACGAACAAATGTCACATATTTATGCCAATCAGGGCCAAGACTACCAACAAATTTGGAGTTCACAGCGATCCTTGGTACTGTGATTTTATGACGTTCCAGATCATTGACTACATTTGTGAAACGATGATAGTAGGATTCAAGTGTCTCTCCTGGTTCAATTGTGATGTCAGTGTATTCCATGTAGAGTTTGGATTCCATGTCATCTTTGTTCAGTTGAGTGCCTTCCATTAGGAGATGAACGTGTTCCCACATAGCTTTGGCTGTTTTCTGAGCATCGACACTTCGATAGATCGGATTAGGTATACCTTGAAGTATATAAGCCATTGCATATTGATCAGCTTCACGATGTAGTTTCTGTTCTTCAGTGAGTGAAGTTTCTGGAAGAGGTCTATCACCAGGAGGACGTGGAGGATCAGCAGTAGGATCCCCAGCTTCAAATCTTGTTGGCCACTCAAATGGTCCTTCAAGTATCACTTGTTTCAAGAATTTCCCATGAGGTTTCTTTAGTTCAAGAAATCGTAAGAATCGACTTGACCATTGAACATAGTTTCCAGGTGTAAGCATTGGAGGTGTTTCAAGTGATCCTGCCTCATGTCGGGATTGTTGAGTTGTAATAACTTCACACATTCTGTCAAACCAGTGAGGTTGTTTGGAGGAAAACTGAGTGTTTTGTAGTGGCACTTGATATGGTTGTTGTTGAGGAATGATTTGATGTTGTTGCATCATTAGGTAATGATGTAGTGGATTGTATGTTTGTTTTTGAGAAGGTTGTTGATTCATTTGGTGCGGAAGGTATTGTTGTTGCTGATACTGCTGATGTTGAGGTTGCTGATACTGCTGATGTTGAGGTAGCTGAGTATGAGGGAAGTAATGATTTGGTGGTTGAGACATCTTTGAACACTTGTGTAGAAATGGATCTTTGTAGAAGATTGAAATGCACGTTCCTTTGAGTAAGTTCCAAAATCCTTGGGGTAAGTTCAATTCTTACGCGTAACTTAAATCTTACGCGTAAACTGTTAAGTTATGCGTAAAGAGTTAGTTTATGCGTAAACAATAAGTTTAGGCGTAAGTTTACTCTTTACGCGTAAGCTTTGGCTTATGCGTAAGTTTAGACTTATGCGTAAGGTTTAAACAACCAAACCAATCTTCCAAACTTATCCAAGCTTGAAAGATATTCGAATTCGAAGTAATCCACTAACTTATCCAAGCTAAGGAAGTACTGAGTCACCGTTACACGAGGAGAAGATCGTTGATGAAGCTTAAGCGTAGACTCTGGCAAATTACGCGTAAATCAGACTTACGCGTAGGATCTAACTTAAGCGTAGGTTTAAGGCGTAGATGAGCAAGTTACGCGTAGGATCAGGGTTTTAACCACAGTTACGCGTAGGAAAAGGGTTTAGACCTATTTTACGCGTAAGAAAAGGGTTTAGACCAAAACTTAAGCGTAAACCGACCAAAAAACACTGTAGACAGCTGGAATTAGTACTTTTATCGACCAACTTACGCGTAAAACGTACTGTTCATCCAAAAAATGACTTTTTGATGAAAAAATAGCCTAAAAACCTATCAAAGATCAATACTTTATGCAATATCTAAGCTTCTAAACACTATATTAACCTTAAAACTTATCCAAGCTTTAAGATTTGAGTGTAAGAAACCAAGAAAAAAGCAAAAAAGATGAAGAAATATGATGAAACCCCACGTAGACAATAAGAACAACACTTCAATCTCTATTAGGCGAATGATACCACTTGTTAGGTCACCATTTTGTAAACACAAGTATGATTTAGAAAGAAATAAGATGAGAAATGAGATTGGTTGATTATGAGACAATATGAAAGGTGAGAGTGCAAGAGTTTCCTTAAGATAATCAAATAACCAACAAATGAAATGTTTACATAAGCTCTCTATTTATAAGGGAGGAGATAGGGCAACACTCCCTTCCTCCCTTATCTCTTAATTTCGTGGGCTTTAAGGCCCATAGGGCTTTAACACATAAGCCTTGTAACATAAACTAAATGAAATAAATACTAAAGCAACCTATTACAAAATGTAATGACCGAGACTTGACTAAATACAAAAGTATGATCCCAACACTAAGCAAACATAAAAAAACCTAACCTAACATGTTAAAATAAAGACAAGCGTAATATAGAATCAAACAACACATAGACATATTGAATGATTATTGGAAGAATTATCTTTATTAACACATGGATGAAAGTAGGGTTTGAAACCCCTACAATAAGATGAAAATTTGACCTAGGGTTTGTGGTAAAAGTTACTCCAAAAGTTCTCTCTCTAATGAATGAAAATTAGAAAACTATATATAGAGATTACACGTCTGACGGCATCATGTTGTAATCCTGACGGCGTCACATTGTAATCCTGACGCCGTCAACTAGCCCCCAATATTCTTCACGGATTGTCTAGATCCAGATCTGATGCCGTCATGTGTTATTCCTTTCTTGGCCGTCATGTGTAATTTTGCTCTTGACGGCCTTGGTGACGCCGTCACTCTTTAACTCCCAAAATCATTTTGGCGCGTCATGTGTAACTTTTTATCCACCTCTTTGCCAATACGTGACGCCGTCACCTCCAAAGTGTGATGCTGTCAGGTACTATTTCCAGCTTGATTTGGAGACTCTACCATTTTCTTCACTTATCGGTCCAAAAATGTCCAAAATGCTTCCTTTTTCTAATTTCTTCTCCAAAGTACCTAAAATGACAAAAGAAACGATTTGAGGCAATATTTGATCAAATAATCATGACTTAGGGCTTAAATGACCCCCTAAAAGCGTAACACTTTTAGCCTCATCAAATACCCTTACACTTGAGATTTACTTGTCCTCAAGCAAATGCGCTTTTATTCTAATCAAAATACAAGCTTGGGGTCATTTAACACTAATATAAAAGTAATTGCAACAAATAATCGTTCCACTTCAACAAAGAACAAGCACGGAAATTATACACTAGCACCTAACAAATAGTGTTTAGATACTCACATCTCTTGGGTGTAATAAAAGCATATATCACAATATGAAAATGAAGAATATCTCTCACTACCTATCATAGCACATAGATTACCATAGGCTTGGGAAAGGGTCAAACCTCCACCACTTGGCATAAGCACATAGGATAAACTATGAAAGAGGTCTTATAAAGGGTTGTAACTTGAAGTGTAGGGATATGGTAAACACAGTTTTCTTGGATAAAGACAATCTTTACTGGTGGCGAGTTAATCATCTTGGTCAATTACATGTACAAGGTGGTGTTGCTAAGCTAAGACTCGACTCGACTTAAGCTAATGAAAACTACAAAAATATAAAAGGAAACGGGATGGTAGTTCGTATGTTTTTTTTCTCTTTCTTTTTCTATTTTTTTCTCTTTCTATTTTTTTTCATACACTCTTGCCCTATCATCCAAAATTATACATCATAGGGAATTTTCATTCCCCTTACACTTGAGCTTTTACATACTTTACAATCAACTATTCTAATGACTCGAATTAAGATAATCAAAACACTTGGATTACTTTTTTAAGATATTAACGCACATATAGGGGTAATAATTGACGTCTTCCCCAATACTCCATAACACTAGTACTTTACCCATGTGTCTCAATCGTGCCAAAACAATATGTACAAGATATGACTCGACTTAGCATCCATATAATCATATAGACAAATAACTAAAGGTTTAAACATGTAACAATAATGCACTAAATATGAGTGCATACAAGGAAGGCTAAGGCGATTTGGGTGTACATTTGGGGGTGGATTGTAAACAAATTCTTTCTTTAAGTAAAATGCTTAAATGCTAGGAATACAAATATTCCTGTAACAGACTCGGTCACCTAATTATTGTAATAGCATTAAGTTAGCTCGTAGTTAGTTTAGTTATTAGTTAGAATTAGTTTAAGTAACATCGTGAAAGAAGGACGGGTCTTTACCCACTGTATGCCTGATCCACAGCCTGGGTGTGGGCGTTCTATTTTCTTTGTATAAATACCCCTCTCCCACCAAGGGAGAGGGTTGGAGCTTCCTTACTTTCTAATCTAATATTCTTAAGTTTTTCTCTTATCTCTCTCTCTAGGAATTCCTCCCATCTTCTTTCTGTCTCTAAACTTTATTACTTGATTCGATCCATAACACATAAACCATACATGTTACAATAATCAATATCTTACAATTGGTATCAAGAGCCATGGTTTCATCTTAGGGACTAGCTTGTACTCGAATTTGAAGCTTAGTTTGTGTGTTACATTTGGGTTCGAATGGTTGTTTAACTAGTTTGTACTCGGATTTGTTACTTAACTTGTTTCTTATGTTTTATTGGTTATTTTGTACTATTTTCGTGGGTCCTTGTTATGATGTGCATTGCTGTCCATATTTCTTTCTAGCGGTTAGCTTGGTGGCATATATAGACAAATGAACAAGTGTGACAGTTTTGGAATATAGCTGCGTCTAGTTCCCATCAATTTTGTCCAAAATAGCAACTAATTCTTTCATATTTTTGTACCCATTAGCGTTTAACTGGTTCTGGTCCTATTCTTGCGGTTAACTGATTCTTGCGATTAGTTCATATTTCAAGGACTAGCGAGTAGCTCGTAGCTGCGTTTAACTCTTGGTTGCATTTAACTTTCTAGCAGCTATTAGTTCATATTTCAAGGACTTGCGATTAAGGACTAGCTATTAAGTTCAACTTTCAAAATAGAGTTTACTCTATATCTCCTGGTTGCAACTAGCTCAAATGGTTGCGGTTAACTTCTAACAAACAAACAACCCAATTTAAACTCTATCTAATCCTAATCCATTTCACAAACAAGAATCGAAAAAGGACTCAAGATCTCAGTCTATATTTTCATGTGGAACAACAATGATAATAGACCTTAAAAGATCATACACACGTTTAAACATCATAGATCGATCTTTGGAAGCTTTCACCTCATCTTTTATCTTCGAATCATAAAGAAGGCACAAAACCACAAAGTTTCATACCCACTTTCATTCGATACAACAAAAAATTACTCAAAATGAAATGAAACGGAACAAGTGATCTCAGTTTTGCTCATCACTTGTTTCAATCTTTAAAAGATTTTAGTGTGGGAACTTGTATACATCATCGATCTTTTGTTGAAGTCTATGCTTCAATAAATATCCGAATCATCTCAAGAAAGTACAAAACTATCAGTTTCATACTTCCTTTGATTCGTTTAGATGAAAACATAAAGACATAACATTCCTTATACCTACCTGATATCGATTGAAGTTAAAGGGGTGTTGGTGTTTGTCACTCAAATAGCTACAAAGGATCAAGGATTGTGATGCTTCTGTTTCATTCAAAAAGGTGTTTGTGATTCATTATTTACCGTGATAAACACAAAGGGGTTAATTGATTTTGGTTCGGCTTGTGAGTAGCAAAAGTTTAGAACGGTAAATTGAAGATTTGGGATAATTTTTTTTGGCTGCGTGTGAGAATTAGAGTTAGGATTGTATGGGATTAAAATTAGGATTGTGAGGATTAGTGGTTTTATATACCTGATAATTAGGGTAAGGGTTAACTGGTATTATTTGTGGATTTGGATCGGGTTATCACTAAGTTTTGTTTGGATCGGATATTTACATTTTGGACTGGGCCATAATATGTTTTGATGTAAATCTGTTTTGGGCCATGTGTTGATACGTTTTTTTTGTGCGTGGATTGCTTGTTCATATTCAAGGGACGAAATTTGTTACTAGCTAAATTTTGGACATACTTGTGGACCACGGTTTTGGTTGAACTTCAAAGATACGTGATTGTGAACTATTTTGAGTTGAGGTTATTCGGGCTCTTTTGGAGTTAATTTTTGTGACAGTCACTGTGAATGCGTAAACGATTTCCCAAGACTCATTTGTAATTTCACTCTCACTTCTTTGTTATCTACAAGACATCATCCTTCGTCGCGCCATCAACAACTTCCTTTCATACATTCAATTTATCATCGCACGGTTTCTTCTTGATTTTGTAAAATCCCGCGAAAGAACCTATTTCTCGGTTTAAATCATAGAATTGTAAAATCCCTTGCATGTTCATATCATGTCAAATTCCTCGGATTCTGTCATATCTGAGATACTCAAATTGTATGACATGAATGATGAACATAAGATTTCCAACAAAGTACTACAGACTACCGGTCTTGAATCTGAAACTACTAAAATGGAATCTTTGTGCTCGAATTCACAAGAGAGAGAAGTGCAACAGCCACAACTAGTGCTTCACAAAGCAAATGAATGCCACATAGATTGTTTTCGACAACTTCATTCACATCTCTCGGTACTCTTAGAGGGAACTAGATTCAAGATGGGATTCGAACGTGCATTTGCAACACTCTTTGGTCAAGATGTTCAGACATACACAGACACAATGATTCTCAACTTAGAACAATTACAACAACAACTTAACCAAGGAGAATCTTCCAAAATTGGATCCATAGCTTCTCTTTGTGTACTCAACAAACAACTTCAAGTGTTCATCAATTCGAAATTCACTTTGGATTATGACTATGAAAGTCAGATGACATTAAAGTGTTTTGCTGATCACACTGGAATCGAGGTTGACACGTTCAGAGATACACTTCTCCAACTCATGGGTAATGTCAAGGTGTTCATTGAGGAAAGAGCACAACACACACCTATTTATGATTACAAGGTGGAGGCATGTCGGGTGAAATCATGTGATGGTATTGTTGATTCGGGTATAGCATCTGATGTTGGATCAGTTATCAATGAATGCAAAGGATCAGAGATTCCTAAGCTTGACAATACCAGCTGTTCAGTGACTCTTGTTACACATGATACAGATGCAGATCTTAGACCGGTAAAAGAACAGGAGTCATGTGCTGAGGTACCCTTAAGTTATCATCATAATGTGCTTTCTAAGGAACGGCAGCATACTGATCATATTAAGCCCAATTATGACACAAATTTTTTGGAAAAGATTGATAGCAATACCATTTCTAATTCAACAAATATGAGTCATAAAGGGGGAGAAAATGATCAGGATGCTGAAAATGATGATAAGTCATCTTTGTTTACAGCTGAGATGTTTAAATCAAAGGATATGGTTGATAAAGAAGTTTTTAATGAACTTTATAACAGATTTTTACAACTTGAAAAACATTGTATTTCACTTGAAATTGCAATGCAACATAAGGAAGAATCTTTTCAATCTAACCAACCATGTAAAAATCCGGAACTTCTTGATTTCCGTGAATTATTTATAATTAATGATTTGAAAGCTCACCTCGAAACCAAAAAATTGATAATCAACAACCTGAAAACTCGTATTACTGAAATGTGTGACATGTGTAATGAAGTTAAGGCTAAACATGACAGTGATTTATTGCAACTAGAATCTTTGAGCAAAAAGTGGCTGAATTACTTTTGGATAATGAGTCTTTGAAAAAGCATTTTAAAAATCTTAATGAGTTAATCAAAGAAACGAAAACTAAGAATATTGAGCAAACAACTTGTTTGATTACCAAAAATGATGAACTCAAAGCTCAACTTCTGGATAAGGGGTTCACAATAACAGCATTAAAAAATGAGCTAAGAAAAGCAACAGGGAATAGTGTGAACACTAAGTTTGCAAAACCATCAATCTTGGGGAAACCAGTTTCTCAATCAAATAGAAACCAATCCGTTGTTAGGCAACCGACTGCATTTAGATCTGAACGACCAAAACTTTCAAAAACACGGTTTGCTTCCCAAGTTGATGCGGAACAAGTTTTGACAAAATCAATCACTATACATTATTTGCCTAAGATTATTGCTTCTAGTTCTGCTAAGCCTCAACAAGTAGTTACTCCTACACCCAGCTCCTCTAGGATTAGTTCGAAAACAGTGTCGAAACCTAGCATTAAGGTTCAAAACACTTATGATATAAATGACTTGCACAAGAACTATGATCTAGAAAAGGCTAGGAAAAGGGCACTACTTTATAAGGATGGAATCTTAGGTTCACAACCTTATATGATCCCTCCTAGGATATTGAGGAACAATGCTGAGGTTCAACCTGTTAAGTCTAGGATTTACAGTAAGTCATCCACAATGCATAAGAAGCAAAACATACCTATAACTTCTCCTAGGTGGATTCAAACTGCTAAATCTTTGGAGACTAGGAATATCGATAAGCCTTCCACTGTACATAAGAAGCTTAACAATCCTAGACCTTGCCATAAGTGGATTCCAACTGGTAGAATTTTTAAGGACGTTGGACTTAAGTGGATACCTACCGGAAAGATACTTACCAATGGCAATACTATGGTTGACCATGAAACCCCCAAGGGTTTGGATACTGTTGTCACTAACCCATATATATGCAATCATGTTTTTGATGTTAGTGCAGGTAGTCCTTACTCAGTTGCAGGTACATCAATCATTCACTACATGAGAAGACTCAAAGTCTGGAGGCCTAAACCAAGCATATCTCCTGCTTCAGGAGGTCTGGCAAGTCAATGTTGATGTATGTGTGCACAATGACGTTTGAATACATCAATTCAGGCCTCGTTCTTCATCATAATGACGTTTGATCACATCAGATCAGGCCTCGTTCTTCAATGACTATGACATTTGAACACATCAGTTCAAGCCTCAGTCCTCTACTTCATCATCATGACGTCTGTTCACATCAGTTCAGGCCTCGTTCTTCAACATTATGACGTTTGAACAATTTAGTTCAAGCCTCGTTCCTCAATGTCTTCATTATGGTGTTATCTAACAACACTTCAGGCCCCGTTCATCAAAGAAAAGAAAGGTGTAAGATTCAGTGCGCCTTATCTTCAGAAGATGAGAAATCTTCTTAGTCTTGACCATTCTCAACAACGTGCTGCATGCTTTCTCCATGCTCATTCAGTCATCAAGTGGATCTACTCATCTTGGCTCGAATTCGTATTCACTTGCTCTGTCAAAAATGGCAAACTTCATATGCAATTTTTGAAGGGGAGAAGGGTGAATAAACTACATCATTTTGCATTTCGTGAATTGTTGTAACTTCAGTCGTTTCAATTAATCTAATTGTGATCTGACGTTGTGAGTTAATCCTTACGACTTGACTAATCTCAATTGGATATATTGTAACTTGACTTGTCATAACTTAACACTTGATGCAAACTGTGACTCATCTGGTTTCTCTCTATTAGTTTTAATTGCTGACTATATCTTCCGGTTTCTTTGGTTGACTTTAGTAAAATCCCTAGAAAGAATCATTTCTCGGTTTAAGTCACAAAAGTTGTAAAATCCCGTTTGAAGACTTTGAGATGGCAACTGCTTCGGATGACATTCAAGCTGCTAGGTCCGATACCCGACCTCCTATGCTAGATAGGACAGATTATGAATCGTGGGCATAAAGAATCAGATTGTATTGCTTGGGTAAAGAAAATGGTGAGAACATTCTGCGATCAATTGATGAAGGTCCTATGCAGATAGGTACTACGAGTGATGTTATCTCCATAGCAGAGGATGGTTCTGTCACCCATGGAATTGACAGACCACTTAATTACCATGACCTCAGTGATGCGGAAAAGAAGCGTTATGATGCAGATATTCGAGCCTCTAACATTGTGAGACAAGGGTTACCCAAAGATGTGTACAAGCTAATCAACTTCAATACCGATGCTAAAGTTGTTTGGGACAATGTCAAAATGCTTTTGTCTGGATTGGAGTTGACCAAAGAAGACCCTGAATCTCAGCTATATGATGAATTTGAGCACTTCAAAATGAATCCTGGTGAAAACATTACTGACTACTATGTCAGATTTCACAAGTTGGTTAATGACATGAGAATTATCCGAATGACAATGCCAAACATCCAACTAAATTCTAAATTTGTTAACAACATGTCACCTGAGTGGGATCGTTTCGTGACTGCAGTAAAGCTCAAAAAAGGACTGAGAAACACAAACTATGAATAGTTGTTTGCATACCTACAACAACATGAGAAGCATGCAGCTTTTGATCGACAATTAAGAGAGAAGCTCAATCCAACTGCTACCAATGACTCACTTGCATTCTTGACTAATATGTTACCAAATACTCAACCTGGGTCTTCAGTGGATCACTCATCTCTACAGTCACCTGCTGCCATGAATACCCATCTTGACTCAGGGTACTCTCATACTGACAAGATGATTGAAAACCTTTCCAACCAAGTTTCTCTACTCATTCAACACTTCAGAGCTACTCTTCCACCAACCAACAATCAACTCAGAGCTTCCTCAAATCCACGTAATCAGGATGTTGTGGAAGATGGAAGAGTGATGGTGCAAAATGTTCAGGGCAGACAAAATGGGAATCAGAGGAATGCTGCACGGAGTAACTTGCAGAACAGGGTTGGTAAAGTGAATCTAGGACAAAGAAGGCAACCAAAATGTTACAACTGTGGCGGTTTAGGTCACATCGCAAGGAACATCAATCACCCAAAACGTCCTCAAAACTCTGACTACTTCAAAGATAAAATGCTGCCCATGCAAGCTCAATAGAATGGAGTTATTCTAAATGAGGAAGAATTGGCGTTTATTGCTGGGGATGATGGAAAGACGTTTGATGATGATGTGGATGAGCAACCTGTTCAGGACTTAGCTCTTAATGATCTAAACATCTTCCAAGCTGAAGATTGTGATGCTTTTGACTCAGATGTTGATGACGAACCCACTGCTCATACAATCTTCATGGCCAACTTATCATTTGTTGCTTCACCATCACAACATTTTGGTCCCTCCAAATCATCCATCATATCTGAGGTATTGTAGCTATATGATGAATGTGATGTTAATCGTGAACAAAATACCTTCAACAATATACGACAAAATAAAGTTGATGAACCAAATGTGACTAAATTGGAAAACATTAATGTTTTTCCAAATGAACAACATTCGGATCATAACAGTAATTCTGACGTATCTTGCGGAATGTCTTATGTTTTATGTGATAATGATGTGATTCATGAACAAAAGATATATAACGAAGAACAACAAACAAACATTGTTGAGTTAGATATTGCTTATATGGGAAATAGCAATTTCGTCCCATATGAATAATATGTAAAGCACAATGTCAACTCTGTTGTTTCAAGTGATATATCTTCTGTTGATGACAATGTGTGTGAACATGATGAATACACTGCTGTTGCACCCGATGACACGTTGATCACTAGGATTAATATTCTTAAGCATCAAGTTAGGTGTTACGAACAACGTGCAAAGTTTGAGCTAACTGATTCCTCCCAAACCAACCAACTTTATTTCCCAACCACTTGTGAATGGTTGGTACTAAAAGCCAGACAGCCCGGGAGGAAAAGCAATTATGAACAAGGAGTATAGAATGTTCCTAGGTCGTTATGTCCCAACGAGGTGTGAAATCTGTAATACAACGAATGTGTGTTCTGGTGAAGTTAAATATAGAAACAGGAATCTGACTGACTAACACTAGCAATGTGAATAGTAAATAGCTCTTGTCATAGCTATTTCAGTAAAAACGTGCAATCAGAAACCCTAAAATGTAAAAGGATTTACAAATATACGTTTAGGTTCAAATAAACGTAAACGTACAAAACAAAACAACAAATATAACTACAGTAGGTATTTGCATGCCTTAGGGGCTTAAATACAAATTAAATAACTTAAAATATTTACTTTATAATTACAAATGTATTTTAAAAGTTAAGAAAACCTAAAACGCCTACGTTTATGTTTAAATAAACGTCTACGTACCAAAATAAATCTGAAAACTGATCAATACAAATCCCACAAATGTGAAATTTATATTTTTGTGATCCTAATAATATAAGAAAATTATTTATGAATTAAAATAATTTTTACAAGTATTTATGTAATTACTATTAATTAAAAACTATTATTTACTATTTAATAATTACCGAAAATAAGAAAAATCTAAAATAAACCAAAATAATATGAAATAAAAATTTAGAAAAGTCTAAAATAATATAAAAGAATTTCTAAAACAAAAATTATATTTATTATACAATTATTCTATTTATTATAATTTATTTACTATTATTTATTTACTTAAACTATTATTAATTATAGTAAATACGTATGAACAGTAAAAAATAGGAAAAAGTTCCAAAAAGTGTATTTACTGATGGAGAATGTAGGAAAAATAAGTTGGGGTCACCAGCTTATTCCAATAAGCGGGAATAAGCTCAACAGTCCAAATAAGCTAAATACACCAATACTACCTTAAGTATATTGATAATACAAAGGCTTACGGAACTGGTGCCCCAGAGCAATTGGAAGGGGTGTGGGAGTTAAGCATGTTATACTAGCCTGAGGTCCTGAGTTCGAATCCCACACCCATCATTTTTGCATTTTATTTTATTTTTTCATTTTTCTTTTTGCAAAACTGTACACTAAGCTAAAATATGGAACTTTAACAAAACTAACTTTTTCAAAACTTGGAAATAAGCTGTGTGAGAGCTTATTTCCTTAACAAATGGCTTAAAAGCCATAAAGCTTCTAAATAGAAGCTATCACTTAGTGTTAAAGCTTGCTTTTTGGGCTTTTCTTTTTATAGAACTATATATATACAGTACTTATATAAGTTTAGCAAAAATGAAAGTGTACAACTAAGAAATAAGCAAATTATGGGCTTATGACTTATTCAGTTAAGCTTTTGGGGCTCATAGTGAAGTCATAAGCTCCTAATAAGCTTGAAACAGACTCAAAAGTGAAAACAAAAGGTATGTGCAAGTATTATGGGTATATAAAAACAAGAATAAGCACTTGGATAGTGCTTATTAGTGCAAGCTTATGGTTTAGTCAGATAAGCTTATTAGCTTAACTTGGATTGAGTGAAAGCTCAAATGAGCTTGGTATAAGCTCCACACTTGAAACTAAGGTAAAAATATGAAATGTATAAGTTATATGGACAACTATCAACAAGTAAATGTACTGGGATTCACTCATAAGCTTGGAATAAGCTAATAATCAATTCCCAATACACTCAGATCCCAAAATCCAAAGTAAAAATTGAGGAAGCAAGATGTGTTGGTAAGCTTTTCAAAAATCCTAAGCTCAAGCTGTGGGGTCCACAGCTTAGCTTTTGAGAAGCTATTGAAAAGGCTTTCAAATGCCTAAGCATACTGGGTTCCCAATATACTTAGTCAAATGAGCACACAAAAAGCCACTTGCAGCCCTATTAGATAAGCTGCAAGGTGGGAAATAAGCACTAGATCCTATGGTTTGGTGGTTAAGCTTCCCAAAAAGCTAAACCACATAAGCTGGGTCCAATAGATAAGCTTTTTGTGAGCCTATGAAAATGCTATGGATACTAAGTATTTAGAATACTCGGTGAAGTGGTGATAAGTTAAAGCTAATTGCAGCCTAGTTAAATAAGCTACAACTTGAATTTAAGGCATAGAATCATAAAGTTTGGTGGTTAAGCTTCTTAAAAAGCTAAACCACACAAGCTTTGGATCACTAATGAGCTTTTTTGAGCTTGTGGAAATGGTGTAAATTTCCTGATTACTCAGGAAATTGTTGTGAGTGGGCAAACAATCAAGCTCAAATTTAACTTATTTAATAAGCTTAATAAGCTCAACAAGCACTGAGACTATGAGCTGACTTGCTTGGCTTTATGAAAAGCCAAGCTCACACTCTCAAGTCTCTGTGAGGAGCTTATTACAAGCTTATGAAAAAGCCACATATACACTGTTTGCTTCAGTGTATATGGCTTGATGGAACAAAATAAGGTGTGCTGATAAACTATCTAAATAAGCTATAAACTTAGAATTAAGCACTGAACCTAAGATATGAGCTTATTGGATTTCTAAAAAGCCAAGAAGCACATGGTGGGGTCCATTACTGAATAAGCTAGGGTCTATTGGAGTGGGTTATCAATACTGAGTGCTCAGTGCACATATCAAAATAAGACAAACTTTAAAGGCTAAATAAGCTAATCTAATGAACACTGAGATCCAATTTTATGATTGATCCCTAAAGTACTACTGAAGAGCTTTTCAAAAAGCTAAAAACCAAGTCCTAATGTTTTGGTTTGCACCCTGGAGGAGGGTTTGAAAGTTTGACCAAAACCAAAAGGTGCCCTGGTGCAGGGCACTATCTTGCCCTGCAAGTCTAAATAAGCTATTGCATAAGCTACAATAGAAATTCTAAAAATAAGCTAATGAGTGGTTTTGAAAGATTAGCTAATAGACTATGACTTGTGAAAAGCTCAAAGTCTCAATCCAATCACAAAATTCAAAACAATTCTTTCTATTTTTGGTTTTCTAAAACAAGTATATTTTTGACTTTTTGAAATATAAAGCTAAGTTGACTTTTATGAATTTAAAAGCTATGTTACTGATTAAATAAGTTATATTAGGCTATAATAACATGAAATTGTCAAAGATAAACAACATTTAACACAGATATGCAAGGTTATTAGATCAAACAATCTCACAATACTCAAACTTAGAAGATCAAAGTGTCAATTTGACTTTCTTGCTTGCTATACCCTTTGATTAATATTTCACTGAGTTGTTTAGGTCACATATGCAGTACATCAAGCAAGAACAACTACAAAAATAACCCTTAGCTCAGTGTAACTATCCCATCCAAACAACCCTTTAATGAAATTAAAATGAGCTTTTCATACCAAATGACTGTATAAACCCTTTTTATCAAATCCAGTGGTTATAACTTGTCACATCAAACCATTTTAAGCCTAAACAAGTAGTCACAAATGTCTAAACCTAGGATTCTCAAAAATTTGTAAAGTGACAGTTAAAAATGGATTTCAAAGCAACAATAAATTCCAAAACATAAACCTACCTTATAAAGCTAGATTATAATTAACTAACAACAATTAAACATAAAAAAAACATGAAATCAAAATAAATAAAATATATAAACAATACTATGTAAATATCATGAAAATGGCTTACAAGAGATGCAAGCTGAGAACTTGGAACCAAGGACCACTGTTTACATCCTACAGCCTCCCATGAGGCACTACAACCCATGGCAATCCATAATAGCCATGCTCCAAACAGATTCCGTCATGAACACATAACTTTTTATTTTATTTTCTATTTTCTTTATTTTTTTTATCTATTTTTTATTTTAAAAGATTAAAGCTGAATTAAGGTTTCTAAAAGCTCACAAAGCTTTGTCAGGAGCTTATGTGACTTAATGAGTCCATTAAACAACACTAATCAACAAGGAATGAAAATGACATGAAAATGAAAGTGGTATGAATAAGAAAACTTGAAACTTAAAGGTAACTTGAAATTAAACTGTAAATGAGGTTCCATTACACTATTTTAAAGATTAATACAACATTTGAAACATTAAAGAAAGCAATAAAGATTAATTATGCTGCGACTAAGGCTATTCCAAAGTGTCACAACCCACAATTTCAGGTCATTTTTCCAAACTTCGACATTCTACTATTCATAAATTACTATTCATCGATCACTATTCATCGTTTTACTATTCATCATTTTTGAGGTCAATTTGACATTCCGAGACACATTCAAAAAATTTACTATTCACTTGACACTATTCATTTCCGAGAGGAAACCACTATTCACGTGCATTACTCATGTCGTCGTAAATTTAGTTTACGAGTATTCAAATTCGCGTAACCGTATTGGTTCAGGAGCGAATTCATGCATTATTATCAGGGACATTTCATGCGGACTAGAAATAGTCTGCATATCATCATTAGGGCACTTGCATACTATTCCACTCGTAGGATAATTAAATTAATACTTTTGGTACGATTAACGATTTACGTATGTTTATTTTAAATAAACACTAATACGCGAACTATAAATGTGACTAACATGTCCAACACTCCCAACTATGATCCCAATATTTTTTTTTATATTCATTTTTATAATATAAAAATTATAATATTAATTTACCCGGTATTTTGGATATTTATTTTAATTATTAACTTAAGTTTACTAAAATTTCGACGGTTTTCGTAGAAATTAAACGATAATTATCTAAACATCCAATAATTTTACCCAACCTATTTTTATAATTTTTATAACTTTATTTTATCCCGGTTAACTCCGTTAAAATTTATTTTTAGTTAACCCGGTACCCGGTACATTTTAAAACTACAAGATAACACATAATAATACACAAAGCCTACACATTCATTCCCCCCCTTGATTTGCCGCCCCCCCCCCCCCCCCCCCCTTGCCAATCACTTACAAAAGCTACTAACTCACTCAAGTTTCATTAATGCATATACTAACTTTGTATAAAATAATAATAATACATATAATACATAAAACTATACTTTACCTTTTTCATCTCATTTACAACTAGCTCAAGAAAATATTTTCTCTCTTTTTCTCATAAGGGTGCTCGGCCTAGGGTAATCAAGAAGGAAGAAAACATCATTTTTCAAAGATCATATTGTAATCTTGTTCTTATAGTAGTCCTTGTTAGAGTTTTGAGATAAAAACTCAAGGATTGTTAGGTTTTTCATCATCTAATCACACCACATTTCAAAGTAAGTTACCAAGTTAATTTTTATGTTTTCGTCAAGTATTTACTTATATCTTATAGCTTTCATGCTTTGATCCATGCACAAAATAGTTATACCACTATATTTTTACAAACTTTTGGAACTTACAAGCCCTAGAAGTGATTTTTGGTTAGATCCTTGTTAGATCTTCTTGGTTATGATGTTTAGGAACCCATGACACCCTAAGAAGGTGTATGGTAGGATTAGACTAGTTTTGTGGTGATTGAAAGTGGTTTGAATGAAGATGGAACTAGATTAGAACCCTAGAAACGATTTTTGAAACATTTGAAATACCTACTGTCCCTATTTTTATTTCGTGGGAAAATCAGTGGTTGATGGTTAATTTTTGACCAAAGATTTAGAAAATACTTTCAAAAACGAAACTTTAGGCGAAAGAACGGATTAAAACAAGCTTATAACGAAGGAGATATGATTTTTGCAAATTTAACGACGAAAACTATTTTTATAAAAACTGCTTGCTGTTTGGCAGATTTCGACGCGTAATTAGAGGCATTAAACGTAACCTAGAAGTGCCGAGTTATCAAAAATATATTAGTATATACAAAAACGAATCCGTGGATATAAAGAACAAGGAAAACGAGCTTAAAACGACCAAGTTATACCCATTTTAACATTGTCAAACTATATATATATATATGGACACAAATAAAAATAATAACTTACGTACTAAATGGTATATTTTCTAGAAATGTTACTAAGGGCTATATTTTTAACTAATGAATACGTATGACCCAAGAGAATATTTATATGACTTAACGACGTTATTTTAAGGTTTTCGATATGAAGAATTTAACGCTAACATTTCCATACGAGATAATACGACAAGTTATATACTTCTATAAATGGACTTATTTTTCCTAAGTATGGAAACTATTTTACTATGACGATAACTAGTATTTCCAAATTACGGGTGGTATAGGTATCATGTGCATGTGCATTCATTACATTACGGTTTGATCTTAATTAGATCACGATTATCCATATAGGTTGAGGCTAGTGTTCACGCCTCATTGTCCCTACTACTTTTACATCATTGTACCATCGTTGTACCATCCTTTCGAGGTGAGTCTTCATAGCCCCGTTTTAATTACTTATTTGATTTTAAATCCCACGGGGGAGAATACATTGCACAATTATTTTTGTACATGCCCAAGTATTACAAATTCCATACATTGCTTATGTTGCCTTATTACCATGTCTTGACAAGTCCCCTTTATTATCATGGACCGTTAATTTTAGTACTAAGCCAGAGTGAGTGGATAGATCTATCGAGGGTGACGCCTCCATTCGTGTTTGGGTTGCTCCAACGGGACGAATGCATTTCATGTCTTAACGAATTGAGTGTCTGGTAAACACTCTGGTGGGGCATTACAAAGTCTAGCTTCGGGGTCATGAGCTTAAGAGCCAATGTAGCATTTTTGACATTCTTGTCGGTTTACTTATTACTTGTGGCTTATGTACTTACGATTTACTTATAAACCTATGATTATTCACCAACTTTATGTTGACCGTTTTCGCAATGTATTTCTCAGGTAACTAAGGCATATTCTCATGGCATGCATGGAGTCACTTTGTGTATCAAGGATGACGCGTCTCTTTTGGATTTCATGCACTTATGAACTATCGTTTGATTGTACTAAAATTATTTCCTTAAACCTTTTCCAACTTTTGGGACCTATGTTTTATAACTCTGAATATTTTGAATGAATCAAACGATGTATTTTATAAACGACACTTTAGCTCGTTCAATATTTCCTGGTTTGTGTGCTATGATCCGTTACACCCTCAGGTATTCCATTCCGCTGCCATTCAGGTATTTTGGGGGTGTGAAAGATTGGTACCAGAGCTAAGGTTATAGCGAACTAGGATGCATCATGGACCCTAGACTATAACCACACCATCATAGCATATCATCATTTCATCATAAGTGCATATTTACTTATTTTTAGGTGATGCCATTGTACGAGTTATTTATTTTTATTTCACCTTGATTATCACAGAGTCATGTCTTCGAATCCAAACACTGTCATACTTTACTCTATATCAGACTCTGATGATGAGGGCTCTATGTCCTCTACTGCTGTTTCACCACTAGTTTCTCCTACACCTGAGTTGCCACTTTTGGCATCAGATGATGACACCGAGCCTTTCGAGGAGGAGGAGACGGCTCCTACTCCCCATGTCCATCCTACTATACCCACTGACATACCATCATCTCCTACTACTACTATTCATTCAGAGCCGAGACTTATGTTTCCTAGGAGTAAGACTATTCAGGTTGCTAGGAAGAGTGTTCGTTATGCTACATCTACTTATAGGAGTCTCCCTAATCCTACTGTGCCTACACCACCACCACCAGTCATACCCACTACCACTCCTATACCTACCTCACTCTTGCCGCTCAGGAAGCGTGCAAGGCTTACCACCTCAGATTCACCTATTACCGAGACTGCTGACCTTTCACCACCACCAGTATACCACATAGGTGAGAGTTCGAGAGCGGCTGCAGCTAGGGATCCTACAGCTGCTACACTAGAGGATCAGTTAGATGCTCAGCAGGAGCAAGTTGATAGTTTGGGGTATAGAGTTGATGAGATTATCACCACTCGACTTGAGGCTGTCGAGGAGCAGGTTGAGGATTTGATTCAGGGCAGGGTTGGTATTGATGTGTCATACCATGGACTCGAGGCACGACAGTTGAGGCACCAGGAGCAGATTGATCTACTTAGGGGTGAGTTACCTGAGATTCGAGATAGAGCTCAGGCGACACAGGAGACTCAGTGGGAGCAGGTAGATCAGTTGGCATTGATCCGAGAGAGGTTAGTTGTATTGGAGCGCAGAGATGCTTCTTTTCAGTTACGAGTTCAGCATCTTGAGGAGATCGTGGTTGCGATGGATCGTGAGATTCGCCGCTTGAGGGGAGAGCCTGGACCATCTAGAGCACCGAGAGGAGCTTAGACATAGACTGGTATTATATTAGCTTTTATTATTTTCCTAGTCCCGAGGTGTGGGACATAGTTCAAGAACTTGTAGTCTTTTGGTTGTTGTACAAACAAATATATCAAGTGCGACTCTACTATGTTGGAAATGTTGTGCTATATATTATATCGGTCCATGTAGGCCGAAATTTTCATGTATTATATTCATGTGTTGTGATTATATTTATGATGTTTCGTGGTTGCTCTTTATTGTTGTCATATTTATACAAGTTGTGGTTGTATCTATACATGTCGTGGTTGTATTGATACAGGTTGTGGTTGTATATATACATGTCGTGGTTGTGTTTATACAGGTTGTGGTTGTATATATACTTGTCGTGGAGGTATCTAGACAGATTGTGGTGGTATTCGTACCTGTCGTGGTTGTATTTATTTAGATTGTGGTTGTACCCGTACATGTCTTGGTTGTGTTGTTACTCGTTGTGGTTGTATATATATATATATATATATATACATGTTGTGGGTGTATACCTTTGGTACTATGACTATTTCTATTATGATTTTTCTCATGGTTATTTCCATTGTGATTTATCAGAAGTATGGCACCAAGGAAGAGTAAGACTACACCAGAAACACCTGCTATGACTCAAGCTGCTATCCGCAAGTTGGTCAGGGATAGTATTGCAGAAGCTCTAGAGATTGAGAGAGCTGAGGTTGCTGCTAGGGCTGCTGAGACTGCTTCTAATACAGGGGCAGTTGAACCAACTGCTATTAGGCGGGAATGTACATGGAAAGATTTCAAGATTAGTGATCCTATCAAGTTTAAGGGCACTGAAGGAGCGGTTGCTTTGATCCGCTGGATTGAAAAGACTGAGAATGTATTCCTTATGTGCGGATGCCCGGACGTCAGTAAGGTAAAATTTGCTACAGGTATGCTTCTTGATGAAGCTATGTCTTGGTGGAATTCGTATGCTCAGCCGATTGGTATGGAGAATGCTTACAAGCTCACTTGGGAGGAATTCAACAAACTGATGTCTAAAAGTTTTGCCCTTGTACTGAGATACAGAAATTGGAAGCAGAATTCTATGGGCTTGTGACTAAAGGTGATGACATCGAGACCTATTTCAGAAGGTTTCAGGAGTTGGCTGCACTATGTCCAACTATGGTTCCGGACGATGAGAAAAAGATGGAAAACTTTGTTGGTGGATTGCCTATAAGTGTTCGAGGGGATGTGATTTCTTTTGATCCTCAATCAATGGAAGAGGCTATTCGTATAACTCAGAAACTCATGGTCCAAGTGGTAAAAGGAAAATCTGCTGTCAACAACAATAACCGTTCAAACAACACCAACTACAACAACACTCGAAACAACAACAACTATAACAACAATCGAAACCGCAACTATCCCAATAACCGAATCAACAATCCAAACAATAACAACAACAACAACAAGAGAAGGTTTGATTACAACCAAGGTGGAAACGCTGTTCAGCCGCCACCTAAGAGGCAAGAAGTGGCAAGGGCTTATGCTGCAGGACCGACTGAAAGGAAAGGATATGAGGGTAATTTACCCAAGTGCGAAAGGTGTCAGAAGCATCATAACCCAGGACGTTGCCCAGATCTATGTGGCAACTGCAAGAAGGTTGGTCACTACACCAAAGATTGCAAGAGTCCAAACTTTGGTGGCAATCAGAAACCACCGGTAACATGTTTTGGCTGTGGAGAACTTGGACACTTTAGGAATGAGTGCCCAAAGAAGAAGAATCAAGGAACTGGAAATCAAGATGGAATGGCTCGAGGAAGAGCTTATGTTATGGGAGGAGAAGATGTCAAAGAAGACCCGAATGTTGTTGCGGGTACGTTCCTCGTTAATAATCGTTATGCATCCATTTTATTTGATTCAGGAGCGGATAGGAGTTTTGTTTCTATTGCATTTGCACCTTTACTTAACATAGAACCAACCCCATTAGACATTTCCTATATCGTTGAACTAGCCGATGGGTCTTTAGTTAACACCAACACCATTGTTCGTGGTTGCACTATAAATTTCCTAAACCATCCATTCAATATAGACCTTATGCCCGTAAAACTTGGAAGTTTCGACGTTGTTATCGGTATGGATTGGTTATCTCGGCATCGAGCGAGAATTATTTGCGATGAGAAAGTTGTTCACCTTCCTTATAACGGTGAAACTTTAGTTGTTCGTGGAGAGCGAAGTGGAACTAGACTCAGTATCATATCATGCATCAAAACCGAGAAGTACATAAAGAAGGGTTGTTATGCATTCTTGGCTCACATCACGGAGAAGAAGTCGGATGAGAAACGACTTGAAGATGTGCCAATTGTTAAGGAATTTCCAGAAGTTTTTCCGGAAGAATTGCCTGGACTTCCGCCTACACGCCAAGTTGAGTTTCAAATCGAATTAGTGCCAGGAGCTGCACCAATTGCGCGAGCACTGTATAGACTTGCACCTTCGGAGATACAAGAATTGTCGAATCAACTACAAGAACTTTTGGACAAAGGATTCATTAGACCGAGTTCCTCGCCTTGGGGAGCGCCGGTTTTGTTTGTGAAGAAGAAGGATGGAACTTTCAGAATGTGCATTGACTATCGTGAGCTGAACAAGTTAACGGTTAAGAACCGTTATCCACTCCCCAGAATCGACGACTTGTTCGACCAGTTACAAGGTTCTAGTTTTTATTCCAAGATTGATTTAAGATCCGGTTATCATCAACTTAGAGTTCGGGAAGAGGATATCCCGAAGACGGCATTTAGAACACGCTATGGTCATTATGAATTTCAAGTGATGCCTTTTGGATTAACAAACGCACCTGTGGTATTTATGGATATCATGAATAGGGTGTGCAAACCGTATCTTGATAAGTTTGTGATCGTATTCATTGACGATATCTTGATTTATTCCAAGAGTAAGGAAGATCACGAAGAACACCTCAGAACAATCCTGGAACTGCTCAAGGAGGAGCAATTGTATGCCAAGTTTTCAAAGTGTGATTTTTGGATACGAAGAGTTCAATTTCTTGGCCATGTTATTGATAGCCAAGGATTACAAGTCGACCCGGAAAAGATCGAGGCAGTTAAGGATTGGGCTACGCCCAAGTCTCCTACGGAAATTCGTCAATTCCTAGGACTTGCTGGATATTACAGAAGGTTTATTGAAGGGTTTTCTAAGATAGCGAAGTCGTTGACAAAGCTGACACAAAAGAATGAGAAGTACGAGTGGGGAGAAAAACAAGAGTCCGCATTTCAATTATTGAAACAAAAGCTTTGTAGCGCACCGATTTTGTCACTACCTGAAGGTATTGAGAACTTTGTGGTATATTGCGATGCTTCGCATCAAGGACTTGGAGTTGTGCTAATGCAAAACGAGAAGGTGATAGCTTATGCATCTAGACAGCTTAAGACACACAAGAAGAATTACACTACGCACGACTTGGAGTTGGGTGCGGTAGCTTTTGCACTCAAGATTTGGAGCACTACCTTTATGGTACTAAGTGTGTAATTTTTACCGACCACAAGAGCTTACAGCATATACTTGATCAGAAGGAACTCAACATGAGACAACGTCGTTGGCTAGAATTGTTGAGTGATTATGATTGTGAAATCCGATATCACCCAGGAAAAGCAAATGTTGTAGCAGATGCACTTAGCCGAAAAGAACGACTCAAACCTTTGAGAGTTAGGTCATTGGGAATGACTATCATTTCGCCGTTACCATCAAAAATTCTAGAAGCTCAGATTGAGGCTCTCAAGGAAGAAAACCGACCACATGAGAAACTTTATGGTATGCCAGAAAGCGAAAATGGTTTTGTAAAGAGATCAGATGGAGTGTTATGCTTCAAGGACCGAAGTTGGATACCACTCTATGGTGGAGTGCAAGAATTGATTATGCATGAATCACACAATTCGAAGTACTCTATTCATCCAGGTTCTGATAAGATGTATCAGGATCTCAAAAAGCTTTATTGGTGGCCGAACATGAAAGCGGAAATAGCTACTTATGTCAGCAAATGCCTTACTTGTGCTAAAGTGAAAGCCGAGTACCAGAAACCGACAGGGCTACTTCAACAACCAGAGATTCCACAATGGAAGTGGGAACGTATTGCTATGGACTTTGTCACTAAACTTCCAAAGACGTCAGGAGGTTTCGATGCTATTTGGGTAATCGTTGATCGACTTACCAAATCAGCTCATTTCATACCCATTAGAGAGACTTATTCTATGGAACAACTTGCTAGACTTTATGTCAAGGAAATAGTCTCAAGACACGGTGCACCAGTTTCCATCATTTCCGACAGAGATAGTCGTTTTACTTCAAATTTTTGGCGGTCATTGCAAGATTCTTTTGGATCTAAGTTAGATATGAGCACTGCTTACCATCCTCAGACCGATGGTCAGAGCGAGAGAACTATTCAGACACTTGAAGACATGCTTAGAGCATGTGCGATTGATTTTGGAAATGGTTGGGCTAACCATTTGCCGTTGATCGAGTTTTCCTATAACAACAGCTACCATTCAAGCATAAAGGCTGCACCATTCGAGGCACTTTATGGTCGTAAGTGTCGATCTCCACTTTGTTGGGCCGAAGTCGGTGAAGTACAATGTACTGGCCCGGAGATGGTGCAAGAGACAACAGAAAAGATAATTCAAATTCGAGAGAGACTCGAAACTGCTAGAAGTCGACAGAAAAGCTACGCAGATGTTCGACGCAAACTATTGGAATTTCAGGTCGGAGACAAAGTCATGTTGAAAGTCTCGCCTTGGAAGGGCGTGATACGATTTGGAAAACGCGGGAAATTGAACCCAAGATACATTGGGCCATTCAAGATCCTGGAGAGGATTGGTCCGGTTGCTTACAAGCTTGAACTTCCGTCAGAACTTAGCAACGTACACAACACGTTTCATGTTTCGAACCTCAAGAAATGTCTTTCGGACGAGTCTGCCATTATACCATTAGAAGAAATACAACTTGATGACAAGCTTAACTTTGTGGAAGAACCAGTTGAAATAATGGATCGCGAGATCAAACAGTTGAAACAAAGTCGAATTCCGATCGTGAAGGTTCGTTGGAATTCTCGAAGAGGACCCGAGTTTACTTAGGAACGAGAAGACCAAATGCGACGCAAGTATCCACAACTTTTCACCGAGAATATTACCGAGACCAACACTAACTGAATTCAGGGACTGAATTCCTTTATGGATGGGCGACTGTCACAACCCACAATTTCAGGTCATTTTTCCAAACTTTGACATTCTACTATTCACAAATTACTATTCATCGATCACTATTCATCGTTTTACTATTCATCGTTTTTGAGGTCAATTTGACATTCCGAGACACATTCAAAAATTTTACTATTCACTTGACACTATTCATTTCCGAGAGGAAACCACTATTCACGTGCATTACTCATGTCGTCGTAAATTTAGTTTACGAGTATTCAAATTCGCGTAACCGTATTGGTTCAGGAGCGAATTCATGCATTATTATCAGGGACATTTCATGCGGACTAGAAATAGTCTGCATATCATCATTAGGGCACTTGCATACTATTCCACTCGTAGGATAATTAAATTAATACTTTTGGTACGATTAACGATTTACGTATGTTTATTTTAAATAAACACTAATACGCGAACTATAAATGTGACTAACATGTCCAACACTCCCAACTATGATCCCAATATTTTTTTTATATTCATTTTTATAATATAAAAATTATAATATTAATTTACCCGGTATTTTGGATATTTATTTTAATTATTAACTTAAGTTTACTAAAATTTCAATGGTTTTCGTAGAAATTAAACGATAATTATCTAAACATCCAATAATTTTACCCAACCTATTTTTATAATTTTTATAACTTTATTTTATCCCGGTTAACTCCGTTAAAATTTATTTTTAGTTAACCCGGTACCCGGTACATTTTAAAACTACAAGATAACACATAATAATACACAAAGCCTACACATTCATTCCCCCCCTTGATTTGCCGCCCCCCCCCCCCCCCTTGCCAATCACTTACAAAAGCTACTAACTCACTCAAGTTTCATTAATGCATATACTAACTTTGTATAAAATAATAATAATACATATAATACATAAAACTATACTTTACCTTTTTCATCTCATTTACAACTAGCTCAAGAAAATATTTTCTCTCTTTTTCTCATAAGGGTGCTCGGCCTAGGGTAATCAAGAAGGAAGAAAACATCATTTTTCAAAGATCATATTGTAATCTTGTTCTTATAGTAGTCCTTGTTAGAGTTTTGAGATAAAAACTCAAGGATTGTTAGGTTTTTCATCATCTAATCACACCACCTTTCAAAGTAAGTTACCAAGTTATTTTTTATGTTTTCATCAAGTATTTACTTATATCTTATAGCTTTCATGCTTTGATCCATGCACAAAATAGTTATACCACTATATTTTTACAAACTTTTGGAACTTACAATCCCTAGAAGTGATTTTTGGTTAGATCCTTGTTAGATCTTCTTGGTTATGATGTTTAGGAACCCATGACACCCTAAGAAGGTGTATGGTAGGATTAGACTAGTTTTGTGGTGATTGAAAGTGGTTTGAATGAAGATGGAACTAGATTAGAACCCTAGAAACGATTTTTGAAACATTTGAAATACCTACTGTCCCTATTTTTATTTCGTGGGAAAATCAGTGGTTGATGGTTAATTTTTGACCAAAGATTTAGAAAATACTTTCAAAAACGAAACTTTAGGCGAAAGAACGGATTAAAACAAGCTTATAACGAAGGAGATATGATTTTTGCAAATTTAACGACGAAAACTATTTTTATAAAAACTGCTTGCTGTTTGGCAGATTTCGACGGGTAATTAGAGGCATTAAACGTAACCTAGAAGTGCCGAGTTATCAAAAATATATTAGTATATACAAAAACGAATCCGTGGATATAAAGAACAAGGAAAGCGAGCTTAAAACGACCAAGTTATACCCATTTTAACATTGTCAAACTATATATATATATATGGACACAAATAAAAATAATAACTTACGTACTAAATGGTATATTTTCTAGAAATGTTACTAAGGGCTATATTTTTAACTAATGAATACGTATGACCCAAGAGAATATTTATACGACTTAACGACGTTATTTTAAGGTTTTCGATACGAAGAATTTAACGCTAACATTTCCATACGAGATAATACGACAAGTTATATACTTCTATAAATGGACTTATTTTTCCTAAGTATGGAAACTATTTTACTATGACGATAACTAGTATTTCCAAATTACGGGTGGTATAGGTATCATGTGCATGTGCATTCATTACATTACGGCTTGATCTTAATTAGATCACGATTATCCATATAGGTTGCGGCTAGTTTTCACGCCTCATTGTCCCTACTACTTTTACATCATTGTACCATCGTTGTACCATCCTTTCGAGGTGAGTCTTCATAGCCTCGTTTTAATTACTTATTTGATTTTAAATCCCACGGGGGAGAATACATTGCACAATTATTTTTGTACATGCCCAAGTATTACAAATTCCATACATTGCTTAAGTTGCCTTATTACCATGTCTTGACAAGTCCCCTTTATTATCATGGACCGTTAATTTTAGTACTAAGCGAGAGTGAGTGGATAGATCTATCGAGGGTGACGCCTACATTCGTGTTTGGGTTGCTCCAACGGGACGAATGCATTTCATGTCTTAACGAATTGAGTGTCTGGTAAACACTCTGGTGGGGCATTACAAAGTCTAGCTTCGGGGTCATGAGCTTAAGAGCCAATGTAGCATTTTTGACATTCTTGTCGGTTTACTTATTACTTGTGGCTTATGTACTTACGATTTACTTATAAACCTATGATTATTCACCAACTTTATGTTGACCGTTTTCGAAATGTATTTCTCAGGTAACTAAGGCATATTCTCATGGCATGCATGGAGTCACTTTGTGTATCAAGGATGACGCGTCTCTTTTGGATTTCATGCACTTATGAACTATCGTTTGATTGTACTAAAATTATTTCCTTAAACCTTTTCCAACTTTTGGGACCTATGTTTTATAACTCTGAATATTTTGAATGAATCAAACGATGTATTTTATAAACGACACTTTAGCTCGTTCAATATTTCCTGGTTTGTGTGCTATGATCCGTTACACCCTCAGGTATTCCATTCTGCTGCCATTCAGGTATTTTGGGGGTGTGACACAAAGTGATTATTTCTCTGCTCCTCTTCTCTCTTTTATAGTATTCTGAGTTCCCCACTTGATTCCAGTCAAATCCCACCATCATTTGTGACCATTGGATGTGCAGAAGTAATCCTAGCCTTCAAAGTTACTTTTGGCGCCAAAAGTAGAAATTGTTGCTTGTGGCCGTTTGTATGCAATTAATGCATCTTGGTTACATGTGGAGGTGGAGGGGACAAGGTGAGAGTAGTAGGGGGTGAGGTGATGGCAATACTGTGGGTGAGAAGTGGTATTGATGGTGGTTTGGTTTACAGTGAGTGAGGGAGGGAAAAGGAAGGAGATAAGGTGGGTTTGGCCGGGGTTTGACCCCGGTTTTAGTTATTTAACTTTTGGGCTGGGGTGGTTTTGGGCTTAGGGTGGACTGGGTTTGTTATTTGGATTTAAGGGATTTGGATTTGTTGGGTTTTAGTAGTAAAGAGGGTCCGGTTCAGTTTTGTGTTTATTTTAGCCCAAGGACTAAAAGTGTCAAAGCTGAATTTTTGAGGGGCTTTGTTTGCCAACTTTTCAAACTTCCTTCAAGGGGCTAAACCCGCAATATAACATTAGTACAAGGACCAAAGTTGTATTTTCCATTTTTAAAACCTTAAGGGACCATTTATGTAATTTCACCAAAGTTGAGGGGGTGAAATTGTAATTTCCGAAAAGTTATCAAATGAGTTCCAAATTGTATTTTATGAATAGTACAAGGGTAATATTTGTTAAATTTCCATTTTTGAACACCCAGGGACTAATTTTGCCAATTTTGAAACTTGAGGGGTAAAAGTTGCCATTTTGTGTAAACTTTTATCCAGGGATCATTTGTGAACATGTTTGACTTCCCAAGGACTTAAGTTGACTTTTATTCCATTTTAAACCTTCAGGGACTAGTTTTGCCAATTTATGAAACTTGAGGGACTGAAACTGCCAATTATGCAAACTTTGTTCGTTTTTTTATCTGTTTTTGATTATTTTGCATTTGAAACATATAAAACACACTTCTAAGATATTTTAAGTATTTTGATGCATATTTGGGTGTTTTTGGATGTTTTGGCAGTTCAGATTGGTATAAAATGATGAGTATTTAGACACTCATCAATCCCCCACACTAAAACATTGCTAGTCCCTAGCAATCTTTTGAGAAAAACTTAATGGATTTGAAAAACTCTTTACCAAAAGCCATCACTTCTGGAGTAGCCAGATGTAAGAACTGTGGTACACCTGATAACCGTGTGATTTTGAGCAAACCACCAGCTATCAACGGATTTGATTAGTCTTTACCAAAAGCCGTTTGCTTCTGGACTAGCCAACTCTTGATGGAATAGTCAACATCTTGGTGAGCTGATTACCAATTATGGATTTTCCACGGCCTTTACCACAAGCCATAATCTTGCGGGCTAGCCAACTCATTTGCTTTTGAGGATATGGGGAGTTGAGGAACCATACAATTTTGGGCAAATTGCAAGCCATAAACGGATTTGAGTTATCTTTACCAAGAGCCATTTGCTCCTGGATTAGCCAATCCTTATGTGGTTTAGACATGGTGGATTGATTACCATTTGTTGTGTTTAGTGCAAAGCACTTCCATTAAGTGAAAAATTTTAAAATTTAGGCTATTTTGGGGAAAAAGGGCATAAAAGGGTACATAATCAATCAAATTCGCTAGAATTCCCCCCCCCCCCCCCCACACACTTAGAAATGAATATTGTTCTCAATATTCAAAATCCCGGCTATTATGCCGAATCCTTGAACATAAAAAGATAACATTTAAAGCTAAGTGGGGTAACACAACAATTATTTTATTTTATTTTTGTATTTACAATTTTTCATTTCATGTTCAAAATATATACCACATGTGGGGCACACCCCCACACTTAGGTGGTACACACGGGTGAAAACCCATGTATATGCTACTGTTTTTGATTACCAAGTCGCTAGCTTGACTTGACCCCAAATTAAATTGTCCATGGGGAAATGGAGTGGGATTGCCACTCACAGATTGGATGAGAAATTAGAGTGGGGTCCACTCACAGAATTATAAATAGTAAGGTAAGGTAAATCTTTTTGGTATTTTTATTTTATAATGTTTTTGTATTTTTATCTTTTTATATATATACAGATAAAAGAAAAATCCTAACAACCGCCCCTCGAAAGGGAATCTGGGCTTGATAGAGCTCAGCAACTGGATTCCAACAACTGAACGATCAAACGTTCTCAATAGAGGAGTTAACAAACTGCACGTTTCCGCCCCTTAAAAGGGAATCTATGTTTTTAACGTCTACTAAATTGTGTTCAAACAGCCAACAACCAAATGTTGTAACTGAGGGAGTTTATCAAACTGGACAAGTTGTAAGCTATGAAAAGGAAAATATTTTTGTATTTTATATGTTTTTGGAAATTGAAATATGATATTATATATAATATATACAAAGGATAGATATTTCAACCAAATACAAATTCGTTATACGCAGCACAGCCTCCCCGGCAGCGGCGCCAAATTTTGATTCCTCCCAAACCAACCAACTTTATTTTCCAACCACTTTTGAATGGTTGGTACTAAAAGCCAGACAGCCCGGGAGGAAAAGCAATTATGAACAAGGAGTATAGAATGTTCCTAGGTTGTTATGTCCCAACGAGGTGTGAAATCTGTAATACAACGAATGTGTGTTCTGGTGAAGTTAAATATAGAAACAGGAATCTGACTGACTAACACTAGCAATGTGAATAGTAAATAGCTCTTGTCACAGCTATTTCAGTAAAAACGTGCAATCAGAAACCCTAAAATGTAAAAGGATTTACAAATATACGTTTAGGTTCAAATAAACGTAAACGTACAAAACAAAACAACAAATATAACTACAATAGGTATTTGCATGCCTTAAGGGCTTAAATGCAAATTAAATAACTTAAAATATTTACTTTATAATTACAAATGTATTTTAAAAGTTAAGAAAACCTAAAAACCTAAAACGCGTACGTTTACGTTTAAATAAACGTCTACGTACCAAAATAAAACTGAAAACTGATCAATACAAATCCCACAAATGTGAAATTTATATTTTTGTGATCCTAATAATATAAGAAAATTATTTATGAATTAAAATAATTTTTAAAAGTATTTATGTAATTACTATTAATTAAAAACTATTATTTACTATTTAATAATTACCTAAAATAAGAAAAATCTAAAATAAACCTAAATAATATGAAATAAAAATTTAGAAAAGTCTAAAATAATATAAAAGAATTTCTGAAACAAAAATTATATTTATTATACAATTATTCTATTTATAATAATTTATTTACTATTATTTATTTCCTTAAACTATTATTAATTATAGTAAATACGTATGAACAGTAAAAAATATGAAAAAATTCCAAAAAGTGTATTTACTGATGGAGAATGTAGGAAAAATAAGTTGGGGTCACCAGCTTATTCCAATAAGCTGGAATAAGCTCAACAGTCCAAATAAGCTAAATACACCAATACTACCTTAAGTATATTGATAATACAAAGGCTTACGGAACTGGTGCCCCAGAGCAATTGGAAGGGGTGTGGGAGTTAAGCATGTTATACTAGCCTGAGGTCCTGAATTCGAATCCCACACCAATCATTTTTTCATTTTATTTTATTTTTTCATTTTTCTTTTTGCAAAAGTGTACACTAAGCTAAAATATGGAACTTTAACAAAACTAACTTTTTCAAAACTTGGAAATAAGCTGTGTTAGAGCTTATTTCCTTAACAGATGGCTTAAAAGCCATAAAGCTTCTAAATAGAAGCTATCACTTAGTGTTAAAGCTTGGTTTTTGGGCTTTTCTTTTTATAGAACTATATATATACAGTACTTATATAAGTTTAGCAAAAATGAAAGTGTACAACTAAGAAATAAGCAAATTATGGGCTTATGACTTATTCAGTTAAGCTTTTGGGGCTCACAGTGAAGTCATAAGCTCCTAATAAGCTTGAAACAGACTCAAAAGTGAAAACAAAAGGTATGTGCAAGTATTATGGGTATATAAAAACAAGAATAAGCACTTGGATAGTGCTTATTAGTGCAAGCTTATGGTTTAGTCAGATAAGTTTATTAGCTTAACTTGGATTGAGTGAAAGCTCAAATGAGCTTGGTATAAGCTCCACACTTGAAACTAAGGTAAAAATATGAAATGTATAAGTTATATAGACAACTATGAACAAGTAAATGTATTGGGATTCACTCATAAGCTTGGAATAAGCTAATAAGCCATTCCCAATACACTCAGATCCAAACACCCCTGCAACCATTTATAGTGGCAATTTAAGCTCAGTAAATAAGCTTCAAAAGCCAAAGTAAAAATTGAGGAAGCAAGATGTGTTGGTAAGCTTTTCAAAAAGCCTAAGCTCAAGCTGTGGGGTCCACAGCTTAGCATTTGAGAAGCTATTGAAAAGGCTTTCAAATGCCTAAGCATACTGGGTTCCCAATATACTTAGTCAAATGAGCACACAAAAAGCCACTTGCAGCCCTATTAGATAAGCTGCAAGGTGGGAAATAAGCACTAGATCCTATGGTTTGGTGGTTAAGCTTCCCAAAAAGCTTAACCACATAAGCTGGGTCCAATAGATAAGCTTTTTGTGAGCCTATGAAAATGCTATGGATACTGAGTATTTAGAATACTCAGTGAAGTGGTGATAAGTTAAAGCTAATTGCAGCCTAGTTAAATAAGCTACAACTTGAATTTAAAGCACAGAATCATAAAGTTTGGTGGTTAAGCTTCTTAAAAAGCTAAACCACACAAGCTTTGGATCACTAATGAGCTTTTTAGAGCTTGTGGAAATGGTGTAAATTTCCTGATTACTCAGGAAATTGTTGTGAGTGGGCAAACAATCAAGCTCAAATTGAACTTATTTAATAAGCTTAATAAGCTCAACAAGCACTGAGACTATGAGCTGACTTGCTTGGCTTTATGAAAAGCCAAGCTCACACTCTCAAGTCTCTGTGAGGAGCTTATTACAAGCTTATGAAAAAGCCACATATACACTGTTTGCTTCAGTGTATATGGCTTGATGGAACAAAATAAGGTGTGCTGATAAACTATCTAAATAAGCTATAAACTTAGAATTAAGCACTGAACCTAAGAAATGAGCTTATTGGCTTTCTAAAAAGCCAAGAAGCACATGGTGGGGTCCATTACTGAATAAGCTAGGGTCTATTGGAGTGGGTTATCAATACTGAGTGCTCAGTGCACATATCAAAATAAGACAAACTTTAAAGGCTAAATAAGCTAATCTAATGAACACTGAGATCCAATTTTATGATTGATCCCTAAAGTACTACTGAAGAGCTTTTCAAAAAGCTAAAAACCAAGTCCTAATGTTTTGGTTTGCACCCTGGAGGAGGGTTTAAAAGTTTGACCAAAACCAAAAGGTGCCCTGGTGCAGGGCACTATCTTGCCCTGCAAGTCTAAATAAGCTATTGCATAAGCTACAATAGAAATTCTAAAAATAAGCTAATGAGTGGTTTTGAAAGATTAGCTGATAGACTATGACTTGTGAAAAGCTCAAAGTCTCAATCCAATCACAAAATTCAAAACAATTCTTTCTATTTTTGGTTTTCTGAAACAAGTATATTTTTTTGACTTTTTGAAATATAAAGCTAAGTTGACTTTTATGAATTTAAAAGCTAAGTTACTGATTAAATAAGTTTTATTAGGCTATAATAACATGAAATTGTCAAAGATAAACAACATTTAACACAGATATGCAAGGTTATTAGATCAAACAATCTCACAGTACTCAAACTTAGAAGATTAAAGTGTCAATTTGACTTTCTTGCTTGCTATACCCTTTGATTAATATTTCACTGAATTGTTTAGGTCACATATGCAGTACATCAAGCAAGAACAACTACAAAAATAACCCTTAGCTCAGTGTAACTATCCCATCCAAACAACCCTTTAATGAAATTAAAATGAGCTTTTCATACCAAATGACTGTATAAACCCTTTTTATCAAATCCAGTGGTTATAACTTGTTACATCAAACCATTTTAAGCCTAAACAAGTAGTCACAAATGTCTAAACCTAGGATTCTCAAAAATTTGTAAAGTGACAGTTAAAAATGGATTTCAAAGCAATAATAAATTCCAAAACATAAACCTACCTTATAAAGCTAGATTATAATTAACTAACAACAATTAAACATAAAAAAAAAAAAAAAAAAAAAAAAAAAAAAAAAAACATGAAATCAAAATAAATAAAATATATAAACAATACTATGTAAATATCATGAAAATGGCTTACAAGAGATGCAAGCTGAGAACTTGGAACCAAGGACCACTGTTTACATCCTACAGCCTCCCATGAGGCACTACAACCCATGGCAATCCATAATAGCCATGCTCCAAACAGATTCCATCATGAACACATAACTTTTTATTTTATTTTCTATTTTCTTTATTTTTTTTTTATCTATTTTTTATTTTAAAAGATTAAAGCTGAATTAAGGTTTCTAAAAGCTCACAAAGCTTTGTCAGGAGCTTATGTGACTTAATGAGTCCATTAAACAACACTAATCAACAAGGAATAAAAATGACATGAAAATGAAAGTGGTATGAATAAGAAAACATGAAACTTAAAGGTAACTTGAAATTAAACTGTAAATGAGGTTCCATTACACTATTTTAAAGATTAATACAACATTTGAAACATTAAAAGACATTAATTTTAAAGAAAGCAATAAAGATTAATTATGCTACGACTAAGGCTATTCCAAAGTGATTATTTCTCTGCTCCTCTTCTCTCTTTTACAGTATTCTGAGTTCCCCACTTGATTCCAGTCAAATCCCACCATCATTTGTGACCATTGGATGTGCAGAAGTAATCCTAGTCTTCAAAGTTACTTTTGGCGCCAAAAGTAGAAATTGTTGCTTGTGGCCGTTTTTATGCAATTAATGCATCTTGGTTACATGTGGAGGTGGAGGGGACAAGGTGAGAGTAGTAGGGGGTGAGGTGATGGCAATACTGTGGGTGAGAAGTGGTATTGATGGTGGTTTCGTTTACAGTGAGTGAGGGAGGGAAAAGGAAGGAGATAAGGTGGGTTTGACCGGGGTTTGACCCCGGTTTTATTTATTTAACTTTTGGGCTGGGGTGGTTTTGGGCTTAGGGTGGACTGGGTTTGTTATTTAGATTTAAGGGATTTGGATTTGTTGGGTTTTAGTAGTAAAGAGGGTCCGGTTTAGTTTTGTGTTTATTTTAGCCCAAGGACTAAAAGTGTCAAAGCTGAATTTTTGAGGGGCTTTGTTTGCCAACTTTTCAAACTTCCTTCAAGGGGCTAAACCCGCAATATAACATTAGTACAAGGACCAAAGTTGTATTTTCCATTTTTAAAACCTTAAGGGACCATTTATGTAATTTCACAAAAGTTGAGGGGGTGAAATTGTAATTTCCCAAAAGTTATCAAATGAGTTCCAAATTGTATTTTATGAATAGTACAAGGGTAATATTTGTTAAATTTCCATTTTTGAACACCCAGGGACTAATTTTGCCAATTTTGAAACTTGAGGGGTAAAAGTTGCCATTTTGTGTAAACTTTTATCCAGGGATCATTTGTGAACATGTTTGACTTCCCAAGGACTTAAGTTGACTTTTATTCCGTTTTAAACTTTCAGGGACTAGTTTTGCCAATTTATGAAACTTGAGGGACTTAAACTGCCAATTATGCAAACTTTGTTCGTTTTTTTATCTGTTTTTGATTATTTTGCATTTAAAACATATAAAACACACTTCTAAGATATTTTAAGTATTTTGATGCATATTTGAGTGTTTTTTGATGTTTTGGGCAGTTCAGATTGGTATAAAATGATGGGTATTTAGACACTCATCACTAACCGAACGTGAGAAAAAAATGGATTGGCAAATGCATGCGTACATAACTGAACCAAATTTAAAGGAAGATGCCTTTAAACAAGAAATAAAATCTGTTCAAAATCAACTTGATCTTGCTGTCAAAGAAAAACAAGAAATTCAGGAGAGTTTAAATGTTCTAAAATGTGAATTTCAGGAAAAGGAAACTAAACTGTTAAATGAATTTTCAAACCTTAAGCATTCGAAAAACAAACTTGAAAACAAGTTGTACATCCAAGGCCAAACCTGTCAAACAGCTCAAATGATGGAAAAGCACATTGTTTTACGGGATAAGCATAGTAATAAGGATTTAGGGATGCCTAAAACAAACTTCCTTAAGAGCGTTAGAGCTTCTCAACCTGCCCTCTATGATGCTAAGGTTATGCTTACACCAAATCATGAACCCCCAAATAGTTGGTATGATAAAGAATTGGATGAACTTGATTCTGCCGATAGAGAGAGATTTGATAACAAAATGAAGGATCCAAAGTGCATTAAACACCGAGTCATTGTTAAGCCCCATGATTATTATGAACAAAACCGGGTGACTGTTTTTGAACCTCAAACTAAGTTAACACCTGAACAGGTATTTTGGCCTTTAGACGTTGAGAAAATAAAAGGTGATGAAATTAAGGCCACGACACCTCAAAAGTTAGCCGCCCTAACGTTGTATCCACCCAATACACCAATGCACTTAGTTCAGTTGTCACTTCCCACGCAATGTAAAACTCTTATTAGCATTTATGTCCTTTGTCAAATGTTCACTGATTTTGATAAAACTTGCATAAAGAGAATCACACCAACGGGAATCACTGAGGGTGAACGGCGATTTGAGCTTACCAAAGAGTGTTACTTAAGTGAAGTCATCCCATTTTTTAAACTAATCAAAGAACACTTTGAAGGTTTACGTCAGTCCCTTGATGTTGAACTTAAAGAAATGAAAGAGGTGTTTAAAACTATGGAAATTAAGGGGAAACAAATAGCAATAGATCTTCAACATAGTGAGATAGCTAGGAAAAATATTCTTATCGTGAATGACAATCTGATTGCTAAATGTATTTCTCAAGATGTGTTCTATACTGCTTCTGATTCTTCAATAAATGCTTGTCATTTTCATGAAATGTCTATTGATTTGAATGATCTCCAAAATCGTGTTGTTGAGCTTGAGGGGGAGAATTTGAAACTACATGAAAAAATTCAAAATGATGATCAAGACAACATGGTCAAACACTTTTCTAAACTAGAAGTTGATAACCTTAACCTACAATTAAAATATCAACATTTAGAAGAAAGGGTTAAAAGATCAAAGGCAAATGCATCTACTGATGTTCCTGAATTTGACACATATTTTGAATTGGCAAAAAGGGATGAAACAATTCAAGCTCACACTAACACGATTAGGAAATTGAGGACTCAAATTGCCCAAATGAAATCTCCTATGTATGATATGATCGACATCCATAAACCTCAATCTGCAGACTCTCAAAGTTTTCAACATCAAAACATGATCAACAAACTCCAACATGAAAATGATTGTTTTCAAGCTGAAAATTCCAAAGTTAAACAACATTACAAAGAGTTATATGATTCAATTAAAATCACTCGTGATAAAACAAATGAAAAGCTAACTTCTTTGCTAAATGAAATTGAGAATCTAAAGAACAAGGTGAAGGGGAAAATGCCGGTCGGTGCAAGTGATTCAAAGGTCTGTGAATGTATAAATTATGCATGTGAAGCTGTATTCATACCGCTTCCACTTAAGAACAATGAGCTAGTCCATAGTGATTACCTTAGACATCTTAAGAACTGCCTTGACATGACCCGTGAGACCATTGAAGAAGTTAGAATTGTGAGACCATCTGATGATATTTGCTTTCTCACGAAATGGTCACAAGTTTTGTTAGAATATACCATAGGTACATGTCCCAAGATTCCCAACATGCGTGATAGAAATGGCACATCCTCATCTAGGAATTTGAAAAAGCATGTTACCTTTGATATACCTTTGGCTAGATCTGATCATAGGACATCACCACCTAGAAACCAAAAAACTATGCAACAATCTAATATTCCTATCGTAAATTCTACAGGAGTAATCAATGTCACTAAAGCTAGCGAGTCAAAGCCTAAAGGCAATACAAGGAATGATAGGACTTCGCCTGCTAAGAGTGATCAAGGGAAGAAAGTAGAAGACAACCTTGGGAACAATAAGATTGATTTGAGTGAAAAGAATCGTGTTGATTCTAGTATTTGCGTTAAGCGTACTGTAATTAATTCGAATTCAAATGCTACTTGTAAGACTTGTAATGGTTGTTTAATTTCTGGTAATCATGATGAATGTGTTGTGTCATTTTTGAATTCCTCCTATAAATCCTCAGTTAAGGTTGCTAAGACACAAAAACTGGAAAACCATACTTGGAAAGCAACTGGAAAAGTTTTTACCAATGTAGGATATAAGTGGAAACCTACTGGAAGAAAGTTCACTTTTGGAAGTGATGCGTAGGGATTGCACCAGGCTTTACCTCTCAAGGGATCTTGATAAGCTTACAACCCCCACCAGGCGGTGTACCTGATCGTTGTAGTATAGTATAGTGACAAGTACCGGGGGATTGATCGTTCAGCTAGGAATAGTGTCGCTAGGATTAGAAAAGCTAAATACTAGTTCTAAAGGTGAGGGATAATTATTTTTGTATTTTTTATATTTTTTTAGAAAGCAAGTAAAAATCTCGGGTTTAAAGGATTTAGGCGGAATTAGTTGCTAGTCAACTAACCCAATACTAAAGATGCAATCAAAATAAAATACTAGAAATGAAAATAAACTAAATTATACTAAGGTTGTGAGCAATAAGTGGAGAAATTGTGTTTACTTAGATTTCACTACTCCCTAGATATCTTTTACACGTTAATTACTTGTTATAGTTGCGTGCTTGACGGATTGTATTCCTTAATACCTTTCATGGGGTGGCGCACTTAACTCCCCAATCCTATGAGTGCCTACTTCACTACTATGTCGAGCCAGCTAAGAAGCTCCTAACATGGGATCATTAGAATTTAATCATGCATTAAATACAACCAATAAAACCTAGTGCACGTTAGTTCATGTTTCCTAAGACGTTCAAGCATGTTACCATTTGGAGATCCGCCAGTTTTCTTAAGCCTAACATCGAAATCATTCATCCAATACAACCATAAACAAGTAATCAACACATAATTAACATCTAGGTTTCATTAGATCTAAGCAAACACAAGATAGATCTAGCCTAGCATGATGGAATTAAGACAAGAACAAGATATAGACAACCAACACATAGACATATTGATTGAATTAGAAGAACACTTATCTCAATTACACATGAAAGGGTTCAAGGGCTGAAAACCCTTGAAAAACCTGTAAAATTCGTAATAGGTTCGGCCTCTAGGGTTTCTCCAAACTTCTGTATTTTTTTATGAATGAAAATTAGAAAACTATATATAGGAAATTGAGGCTGATGGCGTCAAGACCAAATAGGTGACGCCGTCATCTCACCGCCAAAATACTTCTCGGACTGCCTTGATCTACATCTGACGCCATCATGTGTTATGGTCTTCCAGGCCGTCACGTCTTTTACTCTTGACGCTCTACTTGTGACGCCTTCATGTTTGTACTGGACCGTCATGCAAATTACTCTTGACGCCGTCAGGATGTTTCTCTTGACGCCGTCACCTACGGTTCTTAGCAAGGAAAATTAAGACTTTGGCGCTTTCTTCACTTTTATGCTCCAAAAACGTCCGAATTGCTTCCTTTTCCAGATTTCTCTCCCAAAGTACCTAAAATCACAAAAGGAACGATTTAGGGCAATATTTGATCAAATAAATTCAATTCTGGGCTTAAATGACCCCCTAAAAGTGCTTCATTTTTCGCCTCATCATATACCCTTACACTTGAGATTTGCTTGTCCTCAAGCAATTGCGCTTTTATTCTAGTCAAAATACAAGTTAGAGGTCATTTAACTCTAAGATAAAAGTAATTACAACAAATAATCGTTCCACTAAAGACCAAGGACAAGCACGGAGGTCATACACTAGCACCTCACAAATAGTGTTTAGATACTCACATCTCTCGGGTGTAATAAAGTATAAATTACAATATGGAAACGGAAGATATCTCTCACTACCTGTCATAGCAAAATAGATTACCATAGGCTTGGGAAAGGATCAAACCTTCACCACATGGCGTAAGCACTTAGGATAAACTATCAAAGAGGTCTTTTAAAGGGTTGTAACGTTACGTGTAGGGATATGAAATACACGGTTTTGTTGGATATAGGCAGTCTTTACTGGTGGCGAGTTAACAATCTTGGTTAATTACATGTACAATATGGCGTTGCTAAGCCAAGACTAGATGGTAGTCCGTATGTTTTTTTTTTTTTTTTTTTTTTTTTTTTTTTTTTTTTTTTTTTTTTGCAAACACTCTTACCCTACCATCCAAAATAATACATTATAGGGGATAAACGTTCCCCTTACACTTGAATTTTTACATACTTTACAATAAACTAATCTAATGACTTGAATTAAGAAAATCAAAACACTTGGAGTACTTTTAAGATTAACGCACATACGGGGGTAATATATGATGTTCTTCCCCATTACTCCATAAAATAAGTACTTAACCCATGAGTCCCAATCATCCCAAAACAACATGTACAAGGATATGACTCGACTTAGCAACCATGTAATCAATTAGATAGTTAACTTAGGGTTTAACTGTCACACCCCCAAAATCGGGTCCAGCGGAAGCATACATGCAGCTGGGGTGTAACTCAATTGATATCACAACACAAGTACAAAAATGGTTTTCACTTTAATCATTTAGAATAAAATCGTTTAATAAAAAAATGTTGAATTTACATCATTAAAAGTAGTGCGGAAGTAGGCCCTTAAATAGTTTAAAACGGTCCCCATATAAATAATCAGAGTCTTCTATGACCATGTCATGCCCTGCCAAAACCTCCTGTTGCGTGCCATTGGTTAAAACCTGAAAATACATGCTAAAGTGTCAACACGAGGTTGGTGAGTTCATAGAGTTTGTTTAACAAATAATGCCTATAGAGAAATAATCGCCCAGCAAAGGCATTGTAAATCCACTCAGTTGCAAGTCCCGCCATAAGAGACTTGTAACCTGTGTGTTCACAACCCACTGCCAAATATGTTATAGTCTACGGAAACAAAAGTAATATGATATCCAAATTCCCAGATAAATATAGCAAAACGGCTATATAAAAAATTCAGTCAATGAAGCCATATGATAAATCAGTCAAGCGGGAAAACCCGTAATAAGGTTGATGCAAAGGCATCGCAATTCAGTCAAGTAAGGAAACAACAATATTACGTTTGACATCATAGCCAAGTGGGGAATACCACAATATTACAATGAACATATAGGTCAATCAAGTAGGGAAACAGCAATATTACGTTTGACATCACAGCCAAGTGGGGAATACCACAATATTACGTTTGACGTCACAGCCAAGTGGGGAATACCACAATACGTTTGACATCACAGCCAAGTGGGGAATACCACAATATTACGTTTGACATCATAGCCAAGTGGGGAATACCACAATATTACAATGAGCATATAGGAACAATCAAGTAGGGAAACAGCAATATTACGTTTGACATCACAGCCAAGTGGGGAATACCACAATATTACGTTTGACATCACAGCCAAGTGGGGAATACCACAATACGTTTGACATCACAGCTAAGTGGGGAATACCACAATATTACAATGAGCATATAGGAACAATTGGTGACTATGAGGTCATATAAACAAGGATAATCAATCCCATGAAATACAGGAAATCAAAAATACCAATGAATGCAGGTGATTAAATATACCAAAGAAATACCGGTAGTCAAGCATACTAATGAAGTGCAGGTGATCAAATATATATTTAGATATAGCTAGAAATATTTGAGTAATCAACTAGGTAAAACAAGTAGTGCGTTTAAGTAAAACGAGCATGTATTCTCCCCCAAAGAGTTTACCAAAACAATTAAAAAAGTAGGGGCTATGACTCACCTGGAGCAATAGCTACGATGACAAGAATGGATACACTGAAATGAGGCACGATCTCTAACCGCAACCTAATATGAGTAATAACGATCTACCTTAGATCATGACGTGATGAAATGAATGCACGTGCACATGATGCCTATACCACTCGTAACTTGGAAATACTAGTTATTGTCAAAGTAAAATAATTTCCATACTTAGGAAAATAAGTCCAAATATAGAAGTATATAACTTGTCGTAGTATATCGTATAAAAATGTTAGTGTTATATTCCTCGTCTTGAAAACCTTATAATAGTGTTTAGTAGTCGCGTAATAAACCTTGAGTCGTACGTACTTCGTTAGTTAAAAATAAACTCCTTAAATAAGAATTCTAGAAAATAAATCATTTAGTACGTAGTTATATTATTTTCTAGTAGTGACTAAATATATATATATAGTTTTGACGATTTTAAAACATGTATAACTTTGTCGTTTTAAGTTCATTTTCCTCGTTCTTTATATCCACGGAATCGTTTTAGTATATACTAATATATTTTCGATAGCTCGGCTCCTCTAGGTTACGTTTAACGCCTCTATTTGCCCGTCGAAAACTGTCAAACAGCATGCAGTTTTTCAGAAAATAGTTTTCGTCGTTAAATTCGGAAAATCATATCTCCTTCGTTATTAACTCGTTTTAATCCGTTCTTTCGCCCATGGCTTCGTTTTTGAAAGTATTTTCTAAATCTTTGTTCAAAAATATCCCCTGAGTTACTGAGTTTCCCACGTTTTCAAAACAAGGACAGTAGGTCAATCTATAGTTTCCAAAATCATTTTCCTAGTTACTAACTTGTTCAAAAACCAACCAAACCACTTTCAATCACCACAAATCTAGTCTAATCTTACCATACACCTTCTTAGGGTGTCATGGGTTCCTAAACATCATCAATCTAGTGGATCTAACAAGGAAATCCAAAATAAACATTTCTAGGGTTTATATGTTAATAGTTTATAAAATGAAGTGGTATAAGCTAACAAATGCACAAGATCTTGTATGAAAACCATATGATCATAAAAATAACATAAAGAAATTATGGAAAAGAGTTTGACAACTTACATAGAAAGATTATAGAGCTTGGATGAGTAAAACCTTGAGTTTTTATTTCAAAACCCTAACAAGGATCACTAAATAAACTAGTTTAACACTTGATCTTGAGAAAAATATTCTTGGTTCTTGCTCTTCTTGTTGGTGCCGTGTATATGGTAGAGAAAAAAGAGATGGGAGCTCTTGAAAACTAGTTGCAAAATGAGTGTATGTGTATGAAATATCTATTATGTATTATATGTGTATTATTGAACTAGACACAAGTACATGTATTAAGTGAAGTAAGTGTAATATTTTCAAGGCTTGTAATTAAAGGGAATGGGGGGGGGGGGGGGGGCGTAGGTTTTGGTGATGGGTGGAAGATTTGGTGGAAAAATCTTGACTTTTGGTGTATTATTGTGTTGATATAGTTAGATATTATTAGTTTTAGGGGATACCGGGTACCGAGTTAACTAAAAATAAATTGTAACGAGATAAAATAAAATATAATGAAATTGTAAAAATTGTAAAATAATATTCCTGATGAGAATCAGAAGTTAAAATAATGATCGGGTTGAAATATCGCAAACCGACGGAGTTATAAGCTTCGACCGGAAAACGTAGCAATTGATTTGAAAACACCGGGTAAATTAATATTATAATTTTTATATTATAAAAATGAATATAAAAATATATTGGGATAATAGTCGGGAGTGTCGGACGTGTTAGCCACATTATTGATCGTTTGTTAACGTTTATTCAGAAATAATTATACGTAAAAGTAAATTATACCAAAAGTACTAATTTAAATATCCTACGAGTGGAATAGTATGCAAGTGACATAATGATAATACGCAGACTATTTCTAGTCTTCATGAGATATCCCAAATGATAATGCTTGAATTCGCACCCGAACCAATACGGTTACGCGAATTTGGAATACTCGTAAACTAAATTTACGATGACATGAGTAATGCACGTGAATAGTGGTTTTCTCTCGGAAATGAATAGTGTCAAGTGAATAGTAAAATTTCTAAACGCTTCTCAGAATATCAAATTGACCTCAAAAACGATGAATAGTGATCGATGAATAGTAATTGATGAATAGTAACTTGTGAATAGTAAATTGTCGAGGTTTGGAAAATGACCGGAAATTACGAGTTGTGACAGTCTTCCCTTCTAACAGGAACTTCGTCCCGAAGTTCAGTTTGTGTTGGTCTCTAGAGAGGTATTGGTGAGAAGATGATGATATGTATCGTGTAAGCTACTGAGCTCTAATGGGAGTTCAAGTCTGTAGGCCACTAGGCCCATACTGTCTGAAATATTGAATGGTCCAATGTATCTCGGTTTTATCTTCCCAAATTTTTCTTAATGGTATCATGCCTTTCCTAGGCAGAACTTTCAACATAATCATGCCATTAACTTGAAGTTCTAAGGGTTTACAACTTATTGAACTTGTAACTGATTCTTGACTCGTAAAAAAAATTTCCTGGTTATTTCATGAATGCCTACTAGACTAGTGAGTTAGGATTTTCCAATTTCGATTCGTCAATGGATATGGGCACTTCGACCATAGAGTGCTTCAAATGGTGTAGTCTCTAAGCTCGTGTGGTAACTATGGTTATAAAGGAATCTGATTTATGGCAAATGGTTAATCCAACCATTTCTAGAGTCAACCACTCATGCTCTGAGCATATCTCCCTATGTTTGAATCGTTCTCTAATTCCTGACCATTGGTCTGCAGATGATAGGTGGTGTGGTTCCAAAGAAATCTTAATGAAATTGCTAGGAGTTCGAGATGGATCAAGTTCCTCTATTAGGAGTAATTGAGATGGGTATCATGAATCTTGTTTCGAAAGGCTTACAAGGTTAGGTCCATCAAGGGTGTTGTTGAAAATAATAGATTAGGATAAGGTTGTGATTCCTCCGCAGGAATGTCATGAATTGAGTCTTTCTCCACCTACGATGCTTAGTCTCCATTACTAAGATTTTCCCCAAGTTCTATGTCATCAAATCACAAAATCCTAAAGGTATAAGTGATGTATTATAGTGATTGATTTTCAAAGTTTGTTTTGAGATTGTGTGTTTTGTTCATAACCCTTCCCTGAGTAAATGAATTTAAAACTTTTAAGCAAACGGCTTTTTAAGTAACATTTTTCTTAATGTTTCAAAATTTAATAGTTATGCAAGATAGAACTATTTTCAACATAAGATGGATAATATGATTTACCAAAAATCGATGTTTAAAATTTCTTAGCATCTAGTAGTTTTGTAAAAGATTAACCAAAAGAAATTTGCTTGTCAAAATAAGTGCCTTAAAAAAGTATTTCTTACAACATATATGTTTTGCATAACTATAGTTTGGATAAAAATCCATTTAAAAGTGAAAATATTAAGAGGATAAAATAGTCAGGTATGTATGTCTGCACAAAGGCATAGGTGTCTAACACGTTTGAATAAAGTCTATTGGTGAGGACATGTTCAATTTATAGTCTCGGTTAAAAGGTTGGATTTATCTCTATGGCGTTGCTTAGTGAGCACTCGTATCGAAACTAATCCTTATAATTTAGTCAAGCCAATACTTTCCAGATGATGGAATTTTTGGTGATTAGGCCAGTGATGGTGGTTCGAATGGTTTTGTGATATCTTGAGATTTCTGTTGAGTTTTAAATGGTCTTAATGTACCAAGGGATCCTCCTCATAGAAGGTATGGAAAATCTTTCCTAGGGAGGTCATTGATAATATCCACTTATCAATATTGGTAGTAGTGAGTGATGAGTGACATAGGACTCTATAAGGTGTCACCTAATTCCTATATATATATGGGGGTGGAAAAGGAAATGATAGTGATGGTGAGAAGGGAAAAGACTGTGACAACTGCAACAAAATAAGATTGTGATAAAAGAAAGTACTGTGATGTAAATGTATTGTGCATAAAGATGAAAGTTCATGAAATAAAATGACTAGTTGACAAGCTTCCAATTGGTGGTTCACGAAGTGATGAAAAGTAGGAATGTTATGACAACGAGAGTATACACACACGTAAATGAAGCATTTGGAAAATGAGTTGAGAATTTATTCCGGACAAAATTTTATTATAACCATTCTTAGTGTTGCAAAATTCATTTCTGAGTCAGACATAGGTGGTCAGCCTATATCTCACTATCCCGGGTTGAATATAGATGACCAGTCTATATCCCACCGAGGTTTCATGAATTTTGAAATACTCAGCTCAGTTATACTAAGACTATGTCCTTCACAAATACCAAGGCGTTCTGGAAGACAAAAGCAAGTGACCAAACTCGAGGTCGAATGATGAAACTATGCATGGAAAACATAATGCGGTGACATATACGATACGTGAACATGCTTATATGAAAGACAATGATAGTAATCAACTAGAATAAATGGATATAATATACCAGATAATGAGACACAAATCTCATCATCTAAGTCAGCAACAACCCACAAGTGAGGCATCATCTTGGCAGGCAGACACGTGACGATCATAGGGTTAAGTTTTTCGTAAAAGTAGCTATAGTCTAGGTTTTAAAAACACTTAGTTCGCTATAGCCAGAGCTCTGATACCAATCTGTCACACCCCCAAAATCGGATCCAGCGGAAGCATACATGCAGCTGGGGTGTAACTCAATTGATATCACAACACAAGTACAAAAATGGTTTTCACTTTAATCATTTAGAATAAAATCGTTTAATAAAAAAATGTTGAATTTACATCATTAAAAGTAGTGCGGAAGTAGGCCCTTAAATAGTTTAAAACGGTCCCCATATAAATAATCAGAGTCTTCTATGACCATGCCATGCCCTGCCAAAACCTCCTGTAGCGTGCCATTGGTTAAAACCTGAAAATACATGCTAAAGTGTCAACACGAGGTTGGTGAGTTCATAGAGTTTGTTTAACAAATAATGCCTATAGAGAAATAATCGCCCAGCAAAGGCATTGTAAATCCACTCAGTTGCAAGTCCCGCCATAAGAGACTTGTAACCTGTGTGTTCACAACCCACTGCCAAATATGTTATAGTCTACGGAAACAAAAGTAATATGATATCCAAATTCCCAGATAAATATAGCAAAACGGCTATATAAAAAATTCAGTCAATGAAGCCGTATGATAAATCAGTCAAGCGGGAAAACCCGTAATAAGGTTGATGCAAAGGCATCGCAATTCAGTCAAGTAAGGAAACAGCAATATTACGTTTGACATCACAGCCAAGTGGGGAATACCACAATACGTTTGATATCACAGCCAAGTGGGGAATACCACAATATTACAATGAACATATAGGTCAATCAAGTAGGGAAACAGCAATATTACGTTTGACATCACAGCCAAGTGGGGAATACCACAATATTACGTTTGACATCACAGCCAAGTGGGGAATACCACAATACGTTTGACATCACAGCCAAGTGGGGAATACCACAATATTACGTTTGACATCACAGCCAAGTGGGGAATACCACAATATTACAATGAGCATATAGGAACAATCAAGTAGGGAAACAGCAATATTACGTTTGACATCACAGCCAAGTGGGGAATACCACAATATTACGTTTGACATCACAGCCAAGTGGGGAATACCACAATACGTTTGACATCACAGCCAAGTGGGGAATACCACAATATTACAATGAGCATATAGGAACAATTGGTGACTATGAGGTCATATAAACAAGGATAATCAATCCCATGAAATACAGGAAATCAAAAATACCAATGAATGCAGGTGATTAAATATACCAAAGAAATACCGGTAGTCAAGCATACTAATGAAGTGCAGGTGATCAAATATATATTTAGATAAAGCTGGAAATATTTGAGTAATCAACTAGGTAAAACAAGTAGTGCGTTTAAGTAAAACGAGCATGTATTCTCCCCCAAAGAGTTTACCAAAACAATTGAAAAAGTAGGGGCTATGACTCACCTGGAGCAATAGCTACGATGACAAGAATGGATACACTGAAATGAGGCACGATCTCTAACCGCAACCTAATATGAGTAATAACGATCTACCTTAGATCATGACGTGATGAAATGAATGCACGTGCACATGATGCCTATACCACTCGTAACTTGGAAATACTAGTTATTGTCAAAGTAAAATAATTTCCATACTTAGGAAAATAAGTCCAAATATAGAAGTATATAACTTGTCGTAGTATATTGTATAAAAATGTTAGTGTTATATTCCTCGTCTTGAAAACCTTATAATAGTGTTTAGTAGTCGCGTAATAAACCTTGAGTCGTACGTACTTCGTTAGTTAAAAATAAAATCCTTAAATAAGAATTCTAGAAAATAAATCATTTAGTACGTAGTTATATTATTTTCTAGTAGTGACTAAATATATATATATAGTTTTGACGATTTTAAAACATGTATAACTTTGTCGTTTTAAGTTCATTTTCCTCGTTCTTTATATCCACGGAATCGTTTTAGTATATACTAATATATTTTCGATAGCTCGGCTCCTCTAGGTTACGTTTAACGCCTCTATTTGCCCGTCGAAAACTGTCAAACAGCATGCAGTTTTTCAGAAAATAGTTTTCATCGTTAAATTCGGAAAATCATATCTCCTTCGTTATTAACTCGTTTTAATCCGTTCTTTCGCCCACGGCTTCGTTTTTGAAAGTATTTTCTAAATCTTTGTTCAAAAATATCCCCTGAGTTACTGAGTTTCCCACGTTTTCAAAACAAGGACAGTAGGGCAATCTATAGTTTCCAAAATCATTTTCCTAGTTACTAACTTGTTCAAAAACCAACCAAACCACTTTCAATCACCACAAATCTAGTCTAATCTTACCATACACCTTCTTAGGGTGTCATGGGTTCCTAAACATCATCAATCTAGTGGATCTAACAAGGAAATCCAAAATAAACATTTCTAGGGTTTATATGTTAATAGTTTATAAAATGAAGTGGTATAAGCTAACAAATGCACAAGATCTTGTATGAAAACCATATGATCATAAAAATAACATAAAGAAATTATGGAAAAGAGTTTGACAACTTACATAGAAAGATTATAGAGCTTGGATGAGTAAAACCTAAGAAACCTTGAGTTTTTATTTCAAAACCCTAACAAGGATCACTAAATAAACTACTTTAACACTTGATCTTGAGAAAAATATTCTTGGTTCTTGCTCTTCTTGTTGGTGCCGTGTATATGGTAGAGAAAAAAGAGATGGGAGCTCTTGAAAACTAGTTGCAAAATGAGTGTATGTGTATGAAATATCTATTATGTATTATATGTGTATTATTGAACTAGACACAAGTACATGTATTAAGTGAAGTAAGTGTAATATTTTCAAGGCTTGTAATTAAAGGGAATGGGGGGCGTGGGTTTTTTTGATGGGTGGAAGATTTGGTGGAAAAATCTTGACTTTTGGTGTATTATTGTGTTGATATAGTTAGATATTATTAGTTTTAGGGGATACCGGGTACCGAGTTAACTAAAAATAAATTGTAACGAGATAAAATAAAATATAATGAAATTGTAAAAATTGTAAAATAATATTCCTGATGAGAATCAGAAGTTAAAATAATGATCGGGTTGAAATATCGCAAACCGACGGAGTTATAAGCTTCGACCGGAAAACGTAGCAATTGATTTGAAAACACCGGGTAAATTAATATTATAATTTTTATATTATAAAAATGAATATAAAAATATATTGGGATCATAGTCGGGAGTGTCGGACGTGTTAGCCACATTATTGATCGTTTGTTAACGTTTATTCAGAAATAATTATACGTAAAAGTAAATTATACCAAAAGTACTAATTTAAATATCCTACGAGTGGAATAGTATGCAAGTGACATAATGATAATACGCAGACTATTTCTAGTCTGCATGAGATGTCCCAAATGATAATGCATGAATTCGCACCCGAACCAATACGGTTACGCGAATTTGGAATACTCGTAAACTAAATTTACGATGACATGAGTAATGCACGTGAATAGTGGTTTTCTCTCGGAAATGAATAGTGTCAAGTGAATAGTAAAATTTCTAAACGCTTCTCAGAATATCAAATTGACCTCAAAAATGATGAATAGTGATTGATGAATAGTAAATTGTCGAGGTTTGGAAAATGACCGGAAATTACGAGTTGTGACATTAACAAATAACAATAATGCACTAAAGATAAGTGCATACACGGAAGGCTAAGGCAATTTGGGTGTACATTTAAGTGGGGTGTAACAAATTCTTCCTTTAAGTAAGATGTTTAAAGTTAGAAACGAAAAGATAGGCTCGGAGGGGTGTACTAGGGGTTTCGTGTACTAAAAATGAGTACAACGCTAAGGGTGTGGGAAAAATTAGTTGACTTAACTAGCCAAGTAATATGACTTAAATGGTCAAGTAATTATGATACGGGTTTAACACAGGGGTGATCCTAATGCCTCTTATCATGTTGTAAATCCTACTACACAAATGTAGTCTCACTAGCGGTCTCGGGATGCATCACTAACGCAAGTTCTAGAATCTAAATGCTACCGGTACACTCATAAGCACTAATAGTAAATGCTTTTCCTATCAAATCTAAAGGCGAACCTCACAAATTTGGGTGGAAAATTTTTTCTGAATATACGGTTATGTGCTAGTCATACAATCTCCTATCCATGAGACGCTTTCTATGGCTAAAGTTTCACTCCTAAATGTTGTAAAAAAATTTTAAATTTGGCGCTAAAATTGCACTAACAAGTATTTCTCATAGTTTTATTACACATCTACTATCAAACAAAAAAACTCAAGCGAAAGTGTACATGTAAGGTATCATCTTTTTACCCTCCCCTTACACTTAGGATGAACATTGTCCCCAATGTTCAAGTAAAGAATGTAAAAGTGAAATAAGTAAAAAGAATGAAATCAAATACTCCCCTGATTCGCTCGGTATGGATAATTAGGTGGCCAGGTTAAATCTTCCTCCAAGAAAATGAACAATCAAAGCTTCCCTTCCAGAATATAAATCATCTTCTTGTCATACATAACCTGTAAATCCTCAGAAAAGAAACAAGGCAACCTCGCATAAAATCGGCGGCAATCTATATAAGTTACTAAATCCTAGAAAACAAGATAAGATATAATGCTTGTGGAATGAAGTTTGCACATTTCCTGGAGATTATAAAACTTAATAATTCACAAAAACTTCAAGACTCCGTTAGAAAAACAAAACCGGTAAAATTTCCAGATTTTTACACTTGATGCTGTCAAGAGTTAACTCGTGACGCCGTCAGAAGTGACCTACAGAAATTCTTATGTTAAGTTTCCGGAAAATTTCTGGAAAAACTTGGTCCTACTTCCTAAAAAATCCTGCAAAACTTCATTATTACTCAATACAAGCATTTGACTCTAACAAATATGAATATACATGTTCACTTAATATTGTGGAGAATCATGATCGGTTTGTTTCTTAAAAACATATTTGGGGTTTCCCCTTACACTTATCTTTTGCAAAAATACCTTTAGGTGGAGTTAAGACTAGGCCAAAACAACAAAGTAAAGTATTTCCACTATTTAATTTAGAAACATGATCTACCAACAATAAAAATAAAGCATGCATACGGAAGCAAATAACAAACAAGCAAACAAAATAAAAATCACACAAAACATGGGTTGCCTCCCAAGAAGCGCTTTTCTTTATTTACGAGTCTTGTAGCTAGACTCAAGGTCATGGGTTACTACGTAACCTCATCATCAAACGTCACATCTTCCTCACTAATCATTTCATTGTTATTTTCTTGATAATGTTTTACACGTTGTATGTTAACAGTAAATTCCCTACCTTCATCGTCTAATAACACAACGGCTCCAGTTTTAGAGGAATTTTTCACCGTAAACGGTCCATACCATCTAGACTTGAGTTTTCCCGGAAATAATCGCAACCGAGAATTGTATAATAGGACTTTGTCTCCTTCTGAAAATTCTTTGGGTTTCTTAATTCTCTGGTCATGCCATCTTTTTGCTCTCTCTTTATATGTGATGGAAGATTCATAGGCTTCTAGCCTAAGCTCATCAAGCTCGTATAATTGCAAGAACCTATTGGTTCCGGCAATCGTATAATCTAAGTTACATGTCTTAAGCGCCCAATAAGCCTTATGTTCTAATTCTACCGGCAAGTGACACGCCTTACAATACACCATGCGAAACGGGGTCGTTCCAATAGGTGTCTTGTAGGCGGTTCGGAATGCCCACAAGGTTTCGTCGAGTTTAAATGATCAGTCTTTTCTATTTTGACTAACCGTCTTTTCAAGTATTCTTTTAATAGCCCTATTGGTGTTTTCGACCTGGCCATTGGTTTGTGGATGATAGGCGGTGGAAAACCGATGGGATACCCCATACCTCTTCATGACCTTCTCCATTTGTGCATTGCAAAAGTGGGTCCCCCTATCACTGATGAGAGCTTTAGGGATCCCGAATCTGGCGAAAAGCTTTTTGAGGAAATGGATGACTACTCTGGCATCATTGGTCCTAAGGGCTTGTGCCTCAACCCATTTTGAAACATAATCGATGGCTACTAAAATGTATTCGTTCCCCCTGAAGATGGAACGGGTCCCATGAAGTTAATTCCCCAAACATCGAAGACCTCACATACTTGTATAAAATTCTGAGGCGCTTCATCTCTATGTGATGTGTTCCCGGCCCGTTGACATGCATCGCACGCCTATACCATTTCTTTGACATCACGGAAAATTGTGGGCCAATAGAATCCCGCATCGAAAATCTTTCGGGCGGTGGTGTTTATCCCATGATGCCCGCCAGAGGGACCAGAGTGACATTCCCTCATAATCTTTACTGCCTCACTTTCCAAAACACAACGTCTTATAATTTGGTCAGGACACCTTTGGAATAAAAATGGTTCATCCCAAAAGTAGTATTTTAACTGAGAAAAGAACCTTTTTCTTTCGTATCTAGTCAGGTGTTCAGGAACGAGTCTGCTTGCGAGATAATTGGAAAAATTGGCGTACCAAGGCTCCGAATCAATCATTAACATGAGTTGTTCGTCAGGAAATGAATCCCTAATCTTGCTTCTATCGTGCTTATCTAAGGGGTTTTCAAGACGAGATAGATGATCTGCGGCCAGATTTTCTGCCCCCCTCTTATCACGAATCTCAACATCGAATTCTTGCAGCAATAAGATCCACCGAATTAGTCGTGGCTTAGCATCCTGCTTCGCAAAAAGATATCGAAGAGCCGAGTGATCAGTAAAAACGACTGTCTTTGAAAGGACAAGATATTGCCAGAATTTGTCGAATGCGAACACTACGGCTAGTAATTCCTTTTCGGTGGTGGAGTAATTCTCTTGAGCGGGATTCATGGTTTTGCTAGCGTAGTTGATACGTGGGAATCGCACCAGACTTTACCTCTCAAGGGATCTTGAGAAGCTTACAACCCCCACCAGGCAGTGTACCTGATCGTTGTAGTATAGTATAGTGACAAGTACTGAGGGATTGATCGTTCAGCTAGGAATAGTGTCGCTAATCAACTAACCCAATACTAAAGATGCAATCAAAATAAAATACTAGAAATGAAAATAAACTAAATTATACTAAAGTTGTGAGCAATAAGTTGAGAAAATGTGTTTACTTAGATTTCACTACTCCCTAGACATCTTTTACACGTTAATTACTTGTTATAATTGCATGGATGACGGATCGTATTCCTTAATACCATTCATGGGGTGGCACACTTAACTCCCCAATTCTATGAGCTCTTATCTCCTCCTACACCATGCCCAACACAACTATAGGGATTGTAAACAGTGGCTCATGCATTAAATACAACCAATAAAGACCTAGTGCGCGTCGGTTCATGTTTCTTAAGACGTTCAAGCATGTTACCAATTGGAGATCTGCCAGTTTTCTTAAGCCTAACATATAAATCATTCATCCAAGACAAGTATAAACAAGTAATCAACACATAATTAACATCTAGGTTTCATTAGATCCAAGCAAACACAAGATAGATCTAGCCTAGCATGATGGAATTAAGACAAGAACAAGATATAGACAACCAACACATAGACATATTGATTGAATTGAAAGAACACTTATCTCAATTACACATGAAAGGTATCAAGGGCTTGGAACCCTTGAAAAACCTGTAAAATTCGTACCAAAATCGTACTTAGGGTTTCTCCAAAACTTCTCTCTTTTTAATGTGAAAATTAGAAAACTATATATAGGAAAAGGGGTCTGACGGCGTCAAGACCAACCTTGTGACGCCGTCACCTCGCCGCCAAAACTATTCTCGGACTGCCTTGATCTACATTTGACGCCGTCAAGACTTAATCATTTCCAGGCCGTCATGAATTTTACTCTTGACGCCCTACCTTCGTGACGCCGTCAAATCTGTACTGGATCGTCATGGAATTTTGCTCTTGACGCCGTCAGGGAGTTACTCTTGACGCCGTCAACTATTGTTCCCAGCATGGAAAATTAAGACTTTGGCGTTTTCTTCACTTTTATGCTCCAAAAACGTCTGAATTGCTTCCTTTTCCAGATTTATCTCCCAAAGTACCTAAAATCACAAAAGGAACGATTTAGGGAAATATTTGATCAAATAAATTCGAATTCGGGCTTAAATGACCCCCTAAAAACGGATCATTTTTCGCCTCATCATATACCCTTACACTTGAGATTTGCTTGTCCTCAAGCAAATGCGCTTTTATTCTACACAAAATACAAGTTAGGGGTCATTTAACACTAATATAAAAGTAATTACAACAAATAATCGTTCCACTAAAGACCAATAGACAAGCACGGAGGTCATACACTAGCACCTCACAAATAGTGTTTAGATACTCACATCTCTCGGGTGTAATAAAATGTAAATTACAATATGGAAACGGAAGATATTTCTCACTACCTGTCATAGCAAAATAGATTACCATAGGCTTGGGAAAGGATCAAACCTCCACCACATGGCGTAAGCACCTAGGATAAACTATCAAAGAGGTCTTTTAAAGGGTTGTAACGTTAGGTGTAGGGATATGAAATACATGGTTTTGTTGGATAAAGGAAGTTTTCTTGGTGGCGAGTTAACAATCTTGGTTAATTACATGTACAATATGGCGTTGCTAAGCCAAGACTAGACTCGACTTAAGCTAATAAATGAAAAATAACAAAAAACATAAAATAAACATAGAACGAAAAGGGATGGTAGTCCGTATGTTTTTTTCTCTTTTCCTTTTTCTATTTTTTTTCTTCTTTTTCTTGATTTTTTCGATTTTTTTTTTTTTTTTTTTTTTTTTTTTTTTTTTTTTTTTTTTTGCATACACTCTTACCCTACCATCCAAAATAATACATCATAGGGAATGAACATTTCCCTTACACTTGAATCTTTACATACTTTACATTAAACTAATCTAATGACTCGAAATAGGAAAATCAAAACACTTGGAGCACTGTTAAGATTAAAGCACATATGGGGGTAATAATATGATGTTCTTCCCCATTACTCTATACAATAAGTACTTTACCCATGAGTCCCAATCGTCCCAAAACAATATGTACAAGGATATGACTCGACTTAGCAACCATGTAATCAATTAGAAAGTTAACTTAGGGTTTAACAAATAACAATAATGCACTAAAAATGAGCGCATACACGGAAGGATAAGGCGATTTGGTTGTACATTTAAGTGGGGTGTAACAAATTCTTCCTTTAAGTAAGATGCTTAAAGTTAGAAACGAAAAGATAGGCTCGGAGGGGTGTACTAGGGGTTTCGTGTACTAAAAATGAGTACAATGCTAAGGTGTGGGAAAAATTAGTTGACTTAACTAGCCAAGTAATATGACTTAAATGGTCAAGTAATTATGATACGGGTTTAACACAAGGGTAATCCTAATGCCTCTTATCATGTATTAAATCCTACCACACGAATGTAGTCTCACTAGCGGTCTCGGGATGCATCACTAACGCAAGTTCTAGAATCTAAATGCTACCGGTACACTCATAAGCACTAATAGTAAATGCTTTTCCTATCAAATCTAAAGGCGAACCTCACATATTTGGGTGGAAAATTTTTCTAAATATACGGTTATGTGCTAGTCATACAATCTCCTATCCATGAGACGCTTGCTATGGCTAAAGTTTCACTCCTAAATGTTGTAAAAAATTTTAAATTTGGCGCTAAAATTGCACTAACAAGTATTTCTCATAGTTTTATTACACATCTACCATCAAACAAAACAAACTCAAGTGAAAGTGCATATGTAAGGTATCATCTTTTTACCCTCCCCTTACACTTAAGATGAACATTGTCCCCAATGTTCAAGTAAAGAATGTAAAAGTGAAAAAGTAAAGAGAATGAAATCAAATACTCCCCTGATTCGCTCGGTATGGATAATAAGGTGGCTAGGTTAAATCTTCCTCCAAGAAAATGAACAATCAAAGCTTCCCTTCCAGAATATAAATCATCTTCTTGTCATACATAACCTGTAAAACCTGATAAAATAGACAAGACAACCTCGCGTAAAATCGGCGGCATCCTATATAAGTTACTAAATCCTAGAAAACAAGATAAGATATAATGCTTGTGGAATAAAGTTTGCAGATCTCCTGTAGATTATAAAACTTGATAATTCACAAAAACCATAAGACTTCGTTAGAAAAACAAAACTGGTAAAATTTCCAGATTTTTACACTTGACGCCGTCAGAAGTGACCTGCAGAAATTCTTATGTTAAGTTTCCGGAAAATTTCTGGAAAAACTTGGTCCTACTTCCTGGAAAATCCTGCAAAACTTCATTATGACTCAATACAAGCATTTGACTCTAACAAATACGAATATACATGTTCATTTAATATTGTGGAGAATCATGATCGGTTTGTTTCTTAAAAACATATTTGGGGTTTCCCCTTACACTTATCTTTTGCAAAAATACCTTTAGGTGGAGTTAAGACTAGGCCAAAACAACAAAGTAAAGTATTTCCACTATTTAGTTTAGAAACATGATCTACCAACAATAAAAATTAAGCATGCATACGGAAGCAAATAACAAACAAACAAAATAAAATCACACAAAACATGGGTTGCCTCCCAAGAAGCGCTTTTCTTTATTTACGAGACTTGTAGCTAGACTCAAGGTTATGGGTCAACGTGTATCGCTTATGCTCACATAACCAAGTGTGAGCCATCTAATAGTCGCCTCATCTTTCTTATATTCATCTCCTAACTCTAAGCATCCGCGATAGTATCTTTTATTCTTTTCATGCGTGTACTTAAGTCCTTTTCTCTTATCATTCTCACTTAACATTTCCATGGGCGGATACCTACTACACTTTTCCATGGAAAAATCTTTGAACCTAGGGTGTGTGCGGGGCATTTGATAGACAAAATCTTCATCCCCATCCGAGAATGTAATTAGCCCTTCTATGAGTTTTTCATCGAGGTTGGTCAACCGTTTGAATGGTTTTCCAAACACAACTTGGGTCAACTTATTATCAATAAGCTCTCCTAGATTCTCCATAACCATGAACTCAACAAGATAAACCAAGCTTCCTATAAACACAAGCAATGGTATTGCCTTAGCAATAATGTTTTCTCCTTTGTATTCTAAATCATCTACCATGATTTGATTGTATTCATTACGTGAGATTATGTTCATTGGAAGAGATGAGTTGAGATAGGCGTTAAAGCTCTTAAATCCGATCTTACAAGGGAATTGCATGTTAAATGAACTATCACACTCAATCCTAGTTCTAGGGTCAACATACCAAAGAGGGTTTATTTCTTCTTCCATCCTATTCTCATTAATCACATCACCATCATCAAGATCCTCATCGGAGTCTGAATAGTAGAAAGGACTAGCCCTACGGTCATCATCATGATCAGACTCTTCTAACTTATAATTATTGTCAAAGTGGTGGTTGGGTGAGAGGTTAGGTGGGTTCTCATTTTCTGCTAAAGGAAGTGGGGCGGGCATTTGGAAAATCCTACGACGAAAAACACGAATAACAGGAATCAAATGATCAATGTTATTGTGATCCATCGAAATAGTTTACGAACAAAGGACACAAAGAAATAGATAGACTAAAGAAACCTAAAAATAAAAATAAAATCTTACTAGAAAGGAATCTAGCAAGTAGACCTAATAAAAAGAGATTCTAACCTAGACAATAACTATTCCCCGGGCTGTGGCGCCAAAAACTTGATACGTGGGAATCGCACCAGGCTTTACCTCTCAAGGGATCTTGAGAAGCTTACAACCCCCACCAGGCAGTGTACCTGATCGTTGTAATATAGTATAGGTAGTACCGGGGGATTGATCGTTCAGCTTAGGAATAGTGTCGCTAGGATTAGAAAACTTAAATACTAGTTCTAAAGTTGAGGGATGATTATTTTTGTATTTTATATTTTTTTGAAAGCAAGTAAAAATCTCGGGTTTGAAGGATTTGGGCGGAATTAGTTGCTAATCAACTAACCCAATACTAAAGATGCAATCAAAATAAAATACTAGAAATGAAAATAAACTAAATTATACTAAAGTTGTGAGCAGTAAGTGGAGAAAATGTGTTTACTTAGATTTCACTGTTGACATGCATCGCACGCCTATACCATTTTTTGACATCACGGAAAATTGTGGGCCAATAGAATCCCGCATCGAAAATCTTTCGGGCGGTGGTGTTTATCCCATGATGCCCGCCAGAGGGACTAGAGTGACATTCCCTCATAATCTTTACTGCCTCATTTTCCGAAACACAACGTCCTATAATTTGGTCAGGACACCTTCGTAATAAAAATGGTTCATCCCAAAAGTAGTATTTTAACTGAGAAAAGAACTTTTTCTTTCGTATCTAGTCAGGTGTTCAGGAACGAGTCTGCTTGCAAGATAATTGGCAAAATTGGCGTACCAAGGCTCCGAATCAATCATTAACATGAGTTGTTCATCAGGAAATGAATCCCTAATCTTGCTTCTATCGTGCTTATCTAAGGGGTTTTCAAGACGAGATAGATGATCTGCGGCCAGATTTTCTGCCCCCCTCTTATCACGAATCTCAACATCGAATTCTTGCAGCAATAAGATCCACCGAATTAGTCGTGGCTTAGCATCCTGCTTCGCAAAAAGATATTGAAGAGCCGAGTGATCAGTAAAAACGACTGTCTTTGAAAGGACAAGATATTGCCAGAATTTATCGAATGCGAACACTACGGCTAGTAATTCCTTTTCGGTGGTGGAGTAATTCTCTTGAGCGGGAGTCATGGTTTTGCTAGCGTAGTTGATACGTGGGAATCGCACCAGGCTTTACCTCTCAAGGGATCTTGAGAAGCTTACAACCCCCACCAGGCAGTGTACCTGATCGTTGTAGTATAGTATAGTGACAAGTACCGGGGAATTGATCATTCAGCTAGGAATAGTGTCACTAATCAACTAACCCAATACTAAAGATGCAATCAAAATAAAATACTAGAAATGAAAATAAACTAAATTATACTAAAGTTGTGAGCAATAAGTTGAGAAAATGTGTTTACTTAGATTTCACTACTCCCTAGACATCTTTTACACGTTAATTACTTGTTATAATTGCATGGATGACGGATCGTATTCCTTAATACCATTCATGAGGTGGCACACTTAACTCCCCAATTCTATGAGCTCTTATCTCCTCCTACACCATGCCCAGCACAACTATAGGGATTGTAAACAGTGGCTCATGCATTAAATACAACCAATAAAGACCTAGTGCGCGTCGGTTCATGTTTCTTAAGACGTTCAAGCATGTTACCAATTGGAGATCTGCCAGTTTTCTTAAGCCTAACATATAAATCATTCATCCAAGACAAGTATAAACAAGTAATCAACACATAATTAACATCTAGGTTTCATTAGATCCAAGCAGACACAAGATAGATCTAGCCTAGCATGATGGAATTAAGACAAGAACAAGATATATACAACCAACACATAGACATATTGATTGAATTGAAAGAACACTTATCTCAATTACACATGAAAGGTATCAAGGGCTTGGAACCCTTGAAAAACCTATAAAATTCGTACCAAAATCGTACTTAGGGTTTCTCCAAAACTTCTCTCTTTTTAATGTGAAAATTAGAAAACTATATATAGGAAAAGGGGTCTGACGGCGTCAAGACCAACCTTGTGACGCCGTCACCTCGCCGCCAAAACTATTCTCGGACTGCCTTGATCTACTTTTGACGCCGTCAAGACTTAATCATTTCCAGGCCGTCATGACTTTTACTCTTGACGCCCTACCTTCGTGACGCCGTCAAATCTGTACTGGATCGTCATGGAATTTTGCTCTTGACGCCATCAGGGAGTTACTCTTGACGCCGTCACCTACTGTTCCCAGCATGGAAAATTAAGACTTTGGCGTTTTCTTCACTTTTATGCTCCAAAAACGTCCGAATTGCTTCCTTTTCCAGATTTCTCTCCCAAAGTACCTAAAATCACAAAAGGAATGATTTAGGGCAATATTTGATGAAATAAATTCGAATTCGGGCTTAAATGACCCCCTAAAAACGGATCATTTTTTGCCTCATCAGTAGTAAATAGGTTGGAAAAGCTTGTCGCGCCGTTGGCCCAATACAGCCCCGACAGCGAAATCGCTAGCGTCACACATGATTTCAAATGGTAACTCCCAGTTAGGTGTAATCATGAATGGAGCTTGTGTGAGTTCCCTTTTTAAAAGATCGAATGCATCCTTGCATTCTTTGGAAAAATCAAATGGAGCATCCTTCACAAGCAATTGAGTCATCGGCCGAGCTATTTTGGAGAAGTCTTTGATGAATCTCCGATAAAACCCGACGTGCCCCAAGAAGCTGCGTATTGCTTTAACAGTCGTGGGGTATGGTAGCTTAGATATAGCTTCAACTTTAGCTTGGTCCACCTCTATTCCGTTCCCTGAGATCTTATGCCCTAACACAATCCCTTCTTTTACCATGAAATGACACTTTTCCCAGTTTAACACCAAGTTGGTTTCCTCACAACGTTTAAGCATCTTTTCTAGATTAGCAAGACAGCGGTCGAAGGAGTTCCCGAAGACCGAAAAGTCGTCCATGAACACTTCCATGTTGTCTTCCATGAGTTCGTGAAAGATTGCGGTCATGCATCGTTGGAAAGTGGCGGGGGCATTACATAGCCCAAAAGGCATCCTTTTGTAGGCAAATGTTCCATATGGACAAGTAAACGTGGTCTTTTGTTGGTCCTCAGGTGCTACAGGAATTTGAAAATACCCTGAGAATCCATCCAAGAAGCAATAGTACTCGTGTCCAGACAATCTCTCTAACATTTGGTCAATGAATGGTAAGGGAAAGTGATCCTTCCTCGTGGCATCATTGAGCTTTCGATAGTCAATGCATACCCGCCATCCAGTGACCGTTCTCTGGGGCACCATCTCACCCTTGTCATTCTTAACTACAATCATTCCACCCTTCTTAGGTACAACCTTTACAGGACTGACCAATGGGCTATCCGAGATTGGGTAAATCAATCCTGCATCCAGAAGTTTGATGACTTCTTTCTTTACTACTTCCTTAATGTTGGGGTTCACCCGCCTCTGGGGTTGCACGGTAGGTTTATAATCTTCTTCCATGAGAATCTTATGTGTGCAAAAAGTTGAGTCAATCCCCTTAATTTCGGCCACACTCCATGCGAGCACTCCCTTATATTTCTTTAGGACCTCTAAGAGTTTACCTTTTTGTTCATGTTCCAGGGAAGAGTTTATGATTACCAGCAGTTGGTCCTCTCCCTGAAGGAAGGCATACTCCAAATGGTTAGGAAGATCCTTAAGATCTAACTCAGGAGGTTCGATAATAGATGGCTTAAGCTTGTTTTCGGGCTTTCGGAGCTCGAGATGCTCCGTTGCCTCTTGTCTAGGGTAGAAGGAGACTGCACCAACATCCTCCATCTTTTCCACCTCTAGCAAAGGCAGAAAACTCTCGTCCCGTAGCCAGCCTTCCTCGATTTATTTATCGACACAGCTATCGATGACATCTGTGAGTTCATCGACCTCCCCAATGAAATAGAGCCGGTTAGCTGCTTCGAGAGAGAGATCCATAGAGTCCTTAATGTCGAAGGTTGTGCTATCGGTTCCCACTCGCAATGTTAATTTGCCGTCATAATCATCAATGACTGCACGAGCGGTAGCAAGAAATGGTCTCCCTAAAATGATGGGTACCAAGTCATCCTCCTCCATATCCAGGATTACGAAGTCGACCGGGAATTTGAATTTCCCAACTTTGACTAGCAAATTCTCGCATATCCCTACGGGGTACTTGACTGATCTATCGGCTAGTTAGATGTTCATACGGGTAGGCTTTAATCCAGAATATCCTAATTTAAGGAACATATAGTGAGGCATGAGATTGATACTCGCCCCCAAATCCGCAAGAGCATTCTTTATTGATAGAGATCCTATAGAGCAAGGCAGGGTGAAACTGCCTGGATCGTCTACCTTTTTGGGTAGCCCTCGATGGGTCACCACTGAGCATTCTTCCCCCAGGGTCACAAGACCCTCGAGTTTCTTTCGGTTAGCGAGTTGTTTTTTAAAGTATGCACTGTACTTTGGCATGTGATAGCAAGCATCAAGGAGTGGTATGGTGACTACCGAGTCTTTTAGGTATGACAAGAATCTTTTATTATCATTCTCAGTTTTCTAGTTCCTTAATCGGGATGGGAACGGGATTCTCACAGGTTGGTTAGGTGGGGTTGATGGGGAAGGGGTCGTCAAAGGAGGTTGGTTGGGAGTCTCGCTGCCTACATCCTCCTCCTCCTCGCGAGGCTTGTTTGGATCGGGAGTGATGGGGGACGAGCTTGGGTAAGGGGGTCCTTGGTTGTTGTTCCAGCTCGAGTGGTTATCGCGAGCATGGGGTCTTTTTTGCTTACTGATGGCATTTCAAGGTTATCAAGGGCTGAGTTAAGCTTGTTGAAAAATTCTCCAATGTCATCCTGCTGCTCGTCAACAAGTTCATTAAGACCTTTCAATTGTCAGCCTTTTTCTTGAGTGAAGTGACCAAGGTCATCTTCAAAAGTGCTCCTGATTTCGAATTCAGGGCCTTCCTCTCCTTCTTTTCTTTTTACCAGATTTCCCCAGAGGGTGTAATCGTCATTTTGGTAAAAAGGCAAAAGGGAGGGATCAGCATAGATGTCACCTCCTGACAAGCATGCATGTCCAGTCGTGGCTGCTCCTCAGCATTCTTCTACCTCATGCGGGCCCCCACAGTAGTCGCAGATTAAGTAAGGATTCGAAAGTTGTTTAGGTAACTGCAACCCAGCTAGGTACTGCACTCTTTTGTGAATTTTTCTCAACCGATCTGAAGTGATTTCAGAAATGTTGACAGTCGACTCAGGTTCATCCCAAGTGTCATCCTGGTCTTGAGCGTATTGTTCAATCCTATCCCATTCTTTTTCGGCACTAAGATTGGCCAATCTCCCTTTTCTAGATTGGTTGATTCCGTTTCGATCATTAGAAGAGACATTGTCGTAGAAGATTTGGACCAAGAGCCAAAGCTCAATGCCGTGATGGGGAACTTGTCTTATTAAATCTTTGAATCTAATCCACGATTTATGGAAGGGTTCGTCCTTCCCTTTTCGGAAATGGAGGATCCTATCTCTAAACGCTGAGGTTTTTCCAGGTGGAAAGAACTTCTCATAGAACTTGGATATGAGTTGCTCCCATGTGAAAATAGATTCAGAAGGAAGTTTATCATACCACTCTTGGGCTTTGTCATATAGGGTGAAAGGAAAGAATCGCAATCGGGACGTGTCTCTAGTAGCCCCATCCGTATGGAGGGTGTCTACTATTTTCAAAAAGTCTTTAATGTGTTGAATTAGATCTTCCTCATCTAATCCACAAAACTTACACACACTTTGGACAAGCCAAACGTCGTTCGCATGCAAGACCTCATTGGTGTGTTCGTTTGGGTAAACAATGGCATTTGAGAAGCCACGAGGGGTTGGGGAGGAGTAGTCCTTAAGGTGCTTAGCGATAGGAGTTGCGGGAGTACTCATCTCGTTGTTGGGTTGGGAGCTAGGGGTTGTAACGTGATTTTCTGAATTTTCTTCAGAGAGGGGTGCATCAAAATCGATGGCAACGCTAGATGGTTCAGGAGTTGAGTGAGATTGTCTTAATCTACGCATTTCTCTTTCGGGTTCTGCATAAGGCAAGACAAGATTTCTAGTGGAACTACGACTCCTAGTGATCCTAAAGTTAGATGATTCGTTGGTTGCCATGATGGCAGGTGGGGAAGAGTTACGAACAAGAACACGAAGAAATAAGATAGACTAAGGAAACCTAAAAATAAAAATAAAATCTTACTAGAAAGGAATCTAGCAAGTAGACCTAATAAAAAGAGATTCTAACCTAGACAATAACTATTCCCCGGGCTGCGGCGCCAAAAACTTGATGCGTAGGGATTGCACCAGGCTTTACCTCTTAAGGGATCTTGAGAAGCTTACAACCCCCACCAGGCAGTGTACCTGATCGTTGTAGTATAGTATAGTGACAAGTACCGGGGGATTGAGCGTTCAACTAGGAATAGTGTCGCTAGGATTAGAAAACCTAAATACTAGTTCTAAAGGTGAGGGATGATTATTTTTGTATTTTTTATATTTTTTTAGAAAGCAAGTAAAAATCTCGGGTTTAAAGGATTTGGGCAGAATTAGTTGCTAGTCAACTAACCCAATACTAAAGATGCAATCAAAATAAAATACTAGAAATGAAAATAAACTAAATTAACTAAGGTTGTGAGCAATAAGTGGCAAAATTGTGTTTACTTAGATTTCACTACTCCCTAGATATCTTTTACACGTTAATTACTTGTTATAGTTGCGTGGATGACAGATTGTATTCCTTAATACCATTCATGGGGTGGCGCACTTAACTCCCCAATCCTATGAGTGCCTACTTCACTCCTATGTCGAGCCGGCTAAGAAGCTCCTAACATGGGATCATTAGAATTTACTCATGCATTAAATACAACCAATAAAACTCATTGCACGTCAGTTCATGTTTCCTAAGACGTTCAAGCATGTTACCATTTGGAGATCTGCCATTTTTCTTAAGCCTAACATCGAAATCATTCATCCAATACAACCATAAACAAGTAATCAACACATAATTAACATCTAGGTTTCATTAGATCTAAGCAAACACAAGATAGATCTAGCCTAGCATGATGGAATTAAGACAAGAACAAGATATAGACAACCAACACTTATACATATTGATTGAATTAGAAGAACAGTTATCTCAATTACACATGAAAGGGTTCAAGGGCTGAAAACCCTTGAAAAACCTGTAAAATTCGTAATAGGTTCGGCCTCTAGGGTTTCTCCAAACTTCTCTTTTTTTTTATGAATGAAAATTAGAAAACTATATATAGGAAATTGAGGCTGACGGCGTCAAGACCAAATAGGTGACGCCGTCATCTCGCCGCCAAAATACTTCTCGGACTGCCTTGATCTACATCTGAGGCCGTCATGTGTTATGGTCTTCCAGGCCGTCACGTCTTTTACTCTTGACGCTCTACTTGTGACGCCTTCATGTTTGTACTGGACCGTCATGCAAATTACTCTTGACGCCGTCAGGATGTTGCTCTTGACGCCGTCACCTACTGTTCTCAGCAAGGAAAATTAAGACTTTGGCGTTTTCTTCACTTTTATGCTCCAAAAACGTCCGAATTGCTTCCTTTTCCAGATTTCTCTCCCAAAGTACCTAAAATCACAAAAGGAACGATTTAGGGCAATATTTGATCAAAAAAATTCAATTCCAGGCTTAAATGACCCCCTAAAAGTGGTTCATTTTTTGCCTCATCAGGAAGCCAATGCCCAGTCACTAACATGCCCGATCCTAAGTCTTTAGTGGTTAAGAAATGGAAGACAATGGGTAGAAAATTCCCTTTAGTGACTCAATGCTTTGATGTTAAGTCACTAGCACCCACTAGTATCGTTTCCTCTGAGAAAGCCAATGTAAATACTTATCCTGTTTCTCTTAAGTATGCATGTGCTAACCAATTGGATCCCAATTACACTTGGGGATCCAGGTTTTTTAGTTATCCATATCTGTCTGGTTTCAAATGCAGGTCGTACAAATCGTCCTGTGGTATTTGGACTCAGGCTGCTCAAAACATATGACTGGGGATCGCTCTCGGCTCAGAAATTTCGTGAAAAAGTTTATCGGGATAGTTAGATTCGGAAACGACCACTTTGGAGCTATAATAGGGTATGGTGATTATGTGTTTGGTGATAGCGTAATTTCTAGAGTTTACTATGTGGAAGGACTTGGGCACAACTTATTCTCTGTTGGACAATTTTGTGATCCTGATCTCGAAGTGGCCTTATGAAAACACACGTGTTTTGTTAGAGAATTGGATGGAGTTGATCTTCTTAAGGGAAGTTGTGGTACAAATTTGTATACTATCTCTATTGAAGACATGATGCGGTCCTCTCCTATATGCTTGCTCTCTAAGGCCTCAAAGAGCAAATCATGGTTATGGCACCGTCGTTTGAACCACTTCAACTTCGGCACCATTAATGAACTTTCTCGCAAAGATCTTGTTCGAGGCATGCCTAGATTGAAGTATGAAAAAGATCATATTTGCTCATATGTCAATTGGGTAAAAGAAAGAAGCAAACTAATAAACCAAAACCCACCAACTGCAACACTGAAGTACTTCATACCCTTCACATGGATCTATGCGGACCCATGAGAGTGCAAAGCTTCAATGGAAAAAGATATATTCTGGTTATTGTGGATGATCACTCACGATTCACATGGGTGAAGTTCTTAAGATCCAAGGATGAAACTCCTGAAATCATCATCAAAATCATCAAGCAGCTGCAAGTAAGGCTCATAAAAACAGTTAGAATCATTCGCACTGACAATGGAACTGAGTTTGTTAACCAACAACTCCCTCAATTTTATGAGAGTATTGGCATAAGTCATCAGAAGAGTATTCCTCGAACGCCTCAACAAAATGGAGTTGTTGAAAGACAGAATCGCACACTAGTTGAAGCTGCTTGCACTATGCTGATATTTTCAAAGACTCCAATGTTTCTATGGGCTGAAGCTATAGCTACTGCATGTTACACTCAAAATCGGTCATTGATACATCCTCTTCAAAACAAGACACCTTATGAGCTGGTGCATCTCAAAAAGCCTGATCTCTCTTTTCTTCGAGTGTTTGGTGCCCTGTGCTACCCAACTAACGATAGTGAAGACTTAGGGAAGCTTAAAGCTAAGGATGATATTGGAGTATTCGTCGGATATGCGCCAGATCGAAAAGGGTACCGAATCTACAACAAAAGAACCCGACAAATCATGGAAACAATTCATGTCACGTTTGATGAGCTGACAGAGAATACGGCTTTAGGACACACCATTTCGGGACCCTCGCATAATCTTTTATCTCCTGGACCAATAAGTTCGGGTCTTGTACATAACTACAACCATGCCACTCCTTATGTCCCTCCCACGAGTGAAGAATTGAAAATGTTATTTGATCCTATGTTTGATGAGTACTTCGAGTCATAGCCACCTCATGAACCGGTACAGCCAGCTGCTGAACCTAATATTATGGTTGTGAATGCACCTCATGTAACCTCCCGTAATTTTCCCATACGATTAGTAAATATCAATATTTGAAATAAAGAATATTACGTGAATTAGATACCATTTTTACGGGGAACAATTTTTTTTATGCATGACTTATTATGTGAATCACTACAACAATTATGATTGACCATTTGCCTAGGAACGATGCTTACACACAACCTCGATAATCTATAACTATCGCGAATAATATAATATATTTAAAACGTTTATATTTTATAAATAACGTTTCGTATATTTACCGTACAATATTTATATATTTCCGGAGCTTACGAAAATTCCCGAGATTGCTCACTAATATTTTTTTGAACCTCGACACGATACTTTGAACAAGCACACATCTAACTATTATATTTATAAATCACAAGTACATGTTTGCTTTAGCTCAGTTGATTATAACTTTTACACGCGACATATCCCTTTTATTTCACAACTCTAGTATCCATGCTTCTAAGAACTATGAATGACAATTATTATCAACTTTTAAATATAATTACTATACTAGAATATTGATCAAGTTAAGGCACCTTACACGATTCATCTCAAATTAACACAAATAGTAATAATACTTCGTATAAATTCTAATAAACCACCCCAATTCTTTGCGATTTCAACATATAACACCTACGTATTATTGCTCCTCTCGTCTCACCTAGAAAACCAAGTGCAAACTCTTACACCACCTCCATTTTGGCCAATCAAAGAATATGCAAGCATTCTATCCCTGCTCCTTATCACCTTCCCTTCGAATATATAAAGACTCCATGCAATTCGACCAAACACACACACTTAAGATATCAAACAACTTGGATACTTAACTAGCCTTGTATACCTTCATGTACTCACACTATACGTACACAATCACTCTCATTTTCCCAAACTATAAACGAAACACATCAAACCTTTCACGTAAACCCTAATTACAACCAAACGGACCCTTAATTATTTTTATTTTTCTTCTTTGTTTTCTGCTGGCCCGAAACAAAAACGCAAGCCTACCAGCCCAGCCACAAGTCCAACCCAAACGATCCTTAGTTATTTCTTGTTTCCTTCTTTTTCTCCCAGTCGCGACCAGCCACCAACATGCCCTATTTTCTTTCGATTTCGACTCACAAACCAATTATATTTTTACACCTACTCATTGACCACTTGGCAAGGAATTGAGAGTGACAAACCTCACTAAATATCATGCTCGTTTACTACCTCTTTTCTGTCCAAAGTAAACCTTCAAAATCACTTGATTCGAAATTGTAAAATTTGATGTATGCTTTCTATTCGACCAATACTGACTCCCAATCATTCCCCAACACTCTTAGAATGTTATATCAGCTATCCAGAAGAGTTAGAGTGCACAGTAGGTCTCACTTACACATTGCATTTGTTGTTTTTGTTTGATTGGACAAGAAAGTGGTGCCACATATAGTTTCAAGCCAACACACAACTTTCTGACCTCTTGTACTTATCCCCAACCTCCAAAAACTCACTACTTAACTGCCTTGTAAACTCAGTTGCAAGCCATACTTCAAAACGTAACAAATTTCCATTTTTCATCAAGTTATTCTAGTAAATGGGACAATCGGTTTGTCTAGTTCGCAAGGGATTAGAACCACGTCCAAGGTCCAAGTCTAGCTCATCCTAGATCCTTGGTGGGTCAAGAATCGATCCACACACTTCTCTTGTTCCTGCTCGATCCTTACATTCGAATTTCATACCCCTTTGTGACAAGGTGACACACGTTTAAACTCTTTTCTATATATACACTTTTATTATTTTTCAGTTTTTGCACATTACTTTGTCACTTTATTTCGTAATATATAAACATGACATACGTATTTTATTTGACATCCTAATTATTCAACATGATAATAAACGAGATACATAAACTTTCGAACCTAAAAGTAACATTTACTTGTTGTATACGACACGTTTAGTAAGTCCCTTGACCCATTCGAAATAATCTCTAAAGACTTAGAATATTTCTAAGTCTCCAAACTGTTTTCAGAATTGATTTTGGCCATTTACTTGGCCTCGTTATTTCAAAATCTAGAAACGTAACATATTGTTTTTAAAGCTCGATCTCATAGACAACTTGGTAAACAATTGGGAACCATATTTTATTCGAAGTTATAAGCTCGTTAAGCCCAAATAGTGAAAATAAGCATTTTTAAAGCTATTAAGCTGTTCTAATAAGCTAATTAGAATGTCCTGAATTTATTTAGAAAATAAAAATGATAACCTTTTAACTTGGAGAAATTTGGACTAAATTTGCAAACTTTATAAACTAGGGACTAAAACTGTCAAAATTACAAACTTAAGGTTTAAACTGTCAATTCTAATTTTCTGAGCCACAAACTGATATTAATGAAACTTTTGGATAAATATTGATAATATTGATACTCTTGGACCTAAAATGAAATAATATATAACTTTGGACTAACGGTGTAAAGTTTATATCGTTAAGGTTAAAATTGTAACTTTTGTGAAACTTAAGGGGATTTTCTATAATATCATTTTTTTATAAATGTTGAATATATATATGTACATACATTTGACGTAAAAACTTAATAAATTCAACTTATATATATATATATATATATATATATATATATATATATATATATATATATATATATATATATATATATATATACGATATAAATATTCGCGTAACTATAATTAATATTTAATGACGTAACGATACAATATTCTTTTAAAATAACATCATAACACATCGTCTACACACTTCGACTTATTTTTGATGATTTCCCATCGCACATCGATCATCGATTATTATACTCACAAGTTATATGTATATATAACTTCGTTCTTGAACTTAAGGTATTTAAATAAACACGAGTTTTAAATCACAACTAAATAACTAATATTCGCGATAAAACGAGATTTAGACAATCAACTAAAACATACCATATCTTTTAGGTTGTGTGTGAAGCCGTTGCCTTGCATCGTTGAGATTATGTTACTACCACTACTACTGTACTACTAAGGTGAGTTCATGGCCCCTACTTTTAAACTGTTTTTATAACTATTTTTGGGGGAGAATACATGCTCGTTTTAACTGAACTTATTGAGTATTTATATTGAAATTGTGAATTGCTTGTTTAAGAACCGATTGATTAATTTTAACAACTGATTTGATTATTGAAAGTTTTATGTGCTTATCTGATGTGAATGAGAGTCATAGCCCTACTCGTAATTGTTTTACAATGATTTATACACGTTTTTGGGGGAGATACATGCTTAACTACTGTTTTATACTTTTACAAGTACTCGTTAACTATTTACCTATTACTATAAGTTCATAGCCCCACTTTCTATCGTTTAACTGTTTTATAAACTCTTTGGAGAAATACATATGTAACAACTTTTCTAACGATTTTACTATTGATATATGGAATTATGGAACAAACTGTTTAAATACGGTTTCAACTGTTTGAATACGGTTCTCCACAAACTGTTTGGATACAGTTTCAACTGTTTGAATACGGTTCTCTACAAACTGTTTGGATACAGTTTCAACTGTTTGAATACGGTTCTCTACAAACTGTTCGGATACAGTTTCAACTGTTTAAATACGGTTTCAGAATGGTTATGTTATGGGTGCTAACAACTGGCCCACTGGTTATGTTATGGGTGTAACAACGTGGCCCACTGGATTGTGTTTTGGGTACAACAACGTGGCCCAAATCTCGAAACTTGTGATCAATGGATTTATAAACAACTACTATTTTGGGTTTTGACCCGGTGAAAGGCAAATCAACGGACTATTTTCGAATTAATAAGGAAAATACTCATTTTCTAATTTTGATCTAAGCTATGAACATTATGGATTTACTCATACTTTAATTTGATAATTAACTGTTATTATATCTACTATGAAATCATAAACTCTTTGATTTTAGAAATCGATATTTGAAACTATAAACTCTATGAACTCACCAACCTTTGTGTTGACACTTTTAGCATGTGTTATTCTCAGGTAGCTAAACAAGAAGGAACTTGAAGGCACGGAGTGGGCTTATAACCTGGCATGGGCTTAAATAAACATTTTGACACATTTCAGATAAACTTGTTGTTTAAACTATGAAACATCTTGATGTGTCACAACTCACCATTTCAGGTCATTTCAGGTCATTTCCCGAACTTTGGAAAAACACTATTCATCAAACACTATTCATCAAAACACTATTCATCGTTTTACTATTCATCGTTTTCGAGGTCAATTTGATATTCTGAGAAACTTTTGGGAAATTTACTATTCACGGAACACTATTCATTGCGGGAAAAGATTTCATCATTCACGTGCATTACACATTTCATCATAAATTTAGTTTACGGGTATTCAAATTCGCGTAACCGTATTGGTTCAGGTGCGAATTCATGCATTATCAGTAATAACACTTCATACGGACTGGGAATAGTCTGCATATCATCAGTAGGTCATTTACATGTTATACCACTCTTAGGATTTTCAAATTTCTATATTCAGTATATTTAACGTTTTGCGAATTATGATTTCTAATTAAACGTTAACACACGGTTTATACACGACGAATATATCTAAATATTCCCACAATGGTCCCGACATATTTTTATATCCATTTTAACATCATAAAAGTTATAACATTCAGTTACCCAGTATTTTGGAAATTTATTTTATTTATAACGTACGCGTATAAATATAACGACGGTTTTCGTGAAAACTAAACAATAATCACCCGATCACTCAGTAAATGTACCCAACATATTTTTAATATGTTTTTATCATTATTATGACTTTATTTCATCCCGGTTAACTTCGTGAACGGTTATTGCTATTAAACCCGGTACCCGATTATGACTAATACTTACACCGAACTACAACTAATATTACACTATATTTTCTAAGTGATCAAAACCGATTTTTGCCTCTCCTTTTCACACCCAAAACCGGCCTCATGCCCCCATGGACATCATATGCATTTTTAACCTCATGCAATAATTCTTTTTAATGTATTAAAATGACTAGTTAAATATCTACAAACACCTTTTTACATTATACTTATGAAATTTTAGATCAAAATCAAAACCCATTTCTCTTCTTCCTTCTTCAAACCCACGACCCAACTAAGAAACCATGATCAAGTGAAGTTTTTACAAAAGTTATAACACCAAACTTGTTCCTTTTACATGCCTAATCAAGAATCAAGCAACAAAAACACAAGAAATCCAAGCATAATCATCATCTAATCATCTCATTTTATCAAGTAAGTTATCAAATTTATTTTTACATGAAACATCTTATATTTACTTGTATTTCATGATTTCCATGCTAAAAACCATGTACAACTAGCTATACCACCATTTATTTTGTCAAAAATGGAACATACAAACCCTAACTTTTTAGTTATGAATCCCCTTGCTATAATAACTTGGTTAGGAGTCCATGGCACCCTAAGAAGGTGTATGGTAGGATTAGATTAGCTATGTGGTGATTACAAGAGGTTTGGTGATGGTAGAAATTAGTTTTAAACCTTGAAAACTTGATTTGGAACCTATTTTAGACATGCTGTCCCGTTTTGTAAAAATCTGGAAAATCAGTAAACACCAAGGAAACTTTGGCAAAATTTTTAGAAAATACTTTCAAAAACGAATCCGTAGGCGAAAGAACGGATTAAAAAGAGCTTATAACGAAGAAGTTATGATTTTTGCAAGATTGTTGACGAAAAGTATTTTCTGGAAATTTGTTTGCTGTTGGACGTTTTTCATGGTACAAAAAGAGACTTTAGACGTAACCCGGAGGAGCCGAGCTTTCCAAAATATATTACTACATACTAAGACGTAACCGTGGATATAAAGAACAAGTAAAACGGACTTATAACGACCAAGATATACACGTTTCAAAATCGGCGAAACTTTATTTATTTCCATCAGCTTTTTAGCAAATATTTCTAAGTATAGAAAAACAGTTTTTGTAAGACCTCATGTTGAGAGCCAATTTACTCATTGATAAACTCATTTCTGGAAAATTTGCATCATTGACAAAAAGTGAGTTCACCCAGCCTAGTTTTCAAAACATCCAGCCGTTTGTCAAAAGGATTTATAACGAGCAACTTATGGACTCCCAAACTTTCCCGAAAACTGCCCAAAATCTGCCAAAACAGCCCAAACACCTCACTTGACGGCTAATTATCTTTATGATTGAGACTTGTATGGACAAACTTCACTTCTGTGACTTTTTAGATGTGGTGAAAATCTTCTCAAAACTACTGAGCTTCTTTCCTAACTCTTAATATTCACTATTTCACGACTAGTTTTGCGAGACTGTTTTGTCACTAATAGAAGTAATAATACTTCTACGTACTAAATTCTAGATTTTCTAGAAATATTAACCAAGTACCCAATTTCATAACTAATGATGCATTAGTGATTCCAAGTATATTTTCATTAGTACAAGGCGTTATTTCAAGGATTTCAAACCGAGGATTTCAACACAAACATTGGTACATACGATATATATATAAGTATATATATTACAACTAGTTTATTTTTCTAATAGCAATATTTTCCTAAGTCTTGGAATATATACTTTTGGTAACAACAAGTGTTTTTCAAAGAGTAGAGTGGTATAGGAAACATGTGCATGGACATTCATAACATCATTTCATGATCTAAAGTAGATCGTTCATCATTCATATTAGGTTGCGGCTAGTGTGCGCGCCTTGTTTTTCAGCTCATTACATGTTCATGGTACCATCATATTGGGTTGCGACAGCTAATTGTTCATTGGTGTTCATTTCATTTCATCACGGTTTCATCAGTTAAGGTGAGTTTTCATAGCCCCGTTTTCAATTCAACATTTTTGATTGTTTTCAAATCCCACGGGGGGAATACATTGCACCATTTTAGTACGAGCCCAAGTATTCAAACATGTACATAGCTTAAGTTACCTTGCCATGTGACAAGTCCCCTGTAACATCATGAACCGTTAATTTACCATTAAGCGAGAGTGAGTGGATAGATCTATCGAGGGTGACGCCTCCATCCGTGGTAGTGATTACCAACAGTAAGCGGATGCATGTCATGTCTTTTACATTTGAGTGTTTCGGCAGAACATTCGGGAGGGGCATAGAATTTCATCAGTCATAGCTTCGGTGTCATGAGCTTAAGGCTATTGTACAATTTTCATGAGATTTTTATCTTGCACTTTTACTTGTAGTGGCCGTACATCATTACATTTTACAAACCTATGGAATTCACCAACATTCGTGTTGACGTTTTAGCAATGTATTTCAGGTTATTAAGGTAGCTCATGTGACATGCATTTGGACCTTCATGGAGTCGCGGAGTCGACGCGTCTCATCATTATTTCATGCACTTATGTAAACATTTGATCTAGTAGGACTTGTTTTCATAAACTTGCAACACATTTTGGGGGACCTCATTCTGTAAACTCTGAATTATTTCAATGATCAAATGCAGTATTTTCCAAACGACACTTTAGGTCGTTCAATGTAACTGTAACTGTGGTGCTATGACAGACACCCCCAGGTATTCCATTCCGCTGCAAGTCAGGTAAATTGGGGGTGTGACAGATTGGCATCAGAGCTAAGGTTATAGCGAACTAGGATGTATCTTGGACCCTAGACTATAACCACATCAGCATAGCATCTCATCATTTCATCATAAGTGCATAATCATGATACATGTTGTTTTATACATACCCTGTGCGAGTTATTTATACTCATATCCGTATATGTATATCATTTTATTGACCTGGTTCACAAGTGACATGTCTTCAGATACTCACCCTGACATCCTTTTATCGTATTCCGACATTGAAGATGCTTTGTCACTTTACACTACCATTATACCACCAGTTGCATTTACACCACCATTAGTACTATTGATTTGCCATAGGAACAGGGTTTTCCTATCATTCAGCCCGTACATAGAATGCCTTTTGGTAGTGTATTCAGAATTAATCTTAATGGACTTATTAGGATGCTTATTGCAAGGAAGATAGTGTGTTTTCTTTCCATCACTAGTAGGGCACTTACTACTCAGGTACTATCACCACCATCAGTTACTTATTACACTATTGGCCTTCCCACAGTGTGTACTTTAGTTTTACCTTTTGGATGTCGCGAGGTAGCGCGAAAGAGTGTAGTATTCCATACACTAGTACCATCATTGTCATTTCCCTTTTCCATTCCCACTTGACATGAACTAGATGACACCTAGTAGAAAATACCAATAACACGGACTCAACAGAAACATCCGCAGATTCTTCAGGAATGGTTCAGAACCTATATTATCTAAGATTTGATAAATGCACAACTTCAGACACCACTTCAGGACTATCTCGACCTTATGATGCCACAAACCTGATTTCACACAGAGGGACACCAGGAAGTCCCTGGACCAGGCTTATATCCTCCCTCCTTTAGCGGAACTAGAAACACAAAGGAATTTCTCAAATGGTTCGAAGACATAGAAACAATATTTCAATGTGGCGACTGTCGTAAGGAATACAAGGTTAAGTTCGCCACATGCACCTTTCAAAATCATGCCCAGGAATGGTGGACCAAACATATTAAGATGGTAGGAGTTGATACTGCCTACTCACACTCTTGGGAGAAACTAAGAAGGATGATGGGTATAACATCTTGTGTAGGAAGTGAATTACGAGCAAGGGAACAGGAAACACTAAACTTTATCATGGTAGGAAATGATGTGACGAGTACACTACTCATTTTTATGAATTAACACGACTAGGTTCTGCAATGGATGAACCGGAAAGCAAGAAACTTGAAAAGTACATTATCAAAATGGCGATCGAGGCAAAGGAACTCATAGTTCACGCCGAGACATCAGGAAACAACAGTGACAACAAGAGGAAGTGGAACAACAATCTAGGTTGCAATGTTGCTCAACTATCACCCAAATAACAAGAAGTGAATAGAGCCTTTGCTGCAGAACCGCACACAAAGAGAAGGTTTATTGGAAAGTTACCTTACTACAACCTGTGTAATCAACATCACCGAGGTCATTGCAGTAAAACGTGTAGAGTGTGCAAGAAGCGGGGTTATCGGACTGAAAATTGTAGGAAACTCACAAATCAGAAAATCCCAGGGAATTGCTTCAAATGTGGAAACTTTGGGCATTTCAAGAATGACTGCCCGGAACTAAGGAACAAGGAAAAATCAGGAACTTGGAATCAAGACTGAATCGCTCGAGGAATAGCGTGAGTTGTTGAAAGAGAACCGTCAGGATATTAGAAACATCAAGGATAACAACAATGCTTCAGCAGGAGGAGCTTTGTTTCGATATATAAACCGTAGTTCGAGCCTTTAGGGTTGTATCTTTCCTTTTGTACTTACCGTTGGTACGATGACATGACCTAGTGGTATTAAGCACTTTCCTATCCAATGTAGTATTTATCCTTTGTTACCTAGGTGATAATCATAACCATCGTTTACTCCATTTTCTATCCCAATTGCTCAGACTTCAATCGTTTCGCAACATTTTAGCATTGTCTCATCAGGAATTAGGTTGATTTCGTTTTTGACGAATTAGTAGACTATTACCATTCGACAAGATTCACCCACGTATCCAATACACCATTCAAGCTATTTTACTATCATATGGGGAAACTGTTTTACAGAAAAATTTCTGAAGTAAGCTATTTTATTACCATCCTATAAATTGATTTTCTGTCATTACACCAAGTATTTACTATTATTATGCGAGGCAATTTTCATGTTATTTGAAAGAAAACATCAGGATACCATTTTAATAACAATGCGTTGAACATCATCTAAAACTTTTGAGGAAAGTTATGATATTTTGACAAAAATCCAACATCGCATCATTAGTCCTCAATTATACATAGCCTGATCACCTATGTAAAATTCAGGAAGGATTATGCCATGAAGGAAATAATTACCTTTTCAAAGGATTGTTAATAACAATCTTCATCCAAAAGTTTTGTAAACAAAGGAACTCTTTCATAAACATCCCTTTTGCCGAACTATCCCTGGATACTTACCCCACCAGTCACTCATTCAGACATTAAGTTGGATTTTCCCATTGACTTCCCTAGAAGAGACTTTCCATATCAATTACATGCAGGATTCCTTTATACAATAAAAGCAATGAAAGGATTACAGAACTACTAACCAGAACTAGAAGTATATAGAGAGAGAATTCATAACTCAACAACAAATTCTAAGATACTGCGAGACCATCCGAATCACCATCTTTAACCTAGTTGTCCAATGTTATTATTCAAGGGTACTAGCTAGACTGAGCTACAGGATTGAACTCAATATAAATGTCCGCAGGACAACACAATAGAAATAAACCAAGCTTCTAATTGAGACTATAGAGCATTTCATTTAAACATGGCCTCATCCATACATAAACATTCCTGCAGTAAATTTTCACCAAGGACAATTGTTTGAATCAAGAATATCGATGTGGATTCCTCTAGGGTATTATGTCTCTAGAAATTTCAGATAACCTCACCTTCATATCAAGCAAGGGATCAAGCCAGAACATATCTCCTCATCTACATGGGAAAACAGAATAGACATTCATCGACATAACATCAAGTGATACCTTCGTCTTGCCAATTACAACGATAAACTATTTCAGGACTTAAGTTAGTCTAATTACCTATGCTTGTAGTTATGCCAGATAACCATCAATAGACATTATGCAACCTCAGGAACTAAGTGTTAGACATCTATGCATTTAAGTGAACATTTCCTATTCTACCATTTTATCCTTGCTAGTGTTTTCACTTTTAAATAAAGTTGATGCGTTTACATAAATCACATACCTTGTGGAAAAATGATTTCTGAAATTCCTATTTTGAACAAGTACGATCCTTTTTGGTCAATCCTTAGCAACACTATGGTATAATGAGAAATATACATAAACATCAAACTTTGGTAAGCAGTCTTAATCACAACATGTTTGAAAACATTTTTCTACTTCATAACTACTGAAATTTTGAATCCTCAGGAAAAATATTACTTAGTAAATCATTTGCTCCATTTTTCTAAGTTCGTTTATTCAGAAAAAGATTTCAACCAAAACTCACAATCGCGAGACAAATTTCCAGAACCAACTTCCCTACAACATCGCTTATGCATTTAGGATTTGTGACTTGACAATAGAGAATATTTGGAATATGTGATGAAGGAATTAGGAGGAACATCACAAATTGATCACGAACTTCAGTAGTGGAGACCAAACCCAATGGACAAAGAAGGACTTATGTCTTATCATCCGTTGGAACAAAACACAAGGAATCAAATTGTTACCTATATTCTATCCCTTCAGATAACGCCAAGTTCGGAGGACCGAACGTTGTGGAATTAGTCACAAAGGTTTATTGTACCCATTTCAGTCTTTCCTGTTAAGGAAACCGTTTCAACTTGGACCTCAGGTAATCATTTCAGGATTTCCTTCGGAAACCCATTTAGATGTGAACATCACCTATCACCCTCAGAACGATGGTCAAAGCGAGAGAACAATCCAAACATAGGAAGGTATGCTCAGAGCATGAGTGATTGACCCTGTAAATGGTTGGACTAATCACTCAACATAAATCAAATTCATCTACAACAATAGTTATCACACCAACAGCGAGAAACTGGCAGAAGTTAGGTTGGTACATAACACCCATCATTTGGATTGGATATCCTGAACATCAAACCATCCAGATTCAAGTGGGAGAACAAACTAATTTAAAAGCAATGCCTTGGATTGGCATGATACAAATTGGATAACAAGAAAGGTTGAACCTTTAGCATATTAGACTATTTAAGATTCATTTTAGAATCGACCAACTAGCATACAAACTTGAGTTCTGGCAGAATTCAGCAGTATATATATTACCAGTACCACATTTGAAACCTTAAAGAAGCGCAGACCATCGATTGATGGGCCAAACTCAGAAAAAGCTCAACTCACTAGTTCAGTAGGCATTCATGAGATAACCAGAAATTTTCTACAAGTCAAGAATCAGTTACAAGTTTAATAAGTCGTAAACCATTAAAACTTCAAGTTCTGCAGAGTTATGCAGAAAGTTCTGCCTAGGAAAGGCATGTTATCATTCAGAAAACTTGGAAAGTTACACCAATATACACTGGACCATTTATATTTCAGACAGGGTAGGCCTAGTGGCCGTCAGATTTGAACATTGCCAGAGAAGAACAGGATTACACGAACATATTTCACATTTTCAGATCCCCAGAAATGACTTACAGATGAGTCACTCATGATTCCATTGGAAGGGATCCATCCCAAATGACAATCTCAGACCTTGTAAGAGAACCAACAGAAATCATGGACCGTGTGGTCAAACAGTTGAATCAGAGTCGAATTCCTATCGTTAGAGTTCGCTGGAATTCTCGAATATCATCACCTTTTCACCAATACATTCTCAGAGTCCAACATAAACTGAACTTCGGGACGAAGTTCCTTTTAGAGGGGAAGACTGTCACAACTCACCATTTCAGGTCATTTCAGGTCATTTCCCGAACTTTGGAAAAATACTATTCATCAAACACTATTCATCAAAACACTATTCATCGTTTTACTATTCATCGTTTTCGAGGTCAATTTGATATTCTGAGAAACTTTTGGGAAATTTACTATTCACGGAACACTATTCATTGCGGGAAAAGATTTCATCATTCACGTGCATTACACATTTCATCATAAATTTAGTTTACGGGTATTCAAATTCGCGTAACCGTATTGGTTCAGGTGCGAATTCATGCATTATCAGTAATAACACTTCATACGGACTGGGAATAGTCTGCATATCATCAGTAGGTCATTTACATGTTATACCACTCTTAGGATTTTCAAATTTCTATATTCAGTATATTTAACGTTTTGCGAATTATGATTTCTAATTAAACGTTAACACACGGTTTATACACGACGAATATATCTAAATATTCCCACAATGGTCCTGACATATTTTTATATCCATTTTAACATCTTAAAAGTTATAACATTCAGTTACCCAGTATTTTGGAAATTTATTTTATTTATAACGTACGCGTATAAATATAACGACGGTTTTCGTGAAAACTAAACAATAATCACCCGATCACTCAGTAAATGTACCCAACATATTTTTAATATGTTTTTATCATTATTATGACTTTATTTCATCCCGGTTAACTTCGTGAACGGTTATTGCTATTAAACCCGGTACCCGATTATGACTAATACTTACACCGAACTACAACTAATATTACACTATATTTTCTAAGTGATTAAAACCGATTTTTGCCTCTCCTTTTCACACCCAAAACCGGCCTCATGCCCCCATGGACATCATATGCATTTTTAACCTCATGCAATAATTCTTTTTAATGTATTAAAATGACTAGTTAAATATCTACAAACACCTTTTTACATTATACTTATGAAATTTTAGATCAAAATCAAAACCCATTTCTCTTCTTCCTTCTTCAAACCCACGACCCAACTAAGAAACCATGATCAAGTGAAGTTTTTACAAAAGTTATAACACCAAACTTGTTCCTTTTACATGCCTAATCAAGAATCAAGCAACAAAAACACAAGAAATCCAAGCATAATCATCATCTAATCATCTCATTTTATCAAGTAAGTTATCAAATTTATTTTTACATGAAACATCTTATATTTACTTGTATTTCATGATTTCCATGCTAAAAACCATGTACAACTAGCTATACCACCATTTATTTTGTCAAAAATGGAACATACAAACCCTAACTTTTTAGTTATGAATCCCCTTGCTATAATAACTTGGTTAGGAGTCCATGGCACCCTAAGAAGGTGTATGGTAGGATTAGATTAGCTATGTGGTGATTACAAGAGGTTTGGTGATGGTAGAAATTAGTTTTAAACCTTGAAAACTTGATTTGGAACCTATTTTAGACATGCTGTCCCGTTTTGTAAAAATCTGGAAAATCAGTAAACACCAAGGAAACTTTGGCAAAATTTTTAGAAAATACTTTCAAAAACGAATCCGTAGGCGAAAGAACGGATTAAAAAGAGCTTATAACGAAGAAGTTATGATTTTTGCAAGATTGTTGACGAAAAGTATTTTCTGGAAATTTGTTTGCTGTTGGACGTTTTTCATGGTACAAAAAGAGACTTTAGACGTAACCCGGAGGAGCCGAGCTTTCCAAAATATATTACTACATACTAAGACGTAACCGTGGATATAAAGAACAAGTAAAACGGACTTATAACGACCAAGATATACACGTTTCAAAATCGGCGAAACTTTATTTATTTCCATCAGCTTTTTAGCAAATATTTCTAAGTATAGAAAAACAGTTTTTGTAAGACCTCATGTTGAGAGCCAATTTACTCATTGATAAACTCATTTCTGGAAAATTTGCATCATTGACAAAAAGTGAGTTCACCCAGCCTAGTTTTCAAAACATCCAGCCGTTTGTCAAAAGGATTTATAACGAGCAACTTATGGACTCCCAAACTTTCCCGAAAACTGCCCAAAATCTGCCAAAACAGCCCAAACACCTCACTTGACGGCTAATTATCTTTATGATTGAGACTTGTATGGACAAACTTCACTTCTGTGACTTTTTAGATGTGGTGAAAATCTTCTCAAAACTACTGAGCTTCTTTCCTAACTCTTAATATTCACTATTTCACGACTAGTTTTGCGAGACTGTTTTGTCACTAATAGAAGTAATAATACTTCTACGTACTAAATTCTAGATTTTCTAGAAATATTAACCAAGTACCCAATTTCATAACTAATGATGCATTAGTGATTCCAAGTATATTTTCATTAGTACAAGGCGTTATTTCAAGGATTTCAAACCGAGGATTTCAACACAAACATTGGTACATACGATATATATATAAGTATATATATTACAACTAGTTTATTTTTCTAATAGCAATATTTTCCTAAGTCTTGGAATATATACTTTTGGTAACAACAAGTGTTTTTCAAAGAGTAGAGTGGTATAGGAAACATGTGCATGGACATTCATAACATCATTTCATGATCTAAAGTAGATCGTTCATCATTCATATTAGGTTGCGGCTAGTGTGCGCGCCTTGTTTTTCAGCTCATTACATGTTCATGGTACCATCATATTGGGTTGCGACAGCTAATTGTTCATTGGTGTTCATTTCATTTCATCACGGTTTCATCAGTTAAGGTGAGTTTTCATAGCCCCGTTTTCAATTCAACATTTTTGATTGTTTTCAAATCCCACGGGGGGAATACATTGCACCATTTTAGTACGAGCCCAAGTATTCAAACATGTACATAGCTTAAGTTACCTTGCCATGTGACAAGTCCCCTGTAACATCATGAACCGTTAATTTACCGTTAAGCGAGAGTGAGTGGATAGATCTATCGAGGGTGACGCCTCCATCCGTGGTAGTGATTACCAACAGTAAGCGGATGCATGTCATGTCTTTTACATTTGAGTGTTTCGGCAGAACATTCGGGAGGGGCATAGAATTTCATCAGTCATAGCTTCGGTGTCATGAGCTTAAGGCTATTGTACAATTTTCATGAGATTTTTATCTTGCACTTTTACTTGTGGTGGCCGTACATCATTACATTTTACAAACCTATGGAATTCACCAACATTCGTGTTGACGTTTTAGCAATGTATTTCAGGTTATTAAGGTAGCTCATGTGACATGCATTTGGACCTTCATGGAGTCGCGGAGTCGACGCGTCTCATCATTATTTCATGCACTTATGTAAACATTTGATCTAGTAGGACTTGTTTTCATAAACTTGCAACACATTTTGGGGGACCTCATTCTGTAAACTCTGAATTATTTCAATGATCAAATGCAGTATTTTCCAAACGACACTTTAGGTCGTTCAATGTAACTGTAACTGTGGTGCTATGACAGACACCCCCAGGTATTCCATTCCGCTGCAAGTCAGGTAAATTGGGGGTGTGACATGATGTCTCGAATATTTGGTATTTTGAATGAATTAAACTTTAAAGCTTCACTTTTGTGTCGTTTTCTATGATTGTGATAAAGATCCTCGAAGTAACACCCAAAAAGTCTTCCGCTGACATGTTAAGTCTTCCGCTGACGTGATGATTTTGGGGGTGTTACAGATTGGCATCAGAGCTACAGTTATAGAGAACCAAGTGTTTTGAACATTGGACTATAACTACACTTTTAAAACGGACCACTTTTACAAAATACCACCTTATGCCCTCCGTGCCTACGTGTTTCCAATATCTGGTAGAGACATTACTTTTACATGATTCGTATATATGTTAACATGTTATAATTATGCCAATGACTTATATTTACTAATCGGGATTATTACCAATACCATGTCTTCATATTCCCACCCTATTGTCTTGTCATCGGATTTATAGGCTTCCCCGTCAACATCACCTGATCCAATTCACCGAAATAGGAAAATTTGACAACTTCAGCCGTATGAAACAAATTCTTCTTTTATCACTACCAGCTCTTGTCATACCACCACCGGAATCAGTTGTGCCACCACCAATTACACCACCTGTGCTATCACCGTCACCACCTACTATCTTCTATCAATAGATCCATGACCTTCTTACTAGAGCAGAACTATAGGCATTTTTGAATGCACATCCCTTGTTCGACGAATTTGATCGGCATTTCGTGCCATATAAGCATATCTTCATTCAAAGTCATTAGGACTGTTTTTACCCATACCATTAATAGGAATAAGTCTAGTCCATCCTCCTTCCCTGAATAGGCTGTGTCCCCTACATTCGCTTCACCCTCCGCTACTGCGCAAAGATTTTGTTTCCCCATTTAGTGAGTCGTGAAAACACTACCTTATGTTTAGACCTATTGATTCCAGTAAAAAGGCAAATAGAGAGTTTTTTCGTGTGCCTGCTATAGTAAGAGTAAAGGAAAAACTTGAAAATCATACTTGCTTTAAGAACGAAAAGAGATTCCTTCAGCGGTTCAACCTTACATCCACATAGTAGTTATTTGCGTAGAAAAACCCCAAATAGTCCTCTTAGTATCGAAGCCTTCTTTTGACAACTTGTCAAGAAACATAAATAAATTGAAAGACTTTAGACCTCCCACCAAGACAAAAGCCGAAGTTCAGCAACTTTCTCTACGTCTATTACTTTTATCTGAAACCCTCATTGTTAAATATCTGTTACAGACAAACTTTTTGTCTAAATGGGTAAGTTACCCGACAGATTTTCACGGAACAATAGAATGTGAGCAATAATTATTTTCCAAACACAATAGAATAACAACCTTCAATGAAATTGTTTCTCAAGTCAAGACAACGCCACTAGTTAGAGCTACTCAACAATTATGACTGTGAGATACGTTAAGGTGGAAAGAACAATTAGAAAGAAGAAGCTAATGTAGTAGTAGATACGTTAAGCTTGAAAGAACGATTAAAAACCACTCGGGATTAGATTATTAGGAATAACTATTTATTCACCCCTTCATCACACTATACCCTTGTTGGCAGATAGACTTGCCGACATGGGAATCGAATCGAAACCATTACCAACACTTTCAATGACTTTCTTCGTAAACACGTCGAGACTCTTAGAAGATAAAATTGAGAACTTCGTAATTGGCTAGTTAGCTATGAAGGCTGTATTTGAACAGATGAATACTCAGTTTTGGGAATCAATGGAGTTTATAGGAGCATTGTGTGGAGCCAACACTTCAACAGAAATAATGATGGGAGCCTGGACCGTGAAATTGAGAGGATTGACATGGAGAATGTGTATCTTAGGCGAGCCTTACAAGAATCCCTAGCTAGGGAAAGAGCAAGAGATCAAACCATCAAAACTATAACCACTGCCATTCAAGAACTCCAAAACCGTATGGACAAAACCTTAGGAAAACCATGAATCTGAGACTTGTCAGCTTAACAAACCAATGTTCTATTAATAAGAAATCTTGTCATATGATGTTTTGTAAACATTCAAACAAGTATTAATAAATGTTGTAATGACATCGATTTGATGTGACACACCTTAACTTAAATTTCTCATTGACTAAGTTGTTATGATTATAACCTATTCTTGGTTGTATAAGAAGTATTCTAACTTAACATAGTCAGTATGAAATTCTAAACATACGTCTTTCTTCCGTCAATGATAGTAACATAACTAGAACTAGAAGAACAACTACAACCGCTACACCAACAACCCACATACTTCAAAGATACCAAAGGAATATCCGAATTAGCCCAATGGTTTGAGCAATGTGAAACGATTTTCCAAAGAAGTAGATGCCCAGAAAACAACAAAGTTAGCGTCGCAACGGGAACTCTAGTGCAAGATGCCCTATCTTAGTGGAATACTATTGTTCAGAATCTAGGAGCAACGACATCATATCAACTCTCATGGACTGAATTCAAGACCAAGATATTAAAGAAGTATTGTCCTCATTCGGAATTGAAGAAGCTTGAGGATGAGTTCTATGTGTTGGTATTAAAGGGAATCGATCTGAGAACTTACAACCGAAGGTTTCAGGAACTTAAGATACTATACCCATCGATGGTGCCTGACCTTGAGAAAACCTTGGAGAAGTACGTCGAAGGACTCCCTAGGAGCATTGAAGGGGATGTCACCTCATCAAACCCGCCAACCCTGTAACAATTCGCATTTTCAAGTTAATTACTTTTTCCAGCAGGTCACCCAAGCCTGTACTACTCTCACATGAGCACGCTTAACCGTATGGGCGATTAACCGTTAGACCACAAAACGCGTTTCTAACACTATTTGAGTTTTCAACTTATTAGAAAAAGTCAACATATTTTTCCCTCCTCCATTGACCAAAAATCATCCCTTGATGTTATAAGTCATTTCGTGATTTTTAGGCTTACGGTTTGATTTCTAAAAGACATTTAATACCAACCGACACTAGACTGAGCCCAGCCTAGACATTATAAGTCATTTTAAATCATTTTTATCACATTAGAAAAGTAACATTTTACTTTTCTCAATTTTACGCAATATTCGTACGTTTTACGTATTACGCGTTTTAGACCCGTGTTTCCAGTTTTTAGCAGGGTTTTAGCACCCGATAGATCCTACCACTCATTTTATATTTTATTATGGACTATATTGACATGTTTAACAATACTTTCAAGTTTCATATTTTTACGATACCCGGTTTTACGTTTTAAGGCTTAATCATTTACGGTTAGCATTTTACGGAGTCAAAATGCACAAACTAAGCAAGATAGCACCAAGACTCATCATCTAGTCATCTTATCCTTATGGAACCGCCAATGTGGGGGTGGAGTCACCATGGGTGGCTAAATCTTGACCCTTGATCTTTAGGATGGTTACAAGTGTCTAAATTAACCATGGTTACATTCTAACCCAATATATAGTTAACTATTTTTCTCATCCTATAAATAGCCAACTAATAACACATAGAAAACTTGCACCACACCTTCTTATAACCTTTAAGTCCTAAAACCTAAGGCACTTTTCTTATATTTTGTAAGAAAGTTAACTAGTTTTTGAAAGAAAACTAGTGTTTGATCTTCAATCTTGGAAATTTTCTAAGAAAAGTTGTTATAACTTTAAAGTCTCCAAAAAGACGTCGTTATAATCTTCAAATAGCTTTGGACTTCAAGAAGGCGTCGTTATAATCTTCAAATAACCTCGGTTTATCACAGGTTGCAAAGGAGGAAAGCTTGTTCAAACAAAGTCCTAGTTCTTGTCCTAGTTTCCCTTTTTCATTAAGGCCAAAAGTTGTAAGCAAACCCTAACATACTTTCTTGCTTAATTATCATTTACATGCTCTTTGTGTTCCTTTCATGCTATATATGTTCTTGTTATTGTGTTCATGATGTTTAATAATGGATAAAACAAGTATTGGTATACATATGTTAACTTATGACAAGTAAACAAGCAAACTAGTGATTTTTATGGAGAACCACGACCAAAATAGTATAACTTTGATATTTGACACTTACTTACTGTTAAAGAGGACTTAACAAGGAAAACATAGCAATTTGAATCACCCAAAACGAGTACCCGAGTCAAAAGTTATGACCATTTGAAGCTAGTGAAACCAAAACGGCAAAACTGCCTAAATAGCATTCTGATCAAATTTTGCTTTTGAAAGTCACCCTTCTGGTCCGATTCATCAAAAAGTTAAAACACGAAAGTTGTCCGGAACGACGTTTTCGTTTAGGTAAAAAGAAGCTCGAGCCCTGAAAATGCTTTCCGAGTGATAAATTTCTTCAAAATCTTAACAGCCCATTTTAGACCAAAGTCACTATATTATAGTTATCATTTACTAAGACCAAGAGGTCTAATGACCTAAAGCCAAGACCACAACCATGGCTAAAGCCAAGGTTGAGTCTCAAGACCATGGAAAAATGACCAAGGTCACGGCGAAGCCATGACTAAATGACCATATAAGCTTACTTAGGCGTAAACATGAAACAAGGAATTAGGCGATAACTTGAACAAACAATTTGGATCTACTTCACTTCAAAAGGAACCATGAGATATTACAAAGAGAAAATGGTCATATAAGACTTATGAAACTACCCCTAATAACAATCTTCATGTACTAATAAACTTTCCTAAGTTTATTCAAATATTGGACATGTAACTTTTCGGATTAAAACTTATACATTTGTTATCAAATACTACAATAGTAGGGAGCCTCATGTGAGGAGTTCATTAAGTAAGCCGTCGAGATGAGTTGTGGATTTACGAGTTAAAGTGTCCTGGCTCCTCGAACGTTTACTCCATGACTTCTGAATTATGTCGGCCCGAACTGTAGTAAGAGATATACAACTTATACATGTTTCATAAACCATTTATATTCAACGAATTACGCTATATACTAAGTACTACATCATGAACATTATGCAAGACATATATGGGCAATTCTTCGTATTCTTAGACGTTACTCCAAACCTAAGTCGCAACGTTCTATTATAGGCTACTCTTAGTGACTTTCGCGATTCGACTACCACTTTCATTTCACATCACTTAAGCTTAAGGTGAGTCATAGCCCCTACTCTTTTCATAATTGTCTTAACTCTTTGGGGGAGACACATGCTCAACTACTTGTTTACTTGTGCAAATACTCAAAACGTCTATACTTGACTGTGTTATACTTGATTGCTTACATACATGACTGCGTTATACTTAATTGTGTTATTCTATTTATTGACTAGTAGTTGTCTTTGGGAATTGACTCCCAGTTGTCTTTGGGAAGTGGCTCCCAGTTGTCTTTGGGAATTGACTCCCAGTTGTCTTTGATACATCCTAACATTTGCGAATGTTGGATACATCATAAAAGTGAGGTCTTCGGAGATGAAGTAGAGACTCACTTCTAATTGCTTAAATTGTCTTGATGAACTTATACATGTCTTATTCATACTATATATGTTAGCAGTGGGTTGTGAACACACAGGTTGCAAGTCTCTTATGGCGGGAATTGCAACTGAGTGGATTCACGATGCCTTTGCTGTGCGAACATTCTCTTAAGGCTTTTCAATTATTTTAAGACAAACTCTATGAACTCACCAACCATTGTGTTGACACTTTAGCATGTTTGTCTCAGGTCTGTAAGATGATAAGCTGTTGCATGGAGCATAGAGTCGCTTGGCATGTTTTGAAGACTTATGCTTTTATCTTTACCATTCGATATGTTTTAAAACTCTTATGTATTGTATTATGGAACTCAAGTTTGTATCTCGGAATTTATTAATCGAATGGTAACTTTTCAAAACGTCTCATTTAGAGTTCGTTTTCTATACCTTGTTCTTTGTATTATGAAGTAGCACCCCTATGACACAGTCTTCCGCTGCGGTATTTTGGGGGTGTTACAGATTGGTACCAGAGCCTTGGTTATAGAGAACTAGGTTGCATTTTGTGCCTAGACTATAACTGCTATATACGTTAGGACCCTTCTCTTTATTTTGCCTTACACACACTTCATGCGCCTATGCTTATTGCTAATTGTTTGTTTAGAAGAAACCCCAGACAATAGTCAAGTCATCAAAAATTTAGAGCTAAGTAATAATTATTTATTTAACTTAATCTTGTGACAGTTCTTGTTTGATAAGACATAAGATTAAGTTAAATAAAGGTTATTAGTTTCCTGTAGAGATTTGATGATTTGCCTTATACTTACTTTATATGATTCTAATACCTAGAAGTGGTTCATATGTCCTAGTACGACACTCAAACCTTTCTACAAGCGCGACTAGTCCATTTCGTCATATCACCTTCTCTAGATACCCAGACTATGTTACCCTTTCACAACTTAAGAGCAGATGATAGAAAGTCTACCCAATTATGTAGTACCAATTGTTGAGTTATGTGTGCCTGGTAAATATGTATACGTGTGAAAGGAAGCAATTATAATTATGGTGGCCAACATAATTATAAATGCGTCACGACTCACGTAGACATATGTGACCATGCTTACATTAATCGACGATTGACTCAAAATTGACAAGATTTAAGACTAAGTAGTCCAGGAATATCACCTCATATCTGACGTCGACAAAATGTCCCTCCTTGTAGATATCATGGCACCAAAGAGAGTAACTCGTAGCACTAGCCGAGGTGGTGCAACACCAAGAGGTGGAAGAACTGGTGGTCGTGGAGGTAGAGGAACTGCTCACGACACTAGTAATCCTAGTAATGATAGTGGAAGAACTGGTGGACGTGGAGGTAGAGGAGATGCTCACGACACTAGTAACCCTAGTAACGCTGGTGGAAATCCAGATGTCTCCACCATTATTGCCCAACAACTACAAAACCTACTTCCCACTATAGTCACACAAGTTGGCAATCACATGAACAATTCGGGAAACCACGGAAGCATAAATGACGCTACAAATAATGGAGGAAGGAATGATAACAACAACAACAACAACAACCATAGGACTGGATGTACGTATAAGGAATTTACGTCATGCAAACCAATTGAGTTTAATGGCAAAGGAGGTGCATTGGCATATACTCGATGGGTCGAGAAGATGGAGTCAGTGATTGACATCAGTAACTGTGCAATCCACCAGAGAGTGAAATATTCTACATGCTTACTATCAGAAAAGGCATTGACATGGTGGAACATGCAGATTCAAGCAAGGACTAGAGAAGCAGCTGTAGGCATGACATGGGACGACTTTAAAGGACTACTGAAGGAAGAATACTGCCCGGTTAATGAAATGCAAAAACTAGAAGACGAGTTTTGGCATCACTCTATGGTAGGGGCTGGTCATGCAACCTACACAGATCGGTTTCATGAACTAGCTAAACTAGTTCCTCATCTGGTTACCCCTGAATCCAAGAGGATTGAGAGGTACATCTATGGCCTTGTTCCCGAGATTCGTGGGATGGTGAAAACAACCGAACCTCCCACAATTCAAAGTGCAATACTAAGAGCAGGGACCCTAACAGATGAGATGGTTAGGAATGGAACTTTGAAGATTAGTGATAAAAGGAAGGGAGCAGGTGAATCAAGCGAGCAAAAGGGTACAATGGTTGATAATAAGAGAGTAAGAGGATTTGCAGCAATAGTTTATGATCAGAAAAAGTATGAGGGTCCACATCCTAAGTGTACTAAATGCACTTATCATCATCAAAGGTCTGAACCATGCCCTGTGTGTTATAATTGCAAGAAGTCTGGCCACTTTGCAAGTCAGTGTAAATCAATTACAAGGCAGGCGAATGCGGACAATATAGGAAACAACCAAAAGACATGCCATGAGTGCAACAGCCCAAACCATTTCCGAAATACTTGTCCTAAGTTGAATAGGGCACAGGGACAAGTACTGGATAACCCGACTCTAGCAGTAATGCTTGAAGCAAATAACCAAAAGCGTGAATACAATGATAGTCTACCTCGGGGTCGAGCAAACTATTTGGGTGCTAAGGAAGCCCGCAATGCGTAACGGGTACGTACTTTATCCTACCATATTATTCTATCCTAGTTCAAAAACTTAGCTTTATTATGCCGCTATTAAGATAAGAGACCTAGACACACTAAACTTCGGGACGAAGTTTCCTGAAGGGGTAGAGACTGTAACAATTCGCATTTTCAAGTTAATTACTTTTCCCAGCAGGTCACCCAAGCCTGTACTACTCTCACATGAGCACGCTTAACCGTATGGGCGATTAACCGTTAGACCACAAAACGCGTTTCTAAGACTATTTGAGTTTTCAACTTATTAGAAAAAGTCAACATATTTTTCCCTCCTCCATTGACCAAAAATCATCCCTTGATGTTATAAGTCATTTCGTGATTTTTAGGCTTACGGTTTGATTTCTAAAAGACATTTAATACCAACCGACACTAGACTGAGCCCAGCCTAGACATTATAAGTCATTTTAAATCATTTTTATCACATTAGAAAAGTAACATTTTACTTTTCTCAATTTTACGCAATATTCGTACGTTTTACGTATTACGCGTTTTAGACCCGTGTTTCCAGTTTTTAGCAGGGTTTTAGCACCCGATAGATCCTACCACTCATTTTATATTTTATTATGGACTATATTGACATGTTTAACAATACTTTCAAGTTTCATATTTTTACGATACCCGGTTTTACGTTTTAAGGCTTAATCATTTACGGTTAGCATTTTACGGAGTCAAAATGCACAAACTAAGCAAGATAGCACCAAGACTCATCATCTAGTCATCTTATCCTTATGGAACCGCCAATGTGGGGGTGGAGTCACCATGGGTGGCTAAATCTTGACCCTTGATCTTTAGGATGGTTACAAGTGTCTAAATTAACCATGGTTACATTCTAACCCAATATATAGTTAACTATTTTTCTCATCCTATAAATAGCCAACTAATAACACATAGAAAACTTGCACCACACCTTCTTATAACCTTTAAGTCCTAAAACCTAAGGCACTTTTCTTATATTTTGTAAGAAAGTTAACTAGTTTTTGAAAGAAAACTAGTGTTTGATCTTCAATCTTGGAAATTTTCTAAGAAAAGTTGTTATAACTTTAAAGTCTCCAAAAAGACGTCGTTATAATCTTCAAATAGCTTTGGACTTCAAGAAGGCGTCGTTATAATCTTCAAATAACCTCGGTTTATCACAGGTTGCAAAGGAGGAAAGCTTGTTCAAACAAAGTCCTAGTTCTTGTCCTAGTTTCCCTTTTTCATTAAGGCCAAAAGTTGTAAGCAAACCCTAACATACTTTCTTGCTTAATTATCATTTACATGCTCTTTGTGTTCCTTTCATGCTATATATGTTCTTGTTATTGTGTTCATGATGTTTAATAATGGATAAAACAAGTATTGGTATACATATGTTAACTTATGACAAGTAAACAAGCAAACTAGTGATTTTTATGGAGAACCACGACCAAAATAGTATAACTTTGATATTTGACACTTACTTACTGTTAAAGAGGACTTAACAAGGAAAACATAGCAATTTGAATCACCCAAAACGAGTACCCGAGTCAAAAGTTATGACCATTTGAAGCTAGTGAAACCAAAACGGCAAAACTGCCTAAATAGCATTCTGATCAAATTTTGCTTTTGAAAGTCACCCTTCTGGTCCGATTCATCAAAAAGTTAAAACACGAAAGTTGTCCGGGACGACGTTTTCGTTCAGGTAAAAAGAAGCTCGAGCCCTGAAAATGCTTTCCGAGTGATAAATTTCTTCAAAATCTTAACAGCCCATTTTAGACCAAAGTCACTATATTATAGTTATCATTTACTAAGACCAAGAGGTCTAATGACCTAAAGCCAAGACCACAACCATGGCTAAAGCCAAGGTTGAGTCTCAAGACCATGGAAAAATGACCAAGGTCACGACAAAGCCATGACTAAATGACCATATAAGCTTACTTAGGCGTAAACATGAAACAAGGAATTAGGCGATAACTTGAACAAACAATTTGGATCTACTTCACTTCAAAAGGAACCATGAGATATTACAAAGAGAAAATGGTCATATAAGACTTATGAAACTACCCCTAATAACAATCTTCATGTACTAATAAACTTTCCTAAGTTTATTCAAATATTGGACATGTAACTTTTCGGATTAAAACTTATACATTTGTTATCAAATACTACAATAGTAGGGAGCCTCATGTGAGGAGTTCATTAAGTAAGCCGTCGAGATGAGTTGTGGATTTACGAGTTAAAGTGTCCTGGCTCCTCGAACGTTTACTCCATGACTTCTGAATTATGTCGGCCCGAACGGTAGTAAGAGATATACAACTTATACATGTTTCATAAACCATTTATATTCAACGAATTACGCTATATACTAAGTACTACATCATGAACATTATGCAAGACATATATGGGCAATTCTTCGTATTCTTAGACGTTACTCCAAACCTAAGTCGCAACGTTCTATTATAGGCTGCTCTTAGTGACTTTCGCGATTCGACTACCACTTTCATTTCACATCACTTAAGCTTAAGGTGAGTCATAGCCCCTACTCTTTTCATAATTGTCTTAACTCTTTGGGGGAGACACATGCTCAACTACTTGTTTACTTGTGCAAATACTCAAAACGTCTATACTTGACTGTGTTATACTTGATTGCTTACATACATGACTGCGTTATACTTAATTGCGTTATTCTATTTATTGACTAGTAGTTGTCTTTGGGAATTGACTCCCAGTTGTCTTTGGGAAGTGGCTCCCAGTTGTCTTTGGGAATTGACTCCCAGTTGTCTTTGATACATCCTAACATTTGCGAATGTTGGATACATCATAAAAGTGAGGTCTTCGGAGATGAAGTAGAGACTCACTTCTAATTGCTTAAATTGTCTTGATGAACTTATACATGTCTTATTCATACTATATATGTTAGCAGTGGGTTGTGAACACACAGGTTGCAAGTCTCTTATGGCGGGAATTGCAACTGAGTGGATTCACGATGCCTTTGCTGTGCGAACATTCTCTTAAGGCTTTTCAATTATTTTAAGACAAACTCTATGAACTCACCAACCATTGTGTTGACACTTTAGCATGTTTGTCTCAGGTCTGTAAGATGATAAGCTGTTGCATGGAGCATAGAGTCGCTTGGCATGTTTTGAAGACTTATGCTTTTATCTTTACCATTCGATATGTTTTAAAACTCTTATGTATTGTATTATGGAACTCAAGTTTGTATCTCGGAATTTATTAATCGAATGGTAACTTTTCAAAACGTCTCATTTAGAGTTCGTTTTCTATACCTTGTTCTTTGTATTATGAAGTAGCACCCCTATGACACAGTCTTCCGCTGCGGTATTTTGGGGGTGTTACAAACCTTGGAAGCAGCAATAAAACTTGCTCAGAGGCTATTGGACCAAGAGGTCAAATGCAATGAGCTCAAGAGGAAACTCGATAATAAAAGAATCACCCATCACCACGACAACAACCATCATACCGACACTAGCAATCACCGCAACAACAACAACAATTCTCAACAACGCAGCAGATTGATGAAGTTTAGAATTTAACCATCCGAATTTCCTTAAGCACTTTGTAGTACTAGGTGATGTCACCTTTAAGTGTTCGTCTTTCTCACAACTTAGGTCTACTTTTTGTTCAATAAGCGACTCGCTGTGATATTTCTTCACCTATTGCACTACCTAGTTCTTCCTGAATTCCATATTATCCACTCCTTCTACTCTAGCTATCATTTCATTTGTGGCATGACCAAAAATCCATTTAAACACCAAACCGACAACCATTTTAGTATTGACTAAGTTAGAGCAATCACTCATACTTTGATTTAGGAAATCAACCGTTTGACTTATAAACTCTACGAACCAACAACTAGACCGGACATCATACAGGTCGATTGGTCCAAGCATTGCATTATTACTCGTAAATTATACATAGCCTGATCACCTATGTCTAATTTAGGAAGAATCATGCAATGAAGGGAACAATTGTCTCTAAGGTGTAAGTAAGTTATACTTGAGATATAGGATTTCTAAGGAACACGAAGACCAGATTCGCACCAAGTACCCACACCTTTTCCCTAGACACCCGTGGCAACTATCTTAGACTAGAATTCCGGGACGGAATTCCCTGTAAGAGGTAGGTAATGTAACCTCCCATAATTTTCCCATACGATTAGTAAATATCAATATTTGAAATAAAGAATATTACGTGAATTAGATACCATTTTTACGGGGAACAATTTTTTTTATGCATGACTTATTATGTGAATCACTACGACAATTATGATTGACCATTTGCCTAGGAACGATGCTTACACACAACCTCGATAATCTATAACTATCGCGAATAATATAATATATTTAAAACGTTTATATTTTATAAATATACGTTTCGTATATTTACCGTACAATATTTATATATTTCCAGAGCCTACGAAAATTCCCGAGATTGCTCACTAATATTTTTTTGAACCTCGACACGATACTTTGAACAAGCACACCTCTAACTATTATATTTATAAATCACAAGTACATGTTTGCTTTAGCTCAGTTGATTATAACTTTTACACGCGACATATCCCTTTTATTTCACAACTCTAGTATCCATGCTTCTAAGAACTATGAATGACAATTATTATCAACTTTTAAATATAATTACTATACTAGAATATTGATCAAGTTAAGGCACCTTACACGATTCATCTCAAATTAACACAAATAGTAATAATACTTCGTATAAATTCTAATAAACCACCCCAATTCTTTGCGATTTCAACATATAACACCTACGTATTATTGCTCCTCTCGTCTCACCTAGAAAACCAAGTGCAAACTCTTACACCACCTCCATTTTGGCCAATCAAAGAATATGCAAGCATTCTATCCCTGCTCCTTATCACCTTCCCTTCGAATATATAAAGACTCCATGCAATTCGACCAAACACACACACTTAAGATATCAAACAACTTGGATACTTAACTAGCCTTGTATACCTTCATGTACTCACACTATACGTACACAATCACTCTCATTTTCCCAAACTATAAACGAAACACATCAAACCTTTCACGTAAACCCTAATTACAACCAAACGGACCCTTAATTATTTTTACTTTTCTTCTTTGTTTTCTGCTGGGCCGAAACAAAAACGCAAGCCCACCAGCCCAGCCACAAGTCCAACCCAAACGATCCTTAGTTATTTCTTGTTTCCTTCTTTTTCTCCCAGTCGCGACCAGCCACCAACATGCCCTATTTTCTTTCGATTTCGACTCACAAACCAATTATATTTTTACACCTACTCATTGACCACTTGGCAAGGAATTGAGAGTGACAAACCTCACTAAATATCATGCTCGTTTACTACCTCTTTTCTGTCCAAAGTAAACCTTCAAAATCACTTGATTCGAAATTGTAAAATTTGATGTATGCTTTCTATTCGACCAATACTGACTCCCAATCATTCCCCAACACTCTTAGAATGTTATATCAGCTATCCAGAAGTGTCAGAGTGCACAGTAGGTCTCACTTACACATTGCATTTGTTGTTTTCGTTTGATTGGACAAGAAAGTGGTGCCACATATAGTTTCAAGCCAACACACAACTTTCTGACCTCTTGTACTTATCCCCAACCTCCAAAAACTCACTACTTAACTGCCTTGTAAACTCAGTTGCAAGCCATACTTCAAAACGTAACAAATTTCCATTTTTCATCAAGTTATTCTAGTAAATGGGACAATCGGTTTGTCTAGTTCGCAAGGGATTAGAACCACGTCCAAGGTCCAAGTCTAGCTCATCCTAGATCCTTGGTGGGTCAAGAATCGATCCACACACTTCTCTTGTTCCTGCTCGATCCTTACATTCGAATTTCATACCCCTTTGTGACAAGGTGACACACGTTTAAACTCTTTTCTATATATACACTTTTATTATTTTTCAGTTTTTGCACATTACTTTGTCACTTTATTTCGTAATATATAAACATGACATACGTATTTTATTTGACATCCTAATTATTCAACATGATAATAAACGAGATACATAAACTTTCGAACCTAAAAGTAACATTTACTTGTTGTATACGACACGTTTAGTAAGTCCCTTGACCCATTCAAAATAATCTCTAAAGACTTAGAATATTTCTAAGTCTCCAAACTGTTTTCAGAATTGATTTTGGCCATTTACTTGGCCTCGTTATTTCAAAATCTAGAAACGTAACATATTGTTTTTAAAGCTCGATCTCATAGACAACTTGGTAAACAATTGGGAACCATATTTTATTCGAAGTTATAAGCTCGTTAAGCCCAAATAGTGAAAATAAGCATTTTTAAAGCTATTAAGCTGTTCTAATAAGCTAATTAGAATGTCCTGAATTTATTTAGAAAATAAAAATGATAACCTTTTAACTTGGAGAAATTTGGACTAAATTTGCAAACTTTATAAACTAGGGACTAAAACTGTCAAAATTACAAACTTAAGGTTTAAACTGTCAATTCTAATTTTCTGAGCCACAAACTGATATTAATGAAACTTTTGGATAAATATTGATAATATTGATACTCTTGGACCTAAAATGAAATAATATATAACTTTGGACTAACGGTGTAAAGTTTATATCGTTAAGGTTAAAATTGTAACTTTTGTGAAACTTAAGGGGATTTTCTATAATATCATTTTTTTATAAATGTTGAATATATATATGTACATACATTTGACGTAAAAACTTAATAAATTCAACTTATATATATATATATATATATATATATATATATATATATATATATATATATATATATATATATATATATATATATATATATATATATATATATATATATATATACGATATAAATATTCGCGTAACTATAATTAATATTTAACGACGTAACGATACAATATTCTTTTAAAATAACATCATAACACATTGTCTACACACTTCGACTTATTTTTGATGATTTCCCATCGCACATCGATCATCGATTATTATACTCACAAGTTATATGTATATATAACTTCGTTCTTGAACTTAAGGTATTTAAATAAACACGAGTTTTAAATCACAACTAAATAACTAATATTCGCGATAAAACGAGATTTAGACTATCAACTAAAACATACCATATCTTTTAGGTTGTGTGTGAAGCCGTTGCCTTGCATCGTTGAGATTATGTTACTACCACTACTACTGTACTACTAAGGTGAGTTCATGGCCCCTACTTTTAAACTGTTTTTATAACTATTTTTGGGGGAGAATACATGCTCGTTTTAACTGAACTTATTGAGTATTTATATTGAAATTGTGAATTGCTTGTTTAAGAACCGATTGATTAATTTTAACAACTGATTTGATTATTGAAAGTTTTATGTGCTTATCTGATGTGAATGAGAGTCATAGCCCTACTCGTAATTGTTTTACAATGATTTATACACGTTTTTGGGGGAGATACATGCTTAACTACTGTTTTATACTTTTACAAGTACTCGTTAACTATTTACCTATTACTATAAGTTCATAGCCCCACTTTCTATCGTTTAACTGTTTTATAAACTCTTTGGAGAAATACATATGTAACAACTTTTCTAACGATTTTACTATTGATATATGGAATTATGGAACAAACTGTTTAAATACGGTTTCAACTGTTTGAATACGGTTCTCCACAAACTGTTTGGATACAGTTTCAACTGTTTGAATACGGTTCTCTACAAACTGTTTGGATACAGTTTCAACTGTTTGAATACGGTTCTCTACAAACTGTTCGGATACAGTTTCAACTGTTTAAATACGGTTTCAGAATGGTTATGTTATGGGTGCTAACAACTGGCCCACTGGTTATGTTATGGGTGCAACAACGTGGCCCACTGGATTGTGTTATGGGTACAACAACGTGGCCCAAATCTCGAAACTTGTGATCAATGGATTTATAAACCAACTACTATTTTGGGTTTTGACCCGGTGAAAGGCAAATCAACGGACTATTTTCGAATTAATAAGGAAAATACTCATTTTCTAATTTTGATCTAAGCTATGAACATTATGGATTTACTCATACTTTAATTTGATAATTAACTGTTATTATATCTACTATGAAATCATAAACTCTTTGATTTTAGAAATCGATATTTGAAACTATAAACTCTATGAACTCACCAACCTTTGTGCTGACACTTTTAGCATGTGTTATTCTCAGGTAGCTAAACAAGAAGGAACTTGAAGGCACGGAGTGGGCTTATAACCCGGCATGGGCTTAAATAAACATTTTGACACATTTCAGATAAACTTGTTGTTTAAACTATGAAACATCTTGATGTCTCGAATATTTGGTATTTTGAATGAATTAAACTTTAAAGCTTCACTTTTGTGTCGTTTTCTATGATTGTGATAAAGATCCTCGAAGTAACATGATGCGTGGGAATCGCACCTTGCTTTACCTCTCGAGGGATCTCGCGAGGCTTACAACCCCCACCAGGCAGTGTACCTGATCGTTGTAGTATAGTATAGTGACAAGTACCGGGGGATTGATCGTTCAGCTTAGGAATAGTGTCGCTAGGATTGAAATTAATCTAACTAGGTCTAAAAGTGAAGGATGATTCTTTTTGTATTTTTATATTTTATGAAAAGCAAGTAAAAATCTCGGGTATTGGGAGAGTGGGCGGAATTAGTTGCTAATCAACTAACCCAAAAGCTACTAATTAAACTAATTAACAAGAAAACTAAACTAAGGTTCTACAAGATAAGTAAAGCATGTCTACCCATGATATGTTACTCCTTGCTAGCTATCCAATCCTACCTATTGATTTGTAACCTTGTTTTAATTGACGGGTTGTATTCCTTAATACCATTCGTGGGGTGGCATACATAACTCCCCAACTCTATGAGCTCTTATCTCCTCCTACACCATGACCCAGCACAACTATAGGGATTGTAAACAGTGGCTCATGCATTAAATACAACCAATAAAGACCTAGTACGCCTCGGTTCATGTTTCTTAAGACGTTCAAGCATGTTACCATTTGGAGATCTGCCAGTTTTCTTAAGCCTAACATATAAATCATTCAATCAAAACAAGAATCAATAGGAAACAAGGATTATAAACTAAACCAACTAGATCTATTGAAGTTGTCACGCCTTAATTGATGGAGATTGACACAACATCAACAAGAAATCAATGAGATCTAATCAATTATATACAAGTTTCACATAATCATAAGTAGACACAAGGTGAATTAGCAAATCATCATCAAAGAAGAGCAATCAACAATGATAATGGAAAACATAATTAAGATAGAATCAACAAACCAATACATGATGTTTATGGAGTGATTGAAACCCTCTAAGTTGCTGGAAAAACACCCACCTAAACCCAGGAATCGACCTTAGGGTTTAGGGCCTACAAAAAGTGAAGTTATGATGTTATATTTATAGGCATGTTTTCTGTCGGCCCTTCTTGACGGCGTCACCTAGTTACTCTTGACGCCGTCAAGACCATTTTTTCACCAAATTGTAGATCTCTTCGTCCTCTTCGTTTCCTTTTTTGAATCGCTCAAATCCGAGTTCGTATGCAAAAGTTATGGCCAAAACGGTGTCAGCTACCACGCGCGCAAGTTTTGACCAGTTTACACGTGACGGCCTGGTGACGGCCTTGGTGACGCCGTCACCAACTACGGATTTTTATTCTTGGGACTCTGATGCCGTCAAGAGCAATTCTTGACGCCTTCATGCACTGTTCACAGCATAGAATTTGGAGACTTTGCCGTTTTCTTCACTTTTATGCTCCAAAAACGTCCGAAATGGCTTCTTTTCCAGAATTCACTCTCCAAACACCTAAAATCACAAAAGGAACGATTTAGGGCAATATTTGATCAAATAAAGTCGGATTCGGGCTTAAATGACCCCCTAAAAATGGATCATTTTTCACCTCATCATATACCCTTACACTTGAGATTTGCTTGTCCTCAAGCAAATGAGCTTTTATTCTACTCAAAAGACAAGTTAGGGGTCATTTAACACTAATATAAAAGTAATTACAACAAATAATCGTTCCACTAAAGACCAATAGACAAGCACGGAGGTCATACACAAGCACCTCACAAATAGTGTTTAGATACTCACATCTCTCGGGTGTAATAAAGTAATATAACATTATGGAAATGGAAGATATCTCTCACTACCTGTCATAACAAAATAGATTACCATAGGCTTGGGAAAGGATCAAACCTCCACCACATGGCGTAAGCACCTAGGATAAACTATCAAAGAGGTCTTTTAAAAGGGTTATATCGTTAGGTGTAGGGATATGAATTACACGGTTTTGTTGGATAAAGGGAATTTTACTGGTGGCGAGTTAACAATCTTAGTTAATTACATGTACAATATGGCGTTGCTAAGCCAAGACTAGACTCGACTTAAGCTAATAAATGAAAAATAACAAAAACATAAAATGAACATAAAATAAAAACGGGATGGTAGTCCGTATGTTTTTTCTCTTCTTTTTTTTCTTTTCTATTTTTTTTCTTTTTCTTGATTTTTTCGATTTTTTTTTTTTTTTTTTTTCATACACTCTTACCCTACCATCCAAAATAATACATCATAGGGGATGAGAATTCCCCTTACACTTGAATCTTTACATACTTTACATTAAACTATTCTAATGACTCGAATTAAGAAAGTCAAAACACTTGGAGCACTTTTAAGATTAACGTACATATGGGGGTAATATATGATGTTCTTCCCCATTACTCCATAAAATAAGTACTTACCCATGAGTCCCAATAGTCCCAAAACAATATGTACAATGATATGACTCGACTTAGCAACCATGTAATCAATTAGAAAGTTAACTTAGGGTTTAACAAATAACAATAATGCACTAAAAATGAGCGCATACACGGAAGGCTAAGGCGATTTGGGTGTACATTTAAGTGGGGTGTAACAAATTCTTCCTTTAAGTAAAATGCTTAAAGTTAGAAACGAAAAGATAGACTCGGAGGGGTGTACTAGGGGTTTCGTGTACTAAAAATGAGTACAACGCTAAGGGTGTGGGAAAAATTAGTTGACTTAACTAGCCAAGTAATATGACTTAAATGGTCAAGTAATTATAATACGGGTTTAACACAAGGGTGATCCTAATGCCTCTTATCATGTAGTAAATCCTACCACACGAATGTAGTCTCACTAGCGGTCTCGGGATGCATCACTAACGCAAGTTCTAGAATCTAAATGCTACCGGTACACTCATAAGCACTAATAGTAAATGCTTTTCCTATCAAATCTAAAGGCGAACCTCACATTTTTGGGTGGAAAATTTTTCTGAATATACGGTTATGTGCTAGTCATACAACCTCCTATCCATGAGACGCTTGCTATGGCTAAAGTTTCACTCCTAAATGTTGTAAAAAATTTTAAATTTGGCGCTAAAATTACACTAACAAGTATTTCTCGTAGTTTTATTACTCATCTACTATCAAACAAAACAAACTCAAGCGAAAGTGCATATGTAAGGTATCATCTTTTTACCCTCCCCTTACACTTAAGATGAACATTGTCCCCAATGTTCAAGTAAAGAATGTAAAAGTTAAAAAGTAAAGAGAATGAAATCAAATACTCCCCTGATTCGCTCGGTATGGATTATAGGTTGGCCAGGTTAAATCTTCCTCCAAGAAGACGAACAATCAAAGCTTCCCTTCCAGAATATAAATCATCTCCTTGTCGAACATAACCTGTAAATCTTGACAGAACAACTACAAAAACCCAAAGCATCAAGCCGAACAATGATAACTCACAACTAGATGTAATTCCAGACTTAGGAATAAAAACAAAACAATTAAAGATATAATGCTTGTGGAATGAATGTTTGCAGATTTCCTGGAGATTATAAAACTTAATAATTCACAAAAACCATAAGACTCCGTTAGAAAAACAAAACTGGTAAAATTTCCAGATTTTTACACGTGACGCCGTCAAGAGTAAACTCGTGACGCCGTCAGAAGTGACCTGCAGAAATCTTTATGTTAAGTTTCCGGAAAATTTCTAGAAAAACTTCGTCCTACTTCTTGGAAAATCCTGCAAAACATCATTACAACTCGATACAAGCATTTGACTCTAACAAGTACTAATACACATATCCATTTAATATTGTTGTGGTTCATGCTCAATTTCGTTCTTATAAACAAATTTGGATCTCCCTTACACTTATCTTTTGCAAAATACCTTTATATGCAATTAAGACGAAGTTAAAAACAAAATAAAGCATTTTCACAATTTACTTTGAAACATGAGCCACAAACAATAAAAATAAAACATGCATACGGAAACAAATAAAATCAAACAAACAAACAAACAAATAAAAACACACAAAACATGGGTTGCCTCCCAAGAAGCGCTTGTTTTTGTTCGAGTCACGAGCCTGACTCTACCCTTATTTAATGGAAATAGGGGAGGTTCTCCCTACACTTAGGATTAAGTGTGGGTGAAAGTAGCGATACACACCCTTAGGGTGTGAATATGCCACGTGAGGTGAAGGGGGTGAGTGAATGGCTTCCTTCATCCTAAAACTACCCGGATAATATTGGTTGATGGGTGGGTCGGTTCCTCTTTTGTCTCCTAGAAATAAATCTAAGGATGGGAAGTTGTGTAAAGGTTGAGGTTCCGGTTCATCAACACTAGGAAATTCCCTAGAACTAGGAGTAAGGTTATCACTACAGGTGTTCAAACCTATATCCTCAAGTGGTGCCTGGTCCAAGGGTTCTACCTCCATAGGAATTCCTAAAGTTTCTTCTACTTCTTTCGGGTAAGTCACGGGCGGTGTATGTGCCTCAAATGATGGTTGAGTATTTTGTGGGCTTATGTTGTTCACCTCATCATTCCATGTGTCAGGATCTAGCCCTAACATTCTCCCAAGTATCTCACGTGCTTCTCTAGGCATCTCAACTTCTATGTCCGAATCATAAGGATCATCTTTAATATTCTGACTACTATATACAAATTGCCCAAGAGATTCATCATCTGTTTCTTGAGATTCATCATCATCAATCATAGAACCTAGGTCTTTTTGATCAATGTGATCATGCTTGGCTAAATCCTCCTCAATTGTTTTCTTAGGTAGTGATAATAGCAAACCTAGTGCTTCATCCAACTTATGATTTGTTGCAATGGCTCTTTCCATAATTCCTTGGCAAACTAGGTCGCATTTCCTATTGGCCTCACTAAAACTAGATCTTAAACATGGAGATTGTTCATAAGAATCTATCCTAGGTGAAGGCTCATATGATTCATAGGTGTCTCTAAATGAGGTATTTTGAACTCTTTGGTATGTTAGCCGCTCAACCCTATCTTGCAATCTTAGAAGCCTAAGTGTAAGGTCCATTTGAAGCAAGTTACAAACAAAATCACAAAGAAAAGATAGACTACGAGAAAGCTACAAAGTAAAAAGAAAAAATCTCACTTGATAGGAATCTAATGAGTAGACCTAATAAAAATCAAATTCAACCTAAACAATAACTATTCCCCGGGCTGCGGCGCCAAAAACTTGATGCGTGGGAATCGCACCTTGCTTTACCTCTCGAGGGATCTCGCGAGGCTTACAACCCCCACCAGGCAGTGTACCTGATCGTTGTAGTATAGTATAGTGACAAGTACCGGGGGATTGATCGTTCAGCTTAGGAATAGTGTCGCTAGGATTGAAATTAATCTAACTAGGTCTAAAAGTGAAGGATGATTCTTTTTGTATTTTTATATTTTATGAAAAGCAAGTAAAAATCTCGGGTATTGGGAGAGTGGGCGGAATTAGTTGCTAATCAACTAACCCAAAAGCTACTAATTAAACTAATTAACAAGAAAACTAAACTAAGGTTCTACAAGATAAGTGAAGCATGTCTACCCATGATATGTTACTCCTTGCTAGCTATCCAATCCTACCTATTGATTTGTAACCTTGTTTTAATTGACGGGTTGTATTCCTTAATACCATTCGTGGGGTGGCATACATAACTCCCCAACTCTATGAGCTCTTATCTCCTCCTACACCATGACCCAGCACAACTATAGGGATTGTAAACAGTGGCTCATGCATTAAATACAACCAATAAAGACCTAGTACGCCTCGGTTCATGTTTCTTAAGACGTTCAAGCATGTTACCATTTGGAGATCTGCCAGTTTTCTTAAGCCTAACATATAAATCATTCAATCAAAACAAGAATCAATAGGAAACAAGGATTATAAACTAAACCAACTAGATCTATTGAAGTTGTCACGCCTTAATTGATGGAGATAGACACAACATCAACAAGAAATCAATGAGATCTAATCAATTATATACAAGTTTCACATAATCATAAGTAGACACAAGGTGAATTAGCAAATCATCATCAAAGAAGAGCAATCAACAATGATAATGGAAAACATAATTAAGATAGAATCAACAAACCAATACATGATGTTTATGGAGTGATTGAAACCCTCTAAGTTGCTGGAAAAACACCCACCTAAACCCAGGAATCGACCTTAGGGTTTAGGGCCTACAAAAAGTGAAGTTATGATGTTATATTTATAGGCATGTTTTCTGTCGGCCCTTCTTGACGGCGTCACCTAGTTACTCTTGACGCCGTCAAGACCATTTTTTCACCAAATTTTAGATCTCTTCGTCCTCTTCGTTTCCTTTTTTGAATCGCTCAAATCCGAGTTCGTATGCAAAAGTTATGGCCAAAACGGTGTCAGCTACCACGCGCGCAAGTTTTGACCAGTTTACACGTGACGGCCTGGTGACGGCCTTGGTGACGCCGTCACCAACTACGGATTTTTATTCTTGGGACTCTGACGCCGTCAAGAGCAATTCTTGACGCCTTCATGCACTGTTCACAGCATAGAATTTGGAGACTTTGCCGTTTTCTTCACTTTTATGCTCCAAAAACGTCCGAAATGGCTTCTTTTCCAGAATTCACTCTCCAAACACCTAAAATCACAAAAGGAACGATTTAGGGCAATATTTGATCAAATAAAGTCGGATTCGGGCTTAAATGACCCCCTAAAAACGGATCATTTTTCACCTCATCATAACACCCAAAAAGTCTTCCGCTGACATGTTAAGTCTTTCGCTGACGTGATGATTTTGGGGGTGTTACACCTCATGATACAAATGGTTCATCTACCTCCATCTCTCTTGATCTGGATGCACCAGAATGTAGCAACACTCAAAATGAATCAAATATACAATCGTCTTCTGAACACCAAGGAGTGGCATCTGATAACTCATAGGAAGTCAATCCTTTTGCACCACCTGAGGAAGAACCATTTGAAAATGTTTTTGCACCTGAATCCTCCAATGAAGCATCTTCCTTAGAAGAGTCAAACAATGCTATATCAGTTCACTATCCTCAAACTCATGAACATCTCTGAAAATGGATAAACGATCACCCCATTGACAACATCATAGGAAATCCCTCGCGACCTATGTCCACCAAAAAACTACTTGCCACTAATGCCTTGTGGTGCTTCTTCAATTCTGTCTTATCCAAAATCGAACCCAAAGACTTCAAGGATGCTCTAACAAAAGTATCTTGGTTCACCGCGATGCAAGAAGAAATCCATGAATTTGATAGTCTTGATGTATGGGAATTAGTACCACCACCTGAACGCACAATGATCATTGCTCTCAAATGGATTTTCAAAGTTAAGCTTGATGAGCATGGAGATGTGTTGAAAAACAAGGCTCGATTAGTTGCGAAAGGATACAGTCAACAAGAGGGTATTGACTTTGAAGAATCGTTTGCACCTGTCGCTCGTATCGAGGCTATTAGAATCTTTCTTGCCAATGCTGCCTGCAGTAACATGATTGTTTATCAAATGGATTTTAAGACTGCCTTCTTGAATGAGGACTTAAAAGAGGTGGTCTATGTTACTCAACCTGAAGGTTTCGTGGACCCGGAAAGACCAAATCATGTATATCGCTTAAAGAAGGCACTATATGGTCTCAAACAGGCTCCGAGAGCTTGGTACGACACTCTATCCAAGTTTCTCCTTGCAAATCGATTTACCAAGGGTGTAGTTGATCCTACCTTGTTCACTAGGAAGACTAGAAACAACCTACTTCACGTTCAAATCTATGTTGATGATATCATCTTTGCATCATCTGACTCCAATGAATGTGATCGCTTTGCTAAGGAAATGAGTTCCAAGTTTCAAATGTCTATGATGGGACAAATGACTTTCTTCTTGGGGTTACAGATCTCACAAAATCCGAGCGGCATCTTTATTAATTAGGCCAAGTATGCTGGTGACATCCTCAAGAAGTTTGGCTTTGATTCAAGTGACACGGTTGATACACCCATGGTTGAAAGATCCAAACTTGATGACGACTCAGCTAGAGTAACTGTTGATCAGACCAAATATAGAAGCATGATTGGATCTTTCATGTATCTCACAGCAAGTAGGCCAGACCTTCTTTTCGCCGTATGCATGTGTGCCAGATATCAATCCAAGCCCACCAAAAAGCAGTTGGAAGCAATCAAGAGAATCTTCAGATATCTCCAAGGGACAATTCACATGGGTCTTTGGTACCCTAAAGACAATGCAATGGCTCTTACGACCTACTCAGATGCTGATCATGCGGGGTGTCAAGATACTCGCAGAAGTACTTCCGGAGGTGCTCAATTCTTGGGTGAGAAACTTGTCAGCTGGTCATCCAAAAAGCATATGTGCACTTCGATATCATCCACAGAAGCTGAATATATAGCCATGTCCTTGTGCTGTGCTCAAATTTTGTGGATGAGATCACAACTATCAGATTATGGGTATGACTTCAACAAAATCCCAATGTATTGTGATAATAAAAGTGCCATTGCCCTGTGTTGCAATAATGTCCAGCACTCCAGAGCCAAGCATATTGACATTCGTCATCACTTCATCAGAGAACAAGTGGAGAAAGGGATAGTGGAACTCTACTTTGTGAGGACAGAGTTTCAGCTGGCTGATATATTCAGTAAGGCTCTTTCTCGAGAAAGATTTCAGTTCATTCTTCCACGACTTGGGATGAAGAGCCTCACTCCAGAAACTAGTCACTCCAGGAAGAGAATGATGATTGAAAGATGGGCTTCACATATCCTTTGTACATAGCTTAAAACAAAAAGAAAATAGAAAAATATAAAACCTATAAAAAACCATAAAATCTGAAAAATCATAAAAAGATACAAAAATATTCTTCTCAAGACATGTCTCTTGTGTAATCAATATTATGTACGGTTCTAGAAATGTAATTCAATAATGACACGGAATCATACATATGCTTGAGCAAGAGTTTTTCGGTTTTAAATAAAGTTTTTTTTTCCTAAAACATGTCGTATCTCAAAAATATTCTTAAAAAAAAATGGCTTGCAGTCATTTCAGGCTGTAACCCGGACTTCAAAATTATGGCTTACTATTACTTCAGATAGCAACCCGTTTTTCAAAATGGGGAAAACACGTCACCAAAATGACGGTTGTTCCTTTTACCGGGTGAAGTTCACCTGGGCATGGATTACTTTATATCCATGTTTCCTCGATCTAATGTATGCTTCAGTGCATTATTTTTTGATAAAGAAGAGAAATCTTCTTTTTATCGCCAAATACTTTCCATTCTATGAATTTTTCGGAAAGTATTTGTGCAAAACTTGGTGGTACCATGAGATTTTGTTTGGAAATCAAGTTGAACTCAAAATTTTGACCACATTTTCTCTCAATCAATGACATCACTTGCTCAAGTTTTAACATCCGTAATTGATTGAGGGGGAGAGTGATTTCTCAAAAAATTTTACGTATCATCAAAACTCTCCACTTTGTACATAATAAGCAAAAAAACGAGTTGTGATGGTTATGTGTAAGAATGAGAAATTTTCAAAGAGTTTTTGTTAAAACTTTAAATCTTTTGTAAACTCATCAAATCTGACACATAACAACCTCCCTCACATATTGAGGGGGAGCATGAAAAAGGTTCCTTTTAATCAGAAAATATTAAAACTGACCGCATTTCTCTCCCAAAACCTTTCTAACTTATTTAAATCAATTGAGATCCAAAATCTCAAAAGATTTGAAATTTTTGATCGGGGGAGAGAATGTGATTTAAATATGAAATCTAATAATCAAATGTGATCTTTTGGACTCAATAATAGGCTCCCACGTATGTGCCAAACTCTTTCAAATGTCGATGCACATATTGAGGGGGAGCAAAAGGCGTTTGTGGAAGTAATACCAAAGACCAATCATTTATCTTTATGCATGGAGTTATAAGGATGGTTAAGGTTAGGTATGAGTTTCTATGATCCACCAGAACCTGAAGGATCTTCCCAGGGACAATCCATAAATAGATTAGAAGTCCTTAGGAATGATTGGAAAACGGAGAAAAATGAGAAAGGGAAGAGTGCGGACTGAGATAGAGCTAGGACTGGAACAAACCCAACAAGGTTCTAGTGATGAAGTCTCGGTAAGCACTGAAGGGGTTGAAGAATGAAAAATAAATGAAATGTGAAAAGGGTGAAAAGAAATAGCCCTCCAACTATTCAACCTTAGGGCAGAAACCGGGTTCAACTTTCATATGCTACTGGCGGTTACTAAGGTAACACCGGTATTGAAGACAAGACGTCATGGACCTAGTGACGTACTGCACTAAACTTCCCAACCACTCAAGTTCTCTTAAGAGAGCTTGGTTCATCCTCACGGGGAACCCTGTGCAATGTATCGACCGCTCATTGCGAGCTATGTTCATACCTAAACAGGAGACGCCTCCCCAGTCTCCAGGAGCGGATGAAAACGCACTATTGAGTCTAGAGCCAAAAGAGATCATCCATAAATCTTAATAGGACACACTTCCAAATATGCTTATTGTTTCACACAATGTGGAGAATAAGATAAAATATTTAGAGTCCTACGCATTATCCTTGTGGTATTGCCAGAACATCCGAGTGATAAGAAATTATTCACAAAGACGATGGAAATCCTTTTAGAGCGAACACCTTTCAAGTTATTGGTAGGTGACATGTGAGATCCGTCTTGGATCAATGATCAAGTGACAACTGGAAAGCAACGACGGGGCGATTCAACATTGAATTAACCTTGTTCCAGGAAATGGATTGACAGATGCTTTTGTAAAACCTTTCAATGTAGATTGGGTATTCTTTCTCAAACAAAAGTATTTTTGATGGAAATGGGATTCTAATTACAAAACTCTTGCCGTGTCTAAAAATGTTTATTAAGTGACACGCGAGTGATTTATATAAATCAATTTCTCATCAATCAGTGAATATCTATTCACCGATTCACTCTATCATGTTGTCTGCTTTGAGACATTCCGGTAAGAGAACATGCTTAGTATGATGACTCCGAAGTGGACTCTTTGGAAGACTCATTACTACAAGCTGGAAATTCATGTCAAGGAGAGTCGCCTTTAAAAGGAGACTCTACCTGATCATAGGTCGGTTCTCACAGAACTGGAGGGTAGTCTGTCCTATCAGAACGAATGACAAAGCCATATTCTCTCTCTATCTTTATTGCTAACTGTTTTATTTTAGGAACATATAAAGATGGCGATGGTATTACCCAATTCCAGCTGAATCGTGTCAATCCATACCTCATGCTCACACATCCTACTCACTTTCAATGATGATCATGAATGATGAGAGACTTACTACAATGAATGTTGAGAGACTACCAACAACGTTTCCGCAACTCTGATGACAAGTCTCCTAATACTGAAGGGTGTGAGCATGACGGTTCCAATGTCACTACAATCACATAAAGGCAATACGACTAAGGATGAGCTTAGAGATTTACTGTGGCTGATGATCTCAAAGAAAGCTCAAAGATCACACATCACAAAGGAACTCAAATCATAAGTTCATTGCTGGATGTACAAAGTGTGCTGAAAAGTGAAGAATCAGAACCTACGAGCTACAAAGTCTAAAGAATGCTTGAAGATCAAAGAGTTTAATTTTCAAAGGTGACCTCGCTTAGGGGGAGATTGTTAGGAATACAATTATTCCTATAAAAGACTCGGTCACCTAAATATTGTAATAGCATTAAGATAGCTCGTGGTTAGTATATTTATTAGTTAGTATTAGTTTAAGTAACACCGTGGAAGAAGGACGGGTCTTTCCCCACTGTATGCCTGATCCACAGCCCGGGTGTGGGCGTTTTGTTTCTTTGTATAAATACCCCTCTCACACCAAGGGAGAGGGTTGGACCTTCTCATTCTTACTAATCTAATACTTCACTTTCTCTTTCAAGGTTCCAAGTTTTTCTTTCTTTTTCTTTCTCTTTTAATCCATACGCCACACAAACCTCAACAATCATCATGTTTGTAAATTAGTTACTATCCTACATTCAAGTTACAATAGATCCGATCGTAATAATGATTTTGCAATTTGTGAATTGTTGTAACTTCGTATGAAATTTTGCAATTCACTTCTTGTCTTATTCACATGCTTAATCAAAAATGGCAACCTCGTATGCAATTTTTGAAGGGGGGAAGTGTGAATAAAATACATGATTGAGTGTATTCTTATTCACTCGCTCATTCAAAAATGGCAAACCTCGTATGCAATTTTTGAGGGGGAAGAGTGAATAAAATACATGATTGAGTGTATTCTTATTCACATACTCAATCAAAAAGGGCAAACCTCGTATGCAATTTTTGAGAGGGAGAAGTGTGAATAAAATACATGATTAATTGTGTTTTTATTCACTTGCTCATTCAAAAATGGCAAACCTCGCTTGCAATTTTTTAGGGGGAGAAGTGTGGACATACCACATGTTGAGTGATGCTTGAAGAATGGTCTTACTACTCTCCTCCAACACCTAATGTTCCATTAACTAAGGATGACCGGGACTCATTGTTTCAACATATGTTTTATGAATACTTCTAACCTACAAAGAATGTTGACCATCAAGTTCCTAAAGCTCCTGCTCTGGTTCCTGCTGACTCTACTACTCAACTGGTTCACCTTCATCAGTCTCCATTGATCAAGATGCACAGTCTAGAAGTATAACTCAGACTACTCAAGTAACCTAATCTCCAGTTATTCCTCAAGGTGTTGATGATGACTATCATGATTGTGAAGTTGCACACATGAATAATGATCCGTCCCTTTGTTCTACTTCTTCACGGATTGTTGTTCCTCTGAATGTCCACTTTGTAAATCAACCACAAGAACATAATGGAAAAAGTCGATTATAACGTCAAAACGGCTAAGAACTTGGACATGGAATGTCAAGTGATCACGAACTTTATTTGGTATCCCTTATTTGAGATTGTAGTTGACTTTCACAAAGGCGTGATCTTATTTTATCTTGAAGTAGGGGTTGGTTGGATGAAGATTCTTCGAGATCCTTGCTTGAGCTTTTACCTTTAAAATGACGAAGACTTGGATATCTAGTTATTTTTGTGATTCTTCTTTTTATTGCCACATAATAACTATCACTTTAAAGAGTGTCACAACTCACATGAAGTTGTCGGTAGTCAAGAGGTGATGTACGTCTTATACTCGATGGTTGGTTGGTTGAAGAGTATAGAGTACTTAGGGATTCGATGTTGCACGAACTCTCTACACCACTCTTTGTCACACGTTAGTGCAAGCTTAAGTCACAAGAATGGGGAATTCTACTTCAGTTTCAAGTTTGGTATATTCGGTTTACTTCATCAGTGGTCACTTCAAAATAGCCTACATAAGGGGTGGTAAAGATAGTCAGAATGAGCTTCTATAGCAGTTGATTCTCACATGATACATCTAAGCAAATGTTGTTCTTCTCATAAGATTTCAAGAAGATGTGCCTATAATGTTTTGCTGATTCTGAAGTATCAAAAAGCAAGGGGGAAGGAGACATACATCTAAATGCATAATGAGTACATATGATGAACTTAATACTTCTTCTTAATTGAAGTTATCCAGGGAAGACAAATGTCACAACCGCAGAGATAATCAGTGTCTTAACTCGTGGCGTTTAGTGTATCATTCCAACTATGTGGGGGAAGTGGTCTCTTGATACTTGTGGTATGTATTACTTCAGCTTTCAGTGGGAAGAAATATGAGAAGAACAATTGGAGCGTGAGATGATATTGCTTATCGACATCTTCATATGAGTTGCTATGATTTATGGTAAAGTGCTTCTGGTTAATGCTTCATGTACACAATGTTATGCTGATTCCGATGAGATCGCAACCATCAGGGGAGAGATGTGCGTACATCAAGGACGCGCAACAGGTTCACGTGATCAGGCTTAATCATATATTCCGAAGGTGATATCCGCAGAGATGATCAGTGCTTCAACCTGTTACTTTGGTGTCATCGTTTCTTCTTGTGTTGGATACATGCGTACAATGTGGATTGAGTTGGTATGTGTAAGATAACTAGAAAGCATTTAGTGAAATGAAGATGTTGATATCGTATTCCCTCGAATAGACAACTGCTCCAAACCGCAAAGAAATGTGTACATTGAGGACGTACAACATGGTCATGTGATCGGCCTTAAACACATATTCCGGGATTGATAACCGTAGATATGATCCGTGTCTCACCCTGTTACTTCGGTGTTATCGTTCTTTTTGGGTTTTCGAGCATCATACAATGAGAATTTTTGCATCACTTCAACTACTTGAGGAAGTGGTCTCATGAAGATGGTTGTCGGTTTGGGGGGAAGCTACCAAAGCTTCACATTGAGGAGGCTAAAACTCAGCGATTTGGTGGTGCCTAACGATTAACTCAGTTGTGAGATTCTAGTGATTTGTTTAACTACTTGTGTTTGGTGAATTGTTGTGACTTAAGTCGTTTCGATTAGTCTGATTGTAATTTGATGTTGTGAGTTAATCTTTACGACTTGACGTATTACGATCGGATCTATTGTAACTTGACTTATCGCGACTTGACACTTAAGGCTAATTGTTACTTATCCAAGATCTCTCTCTAAGTTTAACTCGCATATTACATATTTCGGTTTCTTTTGTTGACTTTAGTAAAATCCCAGGAAAGAATCGATCTCTCGGTTTAAGTCAAAGGAGTTGTAAAATCCTGTTTAAGATTATATCATGGCATCTACTGTTGGAGTATGCTCGTGTCATAATAAATAATTATATGGCTAGACATATGTGAGCCTACGGGGTCACACACTTATACACAGAGACACCATTATATATATATATATATATATATATATATATATATATATATATATATATATATATATATATATATATATATATATATATTGTATTTATCGTATTTACACTATATATACGACTACGTAACTCGGGATCAATAACGGGCTACTAATAACTAAGCTAGTACTTAGTTTATTGGATTAGACCAACAAATGGGCAAGCCCATTTAGGGCCCCCATGGCAAGCCTAGGTGAGAAAGGAACAAGGGAAATAGCTCAAGGGGTTAAGTGTAACATATGATCTTTTAACCTCCCCTTGATTTGGTCATTATGACAAATTAAATTAGAAAACTAATTACCAATTTTTTCTCCCCCTTCCTCTACCCTAGAGCCACGAAATAACACACACCCATATTAGGGTTTGGTGTTTTTGATCTCATCTAACCTTATTCTAGTATAGTTCAAGGCTAGATCGCGTGTTACGGGGTCAAAACTAGCATCGGGTGGTGATCTATGATGTGTAGTGTGTTTCCATCATAGAGGTGATCTATTTTGGTCACTTGGTTTCATAGGTGGTTCATGGTGTTGGTGATAGTCTCCAAACGATTCTACCGATCACGCTACAAAGGTATAACATGTTGTTGTTTATTATTTGATTGATCATATGGCAATATGGATCCGTGGTTGGTGATGTTTTTCCGCTGCGTTTATATGTTTCTTTTATGATTTATATTCATACATCACCTATAGTGGTATCACGAGCCATCATATGTGCCATATGATTATCAGGTATGCATAAAAATGGCTAAAACGGGTGTTTTTTTGATGATTTTTGAAGTCATGGTTAAAAATGCCCTAGGGCTCCAATTTTTTTTCTCATAGAACGACCCTTTAGGGGTCTTATTATCTACACTTTTTGGTCTCATGACCATTTGTTTTGCATACGCTAATTGGTTACTTGTTGGGTACATGAAAAATGACCTAAAACACGTTTTTTTTATCGGTTTTTGAAATGGTTTTAATTCAGCCCCTAAGGCCATATTTTCTGTGGTTAAATGGTATTTGGAAGGTCCTAATATCAGTGGGTTTTGACCCTTAAGTCATAGGAAACACGTACCTAACGGAGTTTTAATTCTTCTCAATTAATTTCTTCGTTTTCGTTGGCTAACAATTTAATTCTTGTTATTATTTTGTTTTCCATGGCAAATACATGCATGTTTGTCCATGGAGTTAGCCAAAACCATGTTTCATTCATAATATTATGGTATTATTATGTTTATATGCAAATCCGATGAAAACCTAGACCACTTGTGCATTGAATGGTTGTGATTGTTGTTTAATTTCGTGTTTTGGGGTTTTGCCATTGTTTCGGCACTTATGTAATGATATTCTTTTTGGTTGTAGCCATTGTTTGGGCACTTTTATAGTAGTTAGAAAGTATATTAGTTGTACTTTACTTTCAAAATCATGTAATCGTGGCTTGGTGGTGAAAGGCGAAAGAGTTAAAGACATTTTTGCCGAAAAATGACTGCTGGAACACCAATTGGTAAATCGGAGTTTCCCGGAGATTGATAAGGTATTTTTGGCTGAAAGTTTTTTTGCGGGTACCCAAGACATGGGCCTACAACTTTCTAGTTTTGAGCTAAGCCTGGGGAATCCTCCTTCATGGACTTTTGGGCCCCCGAACACAGAAATTATGGAAGGACAACAACTACTTTTCATGTGCATTATGGGCTTTCTACTTGCTCTTGATTGTCTTGGAGCAAGTGGGAGTTCTCCGTGTGGTTGTGTGGTTTGTCCCTAGTTGACTCTTGGTTCTCGTGATGGCTCACGAGACCAAGCATAGGTTTTTTCATCGGTTAAGGCTTTGCATATTGTGGATGTGTGTTTGTTTTGCTTTTTATATATCTTGTGATCATATGTAAAATTGCAAATAGTTTTCTATAAACTTACAACGAAATACAAACCATTTTCAAAACTAAGTCTTTTGATTTAGTTTTACAAAGTTTTTTGAAACTTGAAATCATTGTCTTTTAAATAACACCTAAACTTGTTATGTATGTTATTCAAATTTATGTATTGTCCAAACTTTATTATCCACGTAGGATAAATATTAGTCATGAAAATGGACAACTTGACACACATAAATTAAAACAATGATTAGACTTAAGTTAAGAAATGTTTTTCAGGTAACTAAGACATATTCCTCATGACATGCATGGAGTCATTTCATTGAGTATCAAGGATGACACGTCTCATTTTGGATTTCATGCACTTATGAACTATCGTTTGATTGTACTAAACTTATTTACTTAAACTTTCCAACTCTTTTGGGACCTATGTTTTATAACTTTGAATATTTTGAATGAATCAAACGATGTATTTTCAAAATGACACTTTAGGTCGTTCAATATAACTTTAACTGTGGTGCTATGACAGTCACCCCCAGGTATTCCATTCCGCTGCCATTTAGGTATTTTGGGGGTATGACATTAAGACCATAAAACTGGTTCCCAAGGTTATAGTGTGACAGCATAAGCTCATTTAAGCCTAATAACACTAATTACATTAACATCATATTCCCAAGAATCCATATAAGCATCATCATGGCAGTTAAATGAGAATTTGAGCACTAAAGGAAAATAATGAGCAAGCAGGTTAGATAAAGCCTTAAACCATCTCATTTACTCTAATTAACCATAAAAAAGCATAAATAAACATTAGATAAGGACTTCTACAGTGACTTTGAAAAAAACTGGAAAAAGGGCTTACAAGTGATCCAAGCTAAGAAATGAGGTACCAAAGATCAAAACACTACCTAAGGCTTCCCATGAAGCTCTAAACTAAAGGGCCATCCAAAATGTACCATGCTCCAGCTTCTTCTTATTAATCAACTGATTTTTAATTTATGAACTATTTAATAGGTATTTTTAGTATTTTTTTGGTTTCTTGACTAAAGTTCCACTAAATACTTTCTAAGCTTCAAGAAGCTTATCAGTGAGCTTAAATGAGCTAAAAGGACCAATACACAACAACTTTTAACTATATTAGAGCAATTTGAGATTTTCACTAAAAATGCAACTTTTGAATTTTAACAAAGAACACTGGAATTTAAGAGTAAAGGAAGTTTTTATTACTCTAATAGAACTGATTACACCCTTTTAAAGTGAGGAAATACAACTCGAAATTGAATTACACTAAAAACGACATTAAGACTACTCTACTAAATTACTAAGCTAACTATTGCTTCTCTTTTTCTTTCTTTTCACTTATAAGGACCCAAGTAGGTTTCTGAGACTTTCCCACTTCAATTTATGTCCATTGGATGAGTGCCATTGGATCTTGACCCTTAAATAATTTTGGCAGGAAAAATTGTTTTGCAATTGGGAGTGATAACTTGTGTGGAGTTAAGGAGCATTTAATGATTCTTGGATGTGTTGGTGAGCTGGGGGAACATGGAGCGGGAAATGGCATAGTTGATGAAGGAGGAGTGTTGGGTGAGAAGTTGCAGGCAAGTGGGAGTGTTGGAGGGAAAGGAAAGGTCAAAGGGAGTGCTTGACCCAGTTTTTATTAGTAACCGGGTGGAGTTGATTTGTAGTTTGGGCCTGGGAGTGATTGGGCCAGGTAAATAATAGGTGGGTGGGCTTGGTTATGTTTTGGGTTTAGTTAAGTGGTGGGTTGGGGTTAAATACATAAGTGGTCCTTTTGGTATTAGTAGTTAAAACAACAAGGATCAAATGTGTACATAGCTGAAAACTTAGGGACCTGATATGCCAACTTCCCAAAGTATTCCAAGGGGCCATTCTTGCCATATTCTAATAACCCAAGGACCATAAATTTAAATTTCCCAATTTTACACATCCAGGGGCTAAAACTGCCTAGTTGTAAACTTGAGGGGCCATTTTTGCCAATCTTTGAAATTTGTACTCTAAGGGTCAGAAATGTCATTCTTTGATTCCTGGGGGATTGTTGTTGATTTTTCTTCAAAATAAATCCTCCAGGGACCAATTCTAACAATTTCTGAAAGTTGAGGGACTGATTCTGCCAATTCTGCAAACTTTGCTCGTTTTTCATCTGTTTTCAATCCTTTTATACCTGAAACACGTAAAAACACAATCCAAGGATATTTGCAGTATTATAAGGCATATCTGTGTGTTTTTAGCTGTTTTTACAGTTTAAATGGGTATAAAATGATGAGTATTCAGACACTCATCAGTCATCCTCATCAGCATCAAAGGTATTGCCCTCATCACCAGCAAGAAACAATAAGTCTTCTTCATTCAACACAGCTCTATTTTCTTGTTTTTGCATCAACAACATCTTGTCTTTGAAGTAGTCGGAGTTCTGCGGACGTTTTGGTTGAGTGCAATTTCTAGCGATATGGCCCAGACCTCCATAGTTATAGCACTTGGGCTGCCTTCCTTGCCCCTGATTAGCATTCCCAACTCTGTTATGAGCATTTCCTCTAGCAACATTTCTTTGATTTCCATTTTGTCTTCCCTGAATGTTTTGAATCATAACCCGTCCATCTTCCACTACTGCTTGGTTGCGTGGATTTGAAGAAGTTCTAAGTTGGTTGTTGGTTTGAGGAAGAATTGCTCTGAACTATTGTACACGGAGTGAGACTTGATTGGAGAGGTTATCAATCATCTGGTCGGTACGGGAGTACCCTGAGTCAAGATGGGTGTTCACATTAGTTGGTGAGTGCATGGATGGTAGAACAAAGGTTGACTAATTCTGTGACGGTGAGAGATAAGGATAAGTCTGATCAATTAAGGATTGATTGTATGGTTGAACACTTGAGATGAATGCAAGGGAATCATTTATTGTTGATGGATTGAGTTTCTCTCTTAACTGACGATCATAAACTGCATGCTTTTCATGTTGTTGTAAGTAAGCATACAATTGTTCATAATTTGTGTTTCTCAATCCATTGTTAAGCTTAACTGCTGTCACAAAATGATCCCATTCTGGAGATATATTGTTCACAAACTTTGAGTTGAGTTGGATATTAGGCATTGTCATTTTCATGATTCTCATGTCATTCACTAGTTTGTGAAATTTGACATAGTAGTCTGTGATGTTTTCACTAGGGTTCATCTTAAAGTGCTCAAACTCATCATACAACTGAGACTCGCGGTCTTCTTTGGTTAGTTCCGACCCAGCTAGAAGCATTTTGACATTAACCCAACCCGCTTTAGCTTCAGTGTTGAAGTTTATCAGCTTGTAAACATCTTTGGGCAATCCTTGAATCACAATGTTGGAAGCACGAATGTCAGCATTGTAACGCTTCTTCTCCTCTTCATTAAGATCATTGTAAGTACTTCATGGTAATTCATATTAATATTTAGGTATAGATATTACATCTTTTTTCTCCTTTCAAACAAATTGAAATGATTGAGCCTGTCGATTCCAAAGGTAACAACACCATCCTCACCAGTAGTGATAACATATCTAGTTGTGCCCATTTGAAAGGGTCCTTAATCAATAGATCGTAGAATGTTGACACCACTCTCTTTACCCAAACAATACAGTCGTATTATTTGTGCCCACGACTCATAGTCAGTTATATCAAGTATAGGTGGACGTGTATCAGATCCGACAGCTTGGTTATCATTAGAAGTGGTACTTGCCATGACGTAATCTTATATGGGATTTTACAACTCTTGTAACTTAAACCGAGAAATCGAATCTTTCACTGGATTTTCTAAAATCACCAAGAGAAACCGTAAGATACTGAGTGCTAGAGTGATTAAGTGTGAGATGATAAACTTTGCAAAGGTACAGTAGACTATCTGAGTCAAATCACATCAAGTTAAATCACAATTAGTCAAATTGCAAGAATACTCGCAACGTCAGATAGTAATGAGACAAATTGCAACAACTCAAATCGCAACAATTCTCAAATGGCAGAACTATTGAACTCGCAGTGTACAATCAACTCACAACAACTTAATCAACTAGCAATGAATGAACAACTCACAACCAATTGATCAACTCGCAGTGAATAAATCAACTTGCAAGAAAATAGATCAACTCACAATAGATTGTCAGCTCGCAGCCAAATGAATCAACTCGCACCACTCTTGTCAACTCGCAGTCAGTCAAAAGAATCAACTCGCAGTAGTCTTGTCAACTCGCAGTCAAATGAATCAACTCACAGCAGTAGAGAAATACACAACTCGCAGTCAAATTCAAATCAAATCACAGCCACAAACTCAGTCAACGCACTAATAAGAGAACAAAACTGTCACTTTCACTGTGATTTGTCCTTTTGTCTAAATTAAGTAATAGTCCAAATCGCATTAACCAACAGCCCTCAACTCGCATTCAATAATAACCAACTCGCATCCAAGAATGAATCAAATAGCAGGCAAGAAAGTTTACCGAGACTCAACTCGCATCCAAGAACAATAACATAAGCCAACACGAATTGATCAAAATCACTACCAAATGAACGAACCAAGCTATCAAACAACAAACCTAAGCACATACAACACTCCTAAACACAAAAGTACAAATAACTTACACTATAACCCACGAACTAAACCAAAATAAATGAAAACTAGTGAATAAAATTCGAACCAAATAAAACACCAAATACCAAGCTAGAAATCCGAGTTAACCAAGTCCCTAACATGAAACCTTGGCTCTTGATACCATTTGTAATATACTCATAACATAAACATGAATGATACTTGTGAATATGGTTTGAATTTGTGTAAGAATTCTAGAGAGAGAAGTTAGAGAGAGAAAGTAAGAGATGAGAGCCTTTGAGAGAAAACTATGTGATTTGTTAAAACAAATGAACGGTCCAACCCTCTCCTTTGGTTGGAGTGGGATATTTATAGTTACAACCAATACGCCCCTTAAACGGGCTGTGGAGTGAGCTGACAGTGGGTAAAGACCCGACCCAACTCCACAATTACTATGTAAACTAACTACTCTAACTAAGTATTAATATAACTACGAGCTACTTGATGCTAATAAATACACATAAAAAAACGTTAACCATAAAAAACCAAAAAACACATAAATTACTTTTACTTATAACCAACTAAAACAAACCAACAGATTCATAAAACACGTGATCAGTTGCACTACCAATGACAATAGGTTTACAGATGTTCAATTAGCATAAACTAATACAATAATCATGATTTTTAGTCTTTAATATACAAAACTATATAACAGAGTCTGACCAAAATCTCTTAAAAATTTTATAAGTATGTAAACACTAATATGACTGTATATGTGAAGAATCACACAACATTAAGTACAAATGACTGGTGTATATCAATTTCAAATACTCTTTCCTACTCAAAATCAAACTTTCACACATGTATACATAACCCTAGCCGGATTACCAATCTTAAAACATCAATAAATTAAATATCCTTTTTTACAATTGCTACATCAATACCACTAAAAGTAAGTGTAAATTAGCAACTGAAACAAACTTACAATAATCAAACAGATAAAAACAAGAAAAACCAAATGCATTACCTAATTTAATAAGATCAACGGTTCGTCAAATGTGTTTTTCCGATTAGTTTTAAGAGAAATACCAACTATACACAATGGGACAACTTTTGCAAGGTAAATAAATTCATCAGTGTAATGATATACCAGAATAAGCCGCCTATTTGTCTTTTAAATTTCGGGAAACGCTGGGCTCATTTAATTAGACTATAAATATCCCCCAACTTATATCAATTTATATATTACACCCTCTAATATACAAATTCTGATATAAGAAAACCGTATAAGCAACATTATATAAAAACACATAAACACAAATATTATTCAATTAAAAATAATACAAACAAAAAAATGTTTATAATTTTAAAAACAAAACAAACATAAAAAATACTATAACAACTTTGCAATAGTTTTTCACAAAAAATATATATATAATATTTATACACAAATTCTAATTAACAAAAAAAAATTAATAATAACTTCAATAAATCTATTTTTTTAAAACAAAATTTTAAAAATTTAAAAAACAATATAAATTAAAAAGGAAACACAAGGTACGGACACGTGTATAATTTATTTTCATTTAATTTCTGTCCTTATGCATAATTATCAAATTACATTACGAAACTTTCATTTTTAGGTTTGAAACTTAACGACGATGAAAGGAAAAATTTATGTCTCACATATATTGAACACATGCTCCTTTGTAACAACAAAAGTTTGAAACAAATGCCAAACATGCCATACCCCAACAAGATGTTGACAATGGGAAATTTCAACAGATTAGTTTATGATGAGAGAAAATACAATCGAGATGAATTACGAGAACAACATCAACAGCTGTATAGTACATTAATAGATGAACAAAGAGGCATATATCAATCTTTAATGGAACCTGTTTCTCAAGACAACGGTGGAATGTTCTTTGTTTACGGATACGGAGGAACATGCAAGACATACCTATACAAAACTCTATCTGTTGCATTAAGATCTGAAGGTGAAATGGTGTTAAATGTTGCATTGAGTGGTATTTTCGCACTTTTGTTTGAAGGGGGAAGAACAACACATTCTAGGTTTGCTATTCCAATAAATGTTGTTGACGATTCTATGTGTCATATACCAGCAGATAGTGACCTCGCAGAATTAATACGTATGTGCAAACTAATTATCTGGGATGAGGCTCCAATGACACATAGACATTGTTATGAAGCATTCGATAGAACACTACGTGATATATGTAGACCTACACCATACGAACCTTCAGACAAAGTTTTCAGAGGGAAAGTGCTTTTGTTTGGTGGTGATTTTAGACAAATACTACCGGTCATCACCAATGGAAGCAGGCATGATGTTGTACACTCATCACTTACCTCCTCATATTTGTGGCAACATTGCAAGGTCATGAGGTTGACTATTAACATGAGATTGGTAGCTGAAAAGAATGATTCTGAAAGAAAAGAAATAGAGGATTTGCATAATGAATATTAAGTATTGGAAATAGTACAATTGGAGGAAAGAATGATGGAGAAGCAAATTACAGATTTTGAAGACGATATGTTGATTCCAGATTCAGATGATCATATACGATTCAGATGATCATATACGATCAATCATTGAAGAAACATACCCAGAATTGTAGAAAAACCTTTATAAGCCGTCATTTTTCCAATAAAAGGCAATTCTTGCACCGATACACGAGCTTGTGGATATGGTATACAATAAAATGCTTGATCTTCTACAAGGGGAAGAAAAGAGTTACGACAGTTCAGACTCAGTTGGAGTGATTGATATGGATTCAAATTTCAATGAGGCACTTTACACACCGGATTTCCTAAATAGTATTCGAATAGCTGGCCTTTCCCACCATTCATTGAGATAAAAAATCAGAGCTCGACTTATGTGCATGAGAAACATTGACCAAAGAGCATGGTTATGCAACGAAACCAGGTTACAAGTACAAAGGATGGGAGTAAATGTAATAGAAGCTAAGATTATATTAGGCGGTAATGTCGGCGACATTTGCGCAATTCCAAGAATGATGATAAGCCCATCTGATAATAAGATGTCCTTCAAATTTAATCGAAGACAATTTCCTTTGGCACTGTGTTTTGCTATGACTATTAACAAAAGCCAGGGACAAACTTTAACAAATGTAGGTTTTTTTTAGGAAGACCTGTTTTTTCGCATGGCCAACTATACGTAGCCGTCTCAAGAGTCAAGAGTAAAAAATGATTGAAGATCTTATGTTTTGACGAAGATGGAAACAACCCAAGATCAAAAAAAAAAATATGGTGTATAAAGAAGCCTTATTCAGAATATAATAGAACACGGTAAACACTTTTATATTTTATTGGGTTAGAAGAAAACACTTATATAAACTATTTTGTCACAAATAATTATAATTATATTAATGATTATTTGTCACAAATACTTTTAAAACATAAGTTATCAAAGTTTTGTTAAAAATTTCAAAAAGAAAATCGAACATTAGAATTTAATTTAATTTAAAAAAATGTCAAACTCAGTCATAAGACGGTTAACTTTTAGTATAAAACATGCAAATCAAAAATCGATCAAATTCAACTTAATCAACTATCAAGAGCCTCTAAAATTCTTCTCCTAGCAACAATTGAAGAATCAACATATGATCATACAAAAAACTTAATTAAGGTAATCACAAGCATTGATTTGTTATCAATATATAAATATGAAAATTAACTAACAACTGACCCAATAGCATTGCAATATCTTTACCGATTTATAGTTTTGCTTTCTTAGAATTAGGAAAAAGTTTATTTGATGTTAGGGAAACAATTATAGACATGTTTAAGTATTCTATGGTAGAGACAAGAATAATATGCGGATGACCTATCACAATAACTGGCCCATTAAGGCTGCAACATCTTGCCCATTGTTTGTGCTCTGTGTTTTTAACCATATGCATAAGTTACTTTGATTATATACCAACGTTTGTGACAATGTTTTATTATTATATGGTATTTGTAACAATTGTTTGATGATACAGTTCAACACTATATAAACTGATGCTTATGCCTTCTATTTAGATTCTATAAATTAAGACCAAATATACTTAGATGATTGGCATAAATTAATGATCATGTTTAAGTGTTCCATGATAGTGTAAATAATTTCCGGATCATAAAGAACAGCAATAACTGAATAATTAAGATGGCAACATCTTGTCCGATTTATACTATTCCAATTAAATTAAGTTACTTTCATGAAATTGAACTGTTTATCCTCATGCTTAACTTACTTGGGTGTTAGTGAAGTGTTTATGCAAATTTTTAACTGTTCTATTGTATTCACAACGATTATCTAATGATAAATACCAACAACAATTTAACCGTTACGATTGCAACATCGTGTACAAATTATATGCATCCTTCTAAAGAATTATACCACTAATCTGCCAAAAATACATTCATGATACTCAACTGTTTATAGTCATGTTTAAGTTTCATATGTTAGTGCTTAAGTTATGTTATGATAAATCTAAACATTAACTCTTATTAACATGTTAAACATAGACTTATCGTACTGTTTCACATAAATTTAATGAGAATATTTACAAAATCCATAATTTCAACCGGGTTACATTCTTAACGATGTTCAAACAGGATGGCTCAATAATTCCTCTTCCAGTATATGCATGACACAGAAGAAAATCACCTGGTAAGACTTATGTTTTCGTACATATGTTGCATACAAATTTATGAAAATTATACGATATTACAATAATAATCGTAAACTAAGGTATAGATAAAATTTTTGAAAACAGATCTTACCGGATGTTTTTACACAGTACTTCAAGGAACAGAGCGACATGCTTTATATGAATGGTACTGACACGTACCGTTACAAAACAAAGCTACAAAAGAAACACAACAAATGGGTGCTCTGTGATAGTGAGTGGACTGCATTTGTTGCATCAAATATTCCTCCAAGCGCCACAACGATGCATTTTGTAAGGATAGGAAAAGACGATTACTCTGTCATGGTCTACGACAATACTGGCTTAGAGTGTGGTGGATACGATAGGCGTACAATAGGACCAAGAATGAGCATGTGTTTGGCAACTTATTCTCCAAGAATAACGGTACACAACAATCTAAATTATAAATAAAACCTTTAAAACAACTATTGTTACTCACAGGAAAAAACAATAATTGCAAAAAAAAAAAGTTAACTATTATATTACATTAATAATTTTCATTATTTAACTTTGTCCGTGTAGTTGCTACCAGGAGATTTCTTACATGATATCTGGCAAAATAACTATAGACTCATCTACGCAAGAATGGCATTCACAGTTCGCCTTAAAAGGATTAAACCTTGGGAAGACAGGGTCTTCAGGATTAATGGCTTGACAGGTTATGGATGGGATGACTTTGTTGTTACAGCAGGTATACAGTGGGGCCAGCGGCTTGTGTTTACAAATCTGGAAAATTATACATTATCGGTCGTGGTGATAGGAGGCTATGATGGTCTTGGACTCAGCAAGGAGGACATACGAAAAACATTGCTAAAAAGGCCACCAGACCAAATTCTTTACCGCGATCGCAATGGTAAATTATAAAATCTCTTTATAAGTTTAAAAAGTAAATTTAAAATGAACATTATAATTATAATTATATATTGTCCAGTTACATATCATCGTAATAAATTATGATTAAATATCCAAGAATGCATCATATCTGCACATGGTACCATCACAATGCTCATGTTAATGAAGACAGGGTAGTTTACACAAGGTTCAAACCAGAAGCTGGGTATTACTATCCATTGGTAAGCTATTCATACTAAGTGCGCCAACCCAACCATGAAATTTATATGATTAGCATGTCATACTTATCCAGTAACACGTTCTACTAAACAGATAATCAAATCAGATATATGGGATGACTTAAACATGTAGCAATACAAAGAAGGACAGATTGCCCACATTAAATGGGTATACTCAGTCAAGCTAAAGGTGATTTCGGACAGGAACAACCCTTTTAAGATCAAGTCGTTAGTAATGCAGGGCAACTGGCATCAGTTTGGCCTAGATTGTGGCTTTGAAGAAGATAAAATGCTGCGTATCAAGCTGGTGCGTTACGAGCTACAGAAACAAGATGGTCACCACCAGAAACTACCGATATTTCATGTTTGTTAAAATTATAAAATATGGTATCCCTTTATGATAACTATCTATCTTTTGAACTATATCTCTGTATGATAACTATTTCTTTTGAACTATGAAACAAATATCCTAAATAGACAGAAGTCATATTATGTTTACCAAGCCCTTTCTTTGGATATGATATTTGTCTTGGTTCAAATTAGTTTTAAAAACATACACAACAAAATGTATATAATATGGTATAACCCCATCAAGCACCACTACTACTATTATACCTCTTTAGCACCAACATAATTAGCAATATGGTTGCGATACAGTAATGCGCACAGATTATGCATGAAAACAATATATCGTACATCGTAATCAAAATGCAGTTTTCGTCCATAAACCTTTAACATAACCAAAGTATAAATAGATAAATCTTATACAATCATAGTTTACAAATACAATCATGGGTTACATGTAAATGTAAACATCTACAAACATCCATATAGGTTCAGTTGGTTCAGCATAATAGAATTGCAACCACAAAGATCATTAGTAACATGGTTGATTTAACCACCCATAAATCCCATCAATACCATTTCCTCTACAATACGTATAGTAGGTATTTTCTCAGGTAAATTTTTGTTTTTCTTTCCTTTGCATGCATGTAATGACTCACTAGACTTACTCACGTATCCTCTCAAGCCAAATATCCTTACAACCATAACACAAGAACTCCTAATCTAAGATCACTACAACACCACAATAAGTAATCTATAATCAGAGCATACTAAATCTATCACAATACCAAAACAAACCCTAATCAAACCCTAATTAAGCCCTATGTGTTTACAAAACCCTAGTTGCTTATCTAAACTAGTTTGAAAGTACTCAAAGCTTATGTAGGAATTACATTGGTGTAGGACCTTAAATCTATCAATTTTATCACAAATATAAGCACTAGAAGAAGGAAAGATGGTGACTTGATGTTATGAATGTGGCGTTAGATATGAGAGAATAAGAGATGAAATAAGAGAGCTTTTATTAAAAACACACACAATACACACACAAGCACACCTTACAAATGAGAGGTAAGGTGCCTTTTATAGTTCCATACATAGGCTTTCAATGGGCTTGGGCTTGGACTTGGTTACATGATTAGATAACAAGGCTTATGAAACATAGCACATAACATATTAGCTTGCCAAGTCCAAAGCCCAATGACTAAACTATTACTAATCGACACAAAGTTACAATATGAGAATGACCATCACTTCTATATATATATATATATTTTAATAGTAACAATCTCCCCCTAAGGGGTGGTCATTCGAATGATGCTTCACGTGAGTGGGTCTTCCGTGTTCTTTGTCTTTAACTTTGTGTGTCGTTGTAGAATAATCCTTAGTCTTTGTTCCTTCATGCTTTGTGATCTTTGATAACTGATTTTTCATCGTTCTTTGTTCCTTAGTGATGTGGAGTTATCTGCCTTTCGTCACTTCTGTGTCTGTGGTGGTTGTTCGCCATTCCAACATGCTCATACATCTTCAGTCTTTGTGATACATGCATTTGTAGTTCCCGTTCTTTCACACAGATCTTTGTCACTTTACTTCTGTAGATTCTTTCACATTGCGTAGAATCTTTCTTTGAACCTTTCTTTTCTTTGATCTTTGTGAGAACTTTCCTTTGACTTCGAGATGCATGTATGAGCATGTGGAATCCTTTGCCATGGAGATGATGTATAGCTGCATGAAAATAGTTAGCAACAAAACAACCGGTACTTACAGATAAGATTTAGAGATTGTCAACAACATAGTGTGAAGACTCCTTCTAACCCTTACCAAGGCCGTTCCCATGTCAGATACTCTCGAGAGAGCTTACAAGACCTACTTAGTAGCTCAATAACTGGGTGAGTCGCTGGGGATCACTCCACGACTGTAGACCGTTTGAAACCACCACGAACACTAAGCGTAATCCATAAAGAATTACCGAAGTGACCTGCTGTCAAGGCTGTTTGATGTTGACCCTGGCAGGAATTTCCATTCAATCATTGAGAATCACTTGAGTAACTTCTCTCATAAATGTTCTGGCAGATTGCTAAGATCTGCGTAGGACTCTTAAATTTACATCTAGCGTTCTTAATGATGAACAACCAGAGTAGAAATATCATGTGTTCCTATGAGATCTTTTGATGAATCTCGGGGCTCTAGACTCGATAAGTGCACATTTGGTTTCCTATGCGGAGATTAGGGAGAGGTCTCCTGCTTCAATATCAATCATCTCTAAGAGACACATCGATAGATTACATCGGTTCCCCGTGAGAATGAAACAAGCTCTTTTAAGAGAACTTGAGTGGTTAAGAAGGTTTAGTGCAGTGCATCACTGGGTCCATGACATCTTTGTCTTCAATACCGGTGTCACTTTAGTAACAACCAGTAGCATACGAATTGTACCCGGTGTCTGCCCTAAGGTTGAACATTTGGAGGGCTATTTCTTTTCACCCTTTTCATAACTTTTCTTTTTAATTCTTCAACCCCTTCTTTCTCCTTTCTCATTTTCTCCTTTTTTCAATCATACCTAAGGACTTCTAATTCTAATCTATTGGAATTGTCCTTGGGTAGATCCCTCCGGCTCTGGCGGATCATAGGACGGTTTTCCTAACCTTAGTCACCTTATAACACCATGACTATCCTATAATTGCCATGAAACCATTTATGAAAATCTCTCAAAGTGTTTATGATAATAAAACACATTGTTGTTACCACTTTGAAAGTTTTGCAACTTTTGAAGGACTCCCCCTTCACTTGTGCTCATGAATATTTAAGAAATTTGCACATGCGAGAGGAGTTTCCACTTTTGAATTGATCCACTTTCAGTGAACATGACCGATTCGAGACACGCTTACATCACTAGTTAGACTAGCTTGAAGTTATTACCCGTCCTGGTCAAGTCCAAAGAAAGTCTCTTGATACGGTACATTCTACTCAGACAAGTCCTATTCGAGACACGCTTATATCACTAGTTAGACTAGCTTGAAATTATTACCCGTCCAGGACAAGTCTTTTTGATTACTGACATTTTTAAGCTTCCTTAATTCATTGGTACTTAATGAGTCGAGCTCTTTCGAGATTCAGTCACAAACTTTAAACATCTTTGATCACATTTTAATCATGTCTTCTCCCCCTCAAAAATAGCATATTGTGATATTTTTTATATCAACTGAGTAAAAAAGCTTTTTGGAGAGAAAGACAGATTTCATTTTGCATGAATACGGAACATTTTTGTTTTTGTACTCCCCCTTAATGATAGCACATTTTAAAATCAATTAAGGGTTTAGAGGGAGTTATCTTGAGCACTAGTTTTGAGAGATTTTGAGAAATCTTTTGAACAATCTTGAAAAAATGCTCAAGTATTTTGTTTGAAAACGAGTTTATGTTTGAAGTCTTTTTCGTTTGTTTAGACTCGAACTTTTTGAAAAAGATTTCATCATCGAACGTACGAGTCCTTGATTTGAAAATAATCAGAAGTCAGTATTTTAGTCCGGGTTTCGTACTGAAGTATACGAAAGCCATAGTGAAGAAACATTTGAGAAACGACATGTTTTAGAAAAACATTTAAAAGAACTCCCGTTCAAGCATCTGTACATGTCCGTATCATTGTTGAATGACATTTCTAGAGACGTACAGAATATTGATTTATACGAGAGACATGTCGTGAGAAGAATATTTTTGTATTTTTTGATTTTGTATTGTTTTTGTATTTTTTGAAATTTTATATTTTTGTATTTTTTTTTTTCTTGGTTTTTCAAATTTTGTATTTTGTTTTTTTTCAAAAATATTTACAGCGAAGCGATTTTGAAAACATTTTTCAAGAAGATTCGAGAAGACGTTCTAGCTCCTCAGGAGTTAGGCTTCACATACCAATTCGTCAAACTAAATAGTCAAACCGTTCTTTTGGAAGGGCTTTAGTAAAAAGATCGGCGAGTTGGTATTCAGTCTTAACGAAAAATAATTCAACAGTACCCTCTTCCACGTGTTCTTTGATGAAATGGTAGCGGACTTTGATATGCTTCATCTTAGAGTGATGTACGGGATTGCACGAGATGGCTATGGCACTTTTTGAGTCACAATACATAGGTATTCTGTCAAAAGTAAAGCCATAATCTGTGAGCTGTGTCCGCATCCAAAGAACTTGGGCACAACACGTAGATCGAGACACATACTCGGCTTCGGCGGTTGATAGTGCAGTACAATCCTGTTTCTTTGTCGACCAGCTTACTAGCTTTTCACCCAAAAATTGTGCTCCACCTGATGTACTCTTTGCTGTAACTTGATCACCAGCATGGTCTGCATCTGAAAATGCTGTTAGATTAAACCCCGAATCCTTCAGATACCAAAGTCCCATGTTAATGGTGATTCGTAGGTATCGAAAGATCCGTTTAACCTCTTTGATGTGAAGTTCGGTAGGCTTTGCCTGAAACCGTGCTAACAAACAAACAGCAAATTGAATATCGGGTCGGCTAGCAGTTAGGTACATGAGAGAACCGATCATGCTCTGATATTTTTTCGGATCGATGGGTTTTCCAAACAAATCAGCACCTATTTTTGGTGAAGTGACCATTGGTGTACCAACAGAATCACAATTTTCCATTCCATGTTTTTTCAAAATCTCTATTGTATATTTAGCTTCATTGATAAAAATACCACGAGGGGATTGATGTATTTGTAAACCAAGAAAGAATTTTAGTTCCCCCATCATGGACATTTCAAATTTACTTTTCATGAGATTTTCAAAATGTTTTGAATGGTTAGGATTGGTTGATCCAAAAATAATGGCATCCACGTAAATTTGAACGATCAAAGTGTCATCTTTGAATTTTTTGATAAACAAGGTGTCATCAACTGTTCCTTTTGTGAAATTTTTTTTAAGCAAGAAAGATGATAGTTCGTCATACCACGCTCTTGGAGCTTGTTTTAAACCATAAATTTCTTTCTTAAGCTTGTAGACGTAGTCTGGATGATCTTTGTCTATGAATCCCTCTGGCTGACTCACATACACTTCTTCTTTCAGAGTTCCATTCAAGAAAGCAGTCTTAATATCCATCTGATAGACTGTGATGTTTTTGTGAGCGACATAGGCTAAGAAAATCCGGACTGCTTCAAGTCTAGCTACAAGCGCGAATGATTCCTCGAAATCTATCCCTTCTTATTGTGGATAACCTTTAGCCACGAGACGAGCTTTGTTGCGAATAACAGTCATTTCCTCATCCAGTTTGTTCTTCCACAACCACTTGAGATCAAGAACACGTATATCAAGTGGTCGTTCAACAAGTTCCCAATTGTCATGTAAATCATATTGAAGAATTTCATCCTGCATCGCTTCTATCCAAGGGTATTCTGCCATTGCTTCCCGAATGTTCTTTGGTTCTTTGAGGCTGATTGAGCAAATGTAAATGCACAATTCGAGATCAGTGGCAAGTTGTCTCCTTGTCTGAACTGGCTTTGAAGGTTCACTAATAACATGTTCTATTGGATGGTCTTTTGTCCATTGAAACGTAGAAGGGTACCTTGGGTTTAACGAATGTGTGTTAGGTGGTTCTTGTAACCTTGAAGAAGATTCAGCAGAGTCTGTTGCAAATGGGTTTTCAAATACTTCTTCTTCTTCTAACTCAACATCGTTTGAATTATTTGTTGGTTCTTCTTGACAATTTGTGTTTTGGTTTTGCTCATCAACTCTTGGTAGATCAGTTTCAATAACTGGAGTTACTGGAGTAGATGTTGATGATGTTGATGTAGTTGGTGCTTCAGCTTCGATTGTGGTAGATGCATCTTGTGATGGTGGTGGTGGTTGATGGTTTTGAGCGGGTGCAGCAGAATGTTTTTGAGATGCATTTGTCGAAGTTCCACCATAATATTCATCAAACATTAACTCGAAGAAATTTTCCATTTCTTGTGCTGAAGGTTTGTCCGTGTTTGTTGACTGAGCTCCTTGAGGCACGAGTCCTGAACTGATGTGTCCAGAAGTCTGCTGGTTTGGTGCGGGTCCTAATCCGTTTTGATTAGAAGCCATTGGATTAAGCGCGGGTTCTAGAGCATATCTCTCAGAAGCCATCTGTGAAATCTCGTCAAACTTCACATTCATCGTCTCCATTATCCTTTTTGTTCTTCTATTATACACCCTGAATGCCCTCGATTTTTCTGAATATCCAATGAAGATACCAATATCACCCTTAGCTTTTAACTTCCCTAGATCTTCTCTGTCATTCGCCGGATAGCACAAAGCGCCAAACACGTGAATGTGTGTTAGCTTTTGTGTCTTTCTTGTTCGGATACCAATATCGGAGCATGATCGGTTCTCTCATGTACCTAACTGCTAGCCGACCCGATATTCAATTTGCTGTTTGTTTGTTAGCACGGTTTCAGGCAAAGCCTACCGAACTTCACCTCAAAGAGGTTAAACGGATCTTTCGGTACCTACGAAGCACCATTAACATGGGACTTTGGTATCCGAAGGATTCGGGGTTTAATCTAACAGCATTTTCAGATGCAGACCATGCTGGTGATCAAGTTACAGCAAAGAGTACATCAGGTGGAGCACAATTTTTGGGTGAAAAGCTAGCAAGCTGGTCGTCAAAGAAACAGGATTGTACTGCACTATCAACCGCCGAAGCCGAGTATGTGCCTCTTTCTGCGTATTGTGCCCAAGTTCTTTGGATGCGGACACAGCTCACAGATTATGGCTTTACTTTTGACAGAATACCTATGTATTGTGACTCAAAAAGTGCCATAGCCATCTCGTGCAATCCCGTACATCACTCTAAGACGAAGCATATCAAAGTCCGCTACCATTTCATCAAAGAACACGTGGAAGAGGGTACTGTGGAATTATTTTTCGTCAAGACTGATTATCAACTCGCCGATCTATTTATTAAAGCCCTTCCAAAAGAAAGGTTTGACTATTTAGTTCGACGAATTGGCATGCGAAGCCTAACCCCTGAGGAGTTAGAACGTCTTTTCGAATCTTCTTGAAAAAGTTTTCAAAATCGCTTCACTGTAAATATTTTTGAAAAAAACAAAATACAAAATTTGAAAAACCAACAAAAACAAAATACAAAAATATAAAATTTTCAAAAAATACAAAAACAATATAAAATCAAAAAATCCAAAAATATTCTTCTCACGACATGTCTCTCGTATAAATCAATATTCTGTACGTTTCTAGAAATGTCATTCAACAATGATACGGACATGTACAGATGCTTGAGCGGGAGTTCTTTTTAGTGTTTTTCTAAAACATGTCGTTTCTCAAAAGTTTCTTCACAATGGCTTTCGTATACTTCAGTACGAAACCCGGACTTCAAAATAATGACTTCTTAGTACTTCAGCTAACGACTCGTTCTTCAAAGAAAGGAAAGTGCTTAAATAAATAAAAAAAGGTTTTTCATATTCTTTGAGCACTTATCCTAAAAACATTATGGCTTATGCACACATTACAGTGTATGACCCGCGATTTTCAGAGAAAGGACCCTGTTGTACATTTCTATGCGACAATCCTAAAAGATAAGAAGACTTCTCACCAAAAGCTTATCAAAGTCTTCTTAATTTTTTTTTGAGCAAAATGTTGAAAAATGTTTCAAAAGGTTTTCAAAACTTTTTAGCTCAAGATATTACTCCCTCAATCCTTAAAAGCTTAAATTTAATCAAAATGTTATATTTTTGAGGGGGAGTAATATAAAGTTGTTCTAAAAAGATCATGCTTTTAACAAACATCCGTTTCTCCCATAAGCTATCCAAAAAGAAAAGGTTTTAATCAATTGGTATCAAAAATACCATGGATATGCTATTTTTGAGGGGGAGAAGACGTGATTAAAATGTGATTGTCTTGAATCTCAAAAGAGCTCGACTCAGAATTGACCCAAGAATTGACGAAACAACAAAAGTTAGTAATCGAAAAGACTTATCCTCGACGGGTAATAACATCAAGTTAGTTACTAGAGCTAGTTGTCACCTAAAAGCTGACAATGGAACTCTTTAACTAGCCACGTAAGCGTGTCTTGAAAAGGATTTGTCTTAGTAGAAATGTACCGTTTCGAGAAACTTTCTGTGGATATGACCAGGCCGGGTAATAACTTCAAGCTAGTCTAACTAGTGATGTAAGCGTGTCTCGAATCGGTTGTGTTCATTGAAAGTGAATCAATTCAAAAGTGCAAACTCCTCACGCATGTGCAAATTTCTTAAAAATCCATGAGCACATGTGAAGGGGGAGTCCTTCAAATGAAATGCAAAACTCTCGAAGTGTTAACAAAGTATGTTTTATTATCATGAACACTTTGAGAGATTTTCACAAATGGTTTGATGGCAATTATAGGATAGTCATGGAGTTATAAGGTGACTAAGGTTAGGAAAAACCGTCCTATGATCCGCCAGAGCCGGAGGGATCTACCCAAGGACAATTCCAATAGATTAGAATTAGAAGTCCTTAGGTATGATTGAAAAAAGGAGAAAATGAGAAAGGAGAAAGAAGGGGTTGAAGAATTAAAAAGAAAAGTTATGAAAAAGGGTGAAAAGAAATAGCCCTCCATATGTTCAACCTTAGGGCAGACACCGGGTTCAACTCATATACTACTGGCTGTTACCAAGTTGACACCGGTATTGAAGACAAAGACGTCATGGACCCAGTGACGCACTGCACTAAACCTTCTTAACCACTCAAGTTCTCTTAGAGATGGTTGATATTGAAGCAGGAGACCTCTCCCTAATCTCCGCATAGGAAACTAAATGTGCACTTATCGAGTCTAGAGCCCCGAGATTCATCAAAAGATCTCATAGGAACACATGATATTTCTACACTGGTTGTTCATCATTAAGGACGCCAGATGTAAACTTAAGAGTCCTACGCAGATCTTAGCAATCTGCCAGAACATTTATGAGAGAATTCACACAAGTGATTCTCAATGATTGAATGGAAATTCCTGCAAGGGTCAACATCAAACAGCCCTGACAGCAGGTCACTTCGGTAATTCCTTATGGGTTACGCTTAGTGTTCGCGGTGGTTTCAAACGGTCTACAGTCGTGGAGTGATCCCCAGCGATTCACCCAGTCATTGAGCTACTAAGTAGGTCTTGTAATCTCTCGAGAGTATCTGACATGGAAACGGCCTTGGTAAGGGTTAGAAGGAGTCTTCACACTATGCTGTTGACGATCTCAAATTCTTATTTGTAAGTACCGGATGTTTTATTGCTAACTGTTTATATGCAGGGACACTTCATCTCCATGGCGACAGATTCCACGTGCTCATACATACATCTGGAAGTCAAAGAAAGCTCCCTCAAAGATCTATACAACACAAAGTTCAAAGAAAGATTCTACGCCAAAAAGAAGAATCTACAAAGTATAAAGACTAAGGATCAAAGTGAAAGAAAGGGAACTACATGCATATGAATATCAAAGTCCAAAGATGTATGAGCATGTTGGAATGGGAAACAACCACCACAGACGCAGAAGTGACGAAAGGCAGATAACTCCACATCACAAAGGAACAAAGAACGATGAAAATCAGTTATCAAAGATCACAAAGCATGAAGGAACAAAGACTAAAGACTATTCTACAACGACACACAAAGTTAAAGACTAAGAACACGAAAGACCCACTCACGTGGAGCATCATTCGAATGACCACCCCTTAGGGGGAGATTGTTAGCATTAAAATATTTATATATAGAAGTGATGGTCATTCTCATATTGTAACTTTGTGTCGTTTGTTAAGATTAGTAATAGTTTAGTCATTGGGCTTTGGACTTGGCAAGCTAATATGTTATGTGCTATGTTTCATAAGCCTTGTTATATAATTCATGTAAACCAAGTCCAAGCCCAAGTCCATTAGAAAGCCCATGAGGCCTTTCTCTCTAACTATAAAAGGCACCTTACCTTTCATTTGTAAGGTGTGCTTGTGTGTGTATTGTGTGTGTTTTTTAATAAAAGTTCTCTTCATCTCATATCTCTATTTTATACATATTAACACCACATATCTTACATCAAGTCACCATCTTTACTTCATTTAGTGCTCATATTATTGTTAAAGTTGATATATCTAAGGTCCTACATAAGAGATGTCAGGTTTACGGTTGTTCACTAGCTCATATGGGGTTTTATTGAATCTCGGATGGACTAGGGATCAGTTTTGAGTAAGACAAGCAGTGGCTACAGCATCAGCCCATAAGAAAAGTGGTGCACTAGAATAAATTAGCATTGCGCGAGCAGCTTCCACAAGAGTTCGGTTTCTTCTTTCAACTACCCCATTCTGCTGTGGAGTTCTAACAACTGATGTTTGGTGAGTGATTCCCACATCTTCAAAGTAGGTTCTTAACTCCTGATTTGTGAATTCTGTGCCATTATCTGTTCTTACAATCCTTACTGGAGCTTGAAGTAAAACTTGGATACGCTTCAGAAAGGTGATGATGATGCCTGGTGCTTCGTCTTTTGATCTCAAAAACTTTACCCAAGTATATCTTGAATAATCATCAACAATAACGAGAATATACTTCTTCCCATTAATGCTTTCAACTCTCATTGGGCCACATAAGTCCATGTGCAACATATGTAACCTTGCTTCCGAACTAGGTACGGTTTTGGGTTTATATGATGCTCTTTTACTTTTTCCTTGTTCACATAATGGACATAGGTGTTCCTTGGTGTATTTGAACTTAGGAAGTCCGGTGACGATGTTGTCTTTGGCTAACTTGTTGATCGTGTCAAAATTGAGATGGGATAATCTTCTATGCCACAGCCAGGACTTAGTTTCGGTTGCCCTTGTCATAAGACAAATTGGTGATGTAGAAGCCATTTGGTTGATGTCGATTGCATACAAGTTTGTTCCACGATTACAAATTAAAAGATCATCACCAACCAAATTTCCAATAAAAACCGTGTTTCTCCTGAATGCAACTTCTAAATCAGCATCACAAAACTGCCCGACTGAAAACAAATTGTGTCCCAACCCTTCGACGTAGTAAACTCGAGTGATTAAAAAATTTCCAAACCGAAGATCTCCATAACCCTGAATAGCTGCTACATGATCATTTCCAAAGCGTACAGTTCCCATGAATTTCCAGACGCAATTGATCAGCAGCTTTAAATTCCTGGTCATGTGCTTGGAGCAACCCGAGTCGACGATCCAAAGACATATTTCGATAACCTGCCAAGAACAGAAGAGTTTGTATTTGGAAACCGCTTTGAATTTGGTTCCGTGGGGTTAGGAGTAAAATCTAAATCACACTCATAGACAGTTGCTACTTGTTTAGCTTGAGCTATTTCTAATTTGCCGTTCTGAAGAGTGAACTCTCTACCCGTTGGAATCCACATACAAAACTTAAGGTAGTTCCTAGGCATTCGACTAATAGTGGTAGACCTAAAGCGTGCAACTAATCTTTCTATAGATCTAGATCTAGCACTAGGTCTTTTTGGAACATTCTTTTGTTCAGGCGTAACATTCACATTCTTAGAAACACATTCATCATGAACATCATTAATTAAACATTTCTTGCATATTAAACAAACAGAGTCATTACATGCATTAGAACCAGTACTTTTGACATTACATTCAGATGAATCATGTTTCTTATTACAAAGCGATAAATTCATAGGGTGTTCTTCTACTTCTTGAGCTTTATTCTTGCTACTACTCGTAGAGACAGGCGAGACTCTATTGTTCCTTGTATTGCTCCTAGGCTTTAGTCTGCTGCTCCTAGAGGTGCTTTCTAATCCTGTAGAATGTAAGGCACACACATTAGGATTTATATTGTTGTCCTCTTTAGCATTACTAGACTCTTTAGAATTATCCTTTTTGCACGCATTTGTCTTAGATGTGGAGGCAGATGCATTAGCGGGACTAATCCTAAAAAGGCCAGGTGCTATCACTTTTGGTGTTTCGACAACCGCTTTTCCTTTTTCGAAAATCTTTTCATATTTACTTTGCTTGGGCAAGGGGTGAATGGTTTTGTCAAATCCTTTTTGTCATCGACTTTTGGAGCAAACCTTGAAATTGACATTTTTGGTTTTTGAACCGTGTTTGAAACATTTGGTTTCTCTGAAGTCAATGGTTTTGCAAACTTGGTTTCCTCACCCTTTCCTTTTTGACTTTCAAGTTGAGCCCTCAAAAGATCATTTTGCTCTTTCATGTTTTTTAAATCACGCTTATACGACAATTTGTCATACTTGCATTCTTCCTTTTTTCGATCAAGTTGTTTAAAATATGACACATTTTCTTTTTCAAGCTTTATAAGAGCATTTTCAAATTTTGAAACAATTGCGGAGGTCTCAGCTCATAGTCTTTCATCGTCTTGAACAGAATATGTTTGTAAAATGATGGACATAATGTCAGTGGTCATAACAGCTTCGAAGAGAGAATCATTTAGGTTTTCCAAAACATTCATGTTTTCACGAGTATCATTAGCTTCGTTTACCAGGGATTTGTGGTCCTTGACAAAGTCGGTCGTTTCTTTTATGAAAGCTTATTCAAAATGGATTACCCTCGCACTGATGTTATTCAGTGGGATAGTAATTTCGTTTTCAAAAACTTTTTTTTGCTCAATATGAAAACTGGAATGCCAGTTGTTAATATTGATTGTAGTTTTAGAAGCAACAATATTTTGAAGTTCTAGAATTCTCTTTTTAACGTCATCCAGAATGTCTCTAGCCTTACTTGTATTAAAAGTGTTGTTAGAAGACATTTGTTCTATTTTTTAAAGAGATTTGGAAGCAATTACTTTCTTAGAAAACATTTTTGACAATGGTCGTTTTATGGAAAACACAGATGGTTCTTTTTGTGGAACAAAAGTAATTCCCGAAAGTTTGTTCAATTTGTTGTAATCAATGGGTTTCAAATCCTTTTGTTTCATTTTATTTATGCTCTCTTCGACATGTTCTATCGTTTGCACAGAATCCCGAACGACGGGAGGATCATGTTTGGTGTAAATCACATTACCATTGTACAAAACATTCTGTTCTTGCTGAGCTTTCTTGAGATTACAAGGGGTGTTGTTACCGAGAGCCATTTTATGTTTCGTATGGTAAATCGGATTAGTTTGATTGGAAATCATTTTCATTGTTTGACTTGACTGACCCGACTTAACCACTAATTCTTCTAAATGTGCAATCATGTGTTTTGACTCTAAGATTTCGACCAAAAGTTTGTCTTCTTTCTTTGCAAATTCCTTTTTCAACTCGTCCCTTTCTTTTTCAAGATTGGTATAAGCTGATTTTTGTTTAGAAAGTTGGTTTTGCAAATCAGAAATTTCCGCGTTTAAAGCTTTTATCTTCTTGAAAGAATTAACATCAAGTATATCAAACTTGAGTTGCAATTGTTGTTCCCTTGAAACGGAATTTTGATAACCAGTTTCTAATTCAGACAATCTTTTGTTATGAAATTCAAAAGCTTTAACGTTTTCTTTGTAACTCTCAAGCTCAGCGGTCAATTTAACATTTGCGGCCTTAACATCGCGATTGACCTTTTGCACATTCTCAATTTCAATACGACAATTATTCAATAATGATTCAAATAAAGCACGTGTTTCCTCATCATTCTCAGCATGCTGTGAAACAAAGCCTCCATTATGATTCACATTTGGAGTTGCTGAAGGAGTATTGCTACTACTTGGCATGTCCAGGTATGTATCATAAGTGGGTGCTAGCTTCCCAGAATGTTGTTCCTCATGAGGAGACATATCAAATATATCATTATTGTGACATGTGTTGAAGTTTGATACCTCAAATGGTGCATTGGTGTCATAAACAGGAAGTGTGTCAGAATCAGTGTCATACTTAGCTTCCTGAAGATTCGCCATGAATATGCAGTTCGCATCAATATCTTCTCTATCTTCCATGTCACCCATAAGAGCCATAAAATCATTCTCCTCTGCGTTCAACTGAAACCCTGCCTGAACCTTTTGTGCCAACATCACTGCTTTCTGCAAGTACTCTAGATCTTTTTTGTTCGGCTTAGTAGGACAGTTCCTTGCCATATGACCTACACCCTGACAGTTGAAACACTTAACCGGATTACCCTGATTCACATTTCCCAAATTCCCAACTACTGGAGCTGCAACATTTCTATTTTGATTACCCATTGCCTGATTACCAACATTCTGACCCCTCTGATTTCCAACAAACTGACCCAACTGATTCCCTGTATACTGACCATACTGATTTCTTGCATTCAGCATATTCTGATTCCCCATGTTAATTCCAGTAGCATATCCTTGCTGATTCCCATAAACTCCAACCATTTGGCCTCCGTTGCCCATATTGAAACTCGGCTGAGCAATCTGCTTGTTGCGAGTGTTCGATGAAATCCTTTGGTTGTTGTTTGTTGGTGTAGAATAGCGTCCTTGGAATGCCTTTGACAGAAAAGCAAACGCTTCGGTCAATGCTGTCAAAGCTTCATCATTTTCAGTTAATTCTGGGTCTTCGAATTGTGGGTATTGCTGTTGTGGAATAATATGTTGTTGTTTTTGTGGGTAGAACTGTTGTTGGTAGACCAGTGTTGGTTGTTGAATGTATGATGGTTGCATGTAGTTGTGAGTGGAAGATGATGATGGTTGTTGTGTGTTCACAGGTAGCGGTGTTGGTGTAGTAGCAATTAATGCAAGAGGATCATGATTCTTTGCCAATCTTTCTTTCCTTACTTCATTAGCCTCAGCTTGGTTTTGCTTCAAAAAGTCATAGAGTTGATCATAATTCACCTTATGTAAGTCCTTTGTTTGATTGACAATTGTAACATAACGACCCCATTCTTCTGGAAGGTTATTGATGAATTTGATGTTTGTTGCAATTGTTCGAGGTGTCAACTTGTTTCTGATTAACTCATTCATCAAAGTGCAAAACCTTGTGTAGTAGGATTCAATCTATTCACCTTTAGTGGATGTGAAATTCTCCCATTCAGTAAGAAGTTTGTTCTCAATGTCTTGTTGTCCAATCTCTGTTCCATGACATATCCTTCTAACACGTTCCCACATAGGATAAGCAGTTTCACAGCTATCGACCGCAGCAAAGATGTCCCATGGTAATCCAAGTTCGATTAAATGCATTGCCATATCATCAGCGGCGATCTGCTTGTTGTCTTCCTCTGTGTAATCTGCTTCTGTTTGTTCACGCACGAATGGTTGAGTAGGAGGTGTTGTATTTGGATTACCTTCAATTTGAACTTGTCTTGGCATAAATGGACCATTTGTAATGGAGTTGATCATTAATTTACCATCAGGCTTTGTTTTGATGTAACGAAGCATGCGGCTTGTCCATGGGAGATATCCACCTTTTTCAAGCATTGGAGGTCGGTTTTCCGCACTGGCTGCATGAATATCTTGCTGAGTTGCCATTGATGAAGTGTAGATTTATAAAGTTGATTCTTGGATCGTTCCAACGAAATAGGAGTTGTGATTAGTGTAAGTTGATGCAAGTTTTTATGGTGAAAAATTTGATCTAAAATATTAAAACCTCAATAACTTCCGTTCGGAGTGGATTTGGGCCTCGAAGCTTTGCTTGAATCATCTTTAGATTATTCAACGTGTCATTCTTCCCGGTCTCACGGTCGTTTTGACAGTTGATTCGTCGAAAACGGAGTTACAGTTCAAAAGTTATGGCCGTTTGAAGTTTGGTTGTCAAAAGTCAAAAACTTACGCGTAAAATCCTGAACTTATGCGTAAACAGTGAATAATCTTACGCGAAAGATGTTATGCGTAACCTTTAAGTTATGCGTAAGATCTAAGGTTATACGTAAACAATATGTTTATGCGTAGACTTTGATTTTACGCGTAAACTTAGAGTTTATGCGTAAGAATGTTACGCGTAAGGTTTTTTCAACCAAATTGATCTCTCAAACTTATCCAAGCTTGAAAGATATCCCGTGTCGAAGTATTCCACAAACTTATCCAAGTCAGGGAAGTACTGAGTAATATCTGATCGTTGAAGAAAACTTATGCGTAGGATCTTATGCGTAGAATCTTTCGCGTAGAACTTCTGCGTAGGAACTTTTCGGTAGAACTTCTGTGTAGAAACTTAAGCGTAGGATCTTCACTTATGCGTAGGAAATCAGACTTAGGCGTAGGAACAGGTTTTTCTGCTTAAACTTAAGCGTAGGAAGCTGTTTTACGCGTAGAAAGAGGGTTTATTGCCAAAACTCACGCGTAAACAGTACTAGAATACGAAAACTTACGCGTAAGATGTCCCAAACAGCTAAAAATCCGATTTTTTCAACCAAAAACACTTTTTCCACTTGTTTCTTTTGATCAAATCTTTCCCAAAACACTTAGAATCACTAAAACTTCAATAAAGTTCACAACTTTAACACTAAAACCACGTAAAAATCAAAACTTTTAAAGAAAAGCACACGTTTTTAAATGAAAAACGCAACTTTTAAAGGAAAAGTTTGATAAAAACGATTTTCACACATTCCTAAACCATTGTTAGGCGATTGATACCACTTGTAGGACCTTAAATCTATCAACTTTATCACAAATATAAGCACTAGAAGAAGGAAAGATGGTGACTTGATGTTATGAATGTGGCGTTAGATATGAGAGAATAAGAGATGAAATAAGAGAGCTTTTATTAAAAACACACACAATACACACACAAGCACACCTTACAAATGAGAGGTAAGGTGCCTTTTATAGTTCCATACATAGGCTTTCAATCGGCTTGGGCTTGGACTTGGTTACATGATTAGATAACAAGGCTTATGAAACATAGCACATAACATATTAGCTTGCCAAGTCCAAAGCCCAATGACTAAACTATTACTAATCGACACAAAGTTACAATATGAGAATGACCATCACTTCTATATATATATATATATTTTAATAGTAACAATCTCCCCCTAAGGGGTGGTCATTCGAATGATGCTTCACGTGAGTGGGTCTTCCGTGTTCTTTGTCTTTAACTTTGTGTGTCGTTGTAGAATAATCCTTAGTCTTTGTTCCTTCATGCTTTGTGATCTTTGATAACTGATTTTTCATCGTTCTTTGTTCCTTAGTGATGTGGAGTTATCTGCCTTTCGTCCTTCCCTACGCGGCATCACCACCACCACTAGCCCCCTACCTACGCCCCTAGGCCACCTTAGTTACCACCATTGCTTATGAGAGTCATGTTTAGCTTCCATGAATCACCCCCCGCCCTCGTGACACCTAGCCTCCCCTTTATTCCTTGCCACTCCAATCGACCCCTATAAATACCCCATAACCCCCATCACTTAAATTCACACCTTCACTCCTTATCACATCACATATTCTTGTCCTAGTCGTAGTACAAGAGTCCTAGTAGCCCTAGAAGTCGAGTGGTTAAGCCCTAGTTCTTGGTCGAGTTCCATTTTTAGCCTAGAAACCCTAGCTCTCATAATCACCCATTTCTGGCCAAGTAAGCCTTATATACTTGTTCTAATAACTTCATTACAGTACTTGGATAGTATTAGGATGCCTTAGAACCCTTGCCTAAGCTTTGATCATTTTCCTTTACTAGTTTTCATTTTAAAACCATAATTTAAGTCAAGTTGCTAAAAACATGCTATAATACCTTAACTTAAGCTATAAGTTAGTTTAGGTAACTTAGATAAGCTAATATTAGTGAACCATAAGCTAGGAAACTCTTTTGTTTCATAAAAATATAGTTTGCATGGAATTAGGACTAGTTTTGCAAAAGTTTCCTTGCATAGGGATGTATATGGTAACTTTATGAAAATATTAAGTCTATGGACTATTTTTTGACATTTTCTAGAATTATTAGGTATAAGGATCCTTTTTTCAAAGTTACATAACCCTAGGATAAAAGTTATAATAGTTATAAACATATAAGGACTAGTTTTGCAAATAGTAGGGAGCTTCATGTGAGGCGTTTCATTTGGGTGTTCATTTTGACAAGTTTGTTGGGTTTACGAGTTAAAGTGTCTTGGCTCCTCAAACGTTTACTACATGACCTATGGATTATGATTGCCCAAACGGTGTTATGTTATAACTAAATCTAAAATACTTAACTCAATATTAGGGAGCTTCATGTGAAGAGTTATATACTTCTGAATTATGATGGCCCGAACGGTATTATGTTGGGAGCTTAATACAATAGTAGGGAGCTTCATGTGAGGAGTTATACTTCTGGATTACGATGGCCCGAACGGTGTTATGTTATAAACATAGAAACCCTAGGATTAATTACTTAAGAAACTTTAAACAACTAAAGAACTTAACCACACAAACACACCTACAAAACCCTCGGGACACGTGAGTAAGACAATCTAGTTTCCGAGTAACTTTTCACATCAATCACTTCATCGTTAAGCCCAAGTGAGTTTTGTCACAACTCGTAATTTCAGGTCCTTTTCAAACACCAAGTTTCATCATTTACCCTTAACGTACAACTTTTCGCAGCTAGTTTTGCGATGTCATTTTGGTTATATTTCAAGTTGTGAAAAGTATCATTTTACGACGAAAACACTATATTTGCCGATAGAACACCAAGCAAGGATCGTGGGGTACCGTTTCAACATATTTACATGAAAAGTGTTTATTAACTTAACGAGACGTCAAAAATGTATTTTTTGGACGATAAAAGTTATTTTCACATTTCACGAGTGGTATCAATAACATACGTATTTGCATGTGTAGCATCATTTCATTTCTTACATTAGACCATATCATTCATATTAGGTTGCGGTTAGAGATCGTGCCTCATTTCAGTGTATCCACTTTTGTCATCGTAGCCATCGCACCAAGTGAGTCATAGCCCCTACTTTTTCAATTGTTTTTGGTAAACTCTTTGGGGGAGAATACATGCTCGTTTTACTTAAACGCATTATTCGCTTTACATGGTTGATTACTTGTATTTCATTGGTATGGTTGATTACCTGTATTTCATTGGTATGTTTGATTACCTATATTTCTTTGGTATGTTTGATTACCTGTATTTCTTTGGTATGTTTGATTACCTGCATTTCATGGGATTTGTCATCCTTGTTTATATGACCTCATGGTCACCAATTGTTCATATATGTCAAATGTACTATTGTGGTTTCCCCGCTTGGTTGTGATGTCAAACGTATTGTGGTTTCCCCACTTGGCTGTGATGTCAAACGTAATACTGCTGTTTTCCTACTTGACTGATTTATCATATGACCTCATTGTCATAATTGTTTATCTGGCGACATTGTAGGATTGTCAAAACTGTTTATTTGGCGACATTGTCAGGAGTGTCAAAGTTGTTTACCTGGCGACATTGTCAGACATAGTTTATATGACCTCATTGTCATTATTGTTTACCTGGCGACATTGTCAGCTTTGTCAAAAATTGCTTATATGGCCTCATTGTTAAAATTATTTATATAGCAGTTTTGCTATATTTATCTTTGAATCTAGATACAAGTATTACTTATGTTCACATAACTTAATCATATTTGGCAGTGGGTCGTAAACACACAGGTTACAAGTCTTTTATGGCGGGACTTGGAACTGAGTGGAATTACAATGCCTTTACTGGGAAATCTTCATTCATATGCATTACAATTCTTTTTCACAACTCTATGAACTCACCAACCTCGTGTTGACACTTTAGCATGTATTTTCAGGTTTTAAGCAATGGCACGCTACAGGAGGTTTTGGCAGGGCATGGCATGGTCATAGAAGACTCTGATTATTCATTTGGGGACTGTTTTAAACTATTTTAAGGGCCTACTTCCGCACTACTTTTAACAATGTAAATTCAACACTTTTGGTTAAACGATTTTATTCTATATGATTGAAATGAAAACCAATTTGTACTTGTGTCGTGGTACCAATTGAGTTACACCCCAGCTACATGTAAGCTTCCGCTGGACCCGACTTTGGGGGTGTGACAAGTTTTCATAGCCTCACTTTTTAAATGCTTTACAAACCCTGTGAGGGGGATACATGCTTACTCTTTCTCTTTAAATCAAATACAAGTCTTTTTCTTTGGTTATTGTACGAGTGTTACTTTCTGCAACCATTACAAAACTAAAATTCATGAGTCATAATCACTTGTGAGTTTTACACAAGTGAACGCGAGTATAGTTGATAGATCTATTGGAGTTTGACAACTCCTGCTGGTTTGCCCCAGCCGGGTAACCAATAAGTACTATACTTGAAACCACTAAGGATTAACTTTGGCAAGTTATCCTTCTCGTCCCCTCATGGTTTGGTCTGCAGACCCCATAACCCGAACTGTTAACGTGCGCTTTCATGAGCTTAGTGCAATAACTCTTTTCTCATGATAATTGTATATGCATTGCAATTATCAGAAACCCTACATTTTTCCTTGAAGGGTGTAACATCTGAACCCTGGGAAAATTTGTATTGACACTATCATTTAAACCTATGACTCTCACTCAACACCTAGTGTTGACTTTTAAGCATGTATCCTAGGTATATAGCTTTTACGGATCTATGGCACAAAGCGGCACTGAACTTGGAGGAGTTTCAACCCGGTTATCATTCAAAATACTATTTTCACACTTAGATTCACGGGACCTCTTCTTAATAAAACTTTGATAATTTAATGAACGATAACTCATTTTATAAAAACGTCTCTTTTCGAGTCTTTTTCTATTACTTTAACCGTGATTCCATAAGGTAATACCCCAGATCTAAATCCGATGCGATTTGTGAAAATGGGGGTGTTATAGTTGACAATCAAAAACATCATATGCTAAACATAACGCCTTACACAACGGCAAACTATATCATTTTAACCATGTCACCACATATTCTAAAACAAAAACACGCATAACCAAATTACACCTACATAAATACATAAGTTTCATAACACACGTCGTTAAGGAAAACGGATACGGACACATCATATCTGATATAAAGTGTCACATAAAGTTTTCACTTAAATATCCTAAAAAAACATACCATAAACATAATATAAGTCCTAATATTCAACATGACATCCCACGTACTGTGTCACAACTCACCATTTCAGGTCATTTCTCGAACTTTGGAAAAACACTATTCATCAAACACTATTCATCAAAACACTATTCATCAGTTTACTATTCATCATTTTTGGTGTCAGTTTGACATTCCGAGAAGCATTCAGAAATTTTACTATTCACTGAACACTATTCATTTCGGGAAAAGATTTCATCATTCACTTGCATTACACATTTCATCGTAAATTTAGTTTACGGGTATTCAAATTCGCGTAACCGTATTGGTTCAGGTGCGAATTCATGCATTATCAGTAATGACATTTCATACGGACTGGAGATAGTCTGCATATCATCAGTAGGTCATTTACATGTTATACCACTCTTAGGATTTTCAAATTTATATACATTTGATACATTTAACGTTTTCCTTATAATTATTTATAAATAAACGTTAACACACAGTTTATACGCGACGAATATATCTAAATATTCCCACAATGGTCCCGACATATTTTTATATCCATTTTATCATCATAAAAGTTATAACATTCAATTACCCAGTATTTTAGAAATTTATTTTATTTATAACGTAAGCTTATGAATATTACGACGGTTTTCGTGAAAACTAAACAATAATCACCCGATCACTCAGTAATTGTACCCAATATATTTTTAACATATTTACAACTTTATTAAGTCCCGGTTAACTTTGTTAATATTTATTTCTAGCAAACCCGGTACCCGATTATAACTAATACTTACACTAAACTACAACTAATAATACACTACATTTTCTAAGTGATCAAAACCGACTTTGCTACTCCTTGGTACATTGAAAACCGGCCATGAGCTCACCCTAGACACCATGTGATTTATTTTTAACCTCATGCTTATGTACTAGTATTATACATTATAAACTTATACAAATATCTTCCAAAAACATTTATCACATAACATAACAATTTCCAAGAATCATAAAACTCACTTTTCTCATCTCCCCCACCCCAAAACCCACGACTTTCCCCATGATCCAAGATCAATCCATTATTTTTCAAAGTATAAAGCATCAAAGTTGTTCATTTCATCATCCTAATCAAGAATCATAACACAAAAACACAAGTAATCCAAGGTTTTTCATCATCTCACCACCTATTATTTCAAAGTGAGTATTCAAATTTATTTTCATGTTTTCATCTAATTAACGTATGTATCTTATAGTATTCATACTTAATTTCATGCACAAACTAGCTATACCACTTTATTTTTGTATACTTTTTGATCATACAAACCCTAGAATTGGTTTTAGGTGTTCCTTTGTTAAATTAACTTGATTACTAGTCATTAGGAACCCATGGCACCCTAAGAAGGTGTATGGTAGGATTAGTATAGATTTGTGGTGTTTGCAAGAGATTTGATTGAAGTAAAAACTAGTTTTGAACCTTGGAAATGGATTTCTAACAAGTTTATAAACATGCTGTCCCATTTTGGTAAAATCTGGAAAATCAGTAAACACAAATGAAACTTTGGCAAAAATTTTAGAAAATACTTTCAAAAACGAATCCGTAGGCGAAAGAACGGATTAAAAAGAGTTTTATAACGAAGAAGTTATGATTTTTGCAAGTTTATTGACGAAAACTATTTTCCGGAAAAATTCATGCTGTTGGACGTTTTTCGTCGGACAAAAAGAGAATTTAGACGTAACCCGGAGGGGTCAAGCTTTCCAAAATATATTACTACATGTTAAGACGTAACCATGGATATAAAGAACAAGTAAAACGGGCTTATAACGACAAAGATATTCACGTTTCAATATCGGCAAAAATCCTCTATAATTGGCAGTTTTTAGAAATAATAATAACACTACGTACTAAATTCTAGATTTTCTAGAAATATTAACCAAGTACCCAATTTCATAACTAATGATGTATTAGTGATTACAAGTATATTTTCATTACTACAAGGCGTTATTTCAAGGATTTCAAACCGAGAATTGCAAAACAAACATTGGTACATACGATATATATATAAGTATATATATTACAACTAGTTTATTTTTCTAATAGCCATATTTTCCTAAGTCTTGGAATATATACTTTTGATAACAACAAGTGTTTTTCAAAGAGTAGAGTGGTATAGGAAACATGTGCATGGACATTCATAACATCATTTCATGATCTAAAGTAGATCGTTCATCATTCATATTAGGTTGCGGCTAGTGTGCGCGCCTTGTTTTTCAGCTCATTACATGTTCATGGTACCATCATATTGGGTTGCGGCAGCTAATTGTTCATTGGTGTTCATTTCATTTCATCACAGTTTCATCAGTTAAGGTGAGTTTTCATAGCCCCATTTTCAATTCAACATTTTTGATTGTTTTCAAATCCCACGGGGGGAATACATTGCATCAATCATTTTAGTACGAGCCCAAGTATTCAAACATGTACATTGCTTAAGTTACCTTGCCATGTGATAAGTCCCCTGTAACATCATGAACCGTTAATTTACCGTTAAGCGAGAGTGAGTGGATAGATCTATCGAGGGTGACGCCTCCATCCGTGGTAGTGATTACCAACAGTAAGCGGATGCATGTCATGTCTTTTACATTTGAGTGTTTCGGCAGAACATTCGGGAGGGGCATAGAATTTCATCAGTCATAGCTTCGGTGTCATGAGCTTAAGGCTATTGTACTATTTTACGTGACTTTTATCTTGCACTTTTACTTGTGGTGGTCGTACATCATTACATTTTACAAACCTATGGAATTCACCAACATTCGTGTTGACGTTTTAGCAATGTATTTCAGGTTATTAAGGTAGCTCATGTGGCATGCATTTGGACCTTCATGGAGTCGCGGAGTCGACGCGTCTCATCATTATTTCATGCACTTATGTAAACGTTTGATCTAGTATGACTTGTTTTTCATAAACATGCAACACATTTTGGGGACCTCATTTTGTAAACTCTGAATTATTTCAATGATCAAATGCAGTATTTTACAAACGACACTTTAGGTCGTTCAATGTAACTGTAACTGTGGTGCTATGACAGACACCCCCAGGTATTCCATTCCGCTGCAAGTTAGGTAAATTGGGGGTGTGACAGATTGGCATCAGAGCTAAGGTTATAGCGAACTAGGATGTATCTTGGACCCTAGACTATAACCACATCATCATAGCATCTCATCATTTCATCATAAGTGCATAATCATGATACACGTTGTTTCATACATACCCTGTGTGAGTTATTTATACTCATATCCGTATATGTATATTATTTTATTGACCTGGTTCACAAGTGACATGTCTTCAGATACTCACCCTGACATCCTTTTATCGGATTCCGACATTGAAGATGCCTTGTCATCTTCCACTACCATTATACCACCAGTTGCATTTACACCACCATTAGTACTATTGATTTGCCATAGGAACAGGGTTTTCCTATCATTCAGCCCGTACATAGAATGCCTTTTGGTAGTGTATTCAGAATTAATCTTAATGGACTTATTAGGATGCTTATTGCAAGGAAGATAGTGTGTTTTCTTTCCATCACTAGTAGGGCACTTACTACTCAGGTACTATCACCACCATCAGTTACTTATTACACTATTGGCCTTCCCACAGTGTGTACTTTAGTTTTACCTTTTGGATGTCGCGAGGTAGCGCGAAAGAGGGTAGTATTCCATTCACTAGTACCATCATTGTCATTTCCTTTTCCATTCCCATTTGCTCAGACTTCAATCGTTTAGCAACATTTTAGCATTGTCTCATCAGGTATTAGGTTGATTTCGTATTTGACGAATTAGTAGACTATTACCATTCGACAAGATTCACCCACGTATCCAATACACCATTCAAGCTATTTTACTATCATATGGGGAAATTGTTTTACAGAAAAATTTCTGAAGTAAGCTATTTTATTTCCATCCTATAAATTGATTTTTCTGTCATTACACCAAGTATTTACTATTATTACGCGAAGCAATTTTCATGTTACTTGAAAGGAAACATCAGGACACCATTTTTATAACAATGCGTTGAACACCATCTAAAACTTTTGAGAAAAGTTATGATATTTTGACAAAATCCAACATCGCATCATTAGTCCTCAATTGTACATAGCCTGATCACCTATGTAAAATTCAGGAAGGATTATGCCATGAAGGAAATAATTACCTTTTCAAAGGATTGTTAATAACAATCTTCATTCGAAAGCTTTGTAAACAAAGGAACTCTTTCATAAACATCCCTTTTGCCGAACTATCCCTGGATACTTACCCCACCAGTCACTCATTCAGACATTAAGTTGGATTTTTCCCATTGACTTCCCTAGAGAGACTTTCCATATCAATTACATGCAGGATTCCTCAATACAATAAAAGCAATGAAAGGATTACATAACTACTAACCAGAACTAGAAGTATATAGAGAGAGAATTCATAACTCAACAACAAATCCTAAGATACTGCGAGACCATCTGAATCACCATCCCTGACTTAGTTGTCAAATTCTATCATTTAAAGGTACTAGCTAGACTGAGCTACAGGATTGAACTCAATATAGATGTCCGCAGGACAACATAATAGAAATAAACCAAGCTTCTAATTGAGACTGTAGAGCATTTCATTTAAACATGGCCTCATCCATACATGAACTTTCCTGCAGTAAGTTTTCACAAAGTACAATTGTTTGAATCAAGAATATCGATGTAGATTCCTTTAAGGCATTATGTCTAGAAATTTCAGATAACATCACCTTCATACCAAGCAAGGGATCAAACCAGAACATATCTCCTCATCTACATGGGAAAACAGAATAGACATTCATCGACACAACATCAAGTGATACCTTCGTCTTGCCAATTACAACGATAAACTATTTCAGGACTTAAGTTAGTCTAAATACCTATGCTTGTAGTTATGCCAGATAACCATCAATAGACATTATCCAACCTCAGGAACTAAGTGTTAGACATGTATGCATTTAAGCGAACATTTCCTATTCTACCATTTTATCCTTGTTAGTGTTTTCACTTTTAAATAAAGTTGATGCGTTTACATGAATCACCTACCTTGTGGAAAAATGATTTCTGAAATTCCTATTTTGAACAAGTACGATCCTTTTTGGTCAATCTTTAGCAACACTATTGTACAATGAGAAATATACATAGACATCAAACTTTGGTAAGCAGTCTTAATCACAACATGTTTGAAAACAGTTCCTATTTCATAACTACTGGATTTTGAATCATCAAGAAAATATTACCCAGTAAATCATTTGCTCCATTTTCTAAATTCGTTTATTCAGAAAAAGATTTCAACCAAAACTCACAATCGCGAGACAAATTTCCAGAACCACTTTCCCTACAACATCGCTTATGCATTTAGGATTTATGACTTGACAATAAAGAATATTTGGAATATGTGATGAAGGAATTAGGAGGAACATCACAAAATAATCACGAACTTCAGTAGTGGAGACCAAACCCAATAGACAAAGAAGAACATATGTCTTATCATCCATTGGAACAAAACACAAGGAATCGAATTGTTACCTATATTCTATCCCTTTCAGATAACGCCAAGTTCGAAGGACCGAACGTTGTGGAATTAGTCACAAAGGTTTATTGTACCCATTTCAGTTTTTCCTGTTAAGGAAACCGATTCAACTTGGACTTCAGGTAATCATTTCAGGATTTCCTTCAGAAACCCATTTAGATGTGAACATCACCTATCACCCTCAGAACGATGGTCAAAGCGAGAGAACAATTCAAACATAGGAAGGTATGCTCAGAGCATGAGTGATTGACCCTAGAAATGGTTGGAACAATCATTTAACATAAATCAAATTCATCTACAACAATAGTTATCACACCAACAGCGAGAAACTGGCAGAAGTTAGATTGGTACATAACACATATCATTTGGATTGGGTATCCTGAATAACAAACCATCCAGATTCAAGTGGGAGAACAAACTAAGTTAAAAGCTATGCCTTGGATTGGCATGATACAAATTGGATAACAAGAGAAGTTGAACCTTTAGCATATTGGACCATTTAAGATTCATTTTAGAATCGACCAACTAGCGTACAAACTTGAGTTCTGGCAGAATTCAGCAGTATATATTACCAGTATCACATTTAAAACATTAAGAAGCGCAGACCATCTATTGATGGGCCAAACTTGGAAAAAGCTCAACTCATTAGTTCAGTAGGCATTCATGAGATAACCAGAAATTTTCTACAAGTCAAGAATCAGTTACAAGTTCAATAAGTCGTAAACCATTAAAACTTCAAGTTCTGCAGAGTTAGCAGAAAGTTCTGCCTAGGAAAGGCATGTTATCGTTCAGAAAACTTGGAAAGTTACACCAATATACACTGGACCATTTATATTTCAGACAGGGTAGGCCTAGTGGCCGTTAGACTTGAACATTGTCAGAGAACAACATGATTACACGAACATATTTCACATTTTCAGATCCCCAGAAATGACTTTCAGATGAGTCACTCATGATTCCATTGGAAGGGATCCATCCCAAATGACAATCTCAGACCTTGTAAGAGAACCAACAGAAATCATGGACCGTGTGGTCAAACAGTTGAAACAGAGTCGAATTCCTATCGTTAGAGTTCGCTGGAATTCTCGAATATCATCACCTTTTCACATATATGTTTTCAGAAACCAACATAAACTGAACTTCGGGACGAAGTTCCTTTTAGAGGGGAAGACTGTCACAACTCACCATTTCAGGTCATTTCCCGAACTTTGGAAAAACACTATTCATCAAACACTATTCATCAAAACACTATTCATCAGTTTACTATTCATCATTTTTGGTGTCAGTTTGACATTCCGAGAAGCATTCAGAAATTTTACTATTCACAGAACACTATTCATTTCGGGAAAAGATTTCATCATTCACTTGCATTACACATTTCATCGTAAATTTAGTTTACGGGTATTCAAATTCGCGTAACCGTATTGGTTCAGGTGCGAATTCATGCATTATCAGTAATGACATTTCATACGGACTGGAGATAGTCTGCATATCATCAGTAGGTCATTTACATGTTATACCACTCTTAGGATTTTCAAATTTATATACATTTGATACATTTAACGTTTTCCTTATAATTATTTATAAATAAACATTAACACACAGTTTATACGCGACGAATATATCTAAATATTCCCACAATGGTCCCGACATATTTTTATATCCATTTTATCATCATAAAAGTTATAACATTCAATTACCCAGTATTTTGGAAATTTATTTTATTTATAACGTAAGCTTATGAATATTACGACGGTTTTCGTGAAAACTAAACAATAATCACCCGATCACTCAGTAATTGTACCCAATATATTTTTAACATATTTACAACTTTATTAAGTCCCGGTTAACTTTGTTAATATTTATTTCTAGCAAACCCGGTACCCGATTATAACTAATACTTACACTAAACTACAACTAATAATACACTACATTTTCTAAGTGATCAAAACCGACTTTGCTACTCCTTGGTACATTGAAAACCGGCCATGAGCTCACCCTAGACACCATGTGATTTATTTTTAACCTCATGCTTATGTACTAGTATTATACATTATAAACTTATACAAATATCTTCCAAAAACATTTATCACATAACATAACAATTTCCAAGAATCATAAAACTCACTTTTCTCATCTCCCCCACCCCAAAACCCACGACTTTCCCCATGATCCAAGATCAATCCATTATTTTTCAAAGTATAAAGCATCAAAGTTGTTCATTTCATCATCCTAATCAAGAATCATAACACAAAAACACAAGTAATCCAAGGTTTTTCATCATCTCACCACCTATTATTTCAAAGTGAGTATTCAAATTTATTTTCATGTTTTCATCTAATTAACGTATGTATCTTATAGTATTCATGCTTAATTTCATGCACAAACTAGCTATACCACTTTATTTTTGTATACTTTTTGATCATACAAACCCTAGAATTGGTTTTAGGTGTTCCTTTGTTAAATTAACTTGATTACTAGTCATTAGGAACCCATGGCACCCTAAGAAGGTGTATGGTAGGATTAGTATAGATTTGTGGTGTTTGCAAGAGATTTGATTGAAGTAAAAACTAGTTTTGAACCTTGGAAATGGATTTCTAACAAGTTTATAAACATGCTGTCCCATTTTGGTAAAATCTGGAAAATCAGTAAACACAAATGAAACTTTGGCAAAAATTTTAGAAAATACTTTCAAAAACGAATCCGTAGGCGAAAGAACGGATTAAAAAGAGTTTTATAACGAAGAAGTTATGATTTTTGCAAGTTTATTGACGAAAACTATTTTCCGGAAAAATTCATGCTGTTGGACGTTTTTCGTCGGACAAAAAGAGACTTTAGACGTAACCCGGAGGGGTCAAGCTTTCCAAAATATATTACTACATGTTAAGACGTAACCATGGATATAAAGAACAAGTAAAACGGGCTTATAACGACAAAGATATTCACGTTTCAATATCGGCAAAAATCCTCTATAATTGGCAGTTTTTAGAAATAATAATAACACTACGTACTAAATTCTAGATTTTCTAGAAATATTAACCAAGTACCCAATTTCATAACTAATGATGTATTAGTGATTACAAGTATATTTTCATTACTACAAGGCGTTATTTCAAGGATTTCAAACCGAGAATTGCAAAACAAACATTGGTACATACGATATATATATAAGTATATATATTACAACTAGTTTATTTTTCTAATAGCCATATTTTCCTAAGTCTTGGAATATATACTTTTGATAACAACAAGTGTTTTTCAAAGAGTAGAGTGGTATAGGAAACATGTGCATGGACATTCATAACATCATTTCATGATCTAAAGTAGATCGTTCATCATTCATATTAGGTTGCGGCTAGTGTGCGCGCCTTGTTTTTCAGCTCATTACATGTTCATGGTACCATCATATTGGGTTGCGGCAGCTAATTGTTCATTGGTGTTCATTTCATTTCATCACAGTTTCATCAGTTAAGGTGAGTTTTCATAGCCCCGTTTTCAATTCAACATTTTTGATTGTTTTCAAATCCCACGGGGGGAATACATTGCATCAATCATTTTAGTACGAGCCCAAGTATTCAAACATGTACATTGCTTAAGTTACCTTGCCATGTGATAAGTCCCCTGTAACATCATGAACCGTTAATTTACCGTTAAGCGAGAGTGAGTGGATAGATCTATCGAGGGTGACGCCTCCATCCGTGGTAGTGATTACCAACAGTAAGCGGATGCATGTCATGTCTTTTACATTTGAGTGTTTCGGCAGAACATTCGGGAGGGGCATAGAATTTCATCAGTCATAGCTTCGGTGTCATGAGCTTAAGGCTATTGTACTATTTTACGTGACTTTTATCTTGCACTTTTACTTGTGGTGGTCGTACATCATTACATTTTACAAACCTATGGAATTCACCAACATTCGTGTTGACGTTTTAGCAATGTATTTCAGGTTATTAAGGTAGCTCATGTGGCATGCATTTGGACCTTCATGGAGTCGCGGAGTCGACGCGTCTCATCATTATTTCATGCACTTATGTAAACGTTTGATCTAGTATGACTTGTTTTTCATAAACATGCAACACATTTTGGGGACCTCATTTTGTAAACTCTGAATTATTTCAATGATCAAATGCAGTATTTTACAAACGACACTTTAGGTCGTTCAATGTAACTGTAACTGTGGTGCTATGACAGACACCCCCAGGTATTCCATTCCGCTGCAAGTCAGGTAAATTGGGGGTGTGACATACTGCAGCAAAACAAACCAACCACAAACATAAATTTCAGCAGAGGTGAAACATAGAATCATTACAGGATCTTCACCGTAAAAAACAATAGCCTTTTCGTCCACAACATTCTTGATGAATTTAAACTGGAGCATCTGATTTTGTTTCAAACCCCAGTCTTTAGCAAGTTGCCTTCAAGGACCTTTAAAGTATACATGACTTTCATGGCTTAAATCCTCATGGTGCTTTTCCTGATAAAGAACAATTCGGTATTGATGAGGCTTGTGGCAAATGTAAGCATGCTTATAATTAAACAGCTTGTGCCTCTTCACAAAACCTTCAGGGATTGTCTATCAAAATATAATATCAATATAACATAAATAATGTCAATTTCATACACAATTACATTTAATATGTAATTATTTAAAACTAAAAAACAATATAAAAATAAAAACCAAAACTAACTATATTACCAATCGATAATGTTCAAAAATATAGCAATGAAATGGTTTGTAGAAAGTGTCATCTTCATCCATATGGTATTTAGCATGCTCGCTCCATTTGCAGATTTGTTCCATCCGATCATCTAATACAAAGAAAACATGTTTAACCAATCAATATTAATACCAGACAATTCCATACAAACAACCTCAACATTATTCAAAATATTTACAATAATTACCTTTATCAACAACATGTTTTGGCTGATTGGGTGCCAACACTGTTCGGCTAACAACTTCATTTGTTAATTCCCGCCCATCCTCTTTAAAGATAATCGTCCGAGCCCTACTGTTAACACGATTTGTGAACACAATCTTAACACCGAGAACCAATTCATAATGAGCAACCAAATCTACCTACCCGGGACCATGAAAAATAGAACATTCCTTGGTTGGACAACAAACCATCACCTCCTTATCTTCCCCATTCACTTTCAACAAAAAAACATCCTTTTGCATATGCGCAATAAAATCCTGGGAAGCATCTACAATAATATATGAACATATATCGATTAACTAACACACAATACTTAAAAAAAAATCAGATTACCAAACTAATATACTAACTTAAATATCCTAAACTTACAGGCGACTGCGTAGGCTCATTGCAAGCTGATGATGCTCGAATTATACATATTTTATATAGCGTTATTTGTTAAGTTTCTTTATGATTTTTAAGGACTTTCGATACTTAATTGCATGAAAATACATTTCAGGTCCAATAGACAAAGAACTTCAAGATCCAAGGCAAAGTGTACAAATCCAAGATAATCTTATGATAAAGCCTATTCCAGGTGAAAAGAGCGCCGAGCTTTTGTCTCAAGTGCGCCTGTTACGGGGTCGTATATAAATCAAGTCAATCCAATAAAGAGCGGCGATCTTAGTATTAATGTGCGCCGACCTTCAGCCTTAATAATGACCCTTTGGCGCCAAGTAAACTTCTGAAGTCCGCCGTGGTTTTGCTCCAAGATCGCCGACATTCTATGTGAAGTCCGCCGACTTTTGTATTAAGTGCGACGTGCTTCAGTGTCGGGCCACTACTCCACGCCTATAAATAGAGCCCCATTTCGTCTCAATTTCACACACCTCTCATCCCAACAACCTCTAAAGTTTTGATACTCACTCTCTCTCATAATGCATACATTGGAGTGATCAAGTGAAGTCAAAGATCCTTTTAAGCGTTGAAGTACTTCTTAGATATTATTGTGGTGATCGCTAGTGACGATAGCTTCTTCATTACATTAATTCAGAAGCATGTTGATCATTTCAAACGTTATTATCACTGTAAGCTTGTTTTTTAAAGCCATGTTAGGCTAAACTTATTATGGTTGCTTGGATATCTTAATATAATAAAGTGATTGGTTATGGTTATGATCTTTTGTTGATTTCTTGTTTATGTTAAGCTCCTATTGTGTTCTAAACTTATCACCATTGTTTATCTCTTTGATTATAATTGTAATTGAAAAAGGATCGAAAGATTCAATTAGTACTTTATGGTTTTTAACATATGTCTATATATGTTGATCAATTGAAGGAGAAATCGCTTTTGTATTGATATAAACAATAGAGTTTTAAACATTGCAACTAGTTCTTCTACTTGTTAATGCTTGTTTAAGGATTGGTAAACATAAATCTTAAATCATCATTGTTAACTGATGAAACGTTATTTTGATGAAAACAACTACTCATTTGTTGAACTTACTACACCTCAGAGATCATCATCATAAGCCATCACTAAGTTATAGAAACTATTCAAGTAAACCATATTTATCTCATACTTGAATTTCATAGTACCATTTGCATAAGTTTTCTAAATCACTTTTGATTAGTTAAATTGATACTTAAGAGTAATCTCTGTCCACGTGGAACGACCTGGTCTTACCAAAACTCTTTACTATAAACGAGGGTTATACTTTTACCAGTATGTTTTGAATTAAGAGAATCGGTGAAATTAGTTATTATAAATTTAAAGCATTCGAAACGCATCAAAGTTTTTGGCGCCACTGCCGGGGACTAGTAATTGCTCTTTTTATTAATTGTTTGATCATATTAGTTGAATTTAGATGAAATTTCTGTGTTATATTTTGAATATCATCTGTTCTGTACCAAATAACCGCCGGTTTTCAACTGAAACCGCCGTTCTTTCATCCCGCTCACGGCGATCTTTTTCCGAAAAGCGCCGCTTTTCTTGGTAACGAAATATTTTCCCAAAAAATTCAAAAATTAAAAAAATTTAAAATTTTTACCAGAAAACCGCTGTGCTTTTACTTAAGTACGCCGAACATAAACTCTCAGAAGACTAATCCATCCGAGTTAACTTCTCTATTATCCCTTTGCAACTTTGTTTTGGATGGTCACACGATCTTCCAACAAATAACTTGCAAGTCCTTTACCTGAACTTCAAAGAACAATAAATCAAAGACGTAGACGAAACGAAAGAGTCCCAATATCACAAAAAGATTTAAGACCGGAAACTCGTAAAGAGATAGTTCCATCTATTGACAATATTTCTCTTTATCGATTCTTTATCAATTTCATCCATCTTCATGATCCAATGGATGAAATCGAAAATGAACCAATGTGGGCCAATGAGTGAACCGTTGCTCTTACTCCTGGTCCCGCTATAACTTTACCCAACACTGCTAATGAGTTTGCCATCAAAGGAAACCATCTTACCCTTGTCAAAGGAAATCAACGATAGTAGAAACAAAACTGATCCACACACACAGATTCATGAGTTCCTTGGAATTTTTGAAATGTTTAGATATGGAGAAAACAAAAATGAAGACGTCCGGCTCATGATGTTTCCATTAACCCTAACCGGAGAATCAAAAACCTGGTTAGATGAACTTGATGATGGAACCATAGCAACATGGGATGAACTTCGCACCGCCTTTATAAGTCGATTCTTTCCACCAGCTTTATTCGACCGACTTCTCGGTGAAATACGTGCTTTTTCTCAACAAGATCGAGAAACTTTAACCGAGGCATGGTTACGAATGAAAGAAATACTCAGGAATTGTCATGGACATGGCCTAAGTAAAGGAAATATAATCAAAATCTTTTACCATGGACTTGACGAGAGTACTCAAGAAGCTCTAAACGCTGCTGCAGGAGGAATTTTCCTGTACATAACTCCTAATCATTCCTACTAATTACTCGAAGACAAAGTCTTACTCAAACATGATTGGGCCAAAAACCAAAAACCCAAAACCACTCTTCGCAAAACTGTTGCTTTCGCCGATGAAGGTAGTAGTATTTCTGACACTGACAAAATTATGGGTCGAATGGATGCCATGAAAATCAAAATGGATGCTCAGTATAAAGAAATGAAAGAGATACGTGAATCTTGCAACAATGGTGGTGAAAATCAATCAACCGTAAATTGCAATGATGATGACACACCTATGTCTGGAGAAGAGGAAGCCAAATTCATGCAAACATTCACTCGTCTCATTTTTACAATGATTATCATAATAGAGATAATGACAAATGGAGTTCTAACGATACACCTGATTATAATCGTAATCAACCTCGATCATATTCGGAAGAAAAAACCGACATTCAAAAGCAATTAAGTGAATTCATTAAGTCACAACAATCCACGAACACGTTTGTTAGAAACACTTTCAATGATCTCAAAGACAGACTTGAATCCACCACAAGAAACCATCAAGCCTCTATCCAAAATCTGGAAGAAAAATTCGATAGACTTTCCAAAAAACAAGCCAATAGACCACCTGGATCCCTTCCAAGCAATACTACACCTAACCTACGAGGTAGTACTTCTAAACCATATCAACTACCACCAGCTCGTCATGAGCATGTGAATGCCATAACAACTAGACATGGTACTTCTTATGAACCACCTCCTAATCCTAGTCAAACAAAACCTGCTGTTGAACTTGACAGTGAGGAAGAGGACGAACCATCACCTCAAAAAAAATCCAAAACAAAAGAAACACCTGTTCTAAGACCATATAAACAAAAAATTCCATACCCTCAACGTCTTAGAAAATATAAAATGGAAGCTCAATATGGAAAGTTCCTAGACATGATTCGTGTTGTTCGAATAAATGTTCCATTAGTAGATGTTATTGTCGGAATGCCAAATTATGGTAAATTTCTTAAAGAACTTGTAAGTAATAAAAACAAACTCGAACAAATATCTGCAGCCTTTCTAAGCAATGAATCTTCAGCAATAATCCACAATAAAGTTCCACCAAAATTAGGAGATCCCAAAAGTTTTCTAATTCTGTGTAATTTTGGTAAAACATTCTCTTGCAATGCTTTGGCCGATCTTGGTTCAAGTTTCAATCTCATGCCATACTCTCTCTATCCCAAACTTTCTCTAGAAACCCTAAAGCCTACTAGAATGAGTGTTTGATTAGCTGATCGATCTTTTCAATATCCTGTTGGGATAGCAGAAAATATGCTAGTCGAAGTTAGTAAATTCACATTTCCCGTAGATTTCGTTATCTTAGAAATGGAGGAAGACAGCAAAGTTCCTTTAATTTTAGGAAGACCATTCCTACATACAGCTGATGCAATAATTAGAGTCAAACAAAGAAAACTAAATCTTGGAGTCGGAGAAGATAGAATATCCTTTTCAATCGATTCAGCCATGAAACATTCTTATTCTAACGATGACATTTGTTTTTGATGAGGCGAAAAATGAACCACTTTTAGGGGGTCATTTAAGCCCGGAATTGAATTTATTTGATCAAATATTGCCCTAAATCGTTCCTTTTGTGATTTTAGGTACTTTGGGAGTGAAATCTGGAAAAGGAAGCAATTCGGACATTTTTGGAGCATAAAAGTGAAGAAAATGCCAAAGTCTTAATTTTCCATGCAGGGAACAGTAGGTGACGGCGTCAAGAGTAACTCCCTGACGGCATCAAGAGCAAAATTCCATGACGATCCAGTACAGATTTGACGGCGTCACGAAGTAGGGCGTCAAGAGTAAAAGTCATGACGGCCTGGAAATGATTATCACATGACGGCGTCAAATGTAGATCAAGGCAGTCCGAGAAGAGTTTTGGCGGCGAGGCGACGGCGTCACAAGTTTATTCTTGACGCCGTCAGACCCCTTTTCCTATATATAGTTTTCTAATTTTCACATTAAAAAGAGAGAAGTTTTGGAGAAACCCTAAGTACGAACTTGGTGCGAATTTTACAGGTTTTTCAAGGGTTCCAAGCCCTTGATACCTTTCATGTGTAATTGAGATAAGTGTTCTTTTAATTCAATCAATATGTCTATGTGTTGGTTGTCTATATCTTGTTCTTGTCTTAATTCCATCATGCTAGGCTAGATCTATCTTGTGTTTGCTTGGATCTAATGAAACCTAGATGTTAATTATGTGTTGATTACTTGTTTATATTTGTCTTGGATGAATGATTTATATGTTAGGCTTAAGAAAACTGGCAGATCTCCAATTGGTAACATGCTTGAACGTCTTAAGAAACATGAACCGATGTGCACTAGGTCTTTATTGGTTGTATTTAATGCATGAGCCACTGTTTATAATCCCTATGGTTGTGCTGGGCATGGTATTAGGAGGAGATAAGAGCTCATAGAATTGGGGAGTTAAGTGCGCCACCCCATGAATGGTATTAAGGAATACGATCCGTCATCCATGCAATTATAACAAGTAATTAACGTGTAAAAGATGTCTAGGGAGTAGTGAAATATAAGTAAACACATTTTCTCCACTTATTGCTCACAACTTTAGTATAATTTAGTTATTTTCATTTCTAGTATTTTATTTTGATTGCATCTTTAGTATTGGGTTAGTTGATTAGCAACTAATTCCGCCCAAATCCTTCAAACCCGAGATTTTTACTTGCTTTCTAAAAAAATATAAAATACAAAAATAATCATCCCTCACCTTTAGAACTAGTATTTAGGTTTTCTAATCCTAGCGACACTATTCCCAAGCTGAACGATCAATCCCACGGTACTTGTCACTATACTATACTACAACGATCAGGTACACTGCCTGGTGGGGGTTGTAAGCTTCTCAAGATCCCTTGAGAGGTAAAGCCTGGTGCGATTCCCACGTATCAGTTTTAGCATAGATGTTATTGACGAAATTCTCGAGGAGGATTTTGACAACTTGCTAAATGAAGGAATTGAAATTCTTCACTCTATTCGTGGAACAATTCTTGAAGAAAAACTCTATGCTGAGTTTGAAGAATTTATTGCCATGAATGTTGAGGAAATTGAAACCGATGATGACGAAGATATCATTTTTGAACAAATCACTTTCAATACGAAATACAAAATTCGGAAATCCCTCAAAGAACCACCAACTAATCTCGAACTTAAACCTCTTCCTAAACATCTCGAGTATGCCTTTTTAGAAGAAAAATCATTACTCCCTGTGATTATATCCTCCGAACTTTCAGAAAAGAATAAAGCAGACTTACTCACTGTTCTTAAAAATCACAAACGAGCTTTTGCTTGGAATACTTCAGATATTCCTGGAATATGTCCCTCATTTTGCAAACACAAAATACAAATATTGGATGATAAGAAACCAGTTGTCTAGAAACAAAGAAGGTTAAATCCTAATATGCAAGAAGTAGTGAAAAAGGAAGTAACTAAACTCTTCGACGCAGGAATTATTTATCCCATCGCTGATAGCTCATGGGTAAGCCCTATTCATTTTGTACCAAAAAAAGCTGGTGTCACCATGGTCAAAAATGAAAATGATGAGTTAGTTCCCACCAGAACAATCACTGGTTGGAGAGTTTGTATTGATTACCGAAAACTCAACGAGGCTACAACCAAAGATCACTTTCCCTTACCCTTTATGGATCAAATGCTAGAAAGACTGGTAGGAAATGAATATTTTTGTTTTCTCGATGGTTTTTCTAGATACTTTCAAATTCCTATCAATCCTCTTGATCAAGAAAGAAACAACATTCACATGTCCTTTTGGAACATATGCTTACAGACGAAGGCCTTTTGGTTTATGTAATGCACCTGCTACATTCCAAAGATGCATGATTGCAATATTTCATGACATGATTAAAGAATCTATGGAAGATTTCATGGACGATTTCTCTGTTTTCGAAAATTCATTCAAAAGTTGTTTGGTCAACTTAAGTAAAATGCTTAAAAGATGTGAAGAAACTAACTTAGTTCTCAATTGGGAAAAATGCCACTTCATGGTTAAAGAAGGAATTGTGCTCGGACATAAAGTGTCTGGAGCAGTATTAGAAGTTGACAAAGCAAAAATCGAAGTCATAACAAAACTACCACCCCCCACTAATATCAAAGGTATTAGAAGCTTTCTTGGACATGCTGGTTTTTATCGTAGATTCATAAAAGGTTTCTCCAAAATAACTAAACATTTAACTAAGCTATGTCCTGATGGGATCATAAGAAGAAGTGTGGCAGGACCTGAAACCCGATCCATTCTAGATGCATGCCATCATGGACCAACTGGAGGACATTATGGACCGTCCATCAGAGCCAGAAAAGTCCTAGAATCTGGTTTCTATTAGCCCACAATATTCATAGAAGCTCATACTTTAGTTCGCCTTTGTGATGCATGTCAAAAAACCAGAAATATATCAAAACGAGATGGAATGCCTTTAAAATATATACAAGTATGTGAGATATTTGACATATGGGGTATAGATTTCATGGGTCCTTTTCCAAAATCACATAAGTTTAAATACATACTGGTAGCGATTGATTATGTCTCAAAATGGGCAGAAGCCCAAGCTCTTCAAACTAATGATGCAAAAGTCGTTATAACATTCCTTAAAAAACTCTTTTGTCACTTCAGAGTTCCAAAAGCTTTAATTAGCGATAGAGGAACACATTCCTGTAATCATATGATGGAAAAAGCCATGAAGAAATATGGTGTAAACCATCGTTTCTCTACCTCATACCACCCTCAAACTAGTGGTCAAGTGGAAAACACAAACAGAGCGTTAAAAAGAATTTTGCAAAAGACTATAAAAGGAAATCCTGCTCTTTGGTCTAGAAAACTAGATGACGCTCTGTGGGCTTTCCGCACAGCGTACAAAACACCCACTGGAACTACACCTTATACACTAATCTATGGAAAAGCTTGCCATTTGCCGCTCGAATTAGACCATCGTGTATATTGGGCACTTAAGAATTGTAACACCGATATAATTGCCGCTGCAGAAAAATGAATGTTTCAACTTCATGAGTTAGAGGAATTTCGTTCACACGCTTATGAAAATTCTATACTATACAAAGAAAGAACAAAAATTTGGCACGATCGAAAACTTAAAATCCGTAAAGAATTCAACAAAGGAGACAAAGGACTACTATTTCATTCAAAATATAAATTCAAACAACCAAAATTAAAATTCCGTTGGCTTGGACCATATATGGTAAAACACCAATATCCATCCGGATATGTGGAATTATACGGGAAAGATAATAAAACTTTTATTGTCAATGGTCACATACTTAAATTATATCATGAAGAAGAAAGTTACAATGATCGAAGGACAGAACTAACTCCCTTCTTCCCTGAAACTTAAAATTACACGTCCTTGTGAGTCTAGCTTACTCTTTGAAAAACAATCGCTTCTCGGGAGGCAACCCGTGTAGAGACATTTTTACCTTTGTGGTTAAAAAAATTAATAAATAAAAAATTCAAAAATATTTGTGTGTGTTTGTTTATTTTGCAGGTTTAATGAGAATATATGGATGCTTGCTGAGGAATCTCTTATATCAATTTCCATCGATAGCCCTGGGAAGTTTTGATCTCTTTTCTCGATTATCCTATTTTTATATTTTTAAGTTTTTCACATTAGGGACAATGTTCAACTTAAGTGTGGAGGGAATGCAAATAGAATAATCAAGCGTATTCTACCTTATTGCTTGTCCTATTTAATTAAGAAATTTTTTAAATGCATAGTATTTCAATACATATCTAAAACAAGTACAATCCCCACTAAACTGTGATAATATTCATAGCCTTTATATGAAGTGTATAGCATTTTTTTCACTTCCTGTTTCATTATAAATGAGTGTGTCGGTAATTCATTTTAACTCTAGAACTTGTGCATGTATATCGTTTACTAAATCGCAGTGAGCTTAATTTATAGACGAATATAGATGACGAAAAGGCAAAATATCCGACAAAAACAATCCTTGTCTCATATCTCAATTATCCTTATACACCAAAAATCACCCGGAAATAAATAAAAAGTTATCAAAGCATTTCTGCTATAATCCTTCGATTTGCTAGCCGCTAGTAAAGATAAAGAAAAAATGATGAATAAAGGCAAGAAAAATACATGCCTAGGAAAAAATAAAATAAAGTGAAAAATATGATATTGGCTAGCGATAGTGTAAATCATTATGGTTGTTATATCTCCAAAAAACAAAACACCCAAATTATTCCCTATCTCTAAAACAAAATAAGCCTTATTTTGCCTTCCTTTGATATATTTGTCTGGTGCTCATGCCGCAACGGTTATGTTTACGTATCTTGTACAAGCCTATGGTAGTTTTTTTGATTTATATCTGTGCAAATTGAGTGTTCCCACATAATCACCCTACTGAGCGAAATTGTGTGAATTTAAATAAATCCTATGTGAGGTGATCTATTATGTATTGATGCTATTTATATGAAATATCTTTGTCTCTAACCACAAAAAAAAAAAAAAAAAAAAAAAAAAAAAAAAAAAAAAAAAAAAGTCCTTCTAGAATCTAACTTTAAAAAAATCTTTAATCTGTTTTGTCGCTTACATTGATTGAGGGCAAGCAATAGCCAAGTGTGGAGGGATTTGATGACGCTCGAATTATACATATTTTATATACCGTTATTTATTAGGTTTCTATATGATTTATAAGGACTTTCGATACTTAATTGCATGAAAATACATTTCAGGTCTAATAGACAAAGAACTTCAAGATCCAAGGCAAAGTGTACAAATCCAAGATAAGCTTATGATAAAGCCTATTCCAAGTGAAAAGAGCGCCGAGCTTTTGTCTCAAGTGCGCCAGTTACGGGGTCGTATATAAATCAAGTCAATCAAATAAAAAGCGGCGATCTTAGTATTAATGTGCGCCGACCTTCAGCCTTAATAATGACCCTTTGGCGCCAAGTAAACTTCTGAAGTCCGCTGTGGTTTTGCTCCAAGATCGACGGCATTTATGTGAAGTCCGCCGACTTTTGTATTATGTGCGACGTGCTTCAGTGCCTGGTCACTTCTCAACGCCTATAAATAGAGCCCCATTTCGTCTCAATTTCACACACCTCTCATCCCAACAACCTCTAAAGTTCTGAGGCTCACTCTCTCTCATAATCCAATCATTGGAGTTATCAAGTGAAGTCAAAGAACCTTTAAAGCGTTGAAATACTTCATAGATATTATTGTGGAGATCGCTAGTGACGGTAGCTTCTTCATTACATTAAATCAGAAGCATGTTGATCATTTCAAACGTTATTATCACTGTAAGCTTGTTTGTTAAAGCCATGTTAGGCTAAACTTATTATGGTTGCTTGGATATGTTATTATAATAAAGTGATTGGTTGTGGTTATGATGTTTTGTTGATTTCTTTTTTATGTTAAGCTCCTGTCGTGTTCTAAACTTATCACCATTGTTTATCTGTTTGATTATAATTGCTAATTGGAAAAGGATCGAAAGATTCAATCAGTACTTATCACCATTGTTTATCTGTTTTAACATATGTCTATATATGTTGATCAATTGAAGGAGAAATCGCTTTTGAATTGATATAAACAATAGAGTTTTAAACATTGCAACTAATTCTTCTACTTGTTAACGCTAGTTTAAGGATTGGTAAACATAAATCTTGAATCATCATTGTTAACTGATGAAACGTTATTTTGACGAAAACAACTACTCATTTGTTGAACTTACTACACCTCAGAGATCATCATCATAAACCATCACTAAGTTATAGAAACTATCCAAGTAAACCATATTATCTCATACTTGAATTTCGTAGTACCATTTGCATAAGTTTTCTAAATCACTTTTGATTAGTTAAATTGATACTTAAGAGTAATCTCAGTCCCTGTGGAATGACCTGGTCTTACCAAAACTCTTTACTATAAATGAGGGTTATACATTTACCCGTGTGTTTTGAATTAAGATAATCGATGAAATTAGTTATTATAAATTTAAAGTTTTCGAAACGCATCACCAGTAAATCCCAACTACCTCGATGAACCCAATTCTACATTAGGATTCTGGTAACCACCGCTTCCAACACCTTCACTGTTGTAACAGGTAACATAGAATGTATCGGCACTTTCGTGAATAAAATGAAAGTAAGCAATGTTTACATAACCACTCTTCTCAACAAACGTCCTCCATTCATCACTATAAAGCTGCCACTGTCCACCGGACAAACGTTCCATCCACACCTTAAATTTCAAACGCTTATTATTCATCAAATACACCCAGTTTTGGCCATTGTAATACACTTCGTGAAACCACACAGGTAGAGTCTACATAAGATTTAAACAAATAATATAGAACTATCCCAAAACAAAAACACCACAAAAAACAAACACATGCAAAAAAAAATAATAAATACCAAAAACAACACTCATCAATATAATTTTAAAATTATATGACCATCAAACCTAAAATCCATACCTGCCTTCTTGTTGTGTAAAAGAAATAATCGGCCTTAATTATAAACTGCGACGCCATATTCCTAACAAACAAACAAACTGGTCTAATGAACAAATACTTATAAAAAACACTTCTACTTAATCCAACAATGTCAAAAATTAGGTCGAATAAAAAAATATCAAACATAACATCTTATAGAGACCAAAATAGATGTAACAAATATCAAAATTCAATATACACATCTCAACATATTTCTTTGATAACAAATAAAAATAAGTTTTCATAATGGAAAAGGAACAATTACCAGCGTTAATATATACTATCTATAATGGAAAAATGGTCAATCTTGAAAAAATGGTCAATCTTGAAAAGTGGAAATCTTGAAAAATTTTTATTAAAGGAAATTATGAAATGTAATTAATGCGACGCCATATTCCTAACAAACAAACAAACTGGTCTAATGAACAAATACTTATAAAAAACACTTCTACTTAATCCAACAATGTCAAAAATTAGGTCGAATAAAAAAATATCAAACATAACATCTTATAGAGACCAAAATAGATGTAACAAATATCAAAATTCAATATACACATCTCAACATATTTCTTTGATAACAAATAAAAATAAGTTTTCATAATGGAAAAGGAACAATTACCAGCGTTAATATATACTATCTATAATGGAAAAATAGTCAATCTTGAAAAAATTGTCAATCTTGAAAAGTGAAAATCTTTAAAAATTTTTATTAAAGGAAATTATAAAATGTAATTAATACTCTTATTAAAACACTCCATTACTTAAAAGTACAATGATTTATTCACATTATACAACCAATTAAAAACATATCTACCAAATTAAATACAACCAATTAATACAAATCACGAACCGGGTTGACCCGGGACTCTTCAAACCCGACGGGTTTAACCGGTTTAATTTGACCCGTTTTCGACCCAACCTAGCAAGTTTTCGACCGGAATGGTTCAACCGGTTAAACCACCCGGGTCGAACCGAGTTTCAAAATATTATGTTTAATTCCCAAATCTCCAAACTTTTATTATTTTTCGTTAATAACCTATTAACTTTTTTTTATGAATAAACTATTTGTCGCTATAAAATCCCGTTGCTATAAACTTTTTATGAATAAACTATTTGCCGCATTTAAAAAAATGACATGTTATTAAACGAATTGCAAAAAAATAACATGTCATTTTTTAAAGGCGATATTGTCTAAAAGAAAGCCTGATTCTAAATCATATATGCAAAATTTTTTAGGAAATGCCATAAGTCAAATACTATCTGCACTACTCACTAATCTTATTGGTATAAAAATGTTGTTGACCATGTCTTCCAGGATGTGGTAACACGTGCTTCATCAATACCCATTGCAACAACTTATAATACAACACCCCCTTCTGATTCTGTGAAACAACCATGAGTTTCATCTTCTCGATTAGCTAAAAGAGAACTTTCCACACATCATTTTTATTGTTTTATGTTTTATGTATAAACGTTACATAAAATACTTAACCATAATATCACACCTATAACTATTTGCCGCTAGAAAATCCGTTGTTATGCACGGGTACTCGTCTAGTATGTATTATGTAAAAAACTGCAAAAAAAAAATTAAGCCAAAAAACAAAGTCAATGAAGATCCAAACTCTCGTCTTTAACTCTTCACATTCATTAACGGCTTCTTAAGCTAGATTGATTAATTAAAAATAGTTAGCGGCTTCATTAACGCCTTAATATGCTACACCAAAATAGTTAACATCTTATAGAGACAAAGATAGATGTAACAAGTTTCAACATTCAACATACACATCACAATCACAAACTTATAACGCATAACACCAACAACTCGAATAAATTATATAAATCAGCAATTAACAATTTTAAATACTCAACAACAATCATCTTATAACTCATAAACAGAACCATAAATCACGAAAATCTAATTATATGTAAATCACACTATAATGATATAATCTATAACAAAATCACATAATTTGTAAACAACGTGGGGTTTTATTTACTAATCACAAAAACAACCATGGAATACCAAAATCTAATAACAAAATGTACTCCGCATCAAAATCATACAATGCCAATAAACAAAATTGTTGTTTTTAACAAAAATTAAATAAACAACCATGCAACATCACAATCATACTCATCTACATATAACATTATCAAAAACATTTCCTGATCGAAAAAAACTATGAAAAATCGCTTCACTATATGTATAAAAATATCTCTACAAATATAAATCGATAACCAAGACTATTAAAAAAATATAATAATAAAAAAAAATAACCTTACGCTGATGAAACTAATAATGCTTTAGGGAGAGAGTGTTTGAGAAGATACTGTTAATGCGTGTGAAAGTGGATGGTCGGGTGAGATCAAATCTATTAAGTGTCAACATTATTTTACACACATCACAATTCTCAAGTTGGCTCATGCAATCTTTTATATAATAATAAAATAATTACATTATTTCGGAGGTTTTTTGACAAAACAATCTTAGTGAAAAAAAAAAATTGGGCCAATAGGAAAGCTTGATTTTGACACATAAGCGAAATCGAGCAATATGATTGGCCAATAAAAAGTCAAAATTGAATTGATTTTTGTCAAACTTTAATAAATTTTTTGGAGAATTTTTGATTGAGGAAAAATAACACATAAAAATATAGGTGTCAAATTTATTAAAATAAAAACTTAAAAAAAGAGGAGGTAATTAATAAAATATTAGTGGTTGAATTAATATATTATATAGAGTTAAGTGTAAAATTATAAATCTTCATGTTTTTTGATAACTTTAGATAATAAACAAATAACCCCATACACTTTATACCCCCTACACTTGTATAATATGAACTTTGTTTACAATTACATAAGTATTATTATTTGTTTGAGACTTCCATCCATTAAACTTACAAAATTTTATAAATGTACGAATTAGTTTTAATATAAGTTAAATACTTTTAAAATAAATATTAGTTTTAAACTTTCATCTATTAAAATATCTTTTTACTATGTATGTTAAATATAAATAAGAACTCATGTTATCCTATTTAAAAGTTTAATTTATACATACACGGGTTTGAGTATTAAATACAGTTAAATTATTATTAACAGTAATATAAATATCAAATGGTAACTACGAGTTACAGTAATATAAAAAGAAATATACGCAACTATACTTATAACGACTCATGTAATTATTAATTAAAGTTTATATACGGATATCCGTAAAAACATTTTTAAAAAACTTCATCAACGCTCATTATGTGCTACTAAACTCGCACATTTTGTACAACATGATATCAATAGTTAAAGTTAAACAACAACATCAACATCAACATTAACATCTATGTCACATAAACAAAGTTAAATCTTTCATCCAATAAAATTTTTATAAAATATTAATTAATATTAATAAATAATGAAAAACTCATGCATACTTATTAGTTGTACTTATATCATAATTTTCACATGTAAATTCTTATATATCTATATAGTAAATAAAAATTTTAAAATAAATTTCATTTATGTGTAAACCCATGTGATCAAAGAACTTTTGGCCCAAAAACATTATAAAGAGATACGCTCAAGAATCCAATACAAGGTCGATGCCACTGTTATATTTACAATTTCTACTAACTATTTTTCTTACTTTCGCACATGCTGATGCTGTAACTTTTTAAAATATACATAAGATTTTTTGTTTTTAAACGATATTATATATATAATTAATTTTTTTTGAAAAAACCCCGTGCGTGCACGGGTATCAGTGATTATTGTAAGAACTTATTAATACTAGTTAAATATATATACTTCTAATATAATGTAGTCATTGTGTAAAAAACCGTGATAGTAGAACCATAAATCAGAAAGACAATTAAAAAAATAATGTCTTATGTGTTTGTATTTTGCACCAAAATACAAAAATATGTAGTCATTCAAAAGTTGAAATTCAAACTCTATAATGTATAAAGGTAACGATTGCCTATAAACAAAATACAACACTATAGTTAATTAATTAACATGTATTTGAAGTGTATACCATATATACAATACAACGACTTAAACTAAATATTGCAACAAATTGTCTTTAAAATGCAACACTTGCATTTAATACCGAAATATACGAAAAAATAGATACAATTTTTAAAATATCATCCTTAAATATTAATTAATATTGGCAAATACCATAAACATAAAATAAAACCCATAAATGTCCCATACTAAACAACAACAAAAAAACAAAAATAATACAATATTTAACATAAACAATAACCGTAAAAGATCAATATATATACATATATATATATATATATATATATATATATATATATATATATATATATATATATATATATATATATATATATATATATATATTAAATATATAATAAACGTGTTCTTCATTTATACGTGTGTGCCGCGATAGGCTCACGTTTTCCCGGCCGTATAGTTACCGATTTGACTTGAAGAAAACTAATAGTAATAACTTTTCATTTCTAGTAATCAATATGCATACCTCTCCATAGTTATAGTTGTGGCCTAAACCAGTTGTTAACACCCAACAAAAATGACGACCCACAAGAAAATAATAAAAATCCTAAGGTTTTCACCGTCTTTGTTGTATGGTAGTTTTTTAACTTTTCAATTTTGTGTTAAGGGTAGTTTTGTCTTTTAGAAATTTATAAGGGTATTTTTGACATTTAATATATATTTGGCTGGATTTGACACATATGTGAACAAAATAATACTTCAACGGCCTTCATTTTGTCTTATGTGCGCAAGTTGTGAAGCACACATGTGACACGGTTGTTGCCACTTGACACTAACTATAACTTAATTGACGTGTGGAATTTTACATATTGATCGAAATCGTAGGCCTCAACCTTAGATACACTATAAACAAGGTGTGGTATGTTATTTGTATGGCTTAGATAAATTGGAGTAATCAAACAGAATACATTTTCAGTGACTTTTTCTTTCATGTAGTATGTTGTTTGTATGCCTTAAGGTTGGGCTGAACCACGCTCATAATTTGGAGTAATCAAACAAGGTTTGGTATGTTGTTTGTATGGCTTAGATAAATTGGAGTAATCAAACAAGGTGTGGTATGTTGTTTGTATGCCTTAAGGTTGGGCCGAACCACTCTCATAAGACTTGTGACATTTTTCTAACAACCGAAAATGAATACAGAAACTCGTTCATGTTTGTTCGTTTTTGGCTAAACTTGAACTGATGAACACATGAAGCCTTGTTCTTGTGAATGTTCATTACAACTCTTATACACGTTTCATTCAACCAATTTCATAGCATATACACCAGATTATCATTGAATTGCTAAAAAGCCGAGCAGGTGATCTTCATATTCTCGTGATAATAAACTTTTTTTAATGCATATTGGAGCAAGTCAGGTAAATGTGAATCATACAGGACTCCGATTCTCCCCTCACAACTTTCTCTCTCCTCTAAATAATCTCCCGCCATTTTTACACCATTAAAATCCTTATTTTTTCTTCTTTATTGGCTCAATTAAAACGTAATTCAAAAATCTAAACCGCTCATTCGATTCAGTTTTTCATTCTACACATTCATTCTGATACTGGTTTTGCTGATTTTAATCGAGTAATTGGAAATTGGTGTTTTGGCACCAAATTTCAATTCAAACTGTTCTTGTTTGAATTTAGCATTTTAATGTGTTTTGTTGATTAGTATACAGATTTCATCATGTCAAATAAAAAGAAAATTCAAAAAGACAAATTACGATTCCATTGAGGTATAGTGATCATGTTGTACGGAATTTGAGTCAAAACGAAGTGGTGTAGATACTAAGAAGATTTCAGAAGAAATTAGGGATTCTAAGGGTGGAGAAAAGAGTATGGAAAATGTTCTGAATAAGGCTTTGTGGAAAGAAAAGGTGGTTAGAGAAGATATGGGGAATGATGAATGTGATGTTCATGATTTGAGTGACTGTTATGATGGTTATGATAATGCTCAGGCAAATAAGGAATCTGTCGATGTTTGGGCGGCCTTAATGAAAAAAGTTTCACATGCGGGTGGCCTCCACATACTTTATCATTTTTTTTTTTTTTTCATTTTCCTTCGAATTGTATTATGTGTGCAAGTTGTGAAACACACATGTGAGACGGTCGTTTCCACTTGTCATTGACTATAACTTAATTGACGTGTGGAATTTTACATATTGATCGAAATCGTAGGCCTCAACCTTAAATACACTAAGAACAAGGTGTGGTATGTTGTTTGTATGGCTTAGATAAATTGGAGTAATTAAAGCTAAAACGAGTAATATCGATGCGCGAGGACACAAATCTGGGTGATCAGATTGCTCTAACAGCTGGCTAGGTTGGGTTTTTGGCTGCCGGTCAGCCACCCCTGACCGCCGGCTAGGTGACTTTCAGATAACCAAAAAAAAAAAAGGAAAATAAAAATCTCGAGTTTGGTTTGGGGCGTTTGAATTGTTTTCTTATCTCTTAAACCATTCAACAAAGTCAACCTAGAAGCTCATTTGCAAATGTTAAGCAACTTTCAAATATCTATGAAATTTTCACAAATATGTTAATGAATAACTATGAATAACGCTAATGAAAAATAATCCAAACCAAAAAAATCAAATAATTTTGAATACATCTTTGGCTTTCTCAGCAAGCTTTTAGATTGACTTACCAAGTGAATAATTCATAGTAGATTTTGTTTCAATTGTATTTGCAATAACAGACCAAAATTCAATACATTACGAAAATGGACCTTCCGGTGCACCATTGGAGAGCGTCCGCTGCACACATTCGGGTACGACTGTGCGTCAGGTGTTGTTTTGTCTTATTTCTCCAAAATCAAAGTTGTAAATCTCTTTCTCCCGGTTTCATTTTGAATCATCAAAATCGGAGTTCTGACCAAAACAATACTCCGTACAACATATGTAGACTTAGATATATTGTTTTAGCCAACAGTTCTTCCCACAAACCAATACGGTACAAATAGTCCCGTTTTTAAAACTCATCCTCGTGGGCGGCGCATGACACCGTCCCCCCTCCCCCTTGCGTCCTGTATTCCATTTACGTAGACCTTTTTTTATGCAGCCCTTTTCGTTAAATACGGTACAAATAGTCCATTTTTGTAAGTTTCCCATTAGAATATACACCTTCATCGAGTTGATTGAGGAAGACACTTTTTCTACTTTTTAATGATGGATATGAGTAACCTTCTCACCTACAAGCAGTGTTCCTCCTTAAATTCGAACACGGGTTTGTTCAACATTGTGAATACATTTTACTCTTTGTGTATACGTAATTAGAATTATTGGATTAATCAATCATACAAATATACAATGAAGAAATCCATAACATGTCACATTGGACCTCATGTCATGGACAATTTGTGGGACAGCTTTTGAAAATTACTCCGTGGAAACGACGCGTTGCTTTGATTGGTATTCTTGAGTCTTGACATTATTCCACTGCGGAAGTAGTACATATATGGTTTGATATCAAAGGCAAATTACACAAACTGATCTCATGGCATCAATTCTTCTACTGCTCTCCATCCTCATTTTAAAGCTTCTCATATACACAGGTTTCCCTCAATCTCTACGACACGATAGATTTTGAACTTTTTTCTGAAATTTGTATCTTTTCTTATCTTTGTTTCTTTAGTTACTAGCAGGGTACCCGCGCGATGCACGGTGGGTACCCTGAAATTAAAATTTTGGTGAGCAACGTTTTCTAGCTATATGCATTTTGTGACAATAACTTTACAAATAGCGAGATTTTAAGTAAAAAAAAAAAAAAAACTATTTCATACAAAAATTGAAGGGTGCACATGCAATACTTTTAAAAATATAAAAATGATACACGGTAATATTTTGAAGATAATTAGATAAGACCAACCTCACAATTAATTTAATAAAATTTTCAGATTTAGCCCATACTAACTAAAAATTTGCAACCCAACTTTAAAAAATTCAGCAAACCCATAATTATTATCTAATGTCCAACCCAAATCCACAACAAACCCTACACCCTTTAGAATATAAGTTCTTCATTATGGAAATCTAAACACACATCGTACATTCAAGGTCCCCATCCAACCTTCTCTCCATCTAAAAAAAACTTACAGTCACCAAATATCTCATTTTCCAAAATAATACGCATATTCAATCTTTCCGACCTTATAACTCCTTAGCAAACGAACACAACACATCACATAAATCCACCCTTATATCTCCATGGCAGTCACACACCTAAATAGCTCGTTTTCCTACATATAAAAAACGTAGCATCATAATAACATTTCTTCCATCTCCATTTCACAAACGCAATATAAACCTTCTTTATTTCAACTGTAACCGAAGCACACTATGTTCGTCAAGATCTCATTAAAGAGGTCTTGGGTAGGATGTTTGTTTGTTGACCTCTTATTACTTTCAAGATCTATGATGGTTTACTCTTATACTTTTGTATTAACAAACAAATTTATGAGTATTAAAGAGAAGACATAGATTGTTCTTTCTTTGTAATTTCCAAGTCTTGATAAGGAGTAGTTATTGTGTTGTTATGACTGTGGTTCTTTATTTATTTTCATTTCATGGTTTAAGGGTGTATGTGGACAGTACGTAGGATGTTGATTGTTTGTTATGAATTTTGAATTTGTTAGATTATTGTTGACTTTAGTTGTAGAGATTTTTTACTGTTCAATCATTTAGTATAAATCTCGTTTCACCTTTTTTTTATTATTTTTTTTTCTCATTTTAAACTATTGGATTTTAGATTTATGTTTGGAAGGTTAATATTTTGTAAGCTTAATTTGATTGTACATTGCGGTAAAATGGTTGTATATTTTAGTTAGAGAGTAAATTAAATAGTGTATTAATTATATGTGTTGAATAATACTTTTTTAGTTACCTTTGTGCTCTAAATAGTTGTAAACAATGCTTGATAATTTGTATTTTTTATATAGGTGGTGTTTTAATTAGTACCATTTAATAGTATTAATGTTGTTTGATAGAATTTTGGTCTTAAAATGACACCATGCTTGTTTTTGTTGTATAATATGCTTACTTTGTTGTAATTATGAAAATTGGATGAATTAAAGTGTTGTAAATTATGCATTATTTTTTGTAAATCTGAAAATTTTGGAGAGAGAGTTCTTCATGCATTATATGTAGTATAGATAATGATTTTGTACACGGTCAAGATTGCAAACAATTTAACATTATCTACGCATTTTTGTAAAAAGGTGAAGAAAATATATGTACAAACATAGGTATAAGATTTTCGTAACAAGTTACATTTCTTGCAAAACAGATGCACAGACCGTAGGTGTATGCTATAGGCAAATCCAAAATCTTAATCCATATTGCCTACAGTACGTAGGTGTATGCTCAAAGGATAATCTTATACAAGTACAAAATCTTATACAGTCCCTAGGTGTATGCTCTGAGCAAGACGTGGTAAAACTTTACCAACAGAATGGGATAAACAGGATGCGAATGTATAGTCCAAATCCAGCTGTTCTTCAAGCACTCGGGGGAACAAATATTGAACTTATTCTCGATGTTCCAAATGATTCTCTCCAGGCCCTCACTGACCCAAATGCTGCAGCCGGTTGGGTCCAAGACAACATCCTAAACTACCCCAATGTCAGATTTCGGTACATTTCTGTTGGAAATGAAGTTGACCCTGATAACGGTAGTGGCCAGTTCCTAAATTTCGTACTTCCAACAATGAAGAATGTTCAAAAAGCAATTAGTGACGCGGGTCTCCAAATCAAGATCTCAACCGCAACTTACTCAGGGCTGTTAAAAAGCTCCTATCCTCCAAGTAATGGCGCATTTAAGGACAATGTGGTCGGGTATATCCAACCAATAATAAGTTTCCTTGCGGAAAATAATTCACCGATGCTTGCCAATATCTACCCGTACTTTTCTTATCTTGGGCAACCTAAACTAGTGGATCTCTCATATGCATTGTTCACCAAACCGGACAATGGTGAAAAATATAAAAATATTTTTGACATGATACTTGATGCTCATTATGCGGCTCAATCGCGTCTTGGTGGAGCTGATGTGCCAATAGTTGTGTCCGAGAGTGGATGGCCAAGTGCGGGAGATGACGGAGCAACAATGGAAAACGCGGGAACTTACTACAAAAATCTGATTGCACATGTGAAAAGTGGGCAAGGGACACCTTTGAGGCCTGGAATATCCATAGAAACGTATTTGTTTGAGATGTTTGATGATCAGAAAGATGGAATAGAATCGGAGAAACATTTTGGGGTTTTCTTTCTTGATCAAAGCTCCAAATACAATCTAACCTTTTGATACGCGTGTTAAGTAATATATGTATTGACAATGAAATAAAACTTTTGTTTCTTATCTATACTACACTAGACGACTACCCGTACATAGCAACGGAATTTTGTAGCAGCAAACAATTATACTTGTGATATAATGGCTAAATGTTTCGTGTGACGTTTATACATAAAACGTAAAATAATAAAAATGTAATTGAAAGAGATTTTAGCATACGATAATTCAACTCAAAAAAATTCTTAAAATGTAGTAAAGAACATATAAAAACATTTAGTGACACTAAAAATAAAAAATTACAACAATTATGAAATAACTACAACAATGCATGTTATTCATTACATAAAAATTCTTTATACACGACATTTGAAGTGTAGACTCCTTCTTGAGTGAACTCTAGGATAAACTTCACTAATACATTTGTAGTTGTACATGGTATCCTCTAGACAAAGCAACTTTTTTTGGGTAAAGGGGAGTAATCCTGCACCCTGGTAAATATATTAAAATCCAAACGTTTAAGTACAAATGGAATGTGGCTAAAGTACCATATTAACGTCAAGCTTAAACAGCTTGATAAACAAAAAGCCTATAGCCTATGACATGCCAAAAGCTCAAAACAACTTCTAGAATCAAAAAATGAACCTAGAAAAGAACTAAGCAAAACAAGCTAACCAACTGCTGCCGTGTATGATGGACCACCATCATTATTGGAGTGAGGAAATAAGTTAGCCGATTCATCAAACTCGTTAACAACAAAATCTTCATCACCACCTTCATCAGTAGCCAAAGCAGCATATGGATTTGACGTAGTTATATCGCTTTCCTTAGAGGATAAACCTTTAGATTTCAACATAGATGACGATGTAGACACATTATTCCTATTAGTAACTCTCTTGTTTGGCTCACTGGTAGTCTTCTTAGGCTCATACCTAAGGTTCGGTTTGACTGAGATACCAACCTGGGTCACGTTACTAGATTGGGCTTTACCCTTCTTCTTCTTATGATTTACCTTTTGGAAACCATCATTAGGAGGCTCTGCCGGAGTAGCAACACTGGGAGTCGAGACAACAGGAGGACTGGCCATGGTTTTAGGACAATGATCCTGGGTATGCCCAAAGATCTTACATGAAGTACACCTGGGAGGCCTCCATTCATAGTCGACGCGGATAGTTTCTTTAGTAAACCCATCCCCTATAAGAGAGGGGACACCAACAGTAATAACCTCTACAAGCTCAGCCTTAGAACAAATCTCGATTAAGCACCGAGCAAAACTACTTCTACCCCAAGAATCCTTACACATAGAGCTAGTGTACGAATCAAGCATAATAGGTTTACCAAGAAATGACGCAATCAAGTTAATACCATCATCTTCAAATACTTGAATGGGTACATCATGTAATTTAACCCATACCGGAATACGGGTCAACTCTTCCTTACATAATCTAGTATCAATTGACCATTTCTTGAGAATGATCGGTGATTTGCGTATCAACCAAGGTCCATCTTCCAATACTGCTTCTAAACCAGCTTGAGTATCAAATTTGAAAAAGAAAAAACCTTTTGCATTCAACATAATCTTTTTCAATCCATATTTAGCCCAATTATTTCTAACATAGTATTCAACCACATGAAACGCCATTCTATTACCAATAAAGTAACCATATAGAGTGTATTCAAGACGTGCACTAACCTTTTCGACCACTCTACGTGGAATAGAAACATTAACTCCGTCACAAACTGAATCAACTTGGACAATAGGAGACTCATGAATCAACTTAGACAAAGCAACTTCACTAATACATTTGTAGTTGTACATGGTATCCTCTAGACAAAGCAACATAAAGCTAGTCATGCAAGAAAATAGAGTCCGACAAATTGACACCACATTTGATATTTTTTTTTCAGTTAACTATACTTAAAAAAAAATTGTTTCTTAGGTTACAATTTAATTAAAAAAAAAAAAAAAAAAAAAAAAAAAAAAAAAAAAAAAAACTTAGTTTTTGTACGTAAGTCCGTCTTTACATTTTAAAACTAACAATCAAAAACTGAAATAGAACAACAACTACAAAAAGATTAAGACAACAAGTAGAAAAAAACATGTAGCAAGGAATGATTAGTATATTTTTTTTTTCTATAGAACCAGTAGAACAAAAATGCCAAACTTCACTAATAAAGCGAATCCATGCTCAGATCTATTAATAGAGTTTTTTTCTTTTTAACATGGCTGAAACACTTTGGATTGAAGTCTCTCACTCAACCATTCTATGATTTCACCGCCAAACCATAAATAAGCACAAATTCGAGCAATATCCGTACATTTGAATAATGTATTATTCGATCATTGCCTCTTAATTTGTCTTCCAAAAAAGCATACACGATAATGACCTTAAACTCATAGATCTTGTATTCGAACTAAGATCACTCGAAAAATTTAAAACCATAAGACATAAAGCTCACAAAAACCTGCCTCAAAATATATGCCTTTCACATTCAAACTTTAAAAAAAAAACAAAAAAAACAAACATTCAAAGAGGCCTAAAACATTATAGTCCGTTGAAACTCACCTATAATAAGTTAATAACCATCGAAACATAACAACAAGAAAAAGTAAACCAAACCAAAACCACATAAACAAGATCCGGCTAGATCAAACCGATTTCAAAAGATCGGAAAACAAAAAGCCCAAAACATACAACTAATAAATAGCCTAAATTCGTAATCGATTTTTTTTGTTCAAACAAAGATACAAACAAACCATTGACGCCTATTTACAAAATTCCATTAACCACCACTCTTTTTTTAAGGACTTCCTTTACCACCACTGATGAGGCGAAAAGTGTACCGCTTTTAGAGGGTTATTTAAGCCCGAATTCATGATTATTTGATCAATTATTGCCTTAAATCGTTCATTTTGTCATTTTAGTTACTTTTGGAGAGAAATCTGGAAAAGAAAGCATTTTGAACGTTTTTGGAGCGATTAAGTGAAGAAAAAGACAAAGTCTCAAAATCCTTGCTGTGAACAGTACCTCACGGCGTCAAGATGTTACAAGTGACGGCGCCAAGCTTAGCAAAAGAGGTGGATATGGAAAATACACATGACGGCCCAAAACTATTTCAAGGCAAATAAGCCTAACGGCGTCACCAAGGCCGTCAGGGTCAAAATGCAAGTGACGGCCCAGAGTTGATTTTCTACATGACGACGTCAAATGTGGATCTAGGCAATACTAATTTCATCTTGGCGGCGAGTTGACGGCGTCACAAGCTATAACGTGATGCCGTCAAGGTGTAAAATCTATATATAGTTTTCTAATTTTCATTCATAAAAGGTGGAACTTTGAGTGGATTTTTATTGTAAAAACCCTAGACGAATTTGACAACTTTTTCAACGGTTTCAAACCCTTGATTCCTCCATGCTTAATTTAAGATAAGTACTTCACCAAATCATTCAATATGTCTATGTGTTGTTTGATTATATCTTATTCTTGTCTTCTTTTTAACATGCTAGGCTAGATTTTTATTGTGTTTGCTTAGATGTAATGAAACCTAGATGTTAATTATTGGTTGATGGTTTGCTTATAATTGTTATGGATGAATGAATTCGATGTTAAGCTTAAGAAAACTGGCAGACTTTCATTTGGTAACTTGCTTGAACGTCTTAAGAAACATGATCGGAGGTGTACTACGATTATATGGTTGTATTTAATGCATAAGCGAATTCTAGTGATCCCATGTTAGGGGCTTTTAGTCGGCTCGACATAGGAGTGAAGTAGGAGCTTATAGAGTTAGGGAATATCGTACACGACCCTACAACTAGTATTAAGGAATATAACCCGTTATCCATGCAATTGTAACAAGCTAATCAACTGGTAAAAGATATCTAGGGAGTAATAAAATCTAAGTAAACACATTTTCTCTTATTATTGTTTCCACCACACACACACACACGATAATCTTAGTTTATTTATTTTTATTTTTTTTAATTGAATTTGTAGTAATTTGGGTTAGTTGACTAGCAACTAATTCCGCCCACTCCTTCAAACCCGAGATTTTTACCTACTTTTTATAAAATATAAAAATACAAAAAGAATCATCCCTCACCTCTAGACCTAGTTTAGTAGACTTTCTAATCCTAGCGAACAGTATTCATAAGTTGAACGATCAATCCCCCGGTACTTGTCACTATACTATACTACAACGATCAGGTACACTGCCTGGCGGGGATTGCAAGCTTCTCAAGATCCCTTGAGAGGTAAACCCTGTTGCGAGGGCGCAATCCCGCGTATCAAGTTTTTGGCGCCGCAGCCAGGGGAATAGTTATTGTCTAGGATAAAATTTCTTTTTATTAGGTCTACTCGCTAGATTCCTTTCTAGTAAAATTTTTATTTTTATTTTTATAGGTTTCTTTAATCTATCTTTTTCTTTGTTCCTTTGTTCGTAACCATTACCATCCGCCATCATGGAAGGTGGTAATATCTTTGAACCCATCAACCCACCACAACAAAACCACCCACAAAACCTACCACAACCAAACCAACCTCCTAGACCCCGAACTTTAGGAGAGTATTCCCGTCCTAGCCACCAAGGCTATCGGAACACCATTGAGCTCACTCAAGGAGCCAATGTGTCTCCCTTGCGATCCGACACCATCCGGTTGGTGCAAAGCGGATGTGCATTCCATGGACTTCGTTCCGAAGATCCTAATCAACATCTCAAGGATTTCCTAAAAATTGTTGATTCCATAGACCTTAATGTTGAAACTCGAGAGACGGCCCGATTGCGTCTCTTCCAATTCTATCTACGTGACCAAGCTAGTCAATGGCTTGAGCGTTCACCCGCGGGATCCATTACCTCTTGGGATGATCTCACCTCTCGTTTCCTTGCTCAATTTTTCCCACCGGGGAGAACTACTAAGCTTAGAAATGACATCTTGATGTTCCAACAACGTCAAGGTGAAACTCTCTATGAAGCATGGACTCGTTTCAAGGACTTGCTCCAAAAAGTCCCTCATCATGGCATAGATCTTTGGCTCCAAGTCCAAATCTTCTATGACCAAATCGATCTTTCCATAAGGCGAACCATTGACCAATCGGCCGGTGGCAAGCTACGTTATCTAAGTGCGGAAGAATCATGGGAACTCATAGAAGATCTTGCTCTCTATGACAACGAAAGTTGGAATGATCCCCGTGATTTGAACAAAACGGTCAAGGCAATATCTTTGCCTTCGAATAATTCTAGCACTCCTTACCGTAAGATCATGGAACTTGAAGACCAAGTCAAGTTTCTCATGAAATCCTACGAAGCTCCAAAGCCTTCAAGCAAAGTGAAAAAAATCACTTCTTCATACGAATTATGTAGTGGTCCCCATGACATTCGTGATTGCGTGGAACTCTCCGGACAAGCTTTCCTGGATTATGCATCCTCGCATATCGACGAAGCGGGAGATAAGTGGTACACTTTCAAACCCAAGCCAAACCCTTACGGTGATTCATACAACCCTTCTTGGAAAAATCAGCCAAACCTTAGGTGGAAACAAAACCAAAACATGCCCCAAAACAATCCTTCCAATCCACCTAATCTTTACCAACCAAACGGTCCACCCTCTAACCATACATTCAACAACAATCCTTCCAATAACTATGGTAGTACCAATAATCCTGAAGGATTGATGTCCAAGTTTATGGCATCTCAAGAAGCTCGCATAGCTAAGTTTGAATCCGAATTCAATCAACAACAAACGGAGATGACCAATAAAATCGACAACTTGTTGAAAGCCCTCAACAACCAAGTTCTAACTACACCTAGGAAGGACACTAGGTACACGAGTAGAGGAATCCAAATTAAGGACCCCTCATCATCCAAACACGTCCATTTTGTCAATGTTGTCACCATTAAGCCAACATATAAGAATATAGAAGAAAGTGATACAGATGAAGTTGGAGTAGAAATTGAACCTAAGGATGAGATTAAGGAAGTTGAGGATAAAAAGGAAGAAAAGTTAGAGGAATTAGAAAATGTAGAGGATTACTTCAATAGGTTACCTACCAAGGAAGAACGAGAATATCATAAGAATCTATTTGATAACCCCAAGACACCCTACATCCTTGGTTCACCAATCATCAAAATGGGTGATCCCTCTAACATCAACATACCATGCAACATTGGGCATGTGCATGTGTGGAAAGCCTACATCGATCTTAGATCTCCCATAAACATCATGACTATGATCCATTACAATTGGGTAATGAAAAAGCAACTTGAACCTAGGATATTTCCCAACACAGGTTGGATGAATAACTTTGTGGGAAGAGTAAAAGGATTGCACATTTTTGTAGGAAACTTTACATACGTTACCGACTTTGTGATTGTAGAAGATATTCATCCAGTAATAGATGGTTGCTTAAGTCAAGTAGTGTTCGGAAAACTGTTTGTTGAGGCTTATAAGATGAATCATGACCCATCTCTAGCAATAGTTAGATTCAAAGATGAGACCGATGAGATAGTGTTGGGAATTATATTAACAGTTACCACGGCTAGTATGGAGATTACAAGTGCTGAAGAATACACTAGCAGTGGAAACACATTACCACTGCTAGTACATATTATTGCCACTGCTATTGGGATAACTGTTAGGAAACTTGTATAAATAAATATAAAATAGATCTTGTGTATATCTTATTCTATTGTCATTATACGTATCTTGTAGAAGAGGACTCCTTGCGCTATAAAAGAAGGTCCTAGGTCTAGGGTTAGATATAACTCATATACGTTTTTCTTTAGAGCTTCAAGGTTGTAACCCTAGTGATACAAAGATCACTCGTATTATTGTTCTTAATAATATTGGAGCTAACAGTTTGTTTCACTCATTATTCTCATTCATATACAACTGTTTTATTCACATACAAACTTCTAAGTATTACTAAGTAGATTCCGCTACTTAGTGGTATAACTCAAAGTATCATTCTAACACAGATCAAGGTATTTAGATCCATCAAGTGGTATCAAAGACAGGCTTTGATACTTTGATTTAGAAGATCCGAAGTTCACTCACAAGATTCAAAGGAGACAGAGACCAGCCAGTCCAACATTGCTGCTAAGCTGCCTAAGCTTAAGTTGAATGACTATGAGATGTGGAGGCTAATGATTGAACAATTCTTTATGGTGCAAGACTATGCACTATGGGAGATCATTATGTGTGGCAATTCCTTTAAACCTAATACTACCTCAGAAACTATTGATGGCAAGGTAGTACAAAAGATTAACACTGGACTAGTCACATCTGATGAAAGACTTCAGATGAAGAATGATTTGAAGGCCAGAGGCTTGCTGTTGATGACCCTTCCTAGGGATCAAATTTTATCCTTCAGCAAGTACAAGACTGCACAGACCTTATTTGAGGAGATTTGCAATGTTTTTGGTGGTAATGATTCCACCAAGAAGACACAGAAGACCTTGTTGAAACAAGCTTATGAAAATTTTGGTTCAACAAGTAATGAATCCATTGACAGCATCTTCACAAGGCTTCAAAAGATTGTTACTCAACTCACAGTGTTTGGAATTGAGGTGGAAAGGGAAAACCTCAATTTAAAGTTTTTAAGAAGTCTACCCTCTGAGTTTGGTACAAATGTTGCAGTGTGGGAGGACAAGCCAGAACTGGAGAATATGAAGCTTAATGATTTGTACAATAACTTTGTGGAAAACTAGAAGGGGGGATTGAATAGTTTTACGTCTTTTTAATTTTATTATGAAAACTTAATTTAGCTTTAAAACCTTGGTTACTTTTAAAACTTTGTTTCGATCTTATGTGAACTCAAATCTTGAACAATATGAACAACTATATCTAAGTATGAACACTAATAATAATTCAAGCTAAGTATGTGAAATCAACACATGCATAAAATAATCAATTATAGCTATATACAAGAGATAAGTAAGTAAACGTTTACTATGTAGTCCTTAATTATATGTTGTATGAAAATTATACTTGATCGAAATGATCAATTATATGTATGTTATCTTTTTAGTTTGATTGTAAAGACATTGTTTTGTGGATGAAACTTTTGTTTGATCTTTAAGTGAAATCAACACAAGCAGTATATGAGCAACTATATATATATATATATATATATATATATATATATATATATATATATATATATATATATATATATATATACACATCTACATTTACGAAAGTAATAACGATACAAGGACATCTTCCTTGCCCTACTCCACTCCCCGAGCACCTAAGTCGAGAGTTTTCTTCACTATGTCAACAAGCTCCCTTATGGCGGAGAAAACCTTACACACCAATATACACACCACAACTTCGTCACAACTTATTCACACCTTCTACACAACTTCTTCACACCTAGTCACTACATAATAGCAACACTAATTCTTCACACCTATCTATCTTCACAACTATCTACTTCACAACAATCTTCTTCACAACTATCTACTTCCCAACTTCTCTACTTCACAACTATCTACTACACAATCTCTCTATCTACACACCTTGCTAATCTATCTTCTATCATATATTCACAACTAGTTACACAAAGAAATAGATATAATGGATGATGCTCTAACAACTTGGATGTGGAGGTCACAACAAGTTTAATACTTCTTCTCTTGAAGGAGTGAAGTATTCTTGTCTTGCACTTGAAAGGTAGAGGTTTGGATCACTTTGAAACAAAGATTTATGTATATATGATCAAAGGATTTTAGAGAATATAAATGAGATCTAGAACCGAAAGTTTTGGGGTGCAAAAAGTGAGGAAAAAGTCCAGGAATAGTCCAGTATTTATAGGCAAAGCTGGGGAGCTGAGGAGCGTGGCCGGTCCCCTTAATTAGGGGCCGATCCCCTTAATTATTAAGGGGGCCGGTCCCCTTAATTATTAAGGGGGCCGCCTAGTATAATTAAGGGCGCCGCCTAGCTGAACGTTGCCTAACTTTGTCTTTTTGTGGGGAAGGTTTTTCTGGACCATTTTTGCCATTTTTGGTTGAAAATTTGAATTCATATATTTATAATGAATTAAACATATTCTTTTATTTCCAAAAATGATTTTGTAAAAGATATAAAATGTTTTGTGACATTTTATAAAAAGTTTAGTGTTTAAGAAAAATGTTCCTTTGTTCATAGAATGCAATAAACACTTTGTTTATTCATACCTTAAGTGATTTTGATGTAAAGAGAATATTTATCACTAAATACTTGTTTACGTCATAATTTTTAGCTCAATGAGTTTACGTTTTGTGATTATCAAAACATAAAGATATCGATAAATGTTAATAATGTTTTTAGGCATTATTTATATCAACAATCTCCCCCTTTTTGATGATTACAAAACCTAAACTCATCAAGTCTAAAAATTAATTTTTAGAAATGTATTCAGTGAGTTTATATTCACTTCTCCCCCTTTTTGTAGAATCAAAAAGGTTATGCCGATTAGCTTCATAAATGAAGTTAGATGGGATGAAAGCTCCTCCTTGATGTGTGCTCCCCCTCGTTCAAGGGCACCAAGGAATCAAGATATGGAATGCTCGCAAGAAAAAATATTAGAAGCACAAGCATATATAGAAGAATATGCAATATACAAATAACAAGCATAGCAAACAAATATTAAGGATACATAACAATTAATTCAAAGTGATTATGTTAAAGATCCTAATTTGCTAAAGAGAGCCATCGGACTTGCTTGTAACAAAAGGTTGGTTGATTCGTATTTGAAAGTGAAAATCATAAGCATATAGTATGCTTAGATAGTTGATGATGGAGTGTTTGGAATGACGATGGTTGAGTTAGGGTAAGGTTGTTGGATTAATGGAGGTATATGTTTAGGTCATGAATGTTTAAGATTTTGGTGGTGGAGAGTTTGTAGCGGAAGAGGTTGATTAAGGTTTTGGATGTTGTTCAAGTGAGGGTATTGGATGTGATCTAGTAAGAAGACATTCAATCCAAGTGAAGTGTTCATTGAATGCAATGGTTTTTAGGAGAAAGATGCAACAAGGTCAATTGTTGACATGTTTTTCAATTTGATTCAAGTTGTGGGGTGATGAAGGAGAGCTAGAGGAAAGTTGTTCCAAGTTGCATTGAGCAAGGTGTAAGGCAAGAAGAGCACAAAGCTCAAGGGCTTCCTTGAGTTCTTCAATGAACTTCAAGTGTTCAGAGGAAGGTGATGATGGTGGCGTGTGGTTGTTATTAAGGATGGATGATTGGACATCCAACAAGGGGATAACATGTGTGTTGGTAGGAGGTGGGGGTGATACTCTTGGTGGTGGAGATATTAGTGAGTTTGGGTAATCATGAATGGAGGAAGTTGTGGAAGAATAGGATGTTTCATGAGTGGAGGATGTTTGGTTATTATGATGAGGTTTGTGAACGGGTTCATTTGAGTGAACATGAGGTTTGTGTATCATGAAATTTGGTTTGACCTTCATGAGTGAAGTTGTAGTGGTGATGACACACTTTGTAGAATGTGGAGAATGGTTATATGGTTGAATCTTTTTGTGAGGATGACTAGGTGGAGTTATTGGTGAAGATGGGAAATGGGTATCAAGTGATGTGATAGGTGAGAGTGAAAGAGTGATGTTCATGGAATGGATTTATAGATGGTGCATTATGTGCACTAGGAGATGAAATTTGAGGTTGAGGTGAGTAAAGGTTATGATATGTAATGTTGGTGAGAAGGATAAGGAGGTGTTAGGTATGTAATGTTGAAGACATAGGAGGAATTTGGTGTTGGATGTTTTGACAACATCATTTGGTTTGACGGGCTTTTAATGGAAGTTGGGCTTTCTTCTCTAAATGGGTTTCTTGGTGGTTTTGGTTTAATGGGAGAGGACATGATGAGATGAGTAGAGATAGAGAGGAATGAGAGTGTTTATAATGTAGGATTGGTGGGATTAAGGATGTATAAACTTTGATAGAAGGTTTAGGATAAAATAGGTTTGTGAATTTTGGGAAGTGTAGGATGAAGTGGGCTAAAAATTAGAAAAAGGAAACAACACCTTCGACCATCAGATGGCCGGTCCCCTAAATTGGAGGCCGGTCCCCTTAATAATTAAGGGGGCCGCCTTATGTTTTAAGGGGGCCGCCCATCTGGTGATTCCCAGATTGCCAGAAAAGGGTTTTTGGTAGTGAATTGCGGAAAGGTTGTGTTTTTGGTTTCAAACAAGTCCAACTCTTTGAGGAAATTAAGCATATACTAATTATGTAGGCAAATATGTAGCCAAAGCATGTTAACCAAAGAGATTAAGTAAACAAGCAATTTCATCTAGCATGCAAACATACTCATCAAGTAAGTAAGATATAAGTGCTAGGAAACAATAAGCAAGCATCAAGTATTTCTGATGAGGCGAAAAATGAACCGTTTTTAGGGGGTCATTTAAGCCAGAATTGAAATATATTTGATCAAATATTGCCCTAAATCGTTCCTTTTGTGATTTTAGGTACTTTGGGAGTGAATTCTAGAAAAGAAAGCATTTTGGACGTTTTTGGAGCATAAAAGTGAAGAAAACGGCAAAGTCTTAATTTTCCTTGCTGGGAACAGTACCTGACGGCGTCAAGAAGAATTTTATGACGGCGTCAAGAGCAAAATGGATGACGGCCCAGAGAAAACATGACGGCGTCAGCTATGGATCTAGGCAGTCCGAGAACTTTATTGGTGGCGAGATGACGACATCAGATTTTTCCTCTTGACGCCGTCACCTCACAAAATCTATATATACTTTTCTATTTTTCATTCATAAAAGAGTAACTCGTGTGGAGAATATTAGGGTCGAACTTTATAAACCCTAGCTCGTTTGTAACAGTATTTTCAAGGGTTTTCACCCCTTAAAACCCTTCATGTTCAATTGAGATAAGTTTTCTTCCAATTCATTCAATATGTCTATGTGTTGTTTGAATATATCTTACACTTGTCTTGATTTTAACATGCTAGGCTAGATCTATTATGTGTTTGCTTAGATGTAATGAACCTAGATGTTGATTATAGGTTGATTGCTTGTTTATAGTTGTAATGGATGAATGATTTCAATGTTATGCTTAAGAAAACTGGCAGATCTCCATTGTGTAAGATGCTTGAACGTCTTAAGAAACATGAACCGATGTGTACTAGGTTTTTATGGTTGTATTTAATGCATGAGCGAATTCTAGTGATCCCATGTTAGGAGCTTCTTAGCCGGCTCGACATAGGAGTGAAGTAGGAGCTTATAGGATTGGGGAAGTAAGTACGCCACCCCATGATTGGTATTAAGGAATACAACCCATCATCCATGCAGCTGTAACAAGTAATTAACCTGTAAAAAATATCTAGGGAGTAGTGAAATCTAAGTAAACACAATTCTCCCATATATAGTTCACACCACACTAGTTAAATTAGTTTATTTTCATTTTTGTTATTTTATTTTGATTGCATCTTAGTAATTGGGTTAGTTGATTAGCAACTAATTCCGCCCACTCCTCTAAAAACCCGAGATTTTAATTGCTTTCATAAAAATATAAAAATACAAAAAGAATCATCCCTCACCTCTAGACCTAGTTCTTAGGTTTTCTAATCCCAGCAACACTATTCCTGAGTTGAACGATCAATCCCCCGGTACTTGTCACTATACTATACTACAACGATCAGGTACACTGCCTGGTGGGGGTTGTAAGCTTCTCGAGATCCCTCGAGAGGTAAAGCCTGGTGCAATTCCCACGCATCAAGTTTTTGGCGCCGCAGCCCGGGGAATAGTTATTGTCTAGGTTAGGATTTCTTTTAATTAGGTCTACTTGCTAGATTCCTTTCTTGTAAGATTTTATTTTTATTTTTAGGTTCTCTTTAGTCTATCTTGTTTCTTTGTGTCTTTGTTCGTATTAGGTTGGTCTTTATGGATTTAGAGAATCGCCGTCTAGAAGTTAGCAAGAGGCTTATAGCAAATAAAAGAAGAAAGAGAGAAGTTAACACATTTAAGCAATTTATTAAGCCCCTTCAAATGAAAATTGAGTTTACAGACTTCGCTCCAACCCCTGATGAATTGAGTTACCATAGGTTTCTTTTACAATACCCCTGCCCCTCAAAATATAGAAAGGTACCATGGATTAGGAGGCATAACTTTAGGAACATAAAAATTCCTTGCATGATTGGGTACATGTCTAGAGAGCATACATACATTGACTTAAAAGCACCCATGAATATTATGTCTAGGCTCTACTACAACTGGATAATGAACGAAAGGTTAAGCCCTAGAAAAGACCCTTACAACTCTAATAGGCTATGTAATTTCGTCAGAAGAGTTAAAGGGGTACACATCTTTATAGGAAATTTTACTTATCAATGCGAGTTTGTAATCCTAGAAGATGTTAAAGGCATTATAGATCCACACCTGGGAGAGATGGTTCTAGGACGACTTTTCGTTGAGAAGACTAAGATGTATTGTGGTCATGAGAAGGGGATAGTTCAGTTTACTGATGGGATAGAGAAGATTACTTTTATGATGCCTCACATGAAGGAAGAATTAAAAGGCATCAAGAATTTACAAATTGATGAGATTCGACCTTATGATGTTAAGGAAGATGGAATTGATGATGATGCTTATTATGAGAGGAGGCGAACATACTATTCAGGTTGCATGAATCTAGGCCCTGAGTACAAGCGTGATGAGAATTGGGTTAGATGTTTTGAGTCGGCACAAAAGTGGGAAAGGAAAACGTAACCCATGACCTTGAGTCTAGCTACAAGACTCGTAAATAAAGAAAAGCGCTTCTTGGGAGGCAACCCATGCTTTGTGTTATTTTTATCTGTTTGATTGTTATTTGTTTCCGTATGCATGCTTTATTTTATTGTTGGCAGATCATGTTTCAAAACTAAAATGGTGAAAATACTTTATTTTGTCGTTTGGCTTAGTCATAACTTCATCCAAAGGTATTTCGCAAAAGATAAGTGTAAGGGGAAACCCCAAATATGTTTTTAAGAAACAAACTCGATCATGATTCTCCACAATATTAAGTGAACACGTGTATTCGTATTTGTTAGAGTCAAATGCTTATATCTAGTCATAATGATGTTTTGCAGGATTTTCCAGGAAGTAGGACGAAGTTTTTCCATAAATTTTCCGGAAACTTAACATAAGAATTTCTGCAGGTCACTTCTGATGGCGTCATGAAGAAATTCCTGACGGCGTCACGTGTTAAAAATCTGGAAATTTTACCAGTTTTTTTTTTCTAACGGAGTCTTAAAATTTTTGTTGAGTATTTAGTTTTATAATCTCCAGGAGATCTGCAAACATCATTCCACAAGCATTATATCTTACATTGTTTTCTAGGATTTATTATCATATATAGATTGCCGCCGATTTTACGCGAGGTTGCCTTGTTTGTTTTTTCAGGTTTAACAGGTTATGTTTGACAAGAAGATGATTTATATTCTGGAAGGTAACCAGCTGCCTTAGGGCAGTTGGCCACCAACTACCGCAAAAGCGCGCAGTTGACCAAGTCAAAGCTTAAAGGCGGGGGTTAGAATCTGGACTCCAACTTGGTCAGCCAGTGTTGCCTAGGTAATTTACCGGGATATGCCTTCCTTGTTGGGTGGGGGGCTCGGTACCAAAAAGGTACACGGACTTGAGATGGTTCCGCCAAATACCATTTTTTTTATTTATATTCTGGAAGGGAAGCTTTGATTGTTCATTTTCTTGGAGGAAGATCTAACCTTATTACCATACTATCCATACCGAGCGAATAAGGGGAGTATTTGATTTCATTCTTTTACTTGTTTTACTTTTACAATCTTTAATTGAACATTGGGGACAATGTTCATCCTAAGTGTAAGGGGAGGGTAAAATGATGATACCTTATAGATACACTTTCACTTGAGTTTGTTTGTTTGATGGTAGATGTTTAATAAAACTATGAGAAATACTTGTTAGTGTAATTTTAGCTCCAAATTTAAATTTTTTTACAACATTTAGGTGTGAAACTTTAGCCATAGCAAGCGTCTCATGGATAGGAGTCGTATGACTAGCACAAAACCGTACTATTCAGAAAAATTTTCCACCCAAATATGTGAGGTTTTCCTTTAGATTTGATAGGAAAAACATTTACTATTAGTGCTTATGAGTGTACCGGTAGCATTTAGATTCTAGAACTTGCGTTAGTGATGCATCCCGAGACCGCTAGTGAGACTACATTCGTGTAGTAGGATTTACTACATGATAAGAGGCATTAGGATCTGATGAGGCGAAAAATGAACCATTTTTAGGGGGTCATTTAAGCACGGAATTGAATTTATTTGATCAAATATTGCCCTAAATCGTTCCTTTTGTTATTTTAGATACTTTGGGAGAGAAATCTGGAAAAGGAAGCAATTCGGACGTTTTTGGAGCATAAAAGTGAAGAAAACGCCAAAGTCTTAATTTTCCTTGCTGGGAACAGTAGGTGACGGCGTCAAGAAGAAAATCTTAACGGCGTCAAGAGTAATTTCCATGACGATCCAGTACATATTTGACGGCGTCACAAGGTAGGGCGTCAAGAGGAAAATGCATGACGGCCTGGAAACACATAACACTTGACGGTGTCAGATCTGGATCAAGGCAGTCCGAGGAGTATTTTGGCGGCGAGATGACCGCGTCACAAATTTGTTCTTGACGCCGTCAGACCCTATTTCCTATATATAGTTTTCTAATTTTCACATTAAAAAGAGAGAAGTTTTTGGAGAAACCCTAAGTACGAACTTGGTACAAATTTTACAGGTTTTTCAAGGGTTCTTAGCCCTTGATACCTTTCATGTGTAATTGAGATAAGTATTCTTTTAATTCAATCAATATGTTTATGTGTTGGTTGTCTATATCTTGTTCTTGTCTTAATTCCATCATGCTAGGCTAGATCTATCTTGTGTTTGCTTGGATCTAATGAAACCTAGATGTTAATTATGTGTTGATTACTTGTTTATGGTTGTATTGGATGAATGAATTCGTTGTTAGGCTTAAGAAAACTGGCAGATCTCCAATTGGTAACATGCTTGAACGTCTTAGGAAGCATGAACTAACGTGCACTAGGTTTTATTGATTGTATTTAATGCATGAGTAAATTAAGGAATACAATCCGTCATCCACGCAACTATAACAAGTAATTAACGTGTAAAAGATATCTAGGGAGTAGTGAAATCTAAGTAAACACAATTTTCTCCACTTATTGCTCACAACCTTAGTTTAATTTAGTTTATTTTCATTTTTAGTATTTTATTTTGATTGCATCTCTAGTATTGGGTTAGTTGACTAGCAACTAATTCCGCCCAAATCCTTCAAACCAGAGATTTTTACTTGCTTCCTAAAAAATATAAAAATACAAAAATAATCATCCCTCATCTTTAGAACTAGTATTTAGGTTTTCTAGTCCTAGCGACACTATTCCTAGCTGAACGATCAATCCCCCGATACTTGTCACTATACTATACTACAACGATCAGGTACGCTGCCTGGTGGGGGTTGTAAGCTTCCCAAGATCCCTTGAGAGGTAAAGCCTGGTGCGATTCCCACGTATCAAGTTTTTGGCGCCGCAACCCGGGGAATAGTTATTGTCTAGGTTAGAATCTCTTTTTATTAGGTCTACTTGCTAGATTCCTTTCTAGTAAGATTTTATTTTTATTTCTAGGTTTTCTTTAGTCTATCTTATTTCTTTGTGTTTTTGTTCGTAACTCTTCACCACCCGACATCATGGACGAGGGGAACATCCTTGAACCTGTCATCCCACCACAACAAAACCCACCACTAGAACCTCTTAGGCCCCGAACCTTAGGAGAGTATTCTCGACCTAGCCACCAAGGCTACCGAAACACCATTGAGCTCACCGGAGCCAATGTGACCCCCTTGCGATCCGACACCATCCGGTTGGTGCAAAGCGGATGTGCATTCCATTGACTTCGTTCCGAAGATCCAAACCAACATCTTAAGGACTTCCTAAAAATCGTAGATTCCATAGACCTAGGTGTTGAAACTAGAGAGACAACCCGATTACGCCTATTCCAATTCTCTCTACGGGATCAAGCTAGTCAATGGCTTGAGCGTTTACCCACGGGATCCATCACCACATGGGATGATCTCACCACTCGTTTCCTTGCTCAATTTTTCCCACCGGGGAGAACTACTAAGCTTAGAAATGACATCTTGATGTTCCAACAACGTCAAAATGAATCTCTTTATGAAGCATGGACTCGTTTCAAGTACTTACTCCAAAAAGTCCCTCATCATGGCATAGATCTTTGGCTCCAAGTCCAAATCTTTTATGACCATATCGATCTCTCCACGAGGCGAGCCATTGACCAATCGGCCGGTGGTAAGCTACGTGATCTAAGTGCGGAACAATCATGGGAACTCATAGAAGATCTTGCTCTCTATGACAACGAAAGTTGGAATGATCCCCGTGATTTGAACAAAACGGTCAAGGCAATATCTTTGCCTTCGAACAATTCTAGCACTCCCGACCGTAGGATCATGGAACTTGAGGACCAAGTCAAGTTTCTCATGAAATCTTACAAAGCTCCTAAACCTTCAAGCCAAGTGAACAAAATCACTTCTTCATGCGAATTATGTAGTGGTCCCCACGACACTCGTGATTGTGTGGAACTCCCCGGAACAGCTTTTGCGGACTATGCATCCACGAGTACGGACGAAGCAGGAGATAAGTGGTACACTTTCAAGCCCGAGCCAAACCATTATGGTGATTCATACAACCCCTCTTGGAAAAATCACCCAAACCTTAGGTGGAAACTAAATCAACCCAATTCTTCCAATCCACCTAATCGTTATCAACCAAACGGTCCACCCTCCAACCGTACTTTCAACAACAATCCTTCTAACAACTATGGTAGTACCAACAATCTTGAAGGATTGATGTCAAAATTCATGGCATCTCAAGAAGCTCGCATATCTAAGTTTGAAGCCGATTTCAAACAAAAGCAAAGCGAGATGACCACAAAAATTGACGCATTGTTGAAAGTTCTCAATGACCGAGAAATGGGAGCACCCCCAAGCGACACTGTCAAGAATCCGAAACTAGACGTTAATTCCATATCTTCAGTTTCGTCACCCACTTCGTGTCCACAATACTACTCGGTTAAATTGATGAGCACGTGTTTCAAACAAAACCAAATCCTTCAAAAGGACCAATCAAGTAAAACACCCGATATAGAACCGGTCAAAAGTATAGTTGAAACACCTCCTACGCAAGACCTTGACGATGAATTCAAAGAACTTTACCTTGAACGCCCCGTCATTGATGTCTTAGCGGGTGCTCCTTACTATAGTGCCCTCCTAGAAAAATATGAGAAGTTTAAACTAGGTAAAAATGGGACCGCCTTCGTTCAAAACAAATTTCCTAAAAAGCTTGATGATCCGGGTATATTTGTTTTGCCTTGTAAGATAGGAAGATCCGAAGCTTTCGACACACTAGCCGATTTAGGGTCAAGCCTCAACTTGATTCCCTTATCCTTATTCACCGCTCTTAAGCTAGGAAAGTTAGAGGAAATGGAGGTATTGATAGGGCTAGCGGATGGGAGTATTGCCCACCCGGTTAGAATGATTAAGGATGTAGTTGTTCACGTAGGAAAGTTAACTATATTAGCGGATTTTCACGTCCTAGACATGGTTAGTGACACTACATGCCCATTATTGGTAGGAAGAGGGTTTTTAGCAACCGCTAGCGACATGATAGATTGTAAGGAGTCTAAGATAGCGGTAGGTGAAGGCGATAATTGGTCGGTGTACGATGTAAAGAAGCATAGTTATGATTGTGATGATGAACCGACACCGCATTAGGTAGAGATGAATAGAAGACCATCTAGATATGGACCTTGGATAGAAAGGAACTTCATAGGACCTCAATGCCCATTTTATCTAGAGAAAGATTTCATTGAAAAGACACATTCGGTAGAACAACTCATAGTTAGAGATGAAGAGCTAGATCCCTTTGAGGACCCCTTAGTCTTTAGGAAGATGATTGAGTTCTTGAGCGTAATGCCTATTAATATAGAGATGAATAAGTGGAAAAGAGAGGGAGACAAGTGTAAATGGAGGTGGGACAAGCCACCTAAAGAAGGTGACGGATCATGGCATATGAGGATGACTTTGTATGATCCGGATGGAGAAAAGTTTGAAAGGTCATACCATACTAAGGAAACCGATAGGAAGTTGAAACCTAAGTTTGATCCCAAAGATGTCCTCAATGAGGAACTCACCCGTATCATGTAGTAACCCATGACCTTGAGTCTAGCTACAAGGCTCATAAATAAAGAAAAGCGCTTCTTGGGAGGCAACCCATGTTTTGTGTGATTTTACTTTATTTGATTGTTATTTGCTTCCGTATGCCTGCTTTATTTTTATTGTTGGTTGATCATGTTTGTCAATTAAATAGTGGAAATACTTTACTTTGTTGTTTTGGCCTAGTCTTAACTCCACCTAAAAGTATTTTTGCAAAAGATAAGTGTAAGGAGAAACCCCAAATATGTTTTTAAGAAACAAACCGATCATGATTCTCCACAATATTAAATGAACATGTATATTCGTATTTGTTAGAGTCAAATGCTTGTATTGAGTCATAATGAAGTTTTGCAGGATTTCGCAGGAAGTAGGACCAAGTTTTTCCAGAAATTTTCCGGAAACTTACATAAGAATTTCTGCAGGTCACTTCTGACGGCGTCACGAGTTAACTCCTGACGGCGTCACGTGTAAAAATCTGGAAATTTTACCGGTTTTGTTTTTCTAACGGAGTCTTATGGTTTTTGTGAATTATTAAGTTTTATAATCTCCAGGAAATCTGCAAACTTCATTCCACAAGCATTATATCTTATCTTGTTTTCTAGGATTTAGTAACTTATATAGGATGCCGCCGATTTTACGCGAGGTTGTCTTGTCTATTTTCTCAGGATTAACAGGTTATGTATGACAAGAAGATGATTTATATTCTGGAAGGGAAGCTTTGATTGTTCATTTTCTTGGAGGAAGATTTAACCTGGCCACCTTATTATCCATACCGAGCGAATTAGGGGAGTATTTGATTTCATTCTTTTTACTTTTTCACTTTTACATTCTTTAATTGAACATTGGGGACAATGTTCCTCCTAAGTGTAAGGGGAGGGTAAAATGATGATACCTTACATGTACACTTTCGCTTGAGTTTGTTTTGTTTAATGGTAGATGTGTAATAAAACTATGAGAAATACTCGTTAGTGCAATTTTAGCGCCAAATTTAAAATTTTTTACAACATTTAGGAGTGAAACTTTAGCCATAGCAAGCGTCTCATGGATAGGAGATTGTATGACTAGCACATAACCGTACTTTCAGAAAAATTTTCCACCCAAATATGTGAGGTTCGCCTTTAGATTTGATAGGAAAAGCATTTATTATTAGCGTTTATGAGTGTACCGGTAGCATTTAGATTCTAGAACTTGCGTTAGTGATGCATCCCGAGACCGCTAGTGAGACTACATTCGTGTAGTAGGATTTACTACATGATAAGAGGCATTAGGATCACCCTTGTGTTAAACCCGTATCATGATTACTTGACCATTTATGTCATATTACTTGGCTAGTTAAGTCAACTAATTTTTCCCACACCCTTAGCGTTGCACTCATTTTTAGTACACGAAACCCCTAGTACACCCCTCCGAGCCTATCTTTTCGTTTCTAGCTTTAAGCATCTTACTTAAAGGAAGAATTTGTTACACCCCACTTAAATATACAACCAAATCGCCTTAGCCTTCCGTGTATGCGCTCATTTTTAGTGCATTATTGTTATTTGTTAAACCCTAAGTTAACTTTCTAATTGATTACATGGTTGCTAAGTCGAGTCATATCCTTGTACATATTGTTTTGGGACGATTGGGACTCATGGGTAAAGTACTTATTTTATGGAGTAAGGGGGAAGAACATCGTATATTACCCCCACATGTACGTTAATCTTTAAAGTATTCCAAGTGTTTTGATTTTCTTAATTCGAGTCATTAGATTAGTTTACTGTAAAGTATGTAAAGATTCAAGTGTAAGGGGAATGTTCATTCCCTATGATGTATTATTTTGGATGGTAGGGTAAGAGTGTATGAAAATAAAAATTGAAAAATCAAGAAAAAAAATATATATAGAAAAAGAAAAAGAGAAAAAAAACATACGGACTACCATCCCTTTTCATTCTATGTTCATTTTATGTTTTTGTTATTTTTCATTTATTAGCTTAAGTCGAGTCTAGTCTTGGCTTAGCAACGCCACATTGTACATGTAATTAACCAAGATTGTTAGCTCGCCACTAGTAAAACTTCCTTTATCCAACAAAACCGTGTATTTCATATCCCTACAGCTAACGTTACAACCCTTTAAAAGTCCTCTTTGATAGTTTATCCTAGGTGCTTACGCCATGTGGTGGAGGTTTGATCCTTTCCCAAGCCTATGGTAATCTATTTTGCTATGACAGGTAGTGAGAGATATCTTCCATTTCCAAATTGTAATTTATACTTTATTACACTCGAGAGATGTGAGTATCTAAACACTATTTGTGAGGTGCTAGTATATGACCTCCGTGCTTGTCTATTGGTCTTTAGTGGAACGATTAATTGTTGTAATTACTTTTATATTAGTGTTAAATGACCCCTAACTTGTATTTTGACTAGAATAAAAGCGCATTTGCTTGAGGACAAGCAAATCTCAAATGTAAGGGTATATGATGAGGCGAAAAATGAACCATTTTTAGGGGGTCATTTAAGCTCAGAATTGAATTTATTTGATCAAATATTGCCCTAAATCATTCCTTTTGTGATTTTAGATACTTTGGGAGAGAAATCTGGAAAAGGAAGCAATTCGGACGTTTTTGGAGCATAAAAGTGAAGAAAACGCCAAAGTCTTAATTTTCCTTGCTGGGAACAGTAGGTGACGGCGTCAAGAAGAAAATCTTGACGACGTCAAGAGTAATTTCCATGATGATCCAGTACATATTTGACGGCGTCACAAGGTAGGGCGTCAAGAGGAAAATGCATGACGTCCTGGAAACACATAACACTTGACGGCGTCAGATCTGGATCAAGGCAGTCCGAGGAGTATTTTGGCGGCGAGATGACGGCGTCACAAATTTGTTCTTGATGCCGTCAGACCCTATTTCCTATATATAGTTTTCTAATTTTCACATTAAAAAGAGAGAAGTTTTTGGAGAAACCCTAAGTACGAACTTGGTACGAATTTTACAGGTTTTTCAAGGGTTCTTAGCCCTTGATACCTTTCATGTGTAATTGAGATAAGTATTCTTTCAATTCAATCAATATGTCTATGTGTTGGTTGTCTATATCTTGTTCTTGTCTTAATTCCATCATGCTAGGCTAGATCTATCTTGTGTTTGCTTGGATCTAATGAAACCTAGATGTTAATTATGTGTTGATTACTTGTTTATGGTTGTATTGGATGAATGAATTCGATGTTAGGCTTAAGAAAACTGGCAGATCTTCAATTGGTAACATGCTTGAACGTCTTAGGAAACATGAACTGACGTGCACTAGGTTTTATTGATTGTATTTAATGCATGAGTAAATTCTAATGATCCCATGTTAGGAGCTTCTTAGCCGACTCGACATAGGAGTGAAGTAGGCACTCATAGGATTGGGGAGTTAAGTACGCCACCCCATGAATGATATTAAGGAATACAATCCGTCATTAACGCAACTATAACAAGTAATTAACGTGTAAAAGATATCTAGGGAGTAGTGAAATCTAAGTAAACACAATTTCTCCACTTATTGCTCAAAACCTTAGTTTAATATAGTTTATTTTCATTTCTAGTATTTTTATTTTGATTGCATCTTTAGTATTGGGTTAGTTGACTAGCAACTAATTCCGCCCAAATCCTTCAAACCCGAGATTTTAATTTGCTTTCTAAAAAATATAAAATTACAAAAATAATCATCCTTCATCTTTAGAACTAGTATTTAGGTTTTCTAATCCTAGCGACACTATTCCTAGCTGAACGATCAATCCCCCGGTACTTGTCACTATACTATACTACAACGATCAGGTACACTGCCTGGTGGGGGTTGTAAGCTTCTCAAGATCCCTTGAGAGGTAAAGCCTGATGCGATTCCCACGTATCAGGATCACCCTTGTGTTAAACCCGTATCATAATTACTTGACCATTTAAGTCATATTACTTGGCTAGTTAATCAACTAATTTTTCCCACACCCTTAGCGTTGTACTCATTTTTAGTACACGAAACCCTTAGTACACCCCTCCGAACCTATCTTTTCGTTTCTAACCTTAAGCATCTTACTTAAAGGAAGAATTTGTTACACCCCCCTTAAATGTACAACCAAATCGCCTTAGCCTTCCGTGCATGCACTCATCTTTAGTGCATTATTGTTATTTGTTTAAACCCTTAGTTAATTATCTAATTGATTACATGGTTGCTAAGTCGAGTCGTATCCTTGTACATATTGTTTTGGGACGATTGGGACTCATGGGTAAATTACTTGTTTTATGGAGTAATGGGGAAGAACATAATATTATTACCCCCATATGTGTGTTAATCTTAAAAGTACTCCAAGTGTCTTGATTATCTTAATTCGAGTCATTAGATTAGTTTATTGTAAAGAGAGGAATGTTCATTCCCTATGATGTATTATTTTGGATGGTATGCAAAAAAAAAAAAAAAAAAAAAAAAAAAGAAAAAAAAAAAAATCGAAAAAAAAGAAAAAAAATAGAAAAAGAAAAGAGTAAAAAACATACAGACTACCATCCTGTTTCATTCTATGTTTATCTTATGTTTTTGTTATTTTTCATTTATTAGCTTACGTCGAGTCTAGTCTTGGCTTAGCAACGCCATATTGTACATGTAATTAACCAAGATGATTAACTCGCCACCAGTAAAGATTGCCTATACCCAACAAAACCGTGTATTCCATATCCCTACGCCTAACGTTACAACCCTTTTAAAAGACCCATTTGATAGTTTATCCTAGGTGCTTACGCCATGTGGTGGAGGTTTGATCCTTTCCTAAGCCTATGGTAATCTATTTTGCTATGACAGGTAGTGAGAGATGTTTTCCATTTCCATATTGTGATATATACTTTATTACACCCGAGAGATGTGAGTATCTAAACACTATTTGTGAGGTGCTAGTGTATGACCTCCGTGCTTGTCTTTAGTCTTTAGTGGAATGATTATTTGTTGTAATTACTTTTATATTAGTGTTAAATGACCCCTAACTTGTATTTTGATTAGAATAAAAGCGCATTTGCTTGAGGACAAGAAAATCTCAAGTGTAAGGGTATATGATGAGGCAAAAAATGAACCGTTTTTAGGGGGTCATTTAAGCAGGAATTAAAATTTATTTGATCAAATATTGCCCTAAATCGTTCCTTTTGTGATTTTAGATACTTTGGGACTGAATTCTGGAAAAGGAAGCATTTTGGACGTTTTTGGAGTATAAAAGTGAAGAAAACGGCAAAGTCTTAATTTTCCTTGCTGGGAACAGTACCTGACGGCGTCAAGAAGAATTTTATGACGGCGTCAAGAGCAAAATGGATGACGGCCCAGAGAAAATGTGACGGCGTCAAGTATGGATCTAGGCAGTCTGAGACCTTTATTGGCGACGAGATGACGACGTCAGATTTTTCCTCTTGAGGCCGGCACCTCACAAAATCTATATATACTTTTCTATTTTTCATTCATAAAAGAGTAACTTGTGTGTGGAATATTAGGGTCGAACTTTAGAAACCCTAGCTCGTTTGTAACAGTATTTTCAAGGGTTTTCACCCCTTTAAACCCTTCATGTTCAACTGAGATAAGTTTTCTTCCAATTCATTCAATATGTCTATGTGTTGTTTTAATATATCTTACACTTGTCTTGATTTTAACATGCTAGGCTAGATCTATTATGTGTTTGCTTAGATGTAATGAAACCTAGATGTTGATTATAGGTTGATTGCTTGTTTATAGTTGTAATGGATGAATGATTTCAATGTTAGGCTTAAGAAAACTGGCAGATCTCTATTGTGTAACATGCTTGAACGTCTAAAGAAACATGAACCGATGTGTACTAGGTTTTTATGGTTGTATTTAATGCATGAGCGAATTCTAGTGATCCCATGTTAGGAGCTTCTTAGCCGGCTTGACATAGGAGTGAAGTAGGAGCTTATAGGATTGGGGAAGTAAGTATGCCACCCCATGATTAGTATTAAGGAACACAACCCATCATCCACGCAACTGTAACAAGTAATTAACCTGTAAAAGATATCTAGGCAGTAGTGAAATCTAAGTAAACACAATTCTGGCATATATTGTTCACACCGCACTAGTTAAATTAGTTTATTTTCATTTTTGTTATTTTATTTTGATTGCATCTTAGTAATTGGGTTAGTTGATTAGCAACTAATTCCGCCCATTCCTCTAAAAACACGAGATTTTAATTGCTTTCATAAAAATATAAAAATACAAAAAGAATCATCCCTCACCTCTAGACCTAGTTCTTAGGTTTTCTAATCCTAGCGACACTATTCCTGAGTTGAACAATCAATCCACCGGTACTTGTCACTATACTATACTACAACGACCAGGTACACTGCCTGGTGGGGGTTGTAAGCTTCTCGAGATCCCTCAAGAGGTAAAGCCTGGTGCAATTACCACGCATCAATTTCATAACTACATAACCAGGAGGATTAATCCTAATGTGTATCAATGTGCAATGAGTGGGTAGTTATGATAGCATGGATTTCTAGACTTGTTACAAACAAAGTCTTAATAGACAAACCATGGTTCTCTTGATTTGATTTAGTTCACTTATAAGTGTTATTTATATAAATATAGATGACAAATATGAGATCACCATGCTTGATTTAAAGAGACGCTTTTAGCATTATTCAACAATGTTTAAAAATAGGTTTTCACGTAGATGTGAGAGTTATTTGAATAAAATAGATTGGGTTTTACTTTAAAATGTATTAATGAAAGGTAAAGAGAATTTTCCCAATCTTTGGTTTTGATCAAAGCAAAATTGTGGATATTGATAGTGAAAACATGTTGTTGAAAAGTGGGATAGTCATTTGAAAAACTATTTTCCAAAATGTGAGGTTTTTGCATATTTTTAGAGATATTAGATTTTTGGAAACAAATATCATGAATCATAGATTTTAAAAGATGTTTATTAAAAATCTCATGCTCAAGATGATTGGTTAAGCCTATTGTCATATGCTATCCTTTTCTACATAACATATGTTCTTAAGTGAGAGATTGTAACACCCCCAATTCATGGTTGCAGCGGAATTCAAATTGGGTGTTACTCGACGGCACAATAGTCACAATAATAGAAAACGAACTCCAATTGAGTCGTTTTAAAAGATTTATCATTCAAATTGTATAAATATCAGAGATTACAAAAATGAGGTCCCAAATGGTTCCATGTTTACAGTTTACATTAAATGAGTTTTTGAATGATAATAAAATTTATAGCCCTCTTGAGTATCCGTGCCCCTTCCGTGCCATCCTTGTTCATTATGAACCTGTAAATACATGCTAAAGTGTCAACACGAGGTTGGTGAGTTCATAGAGTTTAGTGACAAAATGTAATGTAAAACATTTGAATGATGATTTCCCAGCAAAGGCATTGTAAATCCACTCAGTTGCAAGTCCCGCCATAAGAGACTTGTAACCTGTGTGTGAACAAAGGTAAAACTTGTATCTAGATTGAAAGATAAATGTAGCAATACCGTTATATAAACAATCTTTACAATGATGCCATATAAATAATGATGACAATGAAGTGGAAGCCATAATACTACGCTTTGTTGAATACTAGTGCAACGGGAAGGTAATGAAGTATGTAACATGTAAACACATAAGGCATTTGAGTAAACCACAAACATTGAGTAAGGCAATTGGTGTTTAAGAAAACAAGTAGCATGTTCAAGTAAAACAAATATTGTATTCATGTAAAAACGAGCATGTATTCTCCCCCAAAGAGTTGATAAAACAACTAAAAGAGTAGGGGCTATGACTCACCGTGAGTTGGATGATGTATAATGAGATTGATGGATATGCCGTAAGAACTTCTACAAGCAACCTAGAATAATTGTTGTAACTTAGGTTTGGAATAATGTCTAAGGAAACATAAACATGCCAATATATATCTTGCACTTAGTCCATGATGTGGTATAATGTATAGTGTATGTCTTTGAAAGAAATGATTCATAAAACATGTATGTTTTATGTATCGTTTACTACCGTTCGGGCCGACATAATTCAGAAGTCATGTTAGTAAACGTTCGAGGAGCCAGGACACTTTAATTCGTAAATCCACAACTCATCTCGACGGCTTACATAATGAACTTCTCACATGAGGCTCCCTACTATTGTAGTAGTTGATAAAATATATATGTATAAGTTTTGATCCGAAAGTTACATGTCCAATAGTTGAATAAACTTAGGAAAGTTTATTTGTACATGAAGATTGTTATTAGGGTAAGTTTCTTATAACTTGTATGACAAATACTTGTAAGTTCTCATGGTTCCTTAGATGGAGTAGATCCAAATTGTATGTTCAAGTTATCGCCAATACTTTAGCTCATGTTTTCGCCTTGGTATGTATATATGGTCTTTCGCTCATGGCTTTGCCATGACCTTTGGTCATTGTTCCATGGTCTTGAGACTCAACCTTGGCTCTAGCCATGGTTGTGGTCTTGAATCTAGGTCATAAGACCTCTTGGTCTTTATAAACCATAACCTTTATATAATGACTTTGGTCTAAAAATGGGCTGTTTAGAATTTGAAGAAATTATCACTCGGAAAGCGTTTTCAAGGCTCGAGCTTCTTTGTACCTGAACGAAAATGGCGTTCCGGACAACTTTCGTGTTTTAACTTTTTGATGAATCGGAGCAGAAGGGTGACTTTCAAAAAGTCAGAATGCAAAACAGTATGGTTTTGGCAGTTTTGCCGCAAATCTTTGGTAACTTCAAATGGGCGTAACTTTTGACTCGTATACTCGTTTTAGGTGGTTAAAATTGCTATGGTTTCCTTGTTAAGTCCTCTACTGTAATATGTAATGATCCAATATCATAATTTTACCATTTTGATCAGGTTATACCAAGAAAGTCACTAGTTTACTTGTTTTAATAACTTATCTTGTCAATCAATTACAACAACTTGTTTTACTCACTTTTATACATCATGGACATGATTACAAGACATAATATAGAATGAATAATATGTAAATAACATGAACATGATTATTCAACAAGAAGCATGTTAGGGTTTGGCTTACAACTTTTGGCTTTCAAAGATGAAAGGAAGTTAACATGTAAGGATAGGACTTTGATAGACTTGCTTCAACCCACTTCACTTCATGCAATCTTTCTACTCTTGTAATCTTGAAAGAGAGATGATGAAAGTTGAGGTGACTTGAGTGGATTCAAACTCAAGAGAAATCACCAAGTATATGAGGTTATGGAAGTGTTTTGATAACCTAAGATCAAACTAGGGTTTCTTGAACTTCCTCTTGAATCTTGCTAAAATTTGGAAGAAAATGAGCAAAGGAGATGATGTTGGTGTGTGTGGGATGTTGGAATGGCCAAGGAAGGGGAGGAGAGGCTTAAATAAGGTCTTGAGGAGGTTACAATGTTGGCTTGTCAACACTTGGAGACCAAGTTGGACACATGCATGTAATCTAAGCTTCCTAGCATGAGATTAAGCCACCTATGGGCTGAATTTCCCCCCTAAGTCGGTTCATGAGCTTGGAGAGCAAGTATTGACTTTTGATGATATTATCCAAGCTTATGTAACTAGTTTCGACCCCGTAAAATGCAAACCGTAAGTTGTTACGTCACAAAACGTAAAACCGGGTATCGTAAAAACACGAAACTTGGAAGAATGATTAAACTTGTTAAAATACTCCATAATAAAATATAAAATGAGTGGTAGGTTCCATTGGGGTGGTAAAACCCTGCTAAAACTGGAAACACGGGTCTAAAACGCGTAATACGTAAAACGTACGAATATTGCGTAAAATTGAGAAAAGTAAAATGTTACTTTTCTAATGTGATAAAAATGATTTAAAAAGACTTATAATGTCTAGACTGGGCTCAGTCTAGTGTCGGTTGGTATTAAATGTCTTTTAGACATCAAACCGTAAGCCTAAAAATCAAGGAATGACTTATAAAATCAAGGAATGATTTTTGGTCAAAGGAGGAGGGAAAAATATGTTGACTTTTTCTAATAAGTTGAAAACTTAAATCGTCTTAGAAATGCGGTGCAAGTATAGGCTAAGGTTACGGCTGAGTAAAAACGCTTAAAAACTGAAAATTCCAGTTTTTCACGGCCGAGGCTTATTTTGGTCATGTTTTTCTCAGTCATGATTAATTCTCAAATACATCATGAGTGTGTCAAACATTTTTCTGATGCGGGGTCACTTAACGCGGTCGAGTTTCGTTGTGCGTAGAATTTTTGAATGACGTTTTACCCTAAAACGTGTAATTCCTTATTAACTTTCACGAAAATGAGCTTATGAATGTCAAACTTTTAATTTGTCATGGAAATGATTTATCACTTGAGGCCAAGAAACAAAAATCAAATTTCGGGAAAATTTCAGGAAAAATGAATAGTAAAAGTGAATAGTGAAAATTTCCAGGAATAGTAATTAACCTGAAATTGCGAATTGTTACAGTCTCTACCCCTTACGGGAACTTCGTCCCGAAGTTTAGTTTATGTCATGATTTGAAGCGATGTCGGTGAAAAGATAGGATTTCTTGTGGCGAATATAATGTAGGATTCTTGTGGCGAATATAATGTAGGTATCATGCCATACCCGAGCAATGTAATGTAGGTATCATTCCATACCTGAGCAATGTAATGTAGGTATCAAGCCATACCCGAGCAATGTAATGTAGGTATCATGCCATACCCGAGCAATGTAATGTAGGTATCAAGCCATACCCGAGCAATGTAATGTAGGTATCATGCCATACCCGAGCAATGTAATGTAGGTATCATGCCATACCTGAGCAATGTAATGTAGGTTGACTTCATACTTATGTTATTTCGGATACAAATAAGCCCACTTGTTTATAATTCTTTATTTACATAGAGAGGCATCCCAAACAATGTAAATAGAGGAATATAAACTTATGGTTCGGTGATTTACAATTTCTTTATTTAAATGAAAAGGCATCCCAATACATTCAAATAATTACAAATCATCCTACTTAAGAATTCCCAACACAACATTCATACTTAGCCGGTGAGTTACAAGGTAGTGTATTATGAGATGATATTGGTGCTCCAAAAGTACGAAATGAATATTCATACTTAACTTTGGAGATGGAGAGTAAGATACTCGGGGGAAATTGACGTGGTGTTCAAAATAGTTGGTGAGTAGAGAGTTGTGAAATAAGCATGATTTCTGATGGGGAAATGATAGAATAAATACGTTGGAGGTTTGAATCATAACACATGATAGCATAAAGCAAGAGTTTTATTCATAAAACGTTGATTGATTACAAGATTGAAACTTATTACAAGTTTCTTCAAAATCTACTAACTGATACTTTCAGTTTAGTAATTACAACATTTTTACTATCATTTCATAACATTTACTAACTGAGTATAATCAGTTTAGTAGTACAAAAGACAACTGGTATCATCACACTAGTCTATTGCAGGTTAGAAGGTCCGAGCAGCTCTGATTGATCGGCAACTTCTTGGTTTAGTGTGTCATAGAGGTACGAGTGTATGAAGTTTGAGGGTTGTAGTTTCCATGCTGACTTTCTTGTTGGATCAATGGTGGTCGTGATACGATCCATAATGAGTGATCCAAATCATCACATGTAGGGATATCAAAGGGAAGTGATAGTGGTGGTGGTAATGGCGCTAGTACATATTCATACTCATTATCCTCCTTGGAGTCTGCCTCAACCCAATTTTGTTCAAAATAATTAGAAGTGTTTGACGCAAAATTAGTTGGCATTGGTTCCTCCTCTTCTTCGTCGGTTGAATCTTTGAAAGGTTCTTCTTCGTCATCAGAAGCGAAGGCATTCACGAAGTCAAATCCGAATTCGGGTGAGGGTGGTAAGACTTGGAAGTTATTAGGTAGAGTGGGCACATAATCCGGAGAAGTGGGTACGCACATGATTTCTATTTAGAAATCGATAGATTGTGATGGGTTTTTGATATCATAAGAAATGATATTGATGATGTGATGGAATAATGCCAGAGACCATTTCGCAAATCACAATGTCTCAGAAGTAGATTAGACCTTTGTGTGACTCAAAATATTTGAGAAATGATTAAGACCATTGTATCATACAATGTCCGGGAAATAGGAAAGACCATTGCAATCAGTTACAATGTCTTGGACATAAAATATTGGAGTAAGAACATGATTGGGAGAATGTGGTTGTGTCGAAATGCCCTAGAATAGGCATACGCAGATATGTTCAGTCCATTGTTTAGATAAAATGATTGAAAATAAATAGAGTGTATATATCAATATACTTATATATGTTTGTGTGGTGTAAAATGCCTAGTGTGTATATATGTTCATGTAGCATAAAATGCTTACAGGAAAATGCTCAATTATCCTAAGGGTACATATATCAATATGCAATTATGTTTGTGTAGCATAAAAATGTCTACGGGGAAATGCTCAAAATGGGTATAAATATCAATATACTAATATGTTTGTGTAGCATAACATGCTTATAGGAAAATGCTTAAATTTGCTAAGGGTACATATATCAATATGCAATTATGTTTGTGTAATATAAAATGCTTAATAAGTCCATAATCGTCTGGAGGATGGAAGGCACGAAGAGCGGAAGGCTATAAAAATTGTTTTTGCTTGTAAGTGTGGTTATAGTTTAGGTCTCACTTAGACCCGTTTCTCTATAACCATGGCTCTGGTACCAATCTGTAACACCCCTAATTCATGGTTGCAGCGGAATTCAAACTGGGTGTTACTCGACGGCACAATAGTCACAATAATAGAAAACGAACTCCAATTGAGTCGTTTTAAAAGATTTATCATTCAAATTGTATAAATATCATAGATTACAAAAATGAGGTCCCAAATGGTTCCATGTTTACAGTTTACATTAAATGAGTTTTTGAATGATAATAAAATTTATAGCCCTCTTGAGTATCCGTGCCCCTTCCGTACCATCCTTGTTCATTATGAACCTGAAAATACATGCTAAAGTGTCAACACGAGGTTGGTGAGTTCATAGAGTTTAGTGACAAAATGTAATGTAAAACATTTGAATGATGATTTCCCAGCAAAGGCATCGTAAATCCACTCAGTTGCAAGTCCCGCCATAAGAGACTTGTAACCTGTGTGTTCACAACCCACTGCCAAATATGATCTGGTTTATGTGAACAAAGGTAAAACTTGTATCTAGATTGAAAGATAAATGTAGCAATACCGTTATATAAACAATCTTTACAATGATGCCATATAAATAATGATGACAATGAAGTGGAAGCCATAATACTACGCTTTGTTGAATACTAGTGCAACGGGAAGGTAATGAAGTATGTAACATGTAAACACATAAGGCATTTGAGTAAACCACAAACATTGAGTAAGGCAATTGGTGTTTAAGAAAACAAGTAGCATGTTCAAGTAAAACAAATATTGTATTCATGTAAAAACGAGCATGTATTCTCCCCCAAAGAGTTGATAAAACAACTAAAAGAGTAGGGGCTATGACTCACCGTGAGTTGGATGATGTATAATGAGAATGATGGATATGCCGTAAGAACTTCTACAAGCAACCTAGAATAATTGTTGTAACTTAGGTTTGGAATAATGTCTAAGGAAACATAAACATGCCAATATATATCTTGCACTTAGTCCATGATGTGGTATAATGTATAGTGTATGTCTTTGAAAGATGAAAGGAAGTTAACATGTAAGGATAGGACTTTGATAGACTTGCTTCAACCCACTTCACTTCATGCAATCTTTCTACTCTTGTAATCTTGAAAGAGAGATGATGAAAGTTGAGGTGACTTGAGTGGATTCAAACTCAAGAGAAATCACCAAGTATATGAGGTTATGGAAGTGTTTTGATAACCTAAGATCAAACTAGGGTTTCTTGAACTTCCTCTTGAATCTTGCAAAAATTTGGAAGAAAATGAGCAAAGGAGATGATGTTGGTGTGTGTGGGATGTTGGAATGGCCAAGGAAGGGGAGGAGAGGCTTAAATAAGGTCTTGAGGAGGTTACAATGTTGACTTGTCAACACTTGGAGACCAAGTTGGACACATGCATGTAATCTAAGCTTCCTAGCATGAGATTAAGCCACCTATGGGCTGAATTTCCCCCCCTAAGTCGGTTCATGAGCTTGGAGAGCAAGTATTGACATTTGATGATATTATCCAAGCTTATGTAACTAGTTTCGACCCTGTAAAATGCAAACCGTAAGTTGTTACGTCACAAAACGTAAAACCGGGTATCGTAAAAATACGAAACTTGGAAGAATGATTAAACTTGTCAAAATACTCCATAATAAATTATAAAATGAGTGGTAGGTTCCATTGGGGTGGTAAAACCCTGCTAAAGCTGGAAACACGGGTCTAAAACGCGTAATACGTAAAACGTACGAATATTGCGTAAAATTGAGAAAAGTAAAATGTTACTTTTCTAATGTGATAAAAATGATTTAAAAAGACTTATAATGTCTAGACTGGGCTCAGTCTAGTGTCGGTTGGTATTAAATGTCTTTTAGACATCAAACCGTAAGCCTAAAAATCAAGGAATGACTTATAAAATCAAGGAATGATTTTTGGTCAAAGGAGGAGGGAAAAATATGTTGACTTTTTCTAATAAGTTGAAAACTTAAATCGTCTTAGAAATGCGGTGCAGGTATAGGCTAAGGTTACGGCTGAGTAAAAACGCTTAAAAACTGAAAATTCCAGTTTTTCACGGCCGAGGCTTATTTTGGTCATGTTTTTCTTAGTCATGATTAATTCTCAAATACATCATGAGTGTGTCAAACATTTTTTTGATGCGGGGTCACTTAACGCGGTCGAGTTTCGTTGTGCGTAGAATTTTTGAATGACGTTTTACCCTAAAACGTGTAATTCCTTATTAACTTTCACGAAAATGAGCTTATGAATGTCAAACTTTTAATTTGTCATGGAAATGATTTATCACTCGAGGCCAAGAAACAAAAATCAAATTTCGGGAAAAATGAATAGTAAAAGTGAATAGTGAAAATTTCCGGGAATAGTAATTAACCTGAAATTGCGAATTGTTACAGAGATGACGTAACTCTGCATGTTTGATGCGAGGGTGTTGAATGGGGCATATCCTAACATCTATAGCTCCTTTTTTATTGCACACTTGTCTAACTTAATGCCATAGTCTACGAGAGCTTGTTTCATCCATAGTTTTCTTACGCAAAGGATCTAATGCTACTTCTATATTAATGATTAATCCACTTAACTCATTTCACTTCATCACCATGAGTTTGCTATTAGTGGATATAGAAGATTTCCATTTTCTATTTTGTTTGATAATGAACAATTTCATTTTATTCCTAGGAAAGTCAACTAATGATGTTTCTAGGTTATAAGTATATAAGCTATAATGTACGTATATATGTATAAGAGTTACAAATAATATATATGTATAGCTAAGCATTAATCTAACTAATCATTTATCTAAGCATGCAAATTATAGCGATGAACTTAAAAGAGACGCGTACGTTTTAGTCTTCAGTGGATTATCTTCAAGCACTTCAAGTGACTATGTTGACTTATAGAAATCATTTGTAGATGAGATTCCAACTTCTTCGAAGATTGACAACTTAGCCACTTGGTCCCCATTGTCACATTGGTCCAAAGTTGTTTGGTCCAAAAATATTTAACATTTGGCTTGGATGCATGTATGGTGGTAATATTCCCCAAGGATTGTAACTTGGTTGATAATTCCACATTTGATGACTAGTATTATTGTAGTTTTGTCTATTTTGGTTTCTTCTAGGTTGACGGGTTTTAGACCGAGGATGAGGATTATTTGGTCTATTTGGAGGTGGAGTTTTAGATCTTAATTTTGGTTTAGAAAATCCGGTGTTAGCTTTTAATGATGGTTTATAAAAAGTTTTTACTTTTTCATCATTTGCAATGGGTATTTTTCTATCTTTTGTAAATATAAACTTAGGTTTTGATTCTAATGATTTTTGTTTACTAGATTCACATTCAAACTTTATGCTTTTATTTTCACTAGTTGAAACATTTGTTGAAGTTAATCCTAGACCGGTTTTATCTCCCGAAGTTTCTTGAACACTTATTATTTTCTTAAGTGGGTTACTACTATTTTTAAACTTGTCAAGTTTGAAAATTTGATTTTTAAGTTTTTCGTTTTCATTTTTAACCTCTAAGCATGTTTTACATTTTATAAAAACTTCTTTTCCTTTTTCCAAATGTTGTAGTTTAATTTTTAATTCGAGTACTTCATTTTCTAATAGATTATTAATATGTTTTAGTGACTTATTTTTAGCTATAACCTTTTTACCTAATTTTATAACCTATTATATTCACTATCTAGGTCTTTTTCGTCTAATGATAAATTTTCGTCACTAAAGTATTCGGTTTCGGAACGTACCTCGCTTGATGTCTTAGCCATAAGACACTTTTCTTCATTTGTGGTTTCTTTCTTGTCCTCATCGCTATCACTCCAAGCACCTCCAATAAACGCCTTTTGATTTTGATCTCTTGACATCATTGGACACTTTCCGATGAGATGATTTGGATTGCCACATTTAAAAGACTTCCTTTCATTATATGGTTGCCTAACTTATCTTCCTCGTCTTTTAAAGAATTTCTTGAAGTCTCGTACGGCCATAGCATACTCTTCATTGTCACTTCTGGAGGTTGAGCATTCTTCGTCACTAGAGTCCTTTTTAGCTTTCAATGCAATTGATTTGCTTTGATCCCTTTTTCCTTTGACCATCTCGGAGTCTTTCTTTATTATTTCTTTGTAGACCTTTAAGTTGCCGATCAATTCGTCAAGTTGTAGAGTTGACAAATTCCTTGTTTCTTCAATAGCCGTGACTTTAGCTCGCCATTTTGGATGAAGAGCCCTAAGAAATTTCCTAACAAAATTCTTACTAGAAAATTCTCATCAAGTGCTTTTAAACTTGTGATAATAGTGTTAAATCTAGCAAAAGCATTATCTATTGATTCCTCCTCCGGAATTGTAAATTTTTCATATTGTTGAACAAGAAGATCTATTTTGTTATCTTTAACTTGACTATTACCTTGGTGAGTGATTAGTAAAGAATCCCAAATTTCTTTTGCAGTTTTACACATAAAAATTCTTTCATATTCTTTGCGTGGTAACGCATTATAAATAACCATTTTAGCCTCATTTTTTTTTGATAGTTTCTTTTTCAAATCATCATTTTGTTTTTCAAAAGATACAACTTCATCCTTTTTAGTTTCAAAATTATATTGAATAGGAGGAAAATCACCAAAGGTAATGGTGGTCTTTGCATAGATTGCCCTTCTAAATATTTTTCAGATTCCATAGATCGTTACAAGTTTTAAAATACAATTAATTTTAAAAATCTTGTTTGACGTGGCTCCTGATACCAATTGTGGAAGACTAGAAGGGGGGGGGGGGGTTGAATAGTTTTACATCTTTTTAATTTTATTATGAAAACTTAATTTAGTTTTAAAACCTTGTTTACTTTTAAAACTTTGTTTAGATCTTATGTGAACTCGAATCTTGAACAATATGAACAACTATATCTAAGTATGAACACTAATAATAATTCAAGCTAAGTATGTGAAATCAACACATGCATAATATAAACAATTATAGCTATATACAGGAGATAAGTAAGTAAACGTTTATTATGTAGTCCTTAATTATATGTTGTATGAAAATTATACTTGATAGAAATGATCAATTATATGTATATTATCTTTTTAGTTTGATTGTAAAGACTTTGTTTTGTGGATGAAACTTTTGCTTGATCTTTAAGTGAAATCAACACAAGCACTATATGAGAAACTATATATATATACTTCTACATCTACGAAAGTAATAACGATATACGCAAGATAATAAGTAAGAGATGGAAAGATCAAACCGGGAGACAAAGCATTTATAGTGGTTCGGGTACAAGGACACCTTCCTTGCCCTACTCCACTCCCCGAGTCACCTACTCGAGAGTTTTCTTCACTATGTCAACAAGCTCCCTTATGGCGGAGAAAACCTTACACACCAATATACACACCACAACTTCGTCACAACTTATTCACACCTTCTACACAACTTCTTCACACCTAGTCATTACTTAATCACAACACTACTTCTTCACCCCTATCTATCTTCACAACTATCTACTTCACAACAATCTTTTTCACAACTATCTACTTCCCAACTTCTCTACTTCACAACTATCTACTACAGAATCTCTCTATCTACACACCTTGCTAATCTATCTTGTATCAAATATTCACAACTAGTTACACAAAGAAATAGATATAATGGATGATGCTCTAACAACTTGGATGTGGAGGTCACAACAAGTTGTAATACTTCTTCTCTTGAATGATTGAAGTATTCTTCTCTTGCACTTGAAAGGTAGAGGTTTGGATCACTTTGAAACAAAGATTTATGTATATATGATCAAAGGATTTTAGAGAATAGAAATGAGATCTAGAACAAAAAGTTTTGGCTTGCAAAAGGTGAGGAAAAAGTCAAGGAATACTCTAGTATTTATAGGAAAAACTGGGGAGCTGAGGAGCGTGGCCGGTCCCCTTAATTAGGGGCTGGTCCCCTTAATTATTAAGGGGGCCGCCTAGTATAATAAGGGGGCCGCCCGGCTGAACGTTGCCCAGCTTTGTCTTTTTGTGGGGAAGGTTTTTCTGGACCATTTTTGCCATTTTTGGTTGAAAATTTGATTTCATATATTTATAATGAATTAAACATATTCTTTTATTTCCAAAAATGATTTTGTAAAAGATATAAAATGTTTTGTGACATTTTATAAAAAGTCTAGTGTTTAAGAAAAATATTCCTTTGATCATAGAATGCAATAAACACTTTGTTTATTCATACCTTAAGTGATTTTGATGTAAAGAGAATATTTATCACTAAATACTTGTTTACGTCATAATTTTTAGCTCAATGGGTTTACGTTTGGTGATTATCAAAACATAGAGATATCGATAAATGTTAATAATGTTTTTAGGCATTATTTATATCAACAAATGTTGATCCCAGTTGAGCTTAAACGATCTTGTATAGAAGTTAACTTGATAAAACACTTTAGCTAATATGCGGAATGTAAAAGCTTAATTTAAGAAGAATAATGATTCTCTTTCAACACTTCAATATTATTAATATGAGCACTCAACAATGCTAGGGTTTTACAACCTTGAAGTGAATAATAATTACGTACGTAAACTAACCCTAGGATCCTCCTTTTATAGACTAAGGAATCCTACTAGGTTTACAATACCTTTCTCTACACGATAAGAATATTCTAGATAAATATAATATTTACACAATCTATTCTATATTTATCTAAACCGTATACATCCTTATCACATCAGCAGTAGATTCTGTCAGTAGTATTTAACTTCAGCAGCACTTTGACATCAGCAGCAGAATCATTACTACTAGCAGCAGTTTCACTCAACAGCAGTTTCAGACCCAACAATCCTCCCCTAAACTTATTATTTATTTCTAAATAATTAAGTTTCTTCAATGCACAATTAATCACTAGGAGGATGCTTCCAAACACTTCAACTCTTGTGCATTCAGTTGATCAAATATCTTCTTATACTTTGACAGCAAATTGAATGCTTGATCATCAGAATCATAATCTTTCTGCAACTTAAGTGATTTATCACCATTAACCATCTGATTGACAATATTCCAGTATCTTACCACTGGATAATCCATTTCAGCTAGCATATACAAAGTAATTGGTCCAATATCTAACACATGAACTCCTGAATCTTGAAAGAGTCTCCATTTTCTTACTTTGTATTCTACTATCTCTGTCCATTCAGAATCATCCTTTGAAGGTTCAAACATAAGTTTAAGAGCTCTCCACATAAAATTATCAGAAGAAGTTATGATATGATCAATTTTCTCTATCTCATACTTTTTACCATCAAACTTCTCAGCTCCAAACTTTGCCTTGTATAACTTCCATAAGTCTTCAACATCCTCTCTATCAAAGTAGTGTAGCATCTGTTGAAATCTAAGAAACCTATTAGTCTTACCATCAGATCTCTGGACATCATGAAATGCTCCAATGTTAGTATCATATCCTGTAGTTACTTTGATAATAGGATATTTGATTCCTAATGGTTTGGCATCAACTACTTCAGGATCTTCCATCTTGCCAACCATAGTGTAACCCTTCAATTGTTCTTTTTGATGCTCAGAAGGAATATGATCAAGACCATGTTTAAACTCATCTCCTTCAGGTATAAAACTGCTTCCTTCTCTAGTCTTTCTCTTCTTCTTTGCAATTGATTTTTGAACAACACCTTTTCTTTTATCACCTTGCACAGAAGAAATAGTATTTGCTGCATCAATATCAAGCTGTTTAACAACATCAGCTTCTTGAATATGCTCTGCTTCAGCTACTTTTTCAGGTACCAACTTCTTGTTCATCTGAGCAATTTGTTCCAAATCCTCAGCACATCCCATAGCATAAAAAGTATCTGTTCTTCTCTTAGCTTGTTGATACAAATCAAAAACTTCTTTATCAGAATAAGGTTTCAACTGTACCAATATCCATCCAGCCATATTCTTTAAATACCTTTCATATTCTTTTCTTTGTTGTTTAACAGTTGGACCTTTAAATATGTTTATCTTTCTTCTAGCAGTAGCATTCTCTTTTCTCTTCTTTGTAGTAAAATATCTGTACCAAGATTGCACATCAAAAGTTGAAACTTCATTTTCTTCAATCTTGATCAGTTTATTGAGTTCAATATCAGCAGCCATTCTAATCTTCTCATTTACCCATTCATCATACCTCTTTAAGCCTTCAGCCTCTTTCTCAGCTAACTGTTGTTCTTCCATATTAATCAACTCTTGTTCTCTAAGTGCAGCAGCTGTATCATGTTCAACTTGCAATGGCTTAGGCCAAGAATCAAAAGGTACATCAGTGAAGTCAATCCCCTTATACATAATCCTTTCCTTTTCAACTTGCTTGCCCTTGCCTTTATTAGTAGAAGATGAAGAAATAACCTTCTTTTGTTGAGCAGCAGGTTCTTTAATAACAATCCATTTTTCAGGTTTTCTAGGTGCTGATGATTTGATTGTTGTTGTAGTTTGTTGTGGTAGTGAAGGAGTTGATACTGGTGTAGTTTTCTTACTCAATAATACCATGGCTTCAGCAGCAGCATTGTCACCAGACCCAGCAGCAGAGTCTTGTGCATCAGCAGATCCACTAGCAGCAGAGTTAGTAATTTCCTTAGCTGTAGATTCTTGAGCAGCAGTGTCTTTCACCAAATCTCCCAACTTCATCAATGTTTCACCCATCAACCCTATTGCCTTCACTAATTGCTCAGGCTCCAAACTTGTAAGTTGTTCTACCACCTTTTCTTGTGTAGCAATTACCTCTTGCATAACAACCTCATTCCCTGATTGATCAGCAACCACAAACTCTTCAGCATCCTGAGGACTTTCAACATCCATATCACCAATCACTGGAGCCTCCCCTGAAACCATTCTATCATTCAAACCCAAAGCACTATCAGCCTTTTCCAAATTTGCCTCCCCTGAACCCATTGCCTCTTCATTCCTCCCCTGTTTGGAAGCATCCTCTTCCAAGTGAGTAGAAGCATCAGGAGAACTAACAACCTGAGAAGTGCCCACTTTCTTCAATCTTTTCAAAGAGGTTGAAGATCTTGATTTCTGAAAGTTCTTAATCTGTTTTTGCAATGTGATAATAGTCTTGTCCTGATCAGCAACAACAGATGAAAGATTAAGAACTTTGTCCTCCAGTGTAGTACATTTCACCCCCAAGTTGGCACAAGTAACCGTCAATTCCTGAATAAGTTGCATAATAGTCTCATCACTTCGACCTGTATTACCTGGTCCGAGAGGTGAATCATGGACATTGTCATCATGTACAAGATTTTCCGTCAATTCATTGGTCACTGGTCTGTCCTCATCACTTCGACCTGTGTAACCTGGTCCGAGAGGTTAATCTTGGGACATAAACTCAGTATCAATCCTAGTTTGATCAGCTGAGCCCCCTGTATTTGCCATTTGGCTAGGGTTACCATCCTGAGAATTTGATTCAGAAGAATCATCATCTCTAGATGTTGCCTTGGTTTGGGTCTTAATGATGTTATCACTATCCTGCTCTGCTACTAAGCTAGAAGCAGTAGTGACAGCCCTTGCCAACATGTCCTCATCATCACCTAGGACAGCCTCATCTGGTACATCCATACTAACACTATCCTGAGGTAGATCAGTGTTCTTTTTAGTGTTCCTACGGGTATATAGTATTTTAGGTTGTGTAGCAGATGCACTAAAATTGGGTGTGTGATGGGAGTTAGTGGGATTTCCTGATCCTTCACCCTGATTATTTTGCACAAGTTGCACCATAAAAGGTGTAAGATTTGTATTTGTGCCTGAAAAACCTTTTCCATGTTTAACCAAGAAAGTGAAAGTTTTATAAACCAATTTTGGAGCATCATAAGTAGCAACATGGCCTCTAAAATTTGTAAGTTCTTTTTGAACAAAGAGTTGTATAAACCTTGGATAAAGCAAATATGAACTAGACTCTTTGATACTTTGAAACATCCCTTCCAAAATCATTTTTGAAAAATTGAATGGTTTGCCTTTGCTTAGGCATACCATTGCAGAAGCAATAGTAGTACTAAACTCATGCCATCCAGAAGTTTTAGGACTCAAACAATGAAGAAGAAGATGTATCAAAAACTTGTATTGAGGACAGAGGAGAGATTTTTGAAATTTTAAATTTGTATGTTTCCCCTCATATCCCAAATCTTTTAACCCTTTAAAAATAGCAGAATTGGCCAGGCAAGCGGTCTCTGTTTCATCATCTAAGAAAAGGGTTTCTCTTATTAATGATTCAGATACACGAACCTTTTGCCCATCTACTAAAGCACTAACATGTTTTTCCCCATTCATAGTTTTGATTTTAGCGGTAAGCCAAAACTGTTTGATGTGGGAAGCAAATATAGTAGGATTCACAGTGAGTGCATACCTAAGAGAAGTAGCATTCAAAAACTTGATCATGTCTGTGAATTCTTCATTAACTGATTCAGCATCCAAAACGACCACACTGTTGTGTTGCTTTGCCCATGTACGAAAGCAATCCATGAGTTAGGGTTTAGGGAAATTGGGGATAATTGATTTTGAGAGTAATGGAGTGTTAGGGTTCGTGATAACTTCAATTTGAAATATGAGAAAACCAATTAGGAAGATCAATTAGGTTTTAAACTGATTGAAGAAGTTACACATACCACCCTCACACTTTCAACCGTAGCAACACAATAACACTAGCAGCATAGTTATAAAACTAGCAACAGAGTGAAATATCCAGCAGCAGAGTTGACAAAATAAGCTTGGTCAAAAAGTCAACAATCCTCAGCATTCAATGCGATGATATTCCGTAATCCCTATAAAAACGGACTAAATCTTTTCTCTAATTTATCACAATCAAACCCTAATCGCAATCAAAACGCCAATCAACCAAATCAAAACTTCAATTAACCCAAATCAAATCAACCAATCATGAAATCAACACCTGAAATCATCAATATCTCTTCTGATTCATCATCTGAAGATGAAACCCCCTTTGAAACGTATGTGCCTCCCTTTCGTCCTCCTCATAATGGTTGTAGAACCAAGGAGCAAGCGAAGAAGAGAAAGCATGATCTCCCTGTCTTTAAAGAGCTCCTCAGTTTGAATCAAACCCCAAGCACTTCTAGGGGTAAAGCTGTGATGTCCCCAAAATCTCCATCGTCTTCAGAATCATCAGAAGACCCAGCTTGGATCCCTGTCAGGCAACCATCTCCAAGGGAGCTTGTTTCCCCTTTCATCTATACTTCATCAGATGAGGATGAGCCTCCAAATGAACCACCTTCTACACCTGAGAGGCCTCAGTCATCAAGGCCACGACCAAAGAAGTCCACTAAGGCAAAGAAAACAAGGAAGACAAACTCTCCTCTTCCTAAGGAAAGAAAAATTGTTCTTGGCCTTCCATGCCCTAGGAAGTAGTACTTGTAGTCTTTAATTTCATCTTTGAGCTTTTGTGGTTTCAGAAGTAGTTTTTGTAATTTCTCTTTTGATGTATGAACTTCTGAACTTGATGAATGATGAATGACAGATGTTCTTCTTTTGTTGTCATAATATTGTAATTGCAAATCATCATTTAGACTTATTCCTGCACAATATTAGACCAAACACCACAAAACAAACAAACATATGCACTAGCAGTAGAGTTAGAAATAGCAGCATAGTACATTCCATCACAAACATAAACATCAGAGTAACAAGCAACACAATTCCTTTACAAACTTGTACAATACAAAGAGATAAGTTTTTCAAAGGTTTATCATACCAATGTTTGCAATTAAAAATTGAAACCTCCCCACATCAAAGTGTTTAGTGAGAAGATCAGCAACATTGTTATCAGTATGAACTTTAACAATTTTAATCAACTTCTTTTCATAGCAATCCCTGATAAAGTGATGTCTTATCTCAATGTGTTTGGTTTTAGAATGAAAAACAGGGTTTTTAATTATGCAAAGTGTGCTGTTGTTATCAATATGAATTTTGGTATTCATGAAATTGTACCCATAATCCAATAATTGATTCTGCATCCATAGAACTTGTCCACAACAACTTGAAGCAGCCACAAACTCAGCTTCAGTTGTAGAATTTGCCACCACTGTTTGCTTCTTGCATTGCCATGACACCAATCTGCTTCCTAGAAATTGACAACCCCCTGTTGTAGACTTTCTATCCAAAGAAGCTCCAGCATAGTCACTATCTGAATATGAGACCAAATCAAATGGTGAATCCTTAGGATACCAAAGGCCCAATTTTGGTTGATGCCTCAGATATCTAGAAATTCTCTTCACTGCATTGAGATGTGATTCCTTGGGACACACTTGAAATCTTGCACAGGCACACATAACAAACATGATATCAGGCCTTGATGCTGTAAGATACATCAATGAGCCAATCATACACCTGTACAAGTGTATATCCACTTCCTTTCCATATGCATCCTTCAGCAATGGTTTATTGGTGTCCATGGTAGTCTTGGCAGGTTTAGCATCTTCAAAACCAAATTTCTTCAAAATATCATTGACATACTTATCCTGACTGATAAATATACCATTTTCTTTCTGTGTAACTTGCAGACCTATGAAGAAGGTGAGTTCTCCCATTGAACTCATAGCAAACTTATCCTTCATAAGCTTCTCAAAACTAACACACTGATGTGTGCTTATTCACACATACTTTTTAGACCCAAAATCAGACCAAAGATACCAAATACTAACCAAAAATGCCAAGAGAATGCATGTTTTTGTGTTTGTGTATGTGCAGGTACGGATATGTGGAAAATGAACGAAAACAAAGCTAAAACCGACAAAAACGAGCACGAGATTGGAAAAAAGTCAAAAGCCGAAGCCGGGGAAGCAAAGTGACAAAGAAAATCTCATAATGAGATTAGAAGTCCTTAGAGATTAATTTTGTTACACAATTAGTCCCTGGGCAAAGTTTGAAGAATTGGCAGTTTTTAGTCCCTCACTTTCAGAATTTGGCATTAATGGTCCCTCAAAGATAATTCAAAGAAAAATCATCAATGGTCCTTCATGATTCAAGAGATTGACAATAAATACCCTTGGAAGATACTTTGAGCAAAAGTCAGATTCAATCCCTAAGCTTTGGAGTTTGTACAACTTAGGCCCTTGTGATAATTTACTAGTCCTAAACCTTAACTATCCGGATCTTAAACCTTTAGCCCTTAATACTACCTAGCCCAAAAGTCACCAAAGCCCACCAACACTTAACCTCTACCCGGCCTGCCACTTAAAACCCGACCCAATCTCAACATTTAATACCATTTAAAAAACCCCGCGCCCCCTTTTCACCTTTTACCCAGAAACCCACTATTCACCAAGAACCCTAAAAATTACCACGCCCCAATTAACCTCGTACCTCTAATAATTACCAATGATTAAACGTTCTAGAAGGTCTGACAAGTCAGTATGGTCAGGGAATGATACGTGGCCCAATCAGCTCTCACACGGAGGATTCACTTATGTCACATCAATCAATCAAGGGTCAGAAATCGTGGGAAGCATCTAGAACCAAATCAAACGGCTCAGGAGGGGACCAAACAAGCACAATCCTCACACGGATTGATGATGTGGACACAGAGGACTCAACCCTAGCTCATACCTCACCTCACTTATAAATACCCCCCTTATTTCATTGTTGTAGTGTGCCATTTTTACTTATTGTTATGCTGCTTATTTTACTTCTTGTAATGAATTTTTATTTTAATGAAATTTAAGTTTACTTATTTACTTGTCTTGCTATTTACTTTACCTTAATTTACTGCTTATTGCTTTTTATTATATGTTTTTAGCTTATTGCTTTTATTTTATCATTGCTTTTTAAATTCAGCTTTACTTTCAGCTTATTTACTTATTGCATTTTAAAGTTTACATAAAAAGAAAAACCAAAAAAAATCAGAAAAGTACTAAAAAAATAAAAAAAATACCAAGTTCTTATTTCCACAAGCTTCAATAAGCTTGTATTGTTGTTTATTAAGGTTCATATCAGCTTTGTATAGCTTTTGTGAAGCTTATTTTGGCACCAAACTCAATTCTCTTTAAAGTCAAAAAGTCAACTGTGAAGTGCTTATTGTAAATAAGCTCAGCTTATTTGGTGATACAAGGCAGCCTGAAGGAGTCCAAAGGCTTGTCTAAAAGACAGGCTAGCTTAGTGAACTCCCTCAATTGTTGCTGAGGGAGAGTGGCTTTTGTAAGTTTTTACTTATTTTCGTTCCTCTCAAAATTAGTAGTATAGATCTGTGCTTATCTGCTTTTTATTGTTTGTTACTACTTGTGTTAGTTTGATTATAGTTGGATAATAGTAGTTAGTCTCATCTGTGTTGCTGTGTTAAGTGGATTGTTGTTTGAGACTCATCTTAGCTTATTATCTGTCATCTTTGGATCTGTGTTGTTACTTTGAATCTGAGATCTGAGATTGGTGATTGTTATTGATTGTTTTGTTGGTGTACTGAGGTTCTAGGATCATACTAAGCACTGAGTTGAGGTTTGGATTACATTAGGCCTGATCTGTGGTAGTTTTCTAGTTGTTGACAGAACATAAAGGAGTGTTTGGCTAGGTTTAATTTGCTAGTATTAAGTAGAATTCAGAGGTTACTTTTGGTTATCACATGTCACTCTAGGTTTAAAAGTAGTAGTAGAAGCATAATATCATTAGCTTATTAGTTAAATAGTCAAATTGTTAGTAGTTCTTAAAAACAGTTAAGTTTAGTTGGATTTTTAGGTAAAAGTAGCTTATAGATTAGTAGTAAATCAATAGCTCTAGCTTTTAGTAATAATAAAATAGCTCATATTCACCTCAGTTATTAGTAAAGTAGCATCAAAGTTCAAATTAGTCAAAAGTTTTGTTCATAATAAAAGTCAACAAAGGTTTTTGTCATCTGTTTTGGTCACAACTTCAAAGAATTGCACAGCCTTCATTGTTAATTGGAAATACTTATTATAAGTTGATTTGTGAAGTTTGGAAGTAGGGTTACTATTTTCAAAAGGAATTTTGTGGTTTGGATTTCACTAGCTTATTAGAAAAGCTTGCTTAAGTTGACTGTCTCAGCACCATAGTGCCCTGTGCACTCAGCAGAATACCCAAATTCTAGGTTGTTTTGAAGGTATTAAGGGGATTGGGAGTCTGATTTCTAAGTGTATCCTTGATCTCTGGTTGCTAGTGGTTAAGTAGAACCCATAAGCTTATACTCTGTAGCTTATTTGTACTGTTTTATCAGCTTATCAAGTGGTGTGTTTGGAACTTGTTTTCTGAATTTCAAAATAGGGCTGCAATTTGAATATAGTGCCCTTAAGTGAGATTTTATTGTTGATCTAAGCTTTTCTATACTCAGAGTTACTGTTTCTAGTGCTTTTTGGCATTTGCTTATTCTGATTCAGATTTTAGCTTATTCCACTTAGCTTATTTGAGCTAATTGTGCTCATATCTGTGTTTCTGTGCATCAAATTGATTCTAACTTGTTCCATCAAGCTTAAATAAGTTCAAATATCACTTGGTATAAGTTTGGGTCTGTTTTGATAAGTTTTGCTTATAAATAAGCACTTTACAATAAGCAGTTTTGGCCTAATCAGCACTTCCAGTGCTGATTTTTCAACTTTTATATTTTTCCTAGATTCCAAATAGTATTTTAGAATTTTCCTGAAATTTTCAGATTTTTCCAAGCTTATTTGCTATTTTTCCTATTTTATTTTCATTTTTAATCATTTTTAAATACTTTTTAATTACTAAAAAATCCAAAAAAATCAGAAAAAGTCCAGAAAAATCCAAAAAAATATTAGAAAATTATTTTTAGTTATTTTAGATTTTTAGAAATTTATTTTGTATTTTTCTCATTTAATTAGAATTTCTTTTGAATTTATAATAATTTTTAATTAGATTTAATAGTTTTTAATTCCTAGAAATTACATAAAAAGCCAAAAAAAATTAGTTTTTAATTTTAAAATTTCTTTTTAGTTATTTTATAATTTTCAAAATTTAATTTTTATTTTTCTCACTTTATTTTCATTTTCTTTTAATTTTTAAATTAGATAATTAGTTTTTAATTCATAAAAAATTAATAAAAAGTCAAAAAAATATTTTTCTTTTTCTCAAAATTTTCTTTTATCATTTTTGATTTTTAGAAATTATTTTCAAGTCCGTAGGAGTCGCGTAGTTTAAAAGTCGCGTTTTATTTTGCGCGTTGACGTTTATTTCACGTTTTAATTTACGGTTTTCGATTCTACGTTACGTTTTTGGTTTGTTTAGTTGAATTAAGTGCTTAATTGATTATTTGTGCTTCATTTGCTATTTCATTAGTGTAATCTCATTAAAATCACTTTTCACGACGCGTTTTCCGAATCGGAAATTCGGAATTCCATTCACCCTTCACACGGAATACGACCTCGGATTATCCGTATTTCTTTGCGGATTTCTTTGAGCTTAATATCTATACTATATAACTTGATTTTCACGAATCAATTTTGGCGCCGCTGCCGGGGAAGGTTGAAGTGAATTTTTGAAATTTCGTTTTTGAAAAATTGTGTTTTGATAAGCCTTCCTCTATTTTGTATATATTATATAAATATCGAAAAATCAAAAACACTTTTCCTAAAGTGTTTTCACAAAAATACCAAAAAAATAATAAAGTTACAGCCTCGTTCCGATCGAAAGAAAGGGCGTTGTAAACCAAATAAGTCTCCCAATATAACTACGCGTGAAATTAGTTGCTAGACGGAGTACTTTGATTCTACGACCGAATAAGCGGAAAATACGGAAGCTTTGACATTAAATTGCAAGCTGAAGAGAGATCCATTCTTCTCTCCCGTTCCGTCGCGAGTAGATTAAGGGAAACGTTTTACAATTAACGTAACGTTAGAAAAAGAAAAACAAAAGTATAAGTTTTTGAATTTTGCTTTATAAAAATAAAAATACAAAAAGATTTTCCTTTTCAAATTTGATTTTCCTTTTACTTTTCAAAACTTTGATTTTTGTGGTGTATGAACACCCGTTCATCTTCTAAACGTCTTGTTTCACCACTTTCAAATCCGGAAAGTTTGTTTCGTCACACACACCGAGTTCTATTTCCTAATACGGAGGAAATGAACCCGAACGAACAACACTTGGGACCCCCGCCGATGGGTGGTATCCAAAACAATGTGATCCCGCCGATGGGACCACAACCGGTTTACGATCAACGTACTATGCAAGAATTGCTCCAGTGTCCCACCGAGGGATACGGGGATGCAATTGTTTTACCACCAATCCTTTCCGATAATTTTGAACTTAAAACTGGATTGATTCAACTTGTCACGTCAAAATAATTTCACGGTTTTGAGAGGGACGATCCTCACGCACACATCCGATGGTTTAATAAGCTAACTTCGACTTTGAAATTTAAGGATGTCCCTCACGATGCTATCAAATTGATGTTGTTCCCATTTTCACTCGAGGGTTCAGCCCGGATTTGGCTCGAAAAAGAACTCCCTCGATCAATTCATACATGGGAAGAACTCGTCTCGAAATTTGTTAATCATTTCTTTCCGCCGTCCAAAACGACTAATCTTAAGAATGATATAACTAATTTTCAACAACGTTTTGATGAGAACTTTGGTGAGGCTTGGGAACGCTTTAAGGATCTTCTTCGAAAATGTCCTCACCATGGTTTCTCCGAGTTACACCAAATCGACACGTTTTATAACGCTTTGACGCAAAACGATCAAGATTCTTTAAACGCAGCCGCCGGTGGCAATATCTTGAATCGTACGCCTAGGGATATTTTGACGATTATTGAGAACAAATCTAAGGTTCCGACTTCTCGTAACAAACCGAATGTTTCGAAAGTGACTTCTTTTACTCCTCCTTCACCTTCGTCGGTCCAATCATCGGAATTGGCCGAACTTACCGACGCTATCCGTTGTATGATGAAAGAGTTTAAGTCGCAGAACCAAAAACCCGAGCCCGTTAAAACCGTTAATGAAAAATGTGTGATTTGTGGTGGACCGCATCCGTATTATGATTGTCAAGCCACCGATGGCCAAGTTTATAATGCTAACGTTGCAGCCGTAAACTACAATCAAAACCAAGATTTTCGTGCTAACCAAACAACTCCACCTGGGTTTCCACCCGTGCAAAATCATCAAAACCGTTATCCTCAAAATAACCAAGGTAATCAAAACCAAGGTTACAATCAAAACCGTGGAACCAATTTCAATCAAGTTCAAAATTATCAAGCACCTCCACCCCAACAAGTTTATCAACCACCACAACAAGTACAACCTTCTCCTGAGCTTGCTAATTATATGAAAAAGAACGATGTTAGCATACGAGCAATGCAAAATCAAATCAATAACTTGAGGGTTGAATTTAAGAAAGAGATCGACACATCTATAACTCAACAAACAAATGAGCTTAAGCAAATGATGAGCAGTTTTATGCAAATGAATCAAGCGTCGACATCTGGTACTCTTCCAAGTAATACGATTCCAAACCCGAGGGGCGAGCATAAGGCGATTACGACTCGCAGTGGTGCTTTATATGAACCCACGGTTCCGACTACCTCTTCTTCTCTTCCACCTAAGGTAGTGGACTGTGAGACCGAGGCGACAAAGGACCCAGTTCCTCCTACTAACAACGGAGGTGCTGAAAACGTCCAACCTCCGGTTGTTCAAACGTCTAAAGAAAAGGAAAAAGTTGTTTCTGAAAATAATGTGAAATACAAGTCAAAATTGCCATATCCGTCAAGATTTAATGATGAAGAGCTCCGTGCAAAATCTAAAAAACAAATGGAAAAGTTTCTCGATATTTTTCAAAAGTTGCACTTTGATATCAGTTTCATGGATGCTCTTGTTTACATGCCGAAATTTGCCTCAACGTTTAAAAATCTAATAAGTAATAAAGAGAAATTGCTCGAATTAGCCGAAACACCGATAAATGTTCAATGCTCCGCGATTCTTCTCAAGAAGCTTCCCGAGAAGCTTGGAGATTCGGGAAAGTTTCTCATTCCTTGTTCGTTGAAAGATCAAGAGGTTTGCAAAGCCCTGGCCGATTCAGGTGCAAGCATTAACCTTATGCCTTTGTCAATCTATAAACAACTTGGAATGGGAGAACTTAAACCGACCCGAATGACGTTAGAGCTTGCTAATCGTTCGATTACTCATCCGGTCGGAATTGCGGAAGATGTTTTTGTTCAAGTGAACTCGTGTACTTTTCCGGCCGACTTTGTCGTTGTTAATTTTGAACCCGATCCGAGAGTTCCTCTTATACTAGGGCGACCGTTTTTACGAACCGCAAAAGCCCTAGTTGATCATTTTGAGGATACTCTAACTTTACGACATGATGACGATATTATGATTTTCAAAGCCGATGCTCCGAAATCAAAGAAGTTTTCCGTCAAAAGCATTGATGTTTGTGATTATTCCTTTGATGATTTTGTGAAAACGTTCGTCTCCGACTCTTCCCCATCATTTCCTAGGACTAAGGAACATGATTCTTTTTGGGAAGAGGTCGATGAATTTCTTGCTATTGATACGATTTCGTTTTCTGAGATTGACGATTCTTACTTTGATTCGGAGGGAGATACTATTTTTCTTAACAATTTGTTGAATGATGAACCGTCAATCCCTCCGGATAAAGTTAAGATGAAGATTGAGCTTATAATTGATAATCCTCTTGAGCCCGAGCTCGAGGAATTTTTACCCGACTTTGAGAGTTTCTTCTTTGATACGACTGAGAAAATAAGTGGCAATCCCACTTATCGTCCTGATTTTTATGATCCGACGTTTGAAGCTTTTCATTTCAATCACTCGGAAGAGACGAGTCGTGGCAGTACCACTTCTCATGCTTTTATCTCTCTTCCGGAATATGAGTCATTTTGCTTTGATAAAATTGAATGTAAAATTGAAAAGTTTTCTAATCCGGAATATGAAAGTTTCAGTTTTGATCTTGAAGTTGATCATGATCCGGGTGGTTTTCTTAAAAATAAGAGTCTTAATGAAAATTGTATCCCATCCCTCCCACCCGGGAAAGTTTTTAAAATGAGCTTGAATGATAAGATTCATAATTCCATAATTATGAAGTCTTCTTTTGATAATGATGAGTTTTTCAAGATGGTTATCATGACCTTCTTAACGTTTGTCACATATGGTGTGGTTTCTCTCATCCTTCACTCCGTGGGAAGTGAGGATGTTGTTTTTGACCCGGGTATCGTTTTTAAAAGTCTTCACTATTAAAATACCAACGGTTGTCTCTTCGGGATAAAACTTTCAAACGAATCATATGTTTTTCAAAATATTTTGAATGAAAGCCCGAGAGAGATTAATTTTTCCATTTGCTCTCCCCAAGGACGAATTAATTCGGGGATCGAGTCAAGCTCATGTGACTCGGAAAACAAAAACAAGCGCTTCGTGGGAGGCACCCCATGCTTATCCTTTTCATCTTCTTTATTTTCTTATTTCTAATAACGTGACGTGAGGGGGGCGACCCTTTCCAAACTCGTGTTTTCGTGGTTGTTGTTTATGAATGTTCAGGAATTTCCCCGAAGTTTGAGGACTCTCGTGCTCGTGGTTTGTCGTTCTCTCCACTCGAGTCTCATCCTTCGCTGCTCTTTCGGAAATTCACCATATCCAAAATCTTATCGACTAACGTTTATCTCTTGGCATACTTAATAAACGGCCTTAGATTTTACGTAGGATTACCTTTACCCTTAAAACATTGAGGACAATGTTTCACTTTAGTCTGGGGGGGTGAATCTTCGATTCGATTTGACCTGTACCATCGTCTGAGCTGTTAACTTACGCAACTCCGTTTTCCACCAAAAATTTTAATTTTTGTCACCGCTTTAGTATAAAAAAAAAAAAAAAAAAAAAAAAAAAAAAAGAAAAAAAAATGAAAAAAATGATGATATATAGTATGAATAATAAGTTTTGACACCTTGTTTTGACTTTCCTACCGGCGAGAGTAGAAATAAATGTTCCGACTTGACCGGGCGTGTTGAGCCCTAGCTCGTCTCCCTTAACCAAAATAATCAAAAGATTATGGCTAAGCATCCGCGGATCTCATTATTTGGGATTTTAAATTTGCGGAGATCGAGGAATGATAGAGTTTATTTAGAAGTTTCGTGCTATACACGGATCGCATTACTGGGATTTAAAAAACCCACGAGAGGTACTTGTGGCCTCCTTGTTCCCATCAGCAATGTCACCAATATATAAATAGATGTCTAGGATTAATTAAGGGTATACGGTTTGGGCAATACTTAGTTTTTTCTCGTTCCCAACAAAATCTCTGCATATGGGGGTTTGGTACACATTGAGGTACTGCCAGTGTTACGGTGAAATAGACTATTGCATCTTGCCGGTTCGCAGCCGATGTTGTGATCTTAGTAAAGGCCGTAGGACTTGGGGTTTGGCATATAGTTATGAATATCAATAATAATAGTCCAAAGCCAAAATAAAAGGCAGAGGAATCCAAAGCTATAAAAAGGCAGCGGATAGAAATCCAAAGTCATAATAAAGCTCTTACATCTTGGCGGCTCATAAACCGTTGACTGTAAAAGAATAAAGGACTAAGGACCAAAGTATTATTAAAGTGCTTATGATTATGCAAAAATGCCAAACTTCGACTCCGGGGGTTTCCCTAATAAAAAGCTTCCGTTTCGGGTATCAATCATGGTATGTCTCGGTCGTAAATAAAAAGGGAGCCCCTACAAATCGTGTTAAATCAGAGACCTTCATGTGGACCCGATTTCTGTATGCAGGGATTTTCGAGGGAAAGTTTGGAAACTACTTAGCGTTCAAATTTTGTGCTCTTATCGGACTAACAAATATCAAAACGAGAAAATATGAAGCAATTCATTTCTCACAAATTAAAATCCTTAGATACAAAACTTAGGACCTGGGGACAAGAGGTAATACACAAGTAACTTTTGTGGACAGTGTTAGCATCTAACTTCTGATAAACAATGATTTCGATTTTACGCTTAGTTTGGGAGCTTGTGAAAAATCAAGGATGACGATTTTTATCCGTACGGTCTCTTCTCTGTGAGAAGTGTTTCTACTCGTAGACCCTGAAAATTATCAACAGATAAGAATTGATAATGAAAGTCAAAACAAACCGTCACTTATATAAAAATGAAAAATACAATAAGAGTAGCTGTAGTTATTATTCATGAAAATCGGAAAACGGAGCGTTTTTGAGAATAAATGATTTTACTATCTCTTTTGAAAGTCATTGCTACTTTACAACGTCAGTAAAGAGAGGTTTTGAAATTATTTATCTTTTAAGCGTGAGGTGATGACATTGCGTGAGGGCACGGCAATACCTTAGTCTGGGGGATTTTGATGTGTGCTTATTCACACATACTTTTTAGACCCAAAATCAGACCAAAGATACCAAATACTAACCAAAAATGCCAAGAGAATGCATGTTTTTGTGTTTGTGTATGTGCAGGTACGGATATGTGGAAAATGAACGAAAACAAAGCTAAAACCGACAAAAACGAGCACGAGATTGGAAAAAAGTCAAAAGCCGGAGCCGGGGAAGCAAAGTGACAAAGAAAAGCTCATAATGAGATTAGAAGTCCTTAGAGATTCATTTTGTTACACAATTAGTCCCTGGGCAAAGTTTGAAGAATTGGCAGTTTTTAGTCCCTCACTTTCAGAATTTGGCATTAATGGTCCCTCAAAGATAATTCAAAGAAAAATCATCAATGGTCCTTCATGATTCAAGAGATTGACAATAAATACCCTTGGAAGATACTTTGAGCAAAAGTCAGATTCAATCCCTAAGCTTTGGAGTTTGTACAACTTAGGCCCTTGTGATAATTTACTAGTCCTAAACCTTAACTATCCGGATCTTAAACCTTTAGCCCTTAATACTACCTAGCCCAAAAGTCACCAAAGCCCACCAACACTTAACCTCTACCCGGCCTGCCACTTAAAACCCGACCCAATCTCAACATTTAATACCATTTAAAAAACCCCGCGCCCCCTTTTCACCTTTTACCCAGAAACCCACTATTCACCAAGAACCCTAAAAATTACCACGCCCCAATTAACCTCGTACCTCTAATAATTACCAATGATTAAACGTTCTAGAAGGTCTGACAAGTCAGTATGGTCAGGGAATGATACGTGGCCCAATCAGCTCTCACACGGAGGATTCACTTATGTCACATCAATCAATCAAGGGTCAGAAATCGTGGGAAGCATCTAGAACCAAATCAAACGGCTCAGGAGGGGACCAAACAAGCACAATCCTCACACGGATTGATGATGTGGACACAGAGGACTCAACCCTAGCTCATACCTCACCTCACTTATAAATACCCCCCTTATTTCATTGTTGTAGTGTGCCATTTTTACTTATTGTTATGCTGCTTATTTTACTTCTTGTAATGAATTTTTATTTTAATGAAATTTAAGTTTACTTATTTACTTGTCTTGCTATTTACTTTACCTTAATTTACTGCTTATTGCTTTTTATTATATGTTTTTAGCTTATTGCTTTTATTTTATCATTGCTTTTTAAATTCAGCTTTACTTTCAGCTTATTTACTTATTGCATTTTAAAGTTTACATAAAAAGAAAAACCAAAAAAAATCAGAAAAGTACTAAAAAAATAAAAAAATACCGAGTTCTTATTTCCACAAGCTTCAATAAGCTTGTATTGTTGTTTATTAAGGTTCATATCAGCTTTGTATAGCTTTTGTGAAGCTTATTTTGGCACCAAACTCAATTCTCTTTAAAGTCAAAAAGTCAACTGTGAAGTGCTTATTGTAAATAAGCTTAGCTTATTTGGTGATACAAGGCAGCCTGAAGGAGTCCAAAGGCTTGTCTAAAAGACAGGCTAGCTTAGTGAACTCCCTCAATTGTTGCTGAGGGAGAGTGGCTTTTGTAAGTTTTTACTTATTTTCGTTCCTCTCAAAATTAGTAGTATAGATCTGTGCTTATCTGCTTTTTATTGTTTGTTACTACTTGTGTTAGTTTGATTATAGTTGGATAATAGTAGTTAGTCTCATCTGTGTTGCTGTGTTAAGTGGATTGTTGTTTGAGACTCATCTTAGCTTATTATCTGTCATCTTTGGATCTGTGTTGTTACTTTGAATCTGAGATCTGAGATTGGTGATTGTTATTGATTGTTTTGTTGGTGTACTGAGGTTCTAGGATCATACTAAGCACTGAGTTGAGGTTTGGATTACATTAGGCCTGATCTGTGGTAGTTTTCTAGTTGTTGACAGAACATAAAGGAGTGTTTGGCTAGGTTTAATTTGCTAGTATTAAGTAGAATTCAGAGGTTACTTTTGGTTATCACATGTCACTCTAGGTTTAAAAGTAGTAGTAGAAGCATAATATCATTAGCTTATTAGTTAAATAGTCAAATTGTTAGTAGTTCTTAAAAACAGTTAAGTTTAGTTGGATTTTTAGGTAAAAGTAGCTTATAGATTAGTAGTAAATCAATAGCTCTAGCTTTTAGTAATAATAAAATAGCTCATATTCACCTCAGTTATTAGTAAAGTAGCATCAAAGTTCAAATTAGTCAAAAGTTTTGTTCATAATAAAAGTCAACAAAGGTTTTTGTCATCTGTTTTGGTCACAACTTCAAAGAATTGCACAGCCTTCATTGTTAATTGGAAATACTTATTATAAGTTGATTTGTGAAGTTTGGAAGTAGGGTTACTATTTTCAAAAGGAATTTTGTGGTTTGGATTTCACTAGCTTATTAGAAAAGCTTGCTTAAGTTGACTGTCTCAGCACCATAGTGCCCTGTGCACTCAGCAGAATACCCAAATTCTAGGTTGTTTTGAAGGTATTAAGGGGATTGGGAGTCTGATTTCTAAGTGTATCCTTGATCTCTGGTTGCTAGTGGTTAAGTAGAACCCATAAGCTTATACTCTGTAGCTTATTTGTACTGTTTTATCAGCTTATCAAGTGGTGTGTTTGGAACTTGTTTTCTGAATTTCAAAATAGGGCTGCAATTTGAATATAGTGCCCTTAAGTGAGATTTTATTGTTGATCTAAGCTTTTCTATACTCAGAGTTACTGTTTCTAGTGCTTTTTGGCATTTGCTTATTCTGATTCAGATTTTAGCTTATTCCACTTAGCTTATTTGAGCTAATTGTGCTCATATCTGTGTTTCTGTGCATCAAATTGATTCTAACTTGTTCCATCAAGCTTAAATAAGTTCAAATATCACTTGGTATAAGTTTGGGTCTGTTTTGATAAGTTTTGCTTATAAATAAGCACTTTACAATAAGCAGTTTTGGCCTAATCAGCACTTCCAGTGCTGATTTTTCAACTTTTATATTTTTCCTAGATTCCAAATAGTATTTTAGAATTTTCCTGAAATTTTCAGATTTTTCCAAGCTTATTTGCTATTTTTCCTATTTTATTTTCATTTTTAATCATTTTTAAATACTTTTTAATTACTAAAAAATCCAAAAAAATCAGAAAAAGTCCAGAAAAATCCAAAAAAATATTAGAAAATTATTTTTAGTTATTTTAGATTTTTAGAAATTTATTTTGTATTTTTCTCATTTAATTAGAATTTCTTTTGAATTTATAATAATTTTTAATTAGATTTAATAGTTTTTAATTCCTAGAAATTACATAAAAAGCCAAAAAAAATTAGTTTTTAATTTTAAAATTTCTTTTTAGTTATTTTATAATTTTCAAAATTTAATTTTTATTTTTCTCACTTTATTTTCATTTTCTTTTAATTTTTAAATTAGATAATTAGTTTTTAATTCATAAAAAATTAATAAAAAGTCAAAAAAATATTTTTCTTTTTCTCAAAATTTTCTTTTATCATTTTTGATTTTTAGAAATTATTTTCAAGTCCGTAGGAGTCGCGTAGTTTAAAAGTCGCGTTTTATTTTGCGCGTTGACGTTTATTTCACGTTTTAATTTACGGTTTTCGATTCTACGTTACGTTTTTGGTTTGTTTAGTTGAATTAAGTGCTTAATTGATTATTTGTGCTTCATTTGCTATTTCATTAGTGTAATCTCATTAAAATCACTTTTCACGACGCGTTTTCCGAATCGGAAATTCGGAATTCCATTCACCCTTCACACGGAATACGACCTCGGATTATCCGTATTTCTTTGCGGATTTCTTTGAGCTTAATATCTATACTATATAACTTGATTTTCACGAATCACACACATAGCTTTGTTAGTAGACCCAAAGATGATATCATCAACATAGATTTGAACCAGCAGAATGTCATCCTTTTGTGTTTTGAGAAACAGAGTTTTATCAATCTTTCCTCTACTAAACCCAGATTCTAGCAAGTATGTTGACAAAGTGTCATACCAAGCTCTAGGAGCTTGATGTAAGCCATACATTGCTCTATTTACCTTGTAAACTTTGTCAGAATGATCAGGGTCTTCAAAGCCTGGTGGTTGAGACACATAAACCTCTTCTGTAATGGTCCCATACAGAAAAGCACTCTTCACATCCATTTGATACACTACAAAGTCTTTGTATGAAGCATAAGCTAAGAATATTCTAATTGCTTCTATTCTTGCCACTGGAGCAAATACCTCATCATAATCAAGGCCTTCTTGTTGTGTGTATCCCTGTGCCACTAACCTTGCCTTATTCCTTATGACAATTCCTCTCTCATCTCTTTTGCATTTGAAAACCCATTTTGTGCCAATCACTCTTTTTCCATTTGGTAGTTCAACCAATGTCCAAACTTCTTGCAGCTTAAATTGTAGAAGCTCATTTTGCATAGCTTCCACCCAACTTGCTTCTTGTAAGGCTTTGTAAGTATTCTTGGGTTCTATTTGAGAAAGAAAACATGCAAACAGGCAATTCTGAAGATCTTTATGACTATTTCTTTGATGTAGAGATCTGGCAAAGAAACTTTGATGTTGAAGATCTTTCAGTGCTTTAGTCTTCTGCCTGGTTTGAATAGATGATTGTGCATCACTTAAGATTTGATCTTTGGGATGATCCTTGTGTACTCTTGTGGTAGTTGTAGGACTAACAGGAATATTGAGTTCCAAATTAGTGAAATCTGCAGCAGCTCCAAATAACTGACCATCAAGTGCATCATCATCTGTGTCATAATAAATATTCTCAAGAGGAGGCATATTTGGATCATCAGGATAGATAGAATCAGCAATAGGTCTACCCTGAGAGTCCAAATTAGGAAACATTGAAGTAGCAGTAGAGTTAGTAGGCTTGGAAGCAGAATGTGGTGGAGCAGTAGTTGTATCTTTTGGTCTAGCAGTAGAGTCTAATGAGTCAGCAGCAGAGTCTTCTGGTTTTGTAGGAGAGACATCAACAACTATTTTGGGAACTCCATTAGTTTCTTTTTCTGCTTCGATAGGTATTTCAATACCTGCTTCAGTTTCCTTAGGTTTTTCTTGAGTAACAACATCTTCTTTATGACCTGGATCAGTTTGAAAGGGTAGAAAGGTAGGACCAACCTTCAGTTTCTCAACCACAACAAATTCTTCTTGTGGTTTGTCCACACTGGCAATGACTGGTACATAGTTCATTGTTTTGGTAAGCATATCTACATTAAACAGCCATTCTGGTCCTTTTCCTTTAGGGTTGGATGAGTTCTCAGAAAACTTAATATGCAAATTCTCCTCTACATGTTTGGTTCTCTTGTTATATACTCTGAAAGCTTTACTAATCACAGAGTAACCAACCAAATTTCCTTCATCAGCTTTTTCATCAAATTTGCCTAGCTGATCCTTAGTGTTCAAAATTGTAACAGAACATCCAAATGGTTTGAGAAAATCAATCAGTGGCTTCTTTCCATGAAATAACTCATATGGAGTCTTATTATGAGGCTTGACTACCTTACTTCTGTTCTGCACAAAGCATGCAGTGTTCACAGCTTCAGCCCAAAAAGGAATAGGTAGTTTTGAATCAGATAACATTGTTCTTGCAGCCTCAATAAGTGTCCTATTTCTTCTTTCAGCAATGCCATTCTGTTGTGGAGTTCTTGCTACACTATACTGTCTAAGAATTCCTTTCCCCACACAGAATTGATTCATCACACTGTTCTTGAACTCAGTACCATTGTCACATCTGATTATCTTCACCTTGTGATTGTACAGGTTTTCAACTCTTGTAATAAATGCCTTGAGTATTTCTGGAGTTTCATCTTTAGTGGCTAGAAAGAATACCCAAGTAAACCTGCTAAAGTCATCAGTGAGAACAAGACAATATGACTTCTTGTTCAAGCTTTTTACAAATACAGGCCCAAATAAGTCCATGTGCAGTAGGTGTAATGGCTCAGTATTTGTGTTCACAGTCTTGGACTTGAATGAAACTCTGTGTTGTTTACCCTTTTGACAGGCAACACAAGTTTCACAATTTTCAAAAGTCTTTGTAGTCATTCCTCTGACCAAATTTCCTTTTACCAATTTGTTCATGGTCTTGTAGTTCAGATGTCCCAGTCTCCTATGCCATAATTTGGACTCATCAACAGTGGCCTTTGCAATTAGACAAGTCAAAGCCCTCTTAGGAACAATGTTCTTAATATGGTCACTGTATATATTCTCATTTCTAGGGACCTTCAAAAGCATAGATTAGTCATCTGGCAACTGATAGTCAGGAGAAAGGATCATACACTCAGTGTCTGTAAAAAGAACAAAGTTCTTTTTGTCACATATTTGTGAGACACTAAAGAGGTTAAACTTAAGTCCTTTCACAAGAAACACCTTCTCAAAGTCCAAATTTCCAGTTTTTAGAGTTCCTCTGCCAACAATCTTTCCACCTTTTGGATCATTCCCAAAAGCAACATAACCACCATCAAAAGCCTCAAAATCTTCAAGTTGAGACTCATCTCCTGTCATGTGTCCAGAACATCCACTGTCAACAATAACCATATCCTTAAGCTCATCCAGTAGATTGACCTGCACATGAAAAGTAGAGACATTAGTTCCTCTTGACGACCCAAGCCATTACTGACTTGGATCTGCCCTGTGCATCAACATAATCAAATTTCTTTAAATCACTTGATGCACTGCTATCCTTGGAAATAGAATTTGAACCAATAGTTTTTGGTTTCCAAGTACAGCAAGCTGAGGCCTTAACAGCATAAAAGTGATTACCAACAACTGTATTTGTTAAAACTTTTGGCCCAGAAGTAGAAAGTTTTGTACTAGCAGCAGGATGCTTACTAGCAGCAGAATGCATACTAGAAGCAGAATGCTTACTAGCAGTAGAGTCAGTAGAAGAACCAGTTGTGGTTTTGAAAGCACCATTTGTTTTAGAAGCATAAATAGATCTAGTTGCACCAGATCTCAACAAAATAGCTCTTGGAACCATATTTCTATTTGGATGTGGGTGAGTTTGTTTAGTTACATATTTGTGATTCACCCTAGTGTATTGATTCCAAACAGGCTTTTGGTGTTCAGGACATCTAACAATCCAGTGATCAAAGCTACCACACTTATAACAAGCCTTCTTTTGTAATTGAAACTGATTACCTAATCTGTGTGAAACTAGGTTGTTGAAGTTTCTCTGGTTACCCCTAGGCTTATTATTGAACCTTTCCATCTGTTCTCTAGGTACCTCATTGTACTCTACCATTTTCCTAGAGAAGTTATTTCCTAACACAGGTTTGACAAACTTAACTTGTTCAATTTTAGGTTTAAACTTTGTAGGAATTTCTTCCTTTTTCACACTTTGTTCTTGTTTAACCTGTTCCTCATCACTATCACTATCAGAATACCAATCTTCTATAATAGGAGCTTCAGAAAATTTTCTAGCCTCAACCTTAGGTGTTTCATTAACACTTGTGCCACATTCACCTACAGGTTTTTCAATATTTAGCTCACTAATGAATGACAGTTCTTTTCCTGGTGGAGCAAAAGCACTTTTGGCTGGAGGATCCACTTCATTATACCCAATTCCACTACCTTTTCTCATCAAGTTATTCTCTATAGATTTATGAACCAAATCAGAAGCATATTGTTGTTTTTGTACTCTTACTACATGTTTATCTTTTTCAGCAAGAGCTTCCTCTTTTTCTTTTTCAGCTTCTTCTAACTTATTTTTAAGAACTTCTACTTCACTGTTTTTCTTAAAAATTTCTATATCTCTGAGATTAAGTTGATCTACATATTCCTTCTCACACTCTTTGAGATATTCTAACATCCTTTCAACATTTTGAATACCTACTTTGTAACCTAAGTTATCAAGTTTTAGGTGTTCAATTTCTCTATTTAAACTCTCATTCCTAGACTTAAGTTCTTCTATAGTGTCAACACAAGATTTAAAAGAACACATAGATAAGTCTGAATCATTTGATACCTCAGAGTCAGATCCTGATGATGAACCATAGGCCATAAGTGCAAAGTTCTGCACCTTGGGTTGAGCAACAACTACCAAGGAGAAATTTGGTTCTTCTTCAGCCATATCACTCCAATCATAATCTCCCAGTCCATCACAAGATACCAGTGCAGTCTTTGATTCTTCAGTAACCTTCTTTGCAGCATCAGCATTCTTCTTTGGAGCTCTACACTCTCTGGCAAAATGTCCCTTCCTGTTGCAATTGTAGCACTCAATCTTTGATTTGTCAAAGCCTGGACTGTCCTTAGCTTTATACTTGACTTCTTTTCCAGTCTTCTTCAAAAACTTTCTTGCCCTCAAGGTCAACATAGCCATTTGCCATTTAAGATCAATTTCTTCAAGATCATCAGGATCAATATAATCCAGATCTTGATTAATGACATGTGACCTTATAGTGGTTGTAAGCTCAGCCAAGAATGCACACAAAGCAATATCACTGGTAGAGATCTTATCATTTGAACTAGCAGCAGATCCATCAGCAACAGATACTCCATAAGCAGTAGAATGAGCAGCAGAGTGAGATTCTTGAGATCCTTTTCCTTTAGAGGATACAAAGGCAAGATTTTGAGTACTAGAAGATGAAGTAGAAGAGGTAGATAGTTCTGATTCATACACTCTTAAATTGTTGTAGAGACTCTCCAACTTCATAGTTTCAAAATCAGGCTTATTCCTCCACACAACTGTGTGCATACTCCATTCAGGTGCAAGACTTCTAAGAAACTTTAGATTTACATCTTCTTGTGGAACCACATAGCCAACAAGCTTTAGATGGCTAACCAGTTGGTTTAGCCTATTGTATGTGCCAATTATCTTCTCTCCACTTTCAGAAGTAAAATTCCCAAACTGATGCTTCAGCATGTTCTTTCTTGATTTCTTAGTAGCATCATTCCCTCCAAACCTGAATTCAACAGCATCCATCAATTCTTTTCCAGATTCACAGTCATCAAAGTCCATTTGGAATTCATTAGGTATTCCCATTAAGAGAATACTATGGGCTTTGATTTCCATCTTCCTTACTGTGTTGGCTTCAGCAGACTTAATTGGTATCTCTTTCCCATCAGCACTCTTCTCAGGAACAGAATCACCATTAACAATCACATTCCACATGTTGAAATGAATCATGCGAATGTACTGTCTGATCCTTCTCTTCCAAAGCTCATACTCAGAAGGATTCAGCATGGGTACCCTTGAAGCAGTCACCATATGAGTTTCATCACCCATCTTAGCAGTTGATTTGGAACAACAAACTCTTAACAAACAAAATCTTCTTGATAATAACTTCTAGATCACAAGCTCTGATACCACTTGTTGATCCCAGTTGAGCTTAAACGATCTTGTATAGAAGTTAACTTGATAAAACACTTAAGCTAATATGCGGAATGTAAAAGCTTAACTTAAGAAGAATAATGATTCTCTTTCAACACTTCAATATTATTAATACGAGCACTCAACAATGCTAGGGTTTTACAACCTTGAAGTGAATAATAATTACGTACATAAACTAACCCTAGGATCCTCCTTTTATAGACTAAGGAATCCTACTAGGTTTACAATACCTTTCTCTACACGATAAGAATATTCTAGATAAATATAATATTTACACAATCTATTCTATATTTATCTAAACCGTATACATCCTTATCACATCAGCAGTAGATTCTGTCAGCAGTATTTAACTTCAGCAGCACTTTGACATCAGCAACAGAATCATTACTACTAGCAGCAGTTTCACTCAGCTGCAGTTTCAGACCCAACATCAAACTTTAAAGTTATTGTTCAGAGGTTGAAGAAGGCTGGAAAACTAAGTTCAGGATAAGGGAACTTAGAACTTATATCATCATCTGTTGATGATAGCTCAGATGAAGAGAGTGATAGTGCTGATGATGTTGCTAACATTGCTGTTTCCACTGGCAATGGAGTTTTTACCACTGCTAGTTCAAAAAGGCAGGTTGCTGGTCTTGGAGATTCTACTTTTTATGCCTTTCTTTCAAGTCAAACTAATTGATTAGTCCTGACACATGAAGACTTGGATCAAATTGATGAAGATGACATGGAAGAGATGGACATAAAATGGCAAGTTGCATTGCTAAGCTTAGAGGCAAAGAAGTTTTGGAAGAAGACTGGTAGGAAACTCATCATAAATGGCAATGAAACTGTTGGTTTTGATAAGAAGAAGGTGGAGTGCTACAACTGTCACAATGCAGGAAACCAAAGAAACCTGATAACAGGTCAACTTGGTACAAGCAGGACAAGAAGAAAGAGCCTACAGTTGAAGAACCAAAGGTGCTTTTGGCCATTGATGGAGTGAGCTATCATTGGAGCTATATGGCTGAGGATGAAGAAGAAGGTTCAGAGTCTGCAGTGATTGCTACAGAGCTTGCACTTATGGATTTTCTGACTCTCAGGTACAAATTAATAATGCTTGTTCTAAAACATGTAAGGCTTTAAAAGATTATGAGAAACTTAAAGAACAATATGATGAACAATTGTTAGAGTTAAATAAAACAAATTATAATCTAGCAAATCATAAAAGAGTTCTTACTGTTTTAGAAGCACAGTTAGAGCACTATAGAGCTAATGAATCTAAGTACAATGATTATATTGCTGGTTTAAAAAGAGACTTAGATTATAAGATAGCTGTGAATGAAGCACTTAGAGAAGAGTTGGAAAAGGTTAAAAAGGCTAATGATAATGTTAAAATTACTGTTGACACATTAGCTTATGCTTCAGATGGAATTAATAAAACATGGGAGGCCCAAGTTGTTAATAAAGTGAAATCTGGAGTAGGATACAAATCAGTTCCACCACCCCTAAGAGGTGTTCCATCACCTCTTGGTATTGACTTAGCACACACAGGGTTAGAAGAGTTTCAGGAACCAACTGATGAGGCGAAAAGTGAACCACTTTTAAGGGGTCATTTAAGGCCGAATTCGAGATTATTCGATCAATTATTGCCCTAAATCGTTCCTTTTGTCATTTTAGGTACTTTTGGAGAGAAATCTGGAAAAGGAAGCATTTTGGACGTTTTTGGAGCATAAAAGTGAAGAAAACGGCAAAGTCTCAATTTTTCTTGCTGGAACAGTACCTGATGGCGTCAAGGCTCTCCACATGATGGCGTCAAGAGTTACAAAAGAGGTGGATATGGAAAATACACATGACGATCCAGAGAGTTTTTGTGCATAGGAGATGACGGCGTCACCTAAGGCCGTCATGGTCCAAGTATTAGTGACGGCCCAGAAGAAAATCACACATGACGGCGTCACAAGCAGATCTAGGCAATACAATTTCATTATGGCGGCGAGTTGATGGCGTCACAACCTAAACATGACGCCGTCACCCTGTAAAATCTATATATCGTTTTCCATATTTCATTCATTACTGTGCAACTTTGAGGGAAAAAACCATAGGCCGAATTTTACAGCTTTTTCAAGGGTTCCAACCCTTTGAATCTTTCATGTTCAATTAGAGATAAGTACTCTTTCAAATCATTCAATATGTCTATGTGTTGTTTGATTATATCTTACGCTTGTCTTCTATTTAACATGCTAGGCTAGATTTCTTTTGTGTTTACTTTGATGTAGTGAAACCTAGATGTTGATTATGGGTTGATTGTTTGTTTATAGTTGTTACGGATGATTTTATTCGATGTTAGGCTTAAGAAAACTGGCAGACTTCCATTGGTAACTTGCTTGAATGTCTTAAGAAACATGATCGGAGGTGTGCTACGATTTTTGGTTGTATTTAATGCGTAGGAGAATTCTAATGATCTCATGTTAGGAGCTTCTAACGGCTCGACATGGAGTGAAGTAGGATCCTATAGAGTTAGGGAATATTGTACACGACCCTACGACTAGTATTAAGGAATATGACCCGTCATCCATGCAATTGTAACAAGCTGTCAACCTGTAAAAGATATCTAAGGAGTAATGAAACCTAAGTAAACACAACTTTCCTCATCATTGTTTACACCACATTAGTATAATTAGTTTTATTTTCATTTCTGTTATTTTATTTTGATTGCATCTTAGTTAATTGGGTTAGTTGGCTAGCAACTAATTCCGCCCATTCTTCCAAAACCGAGATTTTAATTGCTTTTATAAAATATAAAAATACAAAAAGAATCATCCCTCATCTCTAGACCTAGTTTAGGAGGCTTTCTAATCCTAGCGACACTATTCTTGAGTTGAACTATCAATCCCCCGGTACTTGTCACTATACTATACTACAACGATCAGGTACACTGCCTGGTGGGGGTTGTAAGCTTCTCGAGATCCCTTGAGAGGTAAAACCTGGTGCGATTACCACGTATCACCAACCATGACCTATGGCCCAAAATTTGTTAAAGATGTTACTATTGAAAGGGTTGATGTTGAGGTTGATACATTTGATAGTGCTAGTGACTCATCTCTTAAAGATGAAAATGTGAATGTTGAGTCTAAAACTAGTGTTCCTGAGAGTGTTAATGTGGAAGTTAAAAAATGTATTCCTGAAGTTGTTAAGATTGAAGAAGTGAAGCCTATGAAACAAGTTAATCACACTAGGCCTACTACTAGATATGCTGAAATGTAGAGATGTAGGTCATCAACTCCTAGGGGCAACCAAAGGAGTTGGAATCATGTTAAAACTAGACAATTTGGTATTTACTTTGTTTTTAACAACAAACCTTGCCACATCTGTGGTAGTTTTGAACACCTTCATTATAATTGTGGCTATCACATGGGTAGCAGAGAAGTGTTTGGGAATACCAGGGTGAATGAAATCTATGTTAATAAGAATACTCACCAAAATCCTTTAAGAAAAATGATTCCCAGGTCTGTTTTGTTAAACTCTGGCATCAAATCTCTTTTCACTGCCAAACCAGCAGTTGCCACTGTCAGAAAAATGAACAGAGCTTACTCCAAGTCTCCTGTTAAGAGTCCAAATCCAATTAACAATTTTTTTAAATCTGCACAAACAGGGAGAAAGACCTTTTATGAAAAGAAAGTTTACAATAATCACAAGTGGGCACCTAAATTTTCAAAACCAGCAATTGCCACTGCTAAGCCAGTTGTTACCACTACTAGGCCAAAAGTTTCCACTGGTGTTTCTGTGAACAACAAAAGGGTAAATGTGGGAAATGCTGTTAAGGCCTCAGCACGTTGGGAATGGAAACCAAAAAGTATTAACACCTCAAACAATCCCAATGGTGTATCAATGACCTTTGATAGATATAATTATATTGATACACGAGGCAGATCCAAGTCATTTGTGGCTTGGGTCCCCAAAAGGAACTAATTCCTTTATTTTATGTGCAGGGACTTTCAAAGCCTAAAGAAAATCAAGGATATTCAAATAGTGGATGTTCCAGGCACATGACTGGCAATAAGTCCTATCTTTCAGATTTCAAACCTTATGATGGACAGTTTGTCAGCTTTGGAGGTGGTATTGGTGGAAAGGTTTCTGGCAAAGGAAGAATCAAGGCTGGAAACTTGGACTTTGTGAATGTGTATTATGTGAAAGAACTCAAGTACAATCTCTTCAGTGTGTCACAGATGTGTGACAAGAAACATAGAGTTCTATTCTCAGAAGATGAATGCTATATCTTATCTAAGGACTATAAGCTACCTGATGAAAGTGAGGTTTTGCTTAAAATCCCTAGAAAAGGTAATCTCTATAGCATTGACATGAAGAACATAGTGGCTAAAGATGATGTTACTTGTTTGCTTGCAAAAGCCACTTTGGATGAATCCATGCTTTGGCATAGAAGTATTGGTCATGTAAACTTCAAGACCATTAACAAGATTGTGAAAGATGATCTAGTCAGAGGTCTACCAGAGAAGAGATTTGAGAATGACCAAACATGTGTTGCATGTCTTAAAGGCAAGCAACATAGAGCTTCTTGAAAAACTAAGGCACATAACTCTATTGAATATCCACTATACGTGCTGCATATGGACTTGTTTGATCCTACATCAGTGAGTAGCATAAATTTGAAGAAGTATTGTCTTGTTGTGACTGATGATTTTAGCAGATTTACATGGGTTTTCTTCTTAAGAACCAAGGATGAAACCACAGGCATCCTTAAAACTTTCATTACTGAAGTTGAAAATCAAGTTGATAAGAAGATAAAGATCATCAGGTGTGACAATGGGACAGAGTTCAAGAATAGAGTTATGGATGATTTCTGCAGAGACAAAGGTATTAAAAGAGAATTCAGTGTTGCAAGAACACCTCAGCAAAATGGTGTTGCTGAAGGAAGAAACATGATACTAATTGAGGCTGCTAGAACCATGTTTGCTGATTCCAAGCTACCAGTGACTTTTTGGGCTGAAGCAGTGATGAGGCGAAAAATGAACCACTTTTAGGGGGTCATTTAAGCCTGGAATTGAATTTATTTGATCAAATATTGCCCTAAATCGTTCCTTTTGTGATTTTAGGTACTTTGGGAGTGAAATCTGGAAAAGGAAGCAATTCAGACGTTTTTGGAGCATAAAAGTGAAGAAAACGCCAAAGACTTAATTTTCCATGCTGAGAACAGTACCTGGCGGCGTCAAGAGGAAAATCTTGACGGCGTCAAGAGTAAAAGTGGTGACGGCCCAGAAGGAACGTGACGGCGTCACCCAAGGCCGTCACGTGTTAACATGTCAAAACTTGCGCGCGAAGTAGCAGATATTGTTTTGGTCATAACTTTTGCATACGAACTCGAATTTAGGTGATTCAAAAGCCCACGCGAAGAGGACGAAGAGATCTACAATTTGGTGAAGAAAAGTTGGTCGTGACACCGTCATGGTCGGTCTGACACCGTCACGATCGGGCCAGGCAGAAATTAGCCTATAAATATAACATCATAACTTCACTTTTTGTAAGCCCTAAACCCTAAGGTCGATTCCTGGGTTTAGATGGGTGTTTTTCCAGCAACTTAGAGGGTTTCAATCACTCCATAAACATCATGTATTGGTTTGATGATTCTATCTCAACTATGTCTTTCATTATTTTTGTTGATTGTCCTTCTTTGATTATGATTTGCTAATTCACCTTGTGTCTACTTGTGATTATGTGAAACTTGTATATAATTGATTAGATCTCATTGTTTTCTTGTTGATGTTGTGTCTATCTCCATTGATGAGGGGCTTGTTGATGTGTGTGTCTATCTCCATCAATTAAGGCTTGACAATTTCAATAGATCTAGTTTGTTTAGTTTATAATTCTTATTTCCTATTGATTCTTGTTTTGATTGAATGAATTCGATGTTAGGCTTAAGAAAACTGGCAGATCTCCAAATGGTAACATGCTTGAACGTCTTAAGAAACATGAACTGATGTGCACTAGGTCTTTATTGGTTGTATTTAATGCATGAGCCACTGTTTATAATCCCTATGGTTGTGCTGGGCATGGTATAGGAGGAGATAAGAGCTCATAGAATTGGGGAGTTAAGTGTGCCACCCCATGAATGGTATTAAGGAATATAACCCGTCAATTAAAACAAGGTTACAATTCAATAGGTAGGATTGGATAGCTAGCAAGGAGTAACATATCATGGGTAGACATGCTTCACTTATCTTGTAGAACCTTAGTTTATTTTCTTGTTTATTAGATTAATTAGTAGCTTTTGGGTTAGTTGATTAGCAACTAATTCCGCCCACTCTCCCAATACCCGAGATTTTTACTTGCTTTTCATAAAACATAAAAACATAAAAAGAATCTTCCTTCACCTTTAGACCTAGTTAGATTAATTTCAATCCTAACGACACTATTCCTAGCTGAATGATCAATCCCCCGGTACTTGTCACTATACTATACTACAACAATCATGTACACTGCCTGGTGGGGGTTGTAAGCTTCTCGAGATCCCTCGAGAGGTAAAGCCTGGTGCAATTCCCACGCATCAAGCAGTTAACACAGCTTGTTATATTCAAAACAAGGTTTTAGTGGTAAAGACTAAGAACAAGATACCTTATGAGCTATTCAGAGGAAGACCCCCAATCTTGGATTTTATGAGGCCATTTGGATGTCATGTCACAATTCTCAATACCATTGATTATCTGAGAAAGTTTGAAGAAAAGTCAGATGAAGGCTTCTTTGTTGGTTATTCTATGGTTAGCAAGGCTTTTAGAGTCTACAACTTGAGTACAAAGAAGATTGAAGAAAATTTGCATGTTCAGTTCCTTGAAAATAGAACTAACATAGCAGGTTTAGGACCAGAATGGCTATTTGATCTTGAGACTTTATCTAATACAATGAATTATGTTCCTATTACCTCACGAACAAGAGACAATGATCTTGTGGGCTCAGAAGAATTCATTGATGAAGATGAACCTTGCAGCAATGATGAAGATAATAAAGATCAAATTGTTATGCGACTTTGGGACTTTATTGATAATAATGAAGACTCATAACCTTCAAAGAATTCTGAAAAGGAAGGTGATGCTAATGTTGTAAATTTTGATGTCCTAAATAAAGAAATTCCTGAAAGCAGTGGTAACCTTATTCCCACTGGTCCACCAGAAGTTTCCACTAATGGTCCAAATGTGGAAAATTCAACTCAGGAAACACCTAATGATGATGTTGAAATCAAAAACATGCCTACATCATATGATATTCCTAACCCATTACAAACTACAGTTCACAAAGTGCATCCACTTGAAAATGTAATTGGTGAGCTAAAATCAGGTGTGAAGACAAGGAGGCAAACAAAGATGCAAGATATTCATGGGTTCATTAGTGAAGTTTATGAATCCATGAAGCACTCAAACAAGAATGAATGTTTGTTTTTCTGTTTTCTATCACAAATGGAACCTAAAATTTTTTCTATGGCTTTAGGAGAATCAAGCTGGGTTAAAGCAATACAAGAGGAGTTGTTGCAATTTAAACTTCAGAAGGTTTGGGTTCTTTGTGATTTGCCTAATGGAATGAAGGTGATTGGTATAAAGTGGGTTTTCAGAGACAAAAAAGATGAAAGAGGTATAGTTGTCAGGAACAAAGCTTGATTGGTTGCACAAGGATACACTCAGGAGGAGGGTATTGACAATGAAGAAGTTTTTGCTCCTGTTGCAAGGATTGAGGCTATTAGATTGTTTTAGCCTATGCATCCTTTATGGGCTTTACTATCTATCAAATGGATATCAAGAGTGCCTTCCTGTATGGAAAGATTGATGAGGAGGTTTATGTCTCTCAACCTCCAGGCTTTGAAGATTCTCAACATCCCAATAAAGTGTATAAAGTTGTTAAGGCTCTTTATGGCTTACATCAAGCTCCGAGGAAGTGGTATGAAACCTTAGCTACCTATTTGTTGAATAAAGGGTTTCATAGAGGAAAGATTGATCAAACTTTGTTCATCAAGAAAGACAAGGGTGATATTTTACTGGTTCAAGTGTATGTTGATGATATCATCTTTGGAGCTACAAGACAAGAGATGTGCAAAGAGTTTGAAAAATTAATGAAAGATGAGTTCCAAATGAGTTCTATGGGAGAACTTACTTTCTTTTTGGGACTGCAAGTACAACGAAGAAAAGATGGAATCTTTATCAGTCAAGACAAGTATGTGACTGAGATTATAAGGAAGTTTCACTTTTCTGATGCTAAACCTTCAAATACCCCTGCTGATAAGACTACTCATCTATTGTTGAAGAATGCTAGTGGAGAAGATGTTGATGTGCACACTTATAGATATATGATTGGTTCATTGATGTATCTTACTTCATCAAGACCAGACATTATGTTTATTGTATGTGCTTGTGCAAGATTTCAAGTTACTCCAAAGACATCACATATGACAGCAGTAGAGAAGATTTTCAGGTATTTGAAGATATATCCTAATCTAGAATTGTGGTATCCAAGAAAATCTCCTATGGAGTTGATCACATACTCAGATAGTTATGCTGGTGCAAGTTTGGATAGAAGGTCAACTACAGGAGGATGTCAATTTCTTGAATGTAGATTGGTGTCATGGCAATGAAAGAAACAGACTATGGTGGCTACCTCAACAACTGAAGTAGAGTATGTAGATGCTGCAAGCTGTTGTGCTCAGATCTTATGGCTTCAGAATCAACTATTGGATTATGGGTACAATTTCATGAACACCATTATATATATAGACAATAGTAGTACCATATGCATTATTAAAAATCCTGTGCAACACACTAAAACTAAACATATAGAGATTAGACATCATTTTAGTAGAGATTGCTTTGAGAAAAAGCTTATCCAAGTTGTCAAAATTCATACTGATGACAACTATGCTGATTTGTTAACAAAAGGACTTGATGTGGGTAGGTTTCAGTACTTGGCAACAGGTATTGGAATGTTCAACCAATAAATCTCTGATGTCTAATGATTTTCAGTGTTGCAGGATAGTTTTTATGTACTAATATTGTTTGTATATATTTGTATGGTTTTCTACTAACTTGTATGCAGAGGAATTAAAGCACAGTGGAAACCATGGTACAAACAGTGGAAAGATTTGTTCTCTCAGTGGTAAAAGAAAAAGATAAAAGTACTTTCATTCATTCATTCCAAAGATACAGAGTACATCAAACAAAGAGACAAATACAATAACCACATCATAAAACACAAAGATTCACAACCTAACACCCTACTCAACAAACAAGCTACTTCATGGGCTTCTTGCCTATACCCTCATAATCATGCTTGCCCTTAGAAGCTTTCTTTCTCTTGTCATCAAAAGAAAGTTGCTTTCTTGGAAAAGCAAGGCCCAATACTTATTTGGGTGGCTTTTGGAGTCTTGAAGGTTTTCCTAGTGCAGGTCACTTCATGTTGACCATGGCTGACTCCAGAGCTGTAGTAAGGGCTTTTGGAAGCTCCTTGGACAGGGTATAGGTAGGATCATCATCATCTGAAGAAGAGCTTGAGTAAAATTCCAACGATGGAGCAAGAGCAGCTGAGACCTTCTTGTTTGGTTTCATAATGGATGATGTACCTGTTGCATCACTTGGAGGAAACTATCCACTCCATCCTGCTGATAGTTCTTCAGAATCAGAACAACAACTGGTTTCTTCATCAGATGTGTCATCAGATGAGATGTAGATCAGTGGAAACCAACTCATGATGATTTTTAGGGTTTGTGATATTGAAAATTTGTTTTGAGGAAGACTTGTATTGGTTTGAGCCCCTTTTATAAGCAAAGTCAAGGCCAAGGGTTAATTAATGAGGGATATTTATTCTTATCTGTTTTGGTAGGTTGGAGGAGTAAATTTGGATATTATCGGGTCGACTTTGGAGAGATATTTTTATGAATAGTAACTTGGTTAAAAAGTTACTTTGGGTTAAACTATATTGGTTAAGTTTGGTGTTTCCTACTTATGAAGAGCACAAACCAATATTTTCTGAATGATTGGAGTTATAAGGTGTGTATCTAAGACACACAACAAATGGTTATTGATTCACCATGTCTAATCAATATAAGAATCAACTAGTCCAGAGCAAATGGCTACTGGTAAAGATTTTTCAAATCCGTTTATGGTTGATAGTTTACCAAAAACTATATGGTCATCAACTCACCATATTCCAAGTGATGAAGAGTTGGCTGGTCCATATCAAACGGCTCATGGTAAAGACATATCAAATCCATTGATAGCTGATAGTTTGCTAAAAACTATGTTTAGAGCAGCTGAATTTTACTTGTTTTATTTACCACTGCTCTTGCAAATTTTGTAAAAATTTACCACTGCTAGTTCACAGTTACCACTGCAAGAGTAAGTTTTACCACTGGTGAACTAGCCATTACAACTGTTGTGTCAGTAATCTTATTTTTTAATTAGCCGTTGTAAATAACCGTGTTTCCTTATTAATAGGGTAAATTTTTGTGAATTATCCACTTACCTATTTTAATTTATTCTTTTTCCAAAGATAAATTTATTCTAAAGATAATTCACCTTACGCATTCTCCTCAAAACCCTATTAGTATTTAATTATCCCCATACGGCTTGATTCTTATTCATGATTACTAACACTTTTATCTTATTCTTACAAAATTATGGCGATTCTAAACTTTGCTGAGGAACACAACCAAGTGGCCTATTTACAGAAGTCAAACGAAAAGAGTGGCCCTGTTTTTCATTAGATTGTGGATTTTCTCAACACTACCCATATCAGGTATGCTTTAACTATCAATCCCATAATCTATGTTTCTCATATCAAACAGTTCTGGAACATTGTGGAGTCCATAACTATTGAACAGGGAGACACACATGAATATGTGGAAGCTCTTAGAGCCACAATGGATGGGGTAACCATTGATGTTACTGAATCATCCTTGAGGAGAATTCTCCAATTGGATGATCTCAATGGTATCATCACATTACCTAATTCAGACATTCACAAATATATTGCTTCCATGGGGTATGATACATCTAATCAAAAAGTTACTTTCAGAAAAGGATGTTTTTGTCCCCATTGGAGATTTTTTATTCATACTCTTTTACATTGCCTAAGTCCTAAGAAAACTTCTTATGAACAATTTGCATCAACTATGGCTTACCCTTTGGTTTGCTTAGCAACAGATAGGACTTTCAATTTTTCAAAGTATATTTTCAATAATATGAAAGGCAATGTAAAGAGTTCATATAAATTTTTGATGTATCCACGGTTTGTGCAAGCAGTGCTAAATGAATTTCCACTGCAAACCCACAAAAGAGTTTACCCCCTGTCTTAAGCCAAAAGTTTTTCAAAATATGAGTAAGGCTTCAGAACTTTGGAATGGGGAGGTTAAACCACTTTTTCCTGAAATACTTTCAAAGATTTCACAGGTACAGGGTGAAGATGCAACAATCCCAGTTGTATCCCATTACACACCCAGAATTGTTGTTCCACCTATTCAACACACCCATGCTGTTACTCACACTTATGAGAGGAGGCACAAACAACCACCTCCTCCCATTACAACATTGCCTGATTCTGAGCCTTTTGGTTTAGGAACAAGCAGTGGTGTTTTTAGGCTTCATTCTAGTCCAACTAGAGAAGAGCCTGAATCAATGCCCTATGATTCACCTTTCCTAACAGGTAACACAGTTGGAAGTGTTGAGGGTAGTGTGCAACCTACTGAATTGATGGGACTTTATACAAATATAGTCAAACATGTTAAAGCTCTGGAGAAAGAACTGGCACAGACTAACCAACAACATGCCACAGAGCTTGCCCAGATGAGAGCAGAGATCAAGAATTTACAAGAAGAAGTTGAGGGAGTTAAGAAGCACAGATCTGCCAACCTTGTGCTTTCATCTTCCTCTTCACCCCATGATGAAGACTCAGCATATTTCAGTGAAGATTTGGGAAATTCTCCCAAATAGGGGAGGATTAAAACTGATGCTACAGTTAAAGGGAGGAGACTCAACTTTGAACAAGAATTTGCAGAACTTGATGATGTTAATGATGTTCAAGTAAAGGAAGATGCAGTGGGATCTAAGGAAATTTTTGCTGAAGCGGTTGAAACTAATAAAGACACAATGGAAACAAATAAAGACATAGTGGATGTTGCTGATGCAGAATTTCAAAGAAAGAGAATTGAAAAAGGAAAAGTTCACATTTTTGAAGAATCATCTGAGCAACAGTCAAGGAAGATTTCAAAAAGTGAGGAAGCTCAGATAGATTATGATGCAAACTTGGCACTGGAATAAGAAGCAGTTGAAGTTGCAAAGAAGAAAAAGCAAGAAGAGTTAGATATTGCAAGTTTCATGGAAGCTCAGAGGTTGGATAAATTGGAAACAGTGCTTGAAGAACCAATTTCTATTGTTCCACCAACTGTGCTAAAAGAGAAACCTCCAATGTTTACTTATGTGCTTAGTGAACAAGAGATTGAGTTTGTTATTGCAAATGATCCAGTGATTTGGAAGAAGGCAGTTGAACTCATTGCAAATACAACTTTAACTGAAGATCAAAGGTCTGCTAAATTAAAGGATTTTATTGAGATGAAGAATCAACAGGCTCTTGATGATATTATTGGCACAGTAAGAAAGGGTCAAAAGAAGTCAAGACAACCAACAAAGGCATAGATTATTGCTGAGATGAAGACCTATTGCTGTCATGTTGGCAATTGGAAGATGGCACAATTTAAAGGAATGTCACATGATCAGATTGAAGGAATTTATTACAGAGTTAAAAGATAGGAGAGTAATTTCATTCCTATGGATTTAGAGCTAGAAGCTAAGAAATCAAAAAGGTCAGGAGTGAGTCTTGAATCCAAAGATGCTAAGAAATTAAAGACTCAGAAGTTATCTCAAGCAATGGAAGGTGTTAGCAAGTTAACTGAAGAAAAAGACAAATATGGTATTTATTGAAACTGATGTGCTGAATGTAGAACCTTTACAATCAAGATATCCAGTAGTTGGTTGGAAAATTTATTCTGATGATTTTGGTGTTGCATGGAAAATTATCAGAACTGGTAATGTCACAAGCATTTGCAGAGATTTTGAAGATGTTGTTAGATCTTGTGATAGAGAAGATCTGGATACTTTATGGAGGATAATACAAGATCAGTTCAAGAATGATGAACTTGTTGATGTCAAAGCTAAAGAGTTGTGGGTTCACTTTAGAAGATTATTTGAACCTGACCCTAGTGACAGATATTGGAGATTTGAAGCTCATAATATGAATACTTTGTGGAAATTTTATGATTCAAGTGTTGTACATCATGTTTCTACTCAAGATGGAGTTGATGTGTTTATGTTAGCTGCAAAGGAATATCCATTGAGAGCAGGTATTCTCACTGTTATGATGTCTATTAAGCTCAGATGTTGGGAAAGAAGTGAAATCATAGAAGATTTGCTACAGAGGATTTATGATCAAAGTGTGATGGCTGATAAGGAGTTGAGAAAAAGGAGATGAGTGCTTGGAAGAATTCCCAAATCTTCACATATGCTGACAACTTGAAGAAACTTATTGATTTACATTGTGATAATAAGTTTAGGGGAGGATTGTTGGGAATTATATTAACAGTTACCACGGCTAGTATGGATATTACAACTGCTGAAGAATACACTAGCAGTGGAAACACATTACCACTGCTAGTACATATTATTACCACTGCTATTGGGATAACTGTTAGGAAACTTGTACAGATAAATATAGAACAGATCTTGTGTATATCTTATTCTATTATCATTATACGTATCTTGTAGAAGAGGACTCCTTGTGCTATAAAAGGAGGTCCTAGGTCTAGGGTTAGATATAACTCATATACGTTTTTCTTTAGAGCTTCAAGGTTGTAACCCTAGTGATACAAAGATCACTCGTATTATTGTTCTTAATAATATTGGAGCTAACAGTTTGTTTCACTCATTATTCTCATTCATATACAACTGTTTTATTCACATACAAACTTCTAAGTATTACTAAGTAGATTCCGCATACTTAGTGGTATAACTCAAAGTATCATTCTAACACAGATCAAGGTGTTTAGATCCATCATATAGCCTACCAAATTCCCTATAAGATTGAACAATTCCATATTTTGTCAAACCTAGAGAAGGAACACAAGCAAGCGGTATACTATAGAAATAATGAGGATAGACGTAGAGGAGTAGACTATGTCATGAGTAGAATATTCAATTTCTACAAGGAATGCTTGCAACTAGGTCCGGAATACAAAACTAAGATTGAGGATGACCTAGAGAATGTGACCGATGATGAGGTCACGTAGTAGCCCGTGACCTTGAGTCTAGCTACAAAACTCGTAAATAAAGAAAAGCGCTTCATGGGAGGCAACCCATGTGTTTGTGTGTTTTATTTGTTTGATTTAATTTGTTTCCGTATGCGTGCTTTATTTTTATTGTTAGTGAATCATGTTTCTAAGTAAATTGTGAAAATGCTTTATTTTGTTTTTATCTTCGTCTTAATTACATATAACGGTATTTTGCAAAAGCTAAGTGTAAGGGAAATCCAAATTTGTTTATAAGAACGAAATTGAGCATGATCCACTACAATATTAAATGAACATGTATATTAGTAATTGTTAGAGTCAGATGCTTGTATCGAGTCATAATGATGTTTTGCAGGATTTTCCAGGAAGTAGGACATAAGTTTTTCCGTAATTTTCCGGAAACTTAACATAAAGATTTCTTCAGGTCACTTCTGACGGCGTCAGGATTTAATACCTGATGGCGTCACGTGTAAAAATCTAGAAATTTCGTGAATTTTGTTTTTCTACCGGAGTCATAAAAGTTTTTGTTGATTCTTTAGTTTTATAAACTCCAGGAAATATGCAAACATTCATTCCATAAGCATTATATCTTAATTTGTTTTCTAGGATTTTTAGTATATATAGATTGCCGCCGATTTTACGCGAGGTTTGCCTTGATTGTTTTCTCTGGTTTAACAGGTTACATTGGACAAGAAGATGATTTATATTTCTGGAGGGAAGCTTTCAAAGTTCATTTTCTTGGAGGAAGATCTAACCTTGTTGACACTTTATCCACACCGAACGAATCAGGGGAGTATTTGTTTTCATTCTTTTACCTGTTTTACTTTTACATCCTTTAATTGAACATTGGGGACAATGTTCATCCTAAGTGTAAGGGGAGGGTAAATGATGATACCTTAGAGAATACAATTGCACTTGAGTTTGTTTGTTTGATAGTAGGTATGTAATAAAACTAAGAGAAATACTTGTTAGGGAAATTTTAGCGCCAAATTTAAAACTTTTTACAACATTTAGGAGTGAAGCTTTAGCCTTAATAAGCGTCTCATGGATAGGAGTTGTATGACTAGCACAAAAACCGTAGCACTCAAAAGAATTTTCCACCCAAATATGTGAGGTTCGCCTTTAGATTTGTTTGAAAAAGCATTCATTATTAGTGCTTATGAGTGTACCGGTAGCATTTAGATTCTAGAACTTGCATTAGTGATGCATCCTGAAACCACTAGTGAGACTACATTCGTGTAGTTAGGATTTACTACATGATAAGAGGCATTAGGATCACCCTTGTGTTTAAACCCGTATCACAATTACTTGACCATTTAAGTCATATTATTTGACTAGTAAAGTCAATTAATTTTCCCACACCTTAGCGTTGTACTCATTTTTAGTACACGATACCCCTAGTACACCCCTCCGAGCCTATCTCTTTTGTTTCTAACTTTAAGCATCTTACTTAACGTAAGAATTTGTTAACAATCCACCCTAAATGTGCAACCAAATCGCCTTAGCCTTCCTTGTATGCACTCATCTTTAGTGCATTATTGTTATTTATTTAAACCCTTAGTTAGTTATCTAATTGAATATGTGGAAAAGTAGAAGGGGGGGGGGGGGGTTGAATAGTTTTACGCCTTTTTCGTTTTATAAAAGTTTGCTTCTAAAGAATAGATGCAAATTACAAAAACCTTTGATGGAAAAGTATAGATACTAGTTTGTTCGCAAATATCGTATAAGCGCAACTTATATAGAATGTTGAGTAAAAATTATAATTTCTTATATCACACTTATATATATATATATATATATATATATATATATATATATATATATAGGGAAGGGATCGGGTGCGTTTTTCATTTTTAGTGTGGATGGTACGGATGAATGTGGACCACACGATCATCCGTCCATCTCATCTACGATAAAAAAACGCGGTGGCATTTTCGTAAATACTCCATAACCATTACACTAATGGGATAATATCAGTATAGATCTGGCTTAAAAAAAACACAAAAATTCAAAAAAAAAAATTCAGATTTATCGATAATGATTTTAAGGAAAGTAAGATTTGCAGAAATTAAAGAAGGCATTCCTAATTATTTCATATTGTTATAGTTTTTTTGTTATTATACGATTTAACAATACGTATTCTGATAATAATACATCGGTATGATTGCTACTACGATATTAAGATTAGTATTATCAAAAAACGAGTAATTCTCATTCTGAACTGTTAATTTAATCTTTTTTGTTTTTCAGAATTACAAATATGTATTCTGCATTTCAAAAAAGATATTCTAAAATTAACACACTTTAAGATAACTATTCTAATATTAATTACATTTCTATGATTGCTATTATGATATTAATTACATTACTATGATAGCTATTCTAAAATGTTATATATTCTAAAAAAACATATTTTGAAAAGATTAATATCATGGCTATTCTAAAAGAAAAAATATTAATATCTATTGACGATACCTACTCTGATATTGATATAACGAGATTTGCGACGATCGCCGCGTTGCCGGCGCGCCTGTTTTTTGCCGAAATTATGATTGTATCTGTTACTCACCGCTTTAATATTTTCCAGATTTATCGATTCGTTTTTCCATCTATAATACATTTCTTTGTTGGAACCAAGCAAAAAAAGTTACTTAGTCATAGAGATATATTACAGTCATTAGTAGCAGTTGTTTTTGTTGCCCTATCCTTAGTGATACAAAGCTGTAGTACAAAAGAGTAGTGGCACATTTACATAGAGGGTTCATACGGTTTCAAGACCTTCACTTCAAAACCTTGTTTAAGTCTTCTGGTATTAAGCCCATCACGTCCATTACTTGTAGGTCTGTAGTAATCGCCTTTTCTGTGTCTTTGAGTTGATCAATTGGCTGTGCTTCTGGCATGATGGTGTTCCCTGTATTGTTTAAAATGCCCTCTGGAATGTTCTCTTCAGCCATTAGTCTGCAAAGGCGTAAAATACTAACAGCGATGAGAAAAAACTAAAAGAAACCTGGCGCAATTTTATTTTCTTTAGAAAGTCCTCGATAAGTGAGCTATGACTGTCAACTCGATAGTGATACCCATGACTGTTAACTTGATAATTCAGGCTGTAACCGAGGGAAAAGAACAGGGGGTCATTGTTAAAGTTTCACTTTCAGCTAACAGTACTTTATTTATTTTTTAACCTGTCCGATTTTCATTTCATGGGGTATAGTATAGTGAATGCCAAATGAACAAAGAAACTAACCGGTCCTCGTGTTGTGTGGAGGTAGTCAGCCTTACCTCAAACCAAGAGCGAGCATGAAAGTTGGAATATACACAGTCGCAGGACCCAAATGCTTTGTATTTAGTTGGAAGCCCTTCACATTGAATAAAAACCAAATAAGGAACCGACATATCGTATAGCATATCGACAAATTACATAAATAAGTCGGACCAGATAACTGGATATGGCTAACCTGCGTATGCACTTGCTATTGCCGTTGTTGGTACAACATTTCTCGTGACACCTCCAATGAGAGATTGCCTGGTTGCGTGTGCACCGCCATCTTTTGAACGTGAACTGAAATGACCCGTTATTCTTTGTCCAGTCGTACCTACAACAGTAGGAGTTGCTAGTGCGTTAGAATAATACATTCTAAAACAGCTGCACTATTTAAAATAGAAAAAAACTTTACAATTAAAGCGGCATTAAGTTAGGAGCAGCCTCAACCAAAAAAAGAACTTCAGTTTTGAGTCATCGGAATAGGGATCGGCAAAAAATTATACTCAAAGCAGATTCGGAACGAATGAATTTTAATTTTTTGGCAGACAGTGTACCCAAGGAGTCTAGATGTGAACACTCTATCTGGTATTACCCTGAGGGTCCAGAACACGGTATACAACGAACCCATTCTCGCTAAGAGTTCATCATATCTTCTAGTACCCTGAACACTCTATCTGGTATTACCTGTTGGCCTTCACTCGTAGTTTCTGTGTACGGCGTAAAGCACCACAGTGACACTCTTGGTCCGTGCGAAACTGCACAAACATGCAAAATCAGTTAGATAGGAGAAAAAATGTAGAAAAGCAAAAGAAATTTTTTTATTGTAGGTGCTAATATGCCCATTTTCACCCGTAACCTAGCCTACCAATTTTATCATCTCCACTTGATATCACCGAACGCCAAACCAAAGAATAGCTTGTGCCCATCTAAACCATTGGCAGGTGCAATTTAAGCACCCGAATAACATGGAAGATCATCTTTTGGTTACAGATTACATTCAAGAAACAATCATAATAGGTGTGATTTTGAATATTGCTAATACCTCATCAGTATACTTCGTTAGTGGTACAGCAAAAGGCCGGTCGAGTTTTATGAATGAACGTGATTTCCAAGTATTTTGATGTTGTTCGTGAGTGATCCTGTTCTTTTTTCAGCATACTTGCGTAACATGAGAACCAAAATTAGCGTAAATTAGCAATGCAACGCGACCAACCACAGTAAAATAAACACCCTATTAAATAAAAAAGAGTGAAGCAAATATGCCAAAACATAAAGTTACATTATTCGGGTGTGTTTGTTCAATGGACTGATACATGGTGGAGCATCATCAAGTATACCACATGTTCAGCTAACCTTGGTATCAGCCTTCATCTTAACAACATCATCTCGTGTATCCGCAACACCATTCTCAGTAACACTATTCTCAGTCATGGAGGTTTCTTCACATCAGATACATGTCATGGCCTGGTATATTATTCAAATAATTAAGAACACGAACATTTTTTGTGCACGACTAACATCAGTGGTAATAATAAGCATAACAGGAAATCATGTACATTCTTTGATATAAAAAAAATGTACAACGTTCACAAATATCATTGTTAAACAGCTTATATCAAACTACTTATCTTAGGTTCGTACAACGAATTCCAAAAACCCCTAACTACCCAATTCTACAAATTACAACCTTACTAATAAAAAAAGGTTAAAAAAACATATACCATTCCCAAACGGCATCAAACTTGGAAATCCTAAAAGTCGCCATATCTGGCCGTAGCATCTGTTGCACCCTCTGAATTTATCAGCCTCTTTGCTGTCTTTGAGCACAACCTGTTAACGAACCATGGGAACTGGAGCCGCTTTCTTGTTGCTTTTCGTTGAAACCTGTTACAAAAACACAATAGCAAGCTATAAACATTTAAATAATTTAAATTAGCCGATGTAATATCAATAAAGACACAACATATTAAGCAACCGGATATGGCTAACCCTGGCGCGAAGCTGCTGTTTTCACTGTCCGTGCATCTTTTGTTGGTGGGAGGCTTTTGTGCGAATCATGGTTACCTAAAGCGATGATAACATAAAATGTTTAATAAGAAGGCGACTGATAATATATCAATGTTTTAAAATGTATGTATTTAATATTAGTAGCAACTTGTGCACCTGAATCAAATTAACCAAAGTTGGTTACTGTACAGCGCTACATCACGAAGCCGCCCAACAGAAGAAATGCCGACATGCCCGGCTGCAAAGAACATAAAGTTTAGTATGCATGCCAATTATCTAAATGAATACGTACAAAATAACCAAACATTTGAACCCGGAGCATTTAACATGTTTATCCATTTTGACTCATATCGCTTTCCTTATTTTTAAATTTAACCGTTTAACCTGTATCCAGATATAGCATTACACCGATAAGAACATATGGTCCTTTTTCTGGACCCAAAAAGGTTATAACGAAAATTATATGCAATCCCAAACACGTCTTCAAACAATTTGATAAGCTGGTTGTAATGAAAGAATCCAAGGGTATGTGCGCCATTTTTAAAATGGAAGTGGCCGCCATTTTTACTACTGCAAAAATGACTGGCTAAAGTTCAGATTATATATGCCAAGGTAAATGATATTATCTAAGCAGTATGCAAGCTTTCTAAAGAATCCAAAAAGTTTAAAAGTTCGCTTTGTTAAAGAAATAAAAAAAAATATCATTAAAAATAATCATGAATATAGTAACTAAATAAAATAAGGTAAGTCAAAAAAACACTCACTTAACAGATATGGCCATATGAATTCCACCATACCGACATTAAATTAAGCATAAAGTTAGAAGTGTACCTCAAACTCATAGGGGACTTGCAGTCGACCCATGTATTTTCTCCGAGTGTATCTTCACATGTTTAATATTATCACTGGAACTGGAGTTGCTTTGTTGATGCTTCTCGTTGACACATGTTACAAAAAGACAACAGCAAGCTGTAAACATTAATATCATTTAAATTAGCCGATGTAATATTACTAAAAATATATATAAATAAATCGACAAAAATTGATTGATTTACTCATCTCATCGGTTCTTGGCATCAACGACGTTATCTTTACATGTTCAATATTATTAGGGGAACTGGAGTCGCTTTGTCGATGCTTCTCGTTGACACCTGACACAGGCAGAGGAGCTAACTGTTGTGCTGATATTTTGCTGGACGTACCAAAATTTTCGGTGTGTTGATCAGGCCTTGTTTAAGCCTAAAAGCCCATTACTTCGTGTCTTTCTGAACTCTTGACTCGCTAAATTTTCTTCCAGGCAACCTTTTGGCATCTGAAAGTATAGCAGTTTGTTTAGGCGGATGTCAAGCCAAATCTTGGTGGACATCAGATGGCTCAAGTACAATGAACATAAAATCATAAATAACACTTACAGTAGTTGTTGATTTCTGTGAAAGCAGCAGGGTCACCGTTGTCCAAGTTTGAGATCGGACAGAGAACATTATTGAATACCCTTTGTCTAGCAGCACCTGGTCTTTGGGAGGTGAGGCCGAGATTGGTAATGTAAGAGTTATCCAGTAGGAGGTTGTGACCGAGAGATGGGTCGACATTTATAAGCACGCATCTTGTCATCCCAAGCCATTTGACGTCCACCTATATTTGGCCCAAGCCATCTGAAAGTTCACCTTTGAGTGCCTATAACCTGCAAAACAACACATGTTGATCCAAGAAATGGGTCTTCACACCATTCAAAAAACATTCGAATGTCCATTTTTTCTCGTAAAACCTATCAAAGTTGACCTTGTTCAACAACATTGAACGAAATATCTTATCTAATCTAACCACCGAAATACATGTGTAGACAGTGACTAACCATTTTTAGAGAAGTAGTGGCCATGTGTTAAAACAGAATCTCGCGTTCCCATTGTATTAAATTTTCCATGTGTAACAATTTTATTATAATGTGGCATTTTACACTCTAAATTTCTAATCCCTTATAATAAGCTAATCCAAAGCACGCATATAACTGATTATCTGCATATAAGCCAATCCAAACACCCCTAAGCATGACAGATAAATCATTACCTTACCAACGGTATCTGTTTTTTCATCCTCTTTCTTTTCCAATTCACCTTGTATGCGTCTCACAATCTCCACTTCCAGAGTGGGTTGTGAGCTTTCTTGTCGCTCCACCACACCATCTTCAAAGATCATCTTTAGAGCTGATCCGATCTGTAAATTCACACATCCGCAACTGAGTTATAAATAGAGGTTAATTATCTATAAAAAGTAACACATATATAAGCCTAATCTCAACAACAATACATGTGCCTAGTTTTTCATCAGGAAGTTCAAATTCAGTCCAAACACCCCTAAATCTCAAATAAAAGTGCAAACAATTATGAATGTTAAAATCTAAAGAACGAAAAAGGAAAGATATCAAATGCTACTAACCTCATGTTTGCTAAAGGAAAGATATCAAATGTTACTAACCTCATGTTTGCCAGAAACTTGCTCACAATCCTGAAAAAGAAAAATCAAAAGTCAATCAAGACCCATATAATCAAATCATATAAGCCATACAAAACCCATAAAACCAAACAAAAAAAAAACTGACAATGAAACTTCTAAAGCATCAAAACAATATCGACATAACATGATGTTGCTCGCGTACTACCATATTCATGTTCACATTAATCAGCTTATCATATAAAAGAAATATGACTTCCTGGAGATGCGACAAACATCTCGACACCTGTTTCAAAGCTTCTGAACGAAAAAAAAAAACGAAACCCTAACCTTGTATGGATTTCTTGAAGCCGGTGCTACCGTTAGATCCGGCAGCTGGACGACAACGTTACTTGTTGAGTCCGAAGTCCATTGATGAGCTTGAATTAGGGTTTGATGTTTGAAGGCGAAAAGACCCAAATCGAATGTGTGTTTCTGTGTGTGACGCTAGAGTTTGGAAAAGAAGTATTATTGAAATGAATCTGGGCTAGGCTAACACGCAAACTGGACTAAAACCGGGCCCAAAATTTTGGCGGGAAAACGGGAAGGGTAATACGCTGTCGTTTCCCTGCTGTTTTAATATATACTTTTAATTTTAATTATGATACCTTGTTGATATTAATTCACATTTAAGGTTAGGTATTCTGATATTGAAATTTGTTCTTTTATCTGCGTTTTCAATGGATATTACAATAACAAAAACGTTTTTCTGATAAAAATATTGAAAAAATCTTATTCTTCATTGTCTATAATTTTGATATTAATATATAAACTATTCAGATATCAATTTTGTTAAATAATTTACTCTGATATTTACCATTTCTCAATGTAGTTTAACAGTTAAATTAATATCATACCTATTAATTGACAATATCATAATTATGTTAGTAATCATTATGATACTTACTCCGAAATTATAACTGCTTACGACATATAAGGTTAGATATTCTGATATTAACATTTTCTCTTTTATCTGCGTTTTCAATGGATATTACAAATACAAAATTGTTTTTCTGATTAATATTAAAAAAATATTATTTTGCGTTTGCCTGTAATTCTAAAATTAACATAATATTTTAATATTTTAACTATTCTGATATTAATTGAGTTTTGATACTATAGTCTGATATTTACCATTTCTAAATCTTATTTTAAATACAGATGACGAAGATGATTTTGAAGATGAATACATGTTACTATATAAGATGGAAATGGAAAAATGTATGACTAAAGTCAAAGAAGAGACAAAGTCCGCAATATCTTTGATATATGAGACAATTTGTTACTTAACATGTGGACCTAATTCATTTGACACAACAAATATTTGTCTCTTGATGAACAATCTTAGAAGTTTAGAAAAAGAGATGCAAGATGTTAAAGATGCAATTATCTGGAAAACTACAATAAGATTTGATATCTTAGATGAAGATAAAGAACAGGTATTGTTGAAATATTCCTTTACTTTTTTGAGCAGTTACATGAATATTTGATTATTGTTGTTAATTTTTTGATTATTATTGTTAAATCTTCGATATTTAACTACATTTTTGAACAGTTACATGAAACTTGCCTCGACAAGGTTAAACAAATTGTTGATAAAGCTGCTGCAACTATAGAAAACATTATTCGTTCTTTTTGTTTGAAGCCTAAATATGGGGAACTGTATCCGAAAGTTTGGGATTCTCTTTCAAAGATAAGTAATCAAATTTCAGATATTAGAGATCCATATTTCATGACATTTGAAGAGATAGAAATGCTTGACAAGGCTGCATCAGAATTCGTAGAAAGAAATAAAAAAGCTAAAATGACATCAACACAAGATGGAAGAATTGATTTGACTAATTAAATAGTTTAAAACAATTAGAAGTTATTGAAATTTTGTTGTGTTATTGAAATTCAGTTATCTGTTATTAAACTAATATGTTATTTTATATATTTTAATGTTAATGTTACTATGTTATTGTTAATTTGAAATGTTACTATGTTATTGTTACTATGATATTGTTGCAGTTACTTTTTAATTTGTTAATTGTTTAATTTTTGTAAACTCAGATTTTTTTCTGATATTAATAATTGATTTTTGAAACTTCTGATGTTAATATCAGGTAATGTATAATAAAAATTAATAAACTTATTCCGATACTAAAAAATTTGATAAATATTCTGAAACTAAAGTAATATTCTTTGACAAATATTCTGATATTTATTTTTAAATAATAATAAATGTTGGGAATTCTGTTAAGTAAGAATTCTGCTGCTGTTTCTGCTGAAGGATACTGCTGAAGAGTTGGTTCCTGCTGAAGCAGTGTATCTGCTGAAGACTAGTTTCAGCATTATTAGTTTCTGCGGATATAGTATTTCCGTATTTTATATTTTATAGTTTGGATATGCATGAGTTTATTTAGGAAGTGATAATGCATATTCTTTAGAAGTTTTAGAATATACGTTTCTTGGGAAACGGTTTAGGGTTCCTTGTGTATAAAAGGAACACACGATTATGTATTGAATAATTTTTAGTGAACACTCTTATTATAATTAAAAGATCCATAGAGGATCAAGAGTTCTTAGTATCAAGCTTGTGTTTTGTTTCCGCTTTATAAATACAAGTTGCAGAGATTGTCTATTAGTGTGTTATTGATTACAATGACATAACTAATGATTCTAGAGTGCTCAAGAAGATCTATCAAGGTCTTAAAGATTCTACAAGTGGTATCAGAGCCTCGAGAGAGTCTCTGTCATACTAAGAAACACAAATCTTACACCTTAAGAATCCAAACAAATCAACAAACATGCCTGTATCGGATGATGATGTTGATACAACCCAAAACATCAACAACTCAACCTTTCCAACAGTAATGCTAAGTGTTAGGTCACGATTTTAATAACATAATCACTAAGATAGATCTAGAGAGAGAAAGAGAGTAGAGAGAGAGAGAGAGAGTGGAAGGAACCCTTAAGAATGGAATGAAAGAAAATGAAATTACCAAGAGAACCAACCCCTCTCAAAGGAGAGGTTACATAGTATTTATAGGTGAGGACTAGGGCAACACTCCCTTCCTCCCTATCTTGAAAATGAAATGGGCTTAAGGCCCATGGGCTTGCTACATAAGCCTTAAGTTATAATAAACATACAAGCCTTAGCAACCTATTACAAGTAAATGACCGAGACTTGATAAATAGTAAAACTACGTTCCCAACAATCTCCCCTAAGGTTGCTTGACGTCTTCTTCTTAATCTTTGACTTTCAATGCTTTAGACGTCTTCTAAATCATTCATCGTTCTTTGTTCTTAGTTGATGTAGTTGTGATCATCTTATTACAAAATGTAATGACCGAGACTTGAATAAATATAAAAGTACGTTCCCAACAATCTCCCCCTAAGGGTCGGTCATCACGGTTACTTGACGTCTTCTTCTTTGTCTTTGACTTTTGACTCGTATAACTTAAGACGTCTTCTAAAGAGAGTGGCTGTTCTTTTGCTTCATAGTTCATAGTTCGTAATAGATGTGGTAGTGATCATCTTATGAAGTTATCTGCCATGCGTCACTTCTGCGTCTGTGGTGGTCGTTGTCCATTCCAACATGCTCATACATCTTTGAATTTTGACTTATACATGCACGTAGTTCCCTTTCTTAGACTTAAGATCTTTAGTCTTTATACTTTGTAGATTCTTCTTTTTGGCGTAGAATCTTTCTTTGAACTTTGTGTTGCACAGATCTTTGAGGGAGCTTTTGATGACTTCAAGATGCATGTATGAGCATGTGGAATCCGTCTCCATGGAGATGATGTGTCCCTGCATGTAAACAGTTAGCAATAAAACATCCGGTACTTACAGATAAGGAATTAGAGATCGTCAACAGCATAGTGTGAAGACTCCTTCTAACCCTTATCAAGGCCGTTCCCATATCAGATACTCCCGAAGGAGCTTACGAGACCTACAAGGTAGCTCAATGACTGGGTGAGTCGCTGGGGATCACTCCACGACTGTAGACCGTTAGAAACCATAGAAAACACTAAGCATAACCCTTGTGGAGTTACCGAAGTGACCTGCTGTCAGGGCTATTTGATGTTGACCCTGGCAGGAATTTCCGTTCAATCATTGAGAAATACATTTGTAATTCTCTCATAAACGTTCTCGGCAGATTACTCAGATCTGCGAAGGACTCGATAATTTACAGCTGGTGCCCATTGATGATGAACACCAGTTGTAGAAATACTAAGTGTTCCTAAGAGATCTTTGATGTATCTCATGGCTCTAGACTCGATAAGTGCTCACTTAGGTTTCCTATTCGGAGACTAGGGAGGGGTCTCCTGCTTCAATATCAACTATCTCTAAGAGATAAGTCGATAGATTACACTGGTTCCCCGTGAGAATGAAACAAGCTCTTTTAAGAGAACTTGAGTGGTTAAGAAGGTTTAGTGCATTGCGTCACTGGGTCCATGACGACTTTATCTTCAATACCGGTGTTGCCTTAGCAACAACCAGTAGCATACGAATTGAACCCGGTGTCTGCCCTAAGGTTGAATCATATGGAGGGCTATTTCTTTTCACCCTTTTCTTTACTTTTCTTTTTAATTCTTCTACCCCTTCTTTCTCCTTTCATTCTTTACTCCTTTTTTCGTATCATACCTAAGGATTTATAGTTCTAACTATTGGTGATGTCCTTGGGTAGATCCCTCCGGCTTAGGCGGATCATAGGACGGTTATTTCCTAACCTTAGTCACCTTATAACTCCATGACTATCCTACAATTGCCATTGAAACCTTTGAAAATCTCTCAAACTGTTTGTGTTTGTCAAACATTTTATTTAACACTTTGAGAGTTTTTATGTTTTCTTATGAAGGGCTCCCCCTTCACATGTGCTCATATGTTATTTAATAAATTTGCACATGCGGGATGAGCGAGCACTTTCTGAATTGATCCACTTTCAGTGAACAAGACCGATTCGAGACACACTTACATCACTAGTTAGACTAGCTTGAAGTTATTACCCGGCCTGGTTAAGTCCACAGAAAGTTTCTCGAAACGGTACATTACTACTAAGCCAAATACTTTTCGAGACACGCTTACGTGGCTAGTTAGAGAGTTCCATTGTCAGCTTTTAGGTGACAACTAGCTCTAGTAACTAACTTGATGTTATTACCCGTCGAGGAAAAGTCTTTTCGAATTTAATAACTTTTATGTTTCGTCAATTCCTGGGTGAATCTGAGTCTAGCTCGCATGAGATTTGACATTTCTGCAACATTAAACTTTCATATTTTAATCACTTTCACTTTTCTCCCCCTCAAAAATAGCATATGAGATGTTGTTTTTGATAAACTTTTGATTAAAATATGCTTTTTGAGTCTTATGGGGAGATATCAACAAGAACTTTTGGTTTTCAAACGATGAATTTTTCAAGTGCTCCCCCTCAACAAGTGAATACTCATTGAGGTAAAATACTTGTCTTTTGAGCAGAATTATGAAAATCAGAAAATGTTTGATTAATTCTACTCAAAAGTAAGAAGCCTTCGCTCCTTATCTAAGGATTGAGGCACTGAAGCGTACCTCAGGGTCCGTTAATTACAAGAACGGGTTGCACACTGTTATGTGTGCACAAACCATCAAAACATGATTATGACAAAGCACTTTGATTTTGAATACTCCCCCTCAAAATGACCATGTGTTTTGACATTATTAAACTTTTGAGCGAATTGGGGAGTAAAGGTTTGAAAAATCTTGAGCAAAATTTTGAAAAGTTTTGAAAAACCTTTTGAAAAATTTTGAATAAATTTTGCTCAAGATTAAGAAGTTTTAGATAAGCTTCGCATGGAAAACTTCTTCTTGTTTTTAAGGATAAGTGCGCGTTTGGTTTTAAAGAACGGTTTAGCAAGGCACTTTCCTTTCTTTGAAACTCGAGTTGTGCACTGAAATGTGTGCACAAGTCGTTGTTTTAATACAAAATTAGTTTTCTTTAAACAAAAATACTCCCCCTTAAATAATGAAGTTTATTCGAGAGATAGTCTTCTTGAGCAGAATATTGAATCGTATTAAAGAAATACTTTTTGAAAAATTCGTGAGATGATTCTGCTCAAGGTTTTAGAAAAAAACACAATCAAGTATTATACAACAAAGAATGCTTGAAATTCAAAACTCTTTAACTATTGAAAGTTGTTTGAGACCCGAATCTCTCTTTTGTGTTTTAAAATCTGAAAAAGATTTCCATCTAAAGTTGAACCTCATGGGTTCTTTTTGAAGATTCGTTTTTGTGATGCATGGAAAAACGTCCGGTATTTGGGATGTTTAGATAAGAGACATTCTTTTATTGAAGCCAAAGCATTCCAGATTGAAATTTGAAAGGTTTTGAATGACTTTGCTTTGGTCTCCTCACTTGCTTTACCGGTGTAAAACGAGAGTGTAGAGTTTGGAAAAATTTGTTTCTCACCATTTTGAATCCTTTTACCAGTTTAGCCTTTAAACACATTTTTCCCTTTGACCTCAAAATATGTTCCATAAGAAACATTTTGTCGAATGTTGAAATTTTGACTTTCAATCGGATGACATGTAGTTGCACACAGAGAAAATGCATCAGGCATAAGCAAGTATGCGGATGAATCAAAAACTCATTCTAAATCTACCAAAATGCTCAGAATTCTCTAATTAACACACAAGATCACAGATTAACTCATCCTAACACTCGAGATTTTCCAATTATGATAATGGTATGGGGTTAAGATTTGAGTCTATGCACACTAGTTAGCATCATAATGCCTGAATATTAAACAAACAAACGTCCTAGTAATAGCAGCAAAGATATCGACATCTTAAACCCTAAATCACATGATTCTAAACCTATGTTGTTCCTAATCGAGCAAGTACACCAATCGAGCATTCTTTAGTGTTCTCTAAAGCTATATAAACTATTTAATTAGACAAAACACATAAAAAAATTGAAAGCCCTGATCGATAATTACATAAACCCTAGTTTCAGATTATGCCTTTTTGACCGTTGAAAACACTGGAAACATTTAGGGAACGATTAGACAACAACCATGAAGAAATTAGAAACTCACAAATGAAAAGAAATCGAGAAATAAACGTAAGTCTGATTCGTTGAGGTTTCTAATTATGTCAGAAACTTTTGAGAGCATTTGTTGAAACATTTATTAGAGCCCGTTTTATATTCCATGCAAGATCCTTTTTCCTAAGTTTAAGACTTTTGTGAACTTTACTCATTAAAAGGTTAATTACTTTTCCCTTTGAAGTCCAAATAAGGTTAACTTGGAATCATTGCAGAAAGAATTTCCTTTCTCCCCCTCGAATTAGCATATATTTTGTGAAACCTTTTTGTACATTTTAATTCGAGAGATCATAGAAGTTTTTGAAACATGAGATTTTAATACGAATGATGAAGAAACATTTTATCCTTGAAGAATTATGATGAGGTGTGCAAACTTCATGATAATGTGAAAAGTTTTCTCCCCCTGAAAACATGTTCCATTTTGACAGAGTAAAGCAAAATTTGTTTTAATGAAGGAACATAGTTTTGAAGTTACAAAGTTTGTACACAAAGAAAGAAGATTTTATTTTATTTTATTTTATTTTTCTTTTAAAAGAAAAAAGTTAGATGTTTGACTCACTTAGTTTTAAAGAAAATTTTGCAAATCATCTGGAGTCAAACACCGCATACCAATATGGTGAACTAAATCAACAAACCTTGATGGAGGTAATTATCTCGCATGTGAGCAGGATCCAAATTTCGTGTAGACGACTCAGTAAAGTCAGGAATGAGTTGAGCCGGTGCAAACGGATTAAAGAACGCCTCTGGGTCATGCTCTGCGGTTTGTGGAACTGATTTAGGTATGGAGTCTTCAGCTGATTGTCGTGAGTTGGACATGCTTTGTTCTGCTGTTGTTGAAGATGCAATTGGAGGACCGTCTCTTCCAACATTAGTTGTTGTTTGTTAAGGTGAATCAGGTACTTGATGGTGATCAAGATGTGCAGCGGAAATTGGTGAGACCTCATAGGGACGGTTGACAATCGTATCATCAAACAATGGAGCAAACATGGTTTCCACTTCTTTACGGGTGAGAGACAATGGTTCAGCCGAAGAGTCCGGAGAGTTAAGACGGTTGAATTCGGGTCCTAAGCTGTTTTGCTCAGAAGCCATTATTGAAGTGCGGGTCCAAAACTGAATTATTCCGAAGCCATTCCTGGTTAATATATAGAGAAAGAAAGAAGAGACAAAACGTAGAACATGGAGCCCCAAGTGTAACTGGGTTCCAGGTGTTAGAAGCATAAAGATGTAGTGTCAATTATCTTCTTGACACTCGAACACACAATTCCGATGGTTTTCATTCTAGTCTCAGAGGTAGAAGTTGTGGAGATCACATTAGTTTTGGTGCAAATGTCTAAAATCTTTCCTGTAGGAATCCACCTAAGACCAATTGATTTGAAAATTCTACCCGTGGGTACCCACCTAGTGTTAGATCTAGGAGATGTTTTCCTTTTAGATGCAGTTGAATGAAATGTGGGAGCATCACTTCGTTGAGAAAACCTACGTCCTATGTTGATCCACTTCTTAGGTTTCTGACTTATGACTTTTGGTTCAACGGGTTTCTTTGTCTTAGTTGATTGAGCCTTTTCAAGTGAATTTCCCTTTTGAAGATATTTTAAAGCACAAACAACATGATTATTTACGCAACTACGCTTAGAAGCTATCCAATTCCTATAAGTATGTTGATTACTCTTAGGTTTTGGTGTGCTACTACAAGCAGTGTTCTGTACTACAGTGGAAGGCATCACATGAGGTTTTGAACCTAGAATTCCATCCTTTTGAAGTAGTCCCTTTTTCCTAGCCTTTTCTAGATCATAGTTCTTGTACATGTCATATTTGCCATAAAACTCTTTACTTTTAATGCTCGTTTTAGACACTGTTTTCGAACTCATCCTAGATGAGCCAGGTATAATCACGTGTTGAGATTTAGCTGACACAGATGCATTTTCCTTAGGCCAAGAATGTGGAGTGACTGGTTTTGTCAAATTGTTATTCTCAACAACTTGGGAGGCAAACCGAGGTTTTGAAAATTTAGGTCGTTCAGATTTAAATGCAGTTGGTTGTCGAACCACTGATTGTTTTCTGTTAGTTTGAAAAGGTTGTTTCCCCAAGATTGATGGTTTTGCAAACTTAGTATCCACACTCTGGCCAGTCAGTCTTCTTAATTTGTTTTGTAATGCAGCATGTGCAAACACCTTTTCTTGAATTTGACCTTTTAAAAGCTCATTTTCTTTAACTAATGTTTCCACACGTTTTCTTTGTTCATTCAAAAATTGACCATTGTTGCCCGAATTTATAGATTCGTTTTGCATTTGAAGTTTAAGTGAGATGCAATGTGCCTCTAGTTTTGAAAAATCTTTATGACACTAGGCAATGGTCTTTTTGAGAAGAAGGTTTTCAGACTCAAGAGTTTGGTATGATGTTTCAGTAATTGAATTATCAGGTAAGGACACAGACTCAGAATGTATTACTAGACATTGAACAACATCCTGGTCAACCTCTCCTTCATTACTGAAGTTAGGTTGCTCAGATTGTTGTTTCTCATATGCAGGCATAATATGATAAACAGTAGATTGTACCTCAACCATTTGCTCTTTGTCAAAGTTCGGTTCTTTGTCATAGATGGGTATGAAATCTTCCTCATCCATCTGTCCTTGGTCAAGGTTGGGCTCTGAGTCATAGAAGGGTATGATCTCTACACAATCTGCATCTTTATCATTCCCCAATCTGCTGTTGTCATCCTGCACTTCTGATTCTGTCCCTTTGCTTTCCATGACAACCACATTAGCTTTCAATGAATCATCTTTATGAACTTGCTCTTCTTGAATCTGCAACTTCTGTTCTTTGATAGCACTCAGATGAAGTGATCTTTCATTAAGCATAAATTCTAAGCGGTTTAGGCGTGAAACAAGTTGATCTCTAAAATCTTCAACCTCCATACTTGTGATGTTCTCTCTTGTTGGGTCTGAAACTGCTGCTGAGTAAAACTGCTGCTGAGTGAAACTGCTGCTAGTGGTAATGATTCTGCTGCTAAGGTCAAAGTGCTGCTGAGGATAAATACTGCTGACAGAATCTGCTGCTAATATGATAAGTATGTATACGGTTTAGATAAATATAGAATAGATTGTGTAAATATTATATTTATCTAGAATATACGTATCTTGTAGAGAAAGGTATTGTAAACCTAGTAGGACTCCTTAGTCTATAAAAGGAGGATCCTAGGGTTAGTTTATGTACGTGTTATTATTCACTTCAAGGTTGTAAAACCCTAGCATTGTTGAGTGCTCGTATTAATAATATTGAAGTGTTGAAAGAGAATCATAAGTCTTCTTAAGTTAAGCTTTTATATTCCGCGTATTAGCTTAAGTATTCATTCAAGTTAACTTCTATATAAGATCGTTTAAGCTCAACTGGGATCAACAAGTGGTATCAGAGCTTGTGATCTAGAAGTTATAATCAAGAAGATTTTGTTTCTTTAAAGTTTGCTGTTCCAAATCGTTTGCTTAAGATGGGTGATGAAACTCATATGGTGACTGCTTCAAGGGTACCTATGCTTAATCCTTCTGAGTATGAGCTATGGAAGAGGAGGATCAGACAATACATTCGCATGATCGACTTCAACATGTGGAATGTGATTGTTAATGGTGATTCTGAACCAGAAAAGAGTGCTGATGGTAAGGAGATACCAATCAAGTCTGCTGAAGCTAATGCAACTAGGAAGCTGGAAATCAAGGCTCATAGTATTCTCTTAATGGGAATACCTAATGAATTTCAAATGGACTTTGATGATTGTGAAACAGGAAAAGCATTGATGGATGCTGTGGAATTCAGGTTTGGAGGGAATGATGCTACTAAGAAATCCAGGAAGAACATGTTGAAGCATCAGTTTGAAAACTTTACTTCTGAATCTGGAGAAAAGATAATTGGCACATACAACAGGCTAAATCAACTAGTTAGTCATCTAAAGCTTGTTGGTTATGTTGTTCCACAGGAAGATGTGAATCTCAAGTTCCTAAGAAGTCTTGCACCTGAATGGAGTATGCACACAGTGGTGTGGAGGAATAAGTCTGACTTTGAAACAATGAAGTGAGAGAGCCTCTACAACAATTTAAGGGTGTATGAATCTGATTTGTCTACTTCTTCTAATTCATCTTCTAGTGCATAAAATCTTGCTTTTGTGTCTTCAAAATCCAAAGAGACTCAAGAATCTCACTCTACTGCTTATGGAGTCTCTACTGCTGATGGATCTGCTGCTGGTTCAAATGACAAGATTTCTACAAGTGATGTTGCTTTATGTGCATTCTTAGCTGAGCTTACTACTACTATAAGGTCACATGTCATAAATCAAGATATGGATCATATTGATCCAGATGATCTTGAAGAAATTGATCTCAAATGGCAAATGGCAATGCTGACTTTAAGAGCAAGAAAGTTCTGGAAAAAGACTGGAAGAGAAGTCAAATACAAGGCTAAGGAGAGCCCAGGGTTTGACAAGTCTAAAATTGAATGTTACAATTGCAACAGGAAGGGACATTTTGCTAGAGAGTGTAGATCTCCAAAGAAGAATGTTGATGTTCCAAAGAAGACTGAAGAATCAAAGTCTGCAATGGTAGCTTGTGATGGGCTGGGAGATTATGACTGGAGTGATATGGCAGAAGAAGAACCAAATTTCTCTTTGGTTGCTGCTGTTCAACCCAAAGTGCATAACTTTGCACTTATGGCATATGGTTCATCATCAGGATCTGACTCTGAGGTATCTAATGACTCTGAATCATCTGGTTGTTCTTTTAAATCTTGTTCTGACACTATTGAAGTACTTAAGGCTAGGAATGAGAGTTTAAATAGAGAAGTTGAACACCTAAAACTTGATAACTTAGGTTACAAAGTAGGTATTCAAAATGTTGAGAGGAGGTTAAAATATCTCAAAGAGTGTGAAAAAGAATATGTAGATCAACTTAATCTAAGAGATATAGAAATTTTTAAGAAAAACAGTGAAGTAGAAGTTCTTAAAAATAAGTTGGTAGAAGCCGAAAAAGAAAAGGACGAAGCTCTTGCTGAAAAAGATAAACATGTAGTAAGAGTACAAAAACAACAATTTGCTTCTGATATGGTTCATAAATCTATTGAGAATAATTTGATGAGAAAAGGTAGTGGAATTGGATATAATGAAGTGGCTCCTCCAGCCAAAAGTGCTTTTGCTCCACCAGGAAAAGAACTATCCTTCATTAGTGAGATAAATATTGAAAAACCTGTAGGTGAATGTAGTACAAGTAAAATTGAAACACCTAAGGTTGAGGATAGAAAATTTCCTGAAGCTCCAATTATTGAGGAATGGTATAGTGATAGTGATAGTGAAGAGGAACAGGTTAAACCAAAACAAAGTTTGAAAAAGGAAGAAATTCCTACTCAGGTTAAACCTAAGGTAGAAAAGGTAAAGTTTGTTAAACCTGTGTTAGGAAATAACTTCTCTAGAAAACTGGTAGAGTACAATGAGGTACCTAGAGAACAGTTGGAAAGGTTCAATAATAAGCCTAGGGGTAACCAAAGAAACTTCAATAATCTAGTTTCAAAAAGATTAGGTGATCAGTTTCAATTACAAAAGAAGGCTTGTTATAAGTGTGGTAGCTTTGACCACTTGATTGTTAGATGTCCTGAACACCAAAAGCCTGTTTGGAATCAATACACTAGGGTGAATCACAAATATGTAACTAAACAAACTCACCCACATCCTAATAGAAACATGGTTCCAAGAGCTGTTTTGTTGAGATCTGGTGCTACTAGATCTATTTATGCTGCTAAATCAAATGGTGTTTTCAAATCAACAACTAGTTCTTTTACTGGCTCTACTACTAGTAAGCATTCTGCTGCCAGTATGCACTCTGCTACTAGCAAGCAACCTGCTGCTAGTACAAAACTTTCTACTTTTGAGCCAAAACATCTTCCAAATACAGTTGTTGGTAATCACTTTTATGCTGTTAAGGCCTCAGCTTGCTGGACTTGGAAACCAAAAACAAATGTTTCAAACTCTGTTTCCAAGAATAGTAGTGCATCAAGTGATTTGAAGAAATTTGATTATACTGATGCACAGGGCAGATCCAAGTCAGTAATGGCTTGGGTCATCAAGAGAAACTGATTTCTTTATTTTTCATGTGCAGGTCAATCTACTGGATGAGCTTAAGGATATGGTTATTGTTGACAGTGGATGTTCTGGTCACATGACAGGAGATGAGTCTCAACTTGAAGACTTTGAGGCTTTTGATGGTGGTTATATAGCTTTTGGGAATGATCCAAAAGGTGGAAAGATTGTTGGTATTGGAACTCTAAGAACTGGAAATTTGGACTTTGAAAAGGTGTTTCTTGTAAAAGGACTTAAGTTTAACCTTTTTAGTGTCTCACAAATGTGTGACAAAAAGAATTTTGTTCTTTTTACAGACACTGAGTGTATGATTCTTTCTCCTGATTTTCAATTGCCAGATGACAAATCTGTGCTTCTGAAGGTCCCTAGAAAGGAAAATATATATACAGTGACCATATTAAGAATATTATTCCTAAGAGGGCTTTAACTTGTCTAATTGCAAAGGCCACTATTGATGAGTCCAAATTATGGCATAGAAGATTGGGACATCTAAACTACAAGACTATGAACAAATTGGTGAAAGGAAATCTTGTGAGAGGGATGCCTACAAAGACTTTTGAGAATTGTGAAACTTGTGTTGCATGTCAAAAGGGTAAACAACACAGAGTTTCTTTCAAGTCCAAGACTGTAAATACAAATACTGAGCCATTACACTTGCTACATATGGATTTATTTGGGCCTGTATTTGTAAAAAGTTTGAATAAGAAATCATATTGTCTTGTTGTCACTGATGACTTTAGCAGGTTTACTTGGGTGTTCTTTCTAGCCACCAAAGATGAAACTCCAGAAATACTCAAGGCATTTATTACAAGAGTTGAAAACCTGTACAATCACAAGGTGAAGATTATCAGATGTGACAATGGTACTGAGTTCAAGAATAGTGTGATGAATCAATTCTGTGTGGGGAAAGGAATTCTAAGACAGTACAGTGTAGCAAGAACTCTACAACAGAATGGTGTTGCAGAAAGAAGAAACAGGACACTTATTGAGGCTGCAAGAACAATGTTATCTGATTCAAAACTACCTATTCCTTTTTGGGCTGAAGCTGTGAACACTGCATGCTTTGTGCAAAACAGAAGTAAGGTGGTCAAGCCTCATAACAAGACACCATATGAATTATTTCATGGGAAGAAGCCACTGATTGACTTTCTCAAACCATTTGGATGTCCTGTTACAATTTTGAACACTAAGGATCAGCTAGGCAAATTTGATGAAAAAGCTGATGAAGGGCATTTGGTTGGTTATTCTGTGATTAGTAAAGCCTTCAGGGTATATAATAAGAGAACCAAACATGTAGAGGAGAATCTGCATATCAAGTTTAGTGAAAACACATTTAATTCTGCAGGGAAACGACCAGAATGGTTATTTGATGTTGATATTCTTGCCAAAACAATGAACTATGTTCCTGTAATTGCCAGTGTTGATAAACCACAGGAAGAGTTTGTTGTGATTGAGAAATTGAAGATTGGTCTAACCTTTGTACCCTTTCAGAAGGAACAAAGCTCTCAAGATGATGTTGTTTCTCATTAAAAACCTAAGGAAACTGAAGAAGGTATTGTCATACCTAATGAAGCAGAACAAGTAACTCCTGAAGTTCCCAAGGTAGTTGTTGATGTCTCTCCTACACAGCCAGAAGACTCTACTGCTGAGCCAGAAGACTCTACTGCTAGGCCAAAAGATACAACTACTGCTTCAACACATTCTGCTTCTAAGCCCACTAACTCTACTGCTACTTCCTTGTTTCCTAATTTGGACACTCAGGGCAGACCTATTGCTGAATCTATCTATCCTGATGATCCAAATATGCCTCCTCTTGAGAATATTTATTATGACACAGATGATGATGCACTTGATGGTCAGTTATTTGGAGCTGCTGCTGATTTTACTAATTTGGAACTCAATATTCCTGTTAGTCCTACAACTACCACAAGAGTACACAAGGATCATCCAAAAGATCAAATTCTAAGTGATCCACAATCATCTATTCAAACTAGGCAGATGACTAAAGCACTGAAAGATCTTCAACATCAAAGTTTCTTTGCCAGATCTCTACATCAAAGAAATACTCATAAAGATCTTCAAAATTGCCTGTTTGCATGTTTTCTTTCTCAAATTGAACCCAAAAACACTTACAAAGCCCTACAAGAAGCAAGTTGGGAGGAAGCAATGCAAGATGAGCTTCTACAATTTAAGCTGCAAGAAGATTGGACTTTGGTTGAACTGCCAAATGGAAAAAGAGTGATTGGCACAAAATGGGTTTTCAGATGTAAAAGAGATGAGAGAGGAATTGTCATAAGGAATAAGGCAAGGTTAGTAGCACAGGGATACACACAACAAGAAGGCCTTGATTATGATGAGGTATTTGCACCAGTGGCAAGAATAGAAGCAATTAGAATATTCTTGGCTTATGCTTCATACAAAGATTTTGTAGTGTATCAAATGGATGTGAAAAGTGCTTTTCTGTATGGGACTATTACTGAGGAAGCTTATGTGTCTCAACCACCAGGCTTTGAAGACCCTGATCATCCTGACAAAGTTTACAAGGTTAATAGAGCAATGTATGGTCTACATCAAGCTCCTAGAGCTTGGTATGACACCTTGTCAACCTACTTGCTAGATTTTGGGTTTAGCAGGGGCAAAATTGATAAAACTTTGTTTCTCAAAAGACAAAAGGATGATATTTTGCTGGTTCAAATCTATGTTGATGACATCATCTTTGGGTCTACAAACAAAGCTATGTGTGTTAGTTTTGAGAAGCTTATGAAGGATAAGTTTGCTATGAGTTCAATGGGAGAACTCACCTTCTTCTTAGGTCTGCAAGTTACACAGAAAGAAAATGGCATCTTTATCAGTCAGGATAAGTATGTCAATGATATTTTGAAGAAGTTTGGTTTTGAAGATGCTAAACCTGCCAAGACTACTATGGACACCAGTAAACCATTGCTGAAGGATGAATATGGAAAGGAGGTGGATATACACTTGTACAGGTCTATGATTGGCTCATTGATGTATCTTACAGCATCAAGACCTGATATCATGTTTGCTGTGTGTGCCTGTGCAAGATTTCAAGTGTGTCCCAAGGAATCACATCTCAATGCTGTGAAGAGAATTTTTAGATATCTGAGGCATCAACCTAAATTGGGCCTTTGGTATCCTAAGGATTCACCATTTGATCTGGTATCCTACTCAGATAGTGATTATGCTGGAGCTTCTTTGGATAGAAAGTCTACAACAGGGGGTTGTCAGTTCCTTGGAAGCAGGTTGGTGTCATGGCAATGCAAGAAGCAAACAGTGGTGGCTAATTCTACAACAGAAGCTGAGTATGTGGCTGCTTCAAGTTGTTGTGGACAAGTTCTCTGGATGCAGAATCAATTATTGGATTATGGGTACAATTTCATAAATACTAAAATCCATATTGATAACAACAGCACACTTTGCATAATTAAAAATCCTGTGTTTCATTCTAAAACAAAACATATTGAGATAAGACATCACTTTATAAGGGATTGCTATGAAAAGAAGTTGATTCAAATTGTTAAAATTCATACTGATAACAATGTTGCTGATCTTCTCACTAAACATTTTGATGTGGGGAGGTTTCAATTTTTAATTGCAAACATTGGTATGATCAATCTTTGAAAAACTTATCTCTTTGTTTTTGTTAAAGTTTGTACAATGCATGTGCTGCTTGTTATTCTGCTGCTTGTTTATGAGTATATGTCTGAGATATCATGTACTATGCTGCTCTTTGAATTTCTAACTCTACTGCTAGTACAAATGTTGGTTGTTTGCTTTGTGGTGTTTGGTCTAACATTTTGCAGGCATACGAATGATGATTAACAAGAAATTGAAACAAGCAAGTTCATATCATTCATTCAATCACAAAGTACAAAGATCAAACATCAAAAGACAAAATACAAAAGCAGACATCATAACCTAACACCTAGATCTCCATCACTTCCTAGGGCATGGAAGCCCAAGCACAACCTCTCTATCCTTTGGGAGAGGAGGGTTTTGTTTTGATGGTCCAAGAGAAAGACCAGGTGATGGTTGTGGCCTTGACCTTGAAGATTGTGGCCTTGGCCTTGAAGATTGTGGCCTCTCAGGAGTGGCAGGTGGATTGGTTGCTGGTTCTTCTTCATCTTCATCTGAAGATGTGTAGATGAAGGGAGATTGATAATGATGCACTGGAGAAGGTGGTTGCACAGGAATCCAAGCTTGGTCTTCTGATGATTCTGATGATGCTGGAGCCTCAGGGGACACAGGAAGATCATGCTTCCTCTTACGTGCTTGTTCCTTTGTTCTACAACCAAACCGTGGAGGACGAAAAGGTAGGACATAGGGTTCCATTGGGGATTCATCCTCTGATGAGGAATCGGATGAGATATTGATAATTTCGGATGTTGATTTCATTGTTTGGTGATTTGATTATAAAGATGGATAGTATTGATTGTAAGTGTGGCGTTTTTAAAAGAGATTAGGGTTTGATTGCATAATTTGGGGAAAAGATCTCGCCGGTTTTATAGGGATTACGGAGTGATATGTGCATTAATTGTTATGTATCGTTGACCAAGGTCTATAGTCAACTCTGCTGCTGGCTCCAGTTCACTCTGCTGCTAGTTTTATCACTCTGCTGTTAGTTGTGAATGATACGGTTCTGCTGTTATGGTTGTAAGTAAGAGGGTGTTATATGTAACTTTCATCCATCAGTTTAAAACCTAATTGATCTTCATAATTGGTTTTCATATGTTCTCAATTGAAGTCATCACAAACCCTTACACCTAATCATTCCAATAATCACAAATCCCCAATTTCTCTAAAACCTAATTTATGGAGCTTTCACGTATCTGGGCTGAGCAACACAACAGTGTGGTCGTTTTGAATGAAGAGTTAGTTCCTGAAGGTTTCACAGACATGGTCACGTTTTTGAATGCTACTTCTCTTAGGTATGCACTCACTGTGAACCCTACTATATTTGTTTCCTACATCAAACAGTTTTGGTTTACTGCTAAAATCAAAACTATGAATGGGGAAAAACATGTCAGTGCTTTTGTAGATGGGCAAAAGGTTCGTGTAACTGAATCATCTATAAGGGAATCTCTTCTCTTAGATGATGAGACAGAGACCACTTGTCTTGAAAACTCTGCTATTTTTGCTGGTTTAAAAGATTTGGGGTATGAGGGGAAACATAAAAATTTAAAATTTCAAAAAGCTCTCCTCTGTCCTCAATACAAGTTTTTGGTACATCTATTCCTTCATTGTTTGAGCCCTAAAACATCTGGGTGGCATGAGTTCAGTACTACCATTGCTTCTGCAATGATATGTCTGTGCAAAGGTCAACCATTTAATTTTTCTAAAATGATATTGGCGGGGTTATTTAAAGGTGTTGAAGATGGTTCTTATTTTCTATATCCAAGATTTCTTCAGATCCTTATTGAAAAACAAATTTCTAAAACAAGAACCCATGTTGCTGAATATGATGCTCCAAAATTGGCTTCAAGAACTTTTACCTTTTTGATTAAGCATGGCAAAGGTTTTTCAGGTGCACATACAAATCTTACTTCTTTCATGGAACAAATTGTGCAAAACAACCAGGGTGAAGGATCAGGAAATCCCACTGATTCCCATCACACACCCAATGTTACTACATCTGTTACACAACCTACAAAACAATATACACGTAGGAAAACCAAAAAGAACACTAATCTACCTGAGGATAGTGTTAGTATGGCTGTACCAGATGAGGCTGTCCTAGGTGATGGAGAGGACATGTTGGCAAGGGCTGTCACTACTGCTTCTAGCTTAGCAGCAGAGCAGGATAGTGATAACATCATTAAGACCCAAACCAAGGCAACATCTAGAGAAAAGGATTCTTATAAGTCTGATTCTCAGGATGGTAACCCTAGCCAAATGGAAAACATAGGGGGCTCAGATGATCAAACTAGGTTTGATACTGAGTTTTTGTCCCAAGATTCACCTCTCGGACCAGGTCACACAGGTCGAAGTGATGAGGACATGCCAGTGACTCATGAATTGACGGATCCACTTGTACATGATGACATTGTCAGTGATTCACCTCTCGGACCAGGTAATAGCGGTCGAAGTGATGAGACTACAATGCAACTTATAAAAGAATTGACGGCTACTTGTACCACTTTGGGGATGAAATGTAAATCTTTGGAAGAGAAGGTTCTTAATCTATCTGATGTTGTTGCTGGTCAAGACAAGGTCATCATCAAAATGCGAAAACAGATTAAGAGCTTTAAAAAATCAAGATCTTCAACCTCCTTGAAACGATTGAAGAAAGTGGGGACTAATCAAGTTGTAAGTTCTTTTGAACCATCTACTCATTTGGAAGAGGATGTTTCCAAACAGGGGAGGAATGAAACTATCATGGATTCAGGGGAGGTAAATTTTGAAAAAGTTGATAATGTTCAAGATATGGATGCTGGAATAGTTTCAGGGGAAGTTCCAGTGATTGAAGAAATGGATGTTGATAGTCCTCAGAATAATGAAGACTTTGTAGTTGCTGATAAATCAGGGAATGAAGTTGTTATGGAAAAGATGGTTGCTGCACAAGAAAAGGTGGTAGAAACTCTTAAAACTTTGGAGTCTGAGCAACTAGTGAAGGCAACAGGGTTGATAGGTAATGTGTTAAAGACTTTGGAAGATTCAGTGGAAAAACATGTTGAAAATGCTGCTATTGCTGACTCTACTGCTGTTCATAATTCTGCTGCTAAGGATGTTTCTGGTTCTGCTGCTAGTGGAATAGTGAATACTGCTGAAGTACAAGACTCTGCTGCTGGGTCTATGGACAATGCTGCTGCAGAGGCAATGGTTTTGCTAAGTAAGAAGACTACTGATGACTCTATTTCCAAACAGACACCACAACTACCAACTCAATCATTACCACAACCTATCACAACAACAATTACATCATCAGTAACAAGAAAACCTCAAAAAGGAATAACAATAAAAGAACCTGCTGCTACTCAATAGAAGACAATCATATCATCTTCTACAGATAAGGGTAAAGGCAAGCAAGTTGATATTCAGAGGTGGATGTATAAAGGCATTGATTTCACAGATATACCTTTTGATTCTTGGCCTAAGGAACTTCTAAGTGAACATGATTCTGCTGTTGCACTTAAATTACATGATGATGATCAACAGTTACTTTTGGAAGAAGAGAAAAGACAGCCTGAAGAGTTAAGGAAGTATGATGAATGGGTCAATGAGAAGATCAGAATTGATGCTGATATTGAATTTCAAAAGTTGATCAAAGAGGAAGGTAATGAAACTTCAACTTTTGATGTGCAATCCTGGTACAAGGAGTTCATTATCAATAAGAGAAAGCAAAATGATGCTGCTAGAAAGAAGATAAAGATACTTAAAGGTCCAACTGTTAAACAACAAAGAAAAGAATATGAAAGATATCTAAAGAATATGGCTGGATGGAAATTGATAGAGTTGAAACCTTATTCTGATAAAGAGATTTTTGACTTGTATCAAAAAACTAAGAGAAGAACAGATACTTTCTATTCTATGGGATGTGCTGAAGACTTGGAATTGCTCAGATGAACAAGAAGTTGGTACCTGAAAAGGTAGCTGAAGCAGAGCATGTTCAAGAAGCTAATGTTGTTGAACAGATTGAGAGTGATGCAACAAAGACTACTTCTTTTGTGCAGGGTGATAAAAGAAAAGGTGTTATTCATAAGTCAGTTGCAAAGAAGAAGAGAAAGATTGGAGAAGGAAGCAGTTCTATGCCTGAAGGAGATGAGTTTAAACATGGTCTTGATCACATTCCTTCTGAGCATCAAAAAGAACAATTAAAGGGTTATACTGTGGTTGGCAAGATGGAAGATCCTGAAGTAGTTGATGCTAAACCATTAGGAATTAAATATCCTATTGTCAAAGTAACTACAGGGTATGATACTAACATTGGAGCATTTCATGATGTCCAGAGAACTGATGGTAAGACTCACAGGTTTCTTAGATTTCAACAGATGTTACACTACTTTGATAGAGAGGATGTTGAAGACTTGTGGAAGTTATACAAGGCAAAGTTTGGAGCTAAGAAATTTGATGGTAAAAAGTATGAGAGAGATCAAATTGATCATATCTTAACTTCTTCTGATAATGTTATGTGGAGAGCTCTTAAACTTATGTTTGAACCTTCAATGGATGATTCTGAATGGACAGAGATAGTAGAATACAAAGTAAGAAAATGGAGACTCTTTCAAGATTCTGGAGTTCATGTGTTAGAAATTGGACCTATTACTTTGTATATGCTAGCTGAAGTAGATTACCCAGTGGTAAGATACTGGAATATTGTCAATCAGATGGTTAATGGTGACAAATCACTTAAGCTGCAGAAAGATTATGATTCTGATGATCAAGCATTCAATTTGCTGTCAAAGTATAAGAAGATATTTGATCAACTGAATTTTCAAGAGTTGAAGTGTTTGGAAGTATCCTCCAAGTGATTAATTGAGCTTAGAAGAAACTTACTTATTTAGAAATAAATAATAAGTTTAGGGGAGGATTGTCGGGTCTGAAACTGCTGCTGAGTAAAACTGATGCTGAGTGAAACCGCTGCTAGTGGTAATGATTCTGCTGCTAAGGTCAAAGTGCTGCTGAGGATAAATACTGCTGACAGAATCTGCTGCTAATATGATAAGTATGTATACGGTTTAGATAAATATAGAATAGATTGTGTAAATATTATATTTATCTAGAATATACGTATCTTGTAGAGAAAGGTATTGTAAACCTAGTAGGACTCCTTAGTCTATAAAAGGAAGATCCTAGGGTTAGTTTATGTACGTGTTATTATTCACTTCAAGGTTGTAAAACCCTAGCATTGTTGAGTGCTCGTATTAATAATATTGAAGTGTTGAAAGAGAATCATAAGTCTTCTTAAGTTAAGCATTTATATTCCGCGTATTAGCTTAAGTATTCATTCAAGTTAACTTCTATATAAGATCGTTTAAGCTCAACTGGGATCAACATCTCTCCATACATTGCTTTCATATTTATAGTGTATGAGAGATTTAAAATGCAATGCCATGAACACTTTGAACTGAGCCTTGAGCGCTCTAAATCCTGCCATGCAATCGCTTCCCTGTTCAATTTGTTCTTCAATTTGAACAATGTTTTCTCGGAGTTTCCTTTGGAAGGTTAGACGATCCATTCCAGTTCCGAAGAATGCATTAAAGGTACCCCCCGTAGGAAACCATGCATCTGAGAGAATCTTGCATTGACTCTTAACTGATTCAAAATGAGCTAAGCAATTTTCTGTAGAATTGATGGCTCTTTTCTCAGCTTCAGTCATCTTTCTCTCAAATGGGTCTTTAGAGTCATCAGAAGCATTTGTGTCGTATACTGGGTCTGTATCATCCATGATACCTAAATTATCTTCCAATATTTTAACCTCATTGCCTACATTAACGACATCTGCAGTATTCTCACCATTCCCAACCAGCCTTTGAGTAATACTTCCTTGTATCACAACTCTTTCACCTTGCTTGACAGCTCGATTTCGGGAATTTGATAAAGCTTGACTCGTAAATTGTATGAAGTCTGAGATGATTCTGCTGTGACTTAGTTCAAGCATTTGAGACCTTGATTGATACATTTTCTCTTTGTTTAGTCTCACAACTGGATCTACAGAATTATCAGACTCAGACTCTGAGCTAGTATTACTCATGTGAAATTCCTGCATGTTTGCCATTAACATCACATCTGCAGTATCGATTTCCAAATCTGCAGTATTGGATTCCAAATTAGCATATTCATCATCAGATGTAATATCTCCCATGATACTTTGCAAAACCTCATTGAGATTACTCCCTTCAACTTCCATTTGACTAAGTGTGGCATTGTATTCAACATTATCGTCAAATACTGGAGTTGAATCATAATCCTGAGCTTCCTCATCTGCAATATTTTCTGTATATGCCAAGAATGCCATGCTTGGTTCGATAAGATCTGCTTCATCATCAGTATCTTTCATTGTGTTTAAGCATTCAGAAGTTGAAGTTATATCACCATTGCCTTTCTTAGAAGATACTTGACTAAGCTTCACTAGATTTTGCAGAAGAGATTGCACATTATTATGTAGTGTTGCAGGATGGTACTGTGGAATGAAGAAAGGCTCAGGTGCATTCGGAGGATTGAAGAAGAGACCATTTGGAGTGTAAATTAAGGATCCATGGTCAACAGCTGGAGCAGGGAGAATGGTCTTCAGAGGATTCATGCTTAAACAGGATTCAAGAATTTGCATCATTCTGATGTGATGAAGTTCTTCTGTACGATGCATAGCTTCAAGATATTTCCACATTTCATAAGCACTAGCTTGAAAGTCCATATTCATGTAAATTGAATTGGGAAGGGCTAATGTCATGAACCATACAGCCTGTTGGTCAGCATCATACTGAGCAAGTTCTGAAGCATTCAAATCTGCAGTAGTTTGTATCCTCATAATCCCTGTTGAGTCAGCAAGAAATATCATTTTGTATGGACCATCTTGAATGAATTTAAGCATGAGATCTGCAGCAGGACGATCTGTGAGCCATTGTAAAAATCTCCGTTTCCAAACAGTATACGTTCCTGGTAGCAACATCGGAGGCCTTGATTCATTGCCAAAGAGCAGAACATGGCGAATGAGGGAGCTGTGACTTTGTTGTTGATGATACTGTTGCTGAAGAGAAGGAAGGTAGTTGGAAGAAGGTGTTGTTGCTGATGACTGCTGCTGATGAGAATATTCATGAGGAAGATAGTTGGAAGAAGGTACTGTTGCTGATGACTGTTGCTGATGAGAATATTCATGAGGAAGATAGTTGGAAGAAGGTGATTGAGACATTGTAAATGACATTTCTCTCCCCCTTGATTGTTGCGACGAAATCGAAATAATCAAACCAAAATGTCACACGCAAGGTCGAAATAGTGAAATCAGATTTTCCCACCAAAATTAATTTGAAAAATTTTCTGTTCCAAAAGTTTGAAAATCACTATAAAATGCCATTCTAATGTCACAGGAAAAATTTGAGTTTAAAAAATTTTGCCGCCAAATTTCACCGAAAAAATTTGAATTTTGGCCGAAAATTTGAATTTTGGGTCAAAATTTTCAACGTTATTCCAAAATTTAAATTTCGCGTAAAAATTGAACATTTAGTCTACTGTAGAAAATAAATTTTACTCAAAATTTCCCGCCAAAGATAAGAAGGACAAAACTTTGATAAGAGGAGATGACGTGATTATGTTAATTTGGATCGTTAAAGATAAATAAAGGTTGTAATTAGATTTGAGAAACTTGATATCAAACTCGGTATGTCAATTTGTCTTCAAACTCGATAATTGCACTTAGGGTTTCTAACTTGATAAGTTAGGTAGGGTTCCTAACTCGATAGGTTCTTTGGGTTTCTAACTCGATATGTTCTTTGGGTTTCTAACTCGATAAGTTGTTTGGGTTTCTAACTCGATAAGTTGTTTGGGTTTCTAACTCGATAAGTTGGGATTATGTTCCAAACTCGATAAGTTAATGAAGTTTGGGCAGAGTCTCCCCTTAGAAGGTTGCCACACTGATCCTAACTCGATAGACGATTAGGTAAACAAGGCTAACTCGCCAAAATCCAAACTCCAAACTCGATAGATAACACGTAACTCGATAATGTTGAAACACTTAAATCGATAGAAGAAACCAATTACCCCTAACTCGATAGTATTGAAAACACCTAACTCGATAGTTTTAAGACACCTAACTCGATAGAACCTAAAATAAACCTAACTCGGTAAGACTTTGAATGCACCTAACTCGATAAGACTTTGAATACACCTAACTCGATAAGACTTTGAATACACCTAACTCGATAGATTTAAGCACCTAACTCGATAGAACCAAAGTGAACCTCTAACTCGAAAATAACTCGATGAACAGTACCAGTTTTTTAAGAAAATCACTTTAAAACCTAGTTTTTCTACCAAATCAAACCTAAATCAACCTATATTAGCCCTTGGCGAATGATACCACTTGTTAGGTCACGATTTTAATAACATTATCACTAAGATAGATCTAGAGAGAGAAAGAGAGTAGAGAGAGAGAGAGAGTGGAAGGAACCCTTAAAATGGAATGAAAGAAAATGAAATTACCAAGAGAACCAACCCCTCTCAAAGGAGAGGTTACATAGTATTTATAGGTGAGGACTAGGGCAACACTCCCTTCCTCCCTATCTTGAAAATGAAATGGGCTTAAGGCCCATGGGCTTGCTACATAAGCCTTAAGTTATAATAAACATACAAGCCTTAGCAACCTATTACAAGTAAATGACCGAGACTTGATAAATAGTAAAACTACGTTCCAAACACTAAGTTTCCATACTTGAAGAATGCTGAAGAATATCATTTATGGTCCATGAAGATGCAGAACTGGATCACAAACATTGATTGGAATCTGTGGGAGGTTGTCAAAAAGGGGAATAGTCTAAAGAAGCATGTTACAGATGCTGATGGAGTTGTTACAATTGTAGGTCCCAGAACTGCTGAAGAGATTCTGGCTGTGCAAAGGGATAGTAAACTAAGAACAATTCTGCTCCAAGCTATACCAGATGACCACATGGGTGACTTCTATTTTATGGAGGATGCCAAGGACATTTGGATGGCTATAAAAGCAAGATTTGGTGGGAATGATGAGTCAAGAAGGTTGCAGAAGTCTATGCTGAAGCAAAAGTTCCAATAATTTCAGATATCTGAAGAAGAAGGAATTCATAAGGGTTATGACAGGTTTCATCGAATCTTAAGTCAACTTAATCAGTTGAAGGCTAGACCCGATAATGAGGACTGAAATGCTAAATTTCTGAGATCTCTGCCGCCATCTTGGTTACAAGTTTGTATTGCTCTCAAGACCAAAGGTGGGTTGGACATGATGTCCTTTGATGACCTCTACAATAGGCTTAAATCACTTCAGCCTGATGTTAGATGTCCCATTCGTCCATCCACTCATTCTGCATTTGTTGGTGCCTCTACAAAACCTGTGCATCAAGCCTCAAGTTCATATTCATTAGGAGCATCTTCTCAAACTCATACTCAATCTGCTCCTAAACCAAAATCCAGTAGTGTGTTGGATGATATTGTTCATTCATTTGTGGCTGAATATGAACATCAGCAGTTTCTTGCTTATGAGGATTTTGAACAGGTGGATCCATAGGAGATGGAGGAGATGCACTTGAAATGGGAGCTAGCAATGATCTCCATGAACATTAAGAGGTTTGAAGCCAAGTCTGGAAAGAAGTTTGGCTTTAATGGAAGAGAGGCAGCAAGGTTTGATAGAAGGAAGGTTAAATGCTACACTTGTGGACAAGTGGGACATTTCTCAAGAGAATGCAAGGAGAGAAAGCCTGGAGATGAAGTTAGATATGGCTCTTATCCAGTGGAAGCAAGGAATACTAAGGCTGTACCTTCAAAGGCTATGGTGACTCTGGATCACCAAATTGATTGGGCTGAACATGAACCTGCTGGAGAGGAAGCTTCTACTTCTTCACAAGTGAATCTGCTGGCATACTCACCTTCAGAGGACAAGAAGGAGCAAGTCTCCTTGATGGGAATCTCTCAGGTACACAACTGTGTGTTTGGATGTAGTGAAAGATACAATGATCTTAAACAATAATTTGATGAATTGAAACCAAAGTACAATGAGCGTTATGTTGAAGTAGAGTCCTATAAAATGGCTTTAAAAATTGTAGAAAAACAAAAAGTCTGGTTTCAAAAGAATCAAGTTAAGTATGATGAAAAAATAAGAGTTCTAGAAAGTGATTTAGAAGTGGCTAAGATAGACTTAAGACGTACTGAAAAAGAGAAGTCTGATCTTGAATTAGAAAAACAAGAATTACAATGGTTAATATCAGGGGATAATCTAGCTCGAGAACTTTATGGTAGTCAGGCTGTGAACTCTAAAATAGGTTTGGGATTTCAAAAATATGTTGGTTTAGACGCTAAGAATGACCTAGGTAAATCAACACCAGCAGGGTTAGCTAACTTTGTCAAAGAAGGTAACTTACATGCTGTCCCTGGACCTATAAGAGGGGAACATATGCCTATTGACCTATCCATACCTAGTGACTTTGATGGATCACACCATCTCTACGGCAAAAAGTCAACTGACTTGCCAGACCCTATTATGAAATCTACTGACTTTGTCTCTTGCTGTGACAGTGACAAGTGTTCTGATGAAGGGTCTACCTCATTTGCTAGCTGTGATTCAAGTGAGAAGTTTGACCTGCCCAAGACCATGCCAAAGACATCACCCAAGTCTCCCCACAAGCCTTCTAGAGTTGTTGCTGATAACAAGACAGTTTCTACTGAAGACTTGTTTTTAAATTCTTTGCACAATAATACTTTTTGTTATGTTAAAAACAATTCTAGTTATCATGGTGATTTGAATACTTTTTCATGTTATGGAACTTCTTTTGGTTTAAATAAATCTTCTAAAAAGAAGAAGTGTTTTGTGTGTGGAAGTAAATATCACTTGATTAAGGATTGTACATTTCATGAGCAAAGAATGGGTCAATGTGTTAGTCAAAGGAAACCTAGGCAAATATGGAAGAATGTTAGTGAAATACCCTATTTTGTTCCACATCAGCAGAAACCCAATTCTGCTGAATCACATTCTTCATGGAGAAGAACCAGTACTAGACCATATGTTCGACCCACTAGTTCTTTCTTTTCTAATGGTTATTGGCCTAATCACTTTGACTCAATGTATTATGGTGTTGGGAATTGGAATACTGCTGTGAAGCCCTCAGCAGGTTGTTCTTGGACAAAGAAGGGACCTAATATGCATTACAGGCCCAAGATCAATGGTGGATCTAAAACATCTACATGGCCTATCACTAATGATCCACAAGGCAGGCTCAAGTCAGCAATGACTTGAGTCTCCAATGTGTACTAATATTGTATAATTTTGTTGTTGTTGTAGGAACATCCTTTGAAAAGTACAGAAGTAGGTATTGTTGATAGTGGTTGTTCTAGAAGTATGTCAGGGAACAAGGACAAGATGCATGACTTTGAGCCCATAGAAGGAGGAGGCACTGTAACCTTTGGTGGTGGAGATGGCAAAATTACAGGGAAAGGAACAATTAAGACACCCTTGTTAGATTTTGAAAATGTTTATTATGTGAAGGAACTGGAGCATTTTAATCTATTCTCTGTATCACAAATTTGTGACACTAAGAATAAAGTTTTCTTCTCTGAAGATGAGTGTCTTGTACTTTCCATGTAACACCTAAAATCCTAAAGCATGTGAAAAGACCAAATTACCCCTACAAGTTTAAAAATTTATTTAAGGCTTATAAAGTATCCAAATAATTCCCAAACTTCAAACAATGCACAAGTTATGATCCCAAATAATTTTAACAATCTTATTTAACATTTATATGTGTGGTAAAATTACCAAAATGCCCTTAGATTGGCCGATTAAATGATAAGTGAATTTATTTTGATTTATTGGAAATCAAAGAGATATACATTATCTAAAAATGGAAGATAATCTTCATGAATATTCTCCCAACCATAAATCACGAAATTCCTGGTCTTCTTTCCCCTCCCCACACGTTTTCTTCATATTAAAAACAAATCCCTACCTTTTCTATTTCAAAACCCTAATACCGATCCAATATTTACACACACAAAAATTTCCACAGCCTCCATTCGACTCACACAGCACTCCTAAGCATTTTTCTGTGAGTTACCATCATCCTAAGAAGCCAATAAAAATCCCATTCGAATTGTTGAAGCCTTACACGATCGTAGCATTGTTTTCTTTGTGTCAAGCCCTAAAACAAAGGTAAATTCGTTATGCTTCATACGGCCTCTATAAAAATGATTTCTTATTTTTATGATGTTCCTTACACCATATAAGACCCACGAAAATTGGTTTCAAGGTTGGAAGATCATTGGTGAAGTCATGGTGATTTTTGGATCGTTTTGGCTCTACGCGTATTCTATAATTTGTACAGCCCTCTCTACACGTTCCATTCTTGATTTGGTATTTTTCTCAGGTCCTTTATACCTTATAAACACCAAATAAAATGTTCTAATCGATCCATGCATGCACTATAACGTTTTGGTGAATTAAACCCTAAAAACGCAACAAAACTCTATATCATTGTATATGAATTTTCTGGATATGAATGATAATTTTTATGAACTTCATATAATAATTATGATCTCATAAAAATATGGGTTTGAATTATAGAAGCTTAAATCTCGTGTTGTGATTTATTTTAGAAATCGGCTAATTAAGAAAACAATGAAGAAAATAAAAGAAACCCTAAATTGAATTAGGGTTAGGGTTTTTATGTTTGGATCTGGTAATTAATGCATAATAATGATTGAGTAATGATTGTATAATGATGGCATAATGATTTTATGAAATTAGGGTTTGGTTTTGGTAACTTTAAAATAAATCCGATTGGAAAATAAAGTACAAGGGTGTGTTTTGCCAACTTTGAAACATCTGGGATATTTTTGTAAGATCATATATATCAGTAGGAATATGGGAAAAATATAACTTGAGGGTTCTAAGTGTAAATATTACAAGAAAATGAATTAATTGTATTTAATTGGTGCGATTTGTAATTAATTAAAAGAGAGGGACTAAAAATGTAATTTTCAGAAACTTGGAACTGTTTTGAGTATTTAAAAGTATTCAAGGGATTATGTGCTAATTTGGTAAATTAATGGCTTAGTATGTAATTATTAAGAATTAAAAGTTGTAATTGTAAATTAAAGGGTTAAATATGTAACTTTGATAACTTGAAGGACTTAAAGTGTAAATTGTGAATACTTGAAGGTATATTCGTATAACATGATAAAATAAGGGATCATTATGTAAAATGGATAAGCTAAGGGTTTAATGTGTAACTTTGAATACTAAAAGGTTTAAAGTATAATTTTGGAAAGTAAAGGGTTAAAATGTAAAGTTATGAAACCCTAATGATCAAATGTGTAAATATGTTAAAAGATACTTTGATTCCATTAATAATGATTCAACTTTCTAATTATGGAAACTTTCTAAAAGTGGAAACTTACTATTTATGGAAACCTGCTAAAAGTGGAAAGTCACTTTAAATGGAAAGTTACTAAAACTGGAAAGCCGACTAAAATGAGAAATCTAAATTTAATAAGTTATTAATAACAAGCCGACCATTAATTCGTGTAGATTCGCTGAAGAAGGAATTATGCTTCCGACCTTTATGTTTTCTGTCATGTTTGCACTTGCGGTTTAAGGTACAGATATTCTGAACTTTCTCAAAAGGTTTCTCATGATCTCTTTCATATTCTGATCCGTTGGTTCCCAAATTGATGCCATTGCTATGATCCCCTTTACTTGAACCTTCTCTGTTGATCCCACTTGATATGACCTCCGTTATGAACCTATGCTATGAAAACCTTCTTAATGATACCATGGAAATGTTTTGAGAAGAACCGATTTGAAAAGATGTTTATAAATGATGCTAAATTTCTTTTTAAAAGAAATGTTATTTAACTTTCATGAACACTATATTTTGAAAGACCGTTTTTATGAAAACTGTTTTAAAAGATTATTTAAATTGGACTTTTAATAGAAACTTTTGAAACGGACTTTTGAACTGAACCATGAATTGATTTTTGAATATGAACCTTGACCTGATAAACTCTGATTGGACCTTGAATACTATTTCTGATATGAACCCTTTGTTGTGAACTGCTATTATGAACCTTTGATATGATTCTGAGATAAACCTTTGCTATATGACCTTTTGCATGACTTTGAGACCTGACTCTTAGTTTGATACCCGAGCCATTTATGTTTCTCCTACCTATGGAGGTACCATAGGCATGTCTGTGATGCACCACTGGCATGACTCATGTGTGGGTGAGTGATTTCTCACGCCGTCCCTTTTTATGATTACTATTATGGCCATTATGACTTTGAGTATATGACTTTGAGATTGACTTTGAGTAAGGGGCGTATGGGTTGCAATCCTAGACATGTATGCTTAGTGGATTTAACTATGACTTTGAGTTGACTTTGAGGTGATTGGTACTGTGTGCTATACATGCCCTTCACAACCCCTGGGAGCTGATCACTCCACCCTTATGATACATGAGGACACCCCTCATATTATCTGGTTGCCTGAGAGGTATCCCCTCTGATTGTGAGATTATGAATTGAAGGCTTATGACTTTGAGATATGACTTTGAGTTTTGGGCTCGTGGTGGATGACTATCCTATTCTTTCATTTCTATTATTCTCTTTTGTTTATTCTTTATGATATTCCCCAATGCACTATACTTCAGTTTGTTTCATTATCATTACCTTGTTTATATATCTATTCACTGAGCTTTTTAAGCTCAGCCGCATTTCCTTTTCCTGCGGCAGGTTTTAGTAGGAAGCTGGGTTGTGGGAAGAGAGTGTGACTGGACTTAGAAGACTATGTTTTGGACTAGAGACGATTAGATGAAGTTTCACTTTATTAGACATAGTATTTATTTTTTTTTGTAACCTTGTAGTTTCAGATTTTCATTTGTAACCCTGAATTTCTTTTGTATTTATAAGTCATATGCTTGTGTTGTTCTGATATGTCACTGTAATGTAATACTTCTACCCTTATCGGGTTGGGGTGTTACAATTATGGTATCAGAGACCAGGCTGTGATTCGTAATACATTTACCCTTGACCTGTGATGTTTGGACCCCTAAGTTTCCCTGTAGGCGCTCATAAGACAACCTTTGAAACTTTACATTAGGATTCCCCATAGGAACCCAAGTTATTACCGGCGAGGAATGGGTAGACTAAGACATTCATGTAAGTATCATTTGCTTCTGCATCACTCTGATCGTGCCTTTGCTCTTGGATAAGCCTTATAAGGACCCTTGTTTCAGAAGTTAGAAGTTTTACAACTTAAGCTTAGTAACCAAGTAAGTTTGGAATACCTCGGAAAGCTACCTGGATACCTTACACATTTAAGTTTCACCTTCAGATTTTGATCTCCGCCTCCGATTTGTTTGATAAGCTGTTTGACACCTTTTCGACCACATCGTAGGTCATTCAACCACAATGTGTTCAACACATTCTGTAAATTCATTACTTATGCTGGGTATGAATGTATCATCCGATACTACTTAACTCTGTATGATCCATTACTACTCCTATGAGAATTTTGATAATTATGAACCACGAATATGAGAAGTTTTGTTTTCTCTCTTTGAATGACGAACCTTTTCCTGCCAACCATTTCCCTTGGAAGGGTATGATGTAAATACTATCTTTGTATGGATTTGTTAACTAAGCATGATGATGCTGATGACTGAGATTCTGTACATCTCATAATTGACCATTATACGATGTTCGTATTACCAATGATACACCTCCTACCTGCCACTAATGCTAAGAAGCTAAACGAAATTCCCACACATTAAACTGTTCGTTTATCCACCCCAACACTTTTGTTGAATCATGTACTTGACTCTGATATATGAACTATCTGTATGATTTGATGACTGTATTCACTCTATGAATCCTTTGACTTTGAGATGTCTGATTGTACGGTCTTTTGGACTGAATGGCTATTCGTGAAGATACCATAGACTACCATATCTGAAATGTGACCTTAAAAATCTGCTTCACCCTATTCCATTATGATGACTCTCTACATCTGCTAAAATTTCTGTCACTATAGAAACACCTACCCCAAACTCATGTGATTACCAAGTTTTCCTGAAAACCATTATTATCAACCCTTGGAAAGTTCTGCTATTAGGAAATATTTTGTCATACGAAGATTTTCCGGTATTCTCTGATGAACCTTTTGGTACTCCTTCCTGCTTAGGAAGTGGAGTGGGCATTGAACTGATCTCAGTTGAAGAAACCATGGTGCTATAGAAGTTGAGTGTTTGAAGAAGCCGATGGAATATGATTTTTGTTAACCTTGGTGATTCTCTTTAGATGCTCTTGTTTGTTTATGAAGAAGAACGAGAGAAGTATGCGATGACGTATCGACTATCGTGAACTTAAATGTACCACTATCAATAATCATTATCTGTTTCCGCGTATCAATAATTAATTTGGTCTTCCTTTGAAACTCCGCGTCTGATTGCATCATTTTAGATTTGAAGGACTGAAGAAGCAACCACAAAAACTTCTAAGAAGGGGGTTAACTAACCGAGAGTAACCTTTGGGAAGTATTTCAGTCCCTGAAGAAGAAAGAAGGCGATGTGAAAATTCCCTGAGATGATTTCTGAAGTTGCCTTTGCACTCCTTATAACATTTATGAACTTGAATGATGCCAATGGTGTTGGCTAGAATAATCATGTTTTTCGCGTGTTTTGGACAATTTGTCATAGTATGACATTGTGTTGTGTTCTAAAACGAAAGAAGAACATAGAGATTATTGGTGAGACGACCCTCTGTTCTGGAAGAAAATTTTGATTGACATTCAGAAAGCATAGTAGACAACCCTACCCTATATAATGTAAAGACAGAGCTTTCACAAGAGGGACCAAGATTGAAGACCGTTATCGGAGTTTGAAACCTGGTGGAAGAGTAGTAGAAGATGGTTGCGACAAGCATTATCATGGAAGAAGCATACAAGAAGAAGAGAGGAACTGGGATAGTGCTCAATCATACATCATGCAACATGTGAAGATTTCAGTTTGGGCATCAGGACAACCAGACCAAAGAAGATGAACCATTCAACACACAACCTGGAGTCGACAACAACATCATGTACCTTAAAACCTGGAGCTATGTTAGAAGACCTGTCGAAGAAACGCAGTCTTGTTTCTCTATTCATTTTAGTTGTACTAAGATGAATTGAGAGCAGAACCAGACCTGCGGATGGAGGGATGCACAGTGATCGTGTCAGAGACTGCCGCTACGACGCCACAGTACCAAGAAGAGTTGCTGAAGGCTTGAGGAACCAGACTCGAATTTTAAATTCTCTTAATCATGAGGTAAGACGGACAAGAATAAACAGAGAACTCCAACTTGGAAGAAATTTTGAAATTTGTATTTGAGTGGACGGATTTTGAAGCGGACATTGTGTTTAGATGAGATGATTCTGTAAAGGATTGACGCTATTGATGACGTACCTTAATTTTGAATGACATTCTCGGATTTCCATTACTCTTCGAGTAATTTCATTCTCTTAGTTATGTTGTTTGATTCGGGTGACCTCTGAGACTGTAGGTGGACTAAGTGGATTTAGATAAGTTTGTGTTGTTCACGACTTGAGATAAAGTATGATCATCATGAGGGCATATGTATATGATGCCAGTATTATGACGTCTGGCCAGCGTGATAATACTTACATCATATAACGTGCACTTATGGTGGGCATGTGATATTTCGAGGAGTGCCTTAGAAGCTTAAGAATTCTGGCATCTGGTCAAGATCATCTGAGTTTAGTGAGACTTTAGGTTCATTCTACCTATACGTTTGATTATGCTGTCCTTGTTATATGATTCGATATGTTTGGACTCTCGACACGTGTTTTGCTGATCTTTGCAACTTCTGATAAGAATCTTAGGTTCCATTATGAAATTTCTGCCGTTGACGATATCTAACGATATGCTTTCTGTCCGTATACGATTCGCATTCGCGAAGTTGTTCATTATGATCTGCTATGAGTAAAATATGTGATTGTGGATTTTGAGGAAATGAGACCTATTTGTTTATGAGAATACCTTTGGAAGGTTATCTAAAAGCCGAGACTATCTGAGAAGCTGAAGAGTTAAACCTTAAATCACCCCATGTTTGCTACAATTCAATGTATTCTCATCTGATTCGCCTAATCAATTCGATGAAAATCCTATGTATTTTTATACCTCTTCCTAGAGAATTCGATTATCATCCGTTATGTGTGGTACATTATCCTTTTGATTCAAATTCAGTATGATATGCCTTTCTGAGAAATCTGAAACTATTCTGACAATAATTACGAGTCATGAGAAACTACTTGGTCTGAAGAACCTCCCCGGGCGTGAGAATGTTATGACGATTTTTTTTCGATTTGCTACGACTTCGTTTGCGACTTCAATTTTCGAGGACGAAATTTTTTTTTTAGAGGGGAAGAAGTTGTAACACCTAAAATCCTAAAGCATGTGAAAAGACCAAATTACCCCTACAAGTTTAAAAATTTATTTAAGGCTTATAAATATCCAAATAATTCCCAAACTTCAAACAATGCACAAGTTATGATCCCAAATAATTTTAACAATCTTATTTAACATTTATATGTGTGGTAAAATTACCAAAATGCCCTTAGATTGGCCGATTAAATGATAAGTGAATTTATTTTGATTTATTGGAAATCAAAGAGATATACATTATCTAAAAATGGAAGATAATCTTCATGAATATTCTCCCAACCATAAATCACGAAATTCCTGGTCTTCTTTCCCCTCCCCACACGTTTTCTTCATATTAAAAACAAATCCCTACCTTTTCTATTTCAAAACCCTAATACCGATCCAATATTTACACACACAAAAATTTCCACAGCCTCCATTCGACTCACACAGCACTCCTAAGCATTTTTCTGTGAGTTATCATCATCCTAAGAAGCCAAGAAAAATCCCATTCGAATTGTTGAAGCCTTACACGATCGTAGCATTGTTTTCTTTGTGTCGAGCCCTAAAACAAAGGTAAATTCGTTATGCTTCATACGACCTCTATAAAAATAATTTCTTATTTTTCTGATGTTCCTTACACCATATAAGACCCACGAAAATTGGTTTCAAGGTTGGAAGATCATTGGTGAAGTCATGGTGATTTTTGGATCGTTTTGGCTCTACGCGTATGCTATAATTTGTACAGCCCTCTCTACACGTTCCATTCTTGATTTGGTATTTTTCTCAGGTCCTTTATACCTTATAAACACCAAATAAAATGTTCTAATCGATCCATGCATGTTCTATAACGTTTTGGTGAATTAAACCCTAAAAACGCAACAAAACTCTATATCATTGTATATGAATTTTCTGGATATGAATGATAATTTTTATGAACTTCATCTATTAATTATGATCTCATAAAAATATGGGTTTGAATTATAGAAGCTTAAATCTCGTGTTGTGATTTATTTTAGAAATCGGCTAATTAAGAAAACAATGAAGAAAATAAAAGAAACCCTAAATCGAATTAGGGTTAGGGTTTTTATGTTTGGATCTGGTAATTAATGCATAATAATGATTGAGTAATGATTGTATAATGATGGTATAATGATTTTATGAAATTAGGGTTTGGTTTTGGTAACTTTAAAATAAATCCGATTGGAAAATAAAGTACAAGGGTGTGTTTTGCCAACTTTGAAACATCTGGGATATTTTTGTAAGATCATATATATCAGTAGGAATATGGGAAAATTATAACTTGAGGGTTCTAAGTGTAAATATTACAAGAAAATGAATTAATTGTATTTAATTGGTGCGATTTGTAATTAATTAAAAGAGAGGGACTAAAAATGTAATTTTCAGAAACTTGGAACTGTTTTGAGTATTTAAAAGTATTCAAGGGATTATGTGCTAATTTGGTAAATTAATGGCTTAATATGTAATTATTAAGAATTAAAAGTTGTAATTGTAAATTAAAGGGTTAAATATGTAACTTTGATAACTTGAAGGACTTAAAGTGTAAATTGTGAATACTTGAAGGTATATTCGTATAACATGATAAAATAAGGGATCATTATGTAAAATGGATAAGCTAAGGGTTTAATGTGTAACTTTGAATACTAAAAGGTTTAAAGTATAATTTTGGAAAGTAAAGGGTTAAAATGTAAAGTTATGAAACCCTAATGATCAAATGTGTAAATATGTTAAAAGATACTTTGATTCCATTAATAATGATTCAACTTTCTAATTATGGAAACTTTCTAAAAGTGGAAACTTACTATTTATGGAAACCTGCTAAAAGTGGAAAGTCACTTTAAATGGAAAGTTACTAAAACTGGAAAGCCGACTAAAATGAGAAATCTGAATTTAATAAGTTATTAATAACAAGCCGACCATTAATTCGTGTAGATTCGCTGAAGAAGGAATTATGCTTCCGACCTTTATGTTTTCTGTCATGTTTGCACTTGCGGTTTAAGGTACAGATATTCTGACCTTTCTCAAAAGGTTTCTCATGATCTCTTTCATATTCTGATCCGTTGGTTCCCAAATTGATGCCATTGCTATGATCCCCTTTACTTGAACCTTCTCTGTTGATCCCACTTGATATGACCTCCGTTATGAACCTATGCTATGAAAACCTTCTTAATGATACCATGGAAATGTTTTGAGAAGAACCGATTTGAAAAGATGTTTATAAATGATGCTAAATTTCTTTTTAAAAGAAATGTTATTTAACTTTCATGAACACTATATTTTGAAAGACCATTTTTATGAAAACTGTTTTAAAAGATTATTTAAATTGGACTTTTAATAGAAACTTTTGAAACGGACTTTTGAACTGAACCATGAATTGATTTTTGAATATGAACCTTGACCTGATAAACTCTGATTGGACCTTGAATACTATTTCTGATATGAACCCTTTGTTGTGAACTGCTATTATGAACCTTTGATATGATTCTGAGATAAACCTTTGCTATATGACCTTTTGCATGACTTTGAGACCTGACTCTTAGTTTGATACCCGAGCCATTTATGTTTCTCCTACCTATGGAGGTACCATAGGCATGTCTGTGATGCACCACTGGCATGACTCATGTGTGGGTGAGTGATTTCTCACGCCGTCCCTTTTTATGATTACTATTATGGCCATTATGACTTTGAGTATATGACTTTGAGATTGACTTTGAGTAAGGGGCGTATGGGTTGCAATCCTAGACATGTATGCTTAGTGGATTTAACTATGACTTTGAGTTGACTTTGAGGTGATTGGTACTGTGTGCTATACATGCCCTTCACAACCCCTGGGAGCTGATCACTCCACCCTTATGATACATGAGGACACCCCTCATATTATCTGGTTTCCTGAGAGGTATCCCCTCTGATTGTGAGATTATGAATTGAAGGCTTATGACTTTGAGATATGACTTTGAGTTTTGGGCTCGTGGTGGATGACTATCCTATTCTTTCATTTCTATTATTCTCTTTTGTTTATTCTTTATGATATTCCCCAATGCACTATACTTCAGTTTGTTTCATTATCATTACCTTGTTTATATATCTGTTCACTGAGCTTTTTAAGCTCAGCCGCATTTCCTTTTCCTGCGGCAGGTTTTAGTAGGAAGCTGGGTTGTGGGAAGAGAGTGTGACTGGACTTAGAAGACTATGTTTTGGACTAGAGACGATTAGATGAAGTTTCACTTTATTAGACATAGTATTTTTTTTTTTTTGTAACCTTGTAGTTTCAGATTTTCATTTGTAACCCTGAATTTCTTTTGTATTTATAAGTCATATGCTTGTGTTGTTCTGATATGTCACTGTAATGTAATACTTCTACCCTTATCGGGTTGGGGTGTTACATTCCAAGGACTTCAAACTTCCAGAAGACACAACTGTATTGCTGAGAGTTCCTAGAACCTTCAACTTATACACATTCAATATGAATGATGTCAAGCCAGAAGGTGATCTAACATGTTTGGTAGCCAAAGCTTCCCTGAATGCATCTAACAAATGGCATAGGAGAATGGCACATGTGAATTACAAGACTATCAACAAGTTGTCTAAACTTGGTCTTGTTCAAGGGCTTCCTTCTAAACTCTTCACCAATGAACACAATTGTATTGCTTGCAAAAAGGGAAAGCAACACAGAGCCTCTTACAAAGCAGTCAAAGCTGTTAGCACCAATTCAGAACCACTTCAGTTGCTGCACATGGATCTCTTTGGTCCAACTCCTATCAGAAGTATTGATCACAAGTACTTCTGCCTGGTTATCACAGATGATTATAGCAGGTTTTGTTGGGTATTCTTTCTAAAAACTAAAGATGAAACAACTCCTATTTTGAAAGAATTCATTATCTTAGTTGAAAACCAGCTAAATAAAAAGGTTAAAGGAATTAGGTGTGACAATGGGACAGAATTCAAAAATGTTGTTTTCATAGAATTCTGTAAGTCTAAGGGGATTAGAAGGGACTATAGTACTCCAAGAACCCCACAACAAAATGGGGTTGCTGAAAGGAAAAATAGAACCCTCATTGAGGCAGCAAGATCAATGCTTGCAGACTCCAAACTACCCACAATGTTTTGGACTGAAGCAGTAAGTACTGCTTGTTATGTCTTGAACAGGGTATCCATCACTAGACTTCATGTCAAGACACCCTATGAACTTCTCACTGGGAAAGTTCCAGACATACATTACCTTAAGCCTTTTGGATGGAAAGTGACCATTTTAAATACTGCTGATATACTGGGTAAGTTTGATGGGAAAGCTGATGAGGGGTATATAGTTGGTTATTCAGCTCATAGCAAGGCCTATAGGGTTTATAATCTGAATGCTAAAAGGATAGAAGAGACCCTTAATCTAAGATTTCTTGAAGATCAGCCTAATATTCAGGGACAAGGCCATTCTTGGTATTTTGACCTAGATTATTTGACTAGCTATTTGGGTTATACTAGGCATGCTTCTAATCCTAATGCAGGTACCAAAGATCCAAACTCTAACCCTGCAGGTTCCATGGATGATGACTCAGACTATGAATCTGAGCCAGAAGAACATACCATTGTTGTACCATCTTTTCCACCTAACCATTTTGTAGGTAATCACTCTGCTGCTGAACGAGATGACGAGTCACATTATGCAGAGGATCTTGCAAGACTGCAGAAGCAAGAACATGCTGCTACTAAGGAAGCTCAAAAACTCAATGAAAAAGTTACACAAGAGACTGAAGCTATCCTACATCAATCAGCACAAGTAGTCTGTGGAAACAAGGATACTGCTGATGATTCTGCTGAAGGCACACCTATTCCCACTGATAAGGTCCCAGATGCTGATACTACTGATGATCATTCTCCCATTTCTACTGAAGTCTCTGCAGACTTTGATAAGCCCTTTACAAGATTTCCAAGTCCTTCTGATCTTGGGAATTATCAGCCAAAGCCTGGCTTGTTTCACTCAGCTTCTTATGATACTGAGTTTGGACCTACAGTCAACAACCTTGATGCCAAAATTGATGTTCCACCTACAGCTACAAAAAGGATTCATAATGCTCATCCCCTATCAAAGATTATTGGAGATCCTAAATACCCTGTTAGAACTCGAAGCACTGTAAAGAATACAAAATATGGTGAAGTTGCTTTCATCTCTTATGTCTACAATCAAAAGAGGAACAATCACACAGACTTCAAACATTGTCTGTTTGCATGCTTTCTTTCTCAGATAGAACCAACTAGTGTTCCTCAAGTACTGGCTGATTCAAGTTGGCTTGAGGCAATGCAAGAAGAGATGCTGCAATTTAAGAATCAGCAGGTTTGGATTTTGGTTCCTCTTCCTGATGGTAAATATGCCATTGGGACAAAATGGATTCTGAAGAATAAAAGAGATGCAAGGGGTATTGTGGTAAAGAACAAAGCAAGACTAGTGGCTCAAGGGTTTAGACAAGAGGAAGGCATTGACTATGATGAGGTCTTTGCACCAGTGGCCAGAGTTGAAGCTATAAGGATATTTTTGGCCTATGCCTCTTACATGGGCTTTATGGTTTATCATATGGATGTTAAAGGTGCTTTCTTATATGGTGAGATTGAAGAGGAGGTTTATGTGACTCAACCCAAGGGATTTGAAGACCCTGATCATCCTGAGTATGTGTACAAGGTTGTCAAAGCTCTCTATGGACTTCATCAAGCTCCCCGAGCTTGGTATGCTAGACTTTCCACATTTCTGCTGAAGAATGGCTACAGAAGAGGTGCCATTGACAAGACTCTATTCCTCAAGAAAGATTCCAGGGATATTATTCTTGTGCAGGTGTATGTGGATGATATTATATTTGGTTCAACCAAAGAAGCATGGTGTAGAGAGTTTGAAGATCTGATGATGGGAGAATTTCAGATGAGTGCCATGGGAGAACTCACTTTCTTTTTGGGTTTACAGGTTCAGTAGAAACCTGATGGTATTTTCATACATCAGGAGAAATATGTAAAAGATATGTTGTCCAAGTTTGCTATGGAGAATGTCAGGACTGCCACTACTCCCTATGAGGCTCCCAAACCAAAGAACATTATTGATCCTGATCTCCCTGTGAATGTTCATTTATACAGGTCAATGATTGGTTCTTTGATGTATTTGACTGCCTCAAGACCTGATATTACATTTGCTGTGAGTGCATGTTCAAGGCACCAAGTCACTCCACTTACTTCTCACATGAATGCTGTCAACAAGATTTTTAAGTACCTAAAAGGCAAACCAAAATTAGGTCTTTGGTATCCCAAAGAGTCTCCATTTCAGCTAGCAGCTTATAGTGAGAGTGACTATGCTGGTGCAAATTTGGATAGAAGATCCACAAATGGAGGTTGCCAATTCCTTGGAAGAAGACTGATTTCTTGGCAATGCAAGAAACAGACCATTGTTGCTACCTCTACTACTGAGGCAAAGTATGTTGCTGCTGCAAATTGTTATGGACAGGTTCTATGGATTCAGAATCAATTACTGGATTATGGGTATAACTTCATGAATACTACCATTTTCATTGATAATCAAAGTAAAATTTGTATTGTTAAAAATCCAGTTTTTCATAATAGAACAAAACATATTGAAATCCGGCACCACTTTATAAGGGATGCTTATGAGAAACATTTGGTTAAAGTGGAAAAAATTCACACAGATGAGAATGTGGCAGATTTGTTAACCAAAGCATTTGATGGACCAACGTTTCAATATTTGGTGGTCCATATTGGAATGCTTAACCCTTAACTGCAAAGTTTAAGGGGAGGCATAAGCCTCAGGGGAGGATAATGACTGTAAACTTTGTATATTGTGTATAATTTGTATAATTTTTAACACTAATCCACTAATATGTTTGCAAGTTGTTTGGTGTATTTGCATGTTTTATGTCTGTTTTGCAGATGTTCTGAGATTGTAAGTTGTATGATAAAGTCACCAAGAGCAGAAGTCAAAGGAATGTGGTCAAAAATGCTAAACATGGTTTCTACTAATGAGCTGATTATGCTGAAGGTCTTACACAGTTGATTAATTAAGAAGATCTTTTCATTCATTCAAAGAAACAAGTTACAGCTTACATTCAAAGTTCCAACTGAATTACAATGACCATTCCTAAACATTTGGCTAATTAAGTACTACTAGCTTCTATCACTTATTATAAAATACTTGAGGCTATGACAAGTACAATGATGAAGCTGAAGATGAAAATGTAAAAAGAAGAGAAGTGTGGAAAACTAGAAGGGGGGGGGGGGTTGAATAGTTTTACGTCCTTTTAAATTTATAAACACATGTTTGTTTTAAAAAACTTAGATTCTAGTTTATGTGAACTCAATACTTGCACTATATGAACAATTGTATGGTAACTAAGTAACAAATCTAATATAGTAAAGGTAAATAAATAGGTAATGAGAAGAGTTAGAAAGATCAAACCACAACACAAGGATTTATAGTGGTTCGACTACAATGACACCTTCCTTGTTCCTACTCCACTCCCCGAGTCACCTACTCGAGAGTTTTCTTCACTATGTCAACAAACTCCCTTTTGGCGGAGAAAACCTTACACACCAATTTACACACAACAACAACTTCACAACTTGATAACAACTTCTACACAACTTCTTCACACCAATATACTACACACCAATCTTCTTCACACCTATCTTCTACACACAAATCTTCTTCACACCTATCTTCTACACACCAATCTTCTACTTCACACCAATCTTCACAACTAACCTACTTCACTACTAATCAACTTCTACTTCCTACACAACTTCTATATCTTCTAAACAATATGTAACAAGCATAACACAATATTTACAAATGAATGTATATATACACTATGCACAACTACTCTTCAACACTTCTTGAATTTGGTTGTAGAAAGAGTGTTCTTCTTTTGCACTTTGGATGAGAATGGATGATGAGGGATTGAATCACTTGAAACAAGGATTAATATACAAATGATCAAAGGGTTTTAGAGGATCTTTAGAGAGTTATAGATCTGAAAATTTCGTGCAAAAGGTGAGGTAAAAATCAAGGTTTAAGGTGGTATTTATAGGCAAAAGATTCTGACAGAGGAGCGTGGCCGGTCCCCTTAAATCAAGGCCGGCCACACCCCTAGAATCGGGTCCAGCGGAAGCATACATGTAGTTGGGGTGTAACTCAATTGGTACCACAACACAAGTACAAAATGGTTTTCACTTCAATCATTTAGAATAAAATCGTTTAACCAAAAGTGTTGAATTTACATTGTTAAAAGTAATGCGGAAGTGCCCTAAAAATAATTTAGAACGGTCCCCAAATGAATAAATCAGAGTCTTCTATGACCATGCCATGCCCTGCCAAAACCTCCTGTAGCGTGCCATTGCTTAATACCTGAAAATACATGCTAAAGTGTCAACACGAGGTTGGTGAGTTCATAGAGTCTTGTGAAAAAGAATGTAATGCATATGTATGAAGGTATCCCAGCAAAGGCATCGTAAATCCACTCAGTTACAAGTCCCGCCATAAGAGACTTGTAACCTGTGTGTTTACGACCCACTGCCAAATGTAATATGTATACGTGAACAAATGTAATACTTGTATCCAAATTCCATGATAAATATAGCAAACGGCTATATAAATAATTCAGTCCATGAGGCCATATGATAAATCAGTCAAGTGGGAAAATCTGTAATAAGGTTGATGCAAAGGCATCGTAATTCAGTCAAGTAGGGAAACATCAATATTATGTTTGACATCACAGCCAAGTGGGGAGTACCACAATATTACGTTTGACATCACAACCAAGTGGGGAATACCACAATACGTTTGACATCACAACCAAGTGGGGAATACCACAATATTACGTTTGACATCACAGCCAAGTGGGGAATACCACAATATTACAATGTACATATGGGAACAATTTGTGACCTTGAAGTCATGTAAACAAGGATGACAAATCCAATGAAATGCAGTAATCAACATACCAATGAAATGCAGGTAATCAAACATATGTATAGGTAAAGCTGAAAATGTTTGAGTAATCAACCATGTAAAGCAAGTAATGCGTTTAAGTAAAACGAGCATGTATTCTCCCCCAAAGAGTTTACAAAACAATTAAAAGAGTAGGGGCTATGACTCACCTGAAGCTGATGTTACTGTGATGAAGTGAAATGAACAACAATGAACGGTAAGCTGCCGCAACCTAATATGAATGATATGAACGATCTAATTTAGATCATGAAATGATGTTGGAAATGTCCATGCACATATTTCCTATACCACTCTATTCTTTGAAAATACTTGTTGTTATCAAAATAATACATTTTCCAATACTTAGGAAAATAAGGCAACTAGAAAAATAAAACTACTTGAAATGTATATATATATATATATATATATATATATATATATATATATATCGTATGAATCAATGTTAGTGTTGAAATCCTCGGTTTGAAATCCTTGATATAACGCCTTGTAGTGAAAAATATACTTGTAATCACTAATACTTCATTAGTTATGAATTTAAGTACTTGGTTAATATTTTTAGAAAATCTAGAATTTAGTACGTAGAAGTAGTATTATTATTTTTACTAGTGAAAGCTGCCAATTATAGAGGATTTTTGCCGATATTGAAACGTGAATATCTTTGTCGTTATAAGCCCGTTTTACTTGTTCTTTATATCCACGGTTACGTCTTAGTATGTAGTAATATATTTTGTAAATCTTGGCTCCTCCGGGTTATGTCTAAAGCCTCTTTTTGTCCGACGATAAACGTCCAACAGCATGTATTTTTCCGGAAAATAGTTTTCGTCAATAAACTTGCAAAAAGCATAACTTCTTCGTTATAAACTCTTTTTAATCCGTTCTTTCGCCTACGGATTCGTTTTTGAAAGTATTTTCTAAATTTTTTTCCAAAGTCTCCTTTGTATGTACTGATTTTCCTGGATTTACCAAAATGGGACAGAATGTATATATACTTGTTACAAATCCATTTTTCATGTTCAAAACTAGTTTCTACTTCAACCAAATCTCTTGCAAACACCACAAATCTATACTAATCCTACCATACACCTTCTTAGGGTGCCATGGGTTCCTAATCACTAGTAATCAAGTTAATTTAACAAGGGAACACCTAAATCACAATCTAGGGTTTGTATGTTCAAAAAGTATACAAAAATAAAGTGGTATAATTAGTTTGTGCATGAAATTAAGCATGAATACCATAAGATACATGTGTTAATTAGATGAAAACTTGAAAATAATTTTGAATACTCAATTTGAAATAATAGGTGATGAGATGATGAGAAACCTTGGATTACTTGTGTTTTTGTGTTATGATTCTTGATTAGGATGATGAAATGAACAACTTTGATGCTTTGTACTTTGAAAAATAATGGATTTTGGTCTAGGATTGAAGTTGGGTCGTAGCTTATGAGATGGGGAAGATGAGATCTTGAGCTTTTGATTCCAAAATTTTATGTATGTTATGTTTTGGTGGTTTATGTAAATATTTATCTAATTTCAATGGCATACTTGTAATTATATGGTCAATGTGAAGACTAATGAGGGGGGGGGGGGCTGCACATGTTAGTTAAATGTGTGTGGGAAGCTTGGTAATCTAGTTCACGAAGTCGGTTTTGGTTCCGTTAATCGCAAAACGTAAAGTTTTAAACCGCGAAACGTAAATTCGGGCATCGTAAAAATATGAAACTTGAAAGAATGACTAAACTTGTCAAAATACTCCATAATAAAATAAAAATGAATTGTAAGTTCCATCGGGTTTCTTGAACGTTGTTAAAACTAGAAACGCGGGTTAAAAACGCGTAATTCGCGTAAAACGCTGAACTGGAAAACGTAAATTTCCAAAATACTGGGTAAATGAATGTAATAACTTTTATGATGATATAATGGATATAAAAATATGTCGGGACCATTGTGGGAATATTTAGATATATTCATCGTGTATAAACCGGGTATTAATGTTTATTTATAAATAATTATAAGGAAAACGTTAAATGTATCAAATATATAAATTTGAAAATCCTAAGAGTGGTATAACATGGAAATGTTGTTATGATGATATGCAGACTGTCTCTAGTCCGTATGCAATGTCCTTACTGATAATGATATGAATTCGCACCTAAACCAATCCGGTTATGCGAAAATAAATACCCGTAAACTAAATTTACGATGAAATGAGTAATGAAAGTGAATGATGAAAACTTTTCCGGAAATGAATAGTGTTTAGTGAATAGTAAATTTTCTCAAATGTTTCTCAGAATATCCAAATGACCTCGAAAATGATGAATAGTAAAACTATGAATAGTGTTTGATGAATAGTGTTTTTCCAAAGTTCGGGAAATGACTCGAAATGGTGAGTTGTGACAGTCTTCCCCTCTAAAAGGAACTTCGTCCCGAAGTTCAGTTTGTGTTGGTTTTTGAAAACATATTGGAGAAAAGTGATGATATTTTAGAATTCCAGCGGACTCTCACGATAGGAATTCGACTCTGCTTCAACTGTTCGACCTAACTGTCCATGATTTCTACTTGTTCTCCTGCAAGGTCTGAGATTGTCATTTGGGTTGGATTCCTTTCCAAATGGGATTATGAGTAACTAATCTGTAAGTCATTTCTGGGGATCTGAAAATGTGAAACATGTTTGTGTAATCCTGTTGTTCTCTGACAATGTTCAAATCTGACGGCCACTATGCCTTCTCTGTCAGAATATAAATGGTCCAGTGTATATTGGTGTAACTTTCCAAGTTTTCTGAATGATAACATGCCTTTCCTAGGCAGAACTTTCAACATAACTCTGCTTACCAACTTGAAGTTTTAATGGTTTACAACTTTATCGAACTTGTAGCTGATTCTTGATTTGTAGGAAGTTCCTGGTTATTTCATGAATACTTACTGGACTAGTGAGTTGGGCTTTTCCAAATCTCGATCCGTCAATGAATGTTGGCACTTCGACCATAGAGTGCCTCAAATGGTGTAGTCTCTACGCTCGCGCGATAACTATGGTTGCAACTGAATTTAATTTATGGTAATTGGTTAGTCCAACCATTTCTAGAGTCAAGCACTCATGCTCTGAGCATATCTTCCTATGTTTGAATTGTTCTCTCACCTTGACCATTGGTCTGCAGATGATAGGTGGTGTGGTTCCAAAGAAATCTTAATGTAATCGCTAGGTGTTTGAGGTGAATTAAATTCCTCTATTAGAAATAATTGAAATGGATATCATGAATCTTGTAGAAAACTTACAAGGTTAAGTCCGTCAAAGGGGTGTTGTTTAAAATAATAGATTAGGATAAGGTGGTGATCCTCCGCAGGATGTCATGAATCGAGTCTTTCTCCACCTACGATGCTTAGTCTCCATTACTAAGATTTTCCCCAAGCTCTATGTAGTCAATTCACAAAATCCTAAAATGTATAAATGATGTAATATAGTGATTGATTTTTTTTTTCAAGGTTTGTTTTGAGATTGTGTTTTGTTCATAAACCTTCCACGAATAAATAAATCTACAAGTTTAAGCAAACGGCTTTCCAAGTAACATTTTTCTTGATGTTTCAAAATTTAATAGTTATGCAAGATAGGACAGTTTTCAATATAAGGTGGATAATATGGTTTACCAAAGATCGATGTTTAAGATTTCCTAACAATTCAATAGTTTTGTAAAGGATTAACCAAAAGGAATTTGCTTATCAAAATAAGTGCCTCAGAAAAGTATTTCTTACAAGATATATGTTTTGTATAACTGTAGTTTGGAGAAAAATCCATTTAAAAGTGAAAGTATTAAGAGGATAAAATAGTCAGGTATGTATGTCTGCACAAAGGCATAGGTGTCTAACATGTTTAGATAAAGTCTATTGGTGAGGACATGTTCAATCTATAGTCTCGGTTAAGAGGTTGGATTTATCTCTATGGTGTTGCTTAGTGAGCACTCGTATCGAAAATAATCCTGTAATTCAGTCAAGCCAATACTTTCTAGATGGTGGAATTTTGGCAATCAGGCCGGTGATAGGGGTTCGAATTGTTTTGTGATATCCTGAGATTTATGTTGAGTTTTGAACGGTCTTAATGTACCGAGAGATTCTCCTTATAGATGGTATGGAAAGTCTTTCCTAGGGAGGTCATTGATAATATCCACTTATCAATATAGGGAGTAGTGAGTGATAAGTGGCATAGGAATCCATAAAGTGTCAGCTAATTCCTTATATAAATAGGGATGGGAAAAGGGAAATAATAATGATGGCGAGAAGGGAAGAGACTGTGACAACTGCGACAAAATGAGATTGTGATAAAAGAAAATACTGTGATGTAAGTGTATAGTGCATAGACGTGAATGTTCATGAGATGAAATGATCAATTGACGTGCTTCCAAGCGGCGGTTCACGAGGTGATAAAAAGTATGAATGTTCTGACAACGAGGGTATACTCACACATGCATGAAACATTTGGAAAATGAGTAAAGGATTCAATCCAGACAAAATTTTATTATAACCATTCTCAGTGTTGCAAAAGTCATTTATGAGTCAGACATAGGTAGTCAGCCTATGTCCCACTATCCCGGGTCGAATATAGATGACTAGTCTATATTCCACTGAGGTTCCATGAATTTTGAAAAACTCAGTTCAGTTATACTAATACTATGTCCTTCACAAATACCAAGACGTTCTGAAAGACAAAAGCAAGTGACCAACTCGAGGTCAAATGATGAAACTGTAACACCCCCAAAATACCGCAGCGGAAGACTGTGTCATTGGGGTGCTACTTCATAATACAAAGTACAAGTTATAGAAAACGAACTCTAAATGAGACGTTTTGAAAAGTTACCATTCGATTAATGAATTCAAAGTTACAAACATGAGATTCCAAAGTATGATACATAAATGTATACAAAATGTTTTGAATGGTAAATGATAAAAGCGTAAGTCTTCAGAATATGCAGCTTGACTCTAAGTTCCACGCACTAGCTATCGCCTTACTAATCTGAGATAAACATGCTAAAGTGTCAACACAATGGTTGGTGAGTTCATAGAGTTTGTCTTAAAACAGTTGAAAAGCCTTAAAAGAATGTTCACACAGCAAAGGCATCGTGAATCCACTCAGTTACAAGTCCCGCCATAAGAGACTTGTAACCTGTGTGTTCACAACCCACTGCTAACATATATAGTATGAATAAGACATGTATAAGTTCATCAAGACAATTTTAGCAATTAGAAGTGAGTCTCTACTTCATCACCGAAGACCTCACTTTTATGATGTATCCAACATTCGCAAATGTTAGGATGTATCAAAGACAACTGGGAGTCAATTCCCAAAGACAACTGGGAGCCACTTCCCAAAGACAACTGGGAGTCAATTCCCAAAGACAACTACTAGTCAATAAATAGAATAACGCAATTAAGTATAACGCAGTCATGTATGTAAGCAATCAAGTATAACACAGTCAAGTATAGACGTTTTGAGTATTTGTACAAGTAAACAAGTAGTTGAGCATGTATCCCCCCCAGGAGTTAAAACAAGTACGAAAAGAGTAGGGGCTATGACTCACCTTAAGTCTATGTAATGAGAAATGAAAGTGGTAGTCGAATCGCGAAAGTCTCTAAGAGCAGCCTATAATAGAACGTTGCGACTTAGGTTTGGAGTAACGTCTAAGAGTACGAAGAATTGCCTATATATGTCTTGCATAATGTTCATGATGTAGTACTTAGTATATAGTGTAAGTCGTTGAATATAAGTGGTCTATGAAACATGTATAAGTTGTATATCTCTTACTACCGTTCGGGCCGACATAATTCAGAAGTCATGGAGTAAACGTTCGAGGAGCCAGGACACTTTAACTCGTAAATCCACAACTCGTCTCGACGGCTTACTCAATGAACTCCTCACATGAGGCTCCCTACTATTGTAGTATTTGATAACATATATATATAAGTCTTTTTGATCTTTAATAGTTATATGGTCTTTAGCCGTGGCTTTGCCGTGACCTTGGTCATTGTTACCATGGTCTTAAGACTCAACCTTGGCTTTAGCCATGGTTGTGGTCTTGGCTTTAGGTCATTAGACCTCTTGGTCTTAGTAAATCATAACTATAATATAGTGACTTTGGTCTAAAATGGGCTGTTAAGATTTTGAATAAATTTATCACTCAGAAAGCGTTTTCAGGGCTCGAGCTTCTTTGTTCCTGAACGAAAACGTCGTTCCGGACAACTTTCATGTTTTAACTTTTTGATGAATCGGAACAGAAGTGGGACTTTCAAAATCATAATTTGATCAGAATGCTATTTAGGCAGATTTGCCGTTTTGGTTTCGCTAACTTCAAATGGTCATAACTTTTGACTCGTGTACTCGTTTTGGGTGATTCAAATTGCTATGTTTTCCTTGTTAAGTCCTCTTTAACAGTAAGTAAGTGTCAAATATCAAAGTTATACTATTTTGGTCGTGGTTTTCCATAAAAATCACTAGTTTGCTTGTTTACTTGTCATAAGTTAACATATGTATACCAATACTTGTTTTATCCATTTTTAAACATCATGAACACAATACAAAGACCATATATAGCATGAAAGAAACATAATAAGCATGAAATGATATTGAGCAAGAAAGTGTATAAGGGTTTGCTTACAACTTTTGGCTTTCTAAAGAAAGGAAGTCAAGTATAGAACTAGGACACTAAACCTAATCTTGTAAACCCTTCACCATAACTCTTGTAACCCTTGCTAGCCTTGATCTAACCCTTGTGAAAACCATTTAACTTCAGCCCTAGTAACCTTGTGTAGCTCCTAATTCAACCATTGAATCACCAAACAAACTTAAGAACTAGGTAGAGAATACTAAGACCTTGAACTTTGTAGTGTAACTTGTATATTGAAGATCAAAGGATCATGGTGCTAGGTATTTATGTTGTGGCATTTTTGTGGTGAAGAAAGGAAGGAGATGAGCTTGTATTTATAGCATGAAGAGGAGGTGCAAGGAAGGTGCCTAGGAAGGTTCATTAAGGAGGTTAGTTTTTAGGATATTTAGGAAGCTTACTTAGGAAGTTTTACACATGTTTGCTACCTAAAGTCCTCAAGACTTATCACAAGCCAACAAGGCTTGTGATACACGTTCATATGGGATAAGGGGGGAGTGACTAGGTTTTTGATGGTATTATCCTAAGTATGTAGCTAGTTTTGACTCCGGGAAATGCTAACCGTAAGTTTTTAAGTCACGAAACGTAAAACCGGGTATCCTAAAAATATGAAACTTGAAAGTATGGTCAAACATGTCAATATAGTCCATAATAAAATATAAAATGAGTGGTAGGTTCTATCGGGTGCTAAAACCCTGCTAAAAACTGGAAACACGGGTCTAAAACGCGCAATTCGCGTAAAACACTGAACTGAAAAACGTAAAATTCCGAAACTTTTGGAATTGTCCTAAAATGAGAGAAAATCATATTTCTATTGTTTATAATGTTTTATGGACATATCGGGATGCTAGAAGGACGTTTAAACCTAAAAGTAAATCTCGGACACGGCTTTGTGATTTTTGCAGAAATGATCCGACGAGCGTCAAACTCTCGGATTATCGTTAAAATAGTTTAACTTACGAGAATATGAAATAAAAATTTCTGAGATGAATAGTGAAAAGTGAATAGTAAAAAGTGAATAGTGAAATTTTCGGGAATAAAAGTTAACCTGAAATTGCGAATTGTTACAGTCTGTACCCCTTAAGGAGAACTTCGTCCCGAAGTTCAGTTGATGTTAACTACTTATGATGTGTCTAAGAGAATTCGGGATTTCAGGATCTCTAAAATAATGGTGTTCACTCTGATTTGTCTAAGGTTCTGGTTAAGGAGTTGTATCGGCTACAATTAAGCCCACTTATTTATAACACATTACTTACATAAAGAAGCGTCCAAATTTATGTAAGTAAGGTCTCATAAACTTATGGTTCGGTGATTTACAATTTCTTTATTTAACTGAAGAGGCGTCCCAATCCATTTAAATAAGGAGATTCTAAATCATCCTACTTAAGAATTTCCGACACAAAATCCGCCTTCTGAGGCCGATAGTAAGATAATCAAGTCATCAAATCCCTAAAGCTAAGCAATAATATTATTTAACTCAAATATTGTGTCTAATCAAACAAGAACTGTCACAAGATCAAGTTAACTAATTAGTTATTACTGAGCTCCATGTTTTTAATGACTCGACGAATCTCTGGGGCTCCTTATAATGCTAAAGTCACATCATCTAATAGCGTGGAACTAAACAAACCTCTAACCAAAAAGCATATGTGTATGTATTGTGTGTAAGGCAAATAAAGAGGAAGGTCCCAACGTATATAGCAGTTATAGTCTAGGCACTAAATGCAACCTAGTTCTCTATAACCAAGGCTCTGGTACCAATCTGTTACACCCCCAAAATACCGCAGCGGAAGACTGTGTCATTGGGGTGCTACTTCATAATACAAAGTACAAGTTATAGAAAACGAACTCTAAATGAGACGTTTTGAAAAGTTACCATTCGATTAATGAATTCAAAGTTACAAACATGAGATTCCAAAGTATGATACATAAATGTATACAAAATGTTTTGAATGGTAAATGATAAAAGCGTAAGTCTTCAGAATATGCAGCTTGACTCTAAGTTCCACGCACTAGCTATCGCCTTACTAATCTGAGATAAACATGCTAAAGTGTCAACACAATGGTTGGTGAGTTCATAGAGTTTGTCTTAAAACAGTTGAAAAGCCTTAAAAGAATGTTCACACAGCAAAGGCATCGTGAATCCACTCAGTTACAAGTCCCGCCATAAGAGACTTGTAACCTGTGTGTTCACAACCCACTGCTAACATATATAGTATGAATAAGACATGTATAAGTTCATCAAGACAATTTAAGCAATTAGAAGTGAGTCTCTACTTCATCTCCGAAGACCTCACTTTTATGATGTATCCAACATTCGCAAATGTTAGGATGTATCAAAGACAACTGGGAGTCAATTCCCAAAGACAACTGGGAGCCACTTCCCAAAGACAACTGGGAGTCAATTCCCAAAGACAACTACTAGTCAATAAATAGAATAACGCAATTAAGTATAACGCAGTCATGTATGTAAGCAATCAAGTATAACACAGTCAAGTATAGACGTTTTGAGTATTTGTACAAGTAAACAAGTAGTTGAGCATGTATCCCCCCCAGGAGTTAAAACAAGTACGAAAAGAGTAGGGGCTATGACTCACCTTAAGTCTATGTAATGAGAAATGAAAGTGGTAGTCGAATCGCGAAAGTCTCTAAGAGCAGCCTATAATAGAACGTTGCGACTTAGGTTTGGAGTAACGTCTAAGAGTACGAAGAATTGCCTATATATGTCTTGCATAATGTTCATGATGTAGTACTTAGTATATAGTGTAAGTCGTTGAATATAAGTGGTCTATGAAACATGTATAAGTTGTATATCTCTTACTACCGTTCGGGCCGACATAATTCAGAAGTCATGGAGTAAACGTTCGAGGAGCCAGGACACTTTAACTCGTAAATCCACAACTCGTCTCGACGGCTTACTCAATGAACTCCTCACATGAGGCTCCCTACTATTGTAGTATTTGATAACATATATATATAAGTCTTTTTGATCTTTAATAGTTATATGGTCTTTAGCCGTGGCTTTGCCGTGACCTTGGTCATTGTTACCATGGTCTTAAGACTCAACCTTGGCTTTAGCCATGGTTGTGGTCTTGGCTTTAGGTCATTAGACCTCTTGGTCTTAGTAAATCATAACTATAATATAGTGACTTTGGTCTAAAATGGGCTGTTAAGATTTTGAATAAATTTATCACTCAGAAAGCATTTTCAGGGCTCGAGCTTCTTTGTTCCTGAACGAAAACGTCGTTCCGGACAACTTTCGTGTTTTAACTTTTTGATGAATCGGAACAGAAGTGGGACTTTCAAAATCATAATTTGATCAGAATGCTATTTAGGCAGATTTGCCGTTTTGGTTTCGCTAACTTCAAATGGTCATAACTTTTGACTCGTGTACTCGTTTTGGGTGATTCAAATTGCTATGTTTTCCTTGTTAAGTCCTCTTTAACAGTAAGTAAGTGTCAAATATCAAAGTTATACTATTTTGGTCGTGGTTTTCTATAAAAATCACTAGTTTGCTTGTTTACTTGTCATAAGTTAACATATGTATACCAATACTTGTTTTATCCATTTTTAAACATCATGAACACAATACAAAGACCATATATAGCATGAAAGAAACATAATAAGCATGAAATGATATTGAGCAAGAAAGTGTATAAGGGTTTGCTTACAACTTTTGGCTTTCTAAAGAAAGGAAGTCAAGTATAGAACTAGGACACTAAACCTAATCTTGTAAACCCTTCACCATAACTCTTGTAACCCTTGCTAGCCTTGATCTAACCCTTGTGAAAACCATTTAACTTCAGCCCTAGTAACCTTGTGTAGCTCCTAATTCAACCATTGAATCACCAAACAAACTTAAGAACTAGGTAGAGAATACTAAGACCTTGAACTTTGTAGTGTAACTTGTATATTGAAGATCAAAGGATCATGGTGCTAGGTATTTATGTTGTGGCATTTTTGTGGTGAAGAAAGGAAGGAGATGAGCTTGTATTTATAGCATGAAGAGGAGGTGCAAGGAAGGTGCCTAGGAAGGTTCATTAAGGAGGTTAGTTTTTAGGATATTTAGGAAGCTTACTTAGGAAGTTTTACACATGTTTGCTACCTAAAGTCCTCAAGACTTATCACAAGCCAACAAGGCTTGTGATACACGTTCATATGGGATAAGGGGGGAGTGACTAGGTTTTTGATGGTATTATCCTAAGTATGTAGCTAGTTTTGACTCCGGGAAATGCTAACCGTAAGTTTTTAAGTCACGAAACGTAAAACCGGGTATCCTAAAAATATGAAACTTGAAAGTATGGTCAAACATGTCAATATAGTCCATAATAAAATATAAAATGAGTGGTAGGTTCTATCGGGTGCTAAAACCCTGCTAAAAACTGGAAACACGGGTCTAAAACGCGCAATTCGCGTAAAACACTGAACTGAAAAACGTAAAATTCCGAAACTTTTGGAATTGTTCTAAAATGAGAGAAAATCATATTTCTATTGTTTATAATGTTTTATGGACATATCGGGATGCTAGAAGGACGTTTAAACCTAAAAGTAAATCTCGGACACGGCTTTGTGATTTTTGCAGAAATGATCCGACGAGCGTCAAACTCTCGGATTATCGTTAAAATAGTTTAACTTACGAGAATATGAAATAAAAATTTCTGAGATGAATAGTGAAAAGTGAATAGTAAAAAGTGAATAGTGAAATTTTCGGGAATAAAAGTTAACCTGAAATTGCGAATTGTTACAGAAACTATGCAAGGAAAACATAACGCGGTGACATATATGATACATGAGCATGCTTATATGAAAGACAATTATAGTAATCAACTATAATAAATAAATATAATATATCAGATAATGAGACACAAATCTCATCACCTATGTCAGCAACTAACCACAAATGAGGCTTCAGCTTGGCAGGCAGGCACGTGACGGTCATAGGGTTAAGTTTTCTTGAAAGTAGCTATAGTCTAGGTTTTAAAAACACTTAGTTCGCAATAGCCAAAGCTCTAATGCCAATCTGTCACACCCCCAGAATCGGGTCCAGCGGAAGCATACATGTAGCTGGGGTGTAACTCAATTGGTACCACAACACAAGTACAAAATGGTTTTCACTTCAATCATTTAGAATAAAATCGTTTAACCAAAAGTGTTGAATTTACATTGTTAAAAGTAATGCGGAAGTAGGCCCTAAAAATAATTTAGAACGGTCCCCAAATGAATAAATCAGAGTCTTCTATGACCATGCCATGCCCTGCCAAAACCTCCTGTAGCGTGCCATTGCTTAATACCTGAAAATACATGCTAAAGTGTCAACACGAGGTTGGTGAGTTCATAGAGTCTTGTGAAAAAGAATGTAATGCATATGTATGAAGGTATCCCATCAAAGGCATCGTAAATCCACTCAGTTACAAGTCCCGCCATAAGAGACTTGTAACCTGCGTGTTTACGACCCACTGCCAAATGTAATATGTATACGTGAACAAATGTAATACTTGTATCCAAATTCCATGATAAATATAGCAAACGGCTATATAAATAATTCAGTCCATGAGGCCATATGATAAATCAGTCAAGTGGGAAAATCTGTAATAAGGTTGATGCAAAGGCATCGTAATTCAGTCAAGTAGGGAAACAACAATATTACGTTTGACATCACAGCCAAGTGGGGAGTACCACAATATTACGTTTGACATCACAGCCAAGTGGGGAATACCACAATACGTTTGACATCACAGCCAAGTGGGGAATACCACAATATTATGTTTGACATCACAGCCAAGTGGGGAATACCACAATATTACAATGAACATATGGGAACAATTTGTGACCTTGAAGTCATGTAAACAAGGATGACAAATCCCATGAAATGCAGTAATCAACATACCAATGAAATGCAGGTAATCAAACATATGTATAGGTAAAGCTGAAAATGTTTGAGTAATCAACCATGTAAAGTAAGTAATGCATTTAAGTAAAACGAGCATGTATTCTCCCCCAAAGAGTGTACAAAACAATTAAAAGAGTAGGGGCTATGACTCACCTGAAGCTGATGTTACTGTGATGAAGTGAAATGAACAACAATGAACGGTAAGCTGCCGCAACCTAATATGAATGATATGAACGATCTAATTTAGATCATGAAATGATGTTGGAAATGTCCATGCACATGTTTCCTATACCACTCTATTCATTGAAAATACTTGTTGTTATCAAAATAATGCATTTTTCAATACTTAGGAAAATAAGGCAACTAGAAAAATAAAACTAGTTGAAATATATATATATATATATATATATATATATATATCATATGAATCAATGTTAGTGTTGAAATCCTCGGTTTGAAATACTTGATATAACGCCTTGTAGTGAAAAATATACTTGTAATCACTAATACTTCATTAGTTATGAATTTAAGTACTTGGTTAATATTTTTAGAAAATCTAGAATTTAGTACGTAGAAGTAGTATTATTATTTTTACTAGTGAAAGCTGCCAATTATAGAGGATTTTTGCCGATGTTGAAACGTGAATATCTTTGTCGTTATAAGCCCGTTTTACTTGTTCTTTATATCCACGGTTACGTCTTAGTATGTAGTAATATATTTTGGAAAGCTTGGCTCCTCCGGGTTACGTCTAAACCTCTTTTTGTTCGACAAAAAACGTCCAACAACATGTATTTTTCCGGAAAATAGTTTTCGTCAATAAACTTGCAAAAATCATAACTTCTTCGTTATAAACTCTTTTTAATCCGTTCTTTCGCCTACGGATTCGTTTTTGAAAGTATTTTCTAAAAATTTTGCCAAAGTCTCCTTTGTATGTACTGATTTTCCTGGATTTACCAAAATGGGACAGAATGTATATATACTTGTTACAAATCCATTTTTTATGTTCAAAACTAGTTTCTACTTCAACCAAATCTCTTGCAAACACCACAAATCTATACTAATCCTACCATACACCTTCTTAAGGTGCCATGGGTTCCTAATCACTAGTAATCAAGTTAATTTAACAAGGGAACACCTAAATCACAATCTAGGGTTTGTATGTTCAAAAAGTATACAAAAATAAAGTGGTATAATTAGTTTGTGCATGAAATTAAGCATGAATACCATAAGATACATATGTTAATTAGATGAAAACATGAAAATAATTTTGAATACTCACTTTGAAATAATAGGTGATGAGATGATGAGAAACCTTTGATTACTTGTGTTTTTGTGTTATGATTCTTGATTAGGATGATGAAATGAACAACTTTGATGCTTTGTACTTTGAAAAATAATGGATTTTGGTCTAGGATTGAAGTTGGGTCGTGGCTTATGAGATGGGGAAGATGAGATCTTGAGCTTTTGATTCCAAAATTTTATGTATGTTATGTTTTGGTGGTTTATGTAAATATTTATCTAATTTCAATGGCATACTTGTAATTATATGGTCAATGTGAAGACTAATGAGGGGGGGGGGGGGAGGGGGGCTGCACATGTTAGTTAAATGTGTGTGGGAAGCTTGGTAATCTAGTTCACGGAGTCGGTTTTGGTTCCGTTAATCGCAAAACGTAAAGTTTTAAACCGCGAAACGTAAATTCGGGCATCATAAAAATATGAAACTTGAAAGAATGACTAAACTTGTCAAAATACTCCATAATAAAATAAAAATGAATGGTAAGTTCCATCGGGTTTCTTGAACGTAGTTAAAACTGGAAACGCGGGTTAAAAACGCGTAATTCGCGTAAAATGCTGAACTGGAAAACGTAAAATTCCAAAATACTAGGTAAATGAATGTAATAACTTTTATGATGATATAATGGATATAAAAATATGTCGGGACCATTGTGGGAATATTTAGATATATTCGTCGTGTATAAAATATATAAATTTGAAAATCCTAAGAGTGGTATAACATGGAAATGTTGTTATGATGATATGCAGACTGTCTCTAGTCCGTATGCAATGTCCTTACTGATAATGATATGAATTCGCACCTAAACCAATCCGGTTACGCGAAAATAAATACCCGTAAACTAAATTTACGATGAAATGAGTAATGAAAGTGAATGATGAAAACTTTTCTGGAAATGAATAGTGTTTAGTGAATAGTAAATTTTCTCAAATGTTTCTCAGAATATCCAAATGACCTCGAAAACGATGAATAGTAAAACAATGAATATTGTTTTGATGAATAGTGTTTGATGAATAGTGTTTTTCCAAAGTTCTGGAAATGACCTGAAATGGTGAGTTGTGACAGTCAATGTAATACCCCAGGCAAATCCCACATTGGCTGTGACTTGGAGTGATGCTGGGACATATATGTTAACATTCGCCTTATATGACACAACACGTTTTGTGGTGGAACGGTTAATCGGCCATACGGTTAAGCGTGCTCATGTGAGAGTAGTACTGGCATGGGTGACCTGCCGGGAAGTCTTCACATGAGGGCCACAAAAGCAAAGTCGTGAGCCTTCGGGTAAAGCGGACAATATTGTGGTCTATAAGGCGGGGTGTTACAGATGGTATCAGAGCCACTCCAAGCCGTTCGGGATGTGGGGCAAACTTCATCGGGGACGATGAATCCCTACGGGGGGTGAATGTAATACCCCAGGCAAATCCCACATTAGCTGTGACTTGGAGTGATGCTGGGACATATATGTTAACATTCGCCTTATATGACACAACGCGTTTTGTGGTGGAATGGTTAATCGGCCATACGGTTAAGTGTGCTCATGTGAAAGTAGTACTAGCTTGGGTGACCTGCCGGGAAGTCTTCACATGAAGGCCACAAAAGCAAAGTCGTGAGCCTTCGGGTAAAGCGGACAATATTGTGGTCTATAAGGCGGGGTGTTACAGCCAGAATCTTTGTCTTTTAGTGGGGAAAGTTTATTTGGTGAAAAACTAACTGATTTTGGTTAAAAATTTGAATTCATATATTTAGTATGAATAAAACATTTTTCTTAATTACCAAAAGTGTTTTTCAAAAATATATAATATGTTTATATAATTAAATAAACTTTGTGTTAGTTAATTAAATACCCTTTGATCATGAGATGTATTAAGCACTTGTTTATCCATACCTTAAGTGATTAAGTTGGATATAGTGATATAAACTAGCTTAATACTTGTTTACGTAGTAATTATACGATTGACGATTTTACATTTTGTGATCATCAAAATATAGAGATATCGAAAGATATAAATAACGTTTTCACACATTATTTATGTCAACAATCTCCCCCTTTTTGATGATTACAAAATTTAAACTCATTAATCGAAAATTAGTATATATTCAAGTATTATTGTGAGTTTATATCACTTCTCCCCCTTTTTGTTAGCATCAAAAAGGTTATCCCGTGTTAATGGAAGCTCCCCCTTGAAGTATACTCCCCCTCGTTTTGAGGCCAAAAGGAATCGAGATATGGATGTCTTGCAAAAATATTTAGTGGCAAGCAACATATATATGTATATAGCATGCAAAAGTGTAAACTAAACATAACCATATCATTAATCAAGTGAAATAAATTCATCAAGCATTACATCAACAAATGAAATAAGTAATGCAACTAACAAAAGCCTTTAAAGGCTTACATTCATCATTGAAATAATAAACCAAAGCTCAAATATGAAAGTCCTCTCTAGAGCTTGCCATCCAAAATGGTTTAATATAATTTTATTTGTGAGACACCAAGCATGTTTAATAGGGAGGAATGGATGGTGAGCATGGAGATGGTGATGGAGGAGGAGTGTTTTTTGATGGTGGTGGAGGAGTTGAGTTTGTTGTTGGTGGTGGATGCAACAAGTTTTCAATGTGAGAAAACATGTATTGCATTTCATCTCTTAGTCCGAACACAATTGTTCAGTTGTGGATGCAACAAAGGCAAGTGTCACCATGAGCTTCAAGTAAGCTCCATGGGACGGGGTTATAGGTTGGTGGATTGATAGGGGATGATGAGAAGTGTGCATCAAGAGATGTTAATGGTGATAGTGAGAGAGTTAATGCAAGGGTTGTGTTTTCATTGGTAGGTTGTGATGGTTGAACTATTGGTGGAGGAGATAAGTGGGTGTTAATGTAGTCATTAATGGATGAAGTGGATGGTATGGAGGAAGTAGAGTTTTCATTTGTTGAAGGTGTTTAGGAGGGTGCATTTGGTGCACTAGGAGATGAACATTGAGGTGGTGGAGATGGAGTGGTGTTGTCTTCATTTGTAAGATCAATGAAGAGTTGTTTGGGTGGAATGATGACAAGTTTTTGTTTCTTGGCATTGTTTGAATAGGTGGTTCTTGGTGATGACATGATGATGTTTGATGAATTTTTGAGGATGATGGAATGTGAATTAAACATGCATGGGGATTATATAGTGGGAAAACATATTTAGAAGTGGAATTAATTTGAAATTGTAATGTTATATTCCAAAATCAGTTTAGTTTTTAAGGGAAATGGTATTTGGGACTAGCAAAAGGGATCACAAGATGCAAAAAGGAACAGTGTAAAAACTGTTTCAGATGGTCGGTCCCCTTAAATGGAGGCCGGTCCCCTTAATTTTAAGGGGGCCGCCCTTATGATTTAAGGGGGCCGCCCATCTGACGACCAAGAAACCAAAATTTTTCAAAAATTTTCTGGAAAAATGTTGTGTTCTGTTTTGTATTTGCAGCAAGCACCATTTGGACATTTCACATTTGTTTTGGTCTATTATAAAGCATACATGATATATATATATATATATATATATATATATATATATATATATATATATATATATATATATATATATATAAGCTAATCATGCAAGTATATATATAAATTAAGAGTTAAAGCATGCATTCATAAGCATATATTAAACATAATAAACAAGTTAACATGCTAATCATTTATCCAAACAATTATTCCAAGAAAATTTCAAGTACTTCCAAATGTATTTCGGACAAATAGCACACAAGACATAAAAATTAAATGTTGTTTAACAAACATAATCCAAGCATATCATCTCTTTTTCTTCCCGAAGATACCCTTCAAGGTCTTTCCTATAGATTTGAAGCCACCTCTAACTTCTTCGTGCAAGCTCTTTTGTCTTCTAAGCATCTCGGTAGTTCGTTCATGAAGCACTTCTTCGTTTTGATCACTAGGAGATGGGGTAGAATACTCGGGATAGTCTAGATCCTCTAATTTGTCAACGAACTCAGAAAACGAAGGGGTACTAGCATCATGGATGTTTTCCTCCTCATCGTCATCGTCTTGCCTTGAAGATGATCCATGAAAGCTATGACGACGAGGTTTACCCTTGTCACTTCGAGTTCGTCAAGCTTGTTTTAGAGCGAGAGGACGTAGAGTGGGGTATATGGACTCATAGATACTATTGTCAAGATCGTGGTAGTACTCGATAACATGACGATAGAGACGAGTGAGGAACATTCCATATGGAAGGTTGGCTTTGGGAGTTTTTCTAGCACACTCAATCCGTTTGATAAAGAAGTAGGCCAAATTGTACGGCTTTTCGACAGCTATACAATACAACATGTGAGCAAGGCACGCCGGGAGATGGTCCCGGTGACCTCCAGTACCAAACGCATTCTCACGAATGAGTTCTTCCGAACGCTTCATGTGGGGGCTTAATTCCTTGAGGAGAAGTTGGCATGGAGAGATTTGAACGTTTTTGGATTTTATTTTTCGGCTTGTGGTGGCACGTTCCACACCAAGGACTTGACGAATTTCGTCGGGATGAGGAATTTCGTCGAGATAGGGACCGAAAGTTGGTCGATAGCGATTAAGAGATTCGAGGTCCCACTCGTTTGTGAAAACGGCTTGACCTCTAAATGGAATTTGGAGGATATGACCAAATTCATTTTGAATCATGAAAGAGATGGTGATGAAACCAAGATCATTGGCTTGGATGGTGACTTGGCTATAGAAATCCATTATGAAGCGAGGAATGATAGGTTCATTTATTTCATAAAGACAATTGAAGTTGATGCTTGAAAACAAGCGATTTATGTACTCGGGTTGAGCAAAAGCAAGATCTACTACACGTCCTTCATGAACATTTCTATCTTCAATTTGACGATATATAAGTCCAATGGAAGGAGATGTGGTAGGGAGTTGGGAAACTTTAGGAATGTAGTTTTTAGTGTGAGAAAGATCTTCGGTAGTTGTTTTTGGCATTTTCACCTAAACACATTAACAATACAAAAAGACGAAAATAAATACAAAGAAAGATAAAAGTATATGTATATTGTTAAGGCTTATGTTGGAACGTAAACATACTTCGTTACTAATCCTAAGAAGTAGATTACCATGTTCCTTCATATTGTTTTTAACTCGTTCTAGATATACTTTACGATGTTTAATAAGTAGTTATGGACAAATCCAAACGCCCTTTTAAACATCTTAATATATCATGAAATTTACTAGATTTACATTAGATTGTAAAACTAGCTATTTCTTGCGAGTTTCTTATGCATGTGATTTGTTTTTGAAAAAGATGGTTTGTATTTTTACTTAAAAATGTCATTTTTAATAATAAACCAAACGCTTCCTTAACTAGTGACTTATACCACTAGTATGTCAATATATATATGAATTATATATCTTGACAAGTCCGATTAGCAATTCTTAGGTTTATAATTATAACAAAGTTTTATAAAAATTATAATGACTAGGGTTCAATATTATTTGGACACAATCCAAACACCCCTATATTGTGAACCAATATAATTTTTCTTGGTCGAAAAATGTAATTTCAAGTTTTACAAGTTACAAACGTATAATGTGATTAGTTTTAACACGTTTTCAAATCATTATTCAACAATGAGTTTACTAAAAATTTTGAAAAGGAGTGTATGAAGTTTTTCAAAAAATTTCGACATGATAGTTTATAATTACTAGTTTCTAGTGTTGATTAATCATTCTAATCCTAGGGGAAGCATTTGGTTATGGAGTTTTAGGACTTAATTCGAAAGAAATTGTGAAATTGAACAATTTTATAAAACATGCATAATCATGAGTATGACCAAATAAGATAAAATTAGATGAAATGTGTTATGAAAAACTTACAATACGTAATGGTGATTGTGTTAGATGAATTTGCCCTTTGCGAATTAACCCGAATTATGTGATTTGGAAGTGATTTGAGATGTTTTTGGGTTTTGGTTTTCGTCACAGCAGAAGCAGGGGAAGGGGAGTATGAAAAAGTGGAGTGTTTGGCAAAAGGAATAAGGAGAAAAACGGGTTTGAGCTATCAGATGGCCGGCCCCCTTAAACATTAAGGGGGCCGCCCTTTATTTGGCTGCCGGTCCCCTTAAACATTAAGGGGGCCGCCCTCCAAAATTTGATTTTTGTGATTTTGGATTCTGGAAAGAACAAGAAAATATTTATATGTATGTATTAGATTTATATTTAATCAAAAATACGTTGGAGGGTATTCGCACGACAGGAATTACTTGACACTTTTACTTGACATTTTGCCAATTAAATTTTCTTGATCATTTCGGATGAAATTTATCAAGTTGTCAAGTACACGAGAAAGTTTTGGAAGGTTCATAAGTATATGTATATATATATGTATGTAGTATGGGTTTATAAGACGAGAATGAAGGAGGGAGACGTATGCAACGGAAGCCGGGAGTTTGTTTCATCCATAGATTTTTTGACTCATCTCTCTTCATCAGCATGAGTGTTGTTGAACATTAAAGTTCAATAAGGCAAATGGGGAAAAGAAAAGGTTATAAGATCCTAGATATAGCTAAGTTTATATATATGTATATATATATATATATATATATATATATATATATATATATATATATATATATATATATATATATATATATATATATATATATATATATATATAGTATACGTAAATAAGTATATATATGTATAAAAACTAGAGGGAATAATGAACCAATCAAAATCACATAAAAACTAGATACTAAACTAAGCATGCATTTGTTGACAAGGAAATAAAAGGAAATGTGTACCTTTCGTCTTCAATGCGTTTAACTTCAAAATCTTCAAGGGAAAGTCCGAACACGGGATGACATCAAAGATTTCCATGTATGAATGGTGAAAATTTTTACGTTGGTCCCCATTGTCTCATTTGACCAAAGTTATTTGTCCCGAACATGTTTTGTATTTGACTTGGGTGCATATATGGTGGAAACATTCCCCATGGATTGAAGTTCCACATTTGTTGATTATTGTTAAAGTTTCGTCTATTTTGGTTTACTCTTGGTTGAGCTGTTTTAGGTCTAGGGTAAGAATTATTCGGTTTCCTAGGTGGTGGAGTTTTAGATCTTGTTTTAGTTTTGGACGATCCTACTTCGGTTTTTAAAGATGGTTTATAAAACGGTTTTATTTCTTCATTACTAGCTAGAGGTATTTTCTTATCATTTATGAGTACATACTTAGGATTAGATTTTGAAGGTTTTAATTCCTTGAGTTCGCTTTCAAATTTAACATTTTTAACTTCACTTGTTGAGGCTTCGGTTGAGTTAAAACCTAGACCGGTTTTATCTCCGGATATTCTTTGAATACTTATAATTTTACTAAGTAAGTTACTACTATTTTCAAATTTATCAAGTTTACAAATTTCTTCCTTAAGTTTGTTGTTTTCACTTCTAAGCTCTTGACATGATTTACATTCTTCAAAAGTTTCTTTACCTTTTTCAAGTTGATGTATTTTAATTTTTAGTTCAAGTACTTCATTTTCTAATTGGTTGTTTATGTATTTTAGTGATTTGTTTTTAGCCATAACTTGTTGTCCTAGTTTGCATAATCTATTGTATTCACTATCTAAATCTTTTTCATCTAATGATAGATTTTCATCACTAAAATATTCGGTTTCGGAACGTACCTCACTTGATGTTTTAGCCATGAGACACTTTTCTTCCTTTGTTGTTTCTTTCTCATCTTCATCGCTATCACTCCAAGCACCTCCAAAAACGCTCTTTGATTTTGATCTCTTGTCATCATTGGACATCTTCCAATAAGGTGATTCGGATCACCACACTTGAAACATTTTCTCTCATTCTTGCTATACTTGTCATCATTATTCTTTTAAGATGTTCTTCTTTCATCGTGTGGTTGTCTAACGAATCTTCCTCGCCTTTTGAAGAATTTCTTGAAATCTCTTACGGCCATGGCATATTCTTCATCTTCGCTTTCGGAAGATGAGCTATCTTCGTTGTTGGATTCCTTTCTAGCTTTCAAGGCGATTGACTTGCTTTGCTCTCGTTTCCCTTTAACCATTTCGGAGTCCTTCTTTATTATTGCTTCGTAGACTTTTAAATTACCAATTAATTCATCAAGTTGTAGCGTTGATAAATTCTTTGATTCTTCAATAGCCGTCACTTTAGCTCGCCATTTTGAGTGAAGAGCTCTAAAAAACTTCCTAACAAAATTCTTACTAGAGAAATTCTCATCAAGTGCTTTTAAACTTGTGATTATAGTGTTAAATCTAGCAAAAGCATTATCAATTGATTCCTCTTCCGGAATCGTGAATTGCTCATATTGTTGAACAAGTAGATCTATTTTGTTATCTTTGACTTGATTATTACCTTGGTGGGTTATTAATAAAGAGTTCCAAATTTCTTTTTCGGTTTCACACATAAAGATCCTTTCGTACTCTTTACGTGGTAGCGCATTGTAAATAACCATTTTTTCTGCATTATTTTTAGCAAGTTTTCTTTTTAAATCATCATTTTGTTTCTCAAAAGGTACGATTTCATCTTTCTTAGTTTCGGGGTTATTTTGAATAGGTAAAAAGTCACCATTGGTAATAACATGCCAAAGATCTAGATCTTTTGATTTCACATAATTTTCAAATCGATTTTTCCAATATAAAAATCCATCACTTTCAAATAGTGGTGGTCTTTGCATAGATTGCCCTTCTAAATATTTTTCAGATTCCATAGATCGTTACAAGTTTTAAAATACAATATATTTTAAAAATCTTGCTAAACCTGGCTCCTGATACCAATTGTGGAAAACTAGAAGGGGGGGGGGTTGAATAGTTTTACGTCCTTTTAAATTTATAAACACAAGTTTGTTTTAAAAAACTTCGATTCTAGTTTATGTGAACTCAATACTTGCACTATATGAACAATTGTATGGTAACTAACTAACAAAGCTAATATAGTAAAGGTAAATAAATAGGTAATGAGAAGAGTTAGAAAGATCAAACCAGAACACAAGGATTTATAGTGGTTCGGCTACAAGGACACCTTCCTTGTTCCTACTCCACTCCCCGAGTCACCTACTCGAGAGTTTTCTTCACTATGTCAACAAACTCCCTTTTGGCGGAGAAAACCTTACACACCACAACAACTTCACAACTTGATCACAACTTCTACACAACTTCTTCACACCAATATACTACACACCAATCTTCTTCACACCTATCTTCTACACACCAATCTTCTTCACACCTATCTTCTACTTCACACCAATCTTCACAACTAACCTACTTCACTACTAATCAACTTCTACTTCCTACACAACTTCTATATCTTCTAAACAATATGTAACAAACACAACACAATATTCACAAATGAATGTATATATACACTATGCACAACTACTCTTCAACACTTCTTGAACTTGGTTGTTGAAAGAGTGTTCTTCTTTTGCACTTTGGATGAGAATGGATGATGAGGGATTGAATCACTTGAAACAAGGATTAATATACAAATGATCAAAGGGTTTTAGAGGATCTTTAGAGAGTTATAGATCTGAAAATTTCATGCAAAAGGTGAGGTAAAAATCCAGGTTTAAGGTGGTATTTATAGGCAAAAGATTCTGACAGAGGAGCGTGGCCGGTCCCCTTAAATCAAGGCCGGTCCCCTTAATTTTAAGGGGACCGCCCCTTATAATTAAGGGGGCCGCCCAGCTGAAACGGCCAGAATCTTTGTCTTTTAGTGGGGAAAGTTTATTTGGTGAAAAACTAACTGATTTTGGTTAAAAATTTGAATTCATATATTTAGTATGAATAAAACATTTTTCTTAATTACCAAAAGTGTTTTTCAAAAATATATAATATGTTTATATAATTAAATAAACTTTGTGTTAGTTAATTAAATACCCCTTTGATCATGAGATGTATTAAGCACTTGTATATCCATACCTTAAGTGATTAAGTTGGATATAGATATATAAACTAGCTTAATACTTGTTTACGTAGTAATTATACGATTGACGATTTTACATTTTGTGATCGTCAAAATATAGAGATATCGAAAGATATAAATAACATTTTCACACATTATTTATGTAAACAAGAAGGAAGATTGTGAAGATGCTCAAGTAACAAAGTCAAGAAAATACTCAAGAACTTTGTTCCATGGCAACATTCCTCAATCATCTACTTCAGCTTCTCCTTTCCCTTACGTATGATCTCAGCCTTCTTGCTCTGTCCAATATGTTCTTGATGAGGAAGACCAGGTCCTGGAGCAGGAAGATCCAACACCAAATTTTGTGATGTTGGGAGAGATGCATCCCTATTACTTGATCTTGGTTGGGATCTCTCTGGTGTGGAAGGAGGAAGAAAGGTTGGATCTTCATTTTCTTCCTCTGAAGAGTCTTCATCAGAGGTATAGATGAAGGGAGAGACAAGCTCTCTCTCAGCAGGAATGGGTACATTACTTGGTTCACCCTTCCTATGGGCATTCCATTGTCTTTCTTGTGCATCCCATCGTTTATTCAGTTCTCTTTCATAGTCGGAACCATCAAGATCCCATGGATAAGGTGGTAAATCTTCTTCTGAAGATTAAGAAGAGGAATTGTGATCTGAGGTTTCTGGGTATGATGACATGATTTTGGTGGAGAATTGGGGCTAATTGAGAAATTAGGGTTTGAAAGACAATTTGGGGTAAATTGGTGACTGAGATGTGGTATTTGGGGTGATTAAATAAGCCAAGTTTAGGCGTTACGATAATTAATGCGAGTTGGGTGGCACAGTAAAACCAAGATATTGACCGAAGATATTTTTACTTTTGGTTGGTTTCTGCTGAGTTTGACCATTCTTCAGTAGATTTGACTTTCATTTCTACTGAAGGGTAAATTTTCAAATTAGAAGTTTTGAACTACACGTCAGACTAGGTCAATAATTCGTTCCGATAATTTTGACCACGATTGGGGAACTTCCAAATTTAACCCACTTTGCATATCTTTTCTTAAACTAAATTATTCACTTATCACTCCATTTAAACCCATTGTTCTCTGTGTAAATCATAACCGTTTCACACAAGTTCATTCAAATGGCACAACTCGAATTGAGGGGCGACCATAACAAATATGCAATTCTGAAAAAGGCAAAGGGACATGGAGAATTCGATTCAATGGTGGAATTTCTACAAAGGTCGAAGATTCATTATGCACTGACACATAGTCCCAATTTAGTGTGTGAATCGTTGGTGAAACAATTTTGGGCATCTACTGTGTTGGCATGAATATTACGATATTTAATCTAAACATCCTCTTCATGTTTTGATGATGAAAAAGATGTAAGTTACAGCATATAACGTAAAGTGCTTAAGTTACTTGTGATCACAATTCTTCTATGCATTCTTACGTCAACAAGCCTCGACATCTCAACGTCTCAAGTATGCTTCAACTATCACTTAAGGTATGGACAAACAAGTGCTTAATACATCTCATGATCAAAGGGGCATTTAATTAACTAATACAAAGTTTATTTAATTATATAAACATATTATATATTTTTGAAAAACACTTTTGGTAATAAAGAAAAATGTTTTAATCATACTAAATATATGATTTCAAACTTTTAACTAAAATTAGTTAGTTTTTCACCAAATAAACTTTCCCCACTAAAAGACAGAAAATCTGGCCGTTTCAGTATGGCGGCTCCCTTAATTATAAGGGGCGGTCCCCTTAATTTTAAGGGGACCGTCACACAATTAAGGGGACCGGCCACGCTCCCCTGTCAGATTTGGTCAGAAATTTTTCCCTATAAATACCACCTCAAACCGGGAATTTTTCTCACCTTTTGCACAAAAATTTTTAGATCCAACTCTCTCTAAACATCCTTCTAAAACCCTTTGATCATAAGATTATTAATCTTTGTTTCAAGTGATCCAATTTCTCATCACTCAAAGTGCAAGAGAAGAATCCTCCCTATTATAAAGCCAAAGATGTATTAGGATCTAGTTAGTGCTTATGTGAAGTTGTGAGTTATGTATAGGTAATAAGTAGATCAAGATGATCTTACTTAGTAGTGATTTAATGAGTGAGTAAGAAGTAGTGGAAGGAAGTAGTAGTGTGGAGAAGACATGTAGTTAGAAGAAGTTGTGAAGTCATGAAGACGTGAAGAAGTTGTGAAGCCGTGAAGAAGTTTAGAAGAAGTTGTGATGAAGTCGTGAAGTCGTGAAGTTGTGTAGTGATCGAAGTTGTGTTGTGAGATTGGTTCTAGCTACTATTAGAACTCGACATTTAGATTAGTGTCGTTAAATGGTGTAAGCAAAAGTTGTGTACGGTTTTCTCCGCCAAAAGGGAGCTTGTTGAGTAGTGAAGAAAACTCTCGAGTAGGTGACTCGAGGAGTGGAGTAGGAACAAGGAAGGTGTCCTTGTAGCCGAACCACTATAAATCATCGTGTCCGGTTTGCATTTCCTTTCTCTTATCTCTTATCATTTGTTCTTGCATTTATCGCTTTACTTCTATGCTTGCCTACATGTCTTAGTTGTTGCTTATATAGTTGTGATGATTGATTGTGTTGAACATAGTAGTTAATATTGTGATTGTGTGTATAATTGCATGATATGGTCAAATAGATTATTATTCACACTTCTCATATTAAGTTTAACTTGATAGATAATTTGATACAAAACGTTTTAAGATTTTAAAAGGAAAACGTATTCACATAAAGATCGACCAAAGCTTCATTCAAAAAACTAAGCTTTTCAAAAGGCTTACGTATATAATTGATCATATTGATTATATGTTGTTTTCATACTAAACTCTAATTGAAGTTTTCTAAACAAACAATTGAATAAATTTGAATCAACATTTTGAAACAAAGTTTTCATAAAATGAAAAAGAAGGGAAAACTATTCAACCCCCCTTCTAGTTTTCCACAATTGGTACCAGAGCCACGTCGCTCAAATTTTCAAAACAAATGGTTTTAAAAATTGAGTACGATCCATGTATTAAATTACCCATTAAGGAGGATTAAATATGAAAGGTGTTTTGTTGATTAACTTGTATTAGTTTTGATGATATATACACTAATTATACTAGCTCGAAATAATATTATGCTTAAAATAAGTGTTATATGTTCGGTATCAAAATCAGAAAGTTACACACCTTTCTGAAAAGTCAGAAAACAATTTTCTACAAAAAATGAAATTTTGAGTACCAGATGGGCGGCCCCCTTAATTGTCTGGGCGGCCCCCTTAAATACTGGGCGGTCCCCTTAATTATTTAAGGGGTCCACCTGTCTGTTCGACTGTTTTTCGAAAACTTTGAAAAATCATATAAAATTAACCGTAACTCCGTAGAAGTCGTGTCACCCGGCGTTTTTAAGGTAATTAAGTCAACTTTCATTTAAAAATACTTACAAGTAACTATTACAAACTTAAATAAGTAAGAAAGTCAAAATACTATACAGTGGTCAAAAATTTGTGTTTCGTTTTAACGTAAAACTTTTGTTTCACCTTTTTCTTCAAGTCGGGCATTCCTAGTTGATATACTTTTAAAAAAATTAAGTATTTATGTTTTCAAAATATTGATCTTAATTAAATTATAGAATGGGGAGGAAACTAATTTATTTTCAAATAAATTCGATCTAAGTAAACATTGGTGTATATAATACACAAAACGACGACAAGTATTTTATGTGTTATGTGAACTTCTTTGTGATTTTATTTTCTTAATTGAATACATTAAATGATTGTTGCTATTTGAAGTTTAGCTATGTGTATATCTATGCTATTTGTACTCTATTAGTTTATAGCTAGTTTTCTGGCTTGTTCTTAACTAGATCTTATGCTAGATTTCTTGCGTTTGGATTGCAATATTATGCTTGCATTGCATATAGGTATAGATGGCTTAATGTTACTCAAACATCTTGTAAATGAGTTAAATCTAATCACCTAAATATTTCAAACAATTTAATCTATTCTTAACAACACACTTAAACATTTTCAACAAATTACCTTGTTTAATCTTAATTTGTTTAATAAGAGAAATTGAATCTTTGTAAAACATTAGTAGTAATATAAAAGAAAAAGTATTTTCAAAATATAAGTGTGTTCATTATAAGTAACAATGAAGAGTCTTTCACATAAACAAAACTTATAACTATCATGAAGTAATAAGTCAAATTTCAATCATTCACCAACCTCACTCATAAATAATCTTAGGATTAATCGAACACACTATCAAAATGCCTATTTATTTTAAATGAGTGTTTGTGAGGGTCAAGAAAGATCTTGATATTATATCAATTCATTATTCATATTATGGTTGATATATTCATCAAATCTAATTGACATGTTTTTGAGTATGGACAAGAAATTGGATTGTTATTTGTTTAGTTTCAAGATTACATTAAATTTTAACAAAGGATATAGTATTGAGTCTACATACTCAATCACACTAGATTGATATGAAAATATTTACATCCTTTGTAGATGAAAAGAATATGCATTGGATCATAACTCACACTTGTGTTGACAATGCCATATTGAATCTACTTGTCCAATAGTTGTGTTCCAAATATTAGAATAACATGTTTAACACATGCATAAAATATACAATGAAGTAGGATTGACGACTTGGATGTTTCATCCGAAATATTCAAGTAATTTACATTGCAAAGCAATGGATAAATGTGTCATATCTGAAAAACCAAACATGAGCAAACTAACAACATATGTAAACTTTGCTCACACTACTTAAAATCATCACTTCAAGCTAAAATACATATTTAAGAACAATACACACTATATATTATATGTATTTCATTTTCTTTGTAGCATGAATTGTTGCGTTACAAGATAATGCACTACACATTTCTTTTTGAAATAATTTAAGTTATTAAAATTGAAAAACAACTTGTCACAATGCATAAACAAGTTAAATTCATTTTGTTTTAAATACTAGTTAAATTATGATATATAACATTGGCAAAAATCATAGAAAATAATATTTGTTTTAAAATATATAAATGTCTAGTTTTGATATCATTTGTGAATCACAATCTCATTTAAGATAAATAATCTTAATGAGATTCATTTCACAAGAGATGCTAAGGTGCACTCTTAAGTTTAGCACAGTTATTAAATCAAGTAATATGTCATCAAAAGGAAACAACCGGTAAATCATGAAGAAAAGATAAAAACTTTTTGTTTACTCTTATCTAAACATTCAACACGTCTCTATTAGGATCGTGAATAAAATATATCATCTAGATTTACCTTCATTATAACATGATGTTTGAGTCACATTAAGCCAAGTGTTAGTGAATCAAGCAAACTTCATGTTTGGTAATCTTCGATAGGTAAATTTAGGAACTCAGTTTCATCTAAAAAGAGAATGACTATTGGAGAATCTATTGACTAGAAATTCAATTTAACCTAACGGTTGAATTGCTTCTATGTGAGAAGTTGGGTGTGTGTAACCCGTAAAAATGATCGTGTTTAGCCTGAATTGAGCACCACTAGTAATAGTCTCATACTCATTCTCCAACTTGATTAAATTGCTCTTCCTATATATACCTAACACTAGTTTACTTTTATGAACTTTGCTTCTCATTAGATGCTTTCATTCCTAGATTTATGGCATATCGCATATATGTTATTTCTAGATGATTATTTGCTCCTATGTGATTTGATTGTATGCCTTTACATGGTTTACTCTATATGTATCATTCATCTAGGTATATTTTTCTTACCTTTAGATCCTACACCCTCATTTCATGAGAACCTTAGTGTCATAATCTGATAGGTCATATTAGACTCATAATATATCCGGATGAGCATGAATTTAATGGGAAGGGAAATCACACTCACTCACATATATACTTCTACCTCATACCCAACACCGAGTCATCCTTTGTACTACCAATCTTGAGTCATCCACCATTTCCATGTCCTCAAAGAAACCAAGAATCAATATCATACCTCCTAAATCACTCCTCATTAATACCTCCTAAACCAACACGTTTTGTCTAACCAATCCAACACCTACTATCCTTCCATAAACACATAATCAAAATCATCATTCAACCCATCATGTCATCTCCCAACAAACCTAACATCATTGTTATCACCCCACATACAACATCCAAACTACCATCCACACATGATGAATCACTTTCATCCATACCTTCATCATGCTTTCATGATCACCCAAATGAAACCATTATTTTAGCTCAACAAGACAACCTAACTATCACCCTCACTAATAAACTTCCACATTCATCTCACTCAATTCTACCAAATGACCCTTTTGAGGATCATACTCAATATCAAAACAATAACCATCAATCTCATCCAAACATGAATCATAAGTTTCATGACCAAACCTCAATCCCTAATCACAATCCAACTCCACCATCATCACCTTCCTCCGAACATGAAAAGATCGTTGAAGAGCTCAAAGAAGCTCATGAGCTTAATGCTCTTCTTGCGTTGCATCTTATTCAACACAATTTGGATCAACAACCTACCTCCACCAACTCATCTCCATCAAACAATTTGATCCATCTTGAAAACCATATCATAAATTGCATTTGTTGCACCTACCTTGAAAAACAAACCTTTGTTCTCAATGAACATCTCAATTGGATTGAGTATCTACTCACTAAGACGACTCAAGATTACACCAACACTCCATCACCACCACTTCTATGTTCATCTACTAGTGCTCCCAATGCACCATCCAAAACACCATCAACTCAAGGAACCTCTACCTCCTCCATACCATTCTCATCATCTCCTATCAATCCACCAACCTATAACCCCGTCCCATGGAGCTTACTTGAAGCTCATGGAGACACTTGCCTTTGTTGTATCCACAACCGAACAATTGTGTTCGGACTAAGTTAAGAGATACAATACATGTTTTCTCACATTGAAAACTTGTTGCATCCTCTACCACCAACAACAAACACAACACCTCCACCACCATCAACAAAACACCTAAAAATCACATGATTCACTATCATCCACCCTTGTCGAACGATATATTAACCTAAACCATAATTGTCAACCCTTTGTCACCACCTTCCCTTTACATTCACGATCATCCCTCCTCATTCTCCTACATTTTCCTAGGTTTTAATCTTTACATTAGGTTCTAATTTTTTTTTTAATTTAGGTTGTTATTTTTAAAACAATAATTGCATGTGTCATACTTTTAGTGCATATACCTAATATGTCCATATATTGTTCCCCTATTAGTTTCATGCATATATCTATTATCATCATTATATATATGTGCACTTGTCTACTAACTTAGTTTTGAAGGATTACTTCACCGCTCGATTCTTTGGTAGCCAAAACAAGTTTTGAGCATACACCAAGGGGGAGCATTGAGGTTGATAGGATCAAGGCTTCACTTACGATGATACAAGCTCCCCTTTTACATTCTATCTCAAGAGTTCAAGCGTAGTAGAAGTCTCATCTTAGAGTCCACCTTTTTGCTTTGACAAAAGGGGGAGAAGAAGTGTAAACAAGTAACTTATACATTTTACTATAAGTTATAATTTACATAGTTTGTCATCATCAAAAAGGGGGAGATTGTTGGCATGAATATTATGATATTTAATCTGAACATCCTCTTCATGTTTTGATGATGACAAAGATGTAAGTTACAGCATATAATGTAAAGTGCTTAAGTTACTTGTGATCACAATTCTTCTATGCATTCCTACGTCAACAAGCCTCGACATCTCAACGTCTCAAGTATGCTTCAACTATCACTTAAGGTATGGATAAATAAGTGTTTAATACATCTCATGATCAAAGGGGTATTTAATTAACTAATACAAAGTTTATTTAATTATACAAACATATTATATATTTTTGAAAAACACTTTTGGTAATAAAGAAAAATGTTTTAATCATACTAAATATATGATTTCAAACTTTTAACCAAAATTAGTTAGTTTTTCACCAAATAAACTTTCCCTACTAAAAGACAGAAAATCTGGCCGTTTCAGTAGGGTGGCCCCCTTAATTATAAGGGGCGGTCCCCTTAATTTTAAGGGGACCGGCACACAATTAAGGGGACCGGCCACGCTCCCCTGTCAGATTTGGTCAGAAATTTTTCCCTATAAATACCACCTCAAACCTGGAATTTTTCTCACCTTTTGCACAAAAAGTTTCAGATCCAACTCTCTCTAAACATCCTTCTAAAACCCTTTGATCATAAGATTATTAATCTTTGTTTCAAGTTATCCAATTTCTCATCACTCAAAGTGCAAGAGAAGAATCCTCCCTATCATAAAGCCAAAGATGTATTAGGATCCAGTTAGTGCTTATGTGAAGTTGTGAGTTATGTATATGTAATAAGTAGATCGAGATGATCTTACTTAGTAGTGATTTAATGAGTGAGTAAGAAGTAGTGGAAGGAAGTAGTAGTGTGGAGAAGACATGTAGTTGTGAAGATGTAGGTGTGTGATTAAGTAGTGGAGTTTAGAAGAAGTTGTGATGAAGTTGTGAAGTCATGAAGACGTGAAGAAGTTGTGAAGCCATGAAGAAGTTTAGAAGAAGTTGTGATGAAGTCGTGAAGTCGTGAAGTTGTGTAGTGATCGAAGTTGTGTTGTGAGATTGGTTCTAGCTACTATTAGAACTCGACATTTAGCTTAGTGTCGTTAAATGGTGTAAGCAAAAGTTGTGTACGGTTTTCTCCGCCAAAAGGGAGCTTGTTGAGTAGTGAAGAAAACTCTCGAGTAGGTGACTCGGGGAGTGGAGTAGGAATAAGGAAGGTGTCCTTGTAGCCGAACCACTATAAATCATCGTGTTCGGTTTGCATTTCCTTTCTCTTATCTCTTATCATTTGTTCTTGCATTTATCGCTTTACTTCTATGCTTGCCTACATGTCTTAGTTGTTGCTTATATAGTTGTGATGATTGATTGTGTTGAACATAGTAGTTAATATTGTGATTGTGTGTATAATTGCATGATATGGTCAAATAGATTATTATTCACACTTCTCATATTAAGTTTAACTTGATAGATAATTTGATACAAAACGTTTTAAGATTTTAAAAGGAAAACGTATTCACATAAAGATCGACCAAAGCTTCATTCAAAAAACTAAGCTTTTCAAAAGGCTTACGTATATAATTGATCATATTGATTATATGTTGTTTTCATACTAAACTCTAATTGAAGTTTTCCAAACAAACAATTGAATAAATTTGAATCAATATTTTGAAACAAAGTTTTTATAAAATGAAAAAGAAGGGAAAACTATTCAACCCCCCTTCTAGTTTTCCACATACTGCTAAAAGATCTAACACCGAGATTGTTGCTGAGATTGATGTTGTAGAGTATGTGGTGACAGAAGGATTGATTAGGTCAAAGCTTTAGTTGGATGATGAGAATGGTGTGTATCATTCAAACACTGCAGAGATTCTTGCTGGGTTAAGAGAAGCTGCATATCAAAGTACTGATACATCCAAGTGGCACAAGAATCAATTTTGTCCTAAGTGGAGGTATTTGGTGCATCTGCTGCTTCAATGTATCAGCAACAAGTGTGGTGCATGGAACCAATTCTCTCTACAATTGGGTTGTGGTATTGTTTGTCTTTCTAAGGGTCAAACTTATAACTTTTCTAAGTTTATTTTTGATAATATGCTAGAAAATATAGATAAACAACAGCATAAGTTCTTAATGTACCCTAGATTCTTACAAATAATTTTAGACATAACCACTGAAGATAGAACCCATGTCCCTATTAAAAGTCTTGGTTCTAAGTTGTTTGCCTCAATGAAAACTAATTATACTGGGGAACATCGCCCTATGCTAGAAGCTATGTTGCCACATGGCAATGACAATATAGTTGAGGGTGATGATGCTGGTAATGTGCCTACTCCTAATGCTGCTGATGATGGTAATCCATCATCTTCTGGTGTTGCTGCTGATGGTAATCCTTCAGTGGTAATGGAGGAAGAGCCAGCTACAACTGCTGAACCATTAACTTATTCTACTGACTTACCACCACCTACCCCTGTACATATGTCACCTAGTCCTACCATTTCACCAGCTCAGGATGCTCCAGCTGAGCAAATTCATGAGTTTGAAGATAACTTTCAGACTCTTGAACCTGAGATTGCTAGACTTTCTTCACCTAGTCCTATGAGAGAGCCAATTACTGAAGGCTCTCCAAATGTTGTACATGAGTCTGTTTCTCCTGCTGGGTTCAATGAAGCTCCATATACCACTAAGCAAGCTGGTAGAGCAGAGGACCCTATTACTCTCACTTTTGTATATGATTCCCTTAGCAGGTACATGAAAATGACTGAAGATCTCCAGAAAGAGCTTGCTGAGACCAAGACTACTCTTGGTAATGAAATTAAAAGTTTGAAAAGCAAGGTTCAAGATTTGGAGGCACAGCTGAGTCAACAGAAGCTAAGTAAGGATGGATTGGATTCTACTAAAGTTATAAAGGAGGCAAATTTGGATTCTCTTGAGATTCTAGCTGAAGTTGCTAGACAGTCTCATGTTGTTCCTCCTAAAGTTGCTGAAATATCTCAATCTAAACCAAAGATATTAGAGAGGTTCAAGATGTACATGATGAAACTATGGCAGATGTGAATGTTTCTCATGATGATATTGTTGCGGATAATGTTCCTCATGATGACTTGGATGAGCCTGTTACAGCTGAAGACAGAGCTGGACAAGAAAAACTATTCCAAGAATGGGAAGATTATAAGAAGAGTACTAATCTGGCTGAGGAAGAACAAGCCAAGTTTGATGCAGAATTGGATACAGTCACTCAAAGATATGTTTCTACATTACCCATTGAAAGACAAAGGGAATTGGATGCAGCTGTTCTAGAATTTGATGAGTCAGATTGGCAGCAGATTGGACAACAAATGCTTGATAATCCTGATGTAGCTGTAGATATTATTGGTAAAAGGGTAGAGGAGAAAGACTATGCTTCTGAAATTGTGAAAGTGCTAAAGATGAGGAAGAAGGTAGCAGATGAGTTAAAAGCTAAAGCTAAGAGAGATAAACCTATAACTCAAGTACAGCAGAGGGATTATATGAGAACATATGTGAAAAGTCAAAGCAGCTCATTATTTAATACTGCTTGGTCTAAAACAAAAGTGTGGGGACTTCCATTTAACAAACTGGTTGAGATTTATAACAAAATCAAGGCTAGGAATGACAAAGCTGGAATGGGTACTTCCAAGAATATTCCTCTCCTCAATGCGGATGCTGTTTCATCTGTGAATATTCCTATTGCTGCTGAAAAAGTATCTTTACCTGATACTTCTGCTGATGTACCACATGTTGCTGCTTCTGTAGATAAAGGTAAAGCAAAAGTGATGACATCAGATCCTCCAACTAGAAAGAGAACTAGGAGACAATTGGAGTAGGAAAGATTGGGTGAAGAGACTGCTAGGAGGTTGACTGAGGAACAATAAGCTTAACAAAAAGCTGAGCTTGCAAGATTTCATGAACTGAAGGTAAGAGAAGTTGAAATTCAAGCTGCTAGAAACAAACAAATAAGGAAGGCTATGGATGAACAATATGCCTCTGCTGCACTTGAATCTTCTCAAGATTCTACTGATGAACATTTGGAGAATCCATCAGTGGAAACTAAAGCTGCAGAAGTTGAATCTGCTGAAGCAGAAGTTCATGATGCTATTTATGTTCCTGGAAGAAGAGGCAAGAGAATGGCTAAAGTCAGATGTTCACATACAAAACAAAGTTTAATCAATGTGAAAGCTTCTGATGCTTCATTTATAAGGGAAGGATCCTCTGATGATTGGCTTATGGGAACAAGAGATGTTTTGGTTCATTGGGAGTTAAGTAAAAATGGTCAAGTTAATACCATTTACAGATTGGATAAAACTTTCATATCCTTTACATTTCTTTAACAGATTCTACATCTTGTGGATCGTCAGGATTTGGTCACTCTATATGAGTTAGTCCTTAAGTATTATACCACTCATACTCCTGAAGGGTACGGATTGTATTTGTTGGGTGATCTTCAAGTGTTGTTTGATTCTTCTACTCCTACTGGTGCAAGCTATGACATATGGTAGAACAATCAGAGATGGAAAGTTTAGTGTTGGAAGTTCTATCCTATGCCTTATGTTCATGTGTTGGAAACTACAACTGGTCTAAGGCTTATTATGGATCTTACCAAAAGATATCCTCTGAAAGTGTCCCTGATGGAGAAAATGCTACAACAAAAGTTGGAGATTCCTCCTGATCCAGCAGGGAATACAAGGTTGTTTGCTGAATCTTTGGTGAAGTTTTTCAAACAAAGGATTAAGACTTCCAGAGCAGCATCTGATTAGGGATATCATGTTGTATATTTGTTTTTATAAAAAAAAAAAAAAAAAAAAAAAAAAAAAAAAAAAAAAAGCCTAACTTGTTGTTGTATAGAATTGTATGCAGGTTTGGTTATCAACTTACCTGATGTTGACTATTCCATCACAAAGTTGGCTAGTCCAAAGGGTACAGCTTTGGTAAAGACACATCAAATCTGTTGATAGCTGTAATGGTTTACTCAAAACCATAGGGTTTTCAACTCACCCATGCTTTATTGCTGAGTATTTGAAATGGTTGTCAATTGACCATGGATTTTTCCTTTATGGATTCTGAATAATTGGCTAGCCCACATGTATATGGCTTGTGTTAAAGGCAGTGGAAAACCATATTTGGTAATCAGTTAACCAAGATGGTTTTCATCAAAATAATTGGCTAGTCCTGAGTAAACGGCTACAGGTAAAGACATCTCAAATCCGTTTATAGCTGATGATTTGCTAAAAATCATGTGGTTATCAGTGTACCTTTGAACACTTGGCTACTCCAGTAGTGATGGCTATTGGTAAAGAGACATCAAATCCATTATTTTCAATGATTCACCTCTCACAGGAGTTAACACACCTGGAAGTGATGAGAATAGTATGAAACTAATTTGTTTTGATGTACATTTAGTCATTTGTTGCTGCAAAGAATGGAGCTTTCAAGTATTTGCTGATCATAGAGATTCTGCTGAAGATGATTCTTTGCTGGTGCTATCTTACTACAATCCTCTTGGTATGTTATTTTGAAGATCTATCAAGAATCTTGAACTTAACCAGGTCAAATTCAAGATTAGGGGAGGATTGTTGGGAATTCTGTTAAGTAAGAATTCTGCTGCTGTTTCTGCTGAAGGATACTGTTGAAGAGTTGGTTCCTGCTGAAGCAGTGTATCTGCTGAAGACTAGTTTCAGCATTATTAGTTTCTGCGGATATAGTATTTCCGTATTTTATATTTTATAGTTTGGATATGCATGAGTTTATTAAGAAGTGATAATGCATATTTTTTAGAAGTTTTAGAATATACGTTTCTTGGGAAACGGTTTAGGATTCCTTGTGTATAAAAGGAACACACGATTATGTATTGAATAATTTTTAGTGAACACTCTTATTATAATTAAAAGATCCATAGAGGATCAAGAGTTCTTAGTATCAAGCTTGTGTTTTGTTTCCGCTTTATAAATACAAGTTGCAGAGATTGTCTATTAGTGCGTTATTGATTACAGTGACATAACTAACGATTCTAGAGTGCTCAAGAAGATCTATCAAGGTCTTACAGATTCAACAATAAACTTTTACTAAAGTGATTTTTATTTTTAATCATTAATAAAATGATACTAAATGATACTATAGTGATATTTACTTTTAAATAATAATAAAATGATACTAAAAATATACTAAAGTGATATTTTTATTTTTAAACAAAAATTTTATATTATGATACTAAATTGATATTCTTATCTTTTATTATTTTTAAAAATTTTGTTAAATTTATTTGTCAAATATTATGATACTAGAGTGATATTCTTTTCTGATATTTATTCTAAATTTGAAAAAACTTAAAATTAAATTTATTTTACATAATAATAAAATGTGATAAAGTTATTGTCATACTAACAAATCTGACTAACTTATTCTGATACTAACAAATTATGTTAAAATCAAAATCTTATTCTGAAAATTGGAATCCTAATGAAGAATAGTAAAGTTTTGACCTTTTTATTAAAAATTGATATTAACTGTTCCACGCATACAGCCTAATATCATACTTACAAAACAAAAAAAAGTAAAAACTTAAAATATCTAGATATCATAGTAACAAAACAAAAAAAAGTGCAACTTAATATAATAATATCATAGTAATAGAACAAACAAAAAGTACAACTTAAATATCGTAGTAACATACAAATATAAAATTTACATCAATGAATTCACTATCATTTACATTATGATATTGCTGTAATATCCTTTTACATTTAGAGATGCTGAGGTGGCTATCCACAGATATTAAAAACGATCCAAAATATTCGGTAGAATATTTAGGTTTCGTATTGTGGCCCCTTAACATTGTGCTTCCATTACGGTAAAATATCTAGGATTCTTATAAAATCAAAACAAACAATAAAATCTCCAGGATCAATAATCTGAAATTAAAAAAAAAAATTAAATAAATTAAGAATTAACAATGATACACACAGGAAAAAAAAGAAAAAAGAAAGAACTGACAGATGGACAGGATAAGGTTCTTGTCAGATGGACACGTGATTATAAAATAGACAGATGGACAGGTGTCTATTACGAAATACTAGTTTATTTAATATCAATAAAATAAATAAGTAAAACGTATAGAATAAGATACTGCAAAGTTACTGCGATATTAAAAAAATTATTTTGAAATCGAATTTAATTTTATATATAAAAAGGTACTTTGATATTAAAATACCAAGAAAAATGTTAACTATGATATTAAAAATTAACAATATGCTAAAATACAAATTTATCATATAAACATTATCACTTAATTTGTGAATACCCTTGATATTAACATTTGTTGACATAAATAATGCCTAAAAACATTATTAGCATATTATCAATATCTCCATGTTTTGATAATTACAAAACATAAACCCATTGAACTAAAATTTATGACATAAACAAGTATTTAGTGATTAATATTCTCTTTACATCCAAATCACTTAAGGTATGAATAAACAAAGTGTTTATTGCAATCTATGATCAAAGGAAATTTTTTCTAAAACACTAGAACTTTAATAAAATGTCATAAACACTTAATATCTTTTATAAAACATTGTTGGAATTAAAAGAATATGTTTAAATCACTTTAAATATATGATTTCAAATTTCCAACCAAAAATGGAAAAGTTTATCCTGAAAAACCATCCCCACTAAAGGACAAGGAATTCCAACATTCTGAAGGGGCGGCCCCCTTAATTCATAAGGCGGCACCCTTAATTATAAAGGGGACTGGCCCCTAATTAAGGGAACCGGCCACGCTCTAGAACAGTATTTTTGCTCCCTATAAATACTAGTTCATTTCACAGTTTTTTCTCACCTTTTGCACTCCTAAACTTTCTGTTCTAGATCTCCATTTCTATTCTCTTAATCCTTTGATCATACATTCATAAATCTTTGTTTCAAAGTGATCCAAACATCATCCTATCAAGTGCAAGAGAAGAATACTTCTATCCCTCAAGACAAAAAGTATTACAACTTGTTGTGATCTCCACATCCAAGTTGTTAGAGCGTCATAAATTGTATCTATCTCTTTGTGTAATTAGTTGTGAATATTTGATAGAAGATAGTTTAGCTAGGTATATAGATAGTGTGATTGGTTAGTAGTTTGTTGTGAAGGAGAAGAGTTAGGAAGTAGATTGTAGTGAAGAAGATTGGTGTGAAGAAGATTGGTGTGAAGTAGAGAGGTGTGAAGTAGTAAATTGTGAAGTAGATTGGTGTGAAGAGGTTGTGTAGAAGTTGTGATTAAGTTGTGACAAAGTTGTGGTGTGTACATTGGTGTGTAAGGTTTTCTCCTCCATAAGGGAGCTTGTTGACATAGTGAAGAAAACTCTCGAGTTAGTGCTCGGGGAGTGGAGTAGGGCAAGGAAGATGTCCTTGTAGCCGAACCACTATAAATCTCTTGTCTCGCGGTTCGATCTTTCCATCTCTCATTTATTTCTTTACTTACATTATTATTGCTATATCGTACATATTTATTGTTGTTTATATTGTGCAAGACATGAGATCACATACTATCGAATCTAAATTTTTGAAAATAAAGAAAACACTCTAACAATATTTTACAATAAATTAAAAAGACGTAAAACTATTCAACCCCCCCCCTCCCCTTCTAGTTTTCCACAATTGGTATCAAGAGCCACGTCTTGCAAGATTCTTAAAATATATTGTATTTTAAAACTTGTAACGATCTATGGAATCTGAAAAATATTTAGAAGGGCAATCTATGCAAAACCACCACTATTTGAAAGTGATGGATTTTTATATTGGAAAAATAGATTCGAAACTTATGTGAAATCAAAAGATCTTGATCGTTGGCATGTTATTACCTTTGGTGATTTTCCTCCCACTCAACAAAATTCGAAAACTAAAAAGGATGAAATTGTACCTTTTGAAAAACAAAATGATGATTTGAAAAAGAAACTAGCTAAAAATAATGAAGCTAAAATGGTAATTTATAATGCGTTACCACGTAAAGAATATGAAAGAAATTTTATGTGTAAAACCGCCAAAGAAATTTGGGAATCACTACTTATTACTCACGAAGGTAATAGTCAAGTCAAAGATAATAAAATAGATCTTCTTGTACAACAATATGAACAATTTACGATTCCGGAAGAGGAATCAATTGATAATGCTTTTGCCAAATTTAACACTATTATCACAAGTTTAAAAGCACTTGATGAGACATTTTCTAGTAAAAATTGTGTTAGGAAATTTCTTAGGGCATTGCATCCAAAATGGCTAGCTAAGGTCACGGAAATTGAAGAGTCAAAGAATTTAATGACGCTATCATTTGATGAACTTATTGGCAACTTGAAGGTCCATGAAGAAATTATAAGAAGAGATTCGGAAACGGTCAAAGTCAAGAAAGAACAAACCAAATCCATTGCTCTAAAAGCCAAAAAGGAACCTAGTGACGATGATGACTCAAGTGACGAGAGTGAAGACGAAAAATATGCAATGGCCGTAAGAGAATTCAAGAAATTCTTCAAGAGACGAGGAAGATTCACTAGTTCACCACGAGACGAAAGAAAACCGTTCCAAAGAAATAGAAGTGATAACTACAGGAAAAGAAAGTGCTTTAGATGTGGAAGTCAAAATCATCTCATTGGTGAATGTCTAAAGCCGCCGGGTTATGAAAATCAAGGCGCCTTTTTTAACGGAACATGGAGTGATAGTGACAAAGAAGAAGTGGAAAAACCAAGAGACGAAAAATGTTTTGTGGCAAAAGCAACCGACGGAATATGTTTAGGAATTGACTTGGAGCCTGACGAATGGATCAAGGATAGAGGATGTTCGAGGCACATGACGGGTAACCGCAAGCTATTTTCTACATATAAGGCATACAATGGAGGTAACGTTATTTTCGGTAGTGACTTACGTGGAAAAATCATTGGCAAAGGTACGATTTCTCAAGACTCACTTACTATTGAAAATGTTGAGCATGTAGATAATTTAACATATAACTTGCTTAGTATAGGGCAAATATGCGATAATAAATGTAGAGTTACCTTCACCGAAAAGGATAGCGAAATAGTTAAGAATGGAAAGATTATAGGTAGAGGAATTAGGAAAGGAGGCATATATGTTATGAAACTAGGAAACAAACCTGAGAATAGGATATGCCTAAGGACCCTAGATGAAAACTCCACATTGTGGCATAGGAGATTAGGACATGAAAACATGCAACAAATACAATCTTTGGCCTCTAAAGAACTAGTTAGAAACTTGCCTAATCTAAAATATGACAAGCATTTTTGTGATGCATGTAAAATTGGAAAACAAGTTCATGCTAGTCACAAAGCTAAGAATATAGTATCCACTACTAGGTGCCTAGAATTATTACATATGGATCTTTTTGGTCCATCCGCTGTGCGGAGCTATGGAGGAAACAAATATACCTTAGTAATAGTAGATGACTATTAACGATACACGTGGACTAGGTTTTTAAGTGGCAAGACCCAAGCCTTTGAAAAATTTGAAATATTTAGTAAAATGATTCAAAATAAATTAGGATGCACAATAGTAGCCATTAGGACGGACCATGGTAGGGAATTTGACAACGAAGTACAATTCGAAAAATATTGTTATTTAAATGGAATATCTCACAATTTCTCCGCTCCTTGTACTCCTCAATCAAATGGCGTAGTAGAAAGAAAAAATAGGTCACTACAATAAATGAGTAGAACAATGTTAAATGAACAATCCATTCCACAAAAATTTTGGTGTCACGCTGTAGATACATCAACATATATTATTAATAGGGTATCAATTAGGAGAATTCTAGGAAAAACTCCTTATGAGTTACTAAGAGGTAGAAAACCAAACTTGAGCTACTTTAGGGTATTTGGAAGTAAATGTTATATTCTAAACACTAAGGATTAGCTCACTAAGTTTGATCCAAAATCATATGAAGCAACATTTTTAGGATACTCACAAAATAGTAAAGCATATATAATACTTAACAAACACTCTATGAAAGTAGAAGAATCACTAAATGTAACATTTGATGAAAAACACCACCACCTCCTAAAACATTACCTTTAGAAGAGGATGACTTAGTTGAAGATGAAGCTATTGAGGTTAGTAAAACAAAACCCATAGGAAATGATAATGAAGACATTGACTTAGGAAATAACGAAATTGTAAATGTTAAAGAATCTAGATCACATCCATTAGATAATATAATAGGACATCTTAACCAAAGAACCCTTAGGTCACAAGCCCAAGATAAAAATAACTTCTTTTGTTTCCTCTCAGCAATAGAACCTAAGAATATTAATGAGGCTTTAAAAGATGAAAGTTGGGTTATAGCTATGCAAGAAGAATTAAATCAATTTAAGGCAAATGATGTTTGGGAATTAGTCCCAAATCCAATGAATATGACCATCATAGGAACTAAATGGGTATATAGGAATAAGTTAGATGAAAGTGGAATAGTAACTAGGAATAAAGCTAGGTTAGTTGCCCAAGGTTATACTCAACAAGAAGGAATTGATTATGACGAAACTTATGCCCCCGTAGCTAGACTAGAATCTATTAGGATATTACTTGCCTATGCATGCGCCCTAGATTTTAAGTTATTCCAAATGGACATGAAAAGTGCATTCCTTAACGGTTTTATCAATGAGGAGGTTTATGTGGCACAACCTTCAGGATTCATTGACTTCGCAAAACCTGATTATGTTTATAAGTTAAAGAAAGCTTTGTATGGACTCAAACAAGCTCCCAAAGCTTGGTATGATCGATTAAAAGCTTTCCTTATTAAACATGATTATTCCATGGGAATGGTAGATACCACTCTTTTCACTAAAAGGAAAGACCCAAATCTCATCATTGTTCAAAATATATGTTGATGACATTATATTTGGATCAACTTGTCAAGACATGTGTGATGAATTTGCAAAAATCATGCATGATGAGTTTGAGATGAGTATGATGGGTGAACTAAACTTCTGCCTAGGATTATAAATAAAACAATTAGAAGATGGAATATTCTTTAACCAATCTAAGTACATTAAGGAAATGCTTAAGAAATTTGGCCTAGAAGACTCAAAACCCATGAAAACTCCCATGTCTACGGAAGTGAAACTCACAAAGGATGATGAAGGTGAGTCCGTAGATAACACCAAGTATAGAGGAATGATAGGTAGTTTACTATACTTGACGGCAAGTAGACCCGATATCATGTTTAGTGTCTGCCTTTGTGCCCGTTTTCAAGAGGATCCCAAAACCTGTCACCTAGAAGCGGTTAAGCGTATCTTCTGATACATTAAAGGCACTATACACTTAGGATTATGGTATCCTAAAGGATCCGGCATAGAAACCATCGTCTATGCGGATTCGGATCATGCGGGAGACTACGTAGATAGAAAAAGCACTAGCGGTATTTGCACGTTTATGGGATGTTGTCTAAAATCTTTGTTTTCGAAGAAGCAAACCGCTCTTGCTATTTCTACCACCGAAGCCGAATATGTAAGCGCCGGAAAGGCATGTCAACAAGCACTATGGATGAAACAAGCTCTCATAGACTATGGCATTAAGTTAGAAAATGTTCCCATTATGTGCGATAACAAAGGTGCGATAGATTTAAGTAAAAATCCGGTGCAACACTCTAGGACTAAACATATAGAAATACGCCACCACTTCCTTAGGGATAATGTACAAAAAGGAAACATATCTATAGAAAAAGTTGCATCGGAAGATAACATTGTGGATATATTCACTAAACCCCTTAAGCGTGAATTATTCAATCACTTACGTTTAGGATTAGGAATGATGGAACAAGTTGACAAAATTCTATTGCATTTAGACAAATTTTTTTTCTTGCATAAAATTTGCATAAAATTTACTTTTCTTCCACTTCGCTATTTCTGAGTCTAGGAATCTATTTCGCACAAAATTAAAGATTGGGAAACCTCATTTACTTTGCATATACTCTCTTGTAAAACCCAATCATAGTTTCTTGAAAACAATTCTCACATCTAGGAATTACATGAACATCATTTTCCTTGCATTGTTGACGAATGCAAAAAACCTTTTTCCGAAATCATGTATAAACTCTCACATAAATTGTCAAGGTATATAATCTAATATATATCATTGACATTCATGAATCGAGCAAAAATCAAATCAATGAGATTTTGGATTGTTTCTTAGGAAACTTATTTTTCTTTGCATTTAGGAGTCAAAACAATCACAACTCCACATTTGTTGCATATAGGCACACACTAGGACAAAATCACTCATAATGGTGTCATCTTGTTTCATCACTAGTTTTTGACTCAATAGTTACCTTTGCCTTTGATCTAAGATAGTTGCCATAGGAAGATTAAGTGCCCTTGCGTTTGTTTGTCTCCTCTAGCTTATTATTAATTGCTTGTTTGTTCTTTTACTTAAGTGTTTTTGCATGCATGCTATATCATGATTAGATTAGATGCTATATTGCCTCAAGGAATTGAACTTGCTTGAATCCAAATCCAAAAACACAACCTTTCTGCAAATTTTCTGCCAAAAACCCAATTCTGGCAATCTGGAAATCACCAGATGGGCGGCCCCCTTAATTATGTAAGGCGGCCCCCTTAATCATTAAGCGGACCGGCCATCTGATGGTCGGGTTTACAGAATCTTTTCTGCATTTTAGCCCATTTCAACCTTCATTTCCCAGTTTTCACCAACATATTTTGTCCTAATCTCCCAAACAAACATTATCCATCCATAAACACACAAATCTTACACTATAAATATCCCCAATCTTCAACACTCTCCATTCATCCCATCATGACTTCTCCAAACAAACCAAAAACCAAAAGCCTCAAGGCTAGCAAGGATGACGGAAAAACCCGTTTGGCGAAGAAAAAGCCCTCGAAACAAATCCATCATAACCAATTGTTAGGAATACAAATATTCCTATAAAAGTCTCGGTCACCTGATTATTGTAATAGCATTAAGATAGCTCGTAGTTAGTTTATGTATTAGTTAGTTAGAATTAGTTTAAGTAACACCGTGGAAGAAGGACGGGTCTTTACCCACTGTATGCCTGATCCACAGCCCGGGTGTGGGCATTTTGTAGGTAACTATAAATACCCCTCTCCACATGTGGAGAGGGATGGTGCTTCTCATTCAATCTAACATTTTTCTATTTTCTCTCAACTCTCTCTCTCTCTCTCTTTCTCTCTAGAAATCACTCAATTCTCTCCAACCCCTCTCTAAACCCTCATCTTCATCTTCTCTCTTTCTTTCTTCTTCCTTTAATTCTATCTAAACACAAAAACCATATAAGATATAATTATTTGATTTATTACAATTGGTATCAAGAGCCAAGGTTACATTCTTGGGAATGAGTGAGCTCGAATTTCTATTGATTATTTTGGTTTTTGTTTTGGGTCAAATTTTTGAAGCTTATTTTGGTGACTAGTATGCTTATTTCATAAGCATAGTGATTAGTTTTGGTCTATTCGTAAGTTTTTCCTTTTGTTATTCTTATTTGCGATTTGTTTGTTGGTTGCTACTTTCATTGTAGTGGTTACCTGAGTTTTTTTCTTTCCACTGATGTGACACCCCCAAAATTTACAACGCAGCGGAATACCAATTTGGGTGTCACTTCATAGATCATACACACAAGTTACATAAAATGACCTCAAAAGAAACGTTTAATAAAATGTCACATTCGATTTGATAAATCAGAGTACAAAGGTCCCAACAATTTTTTTATTCAAAACTTAAGTTACACGAGTTAAAACATGACACATATATATATATATATATATATATATATATATATATATATATATATATATATATATATATATATATATATTTTAAAGATAAAAAGTTATCGAATGTGTAGAAAACAAGTCTTTCAATATTTGATATCCACGCGACTCTAATTGCTCCCAATGCTCAGCTCGCAAAATAATACCTGAGAAAATACATGCTAAAAAGTCAACACAAAGGTTGAGTGAATCCATAGAGTTTAATAAGTAATCAGTTGAATACAAGCATTATTTATCGGGCGACAAGTATTGCAATTACATGTCGGTTTATTTGATTATAGTATTGAGTTCATGTAACCGAACCTTGACGATTTTTTTATAATGCCCCGGAAAAGGTAAAAATTTGCCATTTACCACAATTCTAACTATTATGTGTCCGTATCCCGAACAAGCCCGCCAAGCCTAATATGCATATCCATAATACTAGCGTTTACTACTCGAGTAATTGACGGTTCATGAGGGGACTTAATTGGCAAAAAGCATTCAATATCTATAATCATATGATCGGGTCCAGCATACCAAAAACTACTTGTATTCAGTTTGTAAAAATTAGCATGTATCCCCCTCGCGAGGTTTATAAAACATTTAAGTAAGTAAAGGCGAGGCTATGAACTCACCTTAAAGCAAGGAAAATAGCAATGAACAAGCAAGTGAAGGAATAGCCGCAAAAGCTCTACGATGAACCTAAATAATATACGTTGTCTTAGATTTATGAAAATAGATATCGATGTACTTTGGGTAATATAAAGATTATGATCTTACTTAAGCTTGGTACATCACAAGGTTTTAGTTAATTACTTACAAATTATCCAAAAATGTACCCTTGCATTTATATAAGTATGAAACTTACATTTACCCCAAGTTCAATCATGATGTAAAAGTTCAAATTAATTCTAAGGTTCAAGTTTAGTCCATGGGTCAAGTTTTTGGTCAAAAAGGTTAACTTTAGGCCTCAGGGTTCAAAATATATTAGAGGGGTTCAAAATGTTTTAAAGGTCCAACTTTATAAAGTGTAAAACACTATATACTCATTTTATACCTAGTGCTGTTAGCATTAAAATAACTTGTCTACGTTTAGGAAATCATCATTTGCAAACCGTAAGTCCACAAGTCTCGTTCCTTATATTCCCGGAAAGGTCTACTTCTGTATTAACGATATTTGTGGGTCCCACTTGGCCAAAAATTATATAACATTAGTAAAACAGTCCATTTACCCAAACAATCAATCTATTCAGCTTTCAAATTTTCAATGGTCTTACGAAAAGTGCGATATCTAGAGTTTTACAAACCCGATTTGTTCCCCGTTTTCGGCAATGTTTAAGTTAAGATGTCCTCTAAAACTTTTATTCTTTGAGTAACAGAGGGTTATTCACAAAAAAAATGACTTTTGCCCGTTTCAAATTTGTTACTCAGAACTGGACATGTTTTACGAAAATGTTTCTAGTTTAATCATCGTAATGAGTTATTTAATGAAATACCCGTCAAAACGACCACAAGACATAGACCTATAACCCCATATTTTTATTTTAGTCTCGATGTTTACTGATTAGTGCAGTTTATTCCATTTTTTCCCCTGATTCAGAATTACAGTTGCATGTTTAGTCCTCTAGGGTTTTTAGTGGTCTAGTTTCATGTACCAAGCCTAACCAAGCCCTGTAACTTATATATTATACCATTACATCAATAAATACCAAGATTTATAGGAGTGAAAAAGAAGAAAAATATAAATACAATGAAACTTTACAAAAGAGTTTCTTACAAAAATAAGATGGACAAGATGATGACAAAAATGGAAGGATTCTAGGCTATCAAATGACACCACCAAAGAGAACACTTGAACCCACCAAGGAGAGCTTCAAAGAACTATAAAAACCTTCAACCTACTGCCACAAAATATTTTTGTGAGCCAAAGAAAATATGTAGGAAGAAGAAAGAGTTATTGAAGAAAAATAGAGACCAAGATTTAGGTTACATACTTGTACCTTTTCTCTAATCCATGATCACCAATTTTTCTTTTCACCAATACTTTTTGAATACTTGAAATCACCACACTTGAATACTTCTTTAATATAGCTCTTGGATGAATGGAAATTGATCAAGAATAAACTATGGAACTTAGGTTATCATTTTCTTTATAAATTTTTGGTTAAAAATTAAAGTATAGTTGGGGTTTGGGTGGGTTGATATTCACGGAAACAAGAGAAACCAAAGAATAAATTTTGGTGGTTTTGAGATCCAAGTTAGAGTGGTATGGTTTTTGCATGTAAAGTTTAGTAGTAAATGGTTTTTAGTCATAAGTATAAATGGTTTTCAAAATGGTGGGAGACAAGTAAAGAGAAGTTATAACATGTGTCCTTGTGGACATGTGTTTGAACGTCACCTCTCTTGAGGTGGTGTTAGTGTGTATATTTTTTTTTTATATAAAATGTACCATTTAGTGTATAGTTTGATCCCGGTAATTGCAAACATGGAGTTTTTAAGACGCGAAACTTAAAACCAGGTAACATAAAAATATAAAACTTATAAAAATAATAAAACTTGACATCAAAACCTATTTTGATATTTTAGGTGATCCCTGAGCTTGTTGGGTGATTATTTGATGTTTAAATCAATTGAGACTGCGCAAAACGCAAAATGTGCAAAGTTTTATCAAAATGCAAAAGTAAAAAAAATGGGATACTTAAATTATGATAAAAAAAAAAATCCATAAAAATAGTTATATTGTATATTGTCAGGTGTTGGTTTGGGTTAAAAATTTAAAATGTAGATTTAAATCGCGTAATACGTAAAGGTGCAATGTTTATGTAAAATTGGAAAGATTAAATTAGGACTTTAAAAATAGGATTGTAAGGAACCAAAAATGCATAAAAATGTAGAGTGGGCATAGTATTGTGGCGGTTGAATTAATTGAACGTGTTATGACGAAAAGCGAATAACTTTCGATGAAGTTAATTATTAAAAAAATAGAATAGTTAAATACTATTAAGATTAATGACATGAAATTTTTGAAATGTCACAGCACGTACCCCTTAAGAGAGCGACGTCCCGGCGCTCAATTCTTCTTAATCATTTTTGGTCGTTTTAAAGATTTTTGGGATGGAAGGATGTATAAAAACCATGTTGAAACTCGGGTTTATGGTTGTGATTGTAGAATGTCTATTTTCAAATTTTTAGGAATCATTAGTTGAAACGGAGTTTAAATCAGTCATATCCTCAAGACGTGATTAAAATATGATGTATAAAAAAAAAGTGTAATTTGAAAGATAGGGCATGGTGTCATTATAAATATTGGTTATGATTTTTACAAAAGAGGGTGGTTAAAACCGACTCTTTAACTTAAGAAGGTCATTTTGATAATTTAAACACTTGTGAAATATTTTGTAAAATTTATAAAGATGTATATAAAAAAAAATTTATAGAAGCCCATGGAGGTGCTTATGCATTTCGTGCTCGGGATTTTTGACAAAGTAACAAGATAGCAAGGAAGATAGAATAAGTGATAGAAATCACCTAATGTGTAAGCAACGGTCTGAGGGAACGAATAGAATGTCATGAGGGTCCTTAGAGAAAAGGATAGAATAAAAGTATTGGCAATAAGAAAATAGGAGACAAGGAACTTATCAAGTCGTCAATTCGTGGAAGCGAATAATAGTATATTACTATTAGCTTATCAAGCTCGCGGAGGTTTATACAAAATCGGAAAAATCCACATAACAAATTACGAGTCGAGAGGAGTTCATAGCCCAATGAATGATTCGTACGCACGCTATGGTGGATACATAAGCCCACTCATTCATAACTCATCATTTACATAAAGAGGCGTCCCAATCCATGTAAGTAAAGATTTATGAATTTATGGTTCGGCGGTTTATAATTTCCTTATTCAAATGAATAAGCGTCCCAATTCATTTCAATAAGTTGATTATAAATCATCCTACTTAACTATGTCCGTCATAAACAAAATACCCAACAAGATCTAGTGTTTCAATAAATAGAAAGATGTCTACTTAACGACACGATTTATCAAAATCATAAGAAGAAGTAATGAGGATAATAATATGACATTAGTCAATTGCATTACCAAAGGTGAGTGCTAAGGGATGGCATGATCTGAGATGACAAGTTAAGGTCGTACTCCCATCAATTGGAAGATTTCAAAACAATGGATAATGAAAACAACATACGTGATTCAAAAGCATAAGAAGAATGTTCACACTCAGAGTTGAACAATAAAATAACTAGCGGAATTGACAAAGTACACTGAATGTCAATATCATCAAAAGGAAATAGAGTAAAGTAGCGAAAATGTTTCAGAGATCACTGCATCGTTCATAAGAGGTTAAAGTAAACGAACTTATAAATACATATCATAATACTATACATATGCGTAAGAATTTGAGAAGAGAGTAACACATATATGTACGGGTATCCTCTTACAATACTAGTATCGGCGTTCGAGGGAGAAAATAAGAAAACATGAAGTACGCGATAATCGGAGTAGTCAGCGTATATATAACCGACCGGTATAAAGTAAATTGTATGACATCATAAGATAGGAATGAGAGAGCGAAATCATGACTAGGGGATATATTCATTAGTCATATAATAGAAGTATGGATGTAAAATAGAGCATATAAGTTACCTGGGAGCAAGCGTGCGCGGATATCGAACAATGGTGAAAGACTAAAAAAAATTCGAAAATAAGTTATAGTTTAGGTTTTGAAAACGACCTAATTCGCTGTAACCAATGCTCTGATGCCATCCTGTGACACCCCCAAAATTTACAACGCAGCGGAATACCAATTTGGGTGTCACTTCATAGATCATACACACAAGTTACATAAAATGACCTCAAAAGAAACGTTTAATAAAATGTCACATTCGATTTGATAAATCAGAGTACAAAGGTCCCAACAATTTTTTTATTCAAAACTTAAGTTACACGAGTTAAAACATGACACATATATATATATATATATATATATATATATATATATATATATTTTAAAGATAAAAAGTTATCGAATGTGTAGAAAACAAGTCTTTCAATATTTGATATCCACGCGACTCTGATTGCTCCCAATGCTCAGCTAGCAAAATAATACCTGAGAAAATACATGCTAAAAAGTCAACACAAAGGTTGAGTGAATCCATAGAGTTTAATAAGTAATCAGTTGAATACAAGCATTATTTATCGGGCGACAAGTATTGCAATTACATGTCGGTTTATTTGATTATAGTATTGAGTTCATGTAACCGAACCTTGAAGATTTTTTTATAATGCCCCGGAAAAGGTAAAAATTTGCCATTTACCACAATTCTAACTATTATGTGTCCGTATCCCGAACAAGCCCGCCAAGCCTAATATGCATATCCATAATACTAGCGTTTACTACTCGAGTAATTAACGGTTCATGAGGGGACTTAATTGGCAAAAAGCATTCAATATCTATAATCATATGATCGGGTTCAGCATACCAAAAACTATTTGTATTCAGTTTGTAAAAATTAGCATGTATCCACCTCGCGAGGTTTATAAAACATTCAAGTAAGTAAAGGCGAGGCTATGAACTCACCTTAAAGCAAGGAAAATAGCAATGAACAAGCAAGTGAAGGAATAGCCGCAAAAGCTCTACGATGAACCTAAATAATATACGTTGTCTTAGATTTATGAAAATAGATATCGATGTACTTTGAATAATATACAGATTATGATCTTACTTAAGCTTGGTACTATACTCTTAGATACATCACAAGGTTTTAGTTAATTACTTACAAATTATCCAAAAATGTACCCTTGCATTTATATAAGTATGAAACTTACATTTACCCCAAGTTCAATCATGATGTAAAAGTTCAAATTAATTCTAAGGTTCAAGTTTAGTCCATGGGTCAAGTTTTTGGTCAAAAAGGTTCACTTTAGGCCTCAGGGTTCAAAATATATTAGGGGGGTTCAAAATGTTTTAAAGGTCCAACTTTATAAAGTGTAAAACACTTTATACTCATTTTATACCTAATGCTGTTAGCATTTAAATAACTTGTCTATGTTTAGGAAATCATCATTTGCAAACCGTAAGTCCACAAGTCTCGTTCCTTATATTACCGGAAAGGTCTACTTCTGTATTAACGAGATTTGTGGGTCCCACTTGGCCAAAAATTATATAACATTAGTAAAACAGTCCATTTACCCAAACAATCAATCTATTCAGCTTTCAAATTTTCAATGGTCTCACGAAAAGTGCGATATCTAGAGTTTTACTAACACGATTTGTTCCCCGTTTTCGGCAATGTTTAAGTTAAGATGTCCTCTAAAACTTTTATTCTTTGAGTAACAGAGGGTTATTCACAAAAAAAATGACTTTCGCCCGTTTCAAATCTGTTACTCAGAACTGGACATGTTTTACGAAAATGTTTCTAGTTTAATCATCGTAATGAGTTATTTAATGAAATACCCGTCAAAACAACCACAAGACATAGACCTATAACCCCATATTTTTATTTTAGTCTCAATGTTTACTGATTTGTGCAGTTTATTCCATTTTTGCCCCTGATTCAGAATTACAGTTGCATGTTTAGTCCTCTAGGGTTTTTAGTGGTCTAGTTTCATGTACCAAGCCTAACCAAGCCCTATAACTTATATATTATACCATTACATCAATAAATACCAAGATTTATAGGAGTGAAAAACAAGAAAAATATAAATACAATGAAACTTTACAAAAGAGTTTCTTACAAAAATAAGATGGACAAGATGATGACAAAAATGGAAGGATTCTAGGCTATCAAATGACACCACCAAAGAGAACACTTGAACCCACCAAGGAGAGCTTCAAAGAACTATAAAAACCTTCAACCTACTGCCACAAAATATTTTTGTGAGCCAAAGAAAATATGTAGGAAGAAGAAAGATTTATTGAAGAAAAATAGAGACCAAGATTTAGGTTACATACTTGTACCTTTTCTCTAATCCATGATCACCAATTTTTCTTTTCACCAATACTTTTTGAATACTTGAAATCACCACACTTGAATACTTCTTTAATATAGCTCTTGGATGAATGGAAATTGATCAAGAATAAACTATGGAACTTAGGTTATCATTTTCTTTATAAATTTTTGGTTAAAAATTAAAGTATAGTGGGGTTTGGGTGGGTTGATATTCACGGAAACAAGAGGAACCAAAGAAATAAATTTTGGTGGTTTTGAGATCCAAGTTAGAGTGGTATGGTTTTTGCATGTAAAGTTTGGTAGTAAATGGTTTTTAGTCATAAGTATAAATGGTTTTCAAAATGGTGGGAGACAAGTAAAGAGAAGTTATAACATGTGTCCTTGTGGACATGTGTTTGAACGTCACCTCTCTTGAGGTGGTGTTAGTGTGTATATTTTTTTTTTTTTATATAAAATGTACCATTTAGTGTATAGTTTGATCCCGGTAATTGCAAACATGGTGTTTTTAAGAGGCGAAACTTAAAACCGGGTAACATAAAAATATAAAACTTATAAAAATAATAAAACTTGACATCAAAACCTATTTTGATATTTTAGGTGATCCCTGAGCTTGTTGGGTGATTATTTGATGTTTAAATCAATTGAGACTGCGCAAAACGCAAAATGTGCAAAGTTTTATCAAAATGCAAAAGTAAAAAAAATGGGATACTTAAATTATGATAAAAAAAATGCATAAAAATAGTTATATTGTATATTGTCAGGTGTTGGTTTGGGTTAAAAATTTAAAATGTAGATTTAAATCGCGTAATACGTAAAGGTGCAAGGTTTATGTAAAATTGGAAAGATTAAATTAGGACTTTAAAAATAGGATTGTAAGGAACCAAAAATGCATAAAAATGTAGAGTGGGCATAGTATTGTGGCGGTTGAATTAATTGAACGTGTTTTGATGAAAAGCGGATAACTTTCGATGAAGTTAATTATTAAAAAAATAGAATAGTTAAATACTATTAAGATTAATGACATGAAAATTTTGAAATGTCACAACTGATTTGGCATTTTGTCTCAAAGAGGTAATAAAAACAAAACAAGGGATAGTGACTTTGGCAGTTTACATGTTGCGCTTATCTTTGCTGTCTAGCGATTGCCTTTTAGCAATTCATTATTTTTGCGATTACTTTTAGTTGGTCCTGCGTTTAGTTTACGGGAAAAAGACAAAAAGGGAGAAAGTCAATGTTTTGGACCCATTCTATTAGTGTGTATCTGCTACTGACTGCGGTTACCTCTTGGTATCTACTGATTGCGATTACCTCTTTGTAGCTCTAATTTGCGTTTATCTCCTGTGATTTGTTGGTTGCGCTTAACTTTTGGTTCATTTTGCGTTTAATTCTGGTCCTATTCTTGCGGTTAACTGATCCTTGCTATTAGCTCATATCTCAAGGACTAGCTATTAAGTTCAACTTTCAAAATAGAGTTTAACCTATATCACCTGGTTGCGACTATCTCAAATGGTTGCGGTTAACTTCTAACAAACAAACAATCCTTCATTGATCCTGAACTTAAAAATGTATTGAAAACCAAAAGACTCAAAACCTTCAATCACCTCATCCAAATCCACACAATAAACGAAAAGGAATAAAGTAATAAGCCTTACAAGATCTCAATCCCTTTTGTATGTGTTGTTAAGTAAACCTCAAGACCTTAAAAGATCTTTAATTCACAAACTGAGAAAACATCATTGATCGACTTTGAAGTCTACACATCAAGTTTTTTTATCCGAAAGTATTTAAGAAAAGGAATGAATATGTTTTGCGTAAAAAATTCGTTGGGTGTGTAGCTGTTTTACACAAGGACGATTTGTTGCTGCGTCTGATTTGAAATATTGTTGGGTGAGAGTATCAGATTGTGACGTTGCGTATCATAGGTGACTGCGTTTGTGTTTATGATTAGGGTTGCAAAATATTAGGACACAATTGGTTAAGTGATCTTATTAATAGCAGTATATTTAGGGTTGTAGTGTGCGGATGGTTTAACTCATTAGGCTGGACGAATTGTGCACAAGAACTGTTGTGTACTATTGGGCTTGTAACTGAACTAGACTTGGGCCTTAAGTTCTTGTCTGATTGGCTGGGATTGTTTGTGGATTACGTGGGTCAGTTGTGTATTATGGACGAATTACATTGGTGATATACGGGTGTCAAGTTTGGTTCATTTAAGGTGGTATCTTTGGATTCTTTGGAATAGATAAATTTCGTCCATAATATTTGTGATATTTTGATGAACTTTTGGGATATAATGGTTTGTCACGGTTTTGACTAAGCTTCGTTAATTGATATTGTAAATTAGTTTGGGTTGAGTTATTTTCGGGATTATTTGATATCTACGGGGTTTATTCGGATTTCAATCATACAATCATCACGTTCATCAAACAATCATCTCATCATTTTCCGATTCTACGGTTTCTCACTGTTTCACGGTTTTTTCTTGATTTTGTAAAATCCGCGAAAGAATCTGTTTCTCGGTTTAAATCAGAGAATTGTAAAATCCCGTGAACGATCACAATGTCAAACTCTTCCAACCTTGTACAACAAATAAAGGTGTTTGATTCTAATATGGCTAATATGGAATCTTTGTGGTCTAATTCGCAAGGGAGAGAGTTGCTTCAGCCACAACAAGTGCTTCACAATGCAAATGAAAGCTAGATAGAATGTTTTCGACAACTTCATTCACATCTCTCGGTACTTTTAGAGGGAACTGGATTCAAGATGGGATTCGAACGTGCATTTGTAACACTCTTTGGTCAAGATGTTCACACTTTCACATGCACAATGATTCTTAACTTAGATCAACTACAACAACAACTTGACCGAGGAGAATTTTCCAAAATGGGATCCATGGCTGCCCTTTGTGTGATCAACAAACAACTCCAAGTGTTCTTTGAATCAAAATTCACTCTGGAGTATGACCATTATAGTGAGATGACGAAAAAGTGCTTTGCTGATCACACGGGAATTGAGGTTGACACGTTCAGTGACACACTTGTCCAGCTTATGGATAAAGTGAAAAGATTCATTAACGAAAAGGCACAACATATACCTGCATATGATGTCAAGGTGAAGGTATGTAGGGTACAATCATGTGATGGTGTTGGTGACTCGGGTATAGCATCAGATGTTGGGTCAGGTGTCACGATATGCAAAGAATCAGAGACTGATAAACTTGACACACCCTGCGACTCAGTGACTAGAGATAATCCAGACATGGGCACTGAATTAAAACCAGTAAAAGAGCAAGTGTCATGTGCTGAGGTACCCCTAACTGAACATCATAATTTGCTTTCTGATGAACGACTGCATACTGATCAAGTTATGCCCAGTTATGAAACATATTTGTTGAAAAAGACTAATAGCAATACCATTTCTGATTTAACAAATATGAATCATAAAGGGGGAGAAAGTGATCAGGATGCTGAACGTGATGATGAGTCAAGTTCTTTGTTTACAGCTGAGGTTTTTAAATCAAATGATATGGTTGATAAAGAAACGTTTAATGAACTTTCAAAGAGATTCTTACAACTTGAAAAACATTGTATTTCACTTGAAATCGCAATGCAACAAAAGGAAGAAAGTTTTCAAACTAACCAACCATGTAAAGATCCGGAACTTCCTGATTTCCGCGAATCCTTTTTGATTAATGATTTGAAAGCTCAGCTAGAAACCAAGGACTTGACAATCAACAACCTGAAAAAACGTATTACTGAGTTATGTGATATGGGTAATGAAGCTAAAGCTAAACATGACTGCAATGTTATTAAATTGGAACATAATGTGGCTAAATTACGTGATGATAATGAGTCTTTGAAAATTCAATGCAAAGAACTGTGTGATTCAATCAAAGAAACAAATACTAAAACTGTTGAGCAAACAATGTCTTTGATTGCAAAAATTGATGAACTCAAAGCTCAAGTTCAGGAAAAGGGTTTCACAATAACAACATTAAAGAATGAGCTAAGAAAAGCAACAGGGAATAGTGTGAACACTAAGTTTGCAAAACCATCAATCTTGGGGAAACCAGTTTCTCAATCAAATAGAAACCATTCTGTTGTTAGGCAACCGACTGCGTTTAGATCTGAATGACCAAAATTTTCAAAAACACGGTTTGCCTCCCAAGTTGATGCGGAACAAGTTTTGTCAAAACCAGTCACTCCACATTATTTGCCTAAGATAATTGCTTCTTGTTCTGTTAATCCTCAACATGAAACTACTCCTACTCCCAGCTCCTCTAGGATTAGTTCGAGAACAGTGTCGAAACCGAGCATTAAGATTCAAAACTCTTATGATATTAATGACTTGTACAAGAACTATGATCTAGAAAAGGCTAGGAAAAGGGCATTACTTCATAAGGATGGCATATTAGGTTCACACCCTCGTATGATGCCTCCTTGTTTATTGAGGAACATTGCTAAGACTCAACCGGTGAACTCTAGGATTTGTAGTGTGTCATTTACCATGCATAAGAAGTAGAACAAACCTAAAACTTCTCCTAGGTGGATACAAACTGCCAAATCATTGGAGACTAGGAATAACGATAAGTATTCCAGTATGCATGATAAGCTTAACAAACCTAGACCTTGCCATAAGTGGATTCCAACTGGTAGAATTTTTAAGGATGTCGGACTTAAGTGGATACCTACCGGAAAGTTGCTCACTGATGGCAATACAATGGTTGAACATGAAACCCCTAAGGGTTTGAATACTGCTGTTACTAACCCATATTTATGCAATCAAGTCTGTAATGTTAGTGTAGGTAGTCCTTACTCAGTTGCAGGTACATCAATCATTCGCTACATGAGAAGACTCAAAGTCTGGAGGCCTAAAGCAAGCATATCTCCTTCTTCAGGAGGTCTGAAAAGTCAATGTTGATGTATACATGCCAATGACGTCTGTTCACATCAGTTCAGGCCTCGTTCTTCAAAGACTATGATGTTTGAACACATCAGTTCAAGCCTCGGTCTTCAACTTCATCATTATGGCGTCTGCTGACATCACTTCAGGCCCCGTTCATCAAAGAAAAGAAAAGTGTACGCTTGAGTGCGCTTTATCTTTTGAAGAAGTGAAATGTTCTTGCTTCTGACCATTCTCATCAACAAACCTCATATTTGTTCCACGATTGTTCAGTCATCATGTGGATTACCTTCATCAGATTGTATTCGTTATTATTCACTCGTTCAAAAATGGCATCTTCTAATGCAATTTTTGAGGGGGAGAAGTGTGGACAGTGGATCAACCTCTTATGCAATTTTTGAGGGGGAGAAGTGTGAATAAACTACATGTATTTTATTCACTTGCTCAATCAAAAATCGCATCCTCATATGCTATATTTGAGGGGGAGAAGTGTGGATAAAATACATGTTGATTGATGCGTGAAATGACTCTCCTTTCCTCCAACACCTGATGTTCCACTAAGTAAGGATGACTAAATGTGACTACGGAGTTGATTGGGTATCACGTATTTGAGATTGAAGTCGACTCTTACAAAGGTGTGATCTTAGTTTATCTTGAAGTCGGGGTTGGATGGATGAATGACTTTCAACGATAACTTGCTCGTGCTTAAGATCTTAGTTGAAGACTTGGTTTATCTAGTTACCAGCAGTCGAGGTGGATGGTTGAAGAGCTGGTTAACTATCACTTTAATGAGTTATGTTGTATTACTCAGTGTCACACGCCGATGTCGTTGTGGATAATCGCAAGAGGTGGTAATGTCTCATAATTTGGTTAGGTAGTGAGTACTTAGAGATTTGCTTGGAGCATAAATTCTCTACACCGTTCTTCCAACATTAGTGCAAGCTTAAGACACAAGTGCGGGAAACTCTACTTCAGTTTCAAGTTTGGTATATCGGGTTTTCTCCATACGTTGTCATTTACCATTAGCCAGTGGAAGTGAAAAGAGGTTTAATTAGGGGTTGATCTGTAGAGAATTGTTGAAGAGAATTGTTATCGACATCTACTCATGGGGTAGTGACTTGTAACACCCCCAATTCATGGTTGCAGCGGAATTCAAACTGGGTGTTACTCGACGGCACAATAGTCACAATAATAGAAAACGAACTCCAATTGAGTCGTTTTAAAAGATTTATCATTCAAATTATATAAATATCAGAGATTACAAAATGAGGTCCCAATTGGTTCCATGTTTACAAATCACATTAAGTGAGTTTTTGAATGATAATAAAATTTATAGCCCTCTTGAGTATCCGTGTCCTTCCGTGCCATCCTTGATCGTCATGAACCTGAAATACATGCTTGAGAGGTCAACACAAAGGTTGAGTGATATTCATAGAGTTTGTTAAATCGTTTGAACACAATATGTTGGTAGTGTGAGCTATAGACTCACACCAATGTTTGGAAACAAAATAGGTAGGCTACGTTATTATACGCCCGGAACATGTATTATACACTAAGCTTATGACACCATAACGTTAACGTGTACCAATATCGATCGGCAGATTTATCCCGGTAGGTACTTTGCTAACATACCTAAATCTCAAATATTAATGCATTTGTTTGCACTTAGTCAAAACAAATGGGATTCGTCAATCCCAATAGGCCTATTATTAATATTCGCGCTCACTATTGCTAGTGATTAAATGGTTCATAATCAAGGATATCGGTTTAGCAAGGCTGGTACTTAGTGATAATAAAACAATCAGGTAAGCATACAATTCAAAAACATTGTGCTCGGTTATAAATAGCATGTATTTCCCCCAAGGGTTTGTAAAACGATTAAGTAATAAGATAGCAAGTAATGAATGTAACGGTTGAATCGTGAAGGTTTCTACGAGCAACCTATAATAGAATGTTGCGTCTTAGGATCGGAGTAAAGAATATGAATAAGTGCCTATATATATATCTTGCATTTAGTCCATGATGTGGTATGATGTATATTGTATGTCTTTGAAAGAAAAGATTCATGAACATGTATGTTTTGTATATCGTTTACTACCGTTCAGGCTGACATATTTCAGAAGTCATGTTAGTAAGCGTTCGAGGAGCCAGGACACTTTAACTCGTAAATCCACAACTCATCTCGACGGCTTACATAATGAACTCCTCACATGAGGCTCCCTACTATTGTAGTAGTTGATAAAATATATAGATATCAGTTTTGATCCGAAAAGTTACATGTCCGATATTTGAGTAAACTTAGGAAAGTTTATTAGTACATGAAGATTGTTATTAGGGGTAGTTTCATAAGTCTTGAATGACCATTTTCTCTTGGTAATATCTCATGGTTTCCTTTTTAAGTGTAGTAGATCCAAATTGCTTGTTCAAGTTCTCGCTAAATCCTTGTTTCATGTTTTCGCCTAAATAAGCTTGTATGGTTGTTTCGTCATGGCCTAGCCATGACCTTTGGTCCTTGTTCCAAGGTCATGAGACACAACCTTGGCTCTAGCCATGGTGGTGGTCTTGATTATTGGTCATAAGACCTCTTGTTCCTTTTAAAGTATAACCATAATATAGTGACTTATATATATGTAAATAGCTGTTAAGAAATTTAGAAATATCTCACTCAGAAAGTGTTTTCAAGGCTCGAGCTTTTTTGTAACTGAAGGAAAACGTGATTCTGGACAACTTTCGTGTTTTAACTTTTTGATGAATCGGACCAGAAATGCCTCTTTTTGCGTGTTTAATGTTTCTGTAACAGAAAGTTTTGGCAGCTTTGCCGGAAATCTTTGGTAACTTCAAATCGTCATAACTTTTGACTCGTGTACTCGTTTTAGGTGGTTCAAATTGATACGGTTTCCTTGTTAGGTCCTCTAATACAATATGTAATGATTAAATATCATATTTTTACCATTTTGATCAGGTCTTACCAAGAAAGTCACTAGTTTACTTGTTTTAGTAACTTATCTTAACAATCAATTATAACAACATGTTTTACTCATTTTTATACATTATGGACATGCATACAAGACATAATATAGCAAGAATAGTATGTAAATAACATGAACATGATTATTTAACAAGAATCAAGTTAGGGTTTGGCTCACAACTTTTGGCTTTCAAAGATGAAAGGAAGTTAACATGTAAGGATAGGACCTTGATAGACTTGCTTCAACCCTTTTTCACCTCATGCAATCTTTCTACCCTTGTAATCTTGAAAGATGGATGATGAAGGTTGAGGTGAATTGAGTGGATTTAAACTCAAGAGAAATCACCAAAGTTCTAAAGATTTGAAGTAGTTTTGATGAATCAAAACTAAACTAGGGTTTATGTATGGATATTGCACTTGATTTCTTGGATGGAACTTGAAGTAAACTAGTAAAATGAAGTGTGTTGTGTGTGTGGGTCGTTCATATGGTCAAGGAGTGGGAGGAGAAGCATTTATATGCAAATGAGGAGGTTACATTGTTGACTAGTCAACACTTGGAGGCCAAGTTGAACACATGTTCACATCTCATGACACAAGGCATAAGAGCAAGCCACATGGGTGGTGAATCCCCCCTCCAAGGCTGTTCATGAGCTTGGAGAGCAAGGGTGTGGACTTTTCTTGGTATTATCCAAGATACTTGGTTAGTTTTGACTCCGGGAAATGCCAATCGTAAATGATTAAGCCTCAAAACGTAAAACCGGGTGTCGTAAAATTATGGAACTTGAAAGTATTGATAAACATGTCAATAAGTTCCATAATAAAATATAAAATGAGTGGTAGGTTCCATTTGGGTGTAAAACCCTGCTAAAAACTGGAAACACGGGTCTAAAACGCGTAATACGTAAAACGTACGAATATTGCGTAAAATTGAGAAAAGTAAAATGTTACTTTTCTAATGTGATAAAAATGATTTAAAATGACTTATAATGTCTAGACTGGGCTCAGTCTAGTGTCGGTTGGTATTAAATGTCTTTTAGACATCAAACCGTAAGCCTAAAAATCACGAAATGACTTATAACATCAAGGGATGATTTTTGGTCAATGGAGGAGGGAAAGAATATGTTGACTTTTTCTAAGAAGTTGAAAACTCAAATAGTCTTAGAAACGCGTTTTGTGGTCTAACGGTTAATCGCCCAAACGGTTAAGCGTGCTCATGTGAGATTAGTACAGGCTTGGGTGACCTGCTGGGAAGTCTTTGGTCATGTTTTTCTCAGTCACGATTAATTCTCAAATAAATCATGAGTGTGTCAAACATTTTTCTGATGTGGGGTCACCTGACGGGGTTGAATTTCGTTGTGCGTAGAATTTCTGATTGACGTTTTACCCTAAAACGTGTAATTCCGTGTAATTCCTTAATAACTTTCACGAAAATGATCTGACGAATGTCAAACATTTAATTTGCCATGGAAATGATTTATCACTCGAGAATATCAAATAAAAATCAACTTTCAGGAAAGTTTCGGAAAAAAAATGAATAGTAAAAGTGAATAGTGAAATTTTCCGGGAATGGTAATTAACCTGAAATTGCGAATTGTTACAGTCTCTACCCCTTACGGGGAACTTCGTCCCGAAGTTCTTTGTGTGTCATATGTTGGAGTGGTATCGATGAAAAGGTGTGGTTACTTATGAGGACTAGAGTCTGGAATTACCAGTGATGTAATTTGATTTGTCATTTCGGTGTATGGTGTAGGATGAGGCTTCCTTTTATGTAGGAAAGGTATGGTAATAGTCGAATATCAAAGGAAATTGATATAGTAGTCGGATATTAATAGGAATTAATATAGTAGTTGAATATCAAATAGAACTTGATATAGTTGTCAAGTATCAATAGCAATTGATATAGGAATCGAATAATGGATTAAGTGTTGAACATGTGGTTGGACCAAGTCCTGTTTTGAATTGTACGGCTTCCCATGCATATGGCTACATGGCTTCGCAATGAGTTTGGTACGACTGCGCATGCGTATGGTTACATGGCCCCGTAATGAGTTTGGTACGACTGCACATGCATATGGTTACATGGCCTCGCAATGAGTTTGTTTGTTATTGCACTATCATTATGAAAACCAAAATGTAAACCTCGTACTAATGGAAATTGGGATAGTCGTTGCAATCATAGCCTAGTAGGTAATCTGTTGTTGTATCTAGTGTTCATTGACTTCATACTTATGTTATTTCGGATATAAATAAGCCCACTTGTTTATAATTCTTTATTTACATAGAGAGGCATCCCAAACAATGTAACTAAAGGAATATAAACTTATGGTTCGATGATTTATAATTTCTTTATTTAAATGAAAAGGCATCCCAATCCATTCAAATAAGGACATTATAAATCATTCTACTCAAGAATTCCCGACACAACATTCATACTTAGCCGGTGAGTTACAAGGTAGGGTATTACGAGATGATACTGGTGTTCCAAAAGTACAAGATGAATATTCAATCTTGTAAAGCTGATGAGGGTACTTGTGGTGTAACTAAGGATGATTTGAGCTTTAAAAGTGCATCAAGATCTGTTAATGAGCTTGTGTTTGTAACGGTTGTGACGATAATGTTGTGATATGTTGATGAACAAAAGTGTGTAATGTATGCTTAACATTAATACTGTTAGGTATAGATGTTGAGTTTGCTTTAAAAATCTTAAGAGATTTTAAAAGTTTATGATGGAATGGTATCCTAAACAGGATGGTACTTCTACAGGATGAAGAGAATAATTGATAACTATCCCAGGATAGTAGTTCGGATTATCTCATAAATGAAAAATTTCAAGAATGAAATTAGGTAACACAAATAAGGTGTTAAGATTTCGCTGAGTGGTAAGACATTATCGTGTCTCTAGATTGTTTTAATGTATTCTGGTGGTTTATCGAGTTCATGTAGGAAATCAACCTAAACATAACCCTAGTACAACTATTCTCAGTATTTGAAAATTTTAAGTCGAATATAGTTAGTCAGACTATATTCCACTGTCCCTAGGTTAAATATACGTGACTAGTCTATATTTAGCCAAGGTTCGATAAAATTTTCAAATACCTAAACTAGGTATACTTTTGATATGTCCGTTGCTTTCGGGAAACTGTCCACTAAACAAAGGCGATGTCAAACCCTTAAGTTGCAAGTCCCGTCCATACAAGACTTGTAACGTATGTTTTCATATTCCATTGCATAGAAGGTAGTAAGGGTAGATACGTATGGAAAGGAAGTTTTAAGTAGTTCTAAAATAGAACATACTTGGCCAGGATCACGAACTTTTAATAATGAAGGTTTCATAAGAAAACTTTGATGAATGTAGAGAAAGTTCAGCTTTTGTCGATGATGGATTAGTTTGTCCTTTAGAAATCTCATATTTCTTATTTAGAAATCGATAGGTTGTGACGGGTTTTTGATATCATATGAAATGATATTGATGATGTGATGGAATAATTCTAGAGACCATTGCGCAAAACACAATGTCTCGGAAGTAGGTTAGACCATTGTGCAATTCACAATGTCTGGGAAGTAGGTTAGACCATTGTGTGACTCAAAACATTTGAGAAATGGTTAAGACCATTGTATAATACAATGTCTTGGAAAGTAGGAAAGACCATTGCAATCAGTTACAATGTCTTGGACAAAAAAAATGTTGGAATAGGAACATGATTGGGAGAATGTGATTGTGTCGAAATGCCCTAGAATAGGCATACACAGATATGTTTAGTCCATTGTTTAGATAAATGATTGAAAATAAACCGAGTTTATATATCAATATACTAATGCTTACGCGGAAATGCTCAAAATGGGTATATATGAATATACTAATATGTTTGTGAAGCATAACATGCTTACTAAGTCCATAATCGTCAGGAGGATGGAAGACACGGAGAGCGGAAGGCTATAAAATGTTTTTGTTTGTGATTGTAGTTATAGTTTAGGTCTCACTTAGACCCGTTTCTCTATAACCATGGCTCTGGTACCAATCTGTAACACCCCCAATTCATGGTTGCAGCGGAATTCAAACTGGGTGTTACTCGACGGCACAATAGTCACAATAATAGAAAACGAACTCCAATTGAGTCGTTTTAAAAGATTTATCATTCAAATTATATAAATATCAGAGATTACAAAATGAGGTCCCAATTGGTTCCATGTTTACAAATCACATTAAGTGAGTTTTTGAATGATAATAAAATTTATAGCCCTCTTGAGTATCCGTGTCCTTCCGTGCCATCCTTGATCGTCATGAACCTGAAATACATGCTTGAGAGGTCAACACAAAGGTTGAGTGATATTCATAGAGTTTGTTAAATCGTTTGAACACAATATGTTGGTAGTGTGAGCTATAGACTCACACCAATGTTTGGAAACAAAATAGGTAGGCTACGTTATTATACGCCCGGAACATGTATTATACACTAAGCTTATGACACCATAACGTTAACGTGTACCAATATCGATCGGCAGATTTATCCCGGTAGGTACTTTGCTAACATACCTAAATCTCAAATATTAATGCATTTGTTTGCACTTAGTCAAAACAAATGGGATTCGTCAATCCCAATAGGCCTATTATTAATATTCGCGCTCACTATTGCTAGTGATTAAATGGTTCATAATCAAGGATATCGGTTTAGCAAGGCTGGTACTTAGTGATAATAAAACAATCAGGTAAGCATACAATTCAAAAACATTGTGCTCGGTTATAAATAGCATGTATTTCCCCCAAGGGTTTGTAAAACGATTAAGTAATCGAAAGTGGGGCTATGAACTCACCTTAAGTAAGATAGCAAGTAATGAATGTAACGGTTGAATCGTGAAGGTTTCTACGAGCAACCTATAATAGAATGTTGCGTCTTAGGATCGGAGTAAAGAATATGAATAAGTGCCTATATATATATATCTTGCATTTAGTCCATGATGTGGTATGATGTATATTGTATGTCTTTGAAAGAAAAGATTCATGAACATGTATGTTTTGTATATCGTTTACTACCGTTCGGGCTGACATATTTCAGAAGTCATGTTAGTAAGCGTTCGAGGAGCCAGGACACTTTAACTCGTAAATCCACAACTCATCTCGACGGCTTACATAATGAACTCCTCACATGAGGCTCCCTACTATTGTAGTAGTTGATAAAATATATAGATATCAGTTTTGATCCGAAAAGTTACATGTCCGATATTTGAGTAAACTTAGGAAAGTTTATTAGTACATGAAGATTGTTATTAGGGGTAGTTTCATAAGTCTTGAATGACCATTTTCTCTTGGTAATATCTCATGGTTTCCTTTTTAAGTGTAGTAGATCCAAATTGCTTGTTCAAGTTCTCGCTAAATCCTTGTTTCATGTTTTCGCCTAAATAAGCTTGTATGGTTGTTTCGTCATGGCCTAGCCATGACCTTTGGTCCTTGTTCCAAGGTCATGAGACACAACCTTGGCTCTAGCCATGGTGGTGGTCTTGATTATTGGTCATAAGACCTCTTGTTCCTTTTAAAGTATAACCATAATATAGTGACTTATATATATGTAAATAGCTGTTAAGAAATTTAGAAATATCTCACTCAGAAAGTGTTTTCAAGGCTCGAGCTTTTTTGTAACTGAAGGAAAACGTGATTCTGGACAACTTTCGTGTTTTAACTTTTTGATGAATCGGACCAGAAATGCCTCTTTTTGCGTGTTTAATGTTTCTGTAACAGAAAGTTTTGGCAGCTTTGCCGGAAATCTTTGGTAACTTCAAATCGTCATAACTTTTGACTCGTGTACTCGTTTTAGGTGGTTCAAATTGATACGGTTTCCTTGTTAGGTCCTCTAATACAATATGTAATGATTAAATATCATATTTTTACCATTTTGATCAGGTCTTACCAAGAAAGTCACTAGTTTACTTGTTTTAGTAACTTATCTTAACAATCAATTATAACAACATGTTTTACTCATTTTTATACATCATGGACATGCATACAAGACATAATATAGCAAGAATAGTATGTAAATAACATGAACATGATTATTTAACAAGAATCAAGTTAGGGTTTGGCTCACAACTTTTGGCTTTCAAAGATGAAAGGAAGTTAACATGTAAGGATAGGACTTTGATAGACTTGCTTCAACCCTTTTTCACCTCATGCAATCTTTCTACCCTTGTAATCTTGAAAGATGGATGATGAAGGTTGAGGTGAATTGAGTGGATTTAAACTCAAGAGAAATCACCAAAGTTCTAAAGATTTGAAGTAGTTTTGATGAATCAAAACTAAACTAGGGTTTATGTATGGATATTGCACTTGATTTCTTGGATGGAACTTGAAGTAAACTAGTAAAATGAAGTGTGTTGTGTGTGTGGGTCGTTCATATGGTCAAGGAGTGGGAGGAGAAGCATTTATATGCAAATGAGGAGGTTACATTGTTGACTAGTCAACACTTGGAGGCCAAGTTGAACACATGTTCACATCTCATGACACAAGGCATAAGAGCAAGCCACATGGGTGGTGAATCCCCCCTCCAAGGCTGTTCATGAGCTTGGAGAGCAAGGGTGTGGACTTTTCTTGGTATTATCCAAGATACTTGGTTAGTTTTGACTCCGGGAAATGCCAATCGTAAATGATTAAGCCTCAAAACGTAAAACCGGGTGTCGTAAAATTATGGAACTTGAAAGTATTGATAAACATGTCAATAAGTTCCATAATAAAATATAAAATGAGTGGTAGGTTCCATTTGGGTGTAAAACCCTGCTAAAAACTGGAAACACGGGTCTAAAACGCGTAATACGTAAAACGTACGAATATTGCGTAAAATTGAGAAAAGTAAAATGTTACTTTTCTAATGTGATAAAAATGATTTAAAATGACTTATAATGTCTAGACTGGGCTCAGTCTAGTGTCGGTTGGTATTAAATGTCTTTTAGACATCAAACCGTAAGCCTAAAAATCACGAAATGACTTATAACATCAAGGGATGATTTTTGGTCAATGGAGGAGGGAAAGAATATGTTGACTTTTTCTAAGAAGTTGAAAACTCAAATAGTCTTAGAAACGCGTTTTGTGGTCTAACGGTTAATCGCCCAAACGGTTAAGCGTGCTCATGTGAGATTAGTACAGGCTTGGGTGACCTGCTGGGAAGTCTTTGGTCATGTTTTTCTCAGTCACGATTAATTCTCAAATAAATCATGAGTGTGTCAAACATTTTTCTGATGTGGGGTCACCTGACGGGGTTGAATTTCGTTGTGCGTAGAATTTCTGATTGACGTTTTACCCTAAAACGTGTAATTCCGTGTAATTCCTTAATAACTTTCACGAAAATGATCTGACGAATGTCAAACATTTAATTTGCCATGGAAATGATTTATCACTCGAGAATATCAAATAAAAATCAACTTTCAGGAAAGTTTCGGAAAAAAAATGAATAGTAAAAGTGAATAGTGAAATTTTCCGGGAATGGTAATTAACCTGAAATTGCGAATTGTTACATGACTTGTATGTTGCTTCCAGTTGATATGTTTATGTACACATAGTTATGATGATTCAGAGTGATCGTCATCATCATGGAGGGAGAAGAATGTGTACATCGGGGCTTTTATCGAAGAACTGGAAGCATTCTATGTGAGTTGAAAATGTCGAAATAACGTTCCCCAAACAAACCCGTGAAGAAGCTACAGATTATCAGTCTATGATCCACTTTAAGTTGCGGATGACATGTTAAGAGACTTAAGACATCTTGGGCAGAATTGAAAGATATTTCTTCAACTAGCATCAAGATTATATCAAATGGGTCGTCAGTTTGGGAGGGAGCAAGTACACTTATGGGCTTACTAATTGGGAGGGAGGATTAACCCAATTAGTGAGCATTTCTATAGCAGTTGATTCTCACTAGATATATTTTAGCTTATTTGGTTCTTCTCAATATTTCAAGTAGATGTGCTTAAAAGTTGTTGCTGATTCTGATGTATCAAAACCAGCAAGGGGGAAGGAGACATGCATCCGAATGCATAACGAGTACACTTGATGAACATAATACTTCTTCTTAATTGAAGTTATGCCGGGAAGACATATGTCATAACCGCAGAGAATATCAGTGTATTAACTTGTGGCGTTTGGTGTATCATTCCAACTATGTGGGGGAAGTGTTCTCTTGACACTTGTGGTATGTATTACTTCAGCTTTCAGTAGGAAGAAATATGAGAAGAACAATTGGAGAGTGAGATGAATTGCTTATCGACATCTTCATATGAGTTGATACGATTTATGGTAAAGTACTTCTAGTTAATGCTTCATGTACACAATGTTATGCTGATTCCGATGAGATCGCAACCATCAGAAGAGAAATTTGTGTACATCAAGGACGCGCAACAGGTTCACATGATCGGGCCTAATCATATATTCCGGAGGTGATATCTGCAGAGATGATAAGTGCTTCAACCTGTTACTTTGGTGTCATCATTTCTTCTTGTGTTGGATACATGCGTACAATATGGATTGAGTTGGTATGTGTAAGATAACTGGAAAGCATTTGATGAAATGAAGATGTTGATATCTCAACTCCCCTGAATAGACAACTGCTCCAAACCGCAAAAGTAATGTGAACATCGGGGACATACAACAGGGTCATGTGATCGGGCTTCATCATACATTCCAGGATTGATTACCGCAGAGATGATCCGTGGTTCACCTTGTTACTTCGGTGTTATTGTTTTTCTTCGGGGTTCTCGAGCTTCATTCAATGAGACTTTTTGCATCACTTCAACTGTCTGGGGGAAGTGGTCTCATGAAGATGATTGTCGGTTTGGGGGGAAGCTACCAAAGTATCACACTGAAAAGGCGCAAGTTCAGACGATTATTATTCACGAGCCTCGAATGCTTTGGTAGTAAATGTTTAAGAGATGTCGACTACACATTTCTACAACAAGCCGAACGAAATTCTCATTTTGGTATTCATGTCAACATCTTCTTAAACTTAATAGTATCCTTTGTATATACATTATACCTAAATGTATATAGATATATAAAACCTACAAAAACCCATAAAAATCAGAAAATTAGAAAAGACCAAAAATAGTTTTTTTTAGGCATGTCTTCTGGCATCGATAACATTTATGGTCCTAGAAATGTCATTCAATAATGACACGGGTCTTTAAATGAAGTTCGAACAGAAGTTCAAAAGGTTTTTCAAAACATTCCTATATAGCTTGCAGTCATTTCAGGTTGTAACCCGCGCTTAAACTTATGGCTTGTAGTCATTTCAGGCTACAACTCGGATTTCAAAATTATGGCTTGTAGTCATTTCAGGCTACAACCCGGACTTCAAAATTATGATTTGCTATTACTTCAGATAGCAACCCGTTTTTCAAAATGGGGAAAACACGTCGCCAAAAAGACGGTTGTTCCTTTTACCGGGTGAAGTTCACCTGGGCATGGATTACTTTATATCCATGTTTCCTCGATCTAATGTACGTTTCAGTGCATTATTTCTTGATAAAGAAGAGAAGTCTTCTTTTTATCGCCAAATACTTTCCCTTCTATGATTTTTCCGGAAAATATTTGTGCAAAACTTGGTGGTACCATGAGATTTTGATTAAAAATCAAAATGAACTCAATGTTTGATAAAATTTCTCTCTCAATCAATGACTTTCATATTTTATGAAAATATTTCAGTTTTAACATCCGTCATTGATTGAGGGGGAGAATGATTTCTCAAAATTTTATGTATCATCAAAACTCTCCACTTTGTACAAAAGCAACAAAACGATTGGTGATGGTTATGTGTGAGAATGTGTACATTTTAAAAGCGTTTTCGTTAAAACTTTGAATCTTTTGTAAACTATTCAAATCTGACACATAACAACCTCTCTCACAGTTTGAGGGGGAGCAAGAAAAAGTTCCTTTTATCATAAAACATTAAAAATTAACCGCATTTCTCTCCCAAAAGTTTTCTAAATTATTTAAATAAATTGAGATAAAAAATCTCGAAAGATTTGATATTTTTGATCGGGGGAGAGAATGTGATTTAAATATGCAATCTGATAATCAAATGGTCTTTAAGACTCAATAAAAGGCTCCCGCATATGTGCTAAACACTTTCGAATATCGATGCACATATTGAGGGGGAGCAAACGGCGTTTGTGGAAGTTATACCAAAGACCGACCATTTACCTTTATGCATGGAGTTATAAGGTTGGTTAAGGTTAGGTATGAATTCCCATGATCCACCAGAACCGGAAGGATCTTCCCAGGGACAATCCATAGATAGATTAGAAGTCCTTAGGAATGATTATGAAAAAAGGAGTAAAGTGAGAAAGGGAAGAGTGCGGACTGAGATAGAGCTAGGACTGGAACAAACCCAACAAGGTTCTAGTGGTGAAGTCTCGGTAAGCATTGAAGGGGTTGAAGAATTAAAAAGAAATAAAAGTAGAAAGGGTTAAAACAAATAGCCCTCCAAATATTCAACCTTAGGGCAGAAACCGGGTTCAATTCATAATCTACTAGTGGTTACTAAAGTAACACTAGTATTGAAGACAAGACGTCATGGACCCAGTGACGCACTGCACCAAACTTCCCAACCACTCAAGTTCTCTTAAAAGAACTTGTTTCATTCTCACGGGGAACCCTGTGTAATGTATCGACCGCTCATTGCGAGCTATGTTGATACCTAAAACAGGAGACGCCTCCCAAGTCTCCAGGAGCGGATCAAAACGCACTATTGAGTCTAGAGCCATGAGATCATCCATAAATCTCGTTAGGACACAATTCTAGATATGCTTATTGTTTCACACAATGTGGAAAATAAGATAAAATATTTAGAGTCCTACGCATTATCCTTGTGGTATTGCCAGAACATCCGAGTGATATGAAAATATTCACAATGAAGATGGAAATCCTTCTAGAGCGAACATCACTCAAGCTCCTGGTAGGTGACATGTGAGATCCATCTTGGATCAATGATCAAGTGACAACTGGAAAGCAACGATGGTGCGATTCAAAATTGAATCAAACTTGTTCCAGGATATGGATTGACGGATACTTTTACTAAAACCTCTCAATGTGCCCACCTACTAATCTTTCGAGCACATTGATTGTGTAATATCTTTCAAACAAAAGTATTTTGGATGGAAATGTGATTCAAAGTATAAAACTCTCGTCGTGTCTCAAAAATGCTTATCATAGGACACACGAGTGATTTCTATAAATCTATTTCTCATCAATCTGTGAATATTCATTCACCGATTCACTCTATCGTGCTGTCTGCTTTGAGACGTTACGGTATGAGAACATGCTAAGTATGAAGATTCCAAAGTGGATTCTTTGGAAAATTCATTACTACAAGCTGGAAATTCCTGTCAAGGAGAGTCTTCTTTAAAAGAGACTCTACCGGATCACAGGTCGGTTTTCACAAAACCGGAGGGTAGTCTGTCCTCGCAGAACGAATGACAAAGCCATGTTCGTTCTCTATCTTTATTGCTAACTGTTTTATTTCAGGGACACATATAAAGATAGCGTTGATGGCTCCAGTTTCCAACTGAATCGGGTCAATCCATACCTCATGCTCACACATCCTCCACACTATCAATGAAGATGAGAGACTTGTTACAACAAATGTTGAGAGACTACCAACAACGTTTCCGTAAGTCTGATGAAAAAGTCTCATGATCCACAACTCTAATGTAAAGTCTCTTGATCCAGAAGGGTGTGAGCATGATGGTCCTAAAGTCACTACATCACATGAAGGCGATACTACTGAGGATGAGCTTGGAGATTTACCATGGCTGATGATCTCAAAGAAGCTCAAAGATCACACAACTCAAAGGAATCCAAATCACAAGTTCGTCTGCTTGAAGTACAAAGTGTGCAAAAAGTGAAGAATCAGATCCTACGAGCTACAGAGACGTAAGAATGCTTAAAGACCAAAGAGCTTAATTTCAAAGGTGACCTCGCTTAGGGGGAGATTGTTAGAAATACAAATATTCCTGTAAAAGTCTCGGTCACCTGATTATTGTAATAGCATTAAGATAGCTCGTAGTTAGTTTATGTATAAGTTAGTTAGAATTAGTTTAAGTAACACCGTGGAAGAAGGACGGGTCTTTACCCACTGTATGCCTGATCCACAGCCCGGGTGTGGGCGTTTTGTAGGTAACTATAAATACGCCTCTCCACATGTGGAGAGGGTTGGTGCTTCTCATTCAATCTAACATTTTTCTATTTTCTCTCAACTCTCTCTCTCTCTCTCTAGAAATCACCCAATTCTCTCCAACCCCTCTCTAAACCCTCATCTTCATCTTCTCTCTTTCTTTCTTCTTCCTTTAATTCTATCTAAACACAAAAACCATATAAGATATAATTATTTGATTTATTACACCAATGAAGTTGGAAATCACTCAACACCTCCAACGACTTACTTCCTAAACTTTACACCAAACCCACTCTATATCCCTCTCCATCTAACAACTAAGCTCTATGCTTATGTTCCCCTCAAGCAAATAAAACACTCAACCATGGGTTGCAAGCAAGTCCAAGTGCTCTCTTCGGCAATATAGGACTATGCTGTTTCTTTTGTTTTATTGTAATCAATATGCTTCAAGCATATTAAATGCTGTAATGATCATCATTTCTATGATTTTCTCATATATGCTTGAATGAATCTATTTTTATTTGAATAATTGTTTCTTTGCATATATATGCCTTGTTCTCCTCACATTTGCTTTGTAGCCAAGTTTTCCATAGCTTGTTTCCTTGTTGCTCTCAAATGAGGGGGAGCATATATCAAGGGGGAGCTTTCTACCAGCTTAACTTTTACTATGAAGCTTACTCGGTTTAACCTTTTTGATATTACAAAAAGGGGGAGAAGAGAATAATTAAACTCTAAAATACTTGTCTAAAAATAAATTTTAGACCAAATGAGTTTATGGTTTTGTAATAATCAAAAAGGGGGAGATTGTTGACATAAATAATGCCTAAAAACATTATTAACATATTATCAATATCTCCATGTTTTGATAATTACAAAACATAAACCCATTGAACTAAAATTTATGACATAAACAAGTATTTAGTGATTAATATTCTCTTTACATCCAAATCACTTAAGGTATGAATAAACAAAGTGTTTATTGCAATCTATGATCAAAGGAAAAAAATTTTAAAACACTAGAACTTTAATAAAATGTCATAAACACTTAATATCTTTTATAAAACATTTTTGGAATTAAAAGAATATGTTTAAATTACTTTAAATATATGATTTCAAATTTCCAACCAAAAATGGAAAAGTTTATCCAGAAAAACCATCCCCACAAAAGGACAAGGAATTCCAACATTCTGAAGGGGCGGCCCCCTTAATTCATAAGGCGGCACCCTTAATTATAAAGGGGACCGACCCCTAATTAAGGGGACCGGCCACACTCCAAAACAATATTTTTGCTCCCTATAAATACTAGTTCATTTCACAGATTTTTCTCACCTTTTGCACTCCTAAACTTTCTGTTCTAGATCTCCATTTCTATTCTCTTAATCCTTTGATCATACATTCATAAATCTTTGTTTCAAAGTGATCCAAACATCATCCTATCAAGTGCAAGAGAAGAATACTTCTATCCCTCAAGACAAGAAGTATTACAACTTGTTGTGATCTCCACATCCAAGTTGTTAGAGGATCATAAATTGTATGTATCTCTTTGTGTAATTAGTTGTGAATATTTGATAGAAGATAGTTTAGCTAGGTATATAGATAGTGTGATTGGTTAGTAGTTTGTTGTGAAGGAGAAGAGTTAGGAAGAAGATTGGTGTGAAGTAGATAGGTGTGAAGTAGTAAGTTGTGAAGTAGATTGGTGTGAAGAGGTTGTGTAGAAGTTGTGACGAAGTTGTGATGTGTACATTGGTGTGTAAGGTTTTCTCCGCCATAAGGGAGCTTGTTGACATAGTGAAGAAAACTCTCGAGTTAGGTGCTCGGGGAGTGGAGTAGGGCAAGGAAGGTTTCCTTGTAGCCGAAACACTATAAATCTCTTGTCTCGCGGTTCGATCTTTCCATCTGTCATTTATTTCTTTACTTACATTATTATTGCTATATCATACATATTTATTGTTGTTTATATTGTGCAAGACTTGAGATTACATACTATCGAATCTAAATTTTTGAAAATAAAGAAAACACTCTAACAATCTTTTACAATAAATTAAAAAGATGTAAAACTATTCAACCCCCCTTCTAGTTTTCCACAACATTTACACTATGACAACTTAATGCATATTGTTACTTTTTAACTATGATATTAACACTAATATTAAAATTATAAAATAATTTAATGGTAAATTTTGAATTTCTTAAACTGTGATATTAAAAATAATAAAATAAAAGGTAATTGTGATATTAAATTGTGAAATTAACATTAAAAATATGACAAATACAAGATTATCGTATTAATATTATCACTGTGATCACTTAATGTATATTGTTAATTTAACTGTGATATTAACACTAATATCACATTTTACGAATTTTAACAAATTATTAACATTTTACGAAATTTGACAAACTTATTCTAATACTAATAATAATAAAATGTGAAAATCTTATTCTGATACTAACAAATTTAATAAAGTTATTCTGATAGTAATAAATTATTAACATTTTACTAAATTTGACAAAAATTAATTTAATGCTAAATTTGACAAACTTATTCTCATAATAACAAATTATTAACATTTTACCAAATCATTTTTTTTCAGATGTATTAACACTTATATATAACTTTTTATCTTTAACTAAAGTCATTTTTTTTTTCTCATAATAAAAATTATGATAATATTGCGACATTCTAAATTATAAAAAAAACAAATCTAACTTCTTATGAAAAGTAAAATAAGAATAAATTCCATTGTAAGGTTCTTGTCAAATGGACACGTGACTATACATAGAGAGATAGACAGGTGACTATTACTTAATAGTAGTTTAGTTAAGATTATTAAAATGAATAAGTAAAACGTATAGAAAGAGGTACTGCGAAGTTACTGCAGTATTAAAGAAAATTACTTTGAAATCGGTTTAAATTTTATCTAATTGTTTCTCAAAAATTAAAGTAAAAAAAATGGTTTGAAATAAAAAAGGTTACTTTGATATTAAAATATCAAGATAAAAGTTAATTGTGATATTAACATTAACAATATGCTAAATAACAAATTTTTCATATTAACATTATTACTTAAACTGTGGATATCCTAGATATTAACATTTACAATATGTAAATTATGTATGTTTATGTGTTTCTAATATAATTTTTATTTAAGTTATAAGATATTAATATAGTGTTAATATTACTATAAAAAAATAAGATTCATTGTTTTTGTTATTCTGCATTTTCAAATTGTTATTCTGCATTTTTAAATTTTATTATGATATTTATATATTATATGTTAGGTATTCTGATATAAGTATTATGATATTAAAATCAAATTCATTGTTTTTCTTATTCTACATTTTCAAATTTTATTCTGATATTAATATCATATTAAGATTATATAAGATTTTGTTACTCTTAATATCATAGTAAGAATACCTATCCTTATATATCAATTAGTATCAGACAAGGTATCATAATCAGAATAATACCAGAATAGGTATCATTAAATTTATAATAATAAATGTACTATCAGAATACATATGATATTAATTTTATTAATTTTAGAATATTTTATATTGAAGAATAGCTATTATATTAAGACAATTAATTTTATATTAACATTTTAATTTAAGAGTAAGTTTTTGATATTAACAATATCATAGTAACAATATCATAGAAATATCATATTAACAAATATAGTCTTAATATAACTATAAAAAAAATAAGATTCGTTGTTTTTGTTAGTCTGCATTTTCAAATTGTTATTCTGCATTTTTAAATTTTATTCTGATATTTATATATTATATGTTAGGTATTCTGATATAAGTATTATGATATTAAAATCAAATTCATTGTTTTTGTTATTCTGCATTTTCAAATTTTATTCTGATATTAATATCATATTAAGATTATATAAGATTTTGTTACTCTTAATATCATAGTAAGAATACCTATCCTTATATATCAATTAGTATCAGACAAGGTATCAAAATCATAATAATATCAGAATAGGTATCGTTAAATTCATAATAATAACTGTACTATCATAATACATATGATATTAATCTTTATTAATTTTAGAATATGTTATATTGAAGAATAACTATTATATTAAGACAATTAATTTTATAATAACATTTTAATTTCAGAGTAAGCTTTTGATATTAACAATATCTTAGTAATAATATCATAGAAATATCATATTAACAAAATATCATAGTAACAATATCATAGTAACAAGATCAAATTCATATATTGAAAATACTAATACAATTTTAAAAAAGCAACATATGTTGGATGTGAACAAAGATATGTTAACTTGAAAGTCATGTTCTTGTCTTTCTGAAATCCACACTTTTTCTTCAAATCAGCCCATTTTCCTTTAAGAACAACATTAGCGGAAGCATGTGTTCCAAATTGGGTATACCTTCTTTCTGGATATACAATCACTTCCATAGAATAAACATCTTCATTAGTAAAAATTGAAGACATTCTAAACCATGTAGATTATAAGCTTGAACAAAACCACGTGGTATGGTCTGCAAAAAATAAAAAAAATATTTGTAAATAACAATTAATAATTTTAAAATATATAAAAAAAATAAGTTGTAAAGAGAAGATATGTAATTTACAATGTATCCTTTAACAATAACATTTGATGTCAGTTTGGCATGAAACATCCTTGGTTGATTTTCAACTAGTACAAAATCAAAATTTTCAAATCCTACATATAAAGAAAATTATCATAGAATATACTAAAAGTATAATTGATTGAAAATAAATTATCTACTTTTTAAAATTTAACCTGAAGGTAACTTGACATCTTCATCATCAATATCTACCAAATTTTCATCAAAAACTTCTAACCGGAACTCTGAATTATATTCTATAAAACTCCATAGAAATATATAGCCTTCTTTGATTTCACAAAGTTCACAAATTTTCTCCCATTCCAAATCATAAAAACCGAACGAATCACCATCAACAGACTGAATCTTAACTTTGTATCTACCATATTTAGTAGAAACATTAATCCTTGAAGAAGGATTAAAATTCATTTCATTTCGAATGGCATTAACGAAATCAGAAGGAAGTGTCTGAAAAGAAAAATTATAATAATTAAGTATTTTGTATAATAAATAAAATTTAAAAAGTTGTTAGTTTAATAAAAATACCATAAACTTCAAGGAATCTTTAGTTGCAAATGTTAAACATTTTGGTTCTTTGGAATAAAAATTCCTTGAGAATTCAAGATCTGTAGGGCATCCATTCTGATCAAACTCATTAACTAATGAACAACCAAAGTCTGTTTCAAGAAAGTATAAATAGAATCCATCTTGAACATTGAAAACTTGAAGATACTTAACCCAACCAGGACCATGTATCATACATTCAGAAATACCAAAGCCATTGATTTTGACAGTATATTGTTTTTTTGTAGTGTCTAAATAAGTAATACCAGGGGTTTCTTCATGTGAATGCAAGGATTTAAATTCTTTGGGTAAAAACTGATAATTAACATCAAAAATTAACTTTACTATAAAAAATACTGATTCAATATTAATTTAAAAAAAATTAAAATCTATTATTTTTTAAAATCTTACCAGACCATGCATAGCTGATTCATCTATTTTAAAAAGAAAATGGTATTCTTTAACCATTTCAGTATAACCTGTTAATTTAACATATAAATAAATAAATCGTCGTCAACTAAATATAAATGAAATTATTTTTCACATGTGAAAAAAAAATCCACTCAAAAGCTAATTAACATTAAGTTTTTCTAATTGGCTAAGGATCAAAATATTAAACTACAAATTACTATAATCATAAAATACATTAGTCTAATCAACAGATATTATAAAAGTCCAACCAAAAAAAATTCTTTTTTTTAATCTGATCAACAAATATTATTTAATTATAATGTGCCTAAAAATTAACTATCTAACTAGAAAAAAAATTCGAAAAGATGCACACAAAAAAACTTTAAAATGTAGCATAAAAAGAAGGAGACCAATAAAACTTACAGTAATAGGTGGCTGGTTTTTTAATTGATCAAGATGTTAATAGGTGAAGAGGAAGAGGATAGATTTTTTGGAGTATGGCTGCTAATGTGAAAAGTATAATCTAATTCGAAGAACCAAATAATATATTATATTTTTAACGGTCTGGGCTTGGATGGGCTAAACAAAGGTGTCAAGTTTAAAAGGAGCCCCTACTTAAGTCCATTATATATCATATTAACAATATTATAATAACAAATATTATAATAACAAATATCATTGTAACAATATCATAATAACCATATCATATTAACAAATATCTTCTGATACTAACAATATCATAGTAACAATATCATAATAACAATATCATAATAACAATATTTTAATAACATATATAATATTAACAATATCATAATATTGTAGTAACAATATTATAATAAAAAATATCATAGTAACAATATCGTAGTAATAATATCAAATTAACAAAATCATAGTAACAAATATCCTAATAACAAAATGCATAATATCGTAGTAACAATATTATAATAACAAATATCATAGTAACAATATCATATTAACAATATCATATTAACAATATAAGATATAAAGCATAAACTATATTCTTACTGTGATATTAAAAAATAAAAGCTTATATTGAACGTATTCATAAAATTAAAAAATTATATATTGAATAAGTTTATATATTGCAGAATAAAAAAAATTATAATTTTAATGATTCAGCTGTAATATCTTTTTTATATTTGTTAGCATCACTTAACAAAATTTTAACGACATATAATGTTGGGATCATACTTTTGTATATTAGTCAAGTCTCGGTCATTACCTTTTGTAATAGGTTGCTTAAGTTATTTATTTTAGTATGTTAATGTTACAAGGCTTAAGCATGTAAGTCCATGGGCTTGAAAGCCCACGTCCAAAAGAAAGGAGGGAGGAAGGGAGTGTTGCCCTACTCCTCCTCCTATAAATACTAAGCTTATGTAACTCTTTTAATTGTTGGTTATTTGAATATCTTAGTGAAACTCTTTTTCTTACTTTTCTCTCATTTCTTATAATTAACCAATCTCTTTTTTCTCATCTCATTTCTATCAATATCATACTTGTGTTTACAAAATGGTGACCTAACAAGTGGTATCATTCGCCTAATAGAGATTGAAGTGTTGTTCTTGGATTTAACGTGGGGTTAAGGTGTTCTTTTGCTTCTTTTTGCATATTTCTTTGTTTCTTTCACTCAAATCTTGAAGCTTGGACAAGTTTCAAGGTTGATATAGTGATTTGAAGCTTAGTTTTTGCATAAAGTTTTGATTTTTAAGGTTTTTCTTAAGGTTTTATAGCTTCTTTAATATTGGAAAACTAGTTTTTGGTAGCAAAATCTTTCAATATTTAGTGTTTTCTAAGTATTGGTGAAGTTATATGATCAAAAGTACCTTATTTCTAAGCATTTCTCTTCAAAAATTTGAGATTTTTCAAGCTTCTGACCACCTTACGCGTAAATTTTCTGAATAGTACGATTCAAAAAGCTGTCAACAGTACTTTTTGTCCTTTCTACGAGTAACTTTTGGCTAAAACCCTTTTCTTACGAGTAACATAGGTCAAAACCCTGTTCTTACGAGTAACTTTGGTCTTCTACGCCTAAAACCTACGAGTAAGTCAATTTCCTACGCGGAAGTCCACTGTCTACGCTCAAGATTCTACGAGTAAGTTGTGATTCCTACGCCTAAGTCATTTTCTACGCAGAAGATCAGCTCTTACGCATAAGATCTTATCTTACGCGTAAGTTTCAGAGTTCTACGCTTAACTTCATCAAAGGTCTTCTCCTTGTGTTACGGTGACTCAGTACTTCCCTAGCTTGGATAAGTTAGTGGAATACTTTGACTTTGGATATCTTTCAAGCTTGGATAAGTTTGAAAGATTTGTTTGGTTGTTTAACCTTACGCATAAGTCTAAACTTACGCATAAGCCAAAGCTTACGCGTAAAGAGAAAACTTACGCATAAACTTATTGTTTACGCCTAAACTACTCTTTACGCATAACCTACAGTTTACGCGTAAGATTATTGTTACGCGTAAGATTTCAACTTACCCCAGGAATTTTGAACTTAACCAAAGGAACGTGCATTTCAATCTTCTACAAAGATCCATTTCTACACAAGTGTTCAAAGATGTCTGAACCACCACATTACTACTTCTCTAATCCCCAGCAACAACATCAGTAGTATCAGCAACAACAATACCATCAGCAACAATCATATCAACAACCTTCACAGTCACACTTTCAACAACAACCGTTTAATCCACAACCACAATATCTCATGATGCAACAACATCAAATCATTCCTCAACAACAACCATATCAAATGTCTCAACAAAACACTCAGTTCTCCTCCAAACAACCTCACTGGTTTGATAGAATGTGTGAAGTTACTACAACTCAACAATCCAGACATGAGGCAGAATCACTTGAAACACCTCCAATGCTAACACCTGGGAACTATGTTCAATGGTCAAGTCGATTCTTACGATTTCTTGAACTAAAGAAACCTCATGGGAAATTCTTGAAACAAGTGATACTTGAAGGACCATTTGAGTGGCCAACAAGATTTGAAATTGGTGATCCTAATGCTGATCCTCCACGTCCTCCTGGTGATAGACCTCTTCCAGAATCTGCACTCACAGAAAAACAGAAATTACATCGTGAAGCAGATGAGTATGCAATGGCTTATATACTTCAAGGTATACCTAATCCAATTTATCGAAGTGTCGATGCTCAGAAAACAGCCAAAGCTATGTGGGAACATGTTCATCTCCTTATGGAAGGCACTCAATTGAACAAAGATGATATGGAATCCAAACTCTACATGGAATACACAGACATCACAATTGAACCAGGAGAGTCACTTGAATCCTACTATCACCGTTTCACAAATGTGGTCAATGATCTGGAACGTCACAAAATCACAGTACCAAGGATAGCAGTGAACTCCAAATTCATCGGTAGTCTTGGTCCAGATTGGCATAAATATGTGACATTTGTTCGTCAAACCAAAAATCTTCATGATGCTCCATATGGTTTGTTGTATGATTTTCTGAAACACCATGAACCTGAAGTTGAAAAAGATCGAGCTATACGAGGAGGATACACACCAACACCAACATCCAATTCTTTGGCTCTCGTAGCTCAATCTCCCTATGCTCCACCACCAATGTCAAATCATGCATATGTTCAAAAGCAGAACTACTTCAGTTATCCACAGTCTTCTACCTCGAACCAAATGGTCCCTTATGATTCATCTCCACAGAATACTTCTACTCAACTTGTTCCATTGAACAACAATGATGCAGTGTATTATTCCAACTCCAATGAAGATGACGATGATGACTTTAATACTTTGAATCAGGGACTTGCTCTTATTGCTCGTGCTTTCAGTAAATTCTCCGACAAAACAAACAACCATCAACGTTCATCTTCTAACACAAGGAATCAAGCTATTGTCAATGATGGAAGAGTGGAAATTCAGAATCGTAACTATGGTAGATCTGGTTCAGGAAGTTCTTCAGGAAATTTTGGGAATGGTCAGAGGTTTAATAACAATGGGGGGTTCAGGAACAACTCAGGGTCTTCTCAGCAAAGGTCTGAACCAGTTGCAACTAGGAACTCCAACTCAGGGAATGCAGTATGGTGCTATAATTGTAATGAACAAGGTCATATAGCGACAGCATGTCCTAAACCGAGAACTCGGGGTAGTAAGTTTCACAAGCAGGCATTACTCATGGCTCTTCAAGATGAAAAAGATGGACATTTCCCTGAACAGGATAACAACTTCATGGCAAATGTGAACAATGATGATGACATGGAAGATCTGGAAGCCAATGCAGCTGTGATGCTTATGGCCAACATGCAGGAACTTCAGTTTAATGATTCAGGTCTAGTGTATGACACTGACGGCTTGTCTCAGGTACATGACCAAAAAGCATGCCTAATACATGAAATAGCCTCACCCTCTGCTTCTGAATCAGATATGGGGCAAGTTGTTCCATCTACATCATCTTCATCTTCTCAAACATATGAACAAATAAGCACAGTTGTCATATTTGATGATGACACAATTGTTTCATTTGATGATCCTATTGAGAATGATAAACATGATCATTTAGAACAACATGAACCATCATTTGATCCAGACCCTGACCTCATATTGTTATCTAAACAACTGAATGCTCAACAATTGCAAATCATAAAATGCAATGAGAAAAACAAAGCTTTAAAAGAAACAAATGAGGCTCTTGCAAGAGATATTGAGTGTTATAAAATTCAACTTTCAAATCAGGAAGACAAGATTAAATATGCAAAAAGTTTGGAAAAAGCTTTTCAAGATTCTTAAAACAAAGAGCAAGATCTTCGACACAAAATGCAAGATTTAATTGAGTCAAACGGGAAGTCGATTTCTAAACTCGAAAGTGAGAAGTGTGAATTGAAAATGCAAGTTGAACGTCTTCAAACAGTACTTTCTAAAACAGAAACAGAATTGTCAAGTTGTAAAAAGGATTTTTGTGAACATAAAATACGAAAAAGGAAGTATATAGATGATTTACTCGGTGACATTGTTGATCTTGAAAAACAACTCAAAGAATTTCGTAATATTGTTTACAAACACGGGAACTATGTCACAACAATTCAGAAATTTACTTTAAAACCGAGACCCGATAAAGGATTTGCACTTGGCGATTACAATTCAATGTTTCTTCACACAACATTCAAAGAAATTCCTAAAATTTACAGTATGGACCATTTGCTTGATAATACGATTGTGCGTGCTGTTGTTTTTGATACTGAGGAAGAAGAAGAACTTGAAGACGAGAGTCGATCAAAAATGAGTTATGTTCAAAATTGGACACCATATGATTATTCAAAAGCTCCTCATATTTCTAAATCTTTTGTTACTCAAAAAGAATTACCTGAGAAATCATGGTATGTCACTGAGTCATATGTTTCATCCTCTAATGCGGCCCCTGTCCAAACTGTAGCACAAATAAATGGTCCTTTACCATCATCCGGTGAACTTACACCTTTACCGAAAAAATGTCGTGTCTTAAATTATTTCAAAACTTTTATGGAAGACATAAAAATTTTGGAGGAAACAATTGAACGTAATTTTGAAATAAAAATTGAAACTTTTCAATCCGCTTACGAGCGAGAAAAGAGAGATATTTTTCAAAAGCAAATGCTGCCAATTGTCAAACACCTCCGTCTCTGTGCTACACGTTGGGATCAGGAACTTCAAAACGAGGTCAAAAATATGATAAACGTTTTCAACTCAACTGAAAATGAGATTTTGGTTCAAAAGCAAAGAAATAGAGTTTTAAAAAATGATGCCGATCGACTCTTGGAACAAGTTCTCAATGCTGATATTTTGTCTGTAATCATGAATGATCTCTATAAATCTGGTACTTCTATGCTTATGGATGATCTTTGTGTTGATAATAACTTGTTGAATGGGAAATCGAGACACTTAAACATGATAATGACAAGGTGAGAATTAAGAATGATGATGTGACAAAACAATTTTCTAAAGAAATTTGTCAACTCAAACAAAGGCTTGAATGGTGTCAAGCTCAAAGTCTTGAAATGGAATTGAAACTTCAAAGTCAAAATGTTTCAAACTCTTGTCAGCTTTGCAAAAACAATGAGTCTTTAAAAAGTCTTTGTCTCAAATACGAAAAAGAAATTGCGGATTTAAAAATTGAAAATTTCGAATGGCAACAAAACCGCGATGACATTAATTACTGCAATGTGAAACTTGAGTCTGAAATTCAGGATAAAAATCACATCATCATTGAATTGAAAGAGAAAATTAAGCTAATTCAAAAAGGAAAGATGGTTGACACCACGGTGATAGCACCAGGAATGTATCAATTAGACAAAACTGCTAAAAGAAATGTCATTCAAAACACTAATGTTGATAACTCCACTTCTACAGAACTAGTCTCCACTAATAGCGTTAGCAGACCCAAGCGAAAAAGTAAAAAGAAGAATGGGATCTTGCAACGTAAAAGAGGACAACTAGAAGCTCAAGAAGTAGAAGATCAACTTAGGAATTTGAATAATACTCATGTTGCATCAGATTTAGATTCTAATCTGGCAAATTGTAATCAAAATTTAAATGTAACGAATGATGAACCTTTGAATGTTTTGAATATTAATGCATCTTGTGTGTTTTGTCGTAAAAGCGTATCATCTGGTGATCATACAAAATGTATAGCTAATTCTCTTCTCAATCATCATAAGAAACGTAGGACACGCATTCCCTCTAGGCCCACTACTGCCTCTAAGTCTATCTTAGGAAAGCCGTCTTCTACGGTTTCTAATGAAGTTGAAGTTACCCCCATAGGTGCCGAGAACAAATCTAGGAATGAGCCAACTACTAGTGCATTTAACATTAAGAAAGCAAGAACTAGTTGGAATTGGCAACGTTGGTTACATCACAAACCAGACTTTAAATGGATTCCTAAATTGTTGAATACATGTGTTTCTAACCAACAGGAACCCGCACTTTCTTTGGGTTCCACCCTTACTTCTGTTCCATCCGTGTCTTCTTCTTGTGATTCAGGTGGTACAGATTGTTCTCTGGATTGTTGATAGCGGATGCACCCGACATATGACAGGCAATCTCAAACTGTTACACAACTTTGTCTCAAAGTTCATTGGTACTGTTAGATTCGAGAATTGTGACATTTCAAAAAATTTCATGTCACTAATTTTAATATTTTATTATTTAACTATTTTTTTATAATTAACTTCGTCGGAAGTTATCCGCGTACGTCATGATTCGTTCAATTTATTCAACCACTACTATACTATGTCTACTCTACATTTTTTTTATGCATTTTTGTTTCCTTACAATCCTATTTTAAAAGTCAAATTTTCAATTTTTCCATTTATACGAAAACCTTGCACCTTTTAAGTTTTACGCGATTTAAATTTACGTTTTATGGTTTTAACAACATGGACCAACCCTAGACTATTATGATTTTATATATTTTATGCATTTTAACCCATTTTTATGATTACAAGTGAGTGTTATACTTGTCGTTTCATCTTTTTTTATAGTCTACATCACTTTTATCAAGATCCGGTTTCACCAAACGCGTTTTTAACTCACGGTTTCGGTTTTAACGATGTTTAAACCCTCCAAAGAATTTACCACTCATCTAAATTACTAAAATACATTGTGAAAACAAGTTTTAATATATTTGAAAGTTTTATAAATTATTACTACCCGGTTTTACATTACGCATCTTAAAAACTCCACGTTTTAACTACCGGGGATCAAAACTACATCTATAACACTCAATACTCAAATTAAATCAAATAAGCTCCACTCACCCTTTTGCTCCACCCCTTGTGACAGATTTTGAGCAACCAAGACACCAAGTGTCTTGGCTAAATTATATCTTTTAAATTGGTGACACCACATGTCTTCCACTTTTGTTCATACCATATATAAACTCAAAAACTAATCCTTGTTTGTATCACTAACTATATTTCACTCAAAAATCAATTTTCTTTCCCTCTTGGTCGTGAGTTTCAACAACAAAAACACCCATTTGTGTTTTGATCTTTATTAAAGAGTTGGTGCAAGATTGAAGGTCCATGTGTTCTAGTTAATTCTTGGTTCTTTTCTTCCTCAAAGGGTTTCTATTGGTGATTTTTTTCTAAAGATTTTCAAGGGTCAAGAGGCTGTGATTTTCAAGTTCTTACAAAGGGTTTTGGTGGTTAAAAACTTGGTTGATATAGGTTAAAGAAAAGGTGCAAGTGTTGTTGGTTAATATAGGATTAGTGTTCCTTGGTCTTGTATTTTTCTTGTTCTTCATCTTTTGTAAGGAAACTCTCCACTAACTTTTCATTTTATTTTTATTTTCACTACTGTAAATGTTATATTACTTGATGTATTTGAGCCTTATATAAATTATAATGCTTGGTTAGGCTTGGTACATAAGTTTAATCACTAGAAAACTCTAAAGGACTAGACATGCAAACTGTGAATCTGATTCAGGGGTAAAAAACGGAATAAACTGATTTAATCAGTAAACATTGGAACTAAACTAAAAATATTTAGTCGTAGCCCTATGTCTTGTGGTCATTTTGACGGGTATTTCATCGAATAACTCATTACGATGATTAAACTAGAATTATTTTTGTGAAACATGTCACATTTTGAGTAACAGATTTGAAACGTGTATAAGTCATTTTTTTTGTGAATAACCCACTGTTACTCAAAACATAAAAGTTTTAGATAACATCTTAACTTAAACGTGGCCGAAAGCGGGGAATTAATCGGGTTACTAAAACTCTATATATCACACTTTTCGCGGGACAGTTGTAAATCTGAAAACTGATGGACTGAATATTATGGACAAATAAATAGTTTTACTAATGTAATCAAATTTTTGACTCGGTGGGATCCACAAAACTTGTTAGTACAGATGTATACCTTTCTGGGGATATAAAGAACGGGATTTGTGGACTTACGGTTTGTGAGTAACGGATTTTTGAAAGTTAATAAGTTATAAACATTTTTGACAGCTTTGGAATTAAAAGTATAAAAATGCTTAAGTTTTATAAACTTTTGAACTTTAAATATATTTTGATCCACTTAAGTTATTTTGGACCCTTTGGCTTATATGGAACCTTTGAATTAAATTTGAACCTTAGGACTAAATTGGACACATAAAAAGAATAAGAATTAGTACCAAGCATAAGTAAGATAATAATTTATATATAACTAAGTTGCATCAATGTTTATTTTCAAAAACCTAAGACAACGTATATATGTTTAGGTTCTTCGTAGAGATTTGCGGCTACTTTTCATCACTTGCTCATTCCATATTACTTCATTTGCTCTCGGTGAGTTCATAGCCTCGCTTTTACTTATTTAAACGTTTTATAAACCTCGCGAGGGGGATACATGCTAGTTTTACAAACGGAATACAAGTAGTTTCACGATTACATCATTATAGACATTGAGTACCTTTGCCATCAAGTCCCTAATTTCGTGAACCGTTAATTACGTGCGTAAACGCTAGTATTATAGATATGCATATTTGGCCTGGCGGGCCTGTCCGGGTGAGTAGCGCTCATTTGACAACTGTGGGTCAAACGGACATATAATATTGAGAATTGAGGTAAATGGCAATTGAATACCTTGTGAGGGGCATTTAAACTAGGTCAAGGTTCGGTTTCATGAACTCAATGCTATAAATCTTATTTCCCGACTTGTATTTGTTACATGTCAACTTAATTATGGGCGTATAACAACGTAGCCCATCGTATTTTAAACTGATTTATCTTGTATTCAACTGATTACTTATTAAACTCTATGAATTCACTCAACCTTTGTGTTGACTTTTAGCATGTTTTATCTCAGGTCCGTAAGTGACTTTCGACTTGGATGGGCGGCGCAAGAAATGGATATTTACTTGATGGCTCATGTTTAATAAAAATAATTCATTCGATAATGTTTCAAACTTTTTAACTCTTGTAACTTAAGTTTTAAATAAAAATTGTTGGGACCTTTGTACTCTGATTTATGAAATCGAATGTGACATTTTATTAGACGTCTCTTTTAAGGTCTTTTTATGTAACTTGTTTTTACGAACTATGAAGTGACACCCAAATTGGTATTCCGCTGCGTTGTAAAATTTTGGGGGTGTTATAGAATGGTACCAGAGAACAAATTATAGTGAACTAGGTCTTTTTGTTTTTAAAAACCTAGACTATAATCATTTATTTTTATTTTTTTTCAAAATCATGAGCTTCCATCATCTTGTCCGATATCCATGCGCGCCTACTCCCGAGCTTCCTACTTCTCCCTTGTGTGTGTATATATATATATATATATATATATATATATATATATATATATATATATCTTAATCATGCTATATTAGAAATAATTATGCACTATAATTATTCCTAATTCATTCGATAATCCGCGAAATATCACATATAAATATAAATCTTTTATGCACAAGATTTGTTATTATCATTTATAAATATAATTATAATTATAAATTTTTGTCAAAAAAATTTATACACATCTCTTTGATTGCACCATCGTTATACGTATGCACATAATAAATACTATCACTTGCACTTGTAATATTTCTCGACTATCTTGCTTTTCCTGAAACATCAATATATTTCTATATAAGGTTTCTCCAAGTGAATACTAAAATCTTCTAGACATTGTATGCGATTACAATGGTCTCTCTTATTTCTCAGACATTGTATGCGATTACAATGCTCTATCTTATTTATCTGACATTGTATGTGATTACAATGGTCTCCAAACTCTTTCATCACCGTATGTTACATCATTTCATATAACATCGAAACCTATTACACTTTATAAATTTCTATTGGATGTCTTACTCCCCTTGAACACATGTTTTTCGAGCATTTCCGTTTACTTTCTTAAGCATCACTATTGATACTACATATATAAAGATTATTTATATGTACTTGATTTACTCTCGACTACTTATCCTTATAAATGTTTTACCAATTCTTATCCTTTATGTACTCAGTCTCCAGAGCATCATGTCAAACCCTATTTCTTCAAAATTATGTGTCTATTTCACCAAAACTACTAAGCTGTAATACATATTTATTCATTTTGATGATCCTCAAATTTTTTTTTTCTTCAAACAATGTGGTTGACATAGTGGTCCCATTTATTTTCCTAAAATTTGTGAGTAATGCTATGAGCTTTAAAATCTTTTCATGACCTTACACAACGGTATTTTATATGAAACCCATCATATTCTATTTATTTACTTTGGAAATTTCACTACCATTTTATAAACAACTCCATTATTACTATATAAACTTTCTTTCACAATATTATCAATGTATTTACTACTCTTCAAAGAACTACCTTACTAATACCTTGTAAAGCGAATAACCATACTTACTATCTACTTATGAACACCTTTGTTAGTCTCATATAAACTATTTTGTAAGCACCTTACAAACAATTTTGCCATTAACTTAACTATTATACTATCGCTTTATAAATCATTTCGTTAAAATATTTTGCAATGTTTGTCACTATCCATCAATCATTTTGTCACTCCCTTACAAACTACATCACCGCCATCTTATAAACTAAATCACTAATGTACTACCGTTACATAAACTGTTTTGACTAGTTCCGAAAGGACAATTTGTTATCATCTTACAGATCGCTCTATCATTTACCTTATACCAAAATTTTCACCACCCTATAAATCATTTAGATATTTTCTTGCAAATCATAACTATTTTTGTTATTATGTTATCGTTCTTCATTCTCCTATAATTCTTATAAACTGATTCATCATCTACAAAAGCTGAAGTTCTGCAACTTTCTCTACATTCATCAAGTCCTCTTCAGAAACCTTCATTGTTAAAGTTCCGTGATTCTGGCTCGGTGTAGACAACGGACATATTACAGGTATAACTAAGTTGAGTATTTCAAAAATTCATCAAGCCTTGGTTAAATATCGGTTGGTCACTTATATTTAACCTAGGGACAGTGGAACATAGACTGACCACCTATGTTCGACTTAAAAATGAATTTTAAGATACTGGAAATAGTTATATTAGGACTATGTTTTGACTTGGTTTTCCAGAGTCACAAAATTCTTGTGTGAGTATAACAATTCAGCTGTATATTTTTTTTTACGATCGAGCAAAACAACTAAACAAATCCTCACCCATCTTTATCACATATAGTCAACCTTACTCCGCACCGTATTTCTGGACGACGAGAATCGAACCTCATCATTAGTTATTCTAGACTTCATTCCTAACGAGTATCCTCATATTTTCGCAAGTGAACCAATCAGTGATTAAGCGAGTTGAGCGCCGGGACGTCGCTCTCTTAAGGGGTACGTACTGTGACATTTCAAAAATTTCATGTCACTAATTTTAATATTTTATTATTTAACTATTTTTTTATAATTAACTTCGTCGGAAGTTATCCGCGTACGTCATGATTCGTTCAATTTATTCAACCACTACTATACTATGTCTACTCTACATTTTTTTATGCATTTTTGTTTCCTTACAATCCTATTTTAAAAGTTAAATTTTCAATTTTTTCATTTTTAAGAAAACCTTGCACCTTTTAAGTTTTACGCGATTTAAATTTACGTTTTATGGTTTTAACAACATGGACCAACCCTAGACTATTATGATTTTATATATTTTATGCATTTTAACCTATTTTTATGATTACAAGTGAGTGTTATACTTGTCGTTTCATCTTTTTTTATAGTCTACATCACTTTTATCAAGATCCGGTTTCACCAAACGCGTTTTTAACTCACGGTTTCGGTTTTAACGATGTTTAAACCCTCCAAAGAATTTACCACTCATCTAAATTACTAAAATACATTGTGAAAACAAGTTTTAATATATTTGAAAGTTTTATAAATTATTACTACCCGGTTTTACATTACGCGTCTTAAAAACTCCACGTTTTAACTACCGGGGATCAAAACTACATCTATAACACTCAATACTCAAATTAAATCAAATAAGCTCCACTCACCCTTTTGCTCCACCCCTTGTGACAGATTTTGAGCAACCAAGACACCAAGTGTCTTGGCTAAATTATATCTTTTAAATTGGTGACACCACATGTCTTCCACTTTTGTTTCTACCATATATAAACTCAAAAACTAATCCTTGTTTGTATCACCAACTATATTTCACTCAAAAATCTGTTTTCTTTCCCTCTTGGTCGTGAGTTTCAACAACAAAAACACCCATTTGTGTTTTGATCATTATTAAAGAGTTGGTGCAAGATTGAAGGTCCATGTTTTCTAGTTAATTCTTGGTTCTTTTCTTCCTCAAAGTCTTCATCCTCAAAGGGTTTCTATTGGTGATTTTTTCTAAAGAATTTCAAGGGTCAAGAGGCTGTGATTTTCATGTTCTTACAAAGGGTTTTGGTGGTTAAAAACTTGGTTGATATAGGTTAATGAAAAGGTGCAAGTGTTGTTGGTTAATATAGGATTAGTGTTCCTTGGTCTTGTATTTTTCTTGTTCTTCATCTTTTGTAAGGAAACTCTCCACTAACTTTTCATTTTATTTTTATTTTCACTACTGTAAATATTATATTACTTGATGTATTTGAGCCTTATATAAATTATAATGCTTGGTTAGGCTTGGTACATAAGTTTAGTCACTAGAAAACCCTAAAGGACTAGACATGCAAACTGTGAATCTGATTCAGGGGTAAAAACGGAATAAATTGATTTAATCAGTAAATATTGGAACTAAACTAAAAATATCTAGTTGTAGCCCTATGTCTTGTGGTCATTTTGACGGGTATTTCATCGAATAACTCATTACGATGATTAAACTAGAATTATTTTCGTGAAACATGTCACATTCTGAGTAACAGATTTGAAACGTGTATAAGTCATTTTTTTTGTGAATCACTGTTACTCAAAACATAAAACTTTTAGATAACATCTTAACTTAAACGTCTCCGAAAGCGGGGAATTAATCGGGTTAGTAAAACTCTATATATCACACTTTTCGCGGGACAGTTTTAAATCTGAAAACTGATGGACTGAATATTATGGACAAATAAATAGTTTTACTAATGTAATCAAATTTTTGACTCGGCGGGATCCACAAAACTTGTTAGTACAGATGTATACCTTTCTGGGGATATAAAGAACGGGATTTGTGGACTTACAGTTTGGGAGTAACGGATTTTTGAAAGTTAATAAGTTATAAACATTTTTGACAGCTTTGGAATTAAAAGTATAAAAATGCTTAAGTTTTATAAACTTTTGAACTTTAAATATATTTTGATCCACTTAAGTTATTTTGGACCCTTTGGCTTAAATGGAACCTTTGAATTAAATTTGAACCTTAGGACTAAATTGGACACATAAAAAGAATAAGAATTAGTACCAAGCATAAGTAAGATAATAATTTATATATAGCTAAGTTGCATCAATGTTTATTTTCAAAAACCTAAGACAACGTATATATGTTTAGGTTCTTCGTAGAGTTTTGCGGCTACTTTTCATCACTTGCTCATTCCATATTACTTCATTTGCTCTCGGTGAGTTCATAGCCTCGCTTTTACTTATTTAAACGTTTTATAAACCTCGCGAGGGGGATACATTCTAGTTTTACAAACGGAATACAAGTAGTTTGACGATTACATAATTATATACATTGAGTACCTTTGACATCAAGTCCCTAATTTCATGAACCGTTAATTACGTGCATAAACGCTAGTATTATAGATATGCATATTTGGCCTGGCGGGCCTGTCTGGGTGAGTAGCGCTCATTTGACAACTGTGGGTCAAACGGACATATAATATTGAGAATTGAGGTAAATGGCAATTGAATACCTTGTGAGGGGCATTTAAACTAGGTCAAGGTTCGGTTTCATGAGCTCAATGCTATAAATCTTATTTCCCGACTTGTATTTGTTACATGTCAACTTAATTATGGGCGTATAACAACGTAGCCCATCGTATTTTAAACTGATTTATCTTGTATTCAACTGATTACTTATTAAACTCTATGAATTCACTCAACCTTTGTGTTAACTTTTAGCATGTTTTATCTCAGGTCCGTAAGTGACTTTCGACTTGGATGGGCGGCGCAAGAAATGGATATTTACTTGATGGCTCATGTTTAATAAAAATAATTCATTCGATAATGTTTCAAACTTTTTAACTCTTGTAACTTAAGTTTTAAATAAAAATTGTTGGGACCTTTGTACTCTGATTTATCAAATCGAATGTGACATTTTATTAAACGTCTCTTTTAAGGTCGTTTTATGTAACTTGTTTTTACGAACTATGAAGTGACACCCAAATTGGTATTCCGCTGCGTTGTAAAATTTTGGGGGTGTTATAGGAATGATCATTACGCTTTAATCATGGGATATGGTGACTATGTAAGTGGGAACATTGAAATCAGTCGTGTTTACTATGTGGAAGGCCTTGGACACAACCTTTTCTCTGTTGGTCAATTTTGTGATGGGGATCTAGAAGTTGCATTTTGTGAGAAAACTTGCTTTGTTCGTGACTTACAAGGAAACGATCTAATGTCTGGCTCACGTGGCTCCAATCTTTATACAATATCAATGTCAGATATGATTGCAACATCTCCGATATGTCTTCTCTCCAAAGCGGAATCGACTAAATCTTGGTTATGGCACAAACGTCTTTCGCACTTGAATTTCAAAACTATGACTCACCTTGCTCGTTACAAACTTGTTGATGGATTTCCAAGATTCCGTTTTACCAAAGATCACTTATGTCCAGCCTGTGAATAAGGAAAAAGTACTCGGGCTTATTTTCATTCAAAACCTGAGCACAGTACGAATCATGTTTTACAATTGCTACATATGGATTTGTGTGGACTGATGCGTGTTCAAAGTATCAACGGTAAACGCTACATTCTTGTAATTGTGGATGATTATTCCAGATGGACTTGGGTTTATTATCTACGAAGTAAAGATCAGGCTCCTTCAATGATCATCACCTTTCTCACTAAAATTCAAGTTCAGTTACGCAACACGGTACGAATAGTCAGAACTGACAATGGAACTGAATTCAAGAATCAGACACTTAGGTCATATTATGAGAAAGTGGGAATTGAACATCAAACATCTATTCCTAGAAGCCCAGAACAGAATGGAGTTGTTGAAAGATGCAACAGGACGTTAGTGGAAGCTGCTAGAACTATGTTGATTAATGCTCAATTACCAGATTACTTGTGGGCAGAAGCTGTTTCAACCGCATGTTATACTCAAAACCGTTGCATGATTACAAAACGCCATCGCAAAACACCTTATCAAATTGTTCACAAAAGAAAACCGAATATCGATTACTTTCATGTATTTGGAGCACTTTGTTATCCAAAAAATGATCGTGATGATTTAGGTAAACTTAAAGCAAAGGCTGACATTGGAGTGTTCGTTGGATACTGTGAAAATTCAAAAGGTTTTCGGATATGGAATCGTCGAACAAGAGAAATTCAAGAAACAATTCACACTAATTTTGATGAACTCACACAAATGGCTTCTGAGCAACACAGCTTAGGACCCGAATTCAACCGTCTTAACTCTCCGGAATCTTTGGTTGAATCATTGCCACTCAACCACAAAGAATTGGAAACCTTGTTTGCTCCACTATTTGATGACACAATTGAATACCGTCCTACTGAGGTCTCACCTAATTCCGCTGCTCAACCTGAAAACATTCCAGTACCAGACTCACCTCAACAAACTACTACAAGTGTTGAGAGAGACGGTCCTCCAATTGCATCACCATCTACAGCAGAACAAACTGTTTCTAACTCCCGCCATTCAGCTGAAGATCCAACACCATAATCAGTTCCACAACCCGCAGAGCATGATCCTGATGCGTTCTTTAACCCGTTTGCACCGGCTCCTACCTTTCCTGACATAGCTGAGTCATCTACATGCAATTTGGATCCTGCGAACATGCGTGATACTTATCAACTACACCCTTCAACACACAAATGGACTCGAGACCATCCACTAGTTCATATTATTGGCCATCCAGATGCACCTGTAATGACAAGAAAACGACTTCACACTGATGGAGAAACTTGTATCTATGCACTTACAGTTTGTCACGAAGAACCTAAGAACATCAAAGAAGCAATGACTTATGACATCTGGATTGAATCTATGCAAGAGGAATTTCAGTAATTCATAAGATTAGAAGTCTGGGAATTAGTTGAAAGACCTGACAGAGTCTTTGTCATCGGGTTAAAATGGATCTGGAAGAATAAGCTTGATGCTGAAGGAACTGTCATACGCAACAAATCACGTATGGTAGCGAAAGGATACTCCCAACTAGAAGGACTTGATTTTGCTAAATCCTTTGCTCCAGTGGCTAGACATGAAGCTGTTCGGATCTTTTTGGCCTATGCTGCACACAGGAACATGGTTGTTTACCAAATGGATGTAAAAACAGCATTTCTTAATGGAGAACTCCGTGAAGAAGTGTATGTAAGCCAACCTGACGGCTTCGTTGATCCTGAGCATCCCAATCACGTTTACCGACTCAAAAAGGCACTCTACGGACTTAAGCAAGCCCCACGGGCGTGGTATGACAAACTGTTCACTTTCTTGCTGGCCAATAAATTTTCTAAAGGATCGGTGGATCCAACACTATTTACAAAAACCTACGGGGAGGACTTACTTGTTGTTCAAATATATGTCGATGACATTATTTTTGCCTCAACACAAAGAAGTTACTCTAATGATTTTGCAAAATTAATGAAATATAATTTTGAAATGTCCATGATGGGTGAACTTTTGTTCTTTCTAGGACTACAAGTTCACCAATCACCCCGTGGAATTTTTATAAATCAGTCCAAATATGCTCTTGATGAGGCGAAAAATGATCCATTTTTAGGGGGTCATTTAAGCCCGAATCCGAATTTATTTGATCAAATATTGCCCTAAATCGTTCATTTTGTGATTTTAGGTACTTGGAGAGTGAATTCTGGAAAAGAAGCCATTTTGGACGTTTTTGGAGCATAAAAGTGAAGAAAACGGCAAAGTCTCAATTTTCCATGCTGGGAACAGTAGGTGACGGCATCAAGAGTAATTCCCTGACGGCGTCAAACCTCAAGAATTAAAATCCGTAGTTCATGAAGCGTCAAGAGTTTTCCTGACGGCGTCAAAACCCCAAGAATTAAAATCCGTAGTTGATGACGGCGTCACACACAGGGCGTCAAGAGTAATTTGTGTGACGGCCTAGGCCTTGACGGCGTCAGAAGTAGATCAAGGCCGTCCAAGGAAGTATTTGGGCGGCGAGATGACGGCGTCACACCTTTGTTCTTGACGCCGTCATCCCGATTTTCCTATATATAGTTTTCTAGTTTTTCACATTTAAAGAGAGAAGTTTTGGGAGAAACCCTAAAGACGATTTTGGTGTAACTTTACAGGTTTTTCAAGGGTTCCAAACCCTTGATACCTTGCATGATTAATTAAGATAAGTGTTGTTCTAATTCAATCAATATGTCTATGTGTTGGTTGTCTATCTCTTGTTCTTGTCTTAATTCTATCATGCTAGGCTAGATCTCTTTTGTGTTTGCTTAGATCTAATGAAACCTAGATATTGATTATGTGTTGATTACTTGTTTATTCTTGTTCTTGGATGAATGATTTATATGTTAGGCTTAAGAAAACTGGCAGATCTCCAAATGGTAACATGCTTGAACGTCTTAAGAAACATGAACCGAGGCGTACTAGGTCTTTATTGGTTGTATTTAATGCATGAGCCACAGTTTACAATCCCGATAGTTGTGCTGGGCATGGTGTAGGAGGAGATAAGAGCTCATAGAATTGGGGAGTTATGTATGCCACCCCATGAATGGTATTAAGGAATACGATCCGTCATCCATGCAATTATAACAAGTAATTAACGTGTAAAAGATATCTAGGGAGTAGTGAAATCTAAGTAAACACATTTTCTCCAATTACTGCTCACAAATTTAGTTTAATTAGTTTATTTTCATTTTTATTATTTTATTTTGATTGCATGTTAGTATTGGGTTAGTTGAATAGCAACTAATTCCGCCCACTCTTTCAAAACCCTAGATTTTATTTGCTTTCTAAAAAATATAAAAACATAAAAAATAATCATCCCTCACCTTTATACTAGGAATTAGGTTTTCTAATCCTAGCGACACTATTCCTAAGCTGAACGATCAATCCCCTGGTACTTGTCACTATACTATACTACAACGATCAGGTACACTGCCTGGTGGGGGTTGTAAGCTTCTCGAGATCCCTCGAAAGGTAAAGCCTGTTGCGATTCCCACGCATCAAGTTTTTGATGCCGCTGCCGGGGAATAGTTATTGTCTAGGTTTAGATTTCTTTTTATTAGGTCTACTTGCTAGATTCCTTTCTAGTAAGATTTTATTTTTTATTTTTAGGTCTTCTTTAGTCTATCTTATTTCTTCGTGCTTTTGTTCGTAACTCTCTACCATCCGACATCATGGAAGGTGGTAACATCTTTGAACCCATCATCCAACCATAACAAAACCCACCACTAGAACCCCTTCGGCCCCGAACCTTAGGAGAGTACTCCCGACCTAGCCATCAAGGCTACCGAAACACCATTGAGCTCACCGGAGCCAATGTAACCCCCTTGCGATCCGACACCATCCGGTTGGTACAAAGCGGACGTGCATTCCATGGACTTCGTTCCGAAGATCCAAACCAACATCTTAAGGACTTTCTCAAAATCGTAGATTCCATAGACCTAGGTGTTGAAACTAGAGAGACTACCCGTTTACGCCTATTCCAATTCTCTCTACGGGATCAAGCTAGTCAATGGCTTGAGCGTTTACCCGCGGGATCCATCACCACATGGGACAATCTCGGCAATCGCTTCCTTACCCAATTCTTTCCGCCGGAAAAGACTGCAATGCTTAGAAGGGACATTTTGATGTTTGAGCAACAGCGAGGTGAAACTTTCTACGAGGCTTGGGCCCGTTTTAAGGATCTCCTCCACAAGCTCCCTCATCATGGCATAAACCTTTGGTTATTAGTCCAGATTTTCTATGACCATGTGGACTATCACACTAAGCGCACCATCGACAGGGCCGCGGGAGGTAAATTGCGTTATAAGAACGCCGAGGAGTCTTGGGCAATTATCGAAGAGCTCGCTGTTGATAATCATGAGATGTGGGAATTTAAACATACGATAGAAGCGGCCATCAATGCAGTCTCGACATCTGGAGGAACCACCGAAATCCCCGATGAACTCCTATGCAAACTTGAGGCAAAAGTTGACTATTTTGAGGAAAGTCAAAGGCGACCTTTATGTCCTAGACAAGCCACTGTCAATTCTGTCTCAAAACCAACTTCGGCACCATTATCTGAGTCACCTTCTAGAGAACATGTTGAGACTTTTCAAAGGTGCACCCCACCTTGTTCCCCTCCCAAGGAACTTAGCTCGGAGTTTGAGGCTAGGATGAGAGAATATATGGCAACTCACTCAGATCGGCTTGCTAGGTTCGAAGAAGCAGTTTATAAGCAAAAAGAGGAGATGCAGGAGAAAATGAATGAGATGTTGAGTCTATTGGAGGAGTATGCCAACCAGAGAACCCCCGAACGAATACTACTAAGGAAAGAAAGCGTCACTCCCACCACCCTGTTTGTTAACTCCATCACCATTGTCCATAAAGATAACGAGAAGGTAGAAACTCCTGCTAAACAGACCTTAGAAAAACCACCAGAATCCCAACCTTTGAGTTACTACCTGAAACATGATATAAACAAGAACACCATAACAAATTGGATTAAGGGTGATGGGCGTAACCAATCCTCCGGACAGATTCCTGAGAAAGAGGAAGAAGAGGAAGATGAGTATGATACGCTTCCTGGAGGATCAGTATTCGAGAGGTTATTGGTACAGAAAGTGGCTACTAAGCAGGTAGCATGTTGGAACTTTGAAATACCAACGAGCATCGGGGACTTGAAACATCTTAGTGCTTTCGCCGACCAAGGATCGGAAGTAAATCTTATGCCCCTAACTATTTACATCCAACTAACGTCAAAAATGCCAGCACCTACTCGTGTTTGGTTATCTCTTGTTGGACACTCGTACGTATACCCCCTTGGAATCGCAGAAGATGTATTAGTTAATGTTACAGGATTCATTTACCCCGTTGATTTTATGATCATCGATGATAGAGGGGATGGATGCATGCCAATAATCCTTGGGGCACCATTCCTCACAACCGCTAGGGCTGTCATTAAGTATGAAGGTAGGAAGATTGAGCTTAAATCTGGAAAAAGAAAGATTAGCTTCCCCATGACCCCGCGAAGTGGGCATGAGAATTTGAGTTGGAGAATGATCAAAAACAACATTGGCGCGACACCCATTCGTGTTCAGAATAAGATTCTTGCATGGGAGGCAAGAATCAAAAGCTATAAGAAAGCTAAGGATGAAAGGAGAAAAAGCAGTAAGGTTCAGGTTGAACTCGAACATACTCGACACGGAAAAAATCGTACACCATTTGAGGAAGGGAACTTGGTGCTCTTGAGACACTTGGAAACTACAATACCACCCGATAAACCAAGTCCTTGGTGGTATGGGCCATTCACAATCGAAGGATTGAGCCAAGATGGGGTAGCTAAATTGAGAAGCAAATTAGGTGGAATGGTGATTGCGAGTATCGATAGGTTGAGGCACTACCACCATAATAGTAATGATCGCAACTACATGGCGTATATCATTTCAAATGATGAGATCACGTAGTAACCCATGACCTTGAGTCTAGCTACAAGACTCGTAAATAAAGAAAAGCGCTTCTTGGGAGGCAACCCATGTTTTGTGTGATTTTATTTGTTTGATTGTTATTTGCTTCCGTATGCATGCTTTATTTTTGGTAGATCATGTTTCTAAACTAAATAAGTGGAAATACTTTACTTTGTTGTTTGGCCTAGTCTTAACTCCACCTAGAAGTATTTTTGCAAAAGATAAGTGTAAGGGGAAACCCCAAATATGTTTTTAAGAAACAAACCGATCATGATTCTCCACAATATTAAATGAACATGTATATTCGTATTTGTTAGAGTCAAATGCTTGTATTGAGTCATAATGAAGTTTTGCAGGATTTTCCAGGAAGTAGGACCATGTTTTTCCAGAAATTTTCCGGAAACTTAACATAAGAATTTCTGCAGGTCCATTCTGACGGCGTCAGAGTTTTACTCTTGACGGCGTCAGGAGTTAAAATCTGGAAATTTTACCGGTTTTGTTTTTCTAACGGAGTCTTATGGTTTTTTGTGAATTATTAAGTTTTATAATCTCCAGGAAATCTGCAAACTTCATTCCACAAGCATTATATCTTACTTTGTTCTCTAGGATTTAGTAACCTATATAGGATGCCGCCGATTTTACGCGAGGTTGTCTTGTCTATTTTGTCAGGATTTACAGGTTATGTTCGACAAGGAGATGATTTATATTCTGGAAGGGAAGCTTTGATTGTTCATTTTCTTGGAGGAAGATTTAACCTGGCCAACCTATAATCCATACCGAGCGAATCAGGGGAGTATTTGATTTCATTCTCTTTACTTTTTCACTTTTACATTCTTTACTTAAACATTGGGGACAATGTTCATCTTAAGTATAAGGGGAGGGTAAAAAGATGATACCTTACATATGCACTTTCGTTTGAGTTTGTTTTGTTTGATAGTAGATGTGTAATAAAACTATGAGAAATACTTGTTAGTGCAATTTTAGCGCCAAATTTAAATTTTTTTACAACATTTTGGAGTGAAAGTTTAGCCATAGCAAGCGTCTCATGGATAGGAGATTGTATGAATAGCACATAACCGTATATTCAGAAAAATTTTCCACCCAAATATGTGAGGTTCGCCTTTAGATTTGATAGGAAAAGCATTCACTATTAGTGCTTATGAGTGTACCGGTAGCATTTAGATTCTAGAACTTGCGTTAGTGATGCATTCCGAGACCGCTAGTGAGACTACATTCGTGTGGTAGGATTTACTACATGATAAGAGGCATTAGGATCACCCTTGTGTTAAACCCGTATTATGATTACTTGATCATTTAAGTCATATTACTTGGCTAGTTAAGTCAACTAATTTTTCCCACACCCTTAGGGTTGTACTCATTTTTAGTACACGAAACCCCTAGTACACCCCTCCGAGCCTATCTTTTCGTTTCTAACTTTAAGCATTTTACTTAAAGGAAGAATTTGTTACACCCCACTTAAATGTACACCCAAATCGCCTTAGCCTTCCGTGTATGCGCTCATTTTTAGTGCATTATTGTTATTTGTTAAACCCTAAGTTAACTATCTAATTGATTACATGGTTGCTAAGTCGAGTCATATCCTTGTACATATTGTTTTGGGACGATTGGGACTCAAGGGTAAGTACTTATTCATGGAGTAATGGGGAAGAACATAATATTATTACCCCCATATGTGCGTTAATCTTAAAAGTGCTCTAAGTGTTTTGATTTTCTTAATTCGAGTCATTAGAATAGTTGAATGTAAAGTATGTAAAGATTCAAGTGTAAGGGGAATTCTCATCCCCTATGATGTATTATTTTGGATGGTAGGGTAAGAGTGTATGCCAAAAAAAAAATTAAAAAAAAAATAAAAAAATAAATAGAAAAAGAAAAAAAGAGAAAAAAACATACGGACTACCATCCCTTTTCATTCTATGTTCATTTTATGTTTTTGTTATTTTTCATTTATTAGCTTAAGTCGAGTCTAGTCTTGGCTTAGCAACGCCATATTGTACATGTGATTAACCAAGATTGTTAACTCGCCACCAGTAAAACTTCCTTTATCCAACAAAACCGTGTAATTCATATCCCTATACCTAACGTTACAACCCTTTAAAAGACCTCTTTGATAGTTTATCCTAGGTGCTTACGCCATGTGGTGGAGGTTTGATCCTTTCCCAAGCCTATGGTAATCTATTTTGCTATGATAGGTAGTGAGAGATATCTTCCGTTTCCATATTGTAATTTACACTTTATTACACCCGAGAGATGTGAGTATCTAAACACTATTTGTGAGGTGCTTGTGTATGACCTCCGTGCTTGTCTATTGGTCTTTAGTGGAACGATTATTTGTTGTAATTACTTTTATATTAGTGTTAAATGACCCCTAACTTATCTTTTGAGTAGAATAAAAGCGCATTTGCTTGAGGACAAGCAAATCTCAAGTGTAAGGGTATATGATGAGGCGAAAAATGATCCGTTTTTAGGGGGTCATTTAAGCCCGAATCCAAATTTATTTGATCAAATATTGCCCTAAATCGTTCCTTTTGTGATTTTAGGTACTTGGAGAGTGAATTCTGGAAAAGAAACCATTTTGGACGTTTTTGGAGCATAAAAGTGAAGAAAACGGCAAAGTCTCAATTTTCCATGCTGGGAACAGTAGGTGACGGCGTCAAGAGTAATTCCCTGACGGCGTCAAACCTCAAGAATTAAAATCTGTAGTTCATGAAGGCGTCAAGAGTTTTCCTGACGGCGTCAAAACCCCAAGAATTAAAATCCGTAGTTGATGACGGCGTCACACACAGGGCGTCAAGAGTAATTTGTGTGACGGCCTAGGCCTTGACGGCGTCAGAAGTAGATCAAGGCCGTCCGAGGAAGTATTTGGCGGCGAGATGACGGCGTCACACCTTTGTTCTTGACGCCGTCATCCCGATTTTCCTATATATAGTTTTCTAGTTTTTCACATTTAAAGAGAGAAGTTTTGGGAGAAACCCTAAAGACGATTTTGGTGTAACTTTACATGTTTTTCAAGGGTTCCAAACCCTTGATACCTTGCATGATTAATTAAGATAAGTGTTGTTCTAATTCAATCAATATGTCTATGTGTTGGTTGTCTATCTCTTGTTCTTGTCTTAATTCTATCATGCTAGGCTAGATCTCTTTTGTGTTTGCTTAGATCTAATGAAACCTAGATATTGATTATGTGTTGATCACTTGTTTATTCTTGTTCTTGGATGAATGATTTATATGTTAGGCTTAAGAAAACTGGCAGATCTCCAAATGGTAACATGCTTGAACGTCTTAAGAAACATGAACCGAGGCGTACTAGGTCTTTATTGGTTGTATTTAATGCATGAGCCACTGTTTACAATCCCTATAGTTTTGCTAGGCATGGTGTAGGAGGAGATAAGAGCTCATAGAATTGGGGAGTTATTCATGCCACCCCATGAATGGTATTAAGGAATACGATCCGTCATCCATGCAATTATAACAAGTAATTAACGTGTAAAAGATATCTAGGGAGTAGTGAAATCTAAGTAAAAACATTTTCTCCAATTACTGCTCATAACTTTTTGTTTAATTAGTTTATTTTCATTTTTATTATTTTATTTTGATTGCATCTTAGTATTGGGTTAGTTGAATAGCAACTAATTCCGCCCACTTTTTCAAAACCCGAGATTTTATTTTCTTTCTAAAAAATATAAAAACATAAAAAATAATCATCCCTTACCTTTAGAACTAGTAATTAGGTTTTCTAATCCTAGCGACACTATTCCTAAGCTGAACGATCAATCCCCCGGTACTTGTCACTATACTATACTACAACGATCACGTACACTGCCTGGTGGGGGTTGTAAGCTTCTCGAGATCCCTCGAGAGGTAAAGCCTGTTGCGATTCCCACGCATCAGCTCTTGAAATTTTAAAGAAACGTGGAATGATGTCTTGTGATACTTATAATACACCAATGGGCTATACCACAAAACTAGACGCTGATTTACATGGGATTCCAGTTGACCCTACCAAATACCGAAGTATGATTGGGTCCCTCATGTATCTCACAGCTAGTAGACCTGATATAGTATTTGCTGTCTACATGTGCTCTCGCTATCAGTCCAAACCAACTGAAAAACACCTCAGTGAGGTCAAAAGAATCCTTCGATACATAAAAGGAACCATTAACTTGGGAATCTGGTATCCGAAGGATTCTGGTTTTGAACTAATTGCATTTTCAGATGCTGACCATGCAGGATGTTTAGACACAGACAAAAGTACATCTGGTGGATTACAATTTCTCGGAGATAAATTTGTGTCATGGCAATCAAAGAAGCAGGACTGCACGTCACTGTCGTCAACAAAATCTGAATATGTAGCTATGTCTACTTGTTGTGCTCAAGTCATATGGATGAGATCACAACTTAAGGATTATGGCTACTTGTTCAATAAGATTCCAATCTACTGTGATTCCAAAAGTGCTATTGCTATCTCCTACAACACAGTTCATCACTGCAAATCCAAACACATCGATCTCCGATATCACTTCATCAAAGAGCATGTGGAAAAGGGTACCGTTGAACTTTATTTTGTTGGGACTGAGTACCAATTGGCGGACTTACTTACCAAATCCTTAGCACCATCAAGGTTTGCTAGTCTAGTTCACCAAATTGGTATGCGATGTTTGACTCCAGAAGATCTGGAAAAGTTTTTAAAACACAATTGATCGTCAAACATCAAAACTATCTTTGTAAATATTCTTAAAAAAAATAAATAAATAAATAAATAATGCAAGTATATTCCTTTCTTTTCAACACTAATTTCTTTGATAAACGTCTTTAAGTATTCAAAACAAGTGTTGAGGGGGAGAAAAAGTATTTTAACATTTTCACAAAAATATTAACTTTTATACTTGCACTTTACCAAAAATATTAGGTTTTATCTTATAAGGATGCATCAAAAGTGTTTCGGGTTACTTTCCTTGACCTAAATAATAAATTTTCATGATTTTTTTAAGACTACGGTCTAAGGTCGAGGGGGAGTAAAATTCCACAAGTTGTAACTTGGTGTCATTAATGAAAGTTAAATGAGATAATGTGTTTAGGCATTAGGTGTGTACTCATAAGAAAAAGGGTACACTCAAGCGAAGAACTCCTGTCAAGAAGCCCGAATCCATTCCTGAACCTACACAACCATCTGACTCAGAAACCGAATCTGACGAAGGTCCAGTTTACAGGGAAGCCTTTGCCAATATCACCGAGAATGTCAACCTTGAAGACATTGATGATAAAGACTTGACTTTCGAAGATTGGGAGAAAAACATTGATGAGTTTGCTGATAATGCTGAATACCCATGATAAAGCCTTTGCCAATATCTCAATCAAAGACCATTCACTGAAGCAGAGTCAATATTAGAAGAAGAAAGGATCAGGAGAGAGAAGATGAAGGAACCTATGATTGCCGAACAAGAGACTGCTCACTCAAACATAGGCCTTTCAGTTGAAGAAGAAAATGAAAGAGCCCTCAATCTGGGTCTCCTCCACAGCAAGATAGACGCATTCAATGCTGATCTACCTCCTCCACCTCCAGTGTTCTCTCATACTACCGAAGCTGGCGGATCAAGCAGCATTCCTGATTCTGCTACAAGAATCAATATTGACTTGGTCGCCTACGACAATCCTTCAGTATCTCCCACAGACATAGAAATGACTAATGCTTCTGCAACGGGAGAAGAGGAAGAGGAAGATCCCATGGATACTGATGCTCCACGGTTGATGACTATGGAAGAAATGGAGCTCAGAGAAAGGGCTCAGGAAGAGGAATTAAAGAAAAAACAGGAAGCTGAAGAGGCGAGGCTTGAGGAGCTTGCACAAGCCAAACTGGAAGAAACTTTTCGTATTGAGGAAAGCAGGAAGGCTGAAGAGGCAGCCAAGCTGGCAGAAGAAAAGTTGAAAAAATAAGAAGAAGCCAAGCTTGCTGAAGAATTAAGGCTTAAAGCCGAGACTGACAAACTAGCTGAAGAACAAAGGTTGGAAGAGGAAGCAGCCAAAGCAAAGAAAGTTGATCAACCCGAACCACAAAGAGGAGATGACAAAGACCTTACTACCATCATTGAATCTTCACAGTCATCACCTCCAGCATCCGAATCTACCCATGACAAATTAATCAAGAAACCCGCAAGTACCAAAGCCTCTGCTACATCCAAGTTGATAAAGAAAGCATTCAGACAAGTTCATGATAAGAAGAAAAACAAACTGGAAGATCAGGTTGCGACACTAGCAACCCAAGTTGCTGAATTGACAAAGCTGAAAACGAACGTCCAGGAGCTGCAAGAAAAAGTTGAAACCTTCTTAGCTAAGGACGTGCAAGAGAACTTGGAAGCCACATCAGCAGCTCAAGCACATCAGTATATGGAACAACATTTAGTTGCTGAGTTGAAAGATCTGCTGGCACCCATGAGAGATGAACTCACCAAGTTCGCAGAGCAAGCTGTCAAGAAAGTGATCCGATCTACCACGTTTACTCTTCGAGCTGACAAATCAACGGTTCCACTACCAGGGTTATCTATGGACGAATTAGAAGCCCAGCTCTTGGACAAACTAGCAAGCAAGTTCACATTATCACCTGAAGAAGCTAAAGTCTTGGAAGCTTTGAAAGCCAAAATGACTAAAGAGACTTGCAGCACAGAGGTGGACAAACTGAAACGTCCAAGAGATGATGAAGATCAGGATCCTAACTCTCAGGCAAAGAAACAAAAGCAAGCCGAAGGACCCTCATCTCAACCACAAGCACCGGTCAACCCTCCAACAACAACAACATCTTCCCAACAACCCAAGGCATCTGGTTCGGCTCCCAAAGCACAGGTGGTGATGAGATTCCTCATCCCGATGAAGTGCCAGAACCGTCATCTAAGAAGAAGAAAGAAAGGAAGCGAAAGCATCATCAGCACAAACCGGATACCTCATCAAAGGGCACAGAACCCAAGAACCCGAAAACCGTCCTCAAATGGCTAGACCAAGACGATACTGCCGAATACTCCTGGTTTGAGAAGATGATCAATTCGCAACCACCACTTGCAGACAATCAAGAACCTCAAGATGGTCGAACAGTGGAATACGCTCAATTGATTCAGCATAAGTTTAAGATGAAAAAGATGAACAAGAAAGAGCTACAAAGAATCAAGAATGATGTGTTCAATCTTCTGAAAGATCGGTCTGCTAACTCAATCGAATTTGAGTACCATCTGGAAAATATTGCTTGAGCTATGTCAAGCAATATTGACTGGATCAATCCTGAATCTTATGTCGATCCGGTCACAAGGAAAACCGCACCATACATAACCGACTGGTCCAAACCACTACCTATGATTCGGAAGCCTAAGGAACCAAAGATCCCTTACAAGTTCTTCTTCAACACCGACTTGGAATTTCTGAAACTTGGCAGCAAGATTGAGAAGAAGTACGTTACATCACTTGCCTTTCTCCCTGCAGCTCGATATCTCAACAATGCCATCGAAGAAGAAGCCTCAGCCTTATTCATCGATAAAATTGTTGAATATGACCGGAACGTACTCTACGGTATACATCATTGGCCAGACAACCGGGCACAGTATTATCGCAGCAGCAGACTCAATCAGACAATGGGTGATGTGACAAGTGAGTTGAAGATTGTCTCAATTAAGTTCATTTCGACAGTCACTCACTTTGGGTACCCCTTCCTCAGCAAAATCACACTCAAAAGACTTGATGAAAAGGAGTATGATATTTCCGAGTCAGACTTTCCACGACTACTCCTCAATGACAATGAAGATATGTACCTGCTCAAAGTTCAAGGAAAGCTCTGCAACTTGCCCAAATAGATGCAGCTTGCCTTTATCCAAGCTCTCCTAATCTTCATTAGGCAGATAGTCATCAGAGAAAGAGTAGAAGATCTTCAACTGGGAGTGGAAAGTTATCAGAAGAAGCTGAATCTCACCAAACCTAACATGTTCGACATCCCCGACCTTCAACATCTACCTCAATACACCTTGATCAAGCATCCAGCATTCGGGTTCACTTACCGCAGTGTCAATGGTCGAAACTGCTTCATGGGCTACAAAGAAATACATAAGTTCTGTGATGAAACCTTGAAGTTCGTCAGAGATGGAATCAAAAGCAGAATCGATGACATAGCACTGGGGAAATCCAAAAGATGGAACACCGATGAGGCCAGGGAAGCTCGCAGATTCATTACTAGGATTGTGAACCGGTTGAAGCGCAGGGATCAGTTTCGGAGATTGGAAAGCTATGTTGGAGGAAGAACAAAATTTCCGGTGTTGACATTTCAGAGACCTGATTGGTAGAAAGTTGTAAGAGTTTGATTTGATTTGTCAATTATATACTTCATAATAGCTTGTGCACACATATCAGTGTACAACCCGCACTTGTATTGAAAGGACCCTGAGGTACGCATCAGTGCCTCAATCCTAAAATATAAGGAGCGAAGGCTTATTATTTTTGAGTAGAATTAATCAAATGTTTATGAATTTTCATAATTCTACTCAAAAGGACAAGTATTTCACCTCAATAAGACCTAATCACTTGTTGAGGGGGAGCACTTGTCAAAACAAAATACTTTGCTCAAAATCAAAAGTTCTTGGTAAATCTCCCCATAAGACTCAAAAGGCATATTTTAATCTAAAAGATTGTCAAAAACATCATTTTATATGCTATTTTTGAGGGGGAGAAAATGAAAAAGTGATTAAAATATACGAAGTCAAAGCTTAAAAGTTATATCATGTGCGAGCTAGACTCAGTATTGACCCAGGAATCGACGAGACAATAAATGTTAGTAATATCGAAAAGACTTATCCTCGACGGGTTATAACATCAAGTTAGTTACTAGAGCTAGTTGTCACCTAAAAGCTGACAATGGAACTCTTTAACTAACCACGTAAGCGTGTCTCGAAAAGGATTTGTCTTAGTAGAAAAGTACCGTCTCGAGAAACTTTCTGTGGACTTAACCAGGCCGGGTAATAACTTCAAGCTAGTTTAACTAGTGATGTAAGCGTGTCTCGAATCGGTCTTGTTCACGAAAAGTGGATCAATTCAAAATGCTTGCTCCTCCCGCATGTGCAAATTTATTAAACACTTATGAGCACATGTGCAGGGGGAGCCCTTCAAAAGTGTACACAAAACTCTCAAAGTGTTAACCAAAATATTTGATTATTACAAACACTTTGAGAGATTTTTCAATCAAAGGTTTCGTGGCTACTGTCGGAGTTATAAGGTGATTAAGATAGGAATAACCGTCCTATGATCCGCCAAAGCCGGAGGGATCTACCCAAGGACATCTCCCATAGTTAGAATTAGAAGTCCTTAGGTATGAAAAATGGAGAAAAGAATGAAAGGGAAAGAAGAAGTTGAAGAATTAAAAAGAAAAGTAAAGAAAAGGGTGAAAAGAAATAGCCCTCCATATGTTCAACCTTAGGGCAGACACCGGGTTCAATACGTATGCTACTGGTTGTTGCAAAAGACAACACCAGTATTGAAGACAAAGTCATCATGGACCCAGTGACGCAATGCACTAAACCTTCTTAACCACTCAAGTTCTCTTAAAAGGACTTGTTTCATTTTCACGGGGAACCAGTGTAATCTATCGACCTATCTCTTAGAGACGGTTGATATTGAAGCAGGAGACCCCTCCCTAGTCTCCGCATAGGAAACCTAAGTGTGCACTTATAGAGTCTAGAGCCTTGAGATACATCAAAGATCTCTTAGGAACACTTAGTATTTCTACAACTGGTGTTCTACATCAATGGACACCAGCTGTAAATTATCGAGTCCTTCGTAGATCTTAGCAATCTGCCGAGAACGTTTATGAGAGAATTACAAACGTATTTCTCAATGATTGAACGAAAATCCTGCCAGGGTCAACATCAAACAGCCCTGACCGCAGGTCACTTCGGTAACCCTACAAGGGTTACGCTTAGTGTTTGCGGTGGTTCCATAGCGGTCTACAGTCGTGGAGTGATCCCCAGCGACTTACCCAGTCATTGAGCTACTTAGTAGGTCTCGTAAGCTCCTTCGGGAGTATCTGATATGGGAACGGCCTGGATAAGGATTAGAAGGAGTCTTCACAATATGTTGTTGATGAGCTCTAATTCCTTATCTGTAAGTACCAGTTATTTATTGCTAACTGTTTACTCGCAGGTACCTCACTTCCATGATGGTAGATTCCAACATGCTCATATATACATCTTGATGCAAATGACAGCTCCCCCAAAGATCTTAGCACCACAAAGTTCAAAGAAAGATTCTACGTCAATAAAGAAGAATCTACAAAGTATAAAGACTTAAAGATCTCAGAATATGAAAAGGAACTTCGTGCACGAGAAAGTATAAGTCCGAAGATGTATGAGTATGTTGGAATGGCGGACAACCACCACAGACGCTGGAGTGACGAATGGCAGACTACTTCATGACACAATCACTACATCATCACCAAAGAACAAAGACATAGAGCAAAGTACAATCATTATCATTCAACCATTTTGAAGACGTCTAAAGCTTAACATGTCACAAGTCTACGACAAAGAGGAAGACGTCAAGCAACCGTGATGACCGACCCTTAGGGGGAGATTGTTGGGATCATACTTTTGTATATTAGTCAAGTCTCGGTCATTACCTTTTGTAATAGGTTGCTTAAATTATTTATTTTAGTATGTTAATGTTACAAGGCTTAAGCATGTAAGTCCATGGGCTTGAAAGCCCACGTCCAAAAGAAAGGAGGGAGGAAGGGAGTGTTGCCCTACTCCTCCTCCTATAAATACTAAGCTTATGTAACTCTTTTAATTGTTGGTTATTTGAATATCTTAGTAAAACTCTTGTTCTTACTTTTCTCTCATTTCTTATAATCAACCAATCTCTTTTTTCTCATCTCATTTCTATCAATATCATACTTGTGTTTACAAAATGGTGACCTAACATATAACTTTCTCAGAGTTGCCATCTCATTCTTGCTTCCATTTTCTCTGAAAGTTGATCTCCATTGTTTGTCTTCAATTCCAGAATAGAACTCAAGATGCCTCATAGTAAAAATGCCACAATCTGTTTTATTTTTTGATGTTTGACATTCCATTTGAAGTCTTTGAGGAGCACAGTTTGATATTTGTTGAGCCTTTGGATGATTTGAAACTTTTAAATAGTGACAAAACAATTTAAACTGAATATATATATATATATATATATATATAAGCTAAACATGAAATATAGTTAAAAAAACAAAAAAGAAACAAAAACAAATGTAAATTTAAAAAGAAAAAATATAAAAAAATAATAATAATATTACCAGATTTTCAGTTGTATTGCCATATATACCAGCACTTTCCTTCAAATTGTTGATAATTACAAACGACGGATTCAAGAGATTGAAGCAATAAATATAGAAATGGTTTTGCCTACAAAATGGGAAGAAAACTTGTAAAAAGTAAATAATAATTAAGATTTAAACAATATTATCTTAATTTTACATAGTAATATTAACAACCATAAAATTTAAATGATTAAAAAAATAAATAAAAACTTACTAGATTAACTGCAGATAAATCATTAGAGTTCAGATATTTTTTGCACCCAAAATTAATTGCATTCAAAAATTCTTCTTGTTTCTTCTTAGTGGAAAGTGTATTTTTTTCTCTTCGAGTCGACTAAATCAAATTATAAAATAAACATTAGTATTAAATTTAATATACAAAAAATAATAATAATAGTTAAAAAATAAAAAAAAACATACCATTGCTTGGCTTGTAAAAAATAATCTTAAACCAGATCTAGGTCTTCTATATTTTTCTTGAAAATTCAAAACAATGGCCCAAATGTCTATGATGTTTGATGTTACAAGTTTTGTTTTATTAACGAGATCTTTAAAATAGCAACGATTAGTATGACAAAATAAATCTGAGCCAAAAAAATGATCCCTGCAAAAAAAAATAATAAAATAAAAAATTAATGATCATTGGATACAAAGCTAATCTATTACGAAAATTTTAATAAAATTATGAAGAACAAAACTTACGCAAGATTGCTGTTGTTCTTTTCTTTTATTAACTCTAACACAGACTTTTCGATCTTATTAAATTTGGTTAAAATATCAAATTTTCGAACATTGAATGGCGACTTCAAAACATAAGTAGGATTCCTTTCTCTATTTACTCTATCCCTTAAGTCTTCATTGTTTTCTTTACAAGCATTTACCTGGAAAAAAGAAATTAAAAAAATAAAAAAATAATTTTGAATTATTTCAAAAAGTACAACTAATTTACTAACATCTTTGCTTAAATTTTGAAGACTTTCAGCTCCATTCCTCATCTGTAATTCAAAATAACATTTATTGTATAAAAAAATCTGAATTAAATTGTTGAATCAAAAATTAAACTTTCATTATTTTGCTAATATTATTAGTCTATGTTAATACCTTGTTTAGATCTTCAATATATTGAATATCTTCTGATTCATAACCATCGTCTTCTTGAAAAACATCTTCTTCACTTGATATACTCCCAGGAAAAAAATTTATTGGCTCCGGACACTGAATTAAATCCTATAACAAATAAGATAAAGTCACATATTTATTTAAAATGCTTACTAAGGATTATATTAAACACTTACTTGAGGATTACTTAATTCATTTAATGTTGCTGCTGCAACCATTAGCTGAAAATTTAGGTATAAAATTCTTATTTAGAAAAAGTTTAAACATTGTAATTAAAATTTCATACTATGTGACACAATAATTAAATACCGTTTTATTTTGGTCTTGAGAAGATTCGGCAAAATCGCTTAGATCTACAAACTCATCATCTATCATGTCGTTTCCATCTGTCAGATAAAGTAACTTGACATTATTCACATCTCTTTCTGAACTTTGGTGTTTATGAAAATTTAAAACCACGTCTGGGAAATATATTAAAATAATAATAACAATAATAATAATAATAATAATAATAATAATAATAATAATAATAATAATAATAATAATAATAATAATAATAATAATAATAAATTAACAAACAGAAAAAACAGAATTACCTTCGAATTATTGATTTTATAATTCATTGCATCTCTCATGACCTTATAAAACTCTGGATGTTTAGACAGATATTTTTTTTGAAAATGTAACGCTCTCAAAACTCTTTCTTTGAATGGTGCGTTTTGTTTGGTAACACAAAGCTTATAAAACACAACCATTTGGAGTAGCCGCAGATTAGTCACATGAGAAGAACACTGAAAACTTGGTTTTCCATCTTTTGTCAAGAAACAAAGACCTTCAATTGGTTCTTTACTATACTTAAGATCTTCGAAAATGACTTCATCCGGCACTTGCTCATCTCCATGTAATACCGCTTTGCAAATCTTTAAAAAAAACTTTTGGTTTTCTGGGTCTTTGAATGGCATTAAACTGATATAACTCTGGTATGCTTCATCCACTGAGATCTCGTTCATCATTTTGGCTTTTGTTAACAGTTTTTGAACCGCATTAATGGCCTTCCTCTTCATTTCGGCATTTAAAGTTCTGCATTTATGAATACAAAACATAAACTCTTTCCATTCTTCAAATCCTAAGTTTTGAAGTTCATGAGGTAAAAGTTTATGCTTCGTTTCTTCATCTAGTGTTACTAAGAATGATGTTTGTATCTGATCAACTTCTTCACAATCAACACTGCAGATTTTTTTTATAAGCATACTTCCTTCGATACTCGCATTCCTTCAAATACTGACCCATTTTCTTTATTTCTGATAAAAGCATGTTATTGTACAATTCATCCTTTTGTCTTTCTTTTATTTCAGGAACAGGAAGATTATATTTCAAAGAATCTTCTTCATAAATTTTGCTTTTTTTGGCTTCTGTACCTTCTTCTTCAAACTCATCTGGGTATTCTGAAATCCAATCTTCTGCATACTCAAACATCTTTCGTTGCTGTTTGTTGATTTCATGAATAAGGATCTTAGTTATGTATATTTTCCTCAAAATATCCATCTGAATTCGATGATGTGGATCTTCTTCATCAAAAATTCCAACATCCCAATTTTCGTCTTCAAACTCATAAAGCTCCATATGAATCATGACATATAAACCACAGTTAATCTTGTCTTTCTTTGTTCTCCATTTCAAATTAAGCACTTTTGCTTCATTTTGAAGAAACCAATTTTCTGGAACTGGATAATCATGCTTGAGCAAGAAGTCACAAAACAGACATTGCTGTTTACAAAAACTTACATTAAAAGGTTGTAAAGTTACAAATCTTAAATTGATAAAAAGATATATATTATTTAAATAATATCAGAAGATATACATAAAAAACAAAAAAAACTATGGAAAACTAGAAAGGGGGTTGAATAGTTTACCGCTTTTTAACTTGATTATCTTTAAAAACTTTACGTTTGTTTAAAGATATAAGCACAACTTTACTTGTTTAATTCTTTGAAAAGCTTTACGTGTGATTAGCAATTCTAACTAAAGACAATATGTAATAAGCAAAGATAAAGAAAGAAACGATCAAACCACAACACGATTGTTTATCGTGGTTCGGCTACAAGGACTCTTTTTCCTTGCCCTATATCCACGCCTCGAGTTTCCAACTCGAGAGTTATAAGCACTAATCAACAAGCTCCTTTCCCGGTGGAGAAACCTTAACAATGTCTCTTACACTTTTACCGACACTAAGCTAGATGTCGAGTTCTTTTACACGGGTACAACCACTCCCATCGTCGGTTACACTTTTACCAACACTAAGCTAGATGTCGAGTTCTTTACCAAGGGTACAACCACTCCCATTAGTTCTTTTACAAGGGTACAACAACTCCCTACACACTATGTATTTTGAGGTCTAAAATACTAACCGATCACTTCTACATACATGATACAAATGAAGTATAAACTACCAAAGCTTATACATGACAAAGCTAACAAGACTTGCAACTTTAGAGTTGAAGCTTGTAACTTCTTGAATGATCTTGTGAAGTCCCTTGCTACATAAGAGGATCACACAAGTCAAATGTTACTGAGTTAGTTGAGAGAGTATATGAAAATACGTCCTAAAGTTATTTCTCAAAACAAACAAGTGGCTTGGTATTTATAGTAAAACAAACAGCAGGTCTGGCGGATACGGCGGAATCCTCATATGGGTTTCGCCCGTGTACCCCCAGGGTTCTGCCAGGCTTGTAGTAGGTTTTACAATAAATAACACAAACCAACCAAAGTCACATCAACAACAACTAGTCAAACACATTAAATCCAATTTGGAAAGCTTCCAAAAGTGTGTAAGATATTATGGCAAGTCAAATACACAAGCTTGCCATAAATGAATGATGTGACAAGACACTTAATAATTAAAGAAATAAAAACAATGTTTTGTTTAAAAGGAAATGTAAACCTTAGTTTAAACAAGACTTAAACACTAAAGTGATGATTTACTCTTAGCTAAAGTTCATACTTTGTCATTAACAAAACTTAGCAAAGATCGTAAAATATAAATAACATTTTTAGGCGATATTTGTATTAACAATCTCCCCCTTTTTGTTGATGACAAAACATAAACTTTATTTATAAGTAAGCCACTCGTTTTAGTGTTAAGTCTTATAAAGTTAGTATCAAAACTTGTTTTTCTAAGATGATGTGATATGCAAGAGTTAAGAAAAAAAATTTTGAAACAAGTTTATATACAAATTCTCTCCCTTTTTGTCGAAACAAAAAGAAGAGTAGTGAAGCGGAAGTATGCACTTGCTCCCCCTTGGATGATATTCCCCCTAAATGGAGTGCCAAGAAAGGAGACATGGATTTTAAACCTACAAAAAAAAATGTTAGTTGTCGCACAATACAAGTCATGAAAGCATTTCATGTCTAAAACACAACTAAGAGTTGCGAAGCGGAATAATGCAATACTCATGCTCCCCCTTGAATATTACTCCCCTAAATGGAGTATCAAGGAAAAAAAAACAAGGATAATGATCTTACAAAAAGAAAGGTTAGTTTCTAAAACACAAGATATATGTATGCTACCATATCGAGGTATAGTTTACTCATTATACCTAATGGTCAACAAACAATGCAAACCTTGTAGTAGAATGAAATTCATTTCATGTAAAATTTTGACTCTTAGAAAGTCAAAGACAAGAAATTAGGATGACATCATCCTACTCCTTAAAAATAAAGAAAAACTAAAAATAAACTAAGAACATAAAATGCTACAAGGAAATCATCATTTTCCTTAATGAGAAACATTTTCCAAAAACAAGGCTAAGGTTGTTTAAGGATAAAAATGTGTGTTGGAGGGTGTAGTGGGTTTCGTTTTGAATGTTGTGGAGGTGAAACGGTTTTGGTTTGTTGGTTTTGATGTTTGTGCTCTAAACTTGAGGAGGTGTTGGTGCTCCAAACTTGGTTTGTTGGTTTTAATGAGAAACATTTTCCAAAAGAAATGGTTTTGTTTCATTTTGGAGACTCTAACCTTGAGATGGTGTTGGTGCTCTAAACTTGGTTTGTTGGTTTTAATGAGAATCATTTTCCAAAAGAAACGGTTTTGTTTCATTTTGGAGACTCTAAACTTGAGACGATCCAAAATGTGGTTTAGAATAAACTTCATTTCATTGGTTATAGGACCATGGATGTCTTTGTAGATAGGGTGAAACAACAATGGTTTTGGGTGGTGATACTCTTGTTGTGGTGGTTTGTTGTGGTCAAAAGACTCATTTTGGTCAAGCAATGACCTTGGTTTTTCATTTGTGAAAGGTGGTGGTTTTGTTGGTCTTGGTGGAAGATCATTGAGATGCTTCTATTTTCTTATACGAAGAAAATAGAGATTCAAAGTGTTGGGAAAGTTCTTGTGGTGGTGGTAGTTGTTGTTGTGATTGTTGTTGTTGAACAAAGTGACAGAAGCTTGGTTCTCCGGAAGGATTAACATGGGGTGAAACACAAATGATTATAGGTGTGTATGACCTTGATCATTTGGAAAAATTGAGGGTCTAGCATAACGGCAAGCCAACCGTTCTACCAATGATGGTTGATGGGCTTCATCATCTAATTGCTCACTTGGTTGTTGTTGGGTTTCCATTTGAGCAATGGTGTCAAAGAGTGACAAAGATGGAGGGCTTTATGATTTAGGTGATAGGTCTTCTAAAGTTTCCAAGTAGTGGATGTGGTGATCTTGGTGGTGTATGGAGAAGTTCCATTGGTGTAAGTGTTGGTGATTGAGGTGATGGAGTTTTTGATGGTTGAGTTTGTTGCAATGTTGAAGCACTTGATGTTTTGGTTGATGGTTGAAAAGTGTGTATGTTTGTATTGCCATGTTTGGGAGAGGATGTTGGAGTAGCAAGATTGAGGAAATCTTAAATAGTGGTCATGTTGGTGTTGCAAGGTATTGAAGATGATGTTGAGGTAGTAAGGTTAAGGAAATCTTGGATAGGTGAAGAAATGTTAAGTGAAGCATCACTTGAAGATGATGAGCTTGACTTGACGGTTTTGTTGAAGCAACAAGGTTTAACACTAATCCTAGTGGTTTTTGCCAAAGATTTTGATGACTCGGATGAGGTGTTGGATATAGTCATCTCAAATGTGTGGTTTTGAGGTTTTGAGAGAAGAAGTTTTGAAGGTGATGGTGTGATTTGAGTTGTTGCAACACTTTCAAATTTCTAGAGTGGAAGATATGTTGAAATAGGTGTTTGGATTTGATGTTCTACCATTCAAAGATTGAGGTTTCAAATGATTTAGAAAATTTTCATGAACATGTCAAATCATTGGATGTTAATCCAATGGAGTAGGGTGGAGTGAAAGACCAACATATGCACTCAATGCTTTTGTGATCATGGGAAGTGATTTGGTTGAAAATGTTTCAATGGTTTGAAGGATCCTTTCAAAGGGTTCCTTGGGTTAGTTATGTTTGAATTTGAATTTTTGGCGGGAAGTAACTTCCTAATTATTTTAGTGAGTGAGAGTTGTCCTAATATGGTTATTGGAGTTAAGGGAAGATGTTTCTCACTAAAGATAATGGTTTGACACTTTACAAGTTTTGAACTTAAGAAAAATGACAAAAATTTTCTGTAGGTGACTGGCGGAACCCTCGCGATACATAGGCGGAACCCTGTTTTGGGTTCCGTCTGGTCCGTTGGGCCATTTCTGGGTTGCCCAGAAATTTCACTGGCGGAACCCAATCTAGGGTGCCGCCAGATCCGCCAGACCTGAAAAAGTACACAGTCTGCGCTTTTGACCCACGAGACGATTTTCAAATTTTTCGAAAACACCTAAAACCAAAAACATAATTCATATCTGGTTAGGAAATGCAAAAAATGGACATGTAAACACGCATACCATTAGACTTTGACCGGGGGCTAGCGAATTTCACTAGACTTAGTGAAAATTTCATAAACATGAAAATTTGACAACATGCCAAACATTGTCTACCTGCATCATAGTTAGTTAAGACATGTTCCAAATAGTATCACAAGTTGTACCAACACACAAATACATGACAAACATTGTTTAAACAACCAAATTGTTCAAATAGCACCTAGTGCCAAACACTCCTACACACCCGCACTCATTGACGGTCAATCTTCTTCTTGAGATTTCCAAGGAATCTTCCAAGATTCTTAAACATCCCCTTTCTTTGCTTGAACTCCGCCGACTCATTTGGAATATCCGGAAGTTGGGAAAGGTATTCTAGAGGTGGGAGCCTAGAGTTGGGCAAAGTGTCATCTTCACTCATTGAGGAAGATGATGAGGAGGTAGGAGGATGAGGATGTTTTCCTTGGGCTTTGTAAACTCTCTTATCACTAAGTGGGACAAAGGTGTGTGGAATGAGAGAGTAGTCAAGGTGAAGACCGTTTGGAGTTAGTGGAATGGGAGAGATGAACCTAAAGAGACGGGTCAAGAGCATTCCATATGGCATAGCCATTGTGCCATGCACGGGAATGTCGGCCATTCTCTTGGCCATGTAGTAGGCGAGGTTGAAGGGTTTCCTAACGGACAAGGAGTAGAGCATGTAGCAAAGTCAAAGATTTATATGATCTCGGTTTCCTATGGTGCTAATGACATTTGCTCTAAGGACTTCTTACCATTTTTTGAATTGGGGCTTGAGTTCATTCATTTCCATTCCATATGGGTCCTTATCGACCTCATTTCCCGAACGGGTTCTCCTAGTGTTGGTTGTCTTAACGAAGAGGTGGTCACGAAGTTCATCTTTGGACAAAAGAGGGGTATCATAGGGATGGATGCGGTCAAAGAGTGTGTCAAGAGTTGAGAGGGAGTGCAAGTCGGAGTAGATGCAAGTACCGTGGTTTGGGACACCTAGGATTTGAGCAAACTCCTTAAGAGTGAAGGAGTATTGATGACTACTAGCCCTAAAGTTGATAGACATGCGGGCTAGTTATGTCATATGTTGTAAGTAAGGTGAAGCCCTAAGACTACTAGTATAAATACTATGTAACCTCTCCTTTGAGAGGGGTTGGAATAGTGGTTGGAATGTTGGTTAGTTTTTTTCCAAGGAATAAGAAATATCTCTTATTTCCTCCCTAGTTTCTCTCTCTCTCTCTATAACTTATCTTATTTCTCTCTCTAGATCTCATTTGTGTGAAATGATATAAAACTTGGGTCCTAACAATTGGTATCAGAGCCAAGGGATAATATTGGTTGTTTTAGGTTTGATTTGGTACTATAACTTGTTTTTAAAAGTGATTTTTATGATTTTCGGTTACTGTTAATCTCCTACCATGCGAGTTTGGAATTTTTTGTCCAGTTAGGATTTTCATATATCGAGTTAGGATTTCTTGGTATCATCGAGTTAGAGATCTAGATTCTAGCGAGTTAGAATTCATTTCTATCGAGTTAGGATCACAAAACTTATCGAGTTTGGATTTCATCTATTGAGTTAGGTTGACAAGTCTTACCGAGTTTGGGCTAAAGTTACCGAGTTTGGGCCAAAGTTTGCGAGTTAGGATTAAAAGTCTTACCGAGTTTAGGAATCAAATCCTATCGAGTTAGGAGATTTTAGACATATCGAGTTTGGACTCAAATTTGGCGAGTTAGCCTTTTACCTAATCGTTTATTGTAACACCCCCAAAATCATCACGTCAGCGGAAGACTTAAAATGTCAGCGGAAGACTTTTTGGGTGTTACTTCGAGGATCTTTGTCACAATCATAGAAAACGACACAAAAGTGACGCCTTAAAGTTTAATTCATTCAAAATACCAAATATTCGAGACATCAAGAAGTTTCATAATATAAATAATAAGTTTATTTGAAATATGTCAAAAATGTTTATTTAAGCCCATGCCGGGTTACAAGCCCACTCCGTGCCTTCAAGTTCCTTCTTGTTTAGTTACCTGAGATAAACACATGCTAAAAAGTGTCAACACAAAGGTTGGTGAGTTCATAGAGTTTATAGTTTAAATCGTTAATTAGAAAAAGAGTGATTTCCTTATCAATTCAATACAAATCAATTCGTTGGTTTGCCCTTCACCAGGTCAACATCAAAAATAGTAATTGGTTTATAAATCCATTTAACACGAGTTTCGAATCACAAGTTAAGAATGTATTGTAATAACTTGCAATCAATAAGTTTAAATCAATGTTCCTGTTATTGCCTTAAGCTCGTGATACTCAACGATTAACAGCCAATCATAATCTCAAGTTATGACGGTAAGTAGTAGGCCCTCAAGATAGGTATTTGCCAATAACCTATAATAAGAACAATAAAGTGCGCCTGGTGTTTTCTCTAACAACCAAACGAGGATTGTCAATCACTAATAGTACTATCCACGTTTATTTACATTCACCCTTCAAATGATTAAGGTTCATGATCGAGGGACTTTTGGCAATAGTAACTTAAGCAAATAACATTGGCCTGACGGTATTTCAATACCCGGTATAAAAGACTTGTGTTCGAGTTTTAAGCATGTATCCCCCCCACGGGAAAATACTTAAAGAGTGGGCTATGAACTCATAGTAATATGTAAATAGTTAACGAGTACTTGTAAAAGTATAAAATAATAGTTAAGCATGTATCTCCCCCAAAAACGTGTATAAATCATTATAAAATAATTAAGAGTAGGGGCTATGACTCACCTTAGTAATACAGTAGTATTGAGATTTCAAAGACGTAGGTAACGGCTTCACACACAACCTAAAAGATATTACACGGTTCAGTTGATAGTCTAAGTTCATTTTTTTTTTACATGTATTGCGAATGTTTGTCCTTTTTCCAATATACGTCGAAGTATATAATGATAAGTTACGACAAAAGTTAATAATAATATCGTATCGTTAATTTTCAAATATTATGACGAAATTATATATAACGTATATATAATTTAAAGTGTCACAGTTTTATATCAAATATGCAAATATTTATATAAAACTTTATAAATATTGTAAGAAATATTGTTTTAGCAAAGTTCCTTCAAGTTTCAATAAAGTTACAATATTGACCCTAACGGTATAATAATTTCATCGTTGGTCCAAAATTTGTATATATTATATTTTAGGTCCAATTCATATTAACATTTACATTTTACAATGCCAAGTTCCATTTTTAACAGTTTAGTACTCAGAAATACAGAAATGACAGTTTTGACCCATAGTTTGCAGATTTTGCATTTTTAGTCCCTCGGTTAAGAAATTTTTGCAAAGTTAGTCCAAAAATTACCAAATTCAAAACTTAACATTTAAACCTTTCTAATAAGCTCGGAACAGCTTATTTAATTTATAAAACTGCTTATTCTCTTAAAAGTCGTTTATTTTAGCTTATTGGGCCTTAACGAGATATAAACAAGGTCCAATAACGTTTTGTGATTCGTTGGGCTAATGAAATTTTTGGGCCTGGTCTTGGATTCATTTTTAAGTTATAAAAATGTTACAAATGAGCTTATAAGTTCAGCTTATCGAATAAGCTTCAAATAAGCTTAACGGGCTAACAAGCCCAAAACGTTATTTAATGTTTCTGAAAAACAGGTTATAGGTCGATTTGCTTTGGCTTTAGAAAACAGCTTATATTAGCTTATAGGTTCAAATAAAAAGTGTTTCCCAATTGTTTACCAAGGTGATAATGGGGTCGAGTTATAAAAAGGGATAGTCATGTGTCTAAATATTCATTTACGAGACCAAAGTGATCGAGCAAGGTTCATGTTGAAAACAGTTTTCAACACTTAGAAAATATTCCAAGTGTTTTGTATTTATACGAATGGGTCAAGTGGTCACAAAACGTGATGAAATAATTATGTAGACGTTCGAAACTTTGTATAACTTGATTGTTAGCATAGTAAACATTACCAATGTCGAATAAAATATGTATGTTGCGTTTTTAGATTTCAAAATAAATAAGAAAAGTAAAACGTATGAAATGAAAATAATGAAATGAAAAAGAGGTTAAGGATTCTCCATTTCTCACCTCACCTCTAGGGGTGGAGTATAATTGGTACGTATGGATCGAGAATGGTACAAGGAGGAATGTAGAGTGGTTCACGACACAGCAAAGGTTCAAGACTAGCAACGATGGTTCCTTGGGTTCACTTGTGCTACTCGTACACTTGACTAACTTCTTGTCCCAAAACTAGTAAAACTCGACTTGAATTCTTATCAATGTGGTACTTTTAAGTGTGTGTTCATATGAGCTTGCATGGGACGTTTATATAGGAAGTTTTGAGGATGGTGATAAGCATAAGATAACAAGAAGTGTGTGTGTTGTCTCAAACTTGGGTGTGGCACCTCTCCTTTCGACCAATCAAGAACTATCAACAAAGAGAATGTGTAAGTAGGATCTCTGTTCATTCCTGAATTCTACTGTGCATTTGAGTCAGGTTATAAGTCATTGGGTGGCTTGTGAGGTGCTAGGGAAGTTTATGACACGTTTTTGTAAGTTTGGCAAAATGGTTTTTAAGGTTTACTTTGGCCAGATTCGTATTCCATGGATAGCAGCCACGAATTACATTTTTTGTTTAAAAATCTCGCGTGTCTAGACGTAAAACATTATTTCGGACAACTTTCGTGTTTTACACTTTTCCTGGTTCGGACCAGAAGGGCCTTAAAATGAGGATTTAAATTCGTTACAGAAAGTTAGTGGTTTATTAGAATTTATACGAAGTGGTATTGAAATAAAATGCTATTTGTGTCAAGTTGAGATGAAACTTGTAAGGTGCCTTAACTTGATCAATATTCTAGTATAGTAATTATATTTGAAAGTCGATAATAATTGTCGTTCATGGTTCTTAGAGGTCCAATATTATTAGCGAGTACACATGGGAATTTTAGTAGGCTCGGGATTTATTTAAATTGTATTTGTTAATTATTGAAACGTATACTTATTAAGTATCAATGTTTTAAGTTATGTATGGTATCTAGGTTATTAAGGTTTAGGTGTAAATGTCGTGTCAAGGTAAGAGCGAATAACGTTGTAATTGACAAAGTATATATAAAAAAAAAAAAAAAAAAAAAAAAATTGTTACGGGTAAAAATGGTTAATCTATGTTATGGTAACGTGTTAATTGTAGGAAAATTTTACGGGGTGTTATATTACCTACCCGTTAAACGGAATCCCGTCCCGGGATTCTAAGATAAGGTAGCTGTAAAGGTGAGTGGAAAGGGTGAACAATTAGTCATTCCTAACGATCTAATCCCTGAGCGGTTTTAATTTTTTTTCCTTCGAGCTTAACGTATCTACTACTACATTAGCTTCTTCTTTTTAATTTTTCTTTCCAGCTTAACGTATCTACTACTACATTAGCTTTTTCCTTGATGATAGCGGATCTCATAGTTATAATTGTTGAGTAGTTCTAACTACTTACGTTGTCTTATGTTCAATTCCTTTTGATTAACTTGACTTAAGAAACGATTCCATTTTGAATGAAGATTTTTATTTTAACATGTTTTGAAGATAAACATGGTTCACAATATTTTGTTTCGTGAAAGTTAAAATATGTGGGGTAACCTACCCGTTAAACAAAGAGTTTACTAGTTACAAACTTTTAATAATGAGGGTTTCCGATGAGAACTTGATGAATGTAGAGAAAGTTGTTGAACTTCAGTTTTTTTTTTTTTTTTTTTTTTTTTTTTTTTTTTTTTTTTTTTTTGTAAAGAGAAACTTGTTAAATATAGTTTTAAGTGACAACACGGTATTTGGTTCCAAGCTTTTGTAGATGATGAATCTGTTTGTTCCTTAGCAATTCCCATATCTTGTATTTTTATTAGAGAAATTTATGGATTTCGATGGATTTTAGGTAAAGTTGTGAAAGGTTTGGAGTTTACTATATCACTTATAGTGCCGGAGAAGTAAGAGAGACCATTGTAATCACATACAATGTCGTGAAAAGGTTTCATAAATCGCCAGAATGTAAAAGTGAGTACATGATCGAATAAATGTGGTTGTGCCGTAATGCCTTAGAATTAGGCATACGCAGAAGAAAATTGTGAGTCTTTGGCTGAAGTTTTAGTGTTTTATGAACTTTAGTGATCCTTGATTTCATACGCATGCCATTTCAGATACAATTAAGCCCACTTATTTATAATTCGTTATTTACATAGAGAAGTGTCCCAAACGATGTAAATAACGAAGTATAAACTTATGGTTCGGCGGTTTACAATCTCTTTATTTCAATAAAAAGGCGTCCCAATCCATTCAAATAAAGACATTGTAAATCATCCTACTTAAGAATTTCTGACTCAACACCCATACTGATCGACAAGCAAATGCGCAGATTTTTCCGAGAGTACGAGAAGAGTATGTCATATACATCTATAAAGATGAGAGTGAGATAATTAAGGAGGATTGGTATAGTACTCAAAATAGTTGGGGGAGCATATATATATGTGTATATATATATATATATATATATATATATATATATATATATTAATATACTAGTGTGTAGTTGTACCATAAACTATTTTAAAAGTCACATAATAGTCTAGCGGATGGAAATATGAAGACACGGTATTTGTAATAATCCCAATTAGTAAACATAGTTATTAGCATAATCGTAACATGTAAGCATATATCAAGTTATATAAGTAAGAAATAATGAGAAGTAACTTTTCTACCAGATGTTGGAATGTAGGCACGGAGGGCATGAAGTGGTATTTTGTAAAAATGGTCCAGTTAAAGTGTAGTTATAGTCCAATGTTTAAAAACATCTGGTTCTCTATAACCGTGGCTCTGAATACCAATCTGTAACACCCCCAAAATCATCACGTCAGCGGAAGACTTAAAATGTCAGCGGAAGACTTTTTGGGTGTTACTTCGAGGATCTTTGTCACAATCATAGAAAACGATACAAAAGTGACGCCTTAAAGTTTAATTCATTCAAAATACCAAATATTCGAGACATCAAGAAGTTTCATAATTTAAATAACAAGTTTATTTGAAATATGTCAAAAATGTTTATTTAAGCCCATGTCGGGTTACAAGCCCACTCCGTGCCTTCAAGTTCCTTCTTGTTTAGTTACCTGAGATAAACACATGCTAAAAAGTGTCAACACAAAGGTTGGTGAGTTCATAGAGTTTATAGTTTAAATCGTTAATTAGAAAAAGAGTGATTTCCTTATCAATTCAATACAAATCAATCCGTTGGTTTTCCCTTCACCAGGTCAACATCAAAAATAGTAATTGGTTTATAAATCCATTTAACACGAGTTTCGAATCACAAGTTAAGAATGTATTGTAATAACTTACAATCAATAAGTTTAAATCAATGTTCTTGTTATTGCCTTAAGCTCATGATACTCAACGATTAACAGCCAATCATAATCTCAAGTTATGACGGTAAGTAGTAGGCCCTCAAGATAGGTATTTGCCAATAACCTATAATAAGAACAATAAAGTGCGCCTGGTGTTTTCTCTAACAACCAAACGAGGATTGTCAATCACTAATAGTACTATCCACGTTTATTTACGTTCACCCTTCAAGTGATTAAGGTTCATGATCGGGGGACTTTTGGCAATAGTAACTTAAGCAAATAACATTGGCCTGACGGTATTTCAATACCCGGTATAAAAGACTTGTGTTCGAGTTTTAAGCATGTATCCCCCCCACGGGAAAATAGTTAAAGAGTGGGCTATGAACTCATAGTAATATGTAAATAGTTAACGAGTACTTGTAAAAGTATAAAATAATAGTTAAGCATGTATCTCCCCCAAAAACGTGTATAAATCATTATAAAATAATTAAGAGTAGGGGCTATGACTCACCTTAGTAATACAGTAGTATTGAGATTTCAAAGACGTAGGTAACGGCTTCACACACAACCTAAAAGATATTACACGGTTCAGTTGATAGTCTAAGTTCATTTTTTTTTTACATGTATTGCGAATGTTTGTCCTTTTTCCAATATACGTCGAAGTATATAATGATAAGTTACGACAAAAGTTAATAATAATATCCTATCGTTAATTTTCAAATATTATGACGAAATTATATATAACGTATATATAATTTAAAGTGTCACAGTTTTATATCAAATATGCAAATATTTATATAAAACTTTATAAATATTGTAAGAAATATTGTTTTAGCAAAGTTCCTTCAAGTTTCAATAAAGTTACAATATTGACCCTAACGGTATAATAATTTCATCGTTGGTCCAAAATTTGTATATATTATATTTTAGGTCCAATTCATATTAACATTTACATTTTACAATGCCAAGTTCCATTTTTAACAGTTTAGTACTCAGAAATACAGAAATGACAGTTTTGACCCATAGTTTGCAGATTTTGCATTTTTAGTCCCTCGGTTAAGAAATTTTTGCAAAGTTAGTCCAAAAATTACCAAATTCAAAACTTAACATTTAAACCTTTCTAATAAGCTCAGAACAGCTTATTTAATTCATAAAACTGCTTATTCTCTTAAAAGTCGTTTATTTTAGCTTATTGGGCCTTAACGAGATATAAACAAGGTCCAATAACGTTTTGTGATTCGTTGGGCTAATGAAATTTTTGGGCCTGGTCTTGGATTCATTTTTAAGTTATAAAAATGTTACAAATGAGCTTATAAGTTCAGCTTATCGAATAAGCTTCAAATAAGCTTAACGGGCTAACAAGCCCAAAACGTTATTTAATGTTTCTGAAAAACAGGTTATAGGTCGATTTGCTTTGGCTTTAGAAATTAGCTTATAGGTTCGAATAAAAAGTGTTTCCCAATTGTTTACCAAGGTGATAATGGGGTCGAGTTATAAAAAGGGATAGTCATGTGTCTAAATATTCATTTACGAGACCAAAGTGATCGAGCAAGGTTCATGTTGAAAACAGTTTTCAACACTTAGAAAATATTCCAAGTGTTTTGTATTTATACGAATGGGTCAAGTGGTCACAAAACGTGATGAAATAATTATGTAGACGTTCGAAACTTTGTATAACTTGATTGTTAGCATAGTAAACATTACCAATGTCGAATAAAATATGTATGTTGCGTTTTTAGATTTCAAAATAAATAAGAAAAGTAAAACGTATGAAATGAAAATAATGAAATGAAAAAGAGGTTAAGGATTCTCCATTTCTCACCTCACCTCTAGGGGTGTAGTATAATTGGTACGTATGGATCGAGAATGGTACAAGGAGGAATGTAGAGTGGTTCACGACACAGCAAAGGTTCAAGACTAGCAACGATGGTTCCTTGGGTTCACTTGTGCTACTCGTACACTTGACTAACTTCTTGTCCCAGAACTAGTAAAACTCGACTTGAATTCTTATCAATGTGGTACTTTTAAGTGTGTGTTCATATGAGCTTGCATGGGACGTTTATATAGGAAGTTTTGAGGATGGTGATAAGCATAAGATAACAAGAAGTGTGTGTGTTGTCTCAAACTTGGGTGTGGCACCTCTCCTTTCGACCAATCAAGAACTATCAACAAAGAGAATGTGTAAGTAGGATCTCTGTTCATTCCTGAATTCTACTGTACATTTGAGTCAGGTTATAAGTCATTGGGTGGCTTGTGAGGTGCTAGGGAAGTTTATGACACGTTTTTGTAAGTTTGGCAAAATGGTTTTTAAGGTTTACTTTGGCCAGATTCGTATTCCATGGATAGCAGCCACGAATTACATTTTTTGTTTAAAAATCTCGCGTGTCTAGACGTAAAACATTATTTCGGACAACTTTCGTGTTTTACACTTTTCCTGGTTTGGACCAGAAGGGCCTTAAATTGAGGATTTAAATTCGTTACAGAAAGTTAGTGGTTTATTAGAATTTATACGAAGTGGTATTGAAATAAAATGCTATTTGTGTCAAGTTGAGATGAAACTTGTAAGGTGCCTTAACTTGATCAATATTCTAGTATAGTAATTATATTTGAAAGTCGATAATAATTGTCGTTCATGGTTATTAGAGGTCCAATATTATTAGCGAGTACACATGGGAATTTTAGTAGGCTCGGGATTTATTTAAATTGTATTTGTTAATTATTGAAACGTATACTTATTAAGTATCAATGTTTTAAGTTATGTATGGTATCTAGGTTATTAAGGTTTAGGTGTAAATGTCGTGTCAAGGTAAGAGTGAATAACGTTGTAATTGACAAAGTATATATAAAAAAAAAAATTGTTACGGGTAAAAATGGTTAATCTATGTTATGGTAACGTGTTAATCGTAGGAAAATTTTACGGGGTGTTATATTTATCGAGTTAGGTTCTTTGTGGCAACCTTCTAGTGGAAACTCTGCTAAAATTTCATCTACTTATCGAGTTAGATTCTTCTCAGAACTTATCGAGTTTGGAACATCTCAAAACTTATCGAGTTTGACGTATTCTCTTATCTTATCGAGTTTGAAACATTAACAAGAACTTTCGAGTTTGAAACCTTATCAATATACCGAGTTTGACATTGATCCTTACATACCGAGTTTGAGACCTATTCTTGTTTATCGAGTTTGAGGTTTATCTGAACATACCGAGTTTCATTACAATCAGAATCATACAGAGTTTGAGCAAAACATATCAAGTTAGACAAACCTTACACACAACCTTTATTTTTCCTTCAAAGATCCATATTTTCACAACAAAAAAAAAAAAAAAAAAAAAAAAAAAAAGAAAAAAAAAATACTATAGAAGATTGTTTAGCATATTTTCATTCAGTTAAGATTCAATGCACGATTCTCTCAGATACAAGGTTTCCTTCGTGGACTACCTTTACTGTATTCTTCGGATCAGATATGGACGTTCTAACCTTTCAAAGGAAACTCCGAGAAAACGTAGTTCAACTTGAAAAGCAAATTGAACAGGGAAGTGATTGCATGGTAGAATTTAGAGCGCTCAAGACACAGTTCAAAGAGTTCATGGCAATGGATTTTAAAGTGTTCAAAACTTCTCGAGACTATGAATCTCAAAGCAGGTTATGGAGAGAGAACATCAATAGTATGGAGGTTGAAGCTTTTAGAGATCAGCTTGTTTCACGACTGAGCTACTTAGAATTTGTGCTTAATGAAAGATCACTTCATCTGAGTGCTATCAAAAAACTTAAGATGCAGAAAAGAGAGTTAGACGAAAATGTACGGGAGAATGGAAGTAAAAGGCAGACACATGAAGGAACAGTCATAAATGAAGGGACGTTGAATGATAGTTTGATATTTACCGGTAACAATGCATTATCAGAACTGCAGACTAAAAGCAGCACTTCCGGGAATGATTCAGATGCTGACAGGAAACACAAATGTAAGGATGGTTTGAATAATGCAACTGCTGTCAATCCTTCACGAAGTTCAGTGGCACTCGTTCAGGTACATCAATCTAATGATGATGATATATTTGAAAATGTGTTTGCTCATGAGACACAAAGTCATGGACAACCTGAGTATACTAACGACACATATGTGGTGAATCAGGATGATAGAAATATTACTCCTGAAACTCCACATGTGGATCCTAATGGAGGTAAGGTTGAACATAACAATGTGACTCATGATCAAGAATGTGCTTCAACTGCTTTGATAATTAAGAAAATGCAATATAAAGTTACTCAATATAACAAGCTCAATTTTGAACTAAAAGAAAAAAAAATGTGTCATTGACAAGGGACATTGAGTGCTATAAAATACAACTTTCAAATCATGAAAACAAAGCCAAACGTGAAAAAAGTTTTGAAGTGGGATTTCAAGAATATTACAATAAAGAACAAGATCTTCAACACAAAATACGCGAAATAATTGAGTCGAACGGAAAATTGGTTTCAAAACTCGAAAATGAAAAATGTGAACTCAAACAACAAGTTGAACAACTTCAAAAAGAGCTTTCAAAAACACAAACAGAGTTGTCAACTTGCAAAAAGGAATTTTGTGAACATAAAGTGAGAAAAAGGAAAAAGGAAGACTCGTATCTTAACGACATTGTTGATTTAGAAGCTAAATTGAATGTTTTTGAAAAATCTACTTGTGATAAATCGTTGAGTGTTGAGTCTGAAATCTTAAGAGTAGAAAATGGGATGTTGAGACACGAAAATGAGAAGATTTTAAAAGAGTCAAGCGACATCCAAGAGGAACTTAAACGTCAAATATTTTCTCTTGAACAAAATTTTCAAAGATGTCAAGCACAAAGCATTAACTTTGAGCTAGCTTTACAACACAATCTTGAAAAGCAGTCTTTTGAAAACCCCTGGATGTCAAAGCTTACAAGTTGAAGATGAAAACGTGTCGATGAAATGTCAAATTTCAAAATACGAAAAAGAGATTGAGCGTTTGAAACAGATTTACAAAAACCTGTTTGATTCAATCAAAAGTTCACGAGTTCATAAACAAAACTCAAACTTGAAACAAAAAGAGACTGAAGATTTGAAGTCTCAATTGAATGAATTTGCAGATAAAAAGTTTGAAAATGTTTTGCAAAAGATTGAATCAATGAAAAAGAAAAATGTTGATTTTCAAATCACAAAAGTTTCCTTCCCAAAACCCCTGTTCGATTCTAATACTCCAGATTTTGAAAAGGAAACGGGGGAGAAAATGTATCTTCTTGAAAATGAAAATCATGTGCTTCAAACGAAAGTGGTTGAGCTGGAAACGCTTTTAGCTCAACAAACAAACGATTTTGAGAATGCCAAAACCGACTTTTTCAACAAAGTAACCAAATTTGAAAATTATTTTGAAAATCTTGAAAAAGAAAATGTTGAGTTCGAACGGAAATTGGCTCGTAAAACGGATGATTCTAAAGCCGAAAAGGATCAACTTTTGAAACAAATTGCTTCTTTAGAATCAAAATTGGCATCCCAAGATCATCTTTCTCTTCAAAAAGAATACAATGATTTGAGAACTTCATACAATGCTTTAAAAGTGAAGTTTGATACTCTTAACCAATCAAAGGAAAAAGCTCCAATTTCAAATGTTTCAACACCAGAAGTGAGTGTTTCGAAGAAGGTTTACACAGGTGAATCTTCAAAACCATTTTCGAAAAGGGTTTCTCAGTTTACAACCTATTCTTTGCAAAAAGGAAGGAAGTTTACAAATAGACCAAGTTTTTCCGAAACATTTACTTCCAAAAGGTTTTCAAATCCTAATGCTTCAAGTAATATGGAACAAGTTCTTCAAACTCCACACTCTCATTTTACACTGGTAAAGCAAGTGTGGAGACCAAAACAAGGTGTTTCAAAACCCCCTAATGCTTCAAAAGAAAAGAATCATGTTTTTCAAACACCATACTCTCGTTTTACACCGGTAAAGCAAGTGTGGAAACCAAAGCAAAGTCGTTCAAAACCTTTCAAATATTCAATATCAGAATTGCTTTCGCTGCAACATAAAAATGACTCTGCTTTGAACATTCCAAATACCGGAAGGTTTCCATTCATCACAGAAACAAATCTTCAAAGAGAACCCATGAGGTTCAACTCTAGATGGAAATCTTCTTCTTCGGATTTTAAAACTCCAAGAGAAACACCGGGTTTCTCAAACAATTTTCAACAGAAAAAGAGTTTTAAATCTCCATTGATTCCACGAGTGTTATTTCAAAATGAAACACCGGTTTTCAGTCCTCGTTGGAATTCAATATCTTTAAATCAGATTGACACAACCTACAAATGGATTTCAAAATTTGGTAAACCCGTTGGCGCCTTGCTTAAATGGGTTCCCAAGGTTGTTGTCTAATCTTAAATTTCTTATGGCTTGTAAGTACTTCAGCTTACAACCCGGGCTTAAACATTACGAATTGTGCACAAATTTCAGTGTACAACTCGGGTTTCAAATAGAAGAAAGTGCCTTGCTAAACCATTCTTTAAAACCAAACGTGCACTTATCCTTAAAAAAAACAAGAAGAAGTTCTCATGCAAAGCTTATCCTAAAACTTCTTAATCTTGAGCAAAAATTATTCAAAAGGTTTTCAAAACTTTTCAAAATTTTGCTCAAGATTTTTCAAATCTTTACTCCCCAATTCCCTTCAAAGATAAAAAAAAAAAAAAAAAAAAAAAAAAAAAAAATGTCAAAACTCATGCTAGTTTTGAGGGGGAGTATTTCGAAAACAAAATGTTCCGTCAAAATCATGCTTCTTACTTTTGAGTAAAATTAATCAAATTTTCAAAGTTTTTTCTAAATTTTACTCAAAAGGACAAGTATTCCCTCTTAAATTCAAAACCTCAAAAAGTTATTTCACTTATTGAGGGGGAGTATTTGAAATGATCTTTGTTCAAAATGACAAGTTCTTGGCATGTTCTTCCCACAAACCTCAAAAAGCATATTTTAATCAAAAAGTTTATCAAAAACAACATCTTATATGCTATTTTTGAGGGGGAGAAAAGTAAAAGTGATTAAAATATGAGTGTTCAAAGATGCTTTAAGTTGAATCTCGTGCTATCTCGACTCAGAATTGACCCAGGAATTGACGAAACAAAATGTTATTAACCGAAAAGACTTATCCTCGACGGGTAATGACATCAAGTTAGTTATTAGAGCTAGTTGTCACCTAAAAGCTGACAATGGAACTCTCTAATTAGCCACGTAAGCGTGTCTCGAAAAGGATTTGTCTTAGTAGAAATGTACCGTCTCGAGAAACTTTCTGTGGACTAGACCGGGCCGGGTAATAACTTCAAGCTAGTCTAACTAGTGATGTAAGCGTGTCTCGAATCGGTCTTGTTCACTAAAAGTGGATCAATTCAACAAGTGCTTGCTCCTCCCGCATGTGCAAATTTATTAATTACACATGAGCACATGTGAAGGGGGAGCCCTTCATAAGAAAACACAAAACTCTCAAAGTGTTAAACAAAATGTTTGATAAACACAAACACTTTGAGAGATTTTTCAAAGGTTTCAATGGCAATTATAGGATAGTCATGGAGTTATAAGGTGACTAAGGTTAGGAAATAACCGTCCTATGATCCGCCTAAGCCGGAGGGATCTACCCAAGGACATCACCAATAGTTAGTACTAGAAGTCCTTAGGTATGATATGTAAAAAGGAGTAAAAGAATGAAAGGAGAAAAAAGGGGTTGAAGAATTAAAAAGTAAAGTAAAGAAAAGGGTGAAAAGAAATAGCCCTCCATATGATTCAACCTTAGGGCAGACACCGGGTTCAATTCGTATGCTACTGGTTGTTGCTAAGGCGACACCGGTATTGAAGATAAAGCCTCATGGACCCAGTGACGCACTGCACTTAACCTTCTAGCCACTCAAGTTCTCTTAAAAGAATTTGTTTCATTCTCACGGGGAACCGGTGTAATCTATCGACTTATCTCTTAGAGATGGTTGATATTGAAGCAGAAGACCCCTCCTTAGTCTCCGCATAGGAAACCTAAGTGTGCACTTATCGAGTCTAGAGCCATGGGATACATCAAAGATCTCTTAGGAACACTTAGTATTTCTACAACTGGTGTTCTACATCAATAGACATCAGCTGTAAATTATCGAGTCCTTCGCAGATCTTAGCAATCTGCCGAGAACGTTTATGAGAGGATATACTTATGTATTTCTCAATGATTGAACGGAAACTCCTGCCAGGGTCAACATCAAACAGCTCTGACAGCAGGTCACTTCGGTAACTCCTTGTGAGTTACGCTTAGTGTTCGCGGTGGTTCTTTAGCGGTTTACAGTCGTGGAGTGATCCCCAGCGACTCACCTAGTCATTGAGCTACTTAGTAGGTCTCGTAAGCTCCTTCGGGGGTATCTGACATGGGAACGGCCTTGATAAGGATTAGAAGGAGTCTTCACACTATGCTGTTGACGAGCTCTAATTCCTTATCTGTAAGTACCGGTTGTTTTATTGCTAACTGTTTACATGCAGGGACACATCATCTCCATGGAGACGGATTCCACATGCTCATACATGCATCTTGAAGTCATAAAAAGCTCCCTCAAAGATCTGTGCAACACAAAGTTCAAAGAAAGATTCTACGCCAAAAAGAAGAATCTACAAAGTATAAAGACTAAAGATCTTAAGTCTAAGAAAGGGAACTACGTGCATGTATAAGTCAAAATTCAAAGATGTATGAGCATGTTGGAATGGCGGACAACCACCACAGACACAGAAGTGACGAAAGGTAGATTACTCCATCATTTGATCATAACAACCAGAATGAAGAACAATGATCACAAAGCATGATTGGAACAAAGAATCTTGCAAAGCTATTACACAAAGACTCAAAGTTCAAAACAACAAGCATCAAAGAAGTCAAAAGATTTGTCATTTCTACTGGTGGACCCATAACCCACAGGTCCCAAAAGAGCTCTCAAATGATCACCCCTTTAGGGGGAGATTGTTGGAAACGCAAAAGTGATGATCACCCCTTTAGGAGGAGATTGTTGGAAACGCAAAAGTGATGATCATAAATGCAATCTAAGAGTGATCTCAATGATCGTCCCTTAGGGGGAGATTGTTGGTAACGTTTGAAGTGACGATCATTATCGAGTCAATGAGTCTAGTAATAGGTTGCATGAGTTTATGTTTTATGCTAGTTTATTAATGTTTACATGTTTTGTTAAAGTGTAAGGGCTAGTTATGTCATATGTTGTAAGTAAGGTGAAGCCCTAAGACTACTAGTATAAATACTATGTAACCTCTCCTTTGAGAGGGGTTGGAATAGTGGTTGGAATGTTGGTTAGTTTTGTCCAAGGAATAAGAAATATCTCTTATTTCCTCCCTAGTTTCTCTCTCTCTCTATAACTTATCTTCTTTCTCTCTCTAGATCTAATATGTGTGAAATGATATAAAACTTGGGTCGTAACAGACCATAATCAACCATGGAGAGAGTGACAGATGCATAGAATTCTAGAATGAACCTAGGACAAATAGGCTCGTCGATTTCTAAGAGACACTCAAAGTTGATTGTGGCAAATTCCGTGTAGAGGTTTGTGCCTTCTAGGAAGGACGGGTCAGTGGTTCTACCCTCATGGACATAATGTTTTTCTAAGGCTTTGAAAACATCGACTTGAGTTGCGGTAAGGCCTTTGGTTTTGTGGTGTTTGGGTAGGTACTTAATGGTGTCCTTGTGGTCGTGGTGGGTTAGAGGAGGCATGATGATTCCTAGAAAAACAAAATTTCACGTTTTAGTCTAAGAAAACGACTATTGTAATGTGGGTGTTCTAGTGTGTGCCTATATGAAAACAATGTGGAGCTGCGGTTATCTTGACTCATTTTGATGCTTTGATAACGCTCAAAATTAACATGTTTTTAGGCGCGTTATTGTTTGTTTTATGAGTGTAAATTGGTCGTATTTATATATATTTGTTACTTAATCGTGGAAAAGTGTTTATGCATGCAAATATAGCCAAAAGCAGGTAAAATTGATTAAAAGATGAAGAAATGAAGTGGACATGCATTTTTGGAGAGTTTCAAGAAGACCAAGGAAGAAAGAAACGTTGCATGGACAAAAGGATTTGATAAAGACAAGTTTTCTACATGAAATTATCAAGGAAATATCAAGTTCTAATGGACAAAGTCATGCCACAAAGAAAAATAATGCATGCAACGTAAAACGACAAGGAGAAGACATGGAAATATGGTTCAGACAGATTCCAACCGATCGGTTGCAACTCGCAACCGATTCAGCTGGAAACGTGCCAAAAGATTGACCATCCGATCGGATGGTGAGAAACCGATCGGATGGGGTTGACTGAAGTTACAAGTTTTGCATTTATGGACGTATTTACTCCCCATAATCATGTGTGGCTGATCATTTCTGTTTATTAACTAAGGATGGACGTTTTTACTTGAATGATAAGTGTCATTATGCTATATAATGACTACTTAGGGTCTAGAGTTACTTGTACCACCAATATCTAACTTAGTATTACACCAAATCTTGGTAGTTTATCTTATATTGCCTGAAAGTTTACTAAGTGTTGTAAAAACGTCCAGAACGTGTTGAGTTAGAGTCTCAAGCATTGGTTCGAGTGTGGAGTTGTTTACTTACGTTAGTGAGCAATTGGAGGAGTGTGGTTGCTAAAGTTGCACAAGTTTATTCATTGTAATTCTCAAGACTAGGTACACCTTGATACTTATAATGAACAACTGTTACTTTAAGTTTTATGAAAGTTTTCTTATTTACTTGTGTTTTAATACGATTGCTATGGAGTAATTTGTGATATACTTGTGTATATGATGTGATTGGTTAATGGAGTATTCTTTTATGAAAAAGGTGATGCGTGAAAACATATCCATTTTATGAGTTTGTTGAAATAACATCTTTTCTTGCTTAATTTGTCGGTAAAAACGATCGCTTGAAAAATAGGTCCGAAAGGAATTTCAACTTGTTTTTATTCCAAAATATTAATGCACCAAATTAGTATGGAATAGTATGCTTGACAACCATCTTATTTACTTGTTAAAATAGATTTGAGACAATTTCATCACGAAAAGGGACCGAAAGGATTCGTAGGAATTCATAAGAAAAAAATTGATATTCTAAACAACCATGTGTTTATAGAATTGTCATACTAATTTGATATGTCCGAAAGGAGTCATTTAGGTGATAGAATTCTTAGTGGTAGTGAAAACATGACATACATCATAGATTGTATAACTACTCATTTTTAGTTGCGCATCATAACAAGTTTTACACCAAACTTTGTACTTAAATTGTTACAATACTCCTAATTACAAATCAAGGAATTATACACAAGTATATGTTAGTTTTTATTGAGTTTCTTTTAAAGCTTTATTTTACATAAATTTGGATTGACAACCTTTATTTAACAAACGTTTTTCTTATTACTAAAACAACCAAATCCCTTGGGACGATCTCGACTTACCCACCTTTATTACACCGGACGAGTATACTTGCTCGTATGTGCTAGATAATAATCGGATAATTCGTGTTTATAAATTTTAAAACTTGTACTAATAAAACGCACATCAAGTTTTTGGCGCCGTTGCCGGGGATTTGATTAATTTTCTTAGTTTTCAGCAGTAAAATTGTTTGTAATTTGTGAAATTTTAAAGTTTTTAGAGTAAAAGTAAAAAAAAAGTTGGTTTTTGACCAACCGACTCGGATGGATGTCCATCCGATCGGTTGGTGGTCTCGGTAAATTTTCTAGGATTCTGTTTTTAGTAATTAATGTTTATTTTTCTGTTTTTAGTTAATTAGTTTTAATTATTATATAATTAATGTTAGTTATTAATAGTTATAAGTTGTAATTATAAATCATTTTAATGTTTTTAGAAGTTTTAATTTTTAATTAATAATTTAGTAATTTTAAAGACACCTTAGTTAATGCTTTCAATGATTTTAATTTTATAATTATTGGTTTATTAAATATTAGTTTTATATAAAATATATATATATATATATATATATATATATATATATATATATATATATATATATATATATATATATATATATAAATTTTAGTGCAGAAAACTCCAACCGATCCTGTGGTAAAGTTGTGCCATCTGATCGGATGGATTTCAAACCGATCGGATGGAGGTCTCGGTAAATTTTTAAACATTTTTAATTTTTAGTTTATTTTCAATTCTTAGTGTTTTATTTAGTTAATCTACTTGTTCTTATTTCATATTAAGAGTTATTGGATTACAACTAACCCTCATGCTAATGATTTGGATGCTTTTTTTGTGATGGTTATGTTATAGTTAGTAAGTGCTTAAGTTGAAATGGAGAGTTTGAGTCAGATTTCTGCGTATTTGAAAGACTTGGAAGATATGTTCAAGGATTCCGGTGATTCCTTGGAAAAGTTGGAGAGAATGTTGGAAAAAGCTAAGTTGGATTTAGAAGGAGAAGAGGTTGTTGGTGACAATGTTTCTTATTTGCCACATGAAATGTGTTACCCAAAGAAGGAGAAGGAGAGAAAAGTTGTTGTTTTCACTAGAGCACCACCTAAGGAATATGATGCTCCACACATGAGGTATTCTACATATTGTGCGGTGGAAGGAGTTAAAGCGTGGGATGCGGAATTGAATATGGAATATGGAGACAATTATATTTCGGAAGAAATGCTTGACAAGCTTGGTTTTGTTAGGCTTGATTATGGAAGTTATGGTAAGAAGGAAGTGAAAGGAGTTAGAGTGAATATTCATGGTCACATCTTTAAAGTTGATTTTGTGGTTTTGGTGTATACTAATGCCGATGAACCGGAAGTTATCTTTGCTAGAGATTTTCTAGTGAATACCAAGTGTACATTGGACTTTGCACTTGGGGAGTTAAGAATTAACATAAGTGGTTTTGGTTAATTTGTTCAATGTTAACCCAACCCTCCACCTAAAAAGAAAACAAATCATCATCATCATCATCATCCAAAACACCACCAAATTCACCAAAAAGTAGCAAACCTTTAACCAAAGATCAAAAACAAGCTATCTTGGAGAATCTTGAAGCAGAAATTAGTGAATTGATGGAAAACAAACTGGCCATTGAGGTGTTGAGGAATTATATGGAGTATAGGAAGAAATTAGATGGAGTTATGTTGGCAAAGTCTAAGTTGAAGGATAATAGTTTTGATGAAGTAGAGGAAATAAGGATAATTGAGAATGGACTCCCAAAGAAAATGAATGATCCCGGAAATTTTGTTTTACCTGATAAAATTAATAGGACAACTCCTTTATATGCATTCGCCGATACGGGTTCTAGTGTGAGTATTATGCCTTATCCATTGTATCATAAGTTAGGATTAAGAGACCCTACACCTAACAATTCTAAACTTACTATGGCGGATAATTCTAAGGCAAAAGCAATGGGGGAAGTAAGAAATGTGAGAGTTCAAATTGGTTATCAAGCATTCTTGGCAGGTTTTCTTGTGTTGGATGTTGCGGTTGATAAGGAACTACCTTTGTTGTTAGGTAGACCATTTTTAAGAACTTGTGGAGCTATAATAGATATGGGAAGAGGTACCATGACAATTGATGATGGAGTTCTTAAGAATACTTACTATCCAAAGCCTAGAGGGGGTAGTAATGGAGATGATAATGATGAGGACCAAGAGGAGGATTACCTTGGTTGCTTTGAAGTAGGAAGGGATGAAGATGGTAGGCCTAAGTTTGGCCCATGCACACCTAGTTTCTTTGATATTGAAGATGAAATGGAAAGAGCTCTAGCAATGGAGGCTTTCTTTAATCCATTTAAAAATATTTTTGTGTTTAACAAGTTGACAGATTTTCTTGGATCTTTACCGGTCCAATTGAAGAACTTGGAATGGGGTTCCGATGGTCATAGCATTTACAAAAGAGAAGAAGGAGATGGTGATTGGCATTGCAAATTTGATATCACATGTCCTAGCGGAAGGAACTTTGCACGAACTTTCAAAACTCAAAGGACTACTAGGAAGTTGGCAAACAAGTATCGTGGAGAAGACATTCTTAGGAATGAATATTTCTATGGATGAAGAAGAATAATGCAAGAATAAAGCACATCTTGTGCTAGCTAGTTTGTTTGTTTCGTATTTTTATTTTTCATGCATTTTATTTTATGTTTTTAGGTTTTATGCATTTCATGTTTGAATGAGACTATCTATCTATATATTTATCTATTTATCTTTTGATTAATTTTGTTTAAGTTTTTAGTTTTTAGAGGTTAAGTTATGTTTTAGTTTTAAGATTAGAAGTAGAAGTAGATGACCAAACTCTTGGTAGACAAAGTGTGTTTGGAATACATACAAGATAATAAGTTTTCAAAAAAACTACTTTGAAAAATCAATTTCATACCAAACCGAACGGATGTATTCACAACTGATCGGATGGAGTTGAATATATAAACCAAAATTTTCAAAAACTTAAGAAAAACACATACACACAATCCACCAAAAATCTAGGTTAAAAAATTAGACCATAAGAAGTTGTTAGAAGGTTGTAGGAGTGATAATTAATCATCAATGGCATCAAGTCAAGTAAGTTATATCATTAATTTTGTTCAATTAGGTTTTAATTCGGATGATTGAAATTAGGTCACGAATTGGGTATTTTTGAATTAGTTCGAATTGAGATGTAATATTTTGGGGATAAGTGATTAGATGATAGGAGAGTGTATTGCAAAAAGAATTAGATCAATTGGTTAAGTATTGAGTAAGAATTCATTGATTGAATTTTCGGATTGAATTGGGTATAATCTTTGGAGCTAGTTTATTTGCAATTGATGAATCCCAGAAGTTACATGATTGGTAATTTGTGATGTTAGGTTATTGCATTGTTGATTAGAGCACTAATTGAAATATTTTAGTAGATGATGTTCTTGGTTTTTATAGAATCATTAGGTTGATGATTGGAAATGTTAAGAATCATTGATAGGAGAGTTTGAATGTTAGAAGTACTCAAGAATGCGAGATTACGAATTAGAAAGAAGTTCGGATTGATTGAGAAACATTTAGGATGGATTGAGGATGAATGTAGTATACAGAAACTCCAACCGAATCGGTTGCGAGTTGCAACCGATCGGTTTGGAGTATGCCAAAAGTAGCATCCGATCGGATGGACGCCTCGGAAAATTTTTTGACATTTTTGAAAATGTGTTTTCTAGTTTCTAAATTGATTTATATTAGTTCTTATACTTTTATACTAACATAATATGAGATTTCTTTCAGGGAAATGTTGCAAGATTGGGACGAAATCAAAGAAATCCGATTGTTAACAAGAATTTGAAAAGGAACGAGAGGAAGAGGATCACTTTCAGTTTGAAACCGGAGTCTAATGATAATGTCAAGTTTTCTAATGTGCAAAACAAAGATGAGAAGAATGCATATAGGGAACGTCTTTCAAAACTTCAAGAGAGGAAGATTGCTAAGCCTAGGTTGATTGATTGGGAATTGCTTGCGGAGTATGAATGTGAGGATCAATTGAGGAGCATGATGACTATGATTTATGTGTATCCTAGTGATGGAGATAGGTTTGAAGATTATTCTTGGGAAAGAGCTTTTAGTATTCGTGAGAATGTTTACAAGGAATGGTGTTTGGAGTTCTTTTCTACGTTCTACTTTGATAGAAAGGTAAATGATGTTCTTGGGGATGTTTGTGTTTGGTTTAGATTGTGTGGTCACGAACATGCTTTATCTTTGCCAAATTTTGCAGTTGCCCTTGGTTTGTATGAGGAGAGTGAGGTTAATCATAGGTTGTTTGGACCACATTTTGTGAGTTTAGCTAGAGCTAATGATCAATACATGGGTATTGATGCTTATTGGAATAGAATTGGTGATCCAACCTGTCTTAGGAGAAATTCTTCTAGGATTAGGAATCCGTTGTTGAAGGTTTTACAAAAGTTGATTTCTTGGGGATTGATACATAGGAGCGGTGGTCAAGACAAATGTAGTCAACCGGACCTATGGGTGATGAAGTTGTTGGAAGAAGACAAGAATGGGAATGTGGCATGGATTATTGTCTAGTATCTTTCTAAGAGAGCACCGGGGATTAAGAAACAAAGTGAGGTTTGTGGAGGTCATTATGTGACCGCGTTGGCTAAAAATCTTGGGTATTTTAATGATCATGAGTTAAGGAAGTGTAGAGTGAGGTTGGAGAGTGAGATATGGTATGCTTTTAGTTTTGGAAAAGCATTGGATAGGAATAACAAGACTTTGGGACCTTGGACCAAACCAAGTGTGGGGGCACAATCCGGAGCTTATGCGGAAGCACCATCACAACCTCAAATGGGGAGTTTTCCGGGTAATACCCAATGTGGTTTTGATTCAGGATGGGGTGATTGGAACCGAGAGTTGAATGCTATTGAGTGTAGGGATGTTTGGAGAGATTCAATGCAAATGAGGAATAATTACAACTATGATTATTCCATACCTATGATCCAACATTTGGCACAAGATGCCAATTATGAGGTACACAAGATGCCAATTATGAGGTACCTCCCTACAACCCACCAAATGTTCCACCATACCCTTTACCATATTCTCCATATCCTGGACCATACCCCTACCCTTATCCTGGTTATTCACCATTTCCCGAGCCATATCCTCCATACGGTAGACTTCCCGAGTATGGTAGTTCAGTTGTTAATGTGGGTGGACCAAGTTTTAATCCTGGAGGATCGAGTTATGATGTTGGAGGTTCATCATCAAGAGCTGGAAAGAAGAAGAGACGAGTGGTGGACGAGGACGATGAAGAAGATGTTGAAGAGGAAGATGAGGATGAAGAGGAAAGCGAGGACGAGTTCATTCGTTCTGATGTGAGTTATTGATGGTGACATTTGATCACATGGATTACGGTTGGTTTTAAAAACAATTATGTGTCGAACAATTTCTATTTCTATTATCTTTAACTATTTCTCGTAGGATTTATAACGTAACTTAATTTTCTATTTATTTGGTTTAGATATGTTTTTGTTTGTGTTTGTTTGGTTGTTTCGTATATTTTGCAGTTTTCTTGCAGGAGTTTTGTTACGGAAGCATATAGTTGATCAACGTTTGGAGTCGATATACTCATTTGCTTATTATGATCAAATATGCATGTTGCGTATTTAACTCCGGTATTTTCTAAATTTTTCCATTTCCTTTACTTTGAAGTTATTTTTATTACATTGAGGACAATGCAAAACTTAAGTGTGGGGGAAGGAAGAAAATAGAAAAATTATTATTTTTAATTTTTAAATTTTCGTTTTTAGAGTCCTGAACTTTAGTAACTAGTAGTAGTTCGCCCTTCGTATTTTAGTTAAAATAAGGTTGATTTCATGGTAAATAATAATGATATTTTTGGAGAATAAATTCAAGTTTTAAAGAGCAATTCGTCTCGGAATTGATAACATTTGCTAGCACAATTTTATACCCTTATTACTTTAAATTGTGAGGATTAGTTTTTTTTATGAGAATAGTGTTTCTTACACTATTTACATATTTCATGATGAGTGTGCCGGTGGTTTTGTTAATTCTAGAACTTGTACTTGTTATGCATTACGGTTAAAATCATTTTCGAATGATAAAGATATATTCATATGATAAGAGGCAAACTTAGGAATAAAACGAAATGGCCATCCGTTTACAAAATAATTTTTGCTAACCACAGCGGTTAGTTACCCTCGTATTTGGAACCCATTTGTTAGCGTTTATCTTTAACGCTAGATACCCCTAGTTTCACCCTTTGAGCCATTCTTTTCATTTTGTTACATCCAGAAATATAAAAAAAGATTTTACACTTTAAACCTTAGCCTAACCCTTGTCAAATTCTAAATGGTGGGTTGCTAGTTGCTTGGTTGATGGATTGTTTTTGATGATTATTAGTTAGCCACACTTCACAATTCATGTGTGTGTCATTTCAACAAAGAAGAAGAGTGCACATTCTTATTTGTATTTTTTGTGGTGTATGCTTATGCGAAGTGTGGGGGAGATGTTATAAAAAAAAAAGGGTCATCGCAACTATAAGGTGACAAATATAGCCAATGTGCTATATTATTATGAATAAAGAAAGTCATGAGATATGTTGTTAGCCAATGTGCTAAGTTTGAGAATATTTTTATGGTGAATCGAAGTATCAACATGTGAAAGATCGAAGAGGAGAAAGATTGTAACTATTGTCATTTTTGGGTTTGTGGTTTGTTTGAGATTAGCAACTATGGGATTTAGACTTTGATTTTATTTTTCTTTAAAACCAATTTCATAAATATTCCCATGCCTTATCCTTACCTTTTTGACTTAGTGTAATTATTTTGCACGAAAGTTTATAAAACCCTTAGACTAAACGTTACAACCCGAATAAAAGACCTCTTTGATGAATTATTCTATTGTTTTGATACTTGTACAAGCCTATGGTAAGAAACATAAATCATGACTGTGCAATGAGTGATCTATTAATCATTACACATATTGAGTGATGAGTGAAATTCAAATTATCTTCGTGAGGTGCTTAGAATTGTTATCAAGCTCTTTATTCACTTGATTGAGTTCAAATAAGATATTTGCACTATTGCCATTGAATTCAATTTTCTTTTTGATTAAGACTTGCTCGAGGGCGAGCAAAGCTCAAGTGTGGGGGATTTGATAACGCTCAAAATTAACATGTTTTTAGGCGCGTTATTGTTTGTTTTATGAGTGGAAATTGGTCGTATTTGTATATATTTGTTACTTAATCGTGGAAAAGTGTTTATGCATGCAAATATAGCCAAAAGCAGGTAAAAATGATTAAAAGATGAAGAAATGAAGTGGACATGCATTTTTGGAGAGTTTCAAGAAGATCAAGGAAGAAAGAAACGTTGCATGGACAAAAGGATTTGATAAAGACAAGTTTTCTACATGAAATTATCAAGGAAATATCAAGTTCTAATGGACAAAGTCATGCCACAAAGAAAAATAATGCATGCAACGTAAAACGACAAGGAGAAGACATGGAAATATGGTTCAGACAGATTCCAACCGATAGGTTGCAACTCGCAACCGATTCGGCTGGAAACGTGCCAAAAGATTGACCATCCGATCGGATGGTGAGAAACCGATCGGATGGGGTTGACTGAAGTTACAAGTTTTGCATTTATGGACGTATTTACTCCCCATAATCATGTGTGGCTGATCATTTGTGCTTATTAACTAAGGATGGACGTTTTTACTTGAAGGATAAGTGTCATTATGCTATATAATGACTACTTAGGGTCTAGAGTTACTTGTACCACCAATATCTAACTTAGTATTACACCAAATCTTGTTAGTTTATCTTTTATTGCCTGAAATTTTACTAAGTGTTGTAAGAACGTCCAGAACGTGTTGAGTTAGAGTCTCAAGCATTGGTTCGAGTGTGGAGTTGTTTACTTACGTTAGTGAGCAATTGGAGGAGTGTGGTTGCTAAAGTTCCACAAGTTTATTCATTGTAATTCTCAAGACTAGGTACACCTTGATACTTATAATGAACAATTGTTACTTTAAGTTTTATGAAAGTTTTCTTATTTACTTGTGTTTTAATATGATTGCTATGGAGTAATTTCTGATATACTTGTGTATATGATGTGATTGGTTAATGGAGTATTCTTTTATGAAAAAGGTGATGCATGAAAACATATCTATTTTATGAGTTTGTTGAAATAACATCTTTTCTTGCTTAATTTGTCGGTAAAAACAATCTCTTGAAAAATAGGTCCGAAAGGAATTTCAACTTGTTTTTATTCCAAAATATTAATGCACCAAATTAGTATGGAATAGGATGCTTGACAACCATCTAATTTACTTGTTAAAATAGATTTGAGACGATTTCATCACGAAAAAGGACCGAAAGGATTCGTAGGAATTCATAAGAAAAGAATTGATTTTCTAAACAACCATGTGTTTATATAATTGTCATACTAATTTGATATGTCTGAAAGGAGTCATTTAGGTGATAGAATTCTTAGTGGTAGTGAAAACATGACAAACATCATAGATTGTATAACTAATTTTTAGTTGCGCATCATAACAAGTTTTACACCAAACTTTGTACTCAAATTGTTACCATACTCCTAATTACCAATCAAGGAATTATACACAAGTATATGTTAGTTTTTATTGAGTTTATTTTAAAGCTTTATTTTACATAAATTTGGATTGACAACCCTTATTTAACAAACGTTTTTCTTATTACTAAAACAACCAAATCCCTTCGGACAATCTCGACTTACCCACCTTTATTACACCGGACGAGTATACTTGCTCGTATGTGCTAGATAATAATCGGATAATTCGTGTTTATAAATTTTAAAACTTGTACTAATAAAATGCACATCATGCTTCAAAAACGTTCTATAATGCAAGTTTTGTTACAAAACAAAAGATAACCCAAACGCTCCTAATTCAAAATAGCTTCATTTGAATGTACCCGAAAACACATATTAGTTATGCATTTCCTTTAGCATTCAAGAGACATTATGCAAGTGATGTTCCAATGACGTTTTTCATTTGTTTTAACAATGTGGTGAAAGATGATGTTCTAGTGACTTTTAAAAGACAATGAACTTGGTGTGTTTGGTAAATCATGATAATAACAAAAGGATACAATTCCAAACTAATGAAAATTTTGATTAGTTCACACCCAAGGTTTTTCATGAATTAACAATTTTATGCATAAGCCCTAAGATTCTAGTTAATGTATGTAGATGAGAGTGATAGATTTTGATTGAAAATGCAATTATGATAAGAACACTTACAAGATTGATTGGATTGAAGGATATGTAAGTGAGAGTCCTAATTTTCATGTGGTAAGGTGTTTGTGAGCGAGGAATGGCTGTTGGTAAGTTGGAGTTATGAGGAAAGTGGTGTTTGGTTTTGAAATTAAAAATAAAACATGCTGCAGATTTGGCGGACCAGGCGGAACCAAAGGGAGGGTTCCGCCCGTATGGTCTGAGGGTTCCGTGGATACTGCAGGAAAAATTCAAAAGGAATTGTCTTGATTTTTGTGGTTTTATCCTAATGTTCAAAACTAAGGTTTTAGGTCTTATGAGTATTTGATTAAGCCTAGGGATGATGAATGTTTCTCATTCAAGAGGTTTTGTGAAAACGTTGATAGAATGGTTAACATATAAGACTTTCTTAGTTAAGATGTTCCTCAATGAACATTTTTACCAAGGTGATGATGATGGATCACAATATGTTAATTAAGAACATAATGGATTAAATTTTCGCTGAAGTTGATGCTTCCTTTGTTGTAGGATAACAATGTTGATAAAATGAATTCCGTTGTTGACACGAATTTGCTTGTTCAAGCGGAGCTTGTTGATGTGCTTCTCCATCCGATACTAATTTGAGAACCTTGCGCGTTTTGGAGAATCATTGGGTAAGTAAGTATAAAAGTGCAAGTACCACTTTGGCTTTTCTTATCAACTTATTACCGACATAATTCCATTCGGCATACACTATGGTTTCTATTCGCGTTCTTTTGGGATACCATAATCCTAGTTGTGTAGTACCTTATGATGAATCCAAACAAGCTCTTTCGAGAGAGTTGTTTTAGGATATTCTCTAAAAAGAACGAGCACATAGACAAGCGCTAAACATAATGTTGGATTTATTCGTTGTGAGAATAAGTATACTTCCAAACATTTCTCTATGTTTAGTTTTACCTACGGATTTACTAATCTCATTCTTGATAAGTCATAAAGGACTTAATCATTGTGAACAAGTGAATAACTAGGAATGTCTTTGAGTGATTATCCCTTGCTTTTGGAGCTTGCTTAGAAACAAAATCTTTCATAGATTTACATTAATTTCTATTTTGAAAGATCCATTTTATTTTAATTGTTGCTTTACTCTAATGTCCAAAACACTTTTTATCAAATTTGCTTAAATCACAACTATGACTTATGAATCAAGTTTTTATGACCTTGTCAATATTGCTTGACTCATTGTTTGACACAAGACGAAAGGATGTTGTTTTTCAATCTTAATAGTTCATCTTCCTTGTTATTGATCTTGACTTACTTGTCTTATCAATGTTGGACTTTCGACTAAGTCATCATCTACCAAAGATGATATCTTAGAAGGAGGTGGTCTTTCATCGAATGTTAAATTCAATGACTCTTCGAATCTTTGGGTTTATTTACTTAAAACACTATGAGTGTAAATGTCCAAGAGATACAACATCATAAGACTATGGGTCAAATTTGATGTGCAAATCCTAGATGTTTATAAATCATTTTCTCCCAATCATCCTAATGAATTCAAATGATTTATTTTTCTTTGTGTGTCTTATATGAAATTTTAACAAAAGAATGGTTGAATTTAAGACACAATTGAAAATGTAAGGTATAATGTCAAAAGACGTTGTACTACAAAAATCTATGAAATGTTGTGGTTTTGCTAGATTTGCAAGCATCACAAAAGTGTTGGTTGTCTCATCACTTAGGAGATTCTTAGTTAGCTCACTTGTAGACAAGTATTAAGTAAGACTCACTCAAGAGTTACTCGTGTCTTTTCCCGAAGGTTAAAAAGATAAAACCCCTTATATCTCCTACTAAAAGTAATGTCTAAATCCTTTAATCACAAAAGATCTAATCCTTATTGTTACTTACACAACATAACCATCTTAGAGTGAAAACTGCTAGTATCACTCATGATAGAACTTAATACTAATCAACATGAAACACTGAAAGGTAAGTTTGAAGAGACGTGTACCTTTTAAGCTCCATAGTTTAGCCATCAAGAAGATAATCATAAAGCATAGAATCTTGACTCGTAGAAAAGCTAAACTCAAATACTTATGAATCCAAGAAGGTTAGACAAACACATAAAAATATTTGAACATGATATCTTTATCTTTTTATCATGAGCTCCTACTAGAGATAGAATTAATCCTACAATTTTCTCCTAAGTTTTACAAATACAACTTGCTTTGTTTTACTTGTTGATGGTTCATTAGAGTTAAATCCTAATCCGGTTCTATCTCTAAATGACTTTTGACTCTTTAAACAACATTCAAGAGCTTTTGAACTTTCTTCAAATTTAGCAAGCATTTTTCCTTTTTCATTTTGAATTTCATGTTTGTAATCTAGACATAATTTTCATTCTAAATCAGTTTCAACATGACTCTCAAGTATAGACATCTTATCTTCTAACATGATTTCCTTTTCACAATTATTCACACAAGATTTTGAAGGTTAATTGTTAAAGATAGTTTTTAGGTCCATGTTGCATAAAAGTTTAGACTTATTTTCTAGTTTAGAAAACTCTAGGATAAATGTGTCAAAGCAAAAGTGTTTGGTTTCAAAATGTACCTTGCTTGATGTTTAATCTAGTGGAGAATCACAAGCCGGATGGTTGACTTCATCTTCATCCGTGTTATTCCATGAATCGTAAGCAAGTCCACTTAAGAGCATGACATGAGTAATCATCTTCACTTACACCTTCATTTAAAACATTTAAACTAGTAGCACATGTATTTATCTCAACTTAAAAGTCTATCTATTAATTTTTTAAAGACTTCTAATTCATATGTGAGATCAGGTTGATCATCTTTGACTTGACATATTTCTTGATGAAAGTATAACATATTTTTCCAAATATCATTAGCCGTTTGACAAAAATACACTCTTTCATATTTGGTACTTGATAAAGCTTTATAAATCATTATATTAGCTTTTAGTATTTTTATCAAGTTTAGGATAGTCATCTTGGTTTTCAAAACTTGTTTTCTTTGATTTGAAATCACCAAAAGAAATAATATGCCAAAGATATTGATCAATTAATTTCACATACTTTTTCAAAATATACTTTTCCATTCAAGGAAGTTTTCTTTTTCAAATAGCGGTGGGTTTTGAATAGGTTGCCCTTCTTTGAGATTTTCAAAATCCATGGATCGATCCATGTTTTAAAATACACTGTATTTTAAAGATCTTGAGTAACGTAACTCTTGATGCAAATTGTGGAAACCTAGAAGGGGGGTTGAATAGTTTACCGCTTTTTAACTTGATTATCTTTAAAAATTTTACGTTTGTTTAAAGATATAAGCACAACTTTACTTGTTTAATTCTTTGAAAAGCTTTACGTGTGATTAGCAATTCTAACTAAAGACAATATGTAATAAGCAAAGATAAAGAAAGAAATGATCAAACCACAACACGATTGTTTATCGTGGTTCGGCTACAAGGACTCTTTTTCCTTGCCCTACATCCACGCCTCGAGTTTCCAACTCGAGAGTTATAAGCACTAATCAACAAGCTCCTTTCCCGGTGGAGAAACCTTAACAACGTCGCTTACACTTTTACCGACACTAAGCTAGATGTCGAGTTCTTTTACACGGGTACAACCACTCCCATCGTCGCTTACACTTTTACCGACACTAAGCTAGATGTCGAGTTCTTTACCAAGGATACAACCACTCCCGTTAGTTCTTTTAAAAGGGTACAACAACTCCCTACACACTATGTATTTTGAGGTCTAAAATAGTAACTGATCACTTCTATATACACGATACAAATGAAGTATAGACTATCAAAGCTTATACATGACAAAGCTAACAAGACTTGCAACTTTAGAGTTGAAGCGTGTAACATCTTGAATGATCTTGTGAAGTCCCTTGCTACATAAGAGGATCACACAATTCAAATGTTACTGAGTTAGTTGAGAGAGTATATGAAAATATGTCCTAAAGTTATTTCTCAAAACAAACAAGTGGCTTGGTATTTCTAGTAAAACAAACAGTAGGTCTGGCGGATACGGCGGAACCCTCAGATGGGTTCCTCCCGTGTACCCCCAGGGTTTCGCCAGGATTTCAGTAGGTTTTACAATAAATAACACAAACCAACCAAAGTCACATCAACAATAACTAGTCAAACACATTAAATCCAATTTGGAAAGCTTCCAAAAGTGTGTAAGATGTTATGGCAAGTCAAATACACAAGCTTGCCATAAATGAATGATGTGACAAGACACTTTCTAATTAAAAAACAGAAACAATGTTTAAACAAGACTTAAGCACTAAAGTGATGATTTACTCTTAGCTAAAGTTCATACTTTGTCATTAACAAAACTTAGCAAAGATCGTAAAATATAAATAACGTTTTTAGGCGATATTTGTATTAACAAAAACTTACCACAGAATCAAAAACTTTTTGGTATTTTCCTTCGTATGGAGCATCTGATTCAAGGTTGTCCAAAATTACAGCAAAACCAGCCCTTATGTTGAAAACTATAACGTAAAAATGCTCGTACACAAGAATTGGAAAGAACACCTATTTGTTAAAATATCAAGTTAGTGAAATTATGAATAGTAAAGTAATCAAATTAGGATGGAGTAGTAAATTTACCAATTCTATATATTTCAAAGTAATTTCTTGTCCAAAAGCAGCAAACTGATCTTTTACAGAATTATAAAACTCTATTTCTTTTTGGGCACGATCTTTATCATATTCATCCATGTCTTTTGGCTTACAATAACTATAGTTTTAAAGAAATATCTAATCGCTGAGCTATCCTCCTGTGTTAATCTTTCTTCAAAATTTAGAATATTCACAAAGTTATCTATAATTTTAAGCTCAACTTCTTTCTGAGAGGCAAGTTATTGGATATGAACATTGAGAATAGGTTTATCTTCTCCAAATTGGAATATCATCTCCCTAACAAGTAAAAAATGTAAAAATATGATTGAAAAAACAAAAATTGAAAATGATAAACAATTCAGGTTAATAGCAAAAAGTTATGATATCTTACATAGCATTTTCTTTAGAAGCTTTTGCAAGAATGATTTTTGGAAATAAACACTCAACTTGTGATTCATATTCTGCTTTTGTATCCACTTGCTTGTTCATATATGGTGATTCAAAATGAATGGATGTTTTCAATTTCCTTTTTAGCATCTTTTCTTTTTGATTCTTGACGAAATCGTCTTTGTTTAAATGCTGGAAAGAATTTAAACAAAAATTTGAAAGAATTTAACATGAATCTTATTTCATAATTATAAAAATAAATCTATGATTCAAACCTGGATCTCTGTAGAATTATCTTCTTTAACACATTCTGCAGTTTCAGATTCATTCAAATCCAAGTCACTGCCATCTTCAGTTAAAACATTCTCATTTATCTCATTTAAACCCTAAAAAAAACATAAACATAAGAAAATGAAAAAAGATTTATTTAATTTATTTAATTTCGCATAATGTATAAGTAGGAATACAAAAAATAAACCTCAGAAATTTTTTCATCTTCATTTGAATGGATTTTCTCTACTTCATTAACAGGAGAAAAATCTTTAAGCTCAAACAGATACTGATATTCACAATCATGACTGATAGGTAACTGAATGTCAAAATGAACATCTTTAAATGAACAATGATCCTTTGTTAGATTCTTGTCTTTAACTTGTTCACAACCAGATGAGCCGGTATTATACATTGTTTCGGCAGAATCTACAGCAGCCAAATGAGTAACGCTAATAGAAGAAGGAAGAGATTCTAAATTAGTTTCATCATGAAGTTTCTTCTCAGATCCTTCATCTTGCGTATTTGCGATTTCCTTGCCGTCTTCATTTCCTTGAATCTGCTCATACCCACTATTTGCAGAAACTGTAAACAATTCTTCCAGTATGTTGACATTACGTTCTCTGTGATGATCTTCATCAATTTGCATATCAGACCTTTCTAATGCTATTAAATGTGATGAACCAATAATTTTGATGTTTCTTTCAATAGACTGAGATTGTATTATCACATCACCAACTTTGTTACATTCTTTATCTGGAGTATCAGAGATAATGTCACAGTCTTCATTTTCTTGAATTCCAACACACGAACCATCTTGACAGACTGCAGACAATTCTTTCCGGATTGTAACAATACATTTAACAGAATCCCTTTCAATGTTATTTTCATTCTCAATTTGAACTTTAGAAGAATTATCTGACAAAAGTTCTACTTGCAATTCATTTTCATTGGCACGTGATTTATCCACAACTTCATTTGCGGTTTCATTTCGACATTGTTCAATCGCAAATTCCATTGTCAATTCATTGGCATCTGGTTCATCCACAACTTCCTTTGCAGTTTCATCTCCTCCTTGTACATCATCAACTTCCTTTGTGGGTTCATCACCTACTTTTTGCTTATCCCCATGTTTAACTTTATAATGAGACATCTCTTCAAGCTTTTCAGAAGAAGTGGCTACAGTTTGCAGTGGGGCATTTCCAATGTTCTGAGTCTTGTTTGATTCACTCTGCAACATTATAAAAACACAAAAAATGCTCATAAAACATACAAAAAAAAACAAACCTAGAACCATACATTTCACATTTTTATATTACAAACGTGAAGAACAATTTTGACTACATTTTCTTCAATAGGTATATCTTGGGAGGGTTTAGATTCGACGATTTGCATAATTCCTGCGTCACTCAATGTAGAATCTTTTTGCTCAAATTGCAAATACATAAATCACCTATAAATGAGCAAAAACATATTATATCAATAATAAATACAGTAGAAAGTTACAGAATCGAAAACACAAATAAAACATTTAAAACCTTATTTTCAGCAGAAATATTATTTTTGGGAATCAAAATGTCTGTAGTATCCAAATCAGCATTTTCTGAACCACAGCATTCAGTTGCTTTATCTTTGTTCTCGTTTGCTTTATCTACAACTTCCTTTGTGAGTTCATCACCTAGTTGTTCCTTAACATCTTGAGTTTTCAAAAATGATTCGGTTGCCACATAACTATCATTTCGTTCCAAGGGTTTCTCTTTGTTATGATCCTCATAATTCATATCATCATCCGTCTTCGTATCAGATCCTTCCAAATGAAATGAATTTGCTGAATCACCACTGCATTCAGTTGCTTTACCTTTGTTCTTGTTTGCTTCATTGAGTTTTACCACTTTTTTAGCTTGCGTACTTACAATACCACCATCTGTGCAAGCATGAGACTCACTTAATGCAGTAACAACTTGAATTTTTGAAACTAATTCAGAAACTTCCATTGTGTATTTATAAGGAGCCTACTTGTTACATCTTGAGTTTTTGAAAATAATTCGGTTGCCACATAACTATCATTTCGTTCAACAACCATCTCAACTTGGGTACTTACACAACCATCTATTGAGCCAGTATCAGAGATGTTTAATACATTAACATCTTGAGTTTTTGAAAATGATTCAGTTGCAACTGAACTCTCTTTAGGGTCCATAACCTTCTCTTCAGAAACACTAGTACATGACTCGCTAAAGGCAGTAAACTCTTGAGTTTTAGAAACTTCCATTTTGGATTCACTGGCTCATGGTTCGTCTACAACTTCATTTTCTGTTAGGTCTGCAACATCATTTTCCATTTCGGAATCTTCAGGAAAAATGTCGTTATTAATCTTTGCTTGAACTTTTAGATTCTCTTTGATTTCAAAACAATTCGTTTGAGAAACCTAAAACAGTAAATAAAGTCAGATGCTAAATTTGGCACAAACAAAATTTAAAAATTGATAAAACTTTAGTTTTCTAAAATTAAAGTAACCTACATGAGTTGATGCTACATCTTGGGTTGTAATACGAACAACAAAATCTTCTTGGTGAATTGCAACTACATCATCTGTGACCATATAATGCTCTTCAGAGACACCTTTGTTATTGTCACAACTCATAATTTCCGGTCATTTTCCAAACCTCGACAATTTACTATTCACAAGTTACTATTCATCATTTTTGAGGTCAATTTGACATTCTGAGAAACATTCAGAAATTTTACTATTCACTTGACACTATTCATTTCCGGAAGAAATTTCACTATTCACGTGCATTACTCATGTCATCGTAAATTAGTTTACGAGTATTCAAATTCGCGTAACCGTATTGGTTCAGGAGCGAATTCATGCTTTATCATTTGGGACATCTCATACAGACTAGAAATAGTCTACGTATCATCATTATGGCACTTGCATACTATTCCACTCGTAGGATAATTAAATTAATACTTTTGGTATAAGTAACGATTTACGTATATTCATTTTAGATAAACGCTAATACGCGAACTATAAACGAGAATAACACGTCCGACACACCCAACTATGATCCCAATATATTTTTATATTCATTTTTATAATATAAAAATTATAATATTAATTTACCCGGTGTTTTGAAAATTTATTTAATTTATATCGTACGCCTAATTTATTTACGACGGTTTTCGTAAAAACTAAACAATGATCACCCGAACACCCAATATTTTTACCCAACATATTTTCATAATTTCTACAACTTTATTTTATCCCGGTTAACTCCGTTAACATTTATTTTTAGTTAACCCGGTACCCGGTACACCTTAAAACTACAAATAAACACATAATATCTTACAAATATCAACAAACTCTTACACACCCATCCCCCCTTGTTTTGCCGCCCCCCCCCCCCTCCTTACTCATTTCTTACATCTTTGAATTTTTCTTACTAACTAATTAATGCATGTCTAAAAGATTTTCTAACCTATATTATATATATCTTACACTACACATTTTTTCATTTCATTTCACAAATAACAACTAGCAAACTCATTCCTCTTTTCTCTCTTTGTGGTGTTCGGCAAAACAACAAGGAACAAGAGAAGCAATATTTTTCCAAGATCTAGTTTAGTAGTTAGTGTATTTTGTATCCCTTTTTGAGTTTTGTAATACAAACTCAAGGATTGTTAAGGTTTTCACCATCCAAACTTCACTAATCTTTCAAGTAAGCAAACAAAACTCATCCTTATGATTTTACCAAGTTTTTAAAAGATTCATACTATATATATACAAGATCTACATGCATGTGTTGTTTATACCACTTTACTTTACAAACTCTTAACTTTTGAAACCTAGAAAGTGTTTATGGTTAGATCCTTGTTAGATCTACTTGGTTATGATGTTTAGGAACCCATGACACCCTAAGAAGGTGTATGGTAGGATTAGACTAGTTTTGTGGTGATTGAAAGTGGTTTGGTTGAAGTAGAAACTAGATTGAAACCTTGAAAATGGTTTTTGAACAAGTAAAAATACATGCTGTCCTATTTTGGTTCACCCAGAAAACTCCGAATTTACACAGTAACTTTTGATAATATTTTTAGAAAATACATTCAAAAACGAATCCGTGGGCGAAAGAACGGATTAAAACGAGTTAATAACGAAGGAGATATGATTTTCCGAATTTAACGACGAAAACTATTTTCTGAAAAACTGCTTGCTGTTTGACAGTTTTCGACGGGCAAATAGAGGCGTTAAACGTAACCTAGAGGAGCCGAGCTATCGAAAATATACTAGTATATACAAAAACGAATCTGTGGATATAAAGAACGAGGAAAATGAGCTTAAAACGACCAAGTTATACCCGTTTTAACATCATCAAACTATATATATATATATTTGGTCACAAATAAAAATAATAACTTACGCACTAGATGGTATATTTTCTAGAAATAGTACTAAGGACTATATTCTTAACAAATGAATACGTATGACCCAAGAGAATACTTATACGACTTAACGACGTTATTTTAAGGTTTTCGATACGAGGAATATAACGCTAACATTTTCATACAAGATAGTACGACAAGATATATACTTCTATATTTGGACTTATTTTCCTAAGTATGGAAACTATTATACTTTGACAATAACTAGTATTTCCAAGTTACGAGTGGTATAGGCATCATGTGCACGTGCATTCATTTCATCACGTCATGATCTAAGGTAGATCGTTATTACTCATATTAGGTTGCGGTTAGAGATCGTGACTCATTTCAGTATATCCATTCTTGTCATCGTAGCTATCGCACCAGGTGATTTCATAACCCCTACTTTTACTTGTTTTACAACTGTTTTGGGGGAAGATACATGCTCGATACTATTTTAATTCAATGCTTGTTTTACTTGAACGCAATTCATTTTCTCAAACATTACTGAATGGTTGAAATACTTGTTCTATGTTTTATACGATTTGAATTACTTATGGGGAATAATACACTGCCTGAATCATTTTTGTACAATGCCAAAGTATTACAAATTCCATACATTGCTTAAGTTTACTTATTACTACCAAGTTAAGTCCCCTTTATTATAATGGACCGTTAATTTTAGTGCTAAGCGAGAGTGAATGAATAGATCTATTGAGGGTGACGCCTCCATTCGCGTTGGGTTGCTCCAACGGGACGAATGCATTTCATGTCTTATCAAATTGAGTGCCTGGTAGACACTCTGTTGGGGCCATTACAAAGTCTAGCTTCGGGGTCATGAGCTTAAGAGACAATGTAGCATTTTTTGACATATTGTCACCTTACTTTATACTTTTGGCTATTGTACATACGAAAATTACTTATGGAATTACGATACTTTTCCACCACTATTACTACGGAATTACGATGCCTTTGCATCAACCTTATGACTGATTTATTACAAACTTATTACTTTTGGCAGTGGGTTGTAAACACACAGGTTACAAGTCTCTTATGGCGGGACTTGTAGCTGAGTGGATTTATGATGCCTTTGCTGGGAAATCTTCATTCATATGCGTAACAATACTTTCACAAACTCTATGAACTCACCAACCTCGTGTTGACACTTTAGCATGTATTTTCAGGTTTTAACCAATGGCACGCTACTGGAGGTTTTGGCAGGGCATGGCATGGTCATAGAAGACTCTGATTATTCGTTTGGGGACCGTTTTAAACTATTTTAAGGGCCTACTTCCGCACTACTCTTAACAATGTAAATACAATATTTTGACTTAACTATGTTATTCTAAATGATTGAAATGAAAACCATTTTTGAACTAGTGTTGTAATACAAATTTAGTTACACCCCAGCTACACGTATGCTTCCGCTGGACCCGATTTTGGGGGTGTGACAGATTGGTATCAGAGCTTTGGCTATAGCGAACTGAGTGTTTTTAAAACCTAGACTATAGCTACTTTTACGAAAAACTTAACCCTATGACCGTCACGTGCCTGCCTGCCAAGCTGAAGCCTCATTTGTGGTTTGTTGCTGACTTAGGTGATGAGATTTGTGTCTCATTATCTGAGATACTATATTCATTTATCATGGTTGATTACTATAATTGTCTTTCATATGAGCATGTTCACGTATCGTATATGTCACCGCATTATGTTTTCCATGCATAGTTTCACCATTCGACCTCGAGTTTGGTCACTTGCTTTTGTCTTTCAGAACGTCTTGGTATTTGTGGAGGACATAGTCTTAGTATAACTAAGCTGAGTATTTCAAAATTCATGGAACCTCGGTGGGATATAGATTGGTCATCTATATTCAACCCGGGATAGTGAGATATAGGCTGACCACCTATGTTTGACTCAGAGATGAATTTTGCAACACTGAGAATGGTTATAATAAAATTTTGTCCGGAATAAATTCTCAACTCATTTTCCAAATGCTTCATTTACGTGTGTGTATACTCTCGTTGTCATAACATTCATATTTTTCATTACTTCGTGAACCACCGATTGTAAGCAGGTTAACTGGCCATTTCATCTCATGAATCTTCATATTTATACACAATGCACTTACATTTTCTTTTATCACAATCTCGTTTTGTCGCACTTGTTACAGTCTTTTCCCTTCTTACCATCACTATCATTTCCTTTCCCCATCCCCATATATATATAAGGAATTAGCTAACACTCTATAGATTCCGATGTCACTCATCCCTTACTACTCCCTATATTGATAAGTGGATATTATCAATGACCTCCCTAGGAATGACTTTCCATACCTTCTATGAGGAGGATCCCTCGGTACAGTAAGACCATTCAAAACTCAACAGAAATCTCAAGATATCACAAAACAATTCGAACCTCTATCACTGGCCTGATCGCCAAAATTCTATCATCTAGAAAGTATTTGCTTGACTGAATTACAAGATTCATTTAGATACGAGTGCTCACTGAGCAACACCATAGAGATAAATCCAACCTTTTAACCAAGACTATAAATTGAACATGTCCTCACCAATAGCCTTTATTCAAACATGGTAGACACCTATGCATTGGTGCATACATACATACCTGGCTATTTTATCCTCGTAATACTTTCACTTTTAAATGGATTTTTCTCCAAACTACCGTTATACAAAACATATATCTTGTAAGAAATACTTTCCTGATGCACTTAATTTGACAAGCAAATTCCTTTTGGCTAATCTTTTACAAATCTATTGAATGTTACGAAATTTTAAACATCAAACTTTGGTAAACAATCCTATTCACAACCTATTTGAAAACCGCGTCACATTTCCTAACAATTGAATTTTGAATCGTCAAGAAAGATATTATTTAGTAAACCATTTGCCCTATTTTCTAAATTCGTTTATTCAGAAAAAGATTTCGACCAAAAACTCAAAAATCGCGAGATAAATTTTGAAAACCAATCACCATGCTACATCGCTTATGCATTTAGGGCTTTGTGACTTGACAATAAGGAATATTGGAATATGTGATGAAGGAAATTAGGAGGAACACCATATAACGATTACAAACGTCAGTAATGGAGACCAAGCATAGTAGGCAAAGAATGACACATGTCTTAGCAATCCATTAGACCAAAACACAAAGAATCAAACATTGTTAACCATATTCTATCTTCTTCGTATAACGCCATGTTCGAAAGACGTAACGTGGTAGAATTAGTCACAAGATTTATTGTACCGTTTCATTTATTCCTGATAAAGGTGATCGAATCACCTCAGACTTCTAGCTATCATTTCAAGACTTCCTTCGGAACCCCATTTAGATGTAAACACCGCCTACTATCCTCAGACCGATGGTCAGAACGAGAGAACGATTCAAACATAGGAAAGTTATGCTCAGAGCATAAGTGATTGACTCTAGAAATGGTTGGACTAACCTTTTATCATAAATCAGATTCATTTGCAACGATAGTTATTGCACGAGCATAGAGACTACACCATTTGAGGCACTTTATGGTCGAAGTACCAATTACCCATTTATAGACCGAAATCGGAAAGTTAAATTCACCGGTCTAGGACTAAATTATGGAACAACAAAGGAAATTTCACAAGTCAAGAACCCGTTACAAGAAACGAGAAACTGATAGAGGTTAGGTTAGTACATGACGCACGTCATACGGACTGGGTATCCTTGAACAGCAAACTAACTATATCCACGCGAGAGAACGAACTAAGTTGGAAGCTTTGCCTTGGAGAGGCGTGATACAATTTTGGTAAACACGAGAGATTGAACCTCTAGTATATTGGACCAATTAAGATTCATTTTAGAATCGACCAGCTGACATATAAGATTTGAGCTTTGGCAGAATTCAGCAACATATTACCCATATTACCTTATAAACCTGAAGAAACACTGATCATCTATTGATGGACCGAACGCGGAAAAAGCCAAACTCACTATTCCTGTAAATACTCATGAAATAACCAGGAATTTCCTGCAAATCAAGAATTAGTTACAAGTTCAATAAGTTGTAAACCCTTAGAACTTCAAGTTAATGGCAGGATTATGTTAAAAGTTCTGCCTAGGAAAGGAACGATACCCTTTAGAAAAATCCGGGAAGTTAAACTCGATGTACACTGGACCATTTAAAAATTTCAGACAGAATAGGCCTAGTGGCCGTCAGACTTGAGCCTTGTTAGAGAACAACCGGATTACACAACCATGTTTCACCTATTCAAATCCCAGGAAATGACCTTCAGATTAGTCACTCGTAATCCCATTTGGAAGGGAATCCAACCCTGAGACAAACGTAAACTTGGTAAGAGAACCAATAGAAATCATGGATTGTTAGGTCGAACGATTGAAACAGAGTCGAACTCCTATCGTGAAAGTTCGCTGGAATTCTCAAATACTATCATCTTTTCACCAATACCACTCTAGAGACCAACACAAACTGAACTTCGGGACGAAGTTCCTGTTAGAAGGGAAGACTGTCACAACTCGTAATTTCCGGTCATTTTCCAAACCTCGACAATTTACTATTCACAAGTTACTATTCATCATTTACTATTCATCGATCACTATTCATCATTTTTTAGGTCAATTTGACATTCCGAGAAACATTCAGAAATTTTACTATTCACTTGACACTATTCATTTCCGGAAGAAATTTCACTATTCACGTGCATTACTCATGTCATCGTAAATTAGTTTACGAGTATTCAAATTCGCGTAACCGTATTGGTTCAGGAGCGAATTCATGCTTTATCATTTGGGACATCTCATACAGACTAAAAAATAGTCTACGTATCATCATTATGGCACTTGCATACTATTCCACTCGTAGGATAATTAAATTAATACTTTTGGTATAAGTAACGATTTACGTATATTCATTTTAGATAAACGCTAATACGCGAACTATAAACGAGAATAACACGTCCGACACTCCCGACTATGATCCCAATATATTTTTATATTCATTTTTATAATATAAAAATTATAATATTAATTTACCCGGTGTTTTGAAAATTTATTTAATTTATATCGTACGCCTAATTTATTTACGACGGTTTTCGTAAAAACTAAACAATGATCACCCGAACACCCAATATTTATACCCAACATATTTTCATAATTTCTACAACTTTATTTTATCCCGGTTAACTCCGTTAACATTTATTTTTAGTTAACCCGGTACCCGGTACACCTTAAAACTACAAATAAACACATAATATCTTACAAATATCAACAAACTCTTACACACCCATCCCCCCCTTGTTTTGCCCCCCCCCCCCCCCTCCTTACTCATTTCTTACATCTTTGAATTTTTCTTACTAACTAATTAATGCATGTCTAAAAGATTTTCTAACCTATATTATATATATCTTACACTACACATTTTTTCATTTCATTTCACAAATAACAACTAGCAAACTCATTCCTCTTTTCTCTCTTTGTGGTGTTTGGCAAAACAACAAGGAACAAGAGAAGCAATATTTTTCCAAGATCTAGTTTAGTAGTTAGTGTATTTTGTATCCCTTTTTGAGTTTTGTAATACAAACTCAAGGATTGTTAAGGTTTTCACCATCCAAACTTCACTAATCTTTCAAGTAAGTAAACAAAACTCATCCTTATGATTTTACCAAGGTTTTACAAGATTCATACTATATATATACAAGATCTACATGCATGTGTTGTTTATACCACTTTACTTTACAAACTCTTAACTTTTGAAACCTAGAAAGTGTTTATGGTTAGATCCTTGTTAGATCTACTTGGTTATGATGTTTAGGAACCCATGACACCCTAAGAAGGTGTATGGTAGGATTAGACTAGTTTTGTGGTGATTGAAAGTGGTTTGGTTGAAGTAGAAACTAGATTGAAACCTTGAAAATGGTTTTTGAACAAGTAAAAATACATGCTGTCCTATTTTGGTTCACCCAGAAAACTCCGAATTTACACAGTAACTTTTGATAATATTTTTAGAAAATACTTTCAAAAACGAAGCCGTGGGCGAAAGAACGGATTAAAACGAGTTAATAACGAAGGAGATATGATTTTCCGAATTTAACGACGAAAACTATTTTCTGAAAAACTGCTTGCTGTTTGACAGTTTTCGACGGGCAAATAGAGGCGTTAAACGTAACCTAGAGGAGCCGAGCTATCGAAAATATACTAGTATATACAAAAACGAATCCGTGGATATAAAGAACGAGGAAAATGAGCTTAAAACGACCAAGTTATACCCGTTTTAACATCATCAAACTATATATATATATATATATATATATATATATATATATATATATATATATATATATATATATATATATATATATATATATTTGGTCACAAATAAAAATAATAACTTACGCACTAGATGGTATATTTTCTAGAAATAGTACTAAGGACTATATTCTTAACAAATGAATACGTATGACCCAAGAGAATACTTATACGACTTAACGACGTTATTTTAAGGTTTTCGATACGAGGAATATAACACTAACATTTTCATACAAGATAGTACGACAAGATATATACTTCTATATTTGGACTTATTTTCCTAAGTATGGAAACTATTATACTTTGACAATAACTAGTATTTCCAAGTTACGAGTGGTATAGGCATCATGTGCACGTGCATTCATTTCATCACGTCATGATCTAAGGTAGATCGTTATTACTCATATTAGGTTGCGGTTAGAGATCGTGCCTCATTTCAGTATATCCATTCTTGTCATCGTAGCTATCGCACCAGGTGAGTTCATAACCCCTACTTTTACTTGTTTTACAACTGTTTTGGGGGAAGATACATGCTCGATACTATTTTAATTCAATGCTTGTTTTACTTGAACGCAATTCATTTTCTCAAACATTACTGAATGGTTGAAATACTTGTTCTATGTTTTATACGATTTGAATTACTTATGGGGAAGAATACACTGCCTGAATCATTTTTGTACAATGCCAAAGTATTACAAATTCCATACATTGCTTAAGTTTACTTATTACTACCAAGTTAAGTCCCCTTTATTATAATGGACCGTTAATTTTAGTGCTAAGCGAGAGTGAATGAATAGATCTATTGAGGGTGACGCCTCCATTCGCGTTGGGTTGCTCCAACGGGACGAATGCATTTCATGTCTTATCAAATTGAGTGCCTGGTAGACACTCTGTTGGGGCCATTACAAAGTCTAGCTTCGGGGTCATGAGCTTAAGAGACAATGTAGCATTTTTTGACATATTGTCACCTTACTTTATACTTTTGGCTATTGTACATACGAAAATTACTTATGGAATTACGATACTTTTCCACCACTATTACTACGGAATTACGATGCCTTTGCATCAACCTTATGACTTATTTATTACAAACTTATTACTTTTGGCAGTGGGTTGTAAACACACAGGTTACAAGTCTCTTATGGCGGGACTTGTAGCTGAGTGGATTTATGATGCCTTTGCTGGGAAATCTTCATTCATATGCGTAACAATACTTTCACAAACTCTATGAACTCACCAACCTCGTGTTGACACTTTAGCATGTATTTTCAGGTTTTAACCAATGGCACGCTACTGGAGGTTTTGGCAGGGCATGGCACGGTCATAGAAGACTCTGATTATTCGTTTGGGGACCGTTTTAAACTATTTTAAGGGCCTACTTCCGCACTACTCTTAACAATGTAAATACAATATTTTGACTTAACTATGTTATTCTAAATGATTGAAATGAAAACCATTTTTGAACTAGTGTTGTAATACCAATTGAGTTACACCCCAGCTACACGTATGCTTCCGCTGGACCCGATTTTGGGGGTGTGACAGTTATCATGATGTTTAGTTGGAATTGTCATCAAAGGTTTTCCAGAACTACTTATTTGCAAATTGACATTTGTTTCCGGAAGTATGTCTGATGTTGCACGGACCACATTCATTTGAATACAAGACACTTCCAAAGGTAATGAATGTTTAAAATCATCATTTTGTTGGACATACGGAATGTCTGCGTTGTTGTTTTCATTCTCAATAAGTTCTTTTTTAGACAAACCAGTTTCTTGAATTTTGATACAACCATCGTTTTCAGAACCTGTAGTCAATTCGTCATGCATTGCAACATTACCTTTTGCAGTCAATTCAGCATCATCTGTCTTTGAATTGTAATTTTCAGATAAGTGCATATGGTAAAATTCAACATTTGAAGGAGCATAATCATCTTGAAACGCCCTAACAGGTTCTGCGACATCATCAAAAGGATTCACTTTGTTATGGTCCTCATAATCCATAACATCATCCATCTTCGTATCAGATCCTTCCAAATGAAATAAAATTGCTGAATCACCATTGCATTCAGTTGCTTTACCTTTATTCTCGTTTGCTTCACTGGGTTTTTCAACCTTTTCCGCTTGCTTACTTAAAGTACCACCATCTGTCCTAGCATCAGAATCGTATAATGCAGTAACAACTTGGGTTTTTGAAACTTAATCAAAAACGTCCACTGTGCATTTATAAGGAGCTGCTTCATCTAAAACTTCCTTTGTGAGTTCATCGCCTACTTGTTCCTTAATATCCCGAGTTTTCGAAAATGATTCGGCTGCCACATAACTATCATTTCGTTCCACAACCATCTCCAATTGGGTACTTACACAACCATCTACTGTACCAGTGTCAGAGTTGCTTATTACATTAACTTCTTGAGTTTTCAAAAATGATTCAGTTCCAACTGAACTCTCTTTAGCGTCCATAACCTTCTCTTCGGAAACACTAGTACATGACTCGCTAAAGGCAGTAAAGTCTTGAGTTTTAGAAACTTCCATTTTGGGTTCACTGGCACATGGTTCGTCTACAACTTCATTTTCTGTTAGGTCTGCGTTGTTGTTTGCATTCTCAGTAAGTTCTTTTTCAGACAAATCACTTATTTTCCTTGTTGTTTGCATTCTCAATTCGTCATGCATTGCAACATTACCTTTTGCAGTCAATTCAGCATCATCTTACTTTGAATTGTCATCCTCAGATAATCGCATATGGCAAAATTCAACATTTAAAAGAGCATAATCATCTTGAAACGGCATAACAGGTTCTGCAACATCATCATCCATCTTCATATCATCATCCATCTTCGTATCAGATCCTTCCAAATGAAATGAATTCGCTGAATCATAACTTGGTTGTACATACGGTATCTTAGTGTCAGTGTTTTCATGCTCATTAAATCCTTTTGCTGACGCATCAATTTCTCCAAAACACCCTGTATTTGGAGAAGCTACATCATTTTGAATACACATAAAAGGGTCTTGAACAATATCCTCCAATACATTAGATACAACTTTCATCACGTCATTGTCTTGGCAAACATAATATTCTGGCTTGTGACCTTCTTCATTAACGACTATCTCAGTAGTATCTACACCACACGTATCAGAAACAGGATCATGTGAAACTACACAATCACTTTTCTCTACACAATCACTTGTGTCCTTTCCAATCAAAAGTATTGAAAGCTGTTTTTTAAATGCAACAACTTCTTCTTCTTTCGAAAGAATATTATCATAGGACGAGAAGTTATGTATGCATCTTTTCAAATCAGAAATAACTTCCTGCAAAATTAATGAGTTAATAAAAAAGAGTTATTCATTTGTTAATTACTACAACTTGATTTATTAATTATTTTAATTACTAAAGACGTTTACCTTAACATTAGGCGATACAGGTTGTTTATCTTTTGAATATTCAAAGTTGGTAACCTGAAGCTGATCAACTTTATCATTACTTGTAAACAACGAATCTTCATAATAGTTATTCTGGAACTGTTCATCCTAGATTAAAAACACAAATCAGAAATTTAAAAAAATAAATAAATAAATAAAATAAAAATAAGAATAAAAAAAAATGATAGTAATATTAATATATAAACTTGAATAAATTAAAAGCTCGTGCACAGGAACATCAGCCAACTCATTCTCTTCAGATAATTCAGGCTCATCATTCTGAAAAAATATATATATATATATATATATATATATATATATTATTTCAAAAATCAATTATTAACTTGTAAAAATAAAATATATGTTTATAATTCATTTAATACCTCTTTTGTAGAAACAGACAACCAATAGTTGGTTTGATCATTATTTGAAAAATACTCATTCTGAATCTCCTCAACCTGCTAATAAAAACATAAATTAGTTTTAGTAACAACTATTAAAATTTAAAATATTATATTAAATATAAAAAAATAAATACCTCATCAATACGATCATCAACCAAACTGTTGTCATCAGCATTAATTGAATAATCAATTGAAATATGATCTACCAAATTGTTATCAGCAGGAGAAAAATGATTTTTTTCAGATAATAATGAATTATCAAAATCATTTTCAACTTCTCTAACTCTTGAACTTTCACATGTTTCATTCACTCTAGAAATCAAATATTGGCACTCATCTTCTGCAACTATTTTGTTCTGTATTAGTAAAGGTTCAGGAGATTCAAGTATCGCTTCATCAACTTGTTCATTATTTTTGTCTCTGAAGAAGAACTGATCATCAGAAAAAAACTCAGCAAAATTTTTTAGTCGTAAATGTTCAGAGTCCACTTTTCTCAACAACTCTGTTGACCAATATTGCATGACATCTTCTTTTGATTTGTTCTTCGGTAGAGCCATCTAATATACAGCAACTGTGGAAAAAAGATTTAATTGTAATCAAAATAAGTATAAAATTTATAGAACTACAAAATGTTTAAAAATAGAAACATACCGTCAAAAACGTTATAGGACCACAATACTGATTGTTTCGAGAATTTTTCTTTACGTCATGTTTGTTGAGAGCTAGAGAATCGAGCACTAAACCACACCAATCAACTCTATTAATGTTATCATAATGCTGAACAAGAGATGGTAGAAATTTCATATTTGATTCTCCTCCCTTGCATGATGATATCATTGTGCTGACCAATAAAATAATGAAATTTAACTTGAAAAGATCATTTACTTCATTAGTTGCAACAATGAAGTCCTTCAGGTTTTTGGAAAAAGACCTATCTTTAGTTTTCACAATAAGTTTTCCATCTCCATCATAGTATTGTTTCCAAAAACTTTGAAGATCGAATTTCATTTTCTTGTAAGATGTCCTTTTTGCAAAATGAATTCCTAAATCTCCTTTTGGAAAACCTAGAATATCGTGCATTAAATTCCTTGTGCTCTTAATCTCGTGTCCTTTAAAAACCAGTGATTGTTCTTCAACATTGTAGCACTCTAGGATTTTATACGCAAGATTTGACGGTATAAGAGAAATATTTAGATTTAAAATCTTCCCAAATCCCAATTCTCGTACATATTCTCTAAGACAAGGAACTGATACTATATGCTTCACTGCTTCGTACAAGCTAAGAGGAGCACTTCTTGTCTTCAGATCTGTTGAATCTAAACATTCTTCAGTATCAAGGTAAACTTTACCCTTCTTTGTCAGTGTTTTCCTTTGTTTATGAACAACATCATTCCTAACAGACACATAGTTATCCGGAGCTGTTGTACTTAATTCTCCTGAAAAATATAGTGTTCTTTAATAGTTATCTGATTTTGAAAACAAGGTATGTTGTTCTTTGCAGCTAGAAGATAGTCAAAAGCATGAGATTAATAATGCAGAGTTCAAAGCTTCTTAGTTATCAAAATAAATAACATTAAAATATGTGTATTTTTGGAGTGCCAACTAAAACAAAATCTATAATAAACACTATCCCTTCAAGTTAATATCAGAATAAACTACATCAATAATAAATGACAATTATCGAAATGAAAAAGGAGAACGGGTGCATGAAGTTACATTCAAGTTGATTCCTAATCCAAATAAAACTAAAGATGTTAATAAAACACCACTTAATTATTATGTTTTCAAAAATAATTTTTTGCTTACTTTAAGAATAAGCTCATAAAAACAGAAGAAATTTGAGTCAGACAACAATCATATTACATGTTAAAATATCAGATTTGAGCTAGTTATTACACAAGTGCTTGAAAACAAAATACGGTGTACATAGATATTGGGGTTTAAAGAAACTAAATAATGTTGAGGATGTGGGGTGTGTCTAGTTGTGTACATATAAAAGTAAAATAAGAAACTAAATCAGACCAATGCTAATTAAAAGTTATTTTTATTCAATAGATGATTAAAAAAAACTTTAAAAAATAAAATATAATGATAAATATATATGCAATGTAAAATTAACTTATTAAAACATATTTTTTTCGATGATATCTTTTTTTTTTACAACAGTGACTTCCTTTTCTGTATCCAAATCAGTATTTTCAGAATCTTCATCATCACTAGACAAACTAAACTCGTCTTCTTCATCACGTTCTTCTGTATAAGAAATTAAAAATAAAATATAATAAGTAAAAAAACTAAGTAATTGTAGATTACTTAATTATAATGTAATTGTAGATTACAGTTGTTTAAATTTTAGATTACAGATATCTAATATATGATATCAAAAAATGCAATATATAATACACATAAAATCATTGCCATACCTTCAACAGCATCATCTATCTCAGAACAGTTAACCTTTGACTTTTTTCGTCTATCCTGCTTTAATAAATATTGTTCTTCACCTAATAAAAAAAATAAGTAACAATTTATTAAAAATATAAAAGAAATGATATAATGATTTAAAAAAATATATCAATGATTACCTTCATTTAGAGGATCTATAAAACCTTTACGTTTCTTAGGTAATTCAGATTCTACCATTTGAAGATAGTTCCTTCCATCTGAATTACCTTCCCCTTCCATAATACCATCTAAGAATAAGATTAAATAGTAACAATTGTTCATTTACAAAGTAAAAAGCTAACTTTATAATTTTACAGTTTTATCACAATATATAAGTTTTAGAGATATTAATAATTCACGATAACTTATAATCACAAAAATACCTATTGTTGCTCTATTTTTATAAGATAACTTGATCCTTTTTGAAACTTCAGGTTGTTCTGAATTTTCAAACTTTTATACGTCTGCGTTTACTTGATTTATCACTGTATCATCTAGAAAAATAAATAAATAATAATAATAATAATAATAATAATAATAATAATAATAATAATAATAATAATAATAATAATAATAATAATAATAATAATAATAATAATAATAATAATAATAAAAATAATAACAATAATAACAATAATAATAATAATAATAATAATAATAATAATAATAATAATAATAATAATAATAATAATAATAATAATAATAATAATAATAATAATAATAATAATAATAATAATAATAAAATTTAATCAACTAAAATAAATTATATAAGAGTCAAATATAATAAAATTATAAAATAATTAAATCATCTAAACATTTATCAAAGTTATTATAAGAATCATAAACTAACTATCACTTAAAAAACATTAAAATATAATTAATATCGGAGTTCAAAATATTCAAATTAAAAAAAATGAAAAATAATATAATATCATTTTCTTATCAAATAAAGAACTCATTACTAGTTATTTGCTTGAAATATGATCAAAACATTTTATCAAACACTTAACATACATTCAATCAGATAATAATATCTCTGACGACATTAAGCAGAAAAAACATAACATCTACATGTATATTCTAAAATAAAAATAAAAAATAATAAGCTAAAAGATATATTTACTAAAAACTAACCTTGAGCTTTACTTTTAGTAGATCCGGAAAAAAAAAATCTAATTGAAAAAAATAATAATTAAAAAAGTGTTAGAAAATAATATGAGAAGTTAACAAATAAGATGAAAAAAAACTATATAATTCGCGAATTACGTTTTTTGGTTCTTTTGTTATCTGCAGAATTAAGAGAATCCACCGGATGACTCATTGTATCTAATTTGATTTCTAGTTGAACTTTATGATTTGTAATACTGCGTGTTTGGTATATAAACTATCACAATATTGCTCAATATAAAAGTCACAACGATATTGGACTAACTTTTGGGTTTAATAACAATTGGGTTCCTATCATGTATAAAAACTTAATTTTTTAAATAGTCAAAAAGGCTAATAAATTTTTGGTCAAATAACAATTGGGCTTCTATCTTATGAAAAAAAAAAAAAAAAAAAAAAACAAACAAAAAAAAAAAGAAAAAAAAAAAACATTTTCTTTTACTTAATTTTAAAGTTTGATATAACATATTTTTATCTAGTCTTTTTTTATTATTATAAAAAAGAAAGAAAAAAAAAAGGAAAAAAGAAGAAGATGCTAGAGGAATGTTTTTAAACTAGTCGGATTTTGCAATCATGTTCATTGTTGAGCGTTGCTGTTAGCTTGTAGCGTGTACCTTCTTTTAATTGATTGTTTCCGATTCAATCTAGTATTGTTTGTTGGCTAGTACTTTTGATGGTAGTGGAACTAAGTTAAAATACTTTCGATCGAATGTATTTGCAAAGTGTCCCTTCAGCCATATAATTTTTTGTTTCTATACATACTTGGTCTGATAGAGAATCATACAAGATACAGTGTACCAACATACAAACGTGATAAGTTTATTGAATTTTTTAATACAAACATGAACCACTTAGATTGAACACTTGCGTTACTCCTCGGTTTGAATTATTACAGAATCTGGAAATAACTGACAAAGTTTAGCTGCGTACGATTTTTGTCTTTGGCATTTTTGGTACGATTCTTGTTGCAGTAATTTTACTCCATACTTTAGTAATTTTGTGCAGCAAAAGGTATTGGTGACGGCAACGGTAAAATCCGCCAGATGTTGTGCATGTCCAACACCGCTGAAATTCGAAGCCAATGGTGAATAAACGTTGAATTCTTAATCTAATAAACCGCTGAAATTCTTGTTGCAGTAATACCTATGGAAATGTAAACCGATTATTTTCAGAGTCAAAATTGTACCTTATAATCCGTTGGTACTAGAACTAAGTTAAAATACTTTCGATCAAATGTATATGCAAAATGTCCCTTCGGCCATATAATTTTTTGTTTCTATACATACTTGGTCTGATAGAGAATCATTCAAGATACAGTGCACCAACATACAAACATGATAAGTTTATTGAATATTTTAATACAAACATGAACCACTTAGATTGAACACTTGCGATACTCCTCGGTTTGAATTATTACAGAATCTGGAAATAACTGACAAAGTTTAGCTGCGTACGATTTTTGTCTTTCGCATTTCTGGTACGATTCTTGTTTCAGTAATTTTACTCCATACTTTAGTAATTCTGTGCAGCAAAAGGTATTGGTGACGGCAACGGTAAAATCTGCCTGATGTAGTGCATGTCCAACACCGCTGAAATTCCAAGCCAATAGTGAATAAACGTTGAATTCTTAGTCTAATACATGGAAAAGTAATACCTATGGAAATGTAAACCGATTCTTTTCAGAGTCAAAATTGTACCTTATAATCCGTTAGGGCCTTAAACATGAATGTTGCAAGCTGCTTGCAATGGTAAAACTGCATGTATCTGTTTAAAAGGAACCAGATAATAATGTCAGCATGTTAATATATGATTTTTTTTACAAGCATCAATATTTTTTTACATTTATAGTTATGTACCAAATGTTTTGGTCTTGTTATTTTTTAATTTTTTTTTATGGATTTAGCTATTAATTCCCACTGCAGAATTAATTGCTCAAAGAGATTGTGATGTGAAAGGTTGGGGTTCTCTGAATGCACTTGGAAGGTGAACTAATCATGAATTACTATTCATTGGGAGTGGCTCAAATAAGGGTAATTAAAGCTTGTAAGGCTTTCCAATTACCCTGATGTCATTGCTATAAATATTAAGGCTGAGATATGTGAATCAAATAAACACACAGTAAAAAAATCCTAATCACTTCATTTTCTATAAGGAAAAAAATAGCAAAAATGCAAACTCCAATGCCATTCTATAAAGAATTCGCTGCTGTCGCCGGTTCGAGCTACGTCAAGGATGTCATGGCTGAAAAATTCAAGAGGGAGGTGATTGATGCGAAACCGTCAACCTAAATTGACCAAGTGATGGTCAACAAGGTCAGACAGCCTAAGCTCAATTTTCCGCGGAAGTATAATGTTTCCCCGGGTCGTTATGTCCCAGCGAGGTGTGAATTGTTATCAAACGGTTATTTGATCGGGTGAATCTGGATGGAAAGGGGTTTGAGTGTGATTAAACTAAGGAATTTACAACGAAATAGCTTAAACAAGCTATATAAATAAGACGGGAAAGTAGAAAAAACCAGAAATGATTAAAACTTAAAACGCGTACGTTTACGTTTAAATAAAACGTAAACGTACGAAATAAAACGCGAGTTTTAACAAAATAAAATACTTACAAAAGTGAAAATCACATTTTTACAATCCTAATAATAAAAGAAACTTTTTAGAAAATTAAAAATACTTTTTACACTATTTAATTATTTAATATTAATTAAAAACTATTTAATACTTATTATTAATACTTAAATAACTAAAATACAATACACTATTATTTAAATACTAAAAAGGTGAAAATAAAATTTCTAAAATTATAAAATAACTAAAAATAAGTTTTAGAATTAAAAATAAGTATTCTTGTCTTTTTGTGGTTTTTCTATAAATTAATTACTAATTAATTACTACTTATCTAATTAACTATTTTAAATTAAGAAAATTACTAAATGAACAGTAAAAATTCTAAGAAAATTTCTAAAATTACTTTATAACATATAAAAGCTATAAAAAAATATAAAAACTAAGTTTTACTTAATAAAAACTAATTATGCTATTTTAAACTTAATATTAATTAATTTCTAATAAAACTAATATTAAATATAATAAATACCAAATGATGAAATAAAAATCTGAGAAAATTAATATAAATACTTTAATATAATATATAATTAATAAAAATATAAAAATGACAAGTACTTAGTAAAAATTTAAAAATGAAAATTAAAATTAAATTACATTAAATAGAAACTATCACTTAATTTTAAATTTGTTTTTCTTGATTTTTCTTTTACAACCCTATTTAACACTTAAAAACAAACAATTTTTGTAAAAACAAACTTTTTGGAAATCAAAAATAAGCCAGAATAAGCCAATAAGTTGATACAGTTGACTTTTGTTGACCCAAAGGGAAAATAAGCTAAAATGGCTTTGAGTGGAACCCACCCTGATTAAAACTGATGCAAATAACTTATTAGAACATGTATAAGCTGGAATAAACAAGTGGGGACACTGAATAAGCTATAAGCTAATCAAATAAGCACTTATAATATTCTATGAACTCAGGACTGGGACAGATTTGTGGAGATGATTCAGGTGGGGCCCAGTGGGTGTGAGGTCAAACCAAGGGTCAAAACATGGACCCTGGTAGGAGGGGGTTGAAGGATGCAAGGTGGGGGGCTGTGGGACCCACTGGGTGGTCAAAAAACCACCACAAAGGTGGTGGTGGGGAGGTGTATCTGCTGTGCAGCAGCAGTGGTGTGCCCTGCAAGTCACTTTGTGGCTTTGTGGGGCCCACAAGAAAAATCACAAAATTCTAAAAACTATGGGACATGAAAGATGAGATGGTAAACTTTGAGTAGTAACTTGATTCAACTCCTAAATCAATACACACAATTCTAATTAAATCCTTGAAATTTTGCAAAAAACTGAAAACATGACTTTGACTTTTTACTAAAAACTACTTGGTTTGACTTATGTGAACTTTAATGCTAATTTACTGATTAGTACATGTTTATTAAGCCTAAATGAGTCTACATCTTCCAATCTCATCTAACTTCACATTGAAATCAAGGGATTGGAACACCAAAACTCCAACAGTTAGGCTGTTGGAGTGAGTGAGGATGGATTTTGACTTTTGCTGTTTGAAATGCAAAGTTTATGAACTATTTGACTCTACTATGACCTAAGGAAACTACCAATGCAGATAGACCAGCAATGTGACAACCATATTATGCAGAAACTACCCAAACCAAACACCCCTTAGGTTGACTGTTTTACATATTAATGAAGGAAATGAACAACTTAGACTGTGGAACTTTATACAATGGTCAATTATGATTAAGTAAACATAAATAAGCACAGAAACATAAGTTAAAACTGCAACCACTATTATTTCTACAAAAGGGTACAAATGACAGTTAAGTAAGAATTTTAAGAGCAAAATGACATTTGCTTTACTAACACCTAGTATTAAACACTAAAATGACTTAAACACATATAATAAGCAAACAAAAGTAAAAATAAGCAATCAATAAGCTCTAGTACAGTAATAAGCAAAAATGTAAGAATTTACTTACAAATTGATTTCAAGTGTACATTGAGATTAGAAGAACCAAACCACTACCTAATTACTCACCATGAGTTCTAAACCATGAAAGATCCATAATCCACTGATTCCATTGCTTCCTCCATTTCCTTTTTGCATTTGTGAATTGTGACTATTTTATTGGATTTTTGAGATTCTTAACTAAACTGATTTAAAATGCCTCAAAAGCTTTGAGAACTTGTAAGTGAGCTAAGTTAAGCTTAAACAACCATAAAACAACAAGTCTTAAGAACATGAAAATATATTGAGATTTTGCAATAAAGAAAATGGCAACTGTGACTTTTAACAAACAATACTTGAATTAAAGCTTGAAGAAGGTTCATTTCACATTAATGGAACTGATTACAACTATTTTTAATTAAAGAGTACAATTGGAAACTAAAAATTTATCTAAAACGATACACTACAACTATATTACAACTACTATAAAAAAAAACTAACTCCTTCTTCTTGGATTCTTTCTTCACTTATATAGGTCCTTGGACCTTTCTCTTTCATTCCCACCAATAGTTTCAGCTGTTAGATCCCTCCAATCAATCTGAGCCGTTCAAAATAATTTTGGCGCGAAAATAGGACAAAGGCAGATGTGGTTACTTGTGAGGGATTTGTGGGCATTAAATGAGCTTGGAGGGTAGTGTTTGGAGGGGGGAACAAAGCATGGGAGAAATGAGCTGGAGGAGGGGGGTTGGAGGTGTGTTGCAGTGGTGAAGCAGGGAACAAGTGGGGGTGGAAGGTTGACTGGTCAATAATAAAAAACGGGGGAGTGTTTTTATTAATTTTGGAGTGGGCTTGTAAAGTGTGGGCTAGGGTGGTGCAGTTGGGCTGGGGTAAAAGGGTGGATTGGATTAGGTTTATGGTTTATGATTATAAGAAGGGTCCAAATGGTATTTAGTAAACAACAAGGACCAATTTCGTAATTTTCTGAAATGGAGGGACCAAATCTGCCAATAATTCCAAAGTTACTCCAGGGATCATATTTGCCATATTTAAATTCCACAAGTTCCTTTGATAATAAATTTCCAAAATTTAACACCCGAGGACCAAAATTGCCAAGTTTGTAAAGTTTAGGGACCTGTTTTGCCATTTCGTGAAAAACTTTTATCCAAGGATCCATATTGAATATTTTTAAACTTCCAAGGACTAAAAATGGTTTTCCATCCAAAAATATCCCACCATGGATCAATTCTGTCAATTACTGAAGTTCAGGGACTATTTCTGCCAATTATGAAACTTCAGGGACCAAACCTGTAATTTTCTCAAACTTTTCACCCAAGGATCGTTTTTCATAATTTTTGACTTTTAAAAACCTTGGGTTGACTTTTCTTTCGTTTTAAAACTTCCAGGGACTAGTTTTGTCAATTTTTTGAAACTTGAGGGACTGAAACTGCCAATTGTGCGAACTTTGTTCGTTTTTCGTTTGTTTTTGCTCATTTTGCATCTAAAACATATAAAACACAATTTTCAAATATTTTTAGTATTTTGATGCATTTCTGAGTGTTTTTGTATGTTTTGCAGTTCATATTAGACCAAAAATGATGAGTGTTTGAGCACTCATCAGGAGGTAACCGTATTGAGGCTAGATGAGCTAGAGCTGACCAAGAAGGCACAGGAAATCCGATCTCATGTGGCTGAGAGGGAGCTGCTACTCGGAGAGTTGGAACTCTTGTTCCCTTTCGAGTCGACCCAGCGAAGCTTGCTAGAATTGAACACTCTTCAGACACAGGACCTGAAAGAGGCTGCCGAGATACTTGTGGCTGTGATGAAGAAAAAGAAGCGTATTGATGAGTTTCTTTCCTTCATTGAAAAGCTCAAGGCGTTTCCGTACTAAGGGTTTTTTTGTTGTTAATATTTTTAGTGTTGGAAGTTTATGGGTGTTGTTTTGGGAACAATATTTTGGTGGCAGTGGTAAGATGTAGTACTTTGTTTTTATTGTCTTCTAGTATCGTCTGATGTATTAAGCACTTACTTTTCGAAACGTTTGGTGTTTATATATTATGTCTTCTTATTAGCTGCTTATAACTATGTGTGGTATAAAAGAGGAAATAACAAAACAAGTAAAGGCGCCGAAAACGTAAAAAAGGAATACCTTGGAAGTCTGCTGCACATACTTATTAAAGCGAATTCCACTCTCCGAAAACATGAACTTGTCCTTCTTTGTTAGTATACACGCATCTCAGTTTTGGTTTGACTCTAATCATCTGTAGATGCACAAAAAACTATTAAAAGAAAACACCCAGTGGTATGAAACCTGTGTTGAAAAACTTGTGTCAACTACAACATATACTACCTATATTGACCATAGGGACTTTTAACCCGAAGTCATTCTTAGGGATGCATGTGTGATGAGTGTGTAAATACTCATCATTTTTACCAATTCTGAACTGCCAAAACATCCAAAAACACTCAATAATGAATCAAAATAGTGAAAATATCCCAGGAAAGTGTTTTACATGTTTCAAATGCAAAAATACCAAAAACAGATGAAAAATACATAAAGTTTGCATAATTGGCAGTTTCAGTCCCCCAACTTTCAAAAGTTGTCAAATCTAGTCCCTGGTCATTCTAAAAACTTGAAAAAATCACCAAAGGCCCTTATAAATAAAAAAGTTACATAATTAGTCCTTTGGTGAAAAGTTTCACAAAATGTCAAGTTTAGTCCCTAAACTTTGAAAATTGTCAAAAATGGTCCCTGGGATATGAAAAACTTTGAGAAAAACAAATTTTGTCCTTGCACTAACCTTTTATGACAGGATTGGTCCTTGGTGGAAAGTTTGGTGATATTTACACAAAAGGTCCCTGAAGTTTGAAAGTTTGACGGTTTCAGTCCCTGGTAAAAAATAAATAGAAAAATCACCAAAGGACCTTCTACTATTCATCATATGGCATTTTATACCCTTGGAAACAAATTTAGAAAATGCCATATCCACACCCTCAACTTTCCCAAAATTACACAAATGGTCCTTGTGAAATGAAAACCAAATCCGGACCATAAATAATAACCAAAACCACACCACTAAATCCAATCCATTCTTTGGGCCCAAAACAAAACTAGTCCACATCCAAGCCCAGTCCACCCCCATCTTTGACCCGGGTCCAACTTTGACCTCGGTCAAAATACCACCAAACCACCCATTCCACTTTTTCCCTCCCAATACCACCACCACCACACAGTCCACCATACCACCTGGTTTTGCTACCACCACCCCCCACTTGCAGCTCAATCATCACCATCCCACCCCTACACCTACCCCTCACCTCAGCATTTAATGCTCCTCCCTAATACACGTTGTCAGAGGCAATTTGAAGAAACAAGTTTTGGCGCCAAAACTACGTGTAAGCTTTTCATTGGACCAAAGTTATCAAATGATGGTGGGAATTGGTCAGAGATGCTCATGGAACCCTAATTTTTAGCTATAAAAGGAAGAGTGAGCAAGATGAAGAAATAGTAGTTAGTTTTTAGTTTTAATGTGTCAAATTTAAATTATTGAGCAAATTAGTGTAATCCTTTTCAATTCAAGCATTGTAATATCTTAATTGATGTATTAGAAATCTTTTGAAGTTATAAAATTCAAGTTTTCAATCTGCATTGTGTTTTGAGCATTCTGAGTTTCATTTTAAGATTCTGCATTACTTGTAATGGTGATTATGGACTGAATTTAGGCTCATATAAGTTCCATTAAGCTTATTGAAGCTGTTAGAGATCCTAAAATCCAGTATTAGTAGAAGATAATAAAAAAAAAACTAAAAAAGTCAAACATTGGTCAACTGTGTATGTTTTTGAGTTATTTTCAGGTATGGAGGATCATTGAGAAGCAGGATTGAAGTGAAGATTGCCTATCTAAAGATAGGCTTCAAAGGAAAATCCCTTGTTCATGCTAGGGATAATCTTGTAAGCTTTGCTAATTTCCATTTTCCATATTAGTTCTGAGTAGTTTTTGATTTCTAGTTGTAAGAGTTAATCTGTGCTTGTTTGATTTAGTTGAACATTGTTTGAGTAGTTTTAAAGTTTAATAATCATTTTTAGTAATTAGAATCTTTAGTTACTCTTAATCTCATATTTAACTGTCATTAAGTAGTATAAGTAGTGTATTTGTGTTATACATGTTATATATTGTTTCTAAGTGCTTAATCTATGCCACTGAGTCATAATTAAAAGTTAGGAATCAAGCTTATATACCTTAGTCACCATATGCTTTGAAAATCATCAATACCTAAATATAAGGGTGTGTTTGGATAAACTGAGTTCATTGTGTTCAAGGATGAGTTGGTAGTAACTTCTGGTTCAGACAAGACATATTAGGTCTAAGTTAGTTAAGCAAGTCATAAAATTGGGTGAGTATAAAACAAAAAGTCAAAATCATAATTTAATCACTTACACAGTTAACTGTGTGAGAGTTAGGAATCCATAAGCTCATAATCTGATAAGTAGTTGTTAATCTAGCTTTTAGTAAACTTATATTAGCTTAATACATCATATACATTAGTTTAGATCACTTAGAATCTCACCAAAGTCAAAGTTTCAAGTTCTTGTCAAAAGTCAAAAGTTGCCTTTTCTGATTTTTACCAAATTTCCAACTTTAATTGTGAGCTGTGTAATGGAAGTTAAGGGTTGAAACTTTGTGTGATTAAAGTCTACCAGCTTATTTATGTCCCTTAATTTTTGCTTAATTTCTTTGGAAGCCTAAGTGGGTCCCACAGACCCTCAAAGTGACCTGCAGGGCAAGGTTGTGCCCTGCTCACCCAGACACCCAATCACCACCACCACTTTGGTGGTGTTTTGTGACCACCTCAGTGGACCCCAGACCCCATACTTAGGTTTTTACATTCCCCCTCCTACCAGAGTCTCACCTTTGACCATTTGTTTGACCCTTAGCCTAGTGGACCCCACCTGCATTTGCTCACCAAGTTTGTCCCCAGTCTGTGTTAATTTTCAAATTGCAAAGTGCTTATTTTAGCTTATTCATCTTATTTGTGTTGCTTACTAATTGTATCTGGCTTATTTGAGTATACTTAGCTTATGTGTATCTGATTTCATCATTGTGGACCCCACCCAAGGCCATTTGACCCAGATTGACCAAACAGTCAACCAAAGTCAACTGTATAAGTTAAGGGGGTGTCACAGCTTATTTATAAGCTAATTTTAAAAGTTTTTTCATAAAAGTTTGTCTTTTTAAGGTATTAAGTAGTTCTGTAAAAGAAAAAATCAAAAAAATCAAAGTTAAAGTAAGTGATAGTTTCTATTTAATTCAAGTTAATTTTAATTTTCATTTTTATATTTAATTAAGTCACTAGTGTTTTTATATTTTTATTAAATACCTTATATAGTAAAGTAATTTTTTTAATTTTTTCAGATTTTTATTTTGTCATTTAGTGTTAATTAGATTTTATTTTAATTTTCTTTATTATTAATTAATATCAAGTATTAAATAGCTTAATTAGTTTTTATAAGGTTAAATCTAGTTTTTATAATTTTCCTAGTTCTAATATAGTATAATAAGTTTTTAGAAAATATATTTTGAAATTCTACTGTTCATTTTCTATTTTTCTTATTTTATTTGTTTAAAATAGACTTAAGTTAATTAAAAGGTAAATAATTAGTTGTTTAATCTTAAAACATAATTTTTAAAGTTTTTATAATTTTGTAGGATTCCAGTGATGGTTAAGTAATTTTATAAATTTTCTCTTAATTTTCCAAGTTAATTTAGTATTAATATAAATTAAAAGTAGTTTAATTAGTTTAATTAAGTTAAATAGTTTTTAATTAATAACAAAACAACAAAAAGACAAAAATATTATTTTTAATTTTTTATACTTTCTTCAAGTTCTAATTTAGGTTTAGAAAATATTTTTGTTAATTTTTAGTTTAATTTAAATCATTTGTCATTTTAAGTTTATTTAAATTATGTTTTAATTTTGATTTTAAATAGTTTAATTAATTAATTAATAGTTTAATATTATTTTAATCACTTTTATAATTTCTTTTTTTCATTTTTAAATTTAAGTTTTGAAAAGTGTCAAAAGCACCCCCTGTAGTTTGATAATCACCAAAATTCCACTTTTCCAGTCCGATACGTGATCTTAACTGTGAATTTGTGCATATATCTGGTATCTGATTATTGTGAATATTATATCTGTTTGCCAATACCAAAATAACAGTAGCAAAATCAATTCCATATCATCTGGGCTACTGTCCTCAGTCCCACTCACTCATAAACGATTCCAAAAGCACCATTTCAATCTCGCTGGGACTTTTACGACCCGGGAAAACACTACACTATCACCGGAGTATTGATTCTAGGCTGTCTTTGACTTGTTGACCTTGGTCAATAATAATCTGACGGTTCGGGCTCAATCAAAATTTGGCGCCGCTGCCGGGGAGGTTGTTGCGTGTTTTATAAAATCGTTTTAAGTTTAGTGGTTTTCAAAACCCTCCGTGTACAAATTTCACACAAATTTGTAAAAAGTTTTTGTAAAAACTTAATCATATCAAAAAACGTTCATTAACACTTCTCCTGAAGTGTTGAAAACACCAAAAAAATTAAAAAAACAATCAAAAACAAACTGTGAAGTTAAATTACTTCGTGTTCTTTAAGATTACAACCTGAAACAGTTGGTTTAAGGTAAGTTCTGACATTAAATTGCGAACTGAAGAGGAATCCATTCTTTCCTCCCGCCAGCCTGCGAGTAATCTTAAAGGGACGATTTCGGTTAACGAATCAGTTCCAAAAATATTTCCCAAGTTTTCTGCACACACACCCATAAGCCTAAAGCAGTTTTTCAAAAATTAATTAATAAACCCATAATAAGTTCCCAAACTTAAGATTAAAACTTACCTTTATATCCCTGTGAGTGGTGTACCTTTTTCAAAGAAGCCATTCACTTGTGATTGCTGGTTTAAGTTCACTGTGGTTTTGCCTCGATCTTGTTTTGAAAAATTGTTTTTAGTGCATGCGCACTCGGTCTCAAGCAAAGAATAAAAAACAGAAAGACGTACCCGAGCTACGTTCTGATACAGAAACTGAAATGGCCGCTGGGCCACCACCACCATTACCACCCCCTGACCCTCCTAGGGATGAGCCAGCTCCCGATCTCCGAACGATGGAGGAGCTGTGCCAGCCTACCATGCAAGGGCGGGGTGGGCCTATTGCACCAATCACTATTGGGGCTGCGGACTTTGGCCTCAAGCACCACATGATCCAACAAGTCCAGAATTCGTGTCAATTTCACGGATTACCGGGTGACGATGCCAACAAGCATCTTGACAAATATCTTACGGTCACCCAAAGCATGAAACAGCATGGTGTCACCGATGATGCCCTTCGGCTGTACCTCTTCCCCTATTCTCTCACTCATCATGCCACTGCATGGTTTGACTGACTTCCAAGGAATTCTATTCGTACCTTTGCTGACATGGTAACCAAGTTTCTAGCAAAATATTTTCCACCTTCCATGGTTACCAAGTTACGAAATGATATCAGCAACTTCCGGCAACGTCCCGATGAGTCTCTTTTTGAGGCTTGGGAACGTTATAAGCTAGCTATTGATCGGTGCCCTAACCACAATATGTTGCAAGTTACCATCATAGATACCTTCTATAATGGTCTGACATTGAGGCACCGAGACATTCTCAATGCTGTTGCTGGTGGGACCTTTATGAAAAGGCGTCCCGAGGAGTGCTATGACTTAATCGAGAACATGACTGCCCATCATAACTTTTGGGATTCCTCTGCGGAGAGGGATGCGTCATGTAATTCAGTTACTCCCTCATCATCATCTCCTGAAATAATTGCTCTTACCAAAAAGATGGATGATATTTCTACGGCTGTGTTGAGAATGAACCAAACGATACAACATCAGGTTCAAAATCAACAAGTGAAAGCCGTGGCCCGAAGTTGTGAAACTTGTGGGGGCCCACATCTGTATTCCGAGTGTCCAGCTACTGCTGAATTTCCTCAAGAGAACGTTTATGCTGCTAACGGTTCCTACAACACGGGGGGTAATTCCTACCAACCGCAAGGGGACCGTAATCTCTTAAGCTATCGTTCCAACAATTTTCTCGGACCTCCCGGTTTTAACCAAAATCAAAACCGTAACGCGAATCAGAATTTTAACCAAGGTCAAAACTCAAATTTCCAAAACCCGAACCAAAATCAAGGCCAGTTTAATCAAAACAATTTTCAAAATGGCAATCAAAACCAAGGTTTTCAAGGAAATTTTCAAAGAAACCAGAATCAAGGGAATTACAATCAGGGTAATTTCAATCAGAGAAACACTTTTCAGGGTAACAACAATCAAAACCAAGGGAATTTTCAAAACAACCGTGTTCAAAATCCCCCTGTTCAAAATCAAAACGTTGTTCCACCCCCGTCTTCCTCCGATGCTGAGATTAAACAATTCATGAAAGCACAAGAGGAAACAAATCGGTTATTGATCAAGACTATCTCTGAACTTCAGAAGTCTTTAAATGATCGACCCTCGGGCCCGGGTACATTACCGAGCAACACGATCGCTAACCCGAGGGGCGATGTCAAAGCGATCACTACCCGAAGTGGGGTATCATACAATGGACCCTCGATTCCTTCTACCTCTTCTTCTCCTCCTAAGGTAGCGGAACGTGAACCTGAGGTTACTACGGACACGGTACTTCCTACTAATAACGGAGGTACCAACAACGTCCACCCTCAAGTTGTCCCGGTCCCGGCTCGTAAGCCGAAAGTTGTATTTGATCCTCCTATGAGTTCTGATGAAATTCCAAAGAATGATCCTAAGCCTTCAATTCCATATCCTTCACGTGTGTATGATCAAAAGAACCGCGAAAGAGCTAATCATCAGATGGAAAAATTTTATCAAATTTTCCAAGAATTACACTTCGATATTAGCTTCGCGGACGCTCTTCTTCTCATGCCTAAGTTTGCTTCGACAATCAAAAATCTAATAAGCAATAAAGAAAAACTCTGTGAGATGGCAAAAACTTCACTCAATGAGCATTGCTCAACAGTGCTCTTGAAAAAGCTTCCTGAAAAGCTTGGAGATCCCGGGAAATTTCTCATTCCATGTATTTTCCCTGGGATGGTTGAATGCTTTGCCTTGGCCGATCTTGGCGCAAGCATTAACCTGATGCCTTACTCAGTCTGGAAAAGACTTTCTCTACCTACTCTCACTCCGACCTGCATGACACTCGAGCTTGCAGACCGTACCATATCCCGTCCTCTCGGCATTGCCGAAGATATCTTCGTGAAAGTAGGAAAGTTCCATTTTCCGGCAGATTTTGTGATTGTTGATTTCGATGCTGACCCAAGAGTTCCTCTCATTCTCGGGAGGGGATTCTTAAGAACGGGTCGTGCTTTAATCGATGTATTCGTAGAAGAAATCACTCTACGTGTTGGTAGTGAAGCCATCACATTTAATCTTGATCAGACTTCAAGATATTCCTCCAACTATGATGCTGAAACGGTTAACCGAATTGATGTCATCGATGTTGCGTCTGAGGAGTATTCTCAAGAGGTCCTTGGTTTCTCATCCAGTGGCAGTCTTTCTACTGACCCGATCATTTCCGACTCTTCCCCTTCCGTCACTCCGTTTGAGGGAAGTGACTTCCTTTTGGAAGAGCTCGAGGCTTTTCTTGCTCAAGATAGCTCAATTCCGATGGAGTTGATGAAAACTATCTTGACCCGGAGGGGGACATTCTTCTCCTTGAAAGATTGTTAAATGACGATCCTTCACCCTCTCCATCTCCACAAATACTTCATAAAGCGGAAGTCAAAAATGTTGAAATAACTGAAGACTTTCCCGAGGTTGAGCTCAAGGACTTGCCTCCTCATCTAGAATATGCATTTCTGGAGGGTGATAATAAATTACCCGTCATTATTGCCAAAGACTTAAAAGATGAGGAAAAGGCTGCACTCTTAAAGGTTCTTAAGTCAAACAAACAAGCAATTGCTTGGAAACTCTCCGACATTAAGGGCATAAGCCCGAACTTTTGTACTCATAAAATCTTAATGGAGGATGACTTTAAACCGGCTGTGCAACATCAGCGAAGGGTAAATCCCAAAATCCACGAAGTTATCAAACAAGAAGTTCTTAAACTTCTTGATGCGGGATTGATTTACCCTATATCTAACAGTCCTTGGGTTAGCCCAATTCATTGTGTTCCCAAAAAGGGTGGCATTACCGTTGTCACCAACGAGGATAACGAGTTGATTCCAACTCGTTTGGTCACGGGTTGGCGTGTTTGTATTGACTATCGAAAGTTAAATGAAGCCACCCGTAAAGACCACTTTCCTCTCCCTTTTATGGACCAAATGCTCGAAAGACTTGCGGGGAATGAATACTACTGCTTCCTCGATGGCTTCTCGGGTTACTTCCAAATCCCCATTGATCCCCAGGATCAAGAGAAGACTACCTTCACATGCCCCTACGGAACTTTTGCTTACAGACGTATGCCTTTCGGCTTATGTAATGCACCAGGCACGTTCCAGAGGTGCATGATGTCTATATTTTCCGATATGATCGGGAAAACTATGGAGGTATTCATGGATGACTTTTCAGTCATCGGGGATTCATTTCAGACTTGCCTCTCCCACTTGGAACAGATGCTTAAACGTTGCAAAGAAACGAATCTAAGTATCAACTGGGAGAAGAGCCACTTTATGGTCAAGGAGGGCATTGTCCTCGGCCATAAAATTTCAGAAAATGGGATCGAGGTTGACAGAGCTAAAATCGATGTCATTGCCAAATTACCTCATCCCACCACCGTAAAAGGTGTTAGGAGCTTTTTGGGTCATGCCGGCTTCTACCGTAGGTTTATCCAAGATTTTTCTAAGATTGCCCGGCCTATGACCCATCTCCTCGAGAAGGATGCTCCTTTCATCTTCTCTCCTGAGTGCATCGAAGCTTTTGAAACATTAAAGAAAAAGCTTACCGAGGCACCGATTCTTGTTGCCCCCGATTGGGACCAACCTTTTGAGCTTATGTGCGATGCTAGTGATTTTGCCATAGGTGCGGTCTTGGGGCAACGAAAAGCAAAATACTTTCAGCCCATACACTACGCAAGCAAAACTATAACTGAGGCTCAAGGTCATTACACCACCACTGAAAAAGAACTCCTAGCTGTGGTGTATGCCTTCGAGAAATTCCGGTCATACCTAATCTTGACTAAATGCGTAGTGTACACAGATCACTCGGCTTTGAAATACCTATTTGCAAAACAAGATGCAAAGCCGAGGCTTCTTCGTTGGGTTCTCCTCCTTCAGGAATTTGATATCATTATCCGTGATAAAAAAGGAGCCGAGAACCTTGCTGCTGATCATCTCTCACGATTAGAGAACCCTCATCAAGATGTGTCCGAGAAAAAGGAAATAAATGAAACATTTCCTCTCGAGACACTCAATGCGGTTGCTTTTCGTGGTGACTCTACTACCCCATGGTTTGCCGACTTTGCAAATTACCATGCGGGTAACTTCATAGTGAAGGGGTTAACGTCCCAACAAAAGAAAAAATTCTTCAAAGACGTTAAACATTACTTCAGGGACGACCCCTTCCTCTTCAAAATCTGTGCCGATCAAGTCATCCGGCGATGTGTATATGGACAGGAAGCCATTGATATTCTCAAGGCTTGCCATGCTGGACCCACCGGGGGCCACCATAGTCCTAACTACACCGCCAAAAAGGTGTTTGATTCCGGTTTCTATTGGCCCACAATCTACAAGGATGCCCACGAGTTAGTCAAAGCCTGTGATGCTTGTCAGCGTCACGGGAATATTTCACAAAAGAACGAAATGCCGCAAAATGCTATTCAAGTTTGTGAAATCTTTGACGTCTGGGGCATTGACTTTATGGGGCCATTCCCATCTTCTCGTGGAAACAAATACATACTCGTGGCTGTTGACTACTTGTCAAAATGGGTTGAGGCTAAGGCCTTACCCACTAACGATGCCCGAGTAGTTGTGAAATTCTTGAAATCCCTCTTTGCTCGTTTTGGAACCCCACGTGCCATCATTAGTGATCGCGGTACTCACTTTTGCAATGATCAATTTGCAAAAGTCATGCTTAAGTACGGTGTTACTCATCGTCTTTCTACCGCTTATCACCCCCAAACAAGTGGGCAGGTGGAGGTTTTCAACCGTGGTATTAAACGGATTCTTGAGAGGACAGTAGGTGAAAACCGTGCTTCCTGGTCGGATAAACTAGATGATGCACTCTGGGCCTTCCGTACAGCTTACAAAACACCCATCGGGTGTACTCCATACAAGCTTGTATACGGGAAGGCGTGTCATTTACCGATCGGGCTCGAGCACAAAGCCTACTGGGCCTTGAAACATGCTAACTACGACCTTCATAAAGCGGGTGATCACCGTAAGGTTCAAATCAATGAATTAAATGAACTTCGTGATCAAGCCTACGAGAATTCTTTGATCTACAAAGAAAAGACAAAGAAGATTCACGACTCTAAGATTAAGAACCGCGTTTTCAACGTTGGTTACAGAGTCCTTCTTTTCAACTCAAGATTAAAGATCTTCTCGGGGAAATTAAAAACCCGATGGACTGGACCATTCACTATTGCTAAAGTTTACCCATACGGGACTGTTGAGTTATCTCAACCCGAAGGTCCCAACTTCAAAGTGAATGGTCATAGATTGAAACATTATTTTGGAGAGGACACACCACCCTTGGTTGTCCCGGATCTCCAAACTTTCCCCATGGACCAATGAATTCGGGGATCGAGTCAAGCTAGTGACTCGGTGAACAAAAATTAGCAGCATATATGGGTTTTCACCCGTATTTCTGACTTCTTTCTACTTTCTACCACCCTAGTGTGGGGGAGTGGCCATCCCCCACCGTTTCAAAATTAAATATGTTTCAAAATTCAATAATCATGTTTTGTATGTATATTATATCAACTCCCGGGCTGTCAGGGCAAATTTATTACAGTTAATCATTCACAAGTGATTAGCTAGCGTGGTAAACCTGACACAAACCTGGGAGGTGTATGTATATTATAAACTTTATCATTCAACTCCCGGGCTGTTAGGGCAAATTTATTACAGTTAATCATTCACAAGTGATTAGCTAGCGTGGTAAACCTGACACAAGCCTGGGAGGTAGTGATGCAAAAAAAAAAAAAAAAAAAAAAAAAAAAAAAAAAAAAAAAATTTGTATATACAGATAAAATAAAGTGAAAAATAAAATTTTCCACAGTTAGAATCGAATATTAGCTTTTCCCGTTCAGAGATTCGGCATAATAGCCGGGACTTTGAATATTGAGGACAATATTCAGTTCTAGTGTGGGGGGGGGGGGGGAATTCTTACGAATTTTATCACAAAACTTTCCAAGTACCCCCATTTTAGGCCAAAATTTTTCAAAATTTTTCACTTTATTCCAAAATTTTTGTGGTTATCAGTCCGCCAAAGTCTAAATGACAAAGGGATTGGCTAGTCCAGGAGCAAACGGCTCTTGGTAAAGACATCTCAAACCCGTTGATGGCTGGCAGTTTGCCAAAAATTGCATGGTTCCTCAGCTCCCCCGCATCCTCAAAAGCAAATGAGTTGGCTAGCCCGCAAGATTATGGCTTGTGGTAAAGGCAGTGGAAAACCCATAATTGGTATTCAGCTCACCAAGATGTTGACTTAGTCCATCAAGATGCTGGCTAGTCCAGAAGCAAACGGCTTTTGGTAAAGACAAATCAAATCCGTTGACAGCTGGTGGTTTGCTCAAAATCACACGGTTATCAGGTGTGCCACAGTTCTTACACCTGGCTACTCCAGAAGTGATGGCTTTTGGTAAAGAGTTTCAAATCCATTAAGTTTTTCTCAAAAGATTGCTAGGGACTAGCAATGTTTTAGTGTGGGGGATTGATGAGTGTGTAAATACTCATCATTTTTACCAATTCTGAACTGCCAAAACATCCAAAAACACTCAATAATGAATCAAAATAGTGAAAATATCCCAGGAAAGTGTTTTACATGTTTCAAATGCAAAAATACCAAAAACAGATGAAAAACACATAAAGTTTGCATAATTGGCAGTTTCAGTCCCCCAACTTTCAAAAGTTGTCAAATCTAGTCCCTGGTCATTCTAAAAACTTGAAAAAATCACCAAAGGCCCTTATAAATCAAAAAGTTACATAATTAGTCCTTTGGTGAAAAGTTTCACAAAATGTCAAGTTTAGTCCCTGAACTTTGAAAATTGTCAAAAATGGTCCCTGGGATATGAAAAACATTGAGAAAAACAAATTTTGTCCTTGCACTAACCTTTTATGACAGGATTGGTCCTTGGTGGAAAGTTTGGTGATATTTACACAAAAGGTCCCTGAAGTTTGAAAGTTTGACGGTTTCAGTCCCTGGTGAAAAATAAATTGAAAAATCACCAAAGGACCTTCTACTATTCATCATATGGCATTTTATACCCTTGGAAACAAATTTAGAAAATGCCATATCCACACCCTCAACTTTCCCAAAATTACACAAATGGTCCTTGTGAAATGAAAACCAAATCCGGACCATAAATAATAACCAAAACCACACCACTAAATCCAATCCATTCTTTGGGCCCAAAACAAAACTAGTCCACATCCAAGCCCAGTCCACCCCCATCTTTGACCCGGGTCCAACTTTGACCTCGGTCAAAATACCACCAAACCACCCATTCCACTTTTTCCCTCCCAATACCACCACCACCACACAGTCCACCATACCACCTGGTTTTGCTACCACCACCCCCCACTTGCAGCTCAATCATCACCATCCCACCCCCCTACACCTACCCCTCACCTCAGCATTTAATGCTCCTCCCCAATACACGTTGTCGGAGGCAATTTGAAGAAACAAGTTTTGGCGCCAAAACTACGTGTAAGCTTTTCATTGGACCAAAGTTATCAAATGATGGTGGGAATTGGTCAGAGATGCTCATGGAACCCTAATTTTCAGCTATAAAAGGAAGAGTGAGCAAGATGAAGAAATAGTAGTTAGTTTTTAGTTTTAATGTGTCGAATTTAAATTATTGAGCAAATTAGTGTAATCCTTTTCAATTCAAGCATTGTAATATCTTAATTGATGTATTAGAAATCTTTTGAAGTTATAAAATTCAAGTTTTCAATCTGCATTGTGTTTTGAGCATTCTGAGTTTCATTTTAAGATTCTGCATTACTTGTAATGGTGATTATGGACTGAATTTAGGCTCATATAAGTTCCATTAAGCTTATTGAAGCTGTTAGAGATCCTAAAATCCAGTATTAGTAGAAGATAATAAAAAAAAAACTAAAAAAGTCAAACATTGGTCAACTGTGTATGTTTTTGAGTTATTTTCAGGTATGGAGGATCATTGAGAAGCAGGATTGAAGTGAAGATTGCCTATCTAAAGATAGGCTTCAAAGGAAAATCCCTTGTTCATGCTAGGGATAATCTTGTAAGCTTTGCTAATTTCCATTTTCCATATTAGTTCTGAGTAGTTTTTGATTTCTAGTTGTAAGAGTTAATCTGTGCTTGTTTGATTTAGTTGAACATTGTTTGAGTAGTTTTAAAGTTTAATAATCATTTTTAGTAATTAGAATCTTTAGTTACTCTTAATCTCATATTTAACTGTCATTAAGTAGTATAAATAGTGTATTTGTGTTATACATGTTATATATTGTTTCTAAGTGCTTAATCTATGCCACTGAGTCATAATTAAAAGTTAGGAATCAAGCTTATATACCTTAGTCACCATATGCTTTGAAAATCATCAATACCTAAATATAAGGGTGTGTTTGGATAAACTGAGTTCATTGTGTTCAAGGATGAGTTGGTAGTAACTTCTGGTTCAGACAAGTCATATTAGGTCTAAGTTAGTTAAGCAAGTCATAAAATTGGGTGAGTATAAAACAAAAAGTCAAAATCATAATTTAATCACTCACACAGTTAACTGTGTAAGAGTTAGGAATCCATAAGCTCATAATCTGATAAGTAGTTGTTAATCTAGCTTTTAGTAAACTTATATTAGCTTAATACATCATATACATTAGTTTAGATCACTTAGAATCTCACCAAAGTCAAAGTTTCAAGTTCTTGTCAAAAGTCAAAAGTTGCCTTTTCTGATTTTTACCAAATTTCCAACTTTAATTGTGAGCTGTGTAATGGAAGTTAAGGGTTGAAACTTTGTGTGATTAAAGTCTACCAGCTTATTTATGTCCCCTAATTTTTGCTTAATTTCTTTGGAAGCCTAAGTGGGTCCCACAGACCCTCAAAGTGACCTGCAGGGCAAGGTTGTGCCCTGCTCACCCAGACACCCAGTCACCACCACCACTTTGGTGGTGTTTTGTGACCACCTCAGTGGACCCCAGACCCCATACTTAGGTTTTTACATTCCCCCTCCTACCAGAGTCTCACCTTTGACCATTTGTTTGACTCTTAGCCTAGTGGACCCCACCTGCATTTGCTCACCAAGTTTGTCCCCAGTCTGTGTTAATTTTCAAATTGCAAAGTGCTTATTTTAGCTTATTCATCTTATTTGTATTGCTTACTAATTGTATCTGGCTTATTTGAGTATACTTAGCTTATGTGTATCTGATTTCATCATTGTGGACCCCACCCAAGGCCATTTGACCCAGATTGACCAAACAGTCAACCAAAGTCAACTGTATAAGTTAAGGGGGTGTCACAGCTTATTTATAAGCTAATTTTAAAAGTTTTTTCATAAAAGTTTGTCTTTTTAAGGTATTAAGTAGTTCTGTAAAAGAAAAAATCAAAAAAATCAAAGTTAAAGTAAGTGATAGTTTCTATTTAATTCAAGTTAATTTTAATTTTCATTTTTATATTTAATTAAGTCACTAGTGTTTTTATATTTTTATTAAATACCTTATATAGTAAAGTAATTTTGATAATTTTTTCAGATTTTTATTTTGTCATTTAGTGTTAATTAGATTTTATTTTAATTTTCTTTATTATTAATTAATATCAAGTATTAAATAGCTTAATTAGTTTTTATAAGGTTAAATCTAGTTTTTATAATTTTCCTAGTTCTAATATAGTATAATAAGTTTTTAGAAAATATATTTTGAAATTCTACTGTTCATTTTCTATTTTTCTTATTTTATTTGTTTAAAATAGACTTAAGTTAATTAAAAGGTAAATAATTAGTTGTTTAATCTTAAAACATAATTTTTAAAGTTTTTATAATTTTGTAGGATTCCAGTGATGGTTAAGTAATTTTATAAATTTTCTCTTAATTTTCCAAGTTAATTTAGTATTAATATAAATTAAAAGTAGTTTAATTAGTTTAATTAAGTTAAATAGTTTTTAATTAATAACAAAACCACAAAAAGACAAAAATATTATTTTTAATTTTTTATACTTTCTTCAAGTTCTAATTTTGGTTTAGAAAATATTTTTGTTAATTTTTTGTTTAATTTAAATCATTTGTCATTTTAAGTTTATTTAAATTAGGTTTTAATTTAGATTTTAAATAGTTTAATTAATTAATTAATAGTTTAATATTATTTTAATCACTTTTATAATTTCTTTTTTTCATTTTTAAATTTAAGTTTTGAAAAGTGTCAAAAGCACCCCCTGTAGTTTGATAATCACCAAAATTCCACTTTTCCAGTCCGATACGTGATCTTAACTGTGAATTTGTGCATATATCTGGTATCTGATTATTGTGAATATTATATCTGTTTGCCAATACCAAAATAACAGTAGCAAAATCAATTCCATATCATCTGGGCTACTGTCCTCAGTCCCACTCACTCATAAACGATTCCAAAAGCACCATTTCAATCTCGCTGGGACTTTAACGACCCGGGAAAACACTACACTATCACCAGAGTATTGATTCTAGGCTGTCTTTGACTTGTTGACCTTGGTCAATAATAATCTGACGGTTCGGGCTCAATCAATGTGCATAGCTTAGTGCCGAATATACTTTACCACACCAATGTTTTAAGTTTTCCATGGCCTTCTGTCTAGGTTTCCCTAACCTACATTCCATCATAACAATACTTAAATTTGTAAACACAACATGCCTAACCCGCATTCCACTCTACAAATAGAAATCAGACAAATGTTCTATCGAGCAAATAATGATAAAAACTAAAAAGAAGTTGGTTCATTAAACATTGTAACAAAATAATTGAAGATGACTATGTAAAAAAGAGACCAAAGGCATGGTATACAGAGCTCACCTTTTGTCTAAGAGAAAACAACTTTCCGACTTTCCATGTCCTCTCTTGTTTTCCCTTGTATATGAGGTAACACACCTATTTTAGACATGATGTTGGTCGTAACCTAAGAAGCCTAAAAACTCACAGAACACAACATCATGTCGGCCGTAACCTGAAACATACAACAAATGGATAAGACATGATGAAATGATTCCAGGTATATAATAATTCTTAAAAAAAATTAAACGAAAACGAAATCTCTTATGGCATTCATGTTGAACCTAAGACCTTGATAGATCTTTGAGCACTCATGGATCGTTAGTTATGTTAATGTAATCACTAACACACTAATAGATAATCTCTGTAACTTGTATTTTAAAGCGGAAACAAACACGAGTTTTAACAACTGAATACTAAGAACAATTGATCCTCTATGGATCTTTTTAATAATAATGAAAGTGTTTTCTAAAAACCATGTACTCAATACATAAACGTGTGTTCCTTTTATACACAAGGAACCCTAAACCGTTTCACAAGAAACGTATATTCTAAAACTTTCAAAAGATATGCATTATCACTTCCTAAATAAACTCATGCATATCTTAAATAGTACATAAAATACGGAATAACTAAATCCGCAGGAACTAATAATACTGAAACTAGACTTCAGCAGATACACTGCTTCAGCAGGAACCAGCTCTTCAGCAGTATCCTTCTGCAGTAACCGTCAGCAGAATTCTTACTTAGCAGAATTCTCAACAATCCTCCCCTAATCTTGAATTTGACAGGGTTAAGTTCAAGATTGTTGATAGATCTTTAAAAATGACAAACCAAGAGGATTGAAGTCGAACATCATCAGCAAAGAATCACCATCAGCAGGATCTCTATGATCAGCACATACTTAAAAACTCCATTCTTTGCAGCAACAGATGACCAAATGTACATCAAAACAAATTAGTTTCATACTCTTCTCATCACATCCAGGTGTGTTAACTCCTTTGAGAGGTGAATCATTGAAAATAATGGATTTGATGTCTCTTTACCAATAGCCATCACTACTGGAGTAGCCAAATGTTTATGTTCGAAAACTATGGTACACTGATGACCATATGATTTTTAGCAAATCATCAGCTGTAAACGGATTTGAGTTGTCTTTAACTGTAGCCGTTTGCTCAGGACTAGTCAATTATTTGGTTGATTTAATCACCTTGGTCAATTGAATACCAAATATGGCTTTCCACTGCCTTTACCACAAGCCATATACTTGTGGGCTAGCCAATTATTGGGCATCCATAAAGAAAAAATCAATGGTCAATTGACAACCATTCAACTCTCAGTTGTTAAGCATGGGTGAGTTGAGTACCCAATAGTTTTTAGCAAACTATTATAGCTATCAACAGATTTGACATGTCTTTACCAAAGCTGTACCCTTTGGACTAGCCAACTTTTTGATGGAATAGTCAACATCAGGTAAGTTGATAACCAGAGAAGGTGTGAAAATAAGAAACACCAAACCTACATACAACATACACAACACTATAAAAATCTGTTAGTTTTTTTTATTTTTTTTATTTTTTTATTTTTTTTAAACTAAGAAATAAATATATAACAAAATACCATACCAAATCAGTCCAAATAAGTTTCAATTCGAACACCATGCTGAGTTTCCAATTCCTTCTTAACCAATATGCTCCTCTTGATGGCTCTAATCAACTGTTCAGCGATATGCATATCATTCCCAATCATATTTAAAGGAACAAAGAGTTTAACTTCCAGCAATTAGTTCATAACACCTATTGTGATTGGATATGTCACATTTGCTCAACAATATAAGGTCTTGCCAGTAGTAGTGATGATCATATGAACATCAGGTAGAGGAAAGTATTTCCATGTATCAACTACCCAATTCCTCTGTCCTTTCCACACATGAAAACCAGCACCAGTAAAAAGATGAGAATCTCAAAGAACATGTAAATCTCCCAGCAGAAACATACGAATCCCTTCAGGTTGATGAGTTTGATAATAAGTTACAACCCAGCCATAGAGAGAAATAATATCTTGCTTATCCACCATATGTAAAATTTGACTTAGAAAAGTAAACTCTTTGGTGGAACCATCCTGTCTGTGAAGAACATTGACTTGTCCTTGACCAGTTAGAGAGTCAACAAGTTCCCATTTGACTACTTTCTCCCAAACAACAGGATTGTCATCATCAGAATCAAAGTCAATAAAAGAACTATCCTTAGGTGATTCTCCCTTAGAAGCCTTTCTCTTCTTAGCAACAGTCTTCCTCCTAGTACCAGGGGTAGCAGGAGTAACAAGTGGAGGATCATAAGTAGTCTCATCAGTGGGAACTGGTTCAGAAGCATCAAGAGATACACTCTTTGGATTTTTAGAAGGAATGGATTCTGAAGCTTTTAGGAACATTTGTTGAAGCATCATGAGAGACATCCTTTTGATCTTCAGTAGATTCAGGGTGAGAAGCTTCAGTGGAAACAGACTCTGGAACAACATCTGAAGGTTCAGAAGGCTCCATATGAGTATCAGCTGCAATATCAGGAGATGGTGAAGGAACAACATCAGTAGACTCATCCACCTAAGTTAACACTAAAGGAGAGTGAATTTTCTCCTGAGCACCAAATGAAGACTCAGTGGATTCTGTGGGCTGATCAGCAGAATCATCAAGCCTGATCCTCTTAGCAATAGGCCTATCCATAAGTCTGCCACGCTTCTCTAACACATCTAGGACATTGATACCAAAGGAATGAAGATTAGAGATGATCTTGTCATAGTAGTAAGTGAGCTGAGTGTCTGAAAAGCCCCAAACTTTCTTTTGAGTCCATCCTAACCCAAACATAGAACACCCTTGATTCTTGACAAAATTCCTCATATACTTTTTAATCTCTCCTTTTGTCCATGGTCTGTCCCTTAGCTCTTTAGATTTTCTCTCTTCCTTTGCTTGTCTCTGTAACTTAGCTCTTTCAACCATCATCTTGGCAAAATCAGTCTCATGATAATCAACTCCAAGTACAGATTTTGCCAAATTAGGCTTAGCAGAGACATGAGAAGCCAAATTTACCCATTGTTCAGCAGATAACCTCTTAGCAATTTGATCTAACTCCTTTTTCCTTTCAGCAGGTAGTGTATGAGTAAATGAAGGACCCATTGCATCTAAATCAGCTTGTATCTTTCTAGCAAGATCCTCAGAAGCTTTCATATCCAATTCCCTCTTAGTCTTTTCAGCCTCCTCCTTAGCTTGTAATTGTGCTGCAAGCATTTCACTAAGCTTCTCATTAGCAAGTTCCTTCTTAGTTTTCTCTCTAGAAGGAATGTCTTGTGCACCCACAACAGACTTTCCTTTATCTTGTTGAGTGAGAATAGCTTCAGGAGGAACAAAAGACTAAGTAGAAGTATCCACTAGTGGAGAACCATCAACATGTAAATCTGCTGATTCATCAGCAAGAACTTCCTTTGGCATTGGATCAGCTGATGTTTCCTTGTCAGATGAATCCACATATTCCCTTTCAGCAACAAAGAATGTATCTGCTGATTGAGAAGCATCAGCAGTGGTCATGTCAACAGGAACATCATTGGGTGGGTCATTTTCCTGAAGATTAGCATCAGCATTTGGTAGAAGAGTATCATCATCACCAATCACTTTAGAAGATTCAACAGCTTTCTTGGCCAAGTACTGTCTTCTACTTATTCTGCTGAAATGAAGTGTTGGTTTAGATTGTGGAACTTCAGCAACTTTGGGAGAAGAAGCATGTGTCTGTCTAGCCACTTCAGCCAAGATTTCAAGTGAGTCCAAATTACCCTCCTTAGGCACTTCATCAACATCAATTACTACTTTTCTTTCCTTCTGCTGAGTAAGTTGTGCCTCCGAATCCTGAACCTTTCTTTTCAGCATCTCAATCTCACCACCAAGAGTAGACTTGGTATCATCAAGCTCTTTTTGAAGAGCATCAGTCTTTCTAATATACCTGCAAAGCAAATCATGTACAGAAGTGAGAGTAACAGGGTCCTCTGCTCCACCAATAGATTACTCAGTGGTAAAAGGAGCTTCATTGAACCTAGCAGGAGAAACAAACATATGTACAACATTGGGAGAGCCTTCATCAACTGGCTCTCTCACAGGACTAGGTGTAGGTAATCTAGTAATCTCAGGCTCAAGAGGAGTAGGTACCTGTGTACCAAGAGACTGAATTGTCTCTGCAACCTCAGGAGTTAGCTCAACTGGAGCAACCTGAGATGGTGAAGGAACAGGACTAGGTGACATAGGTAAAGTGAAAGGTGGAGGTTGGTTAGGAGAAACAGGTAATGGTTTAGCAGTTGTAGATGGCTCTCGCTCATTTACCACTGAAGGGTTACCATCAGCAGCAACACCAGAAGATGATGGATGACCATCATCAACAGCATTTGGAGAGGGCAAATTGCCAGTACCATCACCCTCAACTACATCATCATTGCCATGTGGCAACATAGCAGCTAACAGAGGGCGATGTTCCCCATTATAGTTAGTTTTCATAGAGGCAAACAACTTAGAACCAAGACTCTTAATGGGCACATGAATCCTGTCTTCAGTGGTTATGTCTAAAATTATTTGCAAAAACCTAGGGTACATTAAAAACTTATGATTTTGTTTCTCAACATTTTCTAGCATATTAGCAAAAATAAACTTTGAGAAATTATAAGTTAACCCATTAGAGAGACAGACAATACCACAACCCAATTGGGCAGAGAACTGATCCCAGCCACCACACTTATTGCTGATACATTGAAGCAACAAATTCACCAAATACCTCCACTTGGGACATGATAACGCTCAAAGTTAACATGTTTTTATAAGCGTTATTAGTGTTTTTGTGTATGTTATTTGGTTGTTTTTACATGCTTTCACCACTAAATCGTATCAAAGTATGTTTTTGCAGCATATATAGCCAAATGTAGGGAAAATGGAGAAAAAGTGAAGAAAATGAAGTATATGCGATTACACGAAGATTCCCAAGCTCAAAAGTCCAATATGTGAAGCATTTCATAAGGAGAACCTAAGTTTTGTGATCTCAAAGTTCCTAGTTCAGAGTTAATCAAGTTTGGATAGTGCATAAAGAACTACACAAGGAAAGGTCAAAGTCAAACGCAACCAGAATCATCCATCCGATCGGTTGGAGTAAAACCGATCGGATAACGATTGATGAGGCGAAAAATGAACCATTTTTAGGGGGTCATTTAAGCCCGGAATTGAATTTATTTGATCAAATATTTCCCTAAATCGTTCCTTTTGTGATTTTAGGTACTCTGGGAGAGAAATCTGGAAAAGGAAGCAATTCGGACGTTTTTGGAGCATAAAAGTGAAGAAAACGCCAAAGTCTTAATTTTCCTTGCTGGGAACAGTAGGTGACGGCGTCAAGAAGAAAATCTTGACGGCGTCAAGAGTAATTTCCATGACGATCCAGTACATATTTGACGGCCTCACAAGGTAGGGCGTCAAGAGGAAAATGCATGACGGCCTGGAAACACATAACACTTGACGGCGTCAGATCTGGATCAAGGCAGTCCGAGGAGTATTTTGACGGCGAGATGACGGCGTCACAAATTTGTTCCTGACGCCGTCAGACCCTATTTCCTATATATAGTTTTCTAATTTTCACATTAAAAAGGAGAGAAGTTTTGGAGAAACCCTAAGTACGAACTTGGTACGAATTTTACAGGTTTTTCAAGGGTTCTTAGCCCTTGATACCTTTCATGTGTAATTGAGATAAGTATTCTTTTAATTCAATCAATATGTCTATGTGTTGTTTGTCTATATCTTGTTCTTGTCTTAATTCCATCATGCTAGGCTAGATCTATCTTGTGTTTGCTTGGATCTAATGAAACCTAGATGTTAATTATGTGTTGATTACTTGTTTATGGTTGTATTGGATGAATGAATTCGATGTTAGGCTTAAGAAAACTGGCAGATCTCCAATTGGTAACATGCTTGAACGTCTTAGGAAACATGAACTGACGTGCACTAGGTTTTATTGGTTGTATTTAATGCATGAGTAAATTCTAATGATCCCATGTTAGGAGCTTCTTAGCCGGCTCGACATAGGAGTGAAGTAGGCACTCATAGGATTGGGGAATTATGTGCACCACCCCATGAATGGTATTAAGGAATACAATCCATCATCCACAGCAACTATAACAAGTAATTAACGTGTAAAAGATATCTAGGGAGTAGTGAAATCTAAGTAAACACATTTTCTTCACTTATTGCTCACAACCTTAGTTTAATTTAGTTTATTTTCATTTTTAGTATTTTATTTTTATTGCATCTTTAGTATTGGGTTAGTTGACTAGCAACTAATTCCGCCCAAATCCTTAAAACCCGAGATTTTTACTTGCTTTCTAAAAAATATAAAAATATTAAAATAATCATCCCTCACCTTTAGAACTAGTATTTAGGTTTTCTAATCCTAGCGACACTATTCCTAGCTAAACGATCAATCCCCCGGTACTTGTCACTATACTATACTACAACGATCAGGTACACTGCCTGGTGGGGGTTGTAAGCTTCTCGAGATCCCTTGAGAGGTAAAGCCTGGTGCGATTCTCACGTATCAAGTTTTTGGCGCCGCAGCCCGGGGAATAGTTATTGTCTAGGTTAGAATCTCTTTTTATTAGGTCTACTTGCTAGATTCCTTTCTAGTAAGATTTTATTTTTATTTTTAGGTTTTCTTTAGTCTATCTTTTTCTTTGTGCCTTTGTGAGTAAATAAAATTCATTGACTATTCCGTTGACCAATATGGAAAACGCGAATCCACCCCTTTCCCATAGAGAAGTGGCTGTGTTACGTAAACAAATTGAGAGTGAGATTCGGGAACTTAGGGAGCTTAATAGGTTAATTAAGGTTGAGCTCGAACATGCATTTAGTGACCTAGCAACCGCCTTGTATTCAAATGAGGACCTAGGGTCTAATGACCTTGTGAATGTTGTTGAGGGACTTGAAGAGGGGGAAATAGATCCGAAGCTTAATGACTATTTTAATCGATACCCCACTAAGGAGGAGATTGCATATTATAATAATCTTATTGATAACCCGCGATCTCCTTTCACTATAAGTGAACCTAAGATAAAGAGAGACGATCCTAAGAATGCTAAGATACCATGTATGATTGGGTATAGGCACATTAGCAATGCTTACATTGACTTTAAATATCCAATCAACATTATGTCCTCAACTGTTTATAATGATATAGTGAAAACAAGACTTGAACCTAGAAAATAGCCCAAATACCCCGGTGGAGTTTGTAACTTTGTCGGGAGAGTCAAAGGTCTCCATGTCTTTGTTGGTAATTTCACTTTTGTCACCGACTTTATGATTGTGGAAGATCTTGCTAATGTTATTGATTGTCGGTTATCAAATGTTGTGTTTGGCAAACCGTTTGTTGAGGAGTCTAAGTTGGAATATGATGAGATAGAAGGAACGATCCGATTTGCAAGTAACGCCGATAGTATCACTTATAGGATGCCTAATAGGATGAAAGAATTTCGCTCTATATCCCGGTTTGATAAGGACAACGTTGGTGCTTTTGAGGACATCAATGAAGAGGATAAGAAAAAGGGCATGGATTATGTATGGGAAAAAAGGAGTCTTTATTACAAAGATTGCTTGGCCCTTGGACCAAGGTATAAAGTCGATAAAGAATTTGCCCAAAAGATTATGGGGGCGGTTGAGAAAAAGGTGATTGGTTTCTACAAAGAATATCTACAATCGGAGAATGGAACCAACGATGAGGTCACGTAGTAACCCATGACCTTGAATCTAGCTACAAGACTCGTAAATAAAGAAAAGCGCTTCTTGGGAGGCAACCCATGTTTTGTGTGATTTTACTTTGTTTGATTGTTATTTGCTTCCGTATGCATGCTTTATTTTTATTGTTGGTTGATCATGTTTCTCAATTAAATAGTGGAAATACTTTACTTTGTTGTTTTGGCCTAGTCTTAACTCCATCTAAAAGTATTTTTGCAAATGATAAGTGTAAGGGGAAACCCCAAATATGTTTTTAAGAAACAAACCGATCATGATTCTCCACAATATTAAATGAACATGTATATTCGTATATTCATTTTCTTGGAGGAAGATTTAACCTAACCACCTTGTTATCCATACCGAGCGAATCAGGGGAGTATTTGATTTCATTCTTTTTACTTATTTCACTTTTACATTCTTTACTTGAACATTGGGGAGGGTAAAATGATGATACCTTACATATGCACTTTCGCTTGAGTTTGTTTTGTTTAATGGTAGATGTGTAATAAAACTATGAGAAATACTTGTTAGTGTAATTTTAGCGCCAAATTTAAAATTTTTTACAACATTTAGGAGTGAAACTTTAGCCATAGCAAGCGTCTCATGGATAGGAGATTGTATGACTAGCACATAACCGTACTTTTAGAAAAATTTTCCACCCAAATATGTGAGGTTCGCCTTTAGATTTGATAGGAAAAGCATTTACTATTAGTGCTTATGAGTGTACCAGTAGCATTTAGATTCTAGAACTTGCGTTAGTGATGTATCCCGAGACCGCTAGTGAGACTACATTCGTGTGGTAGGATTTACTACACGATAAGAGGCATTAGGATCACCCTTGTGTTAAACCCGTATCATAATTACTTGACCATTTAAGTCATATTACTTGGCAAGTTAAGTCAACTAATTTTCCCACACCCTTAGCGTTGTACTCATTTTTAGTACACGAAACCCCTAGTACACCCCTCCGAGCCTATCTTTTCGTTTCTAACTTTAAGCATTTTACTTAAAGGAAGAATTTGTTACACCCCACTTAAATGTACACCCAAATCACCTTAGCCTTCCGTGTATGCGCTCAGTTTTAGTGCATTATTGTTATTTGTTTAAACCCTAAGTTAACTATCTAATTGATTACATGGTTGCTAAGTCGAGTCATATCCTTGTACATATTGTTTTGGGACGATTGGGACTCATGGGTAAAGTACTTATTTTATGGAGTAATGGGGAAGGACATCATATATTACCCACATACGTACGTTAATCTTAAAAGTACTCCAAGTGTTTTGATTTTCTTAATTCGAGTCATTAGATTAGTTCATTGTAATGTATGTAAAGATTCAAGTGTAAGGGGAATGTTCATCCCCTATGATGTATTATCTTGGATGGTGGGTAAGAGTGTATGAAAAAAAAAATAGAAAAATCAAGAAAAAGAAAAAAAAAATAGAAAAAGAAAAAGAGAAAAAAAAAATACGAACTACCATCCCGTTTCATTCTATGTTCATTTTATGTTTTTGTTATGTTTCATTTATTAGCTTAAGTCGAGTCTAGTCTTGGCTTAGCTACGCCACATTGTACATGTAATTAACCAAGATTGTTAACTTAACACCAGTAAAACTTCCTTTATCCAACAAAACCGTGTATTTCATATCCCTACACCTAACGTTACAACCCTTTAAAAGACCTCTTTGATAGTTTATCCTAGGTGCTTACGCCATTTGGTGGAGGTTTGATCCTTTCCAAAGCCTATGGTAATCTATTTTGCTATGACAGGTAGTGAGAGATATCTTCCGTTTCCATATTGTAATTTATACTTTATTACACCCGAGAGATGTGGGTATCTAAACACTATTTGTGAGGTGCTAGTGTATGATCTCCGTGCTTGTCTTTGGTCTTTAGTGGAACGATTATTTGTTGTAATTACTTTTATATTAGTGTTAAATGACCCATAACTTGTATTTTGAGTAGAATAAAAGCGCATTTGCTTGAGGACAAACAAATCTCAAGTGTAAGGGTATATGATGAGGCGAAAAATGAACCGTTTTTAGGGAGTCATTTAAGCCCGGAATTGAATTTATTTAAGCCCGGAATTGAATTTATTTGATCTTGAGGACAAACAAACAAATGTCTTTGGTCTTCATGATCCTTAGCCTTTTTCAAAATAGCACACTTGTTATGATCTTGCTTGAATTCAAGTCGAGCCATTTGAATTATTTTGCGAGAGACGGTTATGAATTATGAAAAGAATGATGGGTTTAAATGGAGTGATGGGAGAATAATTTAGTTTAGACAAGGATATGCAAAGTAGGTTATATTTGGAAGTTCCCCAATCGTGGTCAAAATTATCGGAACAAACTGTTGACTAAGTCTGACGTGTAACGTGGAACCCTCCAATTTCAAAATTACCCTTCAGCAGGAATAGAAGTCAATCTGCTGATGGATAGTCAATCAGCAGAAACCAAGCAAGAGTAAAAATATCTTCGGTGAATATCTTGATTTTTACTGTGCCACCCAACTCGCATTAATGATCATAAAGCCTAGACTTTGCCTATTTAATAACCCTAAATCACACTTCTCAGATATCAATTAACCCCAAATAATCTCAAAACCCTAATTTCACAATTAACCCCAAATCATCACCACAATAATGTCTTCCAAACCCGAAATTACTGACCTAACCTCCTCCTCTTCTTCTTCTTCAGAATCAGAGGATCTCCCACCATATCCATCTGAATTAGATGATTCAGATTATGCTAGAGAAATGGAAAGACGATGGAATGTTTTGGAGAAGGGGGAACCAAGCAAGTCCCCTGTTCCTGCTGAGAGACAAAATGTCTCTCCCTTCATCTTTACTTCTGATGAAGACTCTTCAGAGGATGAAGACGAAGATCCATCATTTCTTCCTCCTTCCACACCAAAGAGATCCCAACCAAGGCCAAAGAAGAGAAATCCATCTCTTCCAACATCACGAGGTGTGGTGTTGGGTCTTCCTGCTCCAGAATCTGGTGCTTCATACCATGGACGCAGGGGAAAGGGCAAGAAGGCAGAGGTGGTAGGTAAAGGGAAAGGGAAAATGGAGTAGGTGATGATGGGATGTTGCCAAGGACCAAAGATGTACAACTAGGTTCTTGAGCATCATAGTCATTTTCATCAATCCATCGTTCCATTTTCAGCTTCAGCTTCTTCATCATACTGGTTATGCATCAATCAACTTTTGTAATAGATGATAGGAGCTTGAATAATTAGAATAGACTTGTATTGGGTTGAATCTTGTATTTCCATTTGAAGTTTTTTGTCAGCTGTAATTTGGTCCTTGAATGAATGAAAAATCATTTTCCAATTTTGATCTCTTTATTTATTCAGTAGAAATCAATGTCAGCGTCCTTTATACTTCAGAAGAAACACATCTCAGCGTCCAAATTAAAATTTTCTTGGTGAATATCAACTTAACTCAGCAACAACTTATAATGGCATCCTGCAAAATAGACACAGACTAGCAAACAAACCAAACAAACTTACAATACATTAGTTGGTTAGTGTTAAAACTCAAAATTATACAAAGTTTACAATCACAATCCTCCCCTGAGGCATATGCCACCCCTGAGGCTTATGCCTCCCCTAAAACTTTGCAATCAAGGGTTAAGCATACCAATATGGACTACTAAGTGTTGAAACCTAGGTCCATCAAAAGCTTTAGTCAACAGATCTGCCACATTATCATCTGTGTGAATTTTAACCACTTTAATTAAATGTTTTTCATAAGCATCCCTGATAAAGTGGTTCCTGATTTCAATATGTTTGGTTCTATTATGAAAAACTGGATTTTTAACAATGCAAATGGTACTTTGATTGTCAATAAAAATGGTAGTATTCATGAAATTATACCCATAATCCAGCAATTGATTCTGAATCCAGAGAACCTTTCCACAACAATTGGCAGCAGCAACATACTCTGCTTCAGTAGTAGAGGTGACAACAATGGTCTGTTTCTTGCATTGCCAAGAAATCAGTCTTCTTCCAAGGAATTGGCAACCTCCAGTTGTGGATCTCCTATCCATATTGGCACCAGCATATTCAGTATCACTCTATGCTTCTAGCTTAAAAGGAGATTCTTTTGGGTACCAAAGACCTAATTTGGGTTGGCCTTTCAGGTACTTGAAGATCTTTTTGACAGCATTCAATTGAGAGGTAAGTGGAGTGACTTGGTACCTTGAACAAGCACTCACAGCAAAGGTAATATCAGGTCTAGAAGCAGTCAATTATGTCAAAGAACCAATCATGGACCTGTACAAATGGACATTCACAGGAAGATCAGGTTCAAGATTGTTCTTTGGTTTGGGAGCTTCATAGGGAGTAGTGGCAGTCCTGACATTCTCCATATCAAACTTCTACAACATATCTTTTACATACTTATCCTGACTGATAAAGATACCATCAAGTTTCTGCTGAACTTGTAAACCCAAAAAAAAGTGAGCTCCCCCATGGCACTCATCTGAAATTCTCCCTTCATCAAATCCTCAAACTCTCTACACCATTCTTCTTTTGTGGAACCAAATATGATGTCATCCACATAAACCTGCACAAGAATGATATCCCTGGAGTCTTTCTTAAGGAAGAGAGTCTTGTCAATGGCACCTCTTCTATAACCATGCTTTAGCAGAAATGCATAAAGCCTAGCATACCAAGCTCTTGATGCCTGATGAAGTCCATAGAGAGCTTTGACAACCTTATAAACATAATCAGGATGATCTGGGTCTTCAAAACCCTTGGGTTGAGTCACATACACCTCTTCTTCAATCTCACCATACAGAAAAGCACCTTTGACATCCATCTGATATACCATAAAGCCCATATAAGATGTATAGGCCAAGAATATCCTGATTGCTTCAACTCTGGCCACAGGTGCAAAGACTTCATCATAGTCTATGCCTTCCTCTTGCCTGAACCCCTGAGCTACTAACCTTGCTTTGTTTTTCACCACAATACCCCTTGCATCTCTTTTATTCTTCAAAATCCATTTTGTCCCAATTGCATAATTACCATCAGGGAGAGGGATCAGTATCCAAACCTGCTGATTCTTAAATTGCAGCATCTCTTCTTGCATTGCTTCAAGCCAACTTGAATTAGCAAGCGCTTGAGGAACACTGGTTGGCTCTATCTGAGAAAGGAAGCAAGCAAACATACAATGTTTGAAGTCTGTATGATTATCTCTCTGTTGATTGTAGACTATTGGGAATTACAATTAAGTTGATAAGACAAAACATGTGAAACATGAGGGACTTATAGAGACAAAGGAAGAAACTTGCAAAGAAAGAAAAAGATTAGTGCATATCTTTTTATTATTCTAGAATATCCTTTGTAACCCTAGTATCTCTATTATATAAAGAGATATAGGGTATTGATTATCTACGGACGTACAAAAGATGTAAACCTAGTAAAGGTGTGTGTGTGTAAACCTAGGGCGTGAGTATGCTTATGTAAATGCCTAGGTTAGTTGATTAGTGTTAAGCCTCAATGATCTTAGATCGCTGTTAGTGTGTAACCGTGCTACACTTGATCACGTAGCATTGGGGCTTTGGTGAATGTTAGAGTAGAGATGATGACGAGAAACCTTGTTAGCAATAATAATGATGTGTTTGTTTATTCTGCTGTGTATCGTGTTCATTCATTATTATTGTGCAATCCCTAGATGAGGTCTAAACAACCTTGAGCTATAAACGTTCTTAACATGTGGTATCAGAGCCATGGGGCTCGTGATCGTGAGATTAAACAAGGTTTGGTTTGTCGAAAATTGAAGAAAATTCGTAACTGGTTCGTATCTTCAAAAGTCACTGCATAGCAGTTTTCAAACATCGATATCTCCTTCGTTAACCGTTGGATTGGGTTGAAATTTTTACTGGAGGTTCTCAACATACCAAGGAAGAGTTCCACCGGAGGGATTTTCGATCTGACGTTTCAGTAAAAAGATAAAAATTGTCGAAGTCTGCTGCTGCAACAGGTGTAATTTTCGAATTTTTAGGGTTTTTATGATATCAAACTTCTTTGATTTCGTTTTCTACTGAGTTTATTCAATATTAAAGTCAGTTATGGAGTTAATAGTGGTTAATTCATGCTCTAATCTATTGATGACTTGTGGTTTTAAGCTGCATTCGAAGGTATTAGGGTTTCTTGAATTGTTAGGGTTTCAATATTTATTGTTTTCCTTATTCTGCTATGACAACTGACTATGAAGGCTGATTTGAAAGATCATGGTGTTTTGGATAAAGGTTTTTATTATACAAGAGCTCTTGGTTTGAAGATTCATTGAATATAATTGTGTATTCTCATGAATACATAAATACTTTTGATGCTCCATTTAATTCATCTACTGGTATTTTCATTAGACCTGGTGAGCAGGTTTAAAAACCTGTGATGAACCCTAATGATGATGCTGGAATACTTTAAGTATTATGGAGTATTGAATTGATACTGATGTTGATATGAAAAAGAGACTTGGTAAGTCTTTTGCTTGGAGGATGAAAAGGAGGAGCAGACATGATCGATTGATGTTACTGGTATATGGAGTAATTTTACTTCACATGGAACTAAGGTTACTGGTCATTCAAGGGTTTTTTTAAAACGTTTTTATGATGGTGGAAAAGACGATGGTACTGGTGAATCCTACTTCTCATTATCACGTTACCACTGATAGTAGTGAATGTTACCACTGCTGCCTAAAAAGTTCTCACTGCTCGCTCTAAGTTTCCACTGACGCTTTAATCTTTCCCACTGCCAGTTATTTGTTCCCACTGCTAAGCTTATTTTACCAATCTTTAACGGATGCGCGCTTGGCAAGGGAGTCGATTATTGCATGAACTGATGGTACGAAGGATACAAGTGAAAGGTTTAATGATGTTTCAATCAATGTTTACTTAGTGAGGGTCCAAAATCAAAGTACTGATGGTGATGAGTTCACGAATCTGTTTTGCATCTCCCTTATTTGAACTCATCTAATGGCACTAAATACAACATGCATGGGACATTACAAGAATTCAATGTGACTGGAACCTCGTATATTAGTTTTAAACTAGTTACTAATTCATTGTGGGTCGGTGTGAATTTATAGATTTAATATTCAGTTACATAGTGGGACGGTGAATTGAATTCTAATTGGTATCTTCATGATTTTGTCGTCTGATGAGGAGCTATTAAATTTGTCATCTTGCGCATTAAGGATAGATGAATTATAACCTCGTACTATGACTCCTGCCTTGATATTACCACGGTTGCGCTTAAGTCGTTTCCACTGATCTTTATATGTTTCCACTACTAGACTTACTCGTTTCCACGGCTGTGAAATTTTATGTAGACTCATACAGTAGGGTGGTTATGAGTGAGACAGGCATGCGACTGGGTTAAGTGTTGTTAACTCGTGCTTATTGGATGATGTTCATGAATTGAATTGCATGGAAGAGTTGTTGTGCTTTGAAAGATATATTTGGTTTTATTATTTTCAACCTCGTATTGTACATGGGTCGGTGACAGGTGCAATATATAATTTATGATATCAAGTGACAGTCACAATTTAATGAATCATGGGTCGGTCATCAAATATATTGTTGATGACATTTTCTTAAAGCTGCTGAATTTGGAGTTTGGTACATATTTTTTTGAATCAGTAGGTAAAGTGACATGAGATATACAATGTGAGGGGAAGCGTATATATTATTTTGGAACAGGTGGTTCCAATACACACACAAGGAGTTTGCTATAAATATAGTTTGACACACACAACAAGGTTTTTGGATTTGGTTTCGGTTCGTAAAAGATATAATGGCTCGTTTTTATTTGATTTTAATTGATTACGAAGAAAGGTTTTTATCACCTATTTGACATTGAAGTGGAATTATTCGAATTTTTGTTTTATCATATCTTAAAGTTGGTGTGACGCTTTGAAGATAACTTGTTCGTGCTTTATGGTTGTGACGAAGACTTGTCAAAATCTAGTTTTCATAGGTCAAGGGGTGGATGGATGAAGACCTAGCTAACTATCACTTAAAGGAGTTACATTGTAGTGCTCAGTGTCTCATTGAAGATGAGGATTTTGTCAAGAGATTGCGATCTACTTATATTTTCTGTTTCATATAAGTTTGGAGTCACGTGATTAGTACAAGATGTAAGATACAAGTTTGGGTTGTTCTACTTCAGCATCAAGTTGGTAATACTTAGTTTTCTTCATCAGTAATCATTACATGGAGCCTACATTTTTCAAATGGTTAACATATGGGTTTCAGGGGAAGCTTACGTGTTTAAATGTTTAACCATTTATATGCTACATCGAGGTGAAGGTTTTTACTACTGCTAGTTATTATTACTACTACTAGTTTTGATTTCTATTGTTTCAAGTACATTTATAGATGCGGAAAACTTAATGGTGGGCGACTTAGAAACATTGGAAAGATGAATTGGACGTGTAATATTGATTTGTGGTTGTGAAGATCAAGGTTGCTTACATTTGTCCCCTATTTGATGATGACAAAAATGGGAAGAAGAATACTTTGAAGATTGCAGCTTGAAGATCCTTGACGATATAGCATGGTTTAAGGGGAAGTCACATGTTTCATGACATACTAACTTCTGGGGAAGTTCATGCTTATTGGTTTTGTCATTATCAACTAGGGGAAGATTGTTGGGAATTACAATTAAGTTAATAAGACAAAACATGTGAAACATGAGGGACTTATAGAGACAAAGGAAGAAACTTGCAAAGAAAGAAAAAGATTAGTGCATATCTTTTTATTATTCTAGAATATCCTTTGTAACCCTAGTATCTCTATTATATAAAGAGATACAGGGGATTGATTATCTACGGACGTACAAAAGATGTAAACCTAGTAAAGGTGTGTGTGTGTAAACCTAGGGCGTGAGTATGCTTATGTAAACGCCTAGGTTAGTTGATTAGTGTTAAGCCTCAACGATCTTAGATCGCTGTTAGTGTGTAACCGTGCTACACTTGATCACGTAGCATTGGGGCTTTGGTGTATGTTAGAGTAGAGATGATGACGAGAAACCTTGTTAGCAATAATAATGATGTGTTTGTTTATTCCGCTGCGTATCGTGTTCATTCATTATTATTGTGCAATCCCTAGATGAGGTCTAAACAACCTCGAGCTATAAACGATCTTAACATAGACATAGGAAATGAAAGCAACTTCACCATATTTAGTGTTCTTCATAGTACTTCGAGTTCTAACAGGTGCTTGAGGATCTCCAATAACCTTTGATAGGGGATGAGCATTATGGATCCTCTTTGTTGCTGTGGGGTTGACATTGATTGTGGCATCAAGGTTGTTGACAGTGGGTCCAAACTCAGAATCATAGGAAGCTGAGTTAAAGATACCAGTCTTGGGTTGATAATTACCAAGATCAGAAGGACTTGGAAATCTTGTAAATGGCTTCTCAAAGTCTTTAGACACTTCAGTAGAAATGGGAGATTGTGCAGCAGGACTATCAGCAGTTTTGATCGCTTCAGCAGGAACATGAGAGCCTTCAGTAGAACTGTCAGCAGCATCCTTGTTTCCACTGACTGCTTGTGCTGATTGTTGAAGTAAGGCATCAGTTTCTTGTACAAACTTTTCACTGAGTCTCTTAACTTCCTGAGTAGCTGCATGTTCTTGCTTCTTGAGTCTAGCAAGATCCTCTGCATAATGTGACTCATCTTCATGTTCAGCATTAGAATGATTACCTGCAAAATGGTTAGGTGGAAAAGAAGGTACAACAATGGTTTGTTCATCTTTCTCAGAGTCACTCTCTGAGTCATCATCCAGGGAACCTGCAGGGTTAGAAATTGTATCTTTGGTACCTTCATTTGGATTAGAGGCATGTCTAGTGTACCCCAAGTAATCAGTCAAATAATCTAGGTCAAAATACCAAGAATGACCTTGTCCTTGAGCATTAGGCTGATCTTCTAGAAATATTAGGTTAAGGGTCTCCTCTATCCTTTTGGCATTCAAATTGTAAACCCTATAGGCCTTGCTATGAGCTGAATAACCCAAAATATATCGCTTATCAGCTTTCCCATCAAACTTTCCGAGTGTATCAGCAGTAATCAATATGGTCACTTTGCAACCAAAAGGTTTAAGGTAATGAATATCAGGAACTTTCCCAGTGAGAAGTTCATAAGGTGTCTTTACATGACGTCTAGTGATGGATACCCTGTTCAAGACATAGCAAGCAGTACTTACTGCTTCAGTCCAAAACATAGTGGGTAACTTAGAGTCTGCAAGCATTGATCTTGCTGCCTCTATTAAGGTCCTATTTTTCCTTTCAGCAACCCCATTTTGTTGTGGGGTCCTGGGAGTACTGTAGTCCCTTTTTATCCATTTATACTTACAGAATTCTATGAATGCAAAATTTTTGAACTCTATCCCATTATCACACCTAATGCCTTTAACCTTTTTATTTAGCTGGTTTTCAACAAGGGTAATAAATTCTTTTAAAATAGGAGTTGTTTCATCTTTAGTTTTCAAAAAGAATACCCAGCAAAACCTGCTATAATCATCAGTGATAACCAGGCAGAAGTACTTATGATCAATACTTCTGATAGGAGTTGGACCAAAGAGATCCATGTGTAGCAACTGAAGAGGTTCTGAAATGGTGCTCACAGCCGTTAGTGCTTTATATGAGGCTCTGTGTTGCTTTCCTTTGTTGCATGCAACACAATTATGTGCATTGGTGAAGATTTTTAAAGGAAGTCCCTGAACCAGACCAAGTTTAGAAATTCACATGAGCCATCCTCCTATGCCATCTTGTAGATTCATCTAGGGAAGCTTTGGCCACTAAACATGTTAGATCACCTTCTGGTTTAACATCATTCAGATTGAATGTCTACAAGTTGAATGTTCTAGGAACTCTTAGCAAAACAGTTGTATCTTCTGGAAGTTTCAAGTCCTTTGAGAGCACAAGACATTCATCCTCAGCGAAGAAAACTTTATTCTTGGTATCACAGATTTGTGAAACAGAGAACAGATTAAAGTGCTCAAGTTCCTTCACATAATAAACATTTTCAAAATCTAACAGAGGTGTTTTAATAGTTCCCTTCCTAGTGATTTTACCATCTCCTCCACCAAAAGTCACATTGCCTCCTCCTTCTATAGGCACAAAATCATGCATTTTATCCTTGTTCCCTGACATGCTTTTGGAACAACCACCATCTACTATACCTACTTTAGTACACTTCAGGGGATGATCCTATAACAACAACAAAAATATACAAGAGTTAGTACACATTGGAGACTCAAGTCATTGCTGACTTGAGCCTGCCTTGTGGATCATAAGAAGTAGGCCATGTAGATGTTTTAGATCCACCATTGTTCTTGGGCCTGTATTGCTGATTAGGTCCCTTCTTTGTCCAAGAACAACCTGCTGAGGGCTTCACAGCAGTACCCCAATACCCTCCACCAACATACATAGAGTCAAACTGTCTAGGCCAATAACCATTATGAAAGAAAGAACTAGTGGGTCGAACATAAGGTCTAGTACCAGTTCTTCTCCATGAAGAATGTTTTTCAGCAGAATTGTGTTTCTGCTGATGTGGAACAAAAGATGGTATATCATTAACGTTATTCCACATTTGCCTAGGTTTTCTTTGACTAGCATATACACCCATTCTTGGCTCATGAAAAGTACAATCCTTAATCAAATGAAATTTACTTCCACACACAAAACATTTCTTCTTTTTAGAAGATTTATTCAAAGTGAAAGATGTTCCATAACATGAAAAAGCATTCAAACCACAAACATTGACAGAATTGTTTTTAACAGAACTAGAAACATTGTTTTGCAAAGAATTAAATAACAAGTCTTCAGAAGAAACTGTCTTGGAATCAGCAGTAACTCTAACAGGCTTATGGGGAGACTTGGGTGATGTCTTGGGTGTGGTCTGACTTTTCACTTGAATCATAACTAGCATATGAAGTAGACCCTTGGTCCGAAGACTTGTCACTGTCACAAGAAGAGAAAAAGTCATTAGATTTAGAATCAGGGTCTGGCAAGTCAATTGACTTTTTGCCATAAAGATGGTGTGATCCATCAAAGTCAATAGTTATGGACAGGTCTGTAGGCATGTGTTCTCCTCTAATAGGTCCAGGGACAGCATGTAAGTTACCTTCTTTTACATAGTTAGCTAATCCTGCTGGTGTTGATCTACCTAGGTCATTCCTAGCTTCTAAACCAACATATTTTTTAAATCCTAAACCTATTCCAGAGTTAACAGCCTGACTACCATAAAGTACATTAGCTAGATTATCACCTGATATTAACCATTGTTTATGTCTAGCTATCTCTTCATCTAATTTCTATTTAAGCACTAGATTTTCTGAAACCACATCAGCTTTTTCTTTTTCAGTACGCCTTAAATCTATCTTAGCACATTCAAAGTCACTTTCTAAGACTCTTATTTTTTCTTCATATTTAAGCTGATTCTTTTGAAACCAAACCTTCTGTATTTCTAACGTTTTTAAAGCATTTTTATAGGCCTCAACTTCTACATAACACTCATCGTATTTAGGTTTCAATTCATCATATTCTTGTTTAAGTTCAATATATCATACACTACAGCCAAAAACACAATTATGTACTTGAGAGATGCCCATCAAGGAAACTTGCTCATTTTTATCTTCTGTGGGGGAGTATGCCAGCATATTCACTTGTTTAGAAGTAGAAGCTTCCTCTTCAGGAGGTTCATGAACAGTCCAATCAATATGGCTATCCACAGTCACCAAAGCTTTGGAAGGTACAGCTTTAGAAGTTCCTGATTCCAATAGATATGAGACATATCTAACTTCATCACCAGACTTTCTCTCCTTGCATTCTCTTTAGAAGTGGCCCATCTAACCACAAGTGTAGCACTTAACCTTCCTTCTGTCAAATCTTGCTACATCTCTTCCTTGAAAACCAAAGTTTCTCCCAGACATATTCTCAAACCTTTTGATGTTCATAGAAATCATTGCCAACTGCCATTTCAAGTGCATCTCCTCCATCTCCAATGGATCCACCTGTTCAAAATCCTCATAAGCTAGAAACTGCTGATGTTCATATTCAGCAACAAAGGAGTGAAGAATATCTTCCATTATATTATTGGATTTTGATTTAGTGTGGGTTTGAGAAGATGCTCCTGAGGTGTAAGAGCTTGAGGCATGATGCACCGATTTGGATGTGGTGCTAACAAAGGCTGAGTGAGTGGATGGACGAATGTGACTTCTAACATCAGGCTCAAGAGATTTAAGCTTGTTGTAGAGGTCATCAAAATAGATAATGTCCAATCCCCCCTTAGTTTTGAGAGCAATGCTGACTTGCAACCAGGATGGTGGCAACGATCTTAGAAACTTAGCATTGCAGTCCTCATTATCCGGCCTAGCCTTCAACTGATTAAGTTGACTCAAGATCTTGTAGAACCTGTCATAACCTTTGTGGATTCCTTCTTCCTCAGATATCTAAAACTCTTGAAACTGTTGCTTCAGCATTGACTTCTTCATCCTTCTTGACTCCTCATTCCCACCAAATCTAGCCTTAATGGCCATCCAAATGTCCTTGGCATCTTCCATGAAGTGGAAGTTACCCATGTGGTCATCTGGTATAGCCTGAAGGAGAATTGTTCTGACTTTATTCTTCCTCTGCACGGCTAGAACTTCTTCAACAGTTTTGGGACCTACAATGGTCACAATCCCATCAGCATCTTTGACATGTTTCTTCAAGCTGTTGCCCTTACGGATAACTTCCCAAAGATTCCAGTCAATGTTTGTGATCCAGTTTTGCAGCTTCATGGACCACAATTCATACTCCTCAGCATTCTTAAGGTATGGGAATTTGGCATTACTGTTTGAGAGATTGAGTTGTTGGAGAGAAGTTGTGTTTTGGTTCTGAGTTGTATCAGCTTCATCATCTGTTCCAGGCATTGTTTTGGTTGTTTTTGATTAAGAGGGTGTAAGATTGGTGTTTCTTAGTATCACAAAGACTCTCCTGAGGCTCTGATACCACTTGTTGAACCTAAAACTGTTGGGATATGAAATATCTAAGTACTTCTGGATGTCAAAGTACTGCTGCATGAAGAATAAAGTTAAAGTACTGCTGAAGAATAAAGTCAAAGTACTGCTGTTATTGAAGAATGTTTAAAGTACTTCGAAGGAAACAAGGACTGATATGCAATATTAGATAAGGATTAATGTGTAATATTAAACGAATATTCTAGAATTAGTTAGGGATAATGACTTGTCGTTCAAGGATTACATGTTGTAAACTGACTTAAGGTTATCTATATAAAGAGCCTTAAGAGGTATTAGTCGATATAAGTTTTACAAGTCTTATATACATTTAGAAGTCGATCAAAGTTAATAGTTAGGGATTCTTAGTGAATCTGTGTAACAAAGCAGGTTCAAAGTTTGGTTAATATAAAAGTTCTTCTTAAGCTTTGTGTTAGTAGATTCCGCATACTTTACAAGGTAAAACAGTGTTTCAATATTAATAGTGTTGAGTTTACTCAATATTGTTAAACCCTTACAAGCCACAAAGTAGTTTGATCAGAGTATATCGATCCAACAAGTGGTATCAGAGCTTGTGTTGGAAACTCTGATTAAGAAGACAAACCTTTAAAACCTTTAAACCGATTTCACTACAAACCCTTCAAGATGTCGACAGATGCTGCACCTGCTCCCTCAATCACTGCTGTTAGAATCCCTATTGTTAAGAAGGGAGAGTACAACCTATGGGCCATGAAGATGAGGCAGTACATTGCCATCACAGACCATGCACTATGGGATGTGATTGTCAATGGAAACATGCAAATTGAAGAACCAGTAGAGGTACCTGGACAACCAACACCACCTAAAATTACTGTACCTGCTGCTACTAAAAGAAATCAAGACAAAGCACTCAACATACTGCTTTCTGCTATTCTTGATGGTCACCTATTAAAGTTTCATGATGCCAAAGATGCCAAACAACTTTGGGCTGCCATAAAGAAGAAGTTTGGAGGTAATGATGCTTCCAAGAAGATGCATAGGAATTTGCTGAAGCAACAATTTGATTAAAGACTGTAATTATCATTCAGAATATCTAAGTAAATATCCTAAGACCAGAACTGCACAACCAAGTCATAGGGAGAATAGGCCAAGGGACAAGAAACCAGTTTGGAACTATACAAATAGGGTCAACCATAGTAATTTCTCAAAAGACTATAGGTACGCTCATCAGAAAAGGTCATACTCCAAACCCTCAGTACCTTCACAAAGTACTGATAGAAAGTTCCCTAATGTTTCTAGCAAACACTCAAGTGTAAGATCTAGGAGGCACAATCATTACAACCCTAGAAAGCCTTACAACACAAGAAAAGATGCTAGGACACAGAACCCAACTCCTAAAGTTACAACTAAATGGGTTAAGAAAGAAAGTATTGCTGGGGAAAAACCAGTACTTTCAGAAGTTAAGGGTAAAAAGGGGACAAGTGATCTTGAAAAATCAACAGTTTTGGAAACAAAAACCTTAATTCTTGATCATGCTTTCAAAGACAGTGGTGATTACATACTCAAAAATTTTGAGTATGTCACTCCACAAGGGGAACACAAGTCAGTAATGGCTTGGGTTCCTAAAAATAACTAACCTTTTTCATGTGAATGCAGGGCAACCCAGAGAAGGAGCTTAAAGATCATCTTATTGTAGATAGTGGTTGCTCTGGCAGTATGACAGGAGAAAAGGAGCTCTTGTCAGATTTTAAAGCTTATTATGGAGGAAAAGTTGCATTTGGGAATGATCCTGATGGAGGAAGAATAACTGGCTAAGGAACTATCAAGGCAGGAAACATTGATTTTGAAGATGTTAGATATGTAAAGGAGCTCAAATTCAATCTTTTGTCAGTCTCTCAGATTTGTGATAAGAAGTACCCTGTGTTATTCTTTGACACAAAATGTCTTATACTTTCTCCTGATTTCAAGTTAGAAGATAGAAACTTGGTGTTGCTGAGAGCACCAAGAACTAATGATGTGTACAGCATAGACTTAAAGAATGTAAATTCTGCTGAAAAAGCAACATGTTTGATTGCAAGAGCATCTATGGAGGAAGCACATCAATGGCACAGAAGACTGGGACATGTTAATTTCAAGAATATCAATAAGCTGGTCAGAGGTAATTTAGTTAGAGGTTTACTTTCTAAGACATTCAAGAATGATCACACATGTCTTGCTTGTAAGAAGGGTAAACAGCACAAGGCTTCTTGTAAAAAGATTGATGAGAAAACCATTAGAGAGCCTTTGGTATTGCTGCACATGGATCTGTTTGGACCTGTTTCAGTTGTTAGTCTGAACAAGAAGAAGTACTGCTTGGTTATAACAGATGACTGTAGCAGATTTAGTTGGGTCTTTTTCTTATGCTTTAAATATGAAACTTTTGATGCTATTCATGACCTAATAATAGCACTTGAAAATCAGTTAAGACTCAAGGTTAGAGGCATTAGATGTGATAATGGGACTGAGTTCAAGAATCAGCTTATGGATGAATTTTGTGCCAAGAAAGGAATTAAAAGAGAGTTCAGTATTGCGAGAACTCCTCAACAAAATGGAGTTGCAGAAAGAAAGAATAGAACTCTTATAGAAGCAGCAAGGACAATGCTTGCAGACTCTCAACTACCTGTTCCATTCTGGGCTGAAGCTGTATGTGCTGCTTGCTATGTGTTGAATAGAGTATCAGTGACTAAACCTCAAATGAAGACACCTTATGAGTTACTCATGGGAAAGAAGCCAAGCATCAAGTTTATGAAACCTTTTGGATGTCCCCTAACCATCTTAAATACTGCTGATAATTTGGGCAAATTTGATGGGAAGTCAGATGAAGGATATTTATTGGGATATTATACTAATAGCAAAGGATTCAGAGTGTACAATAGGGCTACCAAGAAGGTTCAAGAATGTCTTCATGTTGATTTTCTGGAAGAACAAGAGAATTCTAAAGGTAAAGGTCCTGATTGGATGTTTGATCTTGATTTAATGTCTTCATCAATGAATTATGTACCTGTAAGGGAAGAAAATCAAGCTGCTCCCACTGAAGAAGAAGCACAGTACATTGTTCATGATGTTAATTTAAGATATGAAGATGAGCCAAAAGATAATGCCAATGATGAGAAGAAAAGCACTTCTGAGCCTCAAGGTACTGCTGAACCTAACAGTACTGTTGATCCTCAAAGTACTGTTCCACCACAAATACCAGTATCTGCAGAAGATCAAGCCATTCAAGATGAACTTTCTAGAATGCTTTTTCAAGAGAAAATGGCTAAGTCGTATAATGATGAACAAAGGAGAGCTTATGAAGCAGAAAAGAAGAAGGCAAAAGAAACAGCCAGTACTTTATCCCAAAGTACTGCTAATCCATTTGAAAGTACTTTTCAACCTTTGGATATTTCAAATTGGATAAATACTGATGCTGTTAATGATTCCAATATGCCTGACTTAGAAGATACTGTTGATCTAAACACAATTACCTTAGAAGACACTGATGATGAATTGGATCAAGAAGGCATTTACTCAGATTCTAATGAAGATCCTGATATAACTAATTTGGAAGATAATCTTGAAGTCTCACCAACTCCTACTCTTAGAATTCATAAAACTCATCCTGTTACCAACATAATTGGACCTTCAGCTTCAGGGGTGCTCACAAGGACTAAGGCTAAGAATATGTCTCAACAACATACTTCTTTACTAAGTTTTATCTACAAGCAAAACAGGGTGAATCACAAGGATCAGAAGTTGTGTTTATTTGCTTGTTTTCTATCTCAGGACGAGCCCAAGAATATCAAACAAGCATTAGCAAAGGAAAGTTGGGTAGAAGCTATGCAAGAAGAACTCCTACAGTTTAAACTTCAAGAAGTTTGGGTGTTATGTGATTTACCTGATGGAAAGAAACTTATTGGAACTAAATGGGTCTTCAGAGTGAAAAGAGATGAAAGAGGGAGTGTTATTAAGAACAAGGCAAGGTTAGTGGCTCAAGGATATAGACAGGAAGAAGGAGTAGACTATGATGAAGTTTTTGCTCATGTGGCAAGGCTTGAAGCCATCAGGCTATTTTTGGTTTTTGCATCTTATATGGGATTCCCTGTATATCAGATGGATGTTAAAAGTTCTTTTTTATATGGCAAAATCACAGAAGAAGTTTATGTCAAACAGCCTCCTGGTTTTGAAGACCCTGCACACCCAAACAAAGTCTACAAGGTGATCAAGGCTCTTTATGGCCTACATCAAGCTCCCAGAGCATGGTATGAAAGGCTTTCCAATTTTCTATTGCAACATGGTTATAGAAGAGGAGCTATTGACAAGACTTTGTTTATCAAGAGAGATAAGAAGGATATCATGCTAGTTCAAGTGTATGTAGATGATATTATTTTTGGTGCTACTAAGCAATCTATGGTGAAGGAATTTGAAGATCTTATGCAGAAAGAGTTTCAGATGAGTTCCATGGGAGAATTAACACTTTTCTTAGGACTTCAAGTGCAACAGTCAAGCAGTGGAATTTATATTTGTCAAGATAAGTATGTTGCAGATATTCTTAAGAGATTCACTTTCACTACTGTTAGGCCTACATCTACACCAGTGGATACTAACAAACCTTTGGGAAAAGATGAAGATGGAGAAGATGTTGATGTCACACTATACAGGTCTATGATTGGATGTCTTATGTATTTAACTGCATCAAGACCTGATATTACTTTTGTTGTGAGCTTATGTGCAAGACATCAAGTTAATCCAAAAGTATCTCACTTGAATGCTGTCAAGAGGATTTTCAGGTATCTTAGGCAACAACCTAAGCTAGGATTATGGTATCCTAGGGATTCACCTTTCCATCTCCAAGCCTTTTCAGACAGTGATTATGCTGGAGATAACTATGACAGAAGATCCACAACTGGAGGATGCCAGTACCTTAGAAGCAGATTAGTGTCATGGCAATGTAAGAAGCAAACAATTGCAGCAACTTCTTCCACAGAAGCAGAGTATGTAGCTGCTGCAAGCTGTTGTGCACAAGTACTTTGGTTGCAGAATCAGCTTTTGGATTATGGATTCTATTTCAAGAATACTCCTATCAACATTGATAATGAGAGTACCATCTATATTATTAAGAATCCAGTCTATCATTCCAAGACCAAGCACATTCAGATTAGACATCACTTTATAAGAGATTGCTATGACAAAGGCTTATCAATGTGGTTAAAGTTCATACTGATGATAATGTAGCAGATCTACTCACAAAGGGCTTTGATGTTTCAAGATTTACTTTCTTGGTTGTGAGTATTGGCATGATTAATATGTAAGCTATTTTTGAGGAGAGGCATAAGTAGTTATTAGTTAGTCATTATTTGAGGGGAGGCTACATTCAAAAGAAAGGATTTTATTCACTGCAGTTCTTACAACTACCATTCAAAGTACATCACCATTCTTGTTTTTCAAGTAACAAACACAGACATAACAAAGACAACACACACACAAGACTACATCAACCTACTACCCAGCTCCACACACCTACTCCACAGGCCTTTTACCCTTGCCCTCATAGCTTTGTTTTCCCTTTTGAGCAGTCCTTCTCTTGTCATCAAAAGAAGTCTGATTTCTTGGGCAAGCCAGGCCAAGAACCTGTTTGGGAGGTCTTTCTTTTCTTGGAGCAGGCCACTTCATGTTCTGAATAGCTGTTTCCAGAGCCTGAGTCAAAGCATGTGGAAGTTCTTTAGCCAGAGATGAACTAGAAACAACTTTCTTCTTTTTGGGCTTTTTGCTGGTAGTACTACCTACATCAGTTATGGTAGAGTTGGCAACACTCATTGTTGATGAAGATTCTTGGTGTCCCATCCACTGAACATGAGGAGGAAAGTAGTCTAACCATCCCGGATCTTCAAACTCAGAATCAGAGTAGTAACTTATCTCTGAATCAGTGGTGCCTTCTGAGTCTGAAGAGATGTTCACAATTGGAATGTGACTCATTGTGTTTACTTATTCTTTGTGTTATAAGAAGATATGGTGTTTGCAAATTGTTGGTTAAGTTGCTTTTATAAGCAAGGTGAAGGTAAATGGGCATTTAATGAAGTGTATTGAAGTTCACTTACCTTGGTTCTTTTGGAATTTAATTTGCTGATAGTCATTAATGAGGGTTGACTTTCTAAGATATTTTGGTCAAATGGTCAACATTCAAGATTTTTAGTGGGAAAGTACTTTGGTCAATATACTGTTTGAGCTTATGATGGAAAGTACTGCTCCATTCTTTATGGAAAGTACTGCTTGGTGTTATTAAAAGGGTTCGCTGACGTGTCAGATACTGTTCCAACGGTCAGATTTGCGGCTAACAACCTTTCGAAAGATATGGGATATTTACTTCCAAAAATAACGATAAAATCATTAATTAACCGTGATTTTTTGTAATCTTATTCTTATCTAAACCTCATATCTTTTCCTTTTATTCACCTATTCACCTTTATTAACTCATCCTTACTTTGCATCGATCATTACTTTTCTCACTCTCACCCTAATCATTATGGCTAATCGACGTACCATCACCAAACACAACATGATCGCAAACCTTGAGAAAACCCAAGAAAATCTTGATTTTCATGGTATCATAGACTTTCTCACTGGTACCAACATCTGTTACTCCATCCTTGTCAACTCCGAGATTATTGGACCCTGGATTCAAGCTTTTTGGGATACAGCCACCTCACAGGTTGAAGATGGAGAGGATATTATTACTGCCACAGTTGCTGGGAGAGCTATCCGTGTTACAAAAGCTTCAATCAGGGAGGTTTTGTTATTTGATGATGCAGGAGGCTCTGTTTTGTTTGGGAAGCAAGAAGTTTGGAATACACTCAGAGATATTGGGTATGAAGCTTCTTTGACTAAGCTTACTTTTTAGAAGGCTATGGTTAGTCCTCATTGGAAATTTCTTATTCATGTTTTGCTACAATGTTTGAGTCCAAAGAGTACTGCTTGGGATCAGTTCAGTCTTTCCATAGCTTCTGCTTTTGTTGGTCTTATTACCAATCAGCCTTTCAATTTCTCATATACGATCCTTGAGGGTATGATTACTCATATTCATGCTGGCAAACCTTTTCTTATGTACCCTAGGTTTTTTCAATTGCTTTTAGAAAATCCACTAGATGGTATACCTAAACCTCAGGATTATGTACCTACCATTAGGATGCAACCTAAAGTTTTTAATTTTATGTCCAATAAGGGAGTTAATTTTTCGGGAAGAAATACACCTCTTAATGCTTATACGTTAGAGGTAGCTCATGCTGTTAGGGATGAAGAAGACAATAGTGGTTCTGCACATTCTAACAATGATGCTCCATCTGATTCTGCTGAGCATTCTGCTTCAGTCCATACCCCCACACCACATATTGTTTCCCCTCAGCATGTTGTTTCAGGTGAAAGGACTCCCTCAGTGACAGTTTCTTTGGATACACCTGCTTCTGCTGAAGGTACTTCTCCACAAAGTACTGATCCTCAAGGTACTGCTTCAGAGGATCCACCAGTACCTTCTCCCAATGATTATACTTCCACAGGTGGGTTTCAAACACCTGGAGGAGATGAGGGAATTAAAGGTACTGAGAGTACTTCTGATTTGGCTAAGGAATTAGAGAAGCTCAAGTCCACTGTAAATGCTCAAGTTGCAGAAATCAAACACCTTAGAAAGAAGTTCAGAAGATTGAAGAAATTTGTTTGGCCTCTTGTTCAAAATTTTCGGCTTTATGTGAAAGAAAAGAAGCAGTCTCAGAAGCCACAATCTAAAAAAGAAGAAGTCTAAGTCCAAGAGGAGGCATAGGAAATCATCATCTATCAAATTGGGGAGGAATCAGGATGATAATTTGGATAGATTTGATGATATGGTTCAATTTTCAGAGGACAAGAATGATCAAGATGAAAATGTTGCTCAAAATAGTACTGAAAGAAAAAGTGGTGAGACAGAGCAAATTAATCTTGAAGTTGAGCCTGAGAATGTAAAAAGTGGTGATACAGAGGAAATTGATTTAGAAGGAAATAATGCTCAAAGTACTTTTGTTGAAAATACTGTTGTGCAAGGTACTGCTGAACAAGATATTGCTGGTCCTTCTATAAAGTATCATGAAGATGAAGCTGGTCCTTCCACTTTTATACAGCAAGAAGAAGAAAGACTACGTACTGCTAGTGATGATGAAACAATTGCTGAGGTTATGATGAATTTAAGAAGACCTACTGGAGGAATACATATATCTGAGCCTGCACAAAAAGATGATGAAAGTACTTCTGAATCAGAAAAACTAGATCCAAAAGATAAAGGGAAAGGAATAATGGTTCAGAAAGATACTAAGAAGAAGAAGAAGAAGAAATTTTCTATTGCTCAGATTAGAGAATTAGAGACTGCAGATGATTTAGAGCTTGCTAGAAAGCAACAAGCTGAATATGATGCTGAGTATTTGGAAGAAGTCAGTAGGCCAATTACAAAGAAGTGAATGACCAAAGCTCAGGAAAGGAATTGGATGATGCAATTCTTAAGAAAGAAGGGATACAAGAATTTACATAAACAAAGGTATCCAGAAATAAAAGCTTTATGGGATAAAGTACAAGAAGATATCAGAAGAGAAGTAGAAAGTTTTGTACCCATGGAAGTTGATAGAAAGAAGAAATTAGAAGATATCAGAAAAGAACAAGCTGAGCAAAGGAGATTGAAAAGAAAGAAATTAGTTGAGGATGATCAATTGTCAAAAAGGCTGAAGTTAGTTCATGAAGATACAGTTGATGAACTCAGAAATTATTTTAGAGTTGTTGATTTTGAGAACAAAAAGATTGAAGATTCTGGAAAGAAGTCCAAGATAAAGTCATTTTCTGTGGTTGAATCTAAAGAGGGAAATTATTTTATGATTCACAGAGAAGATGAAAGCTTCACAACATTCAACATGTTATGGGATTTGTTGCACTGTATCACAAGGGCAGATCTTTATGACTTATATGTGCAAGTGCAGATTTACTATGCAGAGAATGAAGCTTCAGGAGTGAGATTAGTTTTGCTTGGAGACTTATTTACCATCTGGGATACTGAAGAAACAAGTGTTGATCCTCTCTGGAATGATCAAGAGAATTGGGAAATAACAAGATGGAGATTCTTTGAGTCATCAGGAGTTCATACACTAGAGATGGAAGATGGTACTATGATTCACATGTTGGTTGAGAGGAGATATCCATTGATTAGAGAAATCATGCTCAGAATGCTGGATCATGGAATGGAACTTGAAGATGAATCTGAAGTAGCTTTGGATGTTATCAAGTTATTTATCAGATGGGTCAAGTCTGAAGAGTAATATTGCATAATACTGGTATGATTTGTTTTGTAAAATAAAGTATTTTTCAAAGTACTGCAAAAACAAACAGTACTTTATCAAAGTACTGCTGATATAAACCAGTATAAGTTATTTAAAATAAAAATAAAATGTTTTGATGTTTAAAAGAAAAGAGGATTTGAAAAGAAACACATGGTGTTAGTATTTATACTGCACAACAAATGGTAATCAACTCACCATGTTTAACAGATAAGAAAGAGTTTAACTCATCATGAGGGTACGGCTCTGATGTGATAATCAAATCCGTTGATGGTTGATAGTTTACCAAAAACTAGGTTATCAACTCACCATACATCCAAGTGATCAAGAGTTGGCTAGTCCATAGCAAACGGCTCATAGTAAAGACATATCAAATCCGTCGATAGCTGGTGATTTGCTAAAATCATAATTTTCAATGATTCACCTCTCACAGGAGTTAATACACCTAGAAGTGATGAGAATAGTATGAAACTTTTAAAGATTTGATGATTTTTGTACCAAAATGTTGCTGTGTTGCTGAGAAGATACTATGGAAGATATGATGCTGATGAAGAGTACTTTGATAGATGACAGATAGAAGAAAAGGAATAAAGAAACAATCTCACTGCATAATTAAAGATTTGAAGATTGAAGATAACAAAGAAGCTTGAAATCAAGCAAGTAGAGTTCAAGTTAGGGGAGGATTGTTGGGATATGAAATATCTAAGTACTTCTGGATGTCAAAGTACTGCTGCATGAAGAATAAAGTTAAAGTACTGCTGAAGAATAAAGTCAAAGTACTGCTGTTATTGAAGAATGCTTAAAGTACTTCGAAGGAAACAAGGACTGATATGCAATATTAGATAAGGATTAATGTGTAATATTAAACGAATATTCTAGAATTAGTTAGGGATAATGACTTGTCGTTCAAGGATTACATGTTGTAAACCGACATAAGGTTATCTATATAAAGAGCCTTAAGAGGTATTAGTCGATATAAGTTTTACAAGTCTTAGATACGTTTAGAAGTCGATCAAAGTTAATAGTTAGGGATTGTTAGTGAATCCGTGTAACAAAGCAGGTTCAAAGTTTGGTTAATATAAAAGTTCTTCTTAAGCTTTGTGTTAGTAGATTCCGCATACTTTACAAGGTAAAACAGTGTTTCAATATTAATAGTGTTGAGTTTACTCAATACTGTTAAACCCTTACAAGCTACAAAGTAGTTTGATCAGAGTATATCGATCCAACAAAAACCTTGATAGATCTTTGAGCACTCGTGGATCGTTAGTTATGTTAATGTAATCACTAACACACTAATAGATAATCTCTGTAACTTGTATTTTAAAGCGGAAACAAACACAAGTTTTAACAACTGAATACTAAGAACAATTGATCCTCTATAGATCTTTTTAATAATAATGAAAGTGTTTTCTAAAAACCATGTAATCAATACATAGTCGTGTGTTCCTTTTATACACAAGGAACCCTAAACCGTTTCACAAGAAACGTATATTCTAAAACTTCTAAAAGATTTGCATCACTTCCTAATTAAACTCATGCATATCCTAACTATAGTACATAAAATACGGAATAACTATATCCGCAGGAACTAAAAATACTGAAACTAGACTTCAGCAGACACACTACTTCAGTAGGAACCAGCTCTTCAGCAGTATCCTTCAGCAGTAACCGTTAGTAGAATTCTTACTTAGCAGAATTCCCAACAGTTCAGTCCATGGTAGCTGGCAAATCGAGAGCTACATTTCCACGTACTACGCCTGTATCGGAGGCTCCCACCGTTTTAACACAACCTGACATCAAAAACCAAGTCCTTGAATGCAACTATAATAATAACTAAAGAGATTAGCACTGTCATTTTTTCAGATGTACCTTACCATTGAAGTGTTCGCAACGTCAGTACTTAGGTACCAGTGAACCACTAGAGGAGATGACATGGTTATTCCAGATAATATATTCAGATGCAAGCATGCTTTGTGGTTGAACGGCATGTCAGATACTTGATAGATAACTGGATTTCTCCAACTCTGACATACCATTCAATCAGCAAAGTCGGATTGCCAGAATAGTTAAATGCTCTTCCGATAGCTACACGTATGTGGTTTATGAATGAGGAAGAGAGGAAGTGGTTTAATTTTTGTGGGTCAATGTTATTTTGGTATGTAACATAAGCATTGTTCATTACAAATAATGATACCTGTTATCAGGACTCATAGAAACATTTTGTAGTTAAAAATACTGTGGTATGTAACATAAGCGTTGTTCATTACAAATAATGATACCTGTTTTCAAATAATGATACCTATAACATAAGTGTTGTTCATTACAAATAATGATACCTGTTACAAATAATTTTTGTCTATTTGTTTCTCTCAAATGTTGTGGTATGTAACATAAGCGTTGTTCAATACAAATAATGATACCTGTTATCACGACTCATAGAAATATTTTGCAGTTAAAAATACTCTTACCAAACAACCAATTGAATTCGTCTGCGCACTATATGTCAGCTACCTCACCTCTATATCGATCAATGCTGAGAATGAAGCACAAGTTGTAAGATATACCATTATAGTTCTTAAACCGGCTTGTTTAAGAACTATATGATAGATAGCGACTACGATTCTCATTGTCAGGCAATATCTGTATTACTACCACTAAATACAAACTTTTGTAATCTAAAACATTTACAGATCATCATACTTGTTACATAGCAATAGTGAGCACCAACCTCATTGGCAATAGATGTCTCTAGGACTATTGTTACTCAATACTAATCGCTGCTACTCAATACTCACTAAACTTTATTACAAGCATATACTACTGCACATGGTCAAAAAAGGAACTGTAGAAGTCTTGATACTGAACACTAACCTTCAAATATCGATACATGTATCTTCAATATTTGTTTTGAGCTGTTTTAGATTTCTATTCAAGTGACCTACAGTTTATTACATGTTACATTTTCTTTAAATATAAAATCAGTCACATGACTTAAACATTTCACCATTCATTATTCTAACAAAATTTATTAAGAAATGAATATCACATAAGTTGTTATCAAGAAATGAATATATAATTACCATTTGACCTGACGGAAATAAAACATAACACACATTGCAAATTAAAGAGTTGTTCGGAGTACCTTATTTGTAACACCAACAGGAATTTCACCCACGTCGGCTGCCACAGCCTCACCCACCATTCAAAACACTAAATCACAGAAACAAAGCACACAATTAGATTTAAACTTTACCATAAACACAACACAAAACCATACATACTTACGCAAAAAAAAAAAAAAAAAAAAAAAAAAAAAAAAAAAAAAAAAGAAAAAAAAAAAAAAAAAAAAAAACTATTTACCTGCCATGGTTACTTTCAGAAGAAGACAAAACACACAGACCAAACTCTTAATTCTCAGTGGCCGGTAACCAAGCCGCTTCATAAACCTAACGAAACTAAAACAGGCTAACTTTTCCCTATGTTTCACATGCCATACAGTAGTGAAATACAAAGACCAAAAAAACAATAGAGGATGCAGGAATCTAAGTATAAAACAACAGAAGATGCAGAAATCTAAGTATAAAACATCATTCCAAACTCTACTACCCATGGCAAAACTCTATTATCAAAGCAAAACTCTATTATCAAAGTCGTCACATCAACCTATATTTTGTACATGGCATCTACAGCCATAGGTTTAGCACTGTTTAACGATTGCCTTTGCTTTTTAGTGCAACTATTAGCTCTCTTATCAATTATATGTTTATTATACCATAAATTACAACAATATAAACACTGATACATATCAGAAAAAAGCTACGATCATTTACCATAACAAAAGAATATACTAATAAACATAACCTTCAAATTATATTACCAACCATCAAAGTTCATACATTCCAGTTATCATTCACAAAAAAAACAAGTTCCATGATAACACATCCATACATAAACTGAAATTTCCAAAGGCAGCCTTAACCAACATACATACTTCTAATTAAAACAGAAAAGATAACAAAGATATACCACATCAAGTGGCCAGCCCATCACTCGAAAAAGTGAAGATTGATCTTCTTTTTTTGTCTTCCTTTACGCGCCAGATCAATAGCCTTGATCAAACCAGCAAGCACCTTCATCTCTCTCTTCAAAGTCTCCTTCAGACGGTCCAAACCAATGTCTCCGTGCTCATGCAACGGCAAGAAACCATCCCCTTCTTCCACCAAGTTCTCTAACCACTTAACCTTTGCAGCTAATTGATCACGCTGCTGACCAAGCACCCTTAACAACTGATCATTCTCGGTATCATCCTGGGCAAATGCCATATGCAAGCAATCCTCAATTTCGTTGGAACCAGCAGCAGACTTTAACTTTTGGAAATTAGGGGTGCGCGCAAGAGCATAAGCGTTGACCGGTACATACCTTTTCACACAAAACGTAAAAAAAATTAAAAAAAAAATAGTTAAATACAATAAAAGAGAAATATAATATTAAAAGTTAATATCAGAATATCTAACACTTTACTCTCACATTGTATTAAAAAAAATATATATATATTGAGTCTGTTGGGTTTTTGTGTTTGTTTAATGGGTCGGGTATCCACAATCAATAAAAAATTATTTATTTTCTCTCTCATAGATTCTATTCAAATCCCTAAAACACATAAACCCTAAAAAAATATATTAAATTGAATAAACAATTCTCAGATAAGTTAATCAAATATCATAGTGATAAAAAACGAAAGTTAAATTAAAACTTGATGTCGAAGAAAAAAAGAAATCATAATTCAACAACAAATTCTGTTCTTCAAATCGCAGAGTTATTAGGTATAATTTTTAATCATTAAACATTAGCCGATTAATTCATATTGTATATATTTTTTTATGTTATTTTTATAGGTGTGCTGATTTCTTTAACAAAAACAAGAAGAAGATCAAAGATGAAGAAGATAAATTTTATTAATAAACTATTAAAGTCTTTTAATGAAAATGAAGAGCCTCCAAGAAGAAGAGGAATAAGAAGAAGAAAAATACAACAATTAGAAGAAGGTACTTTTGAAAAATACAGATATTAATTGTTTAGGATAATTATTTGAATAAAACTTCTGATTAATTTTAGATAATCATCAGTTCCCTTAATTGTTTGGCGTTAATTGGATAAATGATGTTTGTGTTTATATAATACACATATTAATTGTTTAGGATAATTCAGTTAAGTGTTTAGAGTTAATTGGATAAATGATGTTTGCGCTTACACGAATAGAGTACCATTGCATCTACATCCTTTTTAGACTTTTGTTTGTTGCATTGCGTTTTTATGTTTTTTTAGGTTTGCTGCTTTTAGAGTTCTGTTTTCTTTTGTTTTGCTTACTTGTACATCATTTTTTTTAGTTTATTGTTACAAGAACTATTTGAATATGGTGTCATTTACATTTGCTCTTTTTGATAGTTCTATCAAAATGCACCAACCGTATCCTGCTAATATGTTTTTTCGATAGAGATAGGAATTGTATCTATGCTAATAGGTTAGTAACTAATTTGGTCAATGATTTCATACAGGTGTTAGAATGATAAAATACACAGTTAATTTAGGTGGTTTTGCTTATATCAGATCTTTAGAACAAATATGAGCTAGGTGTAATTTGTATGGTCATGTCATATAGGCCCTAATTGGACATCGAATTGCGTCAATTTGAATTATACAGATAATGCCTGAGCTAATATAATCTATTAAATTTCATAGCAAATTGCTTACAACTCTGAAAAATTAACATTTTTTTCGATGCCTGATGCTTGTTCACTAGTTTTCTTGTTTCTATGTTCCATGCCTGTCAAGTTTGAGTTTATTTGTTTAGGAACTATTTCTGTTTTTAATTATTGTTGATCTTTTCATGATTCATCGTCACCTGAACATTTGGATAAAAATATTCTAGAAGAAAAATATAACGAAGATGATAATAGTAAATCTATTGATATTGAACACACTGATAGTGATGAAGAAGATGATGAGCCTAACGAGTATGACCATATTGATGATATTGAAGAAGAAGGAATTCAAGATGATGATGATGATGAAGATGAAGAGGAAGAATTTAACTTTGATGACGAAACTGATAGTGATGAAGGAGATTCTGAGGATGATCAAGATAGTGAAGATAATGATTATGAAGAATTAGATGAACAAGAAGAAATAAATAATGAATATACTGAAGGAAAAGAAGAAATAGAAGATGAAGCAGAAAAGGGGATAGAAGGTGGCGAATTTAATGTAACTGAAGAAGAAGAACAGAGAGAAATCACACAAGTACTATCGTAAAAGAGATGTTCTATAAATGATTCATCAAAGATTAATCAAGACAAGTTAAAGAAACTAAAGTTGGATAGTATGAAGCATCAAGAAGTACCGGTTGAAGGTGAATGTTCTAATCCAAATTTGGTGAAGAGTAATGATGTGTTTAAAAACAGGGGTTCACCAACTCAGTTATTTAATGCTATTAGATTCTTAAAAACAGATACTAACTCGTGCAACGTTTTAAAAAATATGGGATTTGGAAGTTTACTTGATTTAAAAATTAATATTATTACAAGTTGATTGGGACAACATGTGGTTCAAAGCTTTAATGAATCAACAATGACCATCAAACATTGGAGAGAGGATATTAAAATTACAAAGGAATCAGTCGAAGAAATTTTCGGTTTCCCAAGTGATGGTTTACAAATAAATCCACCAGAAAGTGTGAAAAGTGAGGATGCATGTATTAAAAGTTGGAGAAAGCAGTTTACTTCATTGGAGAAGGATACGATCAAAGTTAAACCAAAATCTGTAGTGCAAAAACTTAAAGAAGCAAAGGACAGAGGAAAGTTGTTCAGAATTAACTTAGTTGTTTTGATAGCCACTGTCTTATTTGAAGCTATGAAAGATGGAACATCAAATCAGAGGATCTTATATTCTATTTCATCTGATTATGATAAGATTAATAAGATGGATTGGTGTGGTTATTTGATTGATTTTCTAAAGAAGTGTAAAAAAGATTGAAATCCTAACAACAAGAAATCATATTATTGTGGACCTTTGACATTTCTTACGGTAATTACACTTTTTTTTGTTTTATTTATTCTTCTTTTATACATACATATTTGTAACAAAAAACCAATTACCTTTTGCAGCTTTTTTATGTTCAAAAGCTAGAGTGCGATTTCATAAAAGTAGATCGTTCTCAACCTGCTTTGAAAACATGGAATACAGAATTGCTGAAGATGAGAGAAACAGCAGAGTTTAGTTACTTGGTGGATAAAAGTCATTGTGAAACACCTAAGTCTGTTGAAGAGGTATTAAATGTTACACCTAAACCTGTTGATTTAAAGGTATTCTTTCTTCCAAAATCTGTTGGTTTAATCAAAACAACACTTATTTCATATATTTCATAAGTTGTGTGATTGCTTTCAGGGGAAGCTGGAAAACGCAGAGAAATTAGATGCAATTCCAGTTAAACAAGTAAAACAAGCTTCTGCTGAAAAAGGTCAAAATGAGACATCAGAGTACAACAAACTGGTATGTTTCTTTCACATTTTATCTGTTAATAGTATGAATTTGTTTTATATATATATCAGTTTAACTTATGAATTTGTATTGATATAGCAATTGTTAATCAATATGAGAATAAATAAGTTGTTTTAGATGATAGTATAATGCGTAAGAATTTAAACAATAATATTATTGCTAATAATATAAAATAAATCTGTAAAAGACGTATTAGATGTTACAGCTAAACCAGCTGATTTAAAGGTATTTTTTTCTTACCAAATCAGTTGGTTTAATCAAAATTAAACTTATTCCATATATTTGATAAATTGTCCGGTTGCTTTCAGGGGGAGCTGGAAAATGCAAAGAAATTAGATGCAGTTCAATTAAAAAAAAAAAAAAAAAAAAAAAAAACTTCTGGTGAAAAAGGTTAAAATGTTACATTAGAATGCAACAAACTGGTATGTTTGTTTCTCATTTTATCTGATAATAGTATGAATTTGTTTAAAAAAAAGAAAATTATTAATGATTATATTATCAATATAGGTAAACTTATGAATTTGTACTGATAAATCTAGAATATTTGAATCATTTTATAAAACTTACAGGTGTTTAAAGAAATAATCTCTGAAGAGAAAAAAAGTTCTATTAAAGAAAGTTGATGACGAAAAGGTATAGCTTTTTTTCAAATTTTTTATAAAATTTTATCTTGCAACTAAAATGAATTAACAAAATTAAGCTAATATTTTAATGAAAATTAAACAGGGTTTCATTCGCAAAACGAAGAATAATTTGTTTATGTTGGAATCATTTATCAAAAAAATGAAGGATTCTATAAAAAAGGATTGTTGAACTTTCCGAATTCAAAAGAAGTTGAAGCTTTAAAAGATGAATGGGATCGTGTAATAAACACCGCAAAACGAGCAAAGCTTAATCCATAATATTCAATAATCAAAACTTCTAGATCTGAATCAGTTTTTTTGAAAAATGAGGGAAACTTAAAAACAAAGTTAATTTGCGTCATCAAGAAAGGAAATTTGATTTTACAAAATGTGAATCAAATATTATTAAAAAAGAAAGGCAAACTTTTATCGAAATCCCCTCTTTTGATTTGGGTTTTGACTTCCCTTCACATCCTGTTGAAGAAGTAACACTATGTAAGTCGTTAGAAAAAGTCAATTTGACTCCTCCAGAAGAAAAATCTAAACCCAATAAAATAGAAATTGTTTCTCTTTTAACACCTCCCGAAGAAAATCAAAGCATTTAAGAAACAAATGAAATTCAAGCATCGACGGAAGAATTTAATGCAGCCAATGCACTATTCAGTATGAGCAAAAATCCTATGTAAGTTTCAAACATTATTATTATTATTATTATTATTATTATTATTATTATTATTATTATTATTATTATTATTATTATTATTATTATTATTATTATTATAATAATAATTATTATTATTATTATTATTATTATTATTATTATTATTATTATTATTATTATTATTATTATTATTATTATTATTATTATTATTGTAATTTGATACTTATAATAAATATTTATAGGGACATAGTTTTCCAGTTTCAAGATAGTGGTTTTGGAATACAACGTACAAAGTTTGAATCGTTCTATTATGAACAATGGATATATTTTGATATAATAGATATGTGGTGTGTTTTTTATGTTTTTTTAATAACAAAATTGTAGAAAACTAGAAAGGGGGTTGAATAGTTTTACGTCTTTTTAGTTTTATGAAAACTTAGTTGTTTAAAAGTCTTGTTTACTCTTAAAACTTTGATTCGATCTTATGTGAATTCAAGTCTTGAACAATATGAACAACTATCTAAGTATGAGGAATAATAATAATGCAAACTAAGTATGTGAAATCAACACATGCATAATATAAACACTTATAGCTATATACGAGAGATAAGTAAGTAAACGTTTATTTTATAATCCTTAGTTATATTTTGTATGAAAACTATACTTGATCGAAATGATCAATTAAATGTATGTTACCTTTTTTGTTTGATTGTAAAAACTTTGTTTTGTGAATGAAACTTTTGTTTGATCGTTAAGTAAAATCAATACTAGCACTATATGAGCAACTATACATATACGTCTACGTCTACAAAAGTAATAACGATATAAGCAAGATAATAAGTAAGATATGGAAAGATCTAACCGCGAGACAAAGGATTTATAGTGGTTCGGCTACAAGGACACCTTCCTTGCCCTACTCCACTCCTCGAGTCACCTACTCGAGAGTTTTCTTCACTATGTCAACAAGCACCCTTATGGTGGAGAAAACCTTACACACCAATATACACACCACAACTTCGTCACAACTTATTCACACCTTCTACACAACTTCTTCACGACTTGGCACACCTTCTTCACAACTTGTACACACCACTACTACTTTACAACTTCACACTACTCCACTACTTCTTCTTCACACCACTACTAATATCTCACTACTTCTATTCATAACTTCTACTCCTAGATCTATCTAGTTACACTACTATCACACCTTTACAATGAATGTACACAACAACTAGACTATATACACAAATCTACAATACTTCACAACTTGATGTTGAAGGAGTATTCTTCTCTTGCACTTTGAGAGATGAGAGGTGAGGGAATGAGTCACTTGAAACAAGGATTAACAATTATATGATCAAAGGGTTTTTAGGAGGATGTTTAGAGAGATTTGGATTTGAAAATTTTCATGCAAGAGGTGGGGAAAAATTCCAGATTTAAGGTAGTATTTATAGGGAAAAATTTCTGACAGAATCTGACAGGGGAGCGTGGCCGGTCCCTTTAATTGTGTGCCGGCCCCCTTAAAATTAAGGGGGCCGCCCAGACGAAAACTGCAGTTTTCTTGTCTTCTTCTAGGGAAAATTTATTTGCTGAAAAATAACTGATTTTGGTTAAAATTTTGAATTCATATATTTATTATGAATAAAACATTTTCCTTTATTACCAAAAGTGGTTTTCAAAAATATATAATAAGTTTATTTAATTTTATAAACTTTGTATTATTTAAATAAACATCCCTTTGATCATAAAATGTATCAGTCACTTGTTTATTCATATCTTAAGTGATTATGTTGGATGAGATGATATAAACTTGCTTAAAACTTGTTTACGTATTAACTTTGCGTTTAATGTTCTTATATTTTGTGATCGTCAAAACTTAAGGATATCGAAAGATATTAATAACGTTTTTATACATTATTTATATCAACAATCTCCCCCTTTTTGATGATTAAAAAATTTAAACTCATTAAACTAAAAATTAATATGTATGCAAGTTTTTAGTGTGAGTTTATATCACTTCTCCCCCTTTTTGTTAACATCAAAAAGGTTATCTCGACGAATGTATAGCTCCCCCTTGAAGTATACTCCCCCTCGTTTTGAGGTCATAAGAAATCGAGAAATGGAATGCTTGCAAAAATATTTAGAGCACAAGCAATATATATATATATATATATATATATATATATATATATATGCATGGAACAAATATAAGATAACTAACAAGAATAATTTAAATAGATTATGTTGAAAACATAATCATTAATACATAAGCATATATATATATATATATATATATATATATATATATATATATATATATATATATATATATATATGTTTTTCTAGCAAATTACACTAGATAATACTAAGTTGCCAACTTGAGGTCTCTTGGACTTGCTTGGAACACAAAAGGTTTGTGGAGATAGATTTTTGTTGGAATGGTGTTTGGAGAGTTTGGTGGTTGTTGATGGGAAGCATGGTAGTTGGCTTCAAGTAAGCTTCATGGGATAGGATTGAAGTTTGGTAGATTGATTGGTGATGAGGATAAGTCTACATTAAGGGATGTTATGGGTGATAATGAAAGGGTGATGTCTACGGATGCATTTTCAATGGTAAGTTGTGGGTTTTGAGCGGTTGATGAATTTTTGGTGTCTTGAGTGAGTGATGGTTTTGAGTTTTTCCTAGTGAAGAGGTATTCAATTCAAGTGAGGTGTTCTTCTAAGAGAATGGTTTGTTTTTGGAGGTAAATGAAACAAGGACAATAGTGGGTATGATGCTCAACTTGCTTTAAGTGGAGGGAGTGAGGGAGGCAATTTGAGTAGGTGATAGAGGTGGTTGGTCCAAGTTGCATAGAACAAGATGCATGACAAGAAGAGCTCTCAGCTCATGAGCTTCTTTGAGCTCTTCAACGAACTTTCATTGTTCGGACGAAGGTGATGATGGAGGTGTTGGGTTATGATTAGGGATGGATGATTGGATATGCAACGTGGGAATATCATGTGTGTTGTTAAGAAGTGGTGGTGATACTATTAGTGGTGGAAACAGTTGTGCGTTTAGGTAGTCATTGATGGATGAGGATGACGGTATTGAAGAAGAGGATCTTCCACGAGTAGAGGGTGTTTTGGATGGTGCATTTGGTGCATTAGGAGATGAGCATTGAAGTTGAGGTGATGGGGTTGTGTTGTCATCTTTGGTTAAGTCAATGAAGAGTTGTTTAGTTGTGATAATGAGGATCTTTTGTTTCTTTGATGTTTTGGAAATGGAAGTTTTTGGTGAATCCATGGTGTATTATAGTGATGTGTGTTAGACGTTAAGGGTGAGATGAAGATGTACTTGGGTGATGTGATGGATGGTTGGTTATTATGATGTTGTTTGTGAAAGGGTTCATTTGAGTGAACATGAGGTTTATGTATCATGAAGTATGGTTTGGCCTTCATGGGTTAAGTTGTAGTGGTGATGACACACTTTGTAGAGTGTAGGCAATGGTTTCATGGTTGAATCTTTTTGTGAGGATAACTAGATGGAGTTATTGGTGAGGATGACTAGATGTAGATGAGTATCAAGTGGTGTGATTGGTGAAAGTGAAATAGCGATGTTCACGGAAGGGATGCTTTGGTTTTTCATTTCACTTTGGTGGTTTGAGTATGTAAAGGTTTTGAGGTTTGAGTGTAAGGTAGAAGGGTATGGGTGAGTAAAGGTTATGAGATTTGAGTGTGTAAAGATTATGAGGTTTGGTTTTGGGCAAGTCCAACTCTTTAGGCAACTATGCATGTATTATCTTAATGAAATATGCATGAAAAGTATATAGGCAAGCAAGTAAGCACATAAAATAGTCATAACTAAGCATGCATGCATAACCAATAAGACAAATAAGCAATTTAGCAAATCATTCAACCTCAAACTCCTATCTTAGTGTAAGACAACTAGTTAGTGAGAAACTAGTGATGGAACAAATGTGATAGTGTAATTCTTGATTTTGTTCTAGTGTATGCCTACATGAAACGAATATGGTGTTAAGATCGTTTCAACTCCTAAGCAAATATTCCTAAGAAACGATCCTTGATCTCCTTGATTTAGCTTTGCTCACTTCTAAGTGTCATGTATATGTATATATTGGATTATATATATATATAGACAACGAGAGTGAGACTATTGTGCATGATTTGAGAAAAACGTTTTTATCATTATTAAACAATGAGTTTTTCTAAACGTGAGAATAATTTCAAAATGAGTTGAGATTTTATTTGAGAATATATTTATGCAAAACAAAATATCTCAATTCTTGATTTTGTGCAAAATAGAATCCTAGACTCAGATTTGAGAAGAAAGAAAACTTAAAATTTTATGCTCAGATAGCCGGCCCCCTTAAAGTGAGGCCGGTCCCCTTAATTTTAAGGGGTCCGCCCATCTGATAAAGAAAATTTTTCAGAACTTTGATTTTTTAGAAAATGTTAAGTATTATAAGAATTTAATCAATTTGCTCCATCATTCCTAGTCCTAAACGTAAGTAGTTAAGTAAATCACGCTTAAGAGGCTTAGTGACTATCTCGGAAATGTTACCTTCCGAAGCTACCTTCTCTATTGTTATATTTTCTTTTTGTATAATGTCCCTAAGAAAGTGATGACGTATTTCTATAGCACCTTTGTTATTGCATATAATAGGAATATTTTCTAACCTAATGCCATAGTCTTCGAGAGCTTGTTTCATCCATAGTTTTCTTACACGAGGGATCTAGTCTTACTTCTATATTAACGATTAATCCACTTAACTTATTTCACTTCATCACCATGAGTTTTCTACTAGTGGACATTGAAGATTTCTATTTTCTATGTTGTTCGACAACGAAAATTTTTAATTTAAATCCTAGGAAAGCCAACTAAGAGGGGTTCATAATATGTGAGCAAGTAAGTACTACTAGCTATATAACTAAGCATTATTCTAACTAGTTATTAATCTAAGAATATAAATTTTAACGATAAACTTAAAAGAAATGCGTACCTTTTAGTCTTCAATAAATTTTCTTCAAAAAACTTCAAGTTGCCATGTTGACATATAGAAGCCATTTGTAGATGAGATTCCAATAGTTTCGAAAAGTGACAACTTAGCCACTTGGTTCCCATGGTCTCATTGGTCCAAAGTTGTTTGAACCAAATATGGTTTGCAATTGACTAGGATGCATGTATGGTGAAAATATTCCCCATGGGCTAAAGCTTAGTTGATGTTGATAAATCCACATTGGGTGACTGTTATTAGAAAGTTTTTGCCTACCTTGATTTCTTCTAGGTTGAGGTGTTTTAGACTGAGGATGAGGATTATTTGGTCTATTTGGAGGTGGAGTTTTATATCTTAATTTAGGTTTAGAGGATCCTACTTCGGTCTTTAAGGATGGTTTATAAAAAGTTTTTACTTTTTCATCATTCACAATGGGTATTTTTCTATCTTTTGTAAGTATATACTTAGGTTTTGATTCTAATGATTTTTGTTTACTAGATTCACATTCAAACTTTATACTTTTATTTTCACTAGTTGAAACATTAGTTGAGGTTAATCCTAGACCGGTTTTGTCTCCCGAAGTTTCTTGAACACTTATTATTTTCTTAAGTGGGTTACTATTATTTTTAAACTTGTCAAGTTTTGAAATTTCATCTTTAAGTTTTTTGTTTTCATTTTTAACCTCTATGCATGTTTTACATTCTATAAAAACTTCTTTTCCTTTTTCCAAATGTTGTAGTTTAATTTTTAATTCGAATACTTCATTTTCTAATAGATTATTAATATGTTTTAGTGACTTATTTTTAGCTATAACCTTTTGACCTAATTTGCATAGCCTATTATATTCACTATCTAGGTCTTTTTCGTCTAATGATAAATTTTCGTCACTAAAGTATTCGGTTTCGGAACGTACCTCGCTTGATGTCTTAGTCATAAGACACTTCTCCTCTTTTGTGATTTCTTTCTCATCGTCATTGCTATCACTCCAAGCTCCTCCAACAAACGCCTTTTGATTTTGATCTCTTGACATCATTAGACATTTTCTGATGAGATGATTTGGATCACCACATTTGAAGCACTTCCTTTCACTTTTCCCATTGCTGTCATCTTTATTTCTTTGGTATGCTTTCCTTTCATCATGCGGTTGTCTAACGAATCTTCCTCGCCTTTTGAAGAATTTCTTGAAGTCTCTTACGTCCATCGCATATTCTTCGTCATTTCTTTCGGAGGTTGAGCTATCCTCGTTACTAGATTCCTTCCTAGCTTTCAATGCAATTGACTTGCTCTGCTCTCTTTTTCCATTGACCATCTCGGAGTCTATTTTTATTATTGCTTCATAGACTTTCAGGTTGCCGATCAACTCATCAAGTTGAAGAGTTGACAAGTTCTTCGATTCTTCGATCGCCGTAACTTTAGCTCGCCATTTCGGATGAAGAGCCCTAAGAAATTTCCTAACAAAATTCTTACTAGAAAAATTCTCATCAAGTGCTTTTAAACTTGTGATGATAGTGTTAGACCTAGCAAAAGCAGTATCTATTGATTCCTCATCCGGAATCGTAAATTGTTCATATTGTTGAACAAGAAGATCTATTTTGTTATCTTTAACTTGACTATTACCTTGGTGAGTGATTAGTAAAGAATCCCAAATTTCTTTAGCGGTTTTACACATAAAAATTCTTTCGTATTCTTTGCGTGGCAACGCATTATAAATAACCATTTTAGCCTCATTATTTTTTGCTAGTTTACTTTTCAAATCATCATTTTGTTTTTCATAAGATACAATTTCATCCATTTTAGTTTCAAAATTATATTGAATATGAGGAAAATCACCAAAGGTAATGACATGCCAAAGATCAAGATCTTTTGATTTTATATAAGTTTCGAATCTATTTTTCCAATAAAGAAAACCATGACTTTCAAATAGTGGTGGTCTTTGCATAGACTGCGCTTCTAAATATTTTTCAGATTCCATAGATCGACACAAGTTTTAAATTACAGTATATTTTAAAAATCTTGTTTAACGTAGCTCTGATGCCAATTGTAGAAAACTAGAAGGGGGGGTTGAATAGTTTTACGTCTTTTTAGTTTTATGAAAACTTAGTTGTTTAAAAGTCTTGTTTACTCTTAACACTTTGATTCGATCTTATGTGAATTCAAGTCTTGAACAATATGAACAACTATCTAAGTATGAGCAATAATAATAATGCAAACTAAGTATGTGAAATCAACACATGCATAATATAAACAATTATAGCTATATACGACAGATAAGTAAGTAAACGTTTATTTTATAATCCTTAGTTATATTTTGTATGAAAACTATACTTGATCGAAATAATCAATTAAATGCATGTTACCTTTTTTGTTTGATTGTAAAAACTTTGTTTGTGAATGAAACTTTTGTTTGATCTTTAAGTAAAATCAATACTAGCACTATATGAGCAACTATACATATATGTCTACGTCTACAAAAGTAATAACGATATAAGCAAGATAATAAGTAAGGTATGGAATGTAACACCCCCAAAATCATCACGTCAGCGGAAGACTTAACATGTCAGCGGAAGACTTAAAATGTCAGCGGAAGACTTTTTGGGTGTTACTTCGAGGATCTTTATCACAATCATAGAAAACGACACAAAAGTGACGCTTTAAAGTTTAATTCATTCAAAATACCAAATATTCGAGACATCAAGATGTTTCATAATTTAAACAACAAGTTTATTTGAAATATGTCAAAATGTTTATTTAAGCCCATGCCGGGTTACAAGCCCACTCCGTGCCTTCAAGTTCCTTTTCGTTTAGTTACCTGAGATAAACACATGCTAAAAGTGTCAACACAAAGGTTGGTGAGTTCATAGAGTTTATAGTTTAAATCATTAATTAGAAAATGAGTGATTTCCTTGTCAATTCAAAATAGTTCGTTGGTTTGCCCTTCACCGGGCCAACACCAAAATAGTAGTTTGTTTATAAATCCATTTAACACGAGTTTCGATATTTGGGCCACGTTGTTGCATCCATAACATAAACAGTTTACGGGGAACCGTATTTAAACAGTTGACACTGTATCCGAACAGTTTGTAGAGAATCATATATAAACAGTTGAAACTGTATCCAAACAGTTTGCAGGGAACCGTATTTAAACAGTTGAAACTGTATCCAAACAGTGTGTGGAGAACCGTATTTAAACAGTTGAAACCGTATTTAAACAGTTTGTTCCATAATTCCAAATATCGATAGTAAAATCATTAGAAAAGTTGTTACACATGCATCTCTCCCAAAGAGTTTATAAAACAGTTAAACGATAGAAAGTGTAGCTATGAACTTATAGTAATATGTAAATAATTAACGAGTACTTGTAAAAGTATAAAGCAGTAGTTAAGCATGTATCTCCCCCAAAAACGTTTATAAATCATTGTAAAACAAGTAAGAGTAGGGGCTATGACTCACCTTAGTAGTACGGTAGACAGAGTATAAGTAATATCAGAAGTGAAGATGGAAATGACTTCAAGAGATAACCTGAATGATATGGAAGTTCGAGATAAGTTTGACTTATCGAGAATCGTGATTTGAATAGTGTTCGATGACAAAATGACTTTTGTGGCAGAGGTGGCTTGCGTGGCAAAACGCTTTAATAGTTCAAGAGCAAGTTATATACTATATAACTTGTCTTTATGTATAAGTATCGTTTATTATTTTTATATTTCTCGTCATGAATTTATATTATGTATTGGTGAATGATATGTTGTAGAAATTGTACGTTACTCTTAGTTAAGTGAATCAATGAGTTTTATTGTAGAAATAACCATTTCTTTACGTGTGTTTAAGTTAACTTATAACAACATCAAGTTATATATTTTATAATTCAAGTTATCTAGAAACATTATTTCGTTATAGTCTCATAATGTAGATTTCTATATAGATCATTATGATGCCATCATTTTATATTTATCATTTTTGTTAGGTTTCGAGGTGTGAAAATATATAAAGTATTTAAATTCGTGATAATATATTAGGACCAATATATATATATATATATATATATATATATATATATATATATATATATATAGCTTATTATTCATGCCGATGTAGTTACCAATTAAATGAGTGTTAAACATATTTATTTTGACGAGAGGTGATAAAATATTGGAAGTCTATTTACTTGTAAAAGTTTTTAAGAAATACGTCAAATGGTTCAAGTCAAGGAACTACAATTGTCCGAAATTATAAGTTTCAAATTTATAAGAAGTTAATTGTCCGATATTATAAGTCTCAATTTATAAGAAATTTTAAGAAAAGTGACAAGTTACTCAAGTTTGAGAATTGGAACTGTAAAAACTAGAAGGTTAAAAAAATAAATAAATTTGTCCTTGTTGGGCTTCGAACCCTAGACCCTTGGCTTAATATAAACGACACAACCAACTGAGCTAGAGATGCTACTTGACTTGTTTCATAGTTTAAGTACTTTTAACTTGATTTGCGACAGTTTTATACTTGTTATAATTAGCCATATCAGTATTGCATGCATATGTATTTTATTTGTACTACAAAAACTGTTTTTACACAAAGTTTTTATGAAAGCCACAATAAGCTCAAGTTTCTTCATTAAGTACTAGTTTGTTGGGCTTACTTACGTTATGCCATTTCTAAGTAACCACACAAGTTTTACTAGGCCCAACGAACCTATATATACATGTTGTTTACCAGTATGTACGTTCATATATATATTCATATGTTGTTTACTCGTTGAGTTACCATGTTGCTTTGCCACACCAAGACCAATGACACACCTTTGTATGACAAAACGAAATATGCCATGCATGAAATGAAGTCGCGTAGTACATATGTGCATGACCAGGATATGAAAGAACGTGTGGAGAAAGGATAGGAAGAACTTACGACACCGAAGATGGTGGTGAGGACCTCATGTTATGGACAGAATGTTGGTTCTATTCGATAAGCAACTTTTCGAGGGAACGAGACTCAACACAACTCCATGGTTTCCAGCTTTTGAATCCGACACGTAGCAGACAATGAAACGACTTAGAATAACTCACGCCTTCATGTTCTTCTTCTCTTCTTCTCGTACAACAGGAACAATAAAAAGAAATGGAAGTAGTTTGTGATTTCATGTTGCGAAAAAATTGAAGTGAAGCTCACTTTGGGTTCAAGAAGATTATGCATGCGAGTGTTGCGAGCTAAACCAAGACCTGACTAGAAATCAAGAGCAAGAGTTTAACACTCGAATGCATGACTCAAACATCTTGCATTCTGGTCCAACCCACTCGGCTTAGCAGCATGTAAGATACTCAGATGTGAGAAGTTTTTGTGAAGTGAACGAATTGCATGCAATGCATATATACGCGAATAGGATAAGTGACTGAAGGGAGCACATGGTTTTCTTAGTTGATATTCGAGGAAGTAATCAAGTGGGTAAGTAGTTATCTTACATGTTGCCTCCTTATATGACCAATCGAGATCAAACAGCAAACATGAGCTAAGGAACGTGTATGGATGGTGTCTAAATATTCCTGACGGCTGACACAATGTTCGTGATGATTGGGGATCAAGGGTGGCAGGTGTAAGGGTTCTTGTAAGAAAGTAACATGTTGGTTGTTCTCTTGATCTTGCCTAGTCGACCAAGAGAAGGGAGCAAGAAAGAAAAGGGCTCGATTGAAGTTGTATTGACAGGAAGTCTTTGTGTATAAAGTAAATAGTTGGAATACGTTTTGAAAGAAAAGGGGTGGTGAGTACTTATAGTAAGCTAGTTGTAGTGCACAAGTGTGATAGAAATGTGAGTTGTAGTGAGTTAGAAATGTCGATATGCATGGAGCCTTTATATACTTGAACTAGAATGTGATAAGTACTGAAATGGAACAGGAAGGTAGTGTAAGAATTGCACATGGTGTTTCCTTAGGTCATACTTGGGGTAGTAACAAGGGAGGGAGGGTGAAGGTGTGAGTTGAGGGAGGTTTACTTGGGTCAGGTTGTATTTTATAGATATCAGCCACGAATTTTATTTCTGGTTCAAAAATCTCGCGTGTCTAGACGTAAAACATTATTTCGGACAACTTTCGTGTTTTACACTTTTCCTGGTTCGGACCAGAAGGGCCTTAAAATTGGGATTTAAAGACGTTACAGAAAGTTGGTGGTTTATTCGAATTTATACGAAGTGTCAATGGGACAAAGTTATTATTTGTGTCAAATTGAGATGAAATGTGTGAGGTGCCTTAACTTGATCAATATTCTAGTATCATAATTATATTTGAAGGTTGATAACAATTGTCATTCATGTTTCTTAGAGGTCAAATATTATTAGCGAGTACACATGGGAATTTTAGTAGGCTCGGGATTTATTTAAATTGTATTTGTTAATTATTGAAACGTATACTTATTAAGTATCAATGTTTTAGGTTATGTATGGTATCTAGGTTATTAAGGTTTAGGTGTAAATGTCGTTTTAAGGTAAGAGTGAATAACGTTGTAATTGACAAAGTATATAAAAAAAATTGTTACGGGTAAAAATGGTTAATCTATGTTATGGTAACGTGTTAATCGTAGGAAAATTTTACGGGGTGTTATATTACCTACCCGTTAAACGGAATCCCGTCCCGGGATTCTAAGATAAGGTAGCTGTAAGGGTGAACAAATAGTCATTCCTAACGATCTAATCCCTGAGCGGTTTTAATTTTTCCTTCGAGCTTAACGTATCTACTACTACATTAGCTTCTTCTTTTTAATTTTTCTTTCTAGCTTAACATATCTACTACTACATTAGCTTTTTCTTTGATGATAGCAGTTCTCATAGTTATAATTGTTGAGTAGTTCTAACTACTTACATTGCCTTATGTTCAATTTCTTTTGATTAATCTTGACTTAAGAAACAATTCCATTTTGAATGAAGATTTTTATTTTAACATGTTTTGAAGATAAACATGGTTCACAATATTTTGTTTCGTTAAAATTTGGGGGGGGGGGGGGGTAACCTACCCATTAAACAAAGTGTTTGCTAGTTACAGACTTTTAACAATGAGGGTTTTGGATGAGAACTTGATGAATGTAGAGAAAGTTGTTGAACTTCAGTTTTTGTAAAGAGAAAACTTGTTAAATATAGTTTTAAGTGACAATACGGTATTTGGTTCCAAGCTTTTATAGATGATGAATCTGTTTGTTCCTTAGCAATTCCATATTTTGTATTTCTATTAGAGGGATTTATAGATTTTGATGGATTTTAGGTAAAGTTGTGAAAGGTTTAGAGATCGCTATATCACTCATAGTGCCGGAGAAGTACGAGAGACCATTGTAATCACATACAATGTCGTGAAAAGGTTTCATAAATCGCCAGAATGTAAAATTAAGGACATGATTAAAGAAATGTGGTTGTGCCGTAATGCCTTACGCAGAAGAAAATTGTGAATCTTTGGCTGAAGTTTTAGTGTTTTTATGAACTTTAGTGATCCTTGATTTCATACGCATGCCATTTCAGACAAAATTAAGCCCACTTATTTATAATTCGTTATTTACATAGAGAAGCGTCCCAAACGATGTAAATAACGAAGTATAAACTTATGGTTCGGCGGTTTACAATTTCTTTATTTCAATAAAAAGGCGTCCAAATCCATTCAAATAAAGACATTGTAAATCATCCTACTTAAGAATTTCTGACTTAACATTCATACTAGTCGACAAAATAATGCGTAGATTTTTCCGAGAGTAGGAAAAGCGTATGACATATGCATCTATAAAGATGAGAGCGAGATAATTAAGGAGGATTGGTATAGTACTCAAAATTGTTGGGGGAGCATATATATATATATATATATATATATATATATATATATATATATATATATATATATATATATATATATATATATATATATATATATATATTAATATACTAGAGTGTTGTTGTAGCATAAGCTATCTAAAAGTCACATAATCGTTTGGCGGATGGAAATATGAAGACACGGTATTTGTAATAATCCCGATTAGTAAATATAAGTCATTAGCATAATCATAACATGTTAACACATATAAGAAATCATGTAAAAGTAATGTCTCTACCAGATGTTGGAAACGCGTAGGCACGGAGGGCATAAGGTGGTATTTTGTAAAAGTGGTCCATTTTTAAAAGTGTAGTTATAGTCCAATGTTCAAAACACTTGGTTCTCTATAACTGTAGCTCTGATGCCAATCTGTAACACCCCCAAAATCATCACGTCAGCGGAAGACTTAACATGTCAGCGGAAGACTTTTTGGGTGTTACTTCGAGGATCTTTATCACAATCATAGAAAACGACACAAAAGTGACGCTTTAAAGTTTAATTCATTCAAAATACCAAATATTCGAGACATCAAGATGTTTCATAATTTAAACAACAAGTTTATTTGAAATATGTCAAAATGTTTATTTAAGCCCATCCCGGGTTACAAGCCCACTCCGTGCCTTCAAGTTCCTTCTCGTTTAGTTACCTGAGATAAACACATGCTAAAAGTGTCAACACAAAGGTTGGTGAGTTCATAGAGTTTATAGTTTAAATCATTAATTAGAAAATGAGTGATTTCCTTGTCAATTCAAAATAGTTCGTTGGTTTGCCCTTCACCGGGCCAACACCAAAATAGTAGTTGGTTTATAAATCCATTTAACACGAGTTTCGATATTTGGGCCACGTTGTTGCATCCATAACATAAACAGTTTACGGGGAACCGTATTTAAACAGTTGAAACTGTATCCGAACAGTTTGTAGAGAATCATATTTAAACAGTTGAAACTGTATCCAAACAGTTTGCAGGGAACCGTATTTAAACAGTTGAAACTGTATCCAAACAGTGTGTGGAGAACCGTATTTAAACAGTTGAAACCGTATTTAAACAGTTTGTTCCATAATTCCAAATATCGATAGTAAAATCATTAGAAAAGTTGTTACACATGCATCTCTCCCAAAGAGTTTATAAAACAGTTAAACGATAGAAAGTGTAGCTATGAACTTATAGTAATATGTAAATAATTAACGAGTACTTGTAAAAGTATAAAGCAGTAGTTAAGCATGTATCTCCCCCAAAAACGTTTATAAATCATTGTAAAACAAGTAAGAGTAGGGGCTATGACTCACCTTAGTAGTACGGTAGACAGAGTATAAGTAATGTCAGAAGTGAAGATGGAAATGACTTCAAGAGATAACCTGAATGATATGGAAGTTCGAGATAAGTTTGACTTATCGAGAATCGTGATTTGAATAGTGTTCGATGACAAAATGACTTTTGTGGCAGAGGTGGCTTGCGTGGCAAAACGCTTTAATAGTTCAAGAGCAAGTTATATACTATATAACTTGTCTTTATGTATAAGTATCGTTTATTATTTTTATATTTCTCGTCATGAATTTATATTATGTATTGGTGAATGATATGTTGTAGAAATTGTACGTTACTCTTAGTTAAGTGAATCAATGAGTTTTATTGTAGAAATAACCATTTCTTTACGTGTGTTTAAGTTAACTTATAACAACGTCAAGTTATATATTTTATAATTCAAGTTATCTAGAAACATTATTTCGTTATAGTCTCATAATGTAGATTTCTATATAGATCATTATGATGCCATCATTTTATATTTATCATTTTTGTTAGGTTTCGAGGTGTGAAAATATATAAAGTATTTAAATTCGTGATAATATATTAGGACCAATATATATATATATATATATATATATATATATATATATATATATATATATATATATATATATATATATATATATATATATATATATATATATATATATATATATATATATATATAGCTTATTATTCATGCCGATGTAGTTACCAATTAAATGAGTGTTAAACATATTTATTTTGATGAGAGGTGATAAAATATTGGAAGTCTATTTACTTGTAAAAGTTTTTAAGAAATACGTCAAATGGTTCAAGTCAAGGAACTACAATTGTCCGAAATTATAAGTTTCAAATTTATAAGAAGTTAATTGTCCGATATTATAAGTCTCAATTTATAAGAAATTTTAAGAAAAGTAGTTACTCAAGTTTGAGAATTGGAACTGTAAAAACTAGAAGGTTAAAAAAATAAATAAATTTGTCCTTGTTGGGCTTCGAACCCTAGACCCTTGGCTTAATATAAACGACACAACCAACTGAGCTAGAGATGCTACTTGACTTGTTTCATAGTTTAAGTACTTTTAACTTGATTTGTGACAGTTTTATACTTGTTATAATTAGCCATATCAGTATTGCATGCATATGTATTTTATTTGTACTACAAAAACTGTTTTTACACAAAGTTTTTATGAAAGCCACAATAAGCTCAAGTTTCTTCATTAAGTACTAGTTTGTTGGGCTTACTTACGTTATGCCATTTCTAAGTAACCACCCAAGTTTTACTAGGCCCAACGAACCTATATATACATGTTGTTTACCAGTATGTACGTTCATATATATATTCATATGTTGTTTACTCGTTGAGTTACCATGTTGCTTTGCCACACCAAGACCAATGACACACCTTTGTATGACAAAACGAAATATGCCATGCATGAAATGAAGTCACGTAGTACATATGTGCATGACCAGGATATGAAAGAATGTGTGGAGAAAGGATAGGAAGAACTTACGACACCGAAGATGGTGGTGAGGACCTCATGTTATGGACAGAATGTTGGTTCTATTCGATAAGCAGCTTGTCGAGGGAACGAGACTCAACACAACTCCATGGTTTCCAGCTTTTGAATCCGACACGTAGCAGACAATGAAACGACTTAGAATAACTCACGCCTTCATGTTCTTCTTCTCTTCTTCTCGTACAACAGGAACAATAAAAAGAAATGGAAGTAGTTTGTGATTTCATGTTGCGAAAAAATTGAAGTGAAGCTCACTTTGGGTTCAAGAAGATTATGCATGCGAGTGTTGCGAGCTAAACCAAGACCTGACTAGAAATCAAGAGCAAGAGTTTAACACTCGAATGCATGACTCAAACATCTTGCATTCTGGTCCAACCCACTCGGCTTAGCAGCATGTAAGATACTCAGATGTGAGAAGTTTTTGTGAAGTGAACGAATTGCATGCAATGCATATATACGCGAATAGGATAAGTGACTGAAGGGAGCACATGGTTTTCTTAGTTGATATTCGAGGAAGTAATCAAGTGGGTAAGTAGTTATCTTACATGTTGCCTCCTTATATGACCAATCGAGATCAAACAGCAAACATGAGCTAAGGAACGTGTATGGATGGTGTCTAAATATTCCTGACGGCTGACACAATGTTCGTGATGATTGGGGATCAAGGGTGGCAGGTGTAAGGGTTCTTGTAAGAAAGTAACATGTTGGTTGTTCTCTTGATCTTGCCTAGTCGACCAAGAGAAGGGAGCAAGAAAGAAAAGGGCTCGATTGAAGTTGTATTGACAGGAAGTCTTTGTGTATAAAGTAAATAGTTGGAATACGTTTTGAAAGAAAAGGGGTGGTGAGTACTTATAGTAAGCTAGTTGTAGTGCACAAGTGTGATAGAAATGTGAGTTGTAGTGAGTTAGAAATGTCGATATGCATGGAGCCTTTATATACTTGAACTAGAATGTGATAAGTACTGAAATGGAACAGGAAGGTAGTGTAAGAATTGCACATGGTGTTTCCTTAGGTCATACTTGGGGTAGTAACAAGGGAGGGAGGGTGAAGGTGTGAGTTGAGGGAGGTTTACTTGGGTCAGGTTGTATTTTATAGATATCAGCAACGAATTTCATTTCTGGTTCAAAAATCTCGCGCGTCTAGACGTAAAACATTATTTCGGACAACTTTCGTGTTTTACACTTTTCCTGGTTCGGAGCAGAAGGGCCTTAAAATTGGGATTTAAAGACGTTAAAGAAAGTTGGTGGTTTATTCGAATTTATACGAAGTGTCAATGGGACAAAGTTATTATTTGTGTCAAATTGAGATGAAATGTGTGAGGTGCCTTAACTTGATCAATATTCTAGTATCATAATTATATTTGAAGGTTGATAACAATTGTCATTCATGTTTCTTAGAGGTCAAATATTATTAGCGAGTACACATGGGAATTTTAGTAGGCTTGGGATTTATTTAAATTGTATTTGTTAATTATTGAAACGTATACTTATTAAGTATCAATGTTTTAGGTTATGTATGGTATCTAGGTTATTAAGGTTTAGGTGTAAATGTCGTTTTAAGGTAAGAGTGAATAACGTTGTAATTGACAAAGTATATAAAAAAAAATTGTTACGGGTAAAAATGGTTAATCTATGTTATGGTAACGTGTTAATCGTAGGAAAATTTTACGGGGGTGTTATATGGAAAGATCTAACCGCGAGACAAAGGATTTATAGTGGTTCGGCTACAAGGACACCTTCCTTGCCCTACTCCACTCCTCAAGTCACCTACTCGAGAGTTTTCTTCACTATGTCAACAAGCTCCCTTATGGCGGAGAAAACCTAACACACCAATATACACACCACAACTTCGTCACAACTTATTCACACCTTCTACACAACGTCTTCACGACTTGGCACACCTTCTTCACAACTTGTACACACCACTACTACTTCACAACTTCACACTACTCCACTACTTCTTCTTCACACCACTACTAATATCTCACTACTTCTATTCACAACTTCTACTCCTAGATCTATCTAGTTACACTACTATCACACCTTTACAATGAATGTACACAACAACTAGACTATATACACAAATCTACAATACTTCACAACTTGATGTTGAAGGAGTATTCTTCTCTTGCACTTTGAGAGATGAGAGGTGAGGGAATAAATCACTTGAAACAAGGATTAACAATTATATGATCAAAGGGTATTTAGGAGGATGTTTAGAGAGATTTGGATCTGAAAATTTTCGTGCAAGAGGTGGGGAAAAATTCCAGATTTAAGGTGGTATTTATAGGGAAAAATTTCTGACAGAATCTGACAGGGGAGCGTGGCCGGTCCCCTTAATTGTGTGCCGGCCCCCAATAAAATTAAGGGGGCCGCCCAGACGAAAACTGCAGTTTTCTTGTCTTTTTCTATGGAAAATTTATTTGGTGAAAAACTAACTGATTTTGGTTAAAATTTTGAATTCATATATTTATTATGAATAAAACATTTTCCTTTATTACCAAAAGTGTTTTTCAAAAATATATAATAAGTTTATTTAATTTTATAAACTTTGTATTATTTAAATAAACATCCCTTTGATCATAAAATGTATTAATCACTTGTTTATTCATACCTTAAGTGATTATGTTGGATGAGATGATATAAACTTGCTTAAAACTTGTTTACGTATTAACTTTGCGTTTAATGTTCTTATATTTTGTGATCGTCAAAACTTAAGGATATCGAAAGATATTAATAACGTTTTTATACATTATTTATATCAACAAAAATAGTATTTAAAAATAAATATTTTGTGTTAATTATATTTTCTGATATCAGCCTCTATCTATGACTGATGAAAATATAACATGAGATGAAAGATTTGCAAGTTTTCAAGAAGCTCTGTTTTTAGCTGCATGCCTTGAAGATGAATCTGTAGCTAATTAGGTTAGTGTGGATTTGGTAAGTTATTTATTTAAAAATGTGCTTATGGTAGTTATAATAATATGGAATAACTGATTATGTATAAATATAAGTTTCAATGGCTTATTTTTTTGAATATCAACACAGGTCTTTTTCAATATTCTTCGGGATTCACATTACTACATTGTTTGTTTCGATCTAAAGAATCTGAAGATTGAGATTATCGATAACAGAATAACATATATGGAAGTTGTTTATGAAAGCTTCTAATATTTCTGAAATAGATCTGATAAAGAGAATATATGGAACTCTGCCGCTAGTTCTGTTAAGAATTCATGTTTACAATTTTTCCCAAAACGTTCAATCATTTAATTTCAAATTTTCAATGAAGTAAAATTTAATATTCATTAACATTGTTGTATTAATTTTTATCAGACAAACTTTTTCTGTGAGTATTTGAAAAAGAGAGATCATCCAAAATTTCAAATCATGAGACTCTGTAAGCCTAGTATACTGAAAATGCCTTGGAGAACAAGAAGAAATGAACATGATTGTGCAATTTTTGCAATGAGACATATGGAGACATACTATGGACAAAGAGTTGAAGAATGGAACTCAGGATTCAAAAATGAAGGTGTAGAACAACAAGGCTAAATCAAGACTTTGAGAAAAAAATATGCAGCTAAAATTCTTCTTTCCGATTACAATATACACAGAAAAAAAATAGTTTCTGAATCAATTGAATTTTTGAGTTTTAGTTCAGAAGAAAAACAACGTCGTTTAAAAGCAAAAACCAAAAGGTTCATTGAGATGAGATTTATATCTTCTTGGAAAGGTAAAGGAAAAGAAATGAAAAAGCTTTGAGAAAGTTCATTTCCATTTTAATCTGAAATTGTGTAATTTTGCAGATTAACATTAGTGCATTTCGATAATGTAAAAGAGTATCAGTTTTATTCAATGAATCTGTATCAACAATGATATGTATATATTTGTTAATGTTGTTTACTGAGATTTCTTTAGCAAAAATTATACTTGCCTCATGATTTGAAGTGTGTTTATTTATCTGAATTTCAATTATACGAATACAAATTTATCAATGTGGTTCATGTTTTATCTGAATAGAGAGTTGATTGATTTGGTATATGACTTAGAAAATGGTTATAAGGTATGTGTTTTAGCCGTAACGGTATTGTTTTAAAACATCACTAATTGTAGGATGTTGTGATTTACACATATCTGCAGTTTACAAGCTGTTGAATTTCCACTTTTAAAACACAGGCATACATAAATAAAAAAACAAACAAGGTTATTCAACTAACAGAAACAAAATAAAAAGTTCAAATCTTTTAAAACAACACAAAGCAACAATAAAAAAAAACATAAATTTCTAAAAATAAACTGCTTCTGGTGGCAGGGCTGTGGTCTCTCAACCGTTTGTATGTTCCTTCGATTTTCTTGGTCGAAACATTCTTTGCCTTTTCATATGCCGGGAAGCATCCAATTCTTCTTCACCAAAATGTGCAACATTATCAATCGATTTGCTTATTTCATTGGAGTCGACATCCAAAACGTTATGTAAACTTCCATCTGCAGATCCTTTTATAGGTTGATTTGCAACATGATATTTTGGAGGAACTTTAATTTTCCTATAAGAATGTGTTCTTTCATAACTTTTTACACCCTTCTTTGCAGTAATACTTGAATTGAGTGCTTCTTCATCTTCAATGAAAAAATAAATAAATAAATAAATAAATAAATTATTTAAGAAAATAATTTTAAAATTTAATTTCAAATGTAAATTAAAAAAATCATATTAATCATAACCTTCATTTAACATTCTGTCTTCTTTCTGAATATCATAAAGCAAATCAGAAGTCCAATATTCAATAGCAGGACCTTCTTCCTTTTTTTCTTTTGTTGCTTCAAGATTGCTTCAGCATACAACAACTGAAAAGAAATAAAATAAAAATAAAAATTAAAAATTAAAAAGATAAAATGATATTTGTTGAGCAATGTAAAAATGAAAATAAATATAAAGTTCATACCGATAGGAAAGTGATAGGACCACAATAATAGTTTGCACCACTTGTGTCAAATTTGTTCCATTTTTTTTTACTATCTTTCAAACAATCTAAAAGATATGAACACCAATCCAGTTTTATGATATCATCATCAAAATCTGGAATAAATGATAGTATCTTTTGGCAAGCTACACCACTACCAGGTAAACAAAGACAGCTCGAAAGCACAACAAAAAAGTTTAACAAAAACAAGCGATCAGTGTTACCATTATCCAATATTGTTTGAACAACTTCAGTAACTCGAATATTCGTTTCCTTCGAACTCTTATACCGATGAAACTGATTCCTCCAAGATATTATAGTAGGGTTTCTTGTTTGTATTCTTTTAATACAAATTATTTTCTTCTCGCCTAATGGAAACCCTATAATACCATTAACTGTTTCTCTTTTGATTTCAATCTTTCCGCACTTGAAAATCAAACTCATGCTATCTTCAACAAAACAATCAACAGCTTTGAACCCAAGCCTAGATGGTATTACAGAAACCTTCATACCAATCAAAGAACTGAAGCCCATTTTGGAAACAAGATTAGGTTGTTCTGGTGACATATTAGAAACAAGATAGAAAAAGTTGAGTAGGAGATCCCCTAGTTCTAATTGTTAGTGTACATCCATTAATAACACGAACATTATCTTCAACATCAACATCAGTGTAACTGATCTTACTTTGTTTCTTAATCTTTCTGAGCTTCTGCTTAATGTTTTCTCTGAAAGAACATCATTTTTTCCTTTTTGAAGATTTAGCCTTTCAGACCTTCTAACTAGTGATTTTATCTTTAGAATATCGGAGTAACGTTTCTTTCTAATTGGATTAAAACTGATATCTATTTGTTTCATTATCTGTATTCTCTTCCATGTCATTCTGTCTTCATATTTTTTGAATTCAAACGTATTATGTAACACCCCCAAAATACCGCAGCGGAAGACTGTGTCATAGGGGTGCTACTTCATAATACAAAGTACAAGGTATAGAAAACGAACTCTAAATGAGACGTTTTGAAAAGTTACCATTCGATTAATGAATTCAAAGTTACAAACATGAGATTCCAAAGTATGATACATAAATGTATACAAAGTGTTTTGAATGGTAAATGATAAAAGCGTAAGTCTTCAGAATATGCAGCTTGACTCTAAGTTCCACGCACTAGCTATCGTCTTATAGACCTGAGATAACATGCTAAAGTGTCAACACAATGGTTGGTGAGTTCATAGAGTTTGTCTTAAAACAGTTGAAAAGCCTTAAAAGAATATTCACACAGCAAAGGCATCGTGAATCCACTCAGTTACAAGTCCCGCCATAAGAGACTTGTAACCTGTGTGTTCACAACCCACTGCTACAATATAGTATGATAAAGACATGTATAAGTTCATCAAAACAATTAAGCAATTAGTCGTGAGTCTACACTTCATCTCCGAAGACCTCACGTTTATGATGTATCCAACATTCGCAAATGTTAGGATGTATCAATAGCCTCAATGGTCATCCAAGGTCTTAATTTGGAGCCACCGGAAGTCTCAATGGTCATCCAGCAACTTAATCTGGAGCCACTGGCAGTAACACAATCAAGTATAACGCAGTTAAGTATAACACAATCATGTATGTATGAAATCAAGTATAATGCGATCAAGTATAAGACAATCAAGTATAGAACAATCAAGTATAATGCGATCAAGTATAATGCGATCAAGTATTTGTACAAGTAAGCAAGTAGTTGTGCATGTATCCCCCCCAAAGAGTTAAAACAAGTATGAAAAAGTAGGGGCTATGACTCACCTTAAGCTTATGTAATGAGAAATGAAAGTGGTAGTCGAATCGCGAAAGTCTCTAAGAGCAGCCTATAATAGAACGTTGCGACTTAGGTTTGGAGTAATGTCTAAGAACACGAAGAATTGCCTATATATATCTTGCATAATGTTCATGATGTAGTACTTTAGTATAATGTGTAAGTCTTTGAATATAAGTCGTCTATGAAACATGTATAGGTTGTATATCTCTTACTACCGTTCGGGCCGACATAATTCAGAAGTCATGGAGTAAACGTTCGAGGAGCCAGGACACTTTAACTCGTAAATCCACAACTCGTCTCGACGGCTTACTCAATGAACTCCTCACATGAGGCTCCCTACTATTGTAGTATTTGATAACATATATATATATAAGCTTTTTGATCTTTAATAGTTATATGGTCTTTAGCCGTGGCTTTGCCGTGACCTTGGTCATTGTTACCATGGTCTTGAGACTCAACCTTGGCTTTAGCCATGGTTGTGGTCTTGGCTTTAGGTCATTAGACCTCTTGGTCTCATCTAATTATAATGATTATATAGTAACTTTGGTCTAAAAATGGGCTGTTAAGAATTTGAAGAAATTTATCACTCAGAAAGCGTTTTCAGGGCTCGAGCTTCTTTGTTCCTGAACGAAAACGTCGTTCCGGACAACTTTCGTGTTTTAACTTTTTGATGAATCGGACCAGAAGTGGGACTTTCAAATTGGCAGAATGCAAACAGGAGGTTATGGGCAGTTTCGGCGTTTTGGTTTCGCTAACTTCAAACGGTCATAACTTTTGACTCGTATACTCGTTTTGGGTGATTCAAATTGCTATGTTTTCCTTGTTAAGTCCTCTTTAACAATAATTAAGTGTCAAATATCAAAGTTATACTATTGTGGTCGTGGTTTTCCATAAAAATCACTAGTTTGCTTGTTTACTTGTCATAAGTTAACATATGTATACCAATACTTGTTTTATCCATTTTTAAACATCATGAACACAATAACAAGAACATATATAGCATGAAAGAACCATAATAAGCATGAAATGATATTGAGCAAGAAAGTGTATAAGGGTTTGCTTACAACTTTTGGCTTTCTAAAGAAAGGAAGTCAAGTATAGAACTAGGACACTAAACCTAAGCTTGTAAACCCTTCACCATAACTCTTGTAACCATTGATAGACTTGATATAGACCTTGTGAAAACCCATTAACTTCAGCCCCTAATCACCTTGTGTAGCTCCTAATTCAACCATGGAATCACCAAACAAACTTAAGAACTAGGTAGAGAATACTAAGACCTTGAACTTTGTAATGTAACTTGTATATTGAAGATCAAAGGATCATGGTGCTATGAATTTATGTTGTGGCGTTTTTGTGGTGAAGAAAGGAAGGAGATGAGCTTTCTATTTATACTATGAATGAGGAGGTTAGGAAGGGGGCTAGGAAACTACCTAAACTTGGAGACAAAGTTGTAAATAAAAATGATCCAATGGCTAAAGTCATGAGATGATGCCACAAGTGTGAATGCCCCCCCCTAGTGGCGGTTTGAAGAACTTGGAGAACAAGGTGTGGACTTTTGATGGTATTATCCTAAGTATGTAGCTAGTTTTGACTCCGTAAATCGCTAACCGTAAATGATTAAGCCTCAAAACGTAAAACCGGGTATCCTAAAAATATGAAACTTGAAAGTATGGTCAAACATGTCAATATACTCCATAATAAAATATAAAATGAGTGGTAGGATCTATCGGGTGCTAAAACCCTGCTAAAAACTGGAAACACGGGTCTAAAACGCGTAATACGTAAAACGTACAAAAGTTGCGTAAAATTGAGAAAAGTAAAATGTAACTTTTCTAATAGGATAATAATGACTTAAAATGACTTATAATGTCTAGGCTGGGCTCAGTCTAGTGTCGGTTGGTGTTAAATGTCTTTTAGACCTAAAACCGCAAGCCTAAAAATCACGAAATGACTTATAACATCAAGGGATGATTTTTGGTCAATGGAGGAGGGAAAAATATGTTGACTTTTTCTAATAAGTTGAAAACTCAAATAGTCTTAGAAACGTGTTTTGTGGTCTAACGGTTAATCGCCCATACGGTTAAGCGTGCTCATGTGAGAATAGTACTGGCTTGGGTGACCTGCCGGGAAGTCTTTGGTCATATTTTTCTCAGTCACGATTAATTCTCAAATAAATCATGAGTGTGTCAAACATTTTTCTGATGCGGGGTCACTTAACGCGGTCGAGTTTCGTTGTACGTAGAATTTCTAAATGACGTTTTACCCTAAAACGTGTAATTCCTTAATAACTTTCACGAAAATGATCTGACGAATGTCAAACATTTAATTTGCCATGGAAATGATTTATCACTCGAGAATATCAAATAAAAATTTCTGAGATGAATAGTAAAAAGTGAATAGTGAAAAGTGAATAGTGAAATTTTCGGGAATAAAAGTTAACCTGAAATTGCGAATTGTTACAGTCTCTACCCCTTAAAGAGAACTTCGCCCCGAAGTTCTGTTGATGTTAACTAGTTACGGTGTGTCTAAGAGAATTCGGAATTTCCAATATAGTGGTGTTCACTCTGATTCGTCTAAGGTTCTGGTTAAGGAGTTGTATCGGCTACAATTAAGCCCACTTATTTATAACACATTACTTACATAAAGAAGCGTCCAAATTTATGTAAGTAAGGTCTCATAAACTTATGGTTCGGTGATTTACAATTTCTTTATTTAACTGAAGAGGCGTCCCAATCCATTTAAATAAGGAGATTCTAAAACATCCTACTTAAGAATTTCCGACACAAAATCCGCCTTCTGAGGCAGATGGTAAGATAATCCAGTCATCAAATCCCTAAAGCTAAGCAATAATATTATTTAACTCAAATCTTGTGTCTCATCAAACACAAGATTAAGTTAACTAATTAGTTATTACTGAGCTCCATGTTTTTAATGACTCGACGAATCTCTGGGGCTCCTTATAATACTAAAGTCACATCATCTAACAGCGTGGAACTAAGCAAACCTCTAACCAAAAAGCATAAGTGTATGTATTGTGTGAAAGGCAAATAAAGAGGAAGGTCCCAACGTATATAGCAGTTATAGTCTAGGCACTAAATGCAACCTAGTTCTCTATAACCAAGGCTCTGATACCAATCTGTAACACCCCCAAAATACCGCAGCGGAAGACTGTGTCATAGGGGTGCTACTTCATAATACAAAGTACAAGGTATAGAAAACGAACTCTAAATGAGACGTTTTGAAAAGTTACCATTCGATTAATGAATTCAAAGTTACAAACATGAGATTCCAAAGTATGATACATAAATGTATACAAAGTGTTTTGAATGGTAAATGATAAAAGCGTAAGTCTTCAGAATATGCAGCTTGACTCTAAGTTCCACGCACTAGCTATCGTCTTATAGACCTGAGATAACATGCTAAAGTGTCAACACAATGGTTGGTGAGTTCATAGAGTTTGTCTTAAAACAGTTGAAAAGCCTTAAAAGAATATTCACACAGCAAAGGCATCGTGAATCCACTCAGTTACAAGTCCCGCCATAAGAGACTTGTAACCTGTGTGTTCACAACCCACTGCTACAATATAGTATGATAAAGACATGTATAAGTTCATCAAAACAATTAAGCAATTAGTCGTGAGTCTACACTTCATCTCCGAAGACCTCACGTTTATGATGTATCCAACATTCGCAAATGTTAGGATGTATCAATAGCCTCAATGGTCATCCAAGGTCTTAATTTGGAGCCACCGGAAGTCTCAATGGTCATCCAGCAACTTAATCTGGAGCCACTGGCAGTAACACAATCAAGTATAACGCAGTTAAGTATAACACAATCATGTATGTATGAAATCAAGTATAATGCGATCAAGTATAAGACAATCAAGTATAGAACAATCAAGTATAATGCGATCAAGTATAATGCGATCAAGTATTTGTACAAGTAAGCAAGTAGTTGTGCATGTATCCCCCCCAAAGAGTTAAAACAAGTATGAAAAAGTAGGGGCTATGACTCACCTTAAGCTTATGTAATGAGAAATGAAAGTGGTAGTCGAATCGCGAAAGTCTCTAAGAGCAGCCTATAATAGAACGTTGCGACTTAGGTTTGGAGTAATGTCTAAGAACACGAAGAATTGCCTATATATATCTTGCATAATGTTCATGATGTAGTACTTTAGTATAATGTGTAAGTCTTTGAATATAAGTCGTCTATGAAACATGTATAGGTTGTATATCTCTTACTACCGTTCGGGCCGACATAATTCAGAAGTCATGGAGTAAACGTTCGAGGAGCCAGGACACTTTAACTCGTAAATCCACAACTCGTCTCGACGGCTTACTCAATGAACTCCTCACATGAGGCTCCCTACTATTGTAGTATTTGATAACATATATATATATAAGCTTTTTGATCTTTAATAGTTATATGGTCTTTAGCCGTGGCTTTGCCGTGACCTTGGTCATTGTTACCATGGTCTTGAGACTCAACCTTGGCTTTAGCCATGGTTGTGGTCTTGGCTTTAGGTCATTAGACCTCTTGGTCTCATCTAATTATAATGATTATATAGTAACTTTGGTCTAAAAATGGGCTGTTAAGAATTTGAAGAAATTTATCACTCAGAAAGCGTTTTCAGGGCTCGAGCTTCTTTGTTCCTGAACGAAAACGTCGTTCCGGACAACTTTCGTGTTTTAACTTTTTGATGAATCGGACCAGAAGTGGGACTTTCAAATTGGCAGAATGCAAACAGGAGGTTATGGGCAGTTTCGGCGTTTTGGTTTCGCTAACTTCAAACGGTCATAACTTTTGACTCGTATACTCGTTTTGGGTGATTCAAATTGCTATGTTTTCCTTGTTAAGTCCTCTTTAACAATAATTAAGTGTCAAATATCAAAGTTATACTATTGTGGTCGTGGTTTTCCATAAAAATCACTAGTTTGCTTGTTTACTTGTCATAAGTTAACATATGTATACCAATACTTGTTTTATCCATTTTTAAACATCATGAACACAATAACAAGAACATATATAGCATGAAAGAACCATAATAAGCATGAAATGATATTGAGCAAGAAAGTGTATAAGGGTTTGCTTACAACTTTTGGCTTTCTAAAGAAAGGAAGTCAAGTATAGAACTAGGACACTAAACCTAAGCTTGTAAACCCTTCACCATAACTCTTGTAACCATTGATAGACTTGATATAGACCTTGTGAAAACCCATTAACTTCAGCCCCTAATCACCTTGTGTAGCTCCTAATTCAACCATGGAATCACCAAACAAACTTAAGAACTAGGTAGAGAATACTAAGACCTTGAACTTTGTAATGTAACTTGTATATTGAAGATCAAAGGATCATGGTGCTATGAATTTATGTTGTGGCGTTTTTGTGGTGAAGAAAGGAAGGAGATGAGCTTTCTATTTATACTATGAATGAGGAGGTTAGGAAGGGGGCTAGGAAACTACCTAAACTTGGAGACAAAGTTGTAAATAAAAATGATCCAATGGCTAAAGTCATGAGATGATGCCACAAGTGTGAATGCCCCCCCCTAGTGGCGGTTTGAAGAACTTGGAGAACAAGGTGTGGACTTTTGATGGTATTATCCTAAGTATGTAGCTAGTTTTGACTCCGTAAATCGCTAACCGTAAATGATTAAGCCTCAAAACGTAAAACCGGGTATCCTAAAAATATGAAACTTGAAAGTATGGTCAAACATGTCAATATACTCCATAATAAAATATAAAATGAGTGGTAGGATCTATCGGGTGCTAAAACCCTGCTAAAAACTGGAAACACGGGTCTAAAACGCGTAATACGTAAAACGTACAAAAGTTGCGTAAAATTGAGAAAAGTAAAATGTAACTTTTCTAATAGGATAATAATGACTTAAAATGACTTATAATGTCTAGGCTGGGCTCAGTCTAGTGTCGGTTGGTGTTAAATGTCTTTTAGACCTAAAACCGCAAGCCTAAAAATCACGAAATGACTTATAACATCAAGGGATGATTTTTGGTCAATGGAGGAGGGAAAAATATGTTGACTTTTTCTAATAAGTTGAAAACTCAAATAGTCTTAGAAACGTGTTTTGTGGTCTAACGGTTAATCGCCCATACGGTTAAGCGTGCTCATGTGAGAATAGTACTGGCTTGGGTGACCTGCCGGGAAGTCTTTGGTCATATTTTTCTCAGTCACGATTAATTCTCAAATAAATCATGAGTGTGTCAAACATTTTTCTGATGCGGGGTCACTTAACGCGGTCGAGTTTCGTTGTACGTAGAATTTCTAAATGACGTTTTACCCTAAAACGTGTAATTCCTTAATAACTTTCACGAAAATGATCTGACGAATGTCAAACATTTAATTTGCCATGGAAATGATTTATCACTCGAGAATATCAAATAAAAATTTCTGAGATGAATAGTAAAAAGTGAATAGTGAAAAGTGAATAGTGAAATTTTCGGGAATAAAAGTTAACCTGAAATTGCGAATTGTTACATATTATCAGCTGAAAAATTAAAAATTAAATAATATAATAATAATAATAATAATAATAATAATAATAATAATAATAATAATAATAATAAAATAATAATAATAATAATAATAATAATAATAATAATAATAATAATAATAATAATAATTCTCATAATAGTATAAAAAATATAATAATAGTAAAAAAATGATAATAATAATTCTTATAATAGTAAAAAAATTCAATTATTCAAGTAAAAAATTCTTTTTCCGACATTGTGTAATCAAGAGTAAAAAATTATTCAATTATTTAAGAAGATATAAAATAGAAATAGAAAACAAGAGTAAGGAATTGCCTAATTGATACATTGTGGAATCAAGCTTTGATTTATCATTAAACACAAGGATTTCGTTACGTAAATCTATTTTTTGGTTAAGTGATCTCTTACTTCAATTATTTGCTGTTGTGATAAAAGGGCATTTATTGACACATATAGTTAATAAAATAATAAATTATATATATTGATAAGTATTCACAAAAATTTACATTTCACATAGTTGGGCTAGTAAAAAATTTGGGCTTGCATAAGTTCATATTCTATGGTGTATTTTTTTTAAGAAATTGTATTTTGGGCTTTGTAGAACAGAATATGCAGAATATAAAAGTTACATACATATATAACCGTAAAAAAAACAAAAAAAAAAAAAAAAACAAATCTAAGTATATGTTTTTACCTAGCTTACTTGTCAATATCATCTTTAGTGAAAAAAACTGTTCAATTAGTGAAAATGTAATGGCATCAAACATCGCAGAGAGATCAGAAGTTGATATGGCAAATGATCATGAAAGGAAGTGTAGTGTTTGTGGAAAAGTTGGTCACCATGATGCCAGAAATTGTCCATTAAAAAAATGAAGTTAAGTTATTAGATTCATGATTTGGGTAATCTTATTATGTACTTATTTTATTGTTGAACAATTAAACAATTTAATTGAATGTTTAAGAATTAATTTTAAATAATTCATTTGTTAAATTATCATATTATCATATTTAAAATAATATTTCTTAGTATTATTATTATTATTATTATCCTAACCGTCATCATTACATAATTAAACATAACAAAGTTCACTTAAGCATACCACCTAATTTACCAAAGTCTTAGATTCCTAAACATCCACACTTTATAATTAACACACATAAAGTTAAGTTAAAGATAGTTGCAAAATAAAACAAACTTTTTCCATATCATGATTAACAGACATGGAATTCTACGACTTTAACTTCTTCTCCTTCAACCACTTCAACAATTATGTTAACCAGCTTCAGTCGCATCATGTTTCCTTCCTTGAATCTGCAAAAACCTCCAAATGCCCTCCAGTTCCCAGTAATTTTCACATGGTTTATCCTTAATGGTCTGCTTGTGTCAGGAATTGTTTTTACTTTCATTGGAAACCTCTCATCCACAGTAACAACTATTGCCTTTTTGTGTGCATAGAGTGTGAGATGCAGTAATCAACTGGTATTGTCTAACATACATATATACAGTTGGTTAGAGTCGTTAAATAACAAACTTAAAAAATTTTATCTTAAACATACCACAATTATTTAATAAATATTTTTATATACTTACCAAATGGTAAAAGACGCAAACAGATGCAGTTAGTTCAGCATAGAACACATCATCTTCATTGTTGTGACTGGTATGTCCTTTCCATAAGCATGAGTGTTTCGCTCTCTTTTCTGCGATTAACGATTAATAACAATACTTAACTTCTTATTGATGGATTTATTTGTATTCTTGCTATTATAGTGGACAATATAAATATGAACATAGATGTACCTTCGGTGGCATATGGTGGTATGGGACGAGAAGGTAACCTCAACATCGTTGGTAGAATAACTTCTTCATAAATGCACGTTCCATTAGCTAAGAATATGGCCAGATTCAGTTTGTTGTTTTCCAAATTTGTAAAAACCATCATCTGTCACCTAGCAATTTCCAAATCAGCGACAAGTTTGTCCCATCTTTTACCGAACAATCGGTTTGACCTTACAACACTCTGCGGATCAAGTTGTACCCTTTCATGTTTCACTTTGTAACTCATTCCATTCGCGTAAATTTTGAATGTGTCTTTCCACATGTTCTGCAAGAAATCTCCCGGTAGAATCTACAATATCAAGTATATATTTAGTTTTTTTTAATGCCATTAAGGTTATAATTAGATTTTAAACGATGATATAACAAAAAAATACATGTCCATCAGTTGTGCGCCTAACCAGGCACCTACTCACCCTGTTTCCCACATCACGTCTTTCGTAACCTGGACCTTCGATACCCTGATGATCATAACTTGTTACGTAAAATGTGCTTTCCGCCTCTTTCACAAAGTGCAAAGTTCTAACAAGTGAAGGGACGTTGTCCTCCACAAATTTAGCCCATTCAGCGCCATACAAATCAACCTTGCTTCCATCATCCCTTACTAAACATATGTACCTGTACCTGTTGTTGCCATGGATAAAAATGTATTTTTCTCCATTGTAGAAGTGTTCCTTGAACACAATTGGTAAAGTCTGCACGCAATTGAATAATGATTTGTTATCATATTATATTGTGATATTGATTATATTAAAAAGACAAAAAAATAACTAAAAAAATAAACGAAATATGAACATCCAAAATAAAAAATATACGTGAGCAAATATGCATTGTCTACCTGGGAAGCTGAGTTACTTTCTAAGTCAAATCTGAAAAGGAATTGTTGATCCATTTGTTTGCTTTTTTATGTACCTGTAATATAGATCTATTCAATGAAATATACTGATTTGCTTTTTTATGTACCTGTAATATAGATCCATTCAATGAAATATACTGATGCTGTTTACAAATTCGACAACATATAATTACTGACGTATACAATGTTCCACTTTAAATAATTTCAAATGTTATTGTAATGTATGTTTTAATGTTGTTAAACAAACAACCACATTTCATCTCTTACTTGAACCTTCTACAATAAACATCGCATATGTAACTGTAAAAATATGCATATACCAAATGACAAAGCTGTTATCTATGACTAACACTAACTAAAACAACTACATGATGTATTGTTGATAATCATAAACGTTAAAATATCTAATTTTTTTTGGCAAACACATTGATCTTTTCAATTAATGAAACTCACAATCACCTTCGTCTTAGTTTACCTAAGTTCGTTTTGGTTTATGGTGCTGTATTTATGTGATTGTTGATGATTCAAAACAATTATATATGTAAAATAGAACATTCTACATCCAGGAAACTAAACTAACAACCCATCTTTCGATATTTTATCCAAACAATTTTTTTTCACAAAATAAAACAAAACATTATTTTGATCCATACCTAACCTAATGCAATATAAGTTATATTAAAAGGCTTCATATATTTAAAGAAACCTAATCTAACAGATCATCTCTGTTTTCAAACATGTATCTCACTTATTTAATCTTTAACAAATAGAATACCACGTTTGATCAATAGATTACCATTATCAAGTAATATTATCATTAGCAAACATACTATATCATGCAACTAATCTTATCATTAGCAAAGTATTCCATAAACATGAGATCAACAAGATTTACATATTGCAAGTAGATTCGGATAATTTTTAGAAAAAAAAAATTGGGTATTCTAACCTTTCAATTTTTTGACGGTTCGTTGATATGACAACTGATAATCGGAGAGACAAGTTGGTTATAGAGCCAAGTGAAAAGTTATTGATGGTAATGATGGTCTGAGATTGTATATGCAAATTGTGCATGCAGTCAACGAGTCAAACCCAAAACGTTGTCTTTTTTAGGCTGAATAATATTTTTCTTGTTAAATATTTCTTCTTAAATTGTGAATTAAGGTTATTCGGGGCAACCCAAGAACCAAACCAAACCGAACCGAACTAGAATTCAACCGAACCGAACTGAAAACCGATTTTGAATATGGTTTGGTTCCGTTTACGGGTTGACTCAAATAAACAGTTTAACCAAACTAACCGAACCGAACTACCAGAACAAATTGATAAACGAACCGATCAACACCCTAGTTATGAAGATCGTTAAACAAAATCAATCAAAAAATAAGTAAAACTTGAAAGACAAATTTTGAAATTTAATCATCTATATAAACATAGCATGACAAAAAATTCTTAATACATTATTCTCTAAACCAAAAAGTTATTAGCTTGAAAATGGAAGGAAACGACAACATGTAGTATTCAAAGTGTCGTTATTGTTTTAACAAACACGAAACAAAGGAAATGGTCCTGTGTCGACATTGGTTTGGTCGTAGAAATCAAACATGTATTTGAAGCGCATCATTTAATACTGTTATCTTAAAAGGACATTCACATTTTAAAAGTTTTGGGATTTTTAAATATGGGGTTTCTAAAAGTAATGGGCTTTGAAAAAGTTTATTAACATTAAAAATATGTGCTTTTTCTAATAAAATGAATTTATTTTAAAATAACTAAAAAATTAACAGTCTATCAAATATTGAAGATATTTTATTTATGATATTTATTGAAAATAACTTTATTTATTAATTTAACAATTACTGAAAATTTTAAACATACTTTAAAATTTTTGAAAGATTATTTAATTTTAAAAAAGTTAATCATAATCAAAACTTGCTAGTTTGACTTAAAACACACTGACAAAAAAGAAACGTCCTCGAGAGGCAAAATATTACTATATGTCAAAAACTTCTTTTTGGCAATACAAATAATAACGTAAACATAGATAATTAAAAAAATAAATTTAATTTAAAATGACTATTGATTAAATTTAATTTATATTAAAAAAAAATTTTAAGAGATTGATATTTTGATAAACTCAAAAAGTCAAAACAATCGACAAAAAAATCCCAAATTCGTTCCACCGTCTTCATAGTATCATAAAAATCCTAGAAAAAAAATAAATAAAAAATAAATAAATAAATAAATAAACCTTCAAAAATGTCAGACAACATCCCGATTGAACTCCAAATGGAAATAATCAAAAAAGTTTATGACGTTAAGATATTGATTGGATTCAAATCAATTTCAAAACAATGGAAATCTTTTATTGAGAGCTCTGACTTTGTGATTGGTCATAGCACCCGCCATCCACAGTCGCTTAGTTGTTCTATCATAGGCTACATAGAAGATACTTCTGTTTTTAAGGAAAAGTACGTTTTTTTCTAGACGATGGTAAGAATGAAACATTTTTTAACGTTTCTCTATCTAATGTTATTTCTAAAAACATTGAACAAAAATTTTCTATATCAAAAATTATTGGTGCAACTCATGGTTTAGTGTGTTTGTATGGTTTCCACAAAGTCTATAAACAATGGATGGTTATTTTTTCGAATCCTTCAATTCGAAAATCAATTGGTATTGTTGCTCCTTATACTCAAAGTAATGTTTGTCCTACTTTAGCTTTTGGCATTCGCCCGGATAATTTAGATGCTACCGTACTGAAATTAACATATGCTAAGAATGCTATGTTTTGGGTTGTTGAAGTTTTTTCATTAAGTGCAGGTGTTTGGAACAATGTGATTCCAAATGGTAATTGTCTTCGAGAAAACATAAAATTTAATGACTCAACTTATGTTGTATTAGATAGATTTGTTTTTTGGGTTGCTTATGAATTGATTGTTGCCGATGATCGTGACTATAACAAAAACATGCTTATCTCATTTGATTTGATTGCAAAAGAGTTCAAAGAGATACACTTACCAGATAGCTTAACAAATGAAATATTTCAACCTTTTCAATTGACCATTTGTAAACTAAGGGAGTCTCTTGTTGTGTGTGGATGCATTATGGTTGACGGAGCACTACGATATGGTCTATGGATAATGGAAGATGATTTTTCTTTCAGAAAGCTATACACAATTTGTAACAATTCGCAATTTCAGGTTAATTACTATTCCCAGAAAATTTTACTATTCACTTTTCCCAAAATTTTCCTGAAATTTGATTTTTGTTTCTTGGCCTCAAGTGATAAATCATTCCCATAGCAAATTAAAATTTTGACACTCATCAGATCATTTTCGTGAAAGTTATTAAGGAATTACACGTTTTAGGGTAAAACGTCATTTTTAAATCCTACGCACAACGAAACTCGACTGCGTTAATTTTCCCCGTATCAGAAAAATGTTTGATACACTCATGATTTATTTGAGAATAAATCATGACTGAGAAAAACATGACCAAATAAACCTCGGCCGTGAGAAACATGAATTCTCGTTTTTAAGCACTTTTACTTAGCCGTACCCTTAGGCTATACCTGCACCGCATTTCTAAGACGATTTGAGTTTTCACATTTTTGGAATAAGTCAACATATTTTTCCCTCCTCCTTTGACCAAAAATCATTCCTTGATTTTTAGGCTTACGATTTTAAGTTTAAAGACATTAAATACCAACCGACACTAAACTGAGCCCAGCCTAGACATTATAAGTCATTTTAAGTCATTAGTATTCTATTAGAAAAGTTACATTTTACTTTTCTCAATTTTACACAATATTTGTATGTTTTACGTATTACGCGTTTTAGACCCGTGTTTCTAGTTTTAGCAGGGTTCGAGCACCCCAATAGAACCTACCACTCATTTTATATTTTATTATGGAGTATATTGACAAGTTTAGTCATTCTTTTAAGTTTCATATTTTTAGGATACCCGGTTTTACGTTTCGTGACTTAACAACTTATGGTTAGCAATTTACGGGTCCAAAACTAGTCACATAAGTAGGATAATATCATCAAAGACCAAGTCACCCTTCCTTATCCTTGGCAAACCGCCTCTAGGGGGGGGGGGGAAATCAGCCCATGTGTCTTGATCTCATGCTTCTAACTCTAGGATGGTTACATGTGTAACTTGGTCACCAAGTTTAGGGAATTTCCTAACACCTTCCTAACCTCCTCATTCTAGCTTATATATACTTCCATTTTATGATAAGAAAACTCATTCCTTCCTTTCTTCATCACTACAAACGCCACACACATAAATCCCTAGCACCATGATCCTTTGATCTTCAAATTACAAGTTACACTACAAAGTTCAAGGTCTTAGTATTCTCTACCTAGTTCTTAAGTTTGTTTGGTGATTCCATGGTTGAATTAGGAGCTACACAAGGTGATTAGGGGCTGAAGTTAATTGGTTTTCAAAAGGGTTATAGCAAGGGTTTACAAGAGTTGTGGTGATTCGTTGAAAGCTTAGGTTTAGTGTCCTAGTTCCATACTTGATTCCCTTTCTTAAGTGAAAGCCAAAAGTTGTAAGCAAACCCTATTACACTTTCTTGCTCAATATCATTTTCATGCTTATTATGTTTCTTTCATGCTATATATGGTCTTTGTATTATGTTCATGATGTATAAAAACTAATAAAACAAGTTATGGTATCTATATGGTAACTTATATTAACTAAACAAGTAAACTAGTGACTTTTATAGAGAACCACGACCAAAATAGTATAACTATGATATTTGACACTTACTGTTAAAGAGGACTTAAAAAGGAAACATAGCAATTTGAATCACCCAAAAAGAGTACCCGAGTCAAAAGTTATGACCATTTGAAATTACCAAAACTTTACGGCAAATCTGCCAAATACTTTCTGTGACAGAATATAAAACACGCAAAAAGAGGCCCTTCTGATCCGTTTCATGAAAAATTTAAAGCACGAAAGTTGTCCGGAATCATGTTTTCTTCAAAAACTCAGGAGCACGTCTCCAGAAAACCAATAAAGAATGAGATTTTCTTCAGTTTCTTAACAGCTATTTTATATATATACCAAAGTCACTATATAATAGTTATGTTTTACTAAGACCAAGAGGTCTAATGACCTAAAGCCAAGACCGCAACCATGGCTAAAGCCAAGGTTGAGTCTCAAGACCATGGTAACAATGACCAAGGTCAGGGCAAAGCCACGGCTAAAGACCATATAACTTTTAAAGATCAAAGCTTATATATATGTTATAAAATACTACAATAGTAGGGAGCCTCATGTGAGGAGTCCATTAAGTAAGCCGTCGAGATGAGTTTTGGATTTACGAATTAAAGTGTCCTGGCTCCTCGAACGTTTACTCCATGACTTCTGAATTATGTCGGCCCGTACGGTAGTAAGAGATATACAACCTATACATGTTTCATAAACCATTTATATTTAAAGACTTACACTATATACAAAGTACTACATCATGAACATTATGCAAGACATATATAGGCAATTCTTCGTATTCTTAGACGTTACTCCAAACCTAAGTCGCAACGTTCTATTATAGGCTGCTCTTAGAGACTTTCGCGATTCGACTACCACTTTCATTTCTCATTACATAAGCTTAAGGTGAGTCATAGCCCCTACTCTTTTCATACTTGTTTTAACTCTTTGGGGGAGATACATGCTTAAACTACTTGCTTACTTGTACAAATACTCAAAGCATTTATACTTGATTGCATTATACTTGATTTCATACATACATGACTGTGTTATACTTAATTGCGTTATTCTATTTAGTTTCTAGTAGTAATCTTTTATCTTTGGGAAGTGGCTCCCAGTTGTCTTTGGGAATTGGCTCCCAGTTGTCTTTGGGAATTGGCTCCCAAGTGAGGTCTTCGGAGATGAAGTAGAGACTTACTACTAATTGCTTAATTGTTTTGATGAACTTATACATGTCTTATTCATACTATATATTTAGCAGTGGGTTGTGAACACACAGGTTACAAGTCTCTTATGGCGGGACTTGCAACTGAGTGGATTCACGATGCCTTTGATGTGTGATCATTTTTATAGGCTTTATTTATTAGACAAACTCTATGAACTCACCAACTATTGTGTTGACACTTTAGCATGTTTATATCAGGTTAGTAAGGCGATAGCTAGTGCGTGGAACTTAGAGTCAAGCTGCATATTCTGAAGACTTACGCTTTTATCATTTACCATTCAACACATTTTGTATACATTTATGTATCATACTTTGGAATCTCATGTTTGTAACTTTGAATTCATTAATCTAATGGTAACTTTTCAAAACGTCTCATTTAGAGTTCGTTTTCTATAACTTGTACTTTGTATTATGAAGTAGCACCCCAGTGACACAGTCTTCCGCTGCGGTATTTTGGGGGTGTTACAGATTGGTATCAGAGCCTTGGTTATAGAGAACTAGGTTGCATTTAGTGCCTAGACTATAACTGCTATATACGTTAAGACTCTCCTCTTTATTTGCCTTACACACACTACATACGCATATGCTTTTTGTTAGTTATTGGTTTAGTTCCACGCTGTTAGATGATGTGACTTTAGTATTATAAGGAACCCCAGAGATTAGTCGAGTCATTAAAAACATGGAACTCAGTAATAACTAATTATTTAACTTGATCTTGTGACAGTTCTTGTTTGATGAGACACAAGATTTGAGTTAAATAATTTTATTGCTTAGCTTTAGGGATTTGATGACTTGATTATCTTACTATCTGCCTCAGAAAGCGGATTTTGTGTCAGAAATTCTTAAGTAGGATGATTTAGAATCTTCTTATTTAAATGGATTGGGACGCCTCTTCATTTAAATAAAGAAATTGTAAATCACCGAACCATAAGTTTATGAGACCTTACTTACATAAATTTGGACGCTTCTTTATGTAAGTAACGAATTATAAATAAGTGGGCTTATTTTTATCCGATACGACTCCTTAACCACAACCTTAGACGAATCAGAGTGAACACCACTGTTTTAGAGATCCTGAAATCCTGAATTCTCTTAGACACACCGTAAGTAGTTAACATCAACTGAACTTCGGGATGAAGTTCTCCTTAAGGGGTAGAGACTGTAACAATTCGCAATTTCAGGTTAATTACTATTCCCGGGAAATTTTACTATTCACTTTTACTATTCTTTTCCCGAAATTTTCCTGAAATTTGATTTTTGTTTCTTGGCCTCGAGTGATAAATCATTCCCATAGCAAATTAAAAGTTTGACACTCATTAGATCATTTTCGTGAAAGTTATTAAGGAATTACACGTTTTAGGGTAAAACGACATTTTTAAATCCTACGCACAACGAAACTCGACCGCGTTAATTTTCCCTGTATCAGAAAAATGTTTGATACACTCATGATTTATTTGAGAATAAATCATGACTGAGAAAAACATGACCAAATAAACCTCGGGCGTGAGAAACTGGAATTCTCGTTTTTAAGCACTTTTTACTTAGCCGTACCCTTAGGCTATACCTGCACTGTGTTTCTAAGACGATTTGAGTTTTCACATTTTTGGAATAAGTCAACATATTTTTCCCTCCTCCTTTGACCATAAATCATTTCTTGATTTTATAAATCATTCCTTGATTTTTAGGCTTACGATTTTAAGTTTAAAGACATTAAATACCAACCGACACTAGACTGAGCCCAGCCTAGACATTATAAGTCTTTAGTATTCTATTAGAAAAGTTACATTTTACTTTTCTCAATTTTACACAATATTTGTACGTTTTACGTATTACGCGTTTTAGACCCGTGTTTCCAGTTTTAGCAGGGTTTGAGCACCCCAATAGAACCTACCACTCATTTTATATTTTATTATGGGGTATATTGACAAGTTTAGTCATTCTTTTAAGTTTCATATTTTTAGGATACCCGGTTTTACGTTTCGTGACTTAACAACTTACGGTTAGCAATTTACGGGTCCAAAACTAGTCACATAAGTAGGATAATATCATCCAAGACCAAGTCACCCTTCCTTATCCTGGGCAAACCGCCTCTAGTGGGGGGGGGGGGGAAATCAACCCATGTGTCTTGATCTCATGCTTCTAACTCTAGGATGGTTACATGTGTAACTTGGTCACCAAGTTTAGGGAATTTCCTAACACCTTCCTAACCTCCTCATTCTAGCTTATATATACTTCCATTTTATGATTAGAAAATTCATTCCTTCCTTTCTTCATCACTAAAAATGCCACACACATAAATCCCTAGCACCATGATCCTTTGATCTTCAAACTACAAGTTACACTACAAAGTTCAAGGTCTTAGTATTCTCTACCTAGTTCTTAAGTTTGTTTGGTGATTCCATGGTTGAATTAGGAGCTACACAAGGTGATTAGGGGCTGAAGTTAATTGGTTTTCAAAAGGGTTATAGCAAGGGTTTACAAGAGTTGTGGTGATTCGTTGAAAGCTTAGGTTTAGTGTCCTAGTTCCATACTTGATTCCCTTTCTTAAGTGAAAGACAAAAGTTGTAAGCAAACCCTATTACACTTTCTTGCTCAATATTATTTTCATGCTTATTATGTTTCTTTCATGCTATATATGGTCTTTGTATTATGTTCATGATGTATAAAAACTAATAAAACAAGTTATGGTATATATATGATAACTTATATTAAGTAAACAAGTAAACTAGTGACTTTTATGGAGAACCCCGACCAAAATAGTATAACTGTGATATTTGACACGTACTTACTGTTAAATAGGACTTAACAAGGAAAACATAGCAATTTGAATCACCCAAAAAGAGTACCCGAGTCAAAAGTTATGACCATTTGAAATTACCAAAACTTTACGGCAAATCTGCCAAATACTTTCTGTGACAGAACATAAAACACGCAAAAATAGGCCCTTCTGGTCCGTTTCATGAAAAAGTTAATGCACGAAAGTTGTCCGGAATCATGTTTTCTTCAAAAACTCAGGAGCACGTCTCCAGAAAACCAATAACGAATGAGATTTTTTTCAGTTTCTTAACAGCTATTTTATATATATACCAAAGTCACTATATAATAGTTATGTTTTACTAAGACCAAGAGGTCTAATGACCTAAAGCCAAGACCACAACCATGGCTAAAACCAAGGTTGAGTCTCAAGACCATGGTAACAATGACCAAGGTCACGGCAAAGCCACGGCTAAAGACCATATAACTTTTAAAGATCAAAGCTTATATATATGTTATCAAATATTACAATAGTAGGGAGCCTCATGTGAGGAGTTCATTAAGTAAGCCGTCGAGATGAGTTGTGGATTTACGAATTAAAGTGTCCGGGCTCCTCGAACGTTTACTCCATGACTTCTGAATTATGTCGGCCCGAACGGTAGTAAGAGATATACAACCTATACATGTTTCATAAACCATTTATATTTAAAGACTTACACTATATACTAAGTACTACATCATGAACATTATGCAAGACATATATAGGCAATTCTTCGTATTCTTAGACGTTACTCCAAACCTAAGTCGCAACGTTCTATTATAGGCTGCTCTTAGAGACTTTCGCGATTCGACTACCACTTTCATTTCTCATTACATAAGCTTAAGGTGAGTCATAGCCCCTACTCTTTTCATACTTGTTTTAACTCTTTGGGGAAGATACATGCTTAAACTACTTGCTTACTTGTACAAATACTCAAAGCATTTATACTTGATTGTTTTATACTTGATTGTCTTATACTTGATTGCATTATACTTGATTTCATACATACATGACTGTGTTATACTTAATTGCGTTATTTTATTTACTGGCTAGTTGTAATCTTTTATCTTTGGGAAGTGGCTCCCAGTTGTCTTTGGGAATTGGCTCCCAGTTGTCTTTGGGAATTGGCTCCCAAGTGAGGTATTCGGAGATGAAGTAGAGACTCACTACTAATTGCTTAATTGTTTTGATGAACTTATACATGTCTTATTCATACTATATATTTAGCAGTGGGTTTTGAACACACAGGTTACAAGTCTCTTATGGCGGGACTTGCAACTGAGTGGATTTACGATGCCTTTGCTGTGTGATCATTTTTATAGGCTTTATTTGTTAGACAAACTCTATGAACTCACCAACCATTGTGTTGACACTCTAGCATGTTTATCTCAGGTTAGTAAGGCGATAGCTAGTGCGTGGAACTTAGAGTCAAGCTGCATATTCTGAAGACTTACGCTTTTATCATTTACCATTCAAAACATTTTTTATACACTTATGTATCATACTTTGGAATCTCATGTTTGTAACTTTGAATTCATTAATCGAATGGTAACTTTTCAAAACGTCTCATTTAGAGTTCGTTTTCTATAACTTGTACTTTGTATTATGAAGTAGCACCCCAGTGACACCGTCTTCCGCTGCGGTATTTTGGGGGTGTTACACAATTGATGCAAACGTTTATAGAGTACTGGGGTTTACAAAAAGTGGTGAAGCTATATTTGAACCTCGAGAAGACTATGGAAAATGTTCAACACTTCATGTTTGCGACCCATGTTCACAACAAATCAAGAATCTTGGGATTATTGGAGTAGAGGGGTCATTCAACATGGGCTTGTACAATGAATCGATTCTGCTAAATGATCACTAAGAATCATAAAAATATATTATGAAAAATAGGTATCCTTAAATCTCTTTTATTTAATTTTTGGTTGTATTACTTGATGTAAGTTATATGAATTAAGATTTACATGCTTTTTGTTTTCGTGATTATGAGGTTGCAAAGTTGACAAAGAAACAAACGAATTGCAAAAAAGTTTAAAATACTTATTTCATTTTTTAATTAAATAAAACATAACTAAATGAACACAGGTTAAAAGTTATAAAAAAATTTGATATCAGACTACATTGATATAAAATATTTTTGATACATTGATATTAATTATTTTGGATAATAGATAAACTGATATTAAAATATATTATTAAAAATTAAGTCATAAGAAGTAGTAGTTGTGAAGATGATGTTAAAACAAATTGAGAATTTATGTGAATTTTGTTAATGCTTATTCTGATATATTATTAATTCTAGGTATTACTACAATATTAATATTAAAAATATCTTAATATTATTCAGCAGTTGTGATATTATTAGATGTTGAAAATTTGATTCTCTTACTATAATTTAACTTTTACTATGATTTTCTAGATGTTACTAAACTTAAATTTTAAGATAATTTAAAAGAAAATGTTAAATTATCATAGTAAAGTTTAATGTCACACAAAACATGCTTGCCTCAACATCTACTATCACAGTAAAGTTTAATATCACAGTAAACTAAATAGTGAACATTTAGTATCTGAAAAACAAAATTAAAAAACAGACTTATCCTATTTTGAATATCATAGTGTATTTAATATCACAGTAAATTTAAATCACAGTCAATTTTAAAATCACGTTTCAACATATTGCTAGAAATTATTCCTGGATGTACCAAACTAAATGAGATGCAACGATTAGTCATCATTGAAAAATCTAATAATTTAAAAAAAAATCTTCTTTTTAATATCAAAGTTTATATAGATTGTTTATGAGGTGTGACATTTAAATGTTAAATAAAAAATGTAATAAACAACTTTTTGCCTGATTGACATTCCGGCTGCGTTTAAAGCAACTTGTTTGACTTTAGGAAGGCTATTAAAGAAGAAGATAATGCATCATGATATAATAACAGATATAATTAAAAAAAAATCCAATATTTCAATATAGAAACACGTGTACGTGAGGCTATTAGATTTGATAACATTCGGTAAAAAATTTAGGTTTCATTTTTTATTAACCAAATTTAGATCATAACATAGAAGAAAAATCGAAAAAAAAAAAAAAAAAAAAAAAAAAAAAAAAAATCACCCTTAGATAAACAAACTTAGATAAACACAATTTTACCGACTTTTTGTTTCACAATTTTTTCTTACATATCTTTTTGAAGTCTAAACTGATCAAATTTATATAAAAAAAAGGATGAAAGGTGGTTGTTAAAATTTATTACAAAAGCATTTAATATAAAAAGACAATGGGTAGGTGACTTTTTAATTATCACAAAGACTTTTTAATTTTTACACATTTAGTTATATACTAAAAAAGCAAATATTGGTAGCAAGTTTACACATTTAATTAACATATTGTTCCATTTTGTTAATTATATGACTCAATTTTTTTAATTTAAAAAAAATAAAAAATGCAAAATCAACAATACATAAAATCTAGTTCATGGCAAAAGAATTTGCGATAATTTCATGAAATTCATACATAATGGACTACATAGCAAAAGTCATACATAATGGACAAACTTTTTTTTTTTGAAACAACCATTTATCTATACAAGGTACATGAAATTCATGGCGACAAATCAAAGCGCTTATAATTTCATCTTCTTTGTATTCTCCCAAACAAATTGAACAAACCCCGTCCATCTTGTCAAGCAACATTATTCTTTCACTTACTATAGATCTCCTAGACGAACTAGATGAGCCAATATTCTTAGTTTCTTCTTGAAAACGAACTATTTCTTGTTCTTCAAGTTGGAATACATCTTCATAAGACCTTTCAATAATCAAATTGACTAAAAAAGAGGTATATATCCGGCATACGTTCAACACATTGCTGGAAATGTTTTCTATTAGAAGTTGATCTGTGTAAATTTTGAAAGTAATGAACAAAAACTGATGGAGGTACCTGAGTAAATGGGATAAAACGATTACTCATCTTTATTTAAAAAAGGTTTAAGACGATAAGTTCGAGAATGAATGTTTATTATTATATATATATACACTAAAAGTCACTTGAGATTACTATAGCAAATCACTGTAGCAACAGTGATTATAACAGTGATTATGTGTGGTGCGTTACATAATAAATATTAAATATCACAATACCATTTATATATTAATATCATAATACATATCAGAATAGAAACCTTACATCTCAAAGTATCATAATACCTACAATAAAATATATGTTAATATCATAATAAAATTTGAAAATGCAGAATAATAAAATGATATTAGTATCTATATATATATATATATATATATATATATATATATATATATATATATATATATATATATATATATATATATATATATATATATTTGTTATGACAAACTAATAACAGCCACGTGTCAAGAACACAAATGTCTCTTAATAACTATTAAATATCACAATATCATTTATATATTAATATAATAATAACTATCATAATACAAACCTTACATCTCAATATCGTAATACCAACCATAAAACAGATTTTAATATCATAATAAAATTCAAAAATGCATAATAATAAAACGATATTAATATAAATATTTGTTATGTCAAACAAATAACGGCCACGTGTCAAGAACACAAATGTCTCATGATAACTATTAAATATCACAATACCATTTATATATTAATATCTTAATATCTATCAGAATACAAACCTTACATCTCATAATAACTGTTAAATATCACAATACAATAAAAGAGATATTAATATCAGAATAACAATTTATATCAGAATAACAAATTATACAGTATAATAATAATTATATCAGAATAACAATTTATATCGTAATAACTATGTAGATATGCTGATGTAAAAGATAACAACTTTAACAAAAATATCTATATTCAGAACAATAAAATTAAAGAACAAAAATTACTTTCAATTATTCAAACTTATCAATCAGCATCCTCCTCAGAATTAAAATTAAATACATCATCATCCTGCTGAGAATTAGCTTTACTTGATTGTCCCTCAGTTTTCCTTCCTTTTCGATTCGCCTTCTTACTGCCTTTATTAGGAGCCAGTTTTTTCTATTTGGATTGTTGGGACAATTCCTGAAATCATAATATGTTTTTTCTTTTTTTTTTTTTTTTTTTTTTTTTTTTTTCTTACAGATTCTAGAATTTCTCAAAAGTTTTCCACCTTCTTTTGCAGATTTAATTCTGACATCATGATTAGAAGGTTTATACCTATGACCACTAATTCCACCTTTGTTTTTCCCAATATCAGGAGGAAAAACTTCAAGAATAGCAGGTTTAGGAACTCCAATCATAGATGATATACTTTGCTGTTTACTTGCTGAAGTCTGCGGCACATTTTATGACTATAAACCAGATTCATAAACACTCAATTAATCAAGAAATTGACTTAGTTTATCTTCATCGTATCCACATTGAGTGATTATAGCATTCACTTTTGAATAAATATTAGAAATAGAAGAACCAGAAGATCCACTTGATTTATAAGAAGATCCAATAGGAGGTAAAACAACAGCTTCTTTTCTCCAACGCCTTAAAAGATATTGTTTTGGAATCTTCTTAACACCATTTGCTCTAAGAGTATAAAAAGCATGACAACATAACAACCCACGTCTTTCAAAATGCAGGCAACTGCATTTAACAGAATGACTTTCTTGATCATAGTCAACTTGAAAAAAAAAGTAAATGAAAAAATATCAATTATTTTTAACGGAATTTAAAAAACGGTTTCTTGATCATATTTATTGACTTAAACAAAATGAAATGTGATACCTTAAACTCTCCAAACCACTCTTTATCAGTGTCCTTAACATAACCCAAATTTCTTGTAGAACCAGTACAAGAATCAACAGAAGCAACGATCTCAATCTGGATAACATAGAATGCCTCAAGAGTATAAAACTCTGCAGCTTGTACTTCAACTAATTGTCTGGTTTTCAATGATGGCTTACCAGTTCTTGTATTATTATCAAGAACACGTTGAATATTTCTTTGTTGATCTAATGCACTTTCATAACGAAAAAGAAAATGAACTAGAGTAGAACTCCAATTAGTATTATGACCAAAAAAATAGTTTTCACTTTCAGATCTTGACGTAGTTTTCATTAAACCACTCATTGGAATATCTCTAAAATAAGCAGGAATCCAACTCTCTTTAATATTAAACATATCATTTAACCATTTATGCTCATCTAAATGATATTCAGCCAATAAAGAATTCCATTTTTGAACAAATTCATCAGGTTCGTTGCTTTCCCTCCATATAATACGACATAGACGCTTTTTGAATCCTTCTTCTTCACATATTTCAGAACCAATCTACATGAAAAATAAAGGAAAATAATTTATATGAAAAATAATTGTTTAATATTAAAATAAGTGTTACAATATATATATATATATATATATATATATATATATATATATATATATATATGTGTGTGTGTGTGGGTGTGTGTGTGTATGTATGTGTGTGTGTGTGTGTGTTTGTGTGTGTGTGTGTAAATAAAAAAAATAATACCTTTGTAGGAAGTTTATTCATTATATGCCACATGCAAAGACGATGTTTAGCACTTTTAAAAATATTAGGTATTGCAATTAACATTGAAGGATCTTGATCTGTTAAAACAAGATACGGCTCCTTGATATGAGATTTAACAAAAGCTTGTAGTAGCCACTCATATGAAACAACATCTTCTTTCGAAAGCAAACCAGCAGCGAATATTACACATTTTTTATGATTATCAACACCCGTAAAAGGAACAAACACCATATTGTACCTACAATATATATATTTAATAAATATTAAATATATATATATATATATATATATATATATATATATATATATATATTTAAAGAAAATAAATAAAAAAAAAAAACTTACATTTTAGTTTTGAACGTAGCATCGAAAGACAGAACATCACCAAAAGCTTTATAATTCCTTTTACTTGTATCATCAAACCAAATCAAACAACTTAATTGACCCGCAGTATTAGTTTTAAACTCAAATGAAAAATTTTCATCTCTTTCCTTTAAAACACTAAACTTATCAATTATCATTTGGGCATCATATTTACCAATATAATTGTAAATATCATGACTCAAATTCTTGAAATCAGTCTTAGTAGCACCAACATTCTCATATCCACCCAAAAGCTTAGCAATAAAATTGAACGACATACAAGGACCAATGTTCAAATTTGAAGCCTTAATAGTAAAATACTGATGCGCCAAACTCATAGACCTGTGAGACTTTTGCAAATGTCTATCTTCAGAAGTAAAAAAACCATGATTGTGCTCTTCAACAAAGGTTTTAACTTTATACTCTTCACCAGATTTAACAATATAAAGTCTAGCTTTGCAATTTGTCCTAAAATCAAATCTTTTTCTCTTAACTAACTTAGCGTTACAATCTTCTTTTAAACTATCAAATTCTTTAACTTTAACTTTTTTAGTCCCTTCTTTACTGCAAAGAAATTCCTTATTAAGAATAACACCTCCTGCTTTACTTTCATGCCCTCTACGAACAATAAAACCAGCTTCATCAGCATAATTTTTGTAGACCCTGTAAGCATCTTCAACACTATTAAACAAACTACCTTCTGCTGGTACAACTGCTTTAACAACAATAGGTTTAATTAACTTTGTATTTAAGGTAAAAAAACTGGCGAATTTACTTCCTCGTTGTCTTCTAAATTATCATCAGGTGATAAATTTACATCTTCAACAACATCATTGCTTGCAGAATTCTGCATCATAGAATCACCTAAAAAAATATAGAGTCAAAAAGTGACTTGATAATAAAATAATATTAACCAATTAAGTAAAAAAAATATAACAGTTAATATAACCTAACATCTCAATATCATAATAACTATTAAATATCACAATACCATTTATATATTAATATCATAATAACTATTAGAATACAAACCTTACATCTCAATATCATAATACCTATTAAATATCAAATAACAGCCACGTGTCAAGAAAACAAATGTCTCATAATAACTATTAAATATCACAATACCATTTATATATTAATATCATAATAACTATTAGAATACAAACCTTACATCTCAATATCATAATACCTACTATAAAAAAAGATATTAATATCATAATAAAATTCGAAAATGCAGAATAATAAAATGATATTAATATATATATTTGTTATGTCAAACAAATAACGGCCACGTGTCAAGAACACAAATGTCTCATAACAACTATTAAATATCACAATACCATTTATATATTAATATCATAATACCTATCAGAATACAAACCTTACATCTCAATATCATAATACCTACCATAAAAGAGATATTAATATCAGAATAAAATTCGTTATGTCAAACAAACAACGGCCACGTGTCAAGAACACAATTCTCTCCAAAAAACAATTAATATCACAATACCATTTAAATATTAATATCATAATACCTACCATAAAAGAGATACTAATATCAGAATAAAATTCAAAAATGCAGAATAACAAAACGACATTAATATATAAATTTGTTATGTCAAACAAATAACGGCCACGTGTCAAAAACACAATTCTCTCCAAAAAACAATTAATATCACAATACCATACTTATATTTTAATATCGTAATACATATCATATAACAAAAACAATATCACTATAGAAATCGTTATATGGTAGATATTATGATATAGTAATATCGTAATACCTACCATATTAAAACCTAAACGATATTAGTATCAGAATACCATTCTTATATCTTAATATCACAATATCTACCATATAACGAAATTAATATCAAAATAAAATTTGAAAATGCAGAATAACAAAAACGATGAATCTGATTTTAATAATATTAAAATAGTTAAAATATCAAGAAGATAGCTTATAAAAACAAATAATATCATAATACATATAGTATGATATAAAAATTAATAAAATACCTTCAACGTGCTTTTTTGATAAAAAAATGCTCCGATAGATCAAGACCGATACTGGAATACTGATCAGTTAAATCCATTCAATAATAAAAATTAAATAAAAATAGTTGCAAAAAATAAAGAAATAAAATATTCAAATAATAATAAAAAAAGATACGGAGATATTAACGGGCAAAGATTTGACCCGTATTTTCTAAATAGAATAATTGCGAAAATGTCACTCCGTGTTATATAATTAGATCTAATCACAGCCGCTGATGGGAAAAGATCAACGGCCCATATGCATCCGTACGTCCGCACTAAAAAGAAACTTCTGCACATGATCCTTTGCCTATATATATATATATATATATATATATATATATATATATATATATATATATATATATATATATGGTTTGTTTATATAAAATTAATGTTGTGAATGGAACCTAGTTTGATCTTTATGTGAAATCAATATATGCACAACACAAGCAATTATAACTATATACGAAATGCTAATAAGTAAGTAAGCAAAAAGTGAGAGATGGAAAGATCAAACCGGGAGACAAAGGATTTATAGTGGTTCGGCTACAAGGACACCTCCCTTGCCATACTCCACTCCCCAAGCACCGAGCTCGAGAGTTTTCTTCACTAAGTCAATAACCTCTGTAGGATCATAGTTTTATGTTGATTATGTGATTCGGGAGGTCGGGTTTGGTGGAAGAAGATGAAACCCATTGTTAGAGAGAGAGAGAGTAGAGAGAGAAGGAAAACTATGTGTTTTTTATTGAATAATAAGAAAGATGGAAAATAACACACAAAGTCTCACCCCTCCATGGAAGTATGGAGGGGTATATAAAGCCTAACACATGCTATACTATGGCAATATTACATAACTAGTCCATGTGTTTTGGCTTAACAAGATAGTAAATGTAATCCCGTAAATGTCGTTCCATTTACGTGTTAGGATCAAAAACTTTGATCCCAACAATCTTCCCCCAATGGGGCGACACAAGGGATTACTTACAACATTTCCTACAAGTACAAATATAAATAAAGAAAGGTCTTCATCGGCTCTTCAAGTGCTGAGGATGACTACAGTTGACGCTCTTTGTCTTCATCTTGTACCTCGGCTTGAGAACTTTACCTTTACTTGTAGGCAAATGATGTAATATGCATGAAATGGATTAACTTCCCCCCAATTCATGCTGCATGTCTTTAGCGGCTTCTTCGTACACTTCTTTTTGGCAAAGTTTCTGAATCAGCTTCCCCCCAAACTGACAATCGTCTTCAGCAGATTCGAAACATTGATGTAGTAGACAAGTCTTTTAACTTTTGAAGTTTTGAGTACGCAGCGGAATTTGTAGATGACACAGTAAACCACACCAAGCAAATCTGACTAGTCACTTAATCACAGTTGTACTCTATGCGGAAGCTCCGTTCGGGGGTAACATGCAAGAAATCAGCAAGATCTTCTCACATATGCAGGCTACTTCACACTTCACAACACGCAAGAGTTGAAACGATTACACCAAAGTCACAAAATTTAGCCATTGATCATCTCTGCGGACGTCTCTCCGGTAGTAATAAAATTGTAAGCTCGATCATGTGAGTCTATTATGCGTCCTTGATGTGCACATTTCTTCCCCCTAATTGCAAAACCTCGTGGAAAATGAGTGTTTTCGCAAAGAAGTCAAGAAAAGGGTAAGAAAGCAAAGAACACCCACTCTATCTTCCCCCACGATGTCTTCGCGGAATCGGAAGCATACACACTATGTTTACGATGGAAAACAGAGGCAGCGTAACCCCATATGTCTAACTAACCGATTATGTGTGAAATATTATAAATAGCCCGTGAGAATAAACTGATGATAAACAACTCTACTCTTTAATACTCCTCTCAGCTAACTCTTTACCGACTCCATTATCATTCTGGCGGCTCTTTGTAGTGACTACTGATGGAGAAAACTCAATATTATGAACTTGAGAGCGAAGTAGAATAGCCCGAACTTGTGACTTAAACTTGCACTGATGTATGACTAAGAGCGGTGTAGAGAGTTCGCACCCCATCGAATCCCTAAGTACTCTATACTCATCAACCAACCAACCATCAAGTATAAGAACTACATAACCTCTTGATTATCCACAACAGCGTGTGACACTGAGCACTACAACGTAACTCCTTAAAGTGATAGTTATTTGTGGTAATAGAGAGGAAGAATCACAAAATAACTAGATAACCAAGTCTCCGTCGTTGTAAAGGTTAAAAGCTCAAACAAGGATCTCGAAGAATCATGCATCCAACCAACCCCGATATCTTCAATATACTAAGTACACGCACCCGTGAAATTCCACTTCAATCTCAATTAAGTAATAAAGAATTATCGCCGTAGTCACATCTTGCGGTTAAATGCTTAAAACTAGCCTTTTGACAGTTTTAATGAATCTTGATAATGGTTCCCGATCTTGTCAAAAATGTATCCCCGTGAAAATTTATAACCAAAATACCACACCTATTTAACCAAAAATTGTAACAAAAATAAATTATCACAATGTATAAAGAATACATTTGATAATTAATTTTGATCCAAAAGTGTTAAATTAATTCGGACGTGTAAAACATTCAGCACAAAAAATTTCGGCCCATCAAGAATATTTGGATCAATCTACAACCCGATCCAAACTAACAACCATAATAATTTGGGTATTAAAAAGTTGTTATAACCAGTGAAACCATACTTAACCCTAATTATAATCCGCCCCCTCCTTCACTCCATTTCTCCCAACTTAGTCAACAGATCTTATCTCCTCCACACATTCCAAGCTCAGATCGAAATGAAAAACGTAGACCTTCCATCTATCTGATCTAACTCTCATCCTTCATCAATACCCACGAATCAGATCAAATGAACAAAAAAACACCTTTCTCACCAATTATTAGGTACGGCAGAAGAACACAAGGTTTTCACTTCAAGGTCTTTAATGACCTCAGGTAGGTGTTGTTTGTTTGAAGGTTGAGTGATTAGAGCGAGCCAAGATAGAGAATAACTTGATAGTTATTTTTCGTCTCTTGTATGTTCGTATATTAAGGAAGGTTGCTTTCAGTAGGATCGATGATGATGTGTGTTCAACTTAAAAAAAATCTTTGAAAGATTGCTATAAAGTTGAATAGAATCTGAGATCTATTGTTTTATTTTCTGTTGTTGTTACTTGTCGTTGAGATGGTGGTGACGGGATATAGGTTTAGATATGGGTTTGTTGCTGAGATTGGTTATGGGTTGTGTTGGTTTATTACAGTCTGTTCTTCGTTTCCTTTTTTTGTTTTGATGGCATTTTTTTTTTCGACCAAGGAGGATTGAGACTGATCTGAGGTCAATGAGTCGTTGGTATTTGGTTTTTATCTTTTTTGCTTCATCTCCGTTCTCGAAAACCTTTTAACTTATCGAGAATTCTCCACTTATCGCAAACATGAATATATTGAGAACTTTGATTATCGAGAATTGGATTATCGAGAACCTCAGTTACGGTTATCGAGAACACGATATAAGTTATCGAGAATTAGATTTCGAGAACCAGGTTATCGAGAATGTGATTTCAAAAACATAGGGTTTTGAGTTCTCGACAACTAGTATGTTCTCGATAACAAGTACCTCTCGAGAACTTCTTATACAAGAAGTTTCGATTTTTCCGGCGATTCCTTTTTTTTTCCAGTTTCGATGACTTTTCCGACCATTATATTCTGACCAGCTTCTTCGACCAGTTTAGAGCCACAAATACTCACGGGTTTGGTATATCAGTCACAACAAATGATGTTGCATAAAAAGGTGTAAACTTTGGACAATACCACAAGTAACCGTATATTGTAAATTTGAATATAAAGCAGTTAAAATAATGATGAACAGCCTCAAATACAGTGTACGAACCAACATATCCAAGTTTTTGACAAGATAAAACCACAATAATCAACCAAATAATAACCTTGGCTCTGATGCCACTTGTAGGATCATAGTTTTATGTTGATTATGTGATTCGGGAGGTCGGGTTTGGTGGAAGAAGATGAAACCCATTGTTAGAGAGAGAGAGAGTAGAGAGAGAAGGAAAACTATGTGTTTTTTTATTGAATAATAAGAAAGATGGAAAATAACACACAAAGTCTCACCCCTCCATGGAAGTATGGAGGGGTATATAAAGCCTAACACATGCTATACTATGGCAATATTACATAACTAGTCCATGTGTTTTGGCTTAACAAGATAGTAAATGTAATCCCGTAAATGTCGTTCCATTTACGTGTTAGGATCAAAAACTTTGATCCCAACAATACTTGTTAGGTCACACTTTATGTAAACACAAGTATAAGGATGATAGAAAAGAGATGAGAATGAGAATGGGATGATTATGAGAATGAGAGAATTAGAATTGCAAGAGTTTCCTTAATATTTCACATAACCAACCAAGTATTACATAGACCTAAGCATGATATTTATAGGTAAGGAGCTAGGGCAACATCCTACTCCTTCCCTTTCTTACAAACGTGTGGGCTTTAAAGCCCATGGACCATAAGACTTAAGCCTAGTAAACTTGAAACAATAACATAAATGTAAATTAAGCAACCTATTATTACAAATGACCGAGACTTGATAAAATAGTAAAACTTTGGTTCCAACAATCTCCCCCTAAGGGTCGGTCATCATGGTTGCTTGACGTCTTCGTCTTAATCTTTGACTTTCATAGCTTTAGACGTCTTCAGAAATGATTAGAATAATAATGGATATACTTTGCTCTTTGTCTTTGTTCTTTGATGAAGTTGTAGTGATTATGTTGTGAAGTAATCTGCCGTTCGTCACTCCTGCATCTGTGGTGGTTGTCCGCCATTCCAACATACTCATACATCTTTGGACTTAGACTTTCACGTACAAGAAGTTCCTTTTCATGCATTGAGATCTTTGTCTTTATACTTTGTAGATTCATCTTATTGACGTTGAATCTTTCTTTGAACTTTGTGTTGCTAAGATCTTTCGGGAAGCTTTCTTTGACTTCAAGATGTATGTATGAGCATGTTGGAATCTACGATCATGGAAGTGAGATACCTGCGAGTAAACAGTTAGCAATAAAAAACAACCGGTACTTACGGATAAGGAATTAGAGCTCATCAACAGCATATTGTGAAGACTCCTTCTAAACCTTATCCAGGCCGTTCCCATATCAGATACTCCCGAAGGAGCTTACGAGACCTACTAAGTAGCTCAATGACTGGGTGAGTCGCTGGGGATCACTCCACGACTGTAGACCGCTATGGAACCACCGCAAACACTAAGCGTAACCCTTGTGAGGTTACCGAAGTGACCTGCTGTCAGGGCTGTTTGATGTTGACCCTGGCAGGATTTCCGTTCAATCATTGAGAAATACATAAGTAATCCTCTCATAAACGTTCTCGGCAGATTGCTAAGATCTGTGAAGGACTCGATAAGTTACAGCTGGTGTCCATTGATGTAGAACACCAGTTGTAGAAATACTAAGTGTTCCTAAGAGATCTTTGATGTATCTCGAGGGTCTAGACTCTATAAGTGCGCACCTAGGTTTCCTATGCGGAGACTAGGGAGGATTCTCCTGTTTCAATATCAACCGTCTCTAAGAGATAGGTCGATAGGTTACGCGGGTTCCCCGTGTGAATGAAACAAGTCCTTTTAAGAGAACTTGAGTGGTTAAGAAGGTTTAGTGCATTGCGTCACTGGGTCCATGACGACTTTGTCTTCAATACCGGTGTTGTCTTTTGCAACAGCCAGTAGCATATGTATTGAACCCGGTGTCTGCCCTAAGGTTGAACATATGGAGGGCTATTTCTTTTCACCCTTTTCTTTATTTTTCTTTTTAATTCTTCAACTCCTTCTTTCCCTTTCATTCTTTTCTCCTTTTTTCGTATCATACCTAAGGACTTCTAATTCTAACTATGGGAGATGTCCTTGGGTAGATCCCTCCGGCTCTGGCGGATCATAGGACGGATATTCCTATCTTAATCACCTTATAACTCCGACAGTAGCCAAGAAACCTTTGATTGAAAATCTCTCAAAGTGTTTGTGTTAATCAAATATTTTGGTTAACACTTTGAGAGTTTTGTTGTACACTTTTGAAGGGCTCCCCCTGTATATGTGCTCATAAGTGTTTTAATAAATTTGCACATGCGGGAGGAGCAAGCCTTTTTGAACTGATCCACTTTCTGTGAACAAGACCGATTCGAGACACGCTTACATCACTAGTTAAACTAGCTTGAAGTTATTACCCGGCCTGATCAAGTTCACAGAAAGTTTCTCGAGACGGTACATTTCTACTAAGACATATCCTTTTCGAGACACGCTTACGTGGCTATTTAAAGAGATACATTGTCAGCTTTTAGGTGACAACTAGCTCTAATAACTAACTTGATGTTATTACCCGTCGAGGATAAGTCTTTTCGATATTACTAACATTTATTGTCTCGTCAATTCCTGGGTTAATACTGAGTCTAGCTTGCACATGATACACCTTTTAAGCTTTGACTTCATATATTTTAATCACTTTTTTCATTTTCTCCCCCTAAAAAATAGCATATATAATGATGTTTTTGACAAACTTTTAGATTAAAATATGCCTTTTGAGTCTTACGGGAAGATTCACAAAGAACTTTTGATTTTGAGCAAAGTATTTTGTTTTGACAAGTGCTCCCCCTCAACAAGTGATTAGGTCTTATTGAGGTGAAATACTTGTCCTTTTGAGCAGAATTATGAAAAATCATAAATGTTTAATTAATTCTACTCAAAAGTAAGAAACCTTCACTCCTTAAATTAGGATTGAGGCACTGAAGCGTACCTCAGGGTCCTTTCTTTACAAGTTTGGGTTGTACACTGTAATGCGTGCACAAGCCATAATGAAATGCAATCAGATGAAAAGAATAACCAAATGTACCAAGTTAATCTTTGTCAGGAAGTGGAGCATCAAAGTCAGTGAACTTGGGTTCTGGTCTTTCGAAGTTTCTGACAGGAAATGAAGGTCTGGCACCGATATAGCTTTCCAGTCGTCTGATCTGTTCCCGTCGAAATAACCTTTCTTCAATCTTTAAGACAAAGTTACGAACTTGTCTTCTTGTGCTGGATTTCCATCTAGGTTGTTCCCCTTTAGCTATCTTTCGGCGATCATCATTCAACCGTTTGACAAGCCCATCACGAACAGATTTGAGTGCAACATCACAGAATTTGTGTACCTCATCGAACCTCATGAAACTTTGTAGCTTTTTGCTGTTGATGTAGGTGAAGCCAAAAGGTTCTTGGTTGAGAGTAAACTATGGTGTTTGATAGATACCATCAAAGTAGAATTGTGGCTTTGTCAAATTGATCTTCTGTTGGTAACTTTCCACTCCAAGCTGAAGATCTTCCACTCTTTCTTGAACAATCAAACGTCGGATGTAAAGAAGTAGTGACGCCATGAAGTTGTACTGTACTATCGAATCCACGCATTCTGTTCTGAACCTTTTCAAGATACATGTCTTCGATGTCATTGAGATTAAGGTCGGGAAAGTCTGCTTCAGAGAACTTGTACTTCTTTTCATCTTGTCGTTTAACAACAATTTCACGCATGAATAAGTAGTTAAACCATTTCGACTGTTGAATCTCCAAGATAGCGATGATCTTTGATTTCTGCTTCACATTTTCCAATGATTTCTCTCCTAATCTGCTGGTATAACCGAGACAACGACGTTCTGGCCAGTGTAGAATTCCGTGTAGGGCATCTCTGTCGTAAGCTACGATGGAGTTGCTGAATACACGAGTAGTTTCTTCAATAGCAGGAATTTCGTATCGAGCGGCTGGTACTGAGATTGTGAGTGAGGAAACATATTTCTTCTTGGATGTCTCCTGAGTGAGCTGGATGTTACGAAGATCTTTGTTGAAGAAGAAGCTGTAAGGTATCTTTGGTTTGTCTGGAAATCCTTTCAAAGGTAATGGTTTGGTCTAGTCGGTGAAGTAAGGTTTTTCATGATTCTTGGAGCTGAGATCGATATTTTCTTGAGGAATTCTTGTGCATCCCTATTGATTCTTCTGAGCTCTGCCTTTGTGAGTTTGTCGATGTGAAGATCCTTCATAATGACTTGGGTAAACTGTAGAGTGTTACCAGGAAGTGGTTCTTCTTCTTCGAGAGGAGGTTGAGCTTGGACCATTTCTGTCAGCCAATCATTCCGAGGATTGTCATCATTGTCAAGCCATGAATGACATTTCTTCTTCTTTGATTTCTTGGACTTAGATGTAGCATCTTTGTCTTTGGCTTTGGACGGTGACGATGGTCCAGCATGAGAATCATGAGTTGGTGGAGCACGGTAATCGGTGTCAAGTTGATCCTGGAAGTCATCATTGTGTTCCATGAGAATTTCATCATCTTCAATTTGACCTTTACCAGTAGTTGAGGGTTGTTGTTGATTTCCAGGAGGAGTGGAGTCCTTTTGTGGTTGTAGAGAGGATGAGGGACCTGTTCCAGACTTAGGTTTCTTGCCTTTGGAGTTTGGGTCAGGATCGTCATCTTTTCTTGTCCGTTTACGGGTTCCAGCAGCATCTTTGCATGACTCCTTAGATATGTAAGCCACCATAGCATCATATAGTGCTTTTTCTTTTGCAGTCTGTGTGGGTTTGGAGGCAATGTTGTCAAAGAGTTTGGCAAGCATGTCATTGAAGGACAATTCAGGGACTGTTGGAGTCACAGTAGAAGGTTTTGCTGTGTGAAGCGTGAATGGTGTAGTAGACAACATTTTCCTTGTAACACTTCTGATTCTGTGATCCAAGTTGTCATTGATTGGTTCAAGAAGGTTTGCTACTTCAGGAGTGATCATATCAACCAGATTATCATTGAGAAAATCATGTGTTGCAGTTCTGATAAATCCTTCGTAATCAGAGTTCAAGAACTTGTCGATCAGCTGCTTTGACTCCTGGAAGTCCTCAACTTGTCTGGTGAGACTTGTAACCATGTCGGTGAGTTTTTTGACTTGCTCCTGAAGATCAACTGGTGGTTTCGGTTCATTGATTGAATGCTGTTTAGATGCGGTTTCTGAAGGTGTGGGAGATGAATGCTCAGGTAATGATTCGGACGATGACTCGTTGTGAGAGTCTGAAGAAGAAGCAGGAGGAGTCGGATCCTTTGGTGGAGAGTCTTGAGGAGGTGGAGGTTGTGCTGAGGAAGTCTGCTGAGAAGATGACTTAAGAAATATGTTGGTGTCGAACGCGTTCTTCTCTTCGTTTTCCTTTCTACGACGTTCCTCTGCTTCCTCTGCTTCTCGTGCAAGAAACTCTGGATTAATGAGGTATTCATGTTCCTGATCCTTAGCTATGTTCTCTTGTCCACCAACATTCTCTTCTATATTAGCAGTTTCTGTCATGTTGACATCTCCTGTTTTGTCTGTATCTTTAACGGTGTCATCAGGCTGTGGAGCTGATTCTAACGTAGTGGATACAACGGGAGGAATCATGCTGCTTGTAGCTCCTACATGTTCAGACTGATCAATAGGTGGTGGAGTTAAAGGTTGAGACATGAGTCGGCTTTCGAGAGTTGCTTTCCTTTGTTCTTTCCTAAGCTGCTTTTCTTCAGCTCTAGTGTCGACCACTATACTCTTCAGTTTGCGTTTATCGACCAAAGGTTCAACGATTGGTTCGTCTTCATCATCATTAGGCTCATTAATAGTGATCCCTTTCCTTTTCCTTGTCTCTTCTTCATAAGTTTCAAGACTTTGTTGTATGGCGATCTCTATTGCAGGAAATCCTTCTTCAGGTGCTCTGTATCTCAGTTCATAGTCTGGTTCTTCTTCTTCAGATTCCGTATCGAACTCGGATTCGGTGTCAGAAGGTGGAGGTGTAGGTTCATCCCGAATAAAGTACTCAGGAGTTGCCTTCTTCTTTGGTTTAGACTTGGGTGTTGGTTTAGGCTTGGGTTTAACAGATGGTTGAGTCTTGGGAGTAGCCTTAGATCTAGTATGTGGTGAGGCAGTGGTGCTTGTAGTACTCCCAGACTTTACACCTCCTTTGCTTCGAGTCTTTATTGTTGCTTCTTCCTGTACCCCTTTGTAAGCGTTATCATACAGCTTGTAGTTCAGACTCTTCTTGATTTTATCATTAAGAAGGTATTCGGGAAGCCTCATTCCTTTGATCTTGGTTGAGGAAGTGGTCGTTTTGATGAATGAGGTGGTGAAGTCGTCCTCAAAGAGGTGCTTCGGCTCATTAGGATCAGCCATCCTCTTGATGAATTCTGGAGAGTTTTTGCAGAGATGTTCTATGAGAAGCTTGGTGAATCTTGTGAATGGTATCATAGTCTTCACACGTTCAGTCTGAATACTGTGGATGATATCATTCATGATAGGAACTGCAAAGTCAATTGGTGTCAGAGTCACCATTCCCCAGAATGTTTGCAGGTGTTCGAGCCTTGGATGTTCATGCCCACTTTTCCTTCCAGATATAGATCTTACCACCAACAGACAGAATGTTCTCCAAGGCTGAGGGATATTCTTGGCATTAAATTGGGAAAGCTTGACTAGCGGTACATCATCATCAACCTCATATCCTAATTCAATGAAGAAGTCAAGAAGATACAGGTCAGGTAGTATAGGAGCAAATTCGTTATCAGTTTGTGGCATGAGAAGGGTTGTTCGAAGGACGTCATGATCTACAGAGTATTCTTGGCTATCCAAAGTAACAGTGAAAGACTCATCATCCAAGTTAGCCTGAGCAGTAATCCAGAACTGATGAAGGTAGAACAGCGGAACTGAAGTTGAACAGGTGAGCAGAGGTTTGCATGGATGTGCAAGTAGGATATCTTTCACGATCATGCATGATTTCTCTGTGATTTTCAATTTGTTGAAATCAACTCGGGTATTGTTATTGCCAATCGTGACATTGTAGTTCTCGGGAGTGATGTCATCCATGGTGAGTAATGGAAGAACTTGTTCAGTGACGTTCTCATTGTGTTCAGCCATGTTTATCTGAAAAGCATTACCATAAACCAAACATCCAAATTTGTTACGTGTTAGCACAGTTTTGAGTTTGGTTACAGATATCTACTTGAGACAGTTAAGCACAAATGTGTCATTTTGTTATGAGTGAAGTGTCACACAATGCATATTTGAAGAATCATAGTACATGCAATAACTTGCAAATAAGCCCGATTGATATTCACAATCCCTAATTACTTCACATTACACAACAACAATGAATCACAACAAGGTTACACGGATATTACATGACAAGGCCTAAACGAGATTTAGAAAAAATATACAAAACCCATTTATCGCAAACTTGTAATGAGAGAAGATTTCGAAAAGAATAAAACATGTCATTTTATCGCAAACTTGAATTGAGAGAAGATTTCGAAAAAAATTTACAGAGAATTTTATCGAGAAAGTTAAATTATCGAAAAAATCCTTATAAGTAAGTTTTATCGAGATCATTCCTTCATCAAGAATTGCGAAAAGTTTAAGTTTTCGAAAACATCATTTTCGATTAAAACTTTTCGAGAACCTGGTGATTTCGAAAAATATAGTTCAAAAAAGTGATTTCAAAAAGATAATTTCGAAAAAACTGGGGTTGAACAATATTTATCGAAAACATAAGTTTCTCGATAAGTTTATCAAAGATTGCGATAATTCTCAAGTTTCTCGAAAAAATTCTTATACAAGAATCAAATCGATTTTGAAGTTACACGTACGTTTCTTTAGCAAAGAACTTTTCCAATGATTCAGGCCTGTCACCAAGATAGATAAATACCACTTAGACATAACCAATATGCTCGTTAACCAAGATCTCGATAATTATCACGAACAAGTTTTCGATAACATAAAAAATTTGAGTCTAATGAGTATCAATGGTTCTAGCAAATCACAAACACATGTTAAGAACACATTATGACCGCATATCACACATATAGACTCAGATAGACAGCACTTAATCATGAACGAAGCACACAAGTTATCGAGAATCAAGCATCATTGGTGTAAATCAACAAAGTTAAATCAAACATGCATACATGAGACCATAGAAGCATATCCCACCAATAAAACACAACAAACAAACACAATATCAAGCAATCTCAAATCGACCCAAAACCAAGATTTTGTGAATCAAGCAAACATGAATGGAATTGAGATAAAATGATATAGTTAGTTTAGTGACACTAAATGTAACAAAACCCTATCAAGAAATGAGTTACCAAATCATGATTTTGCAGATTTCGAAATCGCTAAACCCTAGATATCGAAATCGATTTTGCAAGAAATTTAGCCGTTGGATTTGCAATTAAACGAAAACCTATGTTTGTAATGCCCTAAAGATTACTAATGAACTTACAGTTTGAAGATCACAAGCACGGATTACTCAAATGAATTGTAGCCGTCGGTTTTAGAAAGGGTTTAAGAGGTTTAGAAATTTGTGGGGTTTGTGATATACGGTTTGTTTGTTTTATTTTATTTGAACCTTTTGAGTTTAGTCACTTTAAGTCCCTTAACTTTTAGATATACCTACTTGAGTCCTAAAGTTATGGCAAACTTGTGTAACATCGAGATATGCATCCGTTAATCCTAACTTATGAAGACTTAATTACGGGATGAGAAAAAGTAATGTATAAAGAACATCCACACACTCAGAAGTACCGTAAAATACGAAAAAAAACATGCAAGTATACCAATTAAAATTGGTAAAGAAAATTTAAGCGTGACTCCCCCTCAACACGTGTAAAATTAAAACAAAGTGTTGAAGTGAAGTGATATACTTGCAAAAGGTTTTTTTTTTTTTTTTTTTTTTTTTTTTTTTTTTTTTTAAATCAAATATGAAAAATCTTTTTGTGTTTTGATTGGTTTATAGTTAAGAAAAAAAATATTATACAAAGATAGTTATGATGTTTGACGATCAGTTGTGTTTTAAAAACTTTTCCAGATCCTCTGGAGTCAAACATCTCATACCAATTTGGTGAACTAGACTAGCAAACCTTGATGGTGCTAAAGATTTGGTAAGTAAGTCCGCCAATTGGTACTCAGTCCCAACAAAATAAAGTTCAACGGTACCCTTTTCCACATGCTCTTTGATGAAGTGATATCGGAGATCGATGTGTTTGGATTTGCAATGATGTACTGTGTTGCAGGAGATAGCAATTGCACTCTTAGAATCACAGTAGATAGGAATCTTGTTGAATAGGTAGCCGTAATCCTTAAGTTGTGATCTCATCCAAATGACTTGAGCACAACAAGCAGACATGGCTACGTATTCAGATTCTGTAGACGACAGTGATGTGCAGTCCTGCTTCTTTGATTGCCATGACACAAGTTTGTCTCCGAGAAATTGTAATCCACCAGATGTACTTTTGCGTGTGTCTAAACATCCTGCATGGTCAGCATCTGAAAAAGCAATTAGTTCAAAACCAGAATCCTTCGGATACTAGATTCCCAAGTTAATGGTTCCCTTTATGTATCGAAGGATTCTCTTGACTTCACTGAGGTGTTTTTCAGTTGGTTTGGACTGATAGCGAGAGCACATGTAGACAGCAAATACTATATTAGGTCTACTAGCTGTGAGATACATGAGGGACCCAATCATACTTCGGTATTTGGTAGGGTCAACAGGAGTCCCATGTAAATCAGCATCTAGTTTTGTGGTATAGCCCATTGGTGTATTGTAAGTATCACTGGTCATCATTCCATGTTTCTTTAAAATTTCAAGAGCATATTTGGACTGATTTATAAAAATTCCACGGGGTGATTGATAAACTTGTAGTCCTAGAAAGAACGAAAGTTCACCCATCATGGACATTTCAAAATTATCTTTCATTAATTTTGCGAAATCATTAGAGTAACTTCTTTTTGTTGAGGCAAAAATGATGTCATCGACATATATTTGAACAACAAGTAAGTCCTCCCCGTAGGTTTTTGTAAATAGTGTTGGATCCACCGATCCTTTAGAAAATTTATTGGCCAATAAGAAAGTAGAAAGTTTGTCATACCACGCCCGTGGGGCTTGCTTAAGTCCGTAGAGTGCCTTTTTTAGTCGGTAAACGTGATTAGGACGCTCAGGATCAACGAAGCCTTCAGGTTGGCTAACATAAACTTCTTCACAGAGTTCTCCATTTAGAAATGCTGTTTTGACTTCCATTTGGTAAACCACCATACTCCTGTGTGCAGCATAAGACAAAAAGATCCGAACAGCTTCATGTCGAGCCACTGGAGCAAAGGATTCAGCAAAATTAAGTCCTTCCAGTTGAGAGTATCCTTTCGCTACCAGACGTGATTTGTTGCGTATGACAGTTCCTTCAGCATCAAGCGTATTCTTCCAGATCCATTTTAACCCAATGACAAAGACTCCGTCAGGTCTTTCAACTAATTCCCAGACTTCTAATCTTATGAATTGTTGAAATTCCTCTTGCATAGATTCAATCCAGTTGTCATAAGTCATTGCTTCTTTGATGTTCTTAGGTTCTTCGTGACAAACTGTGAGTGCATAGATACAAGTTTCTCTATCTGTGTGAAGTCGTTGTCTTGTCATAACAGGTGCATCTGGATGGCCAATAATACGAACTAGTGGATGGTCTCGAGTCCATTTATGTGTTGAAGGGTGTAGTTGATACGTATCTCGCATGTTAGCAGGATCCAAATTGCGTGTTGACGACTCAGCTATATCAGGAACTGTAGTAGCTGGTGCAAATGGATTAAAGAACGCATCAGGATCATGCTCTGCGGATTGTGGAACTGATTGTGGTGTAGGATCTTCAGCTGGATGGCGGGAAGTAGAACCAGTTTGTTCTACTGTAGATGGTGATACAATTGGAGGACCGTCTCTCTCAACACTTGTAGTAGTTTGTTGAGGTGAGTCTGGTACTGGAATGTTATCAGGTTGAGCAGCGGAATTGGGTGAGACCTCAGTGGGACGGTATTCAATTGTGTCATCAAATAGTGGAGCAAACAAGGTTTCTAATTCTTTGCGGTTAAGTGGCAATGGTTCAGCTGAAGATGCCGTAGAGTTAAGACGGTTAAATTCGGGTCCTAAGCTGTGTTGCTCAGAAGCCATACCATTAAGCTCGGGTCCGAAACTGATTTGTTCCGAAGCCATTCCTGTTATATCTAAAAAGAAGAAAGAATAGGCAAAATAGAGAACATGGATCCCCAAGTGTAATTGGGTTCCGGATGTTAGAAGCATAAAGATGTAGTGTCAATTATCTTCTTAACACTCGGACACACAATACCGATGGTTTTCATTCTTGTCTCAGAGGTAGATGTTGTGGAGATCACATTAGTTTTGGTGCAGATGTCTAAAATCTTTCCTGTAGGAATCCACCTAAGACCAATTGATTTGAAAATTCTACCCGTGGGTACCCACCTAGTGTTAGATCTAGGAGATGTTTTCCTTTAAGATGCAGTTGAATGAAATGTGGGAGCATCACTTCGTTGAGAAAACCTACGTCCTATATTGATCCACTTCTTAGGTTTCTGACTTATGACTTTTGGTTCAACGGGTTTGTTTGTCTTAGTCGATTGAGCCTTTTCAAGTGAATTTCCCTTTTGAAGATATTTTAAAGCACAAACAACATGATTATTTACGCAACTACTCTTAGAAGCTATCCAATTCCTATTAGTTTGTTGATTACTCTTAGGTTTTGGTGTGCTACTACAAGCAGTGTTCTGTACTACAGTGGAAGGCATCACATGAGGTTTTGAACCTAGAATTCCATCCTTTTGAAGTAGCGCCTTTTTCCAAGCCTTTTCTAGATCATAGTTCTTGCACATGTCATATTTTCCATAAGAATCTTTACTTTTAATGCTTGTTTTAGACACTGTTTTCGAACTAATCCTAGAAGAACCAGGTATAATCACGTGTTGAGATTTAGCAGACACAGATGCATTTTCCTTAGGCCAAGAATGTGGAGTGACTGGTTTTGTCAAATTGTTTTTCTCAACAACTTGGGAGGCAAACCGAGGTTTTGAAAATTTAGGTCGTTCAGATTTAAATGCAGTCGGTTGTCTAACCACTGATTGTTTTCTGATTGTTTGAGAAGGCGGTTTCCCCAAGATTGATGGTTTTGCAAACTTAGTATCCACACTCTGGCCAGTCAGTCTTCTTAATTTATTTTGTAATGCAGCATGTGCAAACACCTTTGCTTGAATTTGACCTTTTAAAAGCTCATTTTCTTTAACTAATGTATCAACACGTTTACTTTGTTCATTAAGAAATTGACCATTGTTGCCCAAAGTTAGAGATTCGTTTTGCAATTTAAGTTCAAGTGAAATGCAATGTGCCTCTAATTTTGAAAAATCTTTATGAAACTGGGCAATGGTCTTTTTGAGAAGAATGTTTTCTGACTCAAGAGTTTGGTTTGATGTTGCCGTCATAAGATTATCAGGTAAGGACACAGACTCAGAACGTTTGACAAGACATTGTACAACATCCTGGTCAACCTCACATTCATTACTGAAGTTAGGTTGCCCAGATTGTTGTTTCTCATTAGCAGGCATAATGTGATCAACAGTAGATTGTACCTCATCCATGTGCTCTTTGTCAAAGTTGGGTTCTGTGTCATAGATGGGAATGACGTCTTCCTCATCCATCTGTTCTTTGTCAAAGTTGGGCTCTGAGTCATAGAAGGGTATGATCTCTGCACAGTCTGCATCTGTATCATTCCCCAATCTGCTATTGTCATCCTGCACTTCTGATCCTGTCCCATTGTTATCCATGAAAACCAAATTAGCTTCCAACACATCAACTTTATGAAATTGTTCTTCTTGAATCAGCAACTTCTGTTCATTCACTCTTTGGTCATAATTACTTCTGTGAAGAATCGTCTTCTCAATCGAATCTAAATCTCAGATCAATATGTCTTGGAAAGTTTGAACCTCGATTCGAGTGTATTCAAAAAAATACTCACATGCCATAACACTGTCATAAGCAGAAAACCGAGAATCGATGAACTGCTGAAACTGTTCCTTGATCACTCTGAAGGTGGCCTTGGATTCATTCTCGTGAACTTCTTCTGATGCAAGTTGTTTTTCTAGTTGATTCACGATGTCAAACATTGTATTCGTGAAAATGTCAACATCTTCTCCAAAGAGTGACGAAAATGCCCGTTTGAATCCTTCCTCGAAATGAGTTCCTGCTAAGTCTGTGTTAGAGAGGATCTTGAGGTGTGAATAAAGTGATCTACATTGTTCCATGCATCTCTTCACTAAATATGTCTCTAACTCATGCATCAGCGACCTTGATTGATACATTTTCTCTCCGTTTAATCTCACAATTGGATCTTCAGAATCATGCTCTGGGCATGTATTATTCATGTAAGATTCCTGCATGTTTGCCATTAACATCACATCTGCTGTATCAGTTTCCAAATCTGCTGTATTGGATTCCAAATCTGCATATTCATCATCAGATGGAATATCTCCCATGACCCTTTGCAAAACAGCATTGAGATTACCCCCTTCAACTTCCATTTGACTAACTGTGGCATTGTATTCATCATAATCGTCAAAGAGTGGAGTTGCATCATAATCTTGATCTTCCACATCTGCAATATTTTCAGTATATGCCAAAAATGCCATGCTTGGTTCGATAAGATCTTCTTCATCATTAGTATCTTCCATTGTGTTTAACCATTCATAAGTTGAAGTTATGTCGCCATTGCCTTTCTTAGAAGATACTTGACTAAGCTTCACTAGATTTTGCAGAAGAGATTGCACATAATTATGTAGTGTTGCAGGATGGTACTGTGGAATGAAGAAAGGCTCAGGTGCATTCGGAGGATTAAAGAAGAGACCATTTGGAGTGTAAATTAAAGATCCATGGTCAACAGTTGGAGATGGTGGAGCAGGGAGAATGGTCTTCAGTGGAATCATGCTTAAGCAAGATTCAATAATTTGCTTCATTCTGATGTGATGAAGTTCTACTGTACGATGCATAACTTCAAGATATTTCCACATTTCATAAGCACTGGCTTGAAAGTCCATATTCATGTAAATTGAGTTGGGAAGGGCTAGTGTCATGAACCATGCAGCTTGTTGGTCAGCATCATACTGAGCAAGTTCAGTAGCATTCAAATCTTCATCATTTTGTAGTCTGATAATCCCTGTTGATTCAGCAAGAAATATCATTTTGTATGGACCATCTTGAATGGAATTAAGCATGAGATCTGCAGCAGGACGATCTGTGAGCCATTGTAAGAATCTCCGTTTCCAAACAGTATATGTTCCTGGTAGCAACATCGGAGGCCTTGATTCATTGCCAAAGAGCAGAACATGACGAATGAGGGAGCTATGACTTCGTTGTTGAAGATACTGTTGCTGATGAGAATATTGGTGAGGAAGGTAGTTGGCAGAAGGTGATTGAGACATTGTAAATGACATTTCTCTCCCCCTTGATTGTTGCGACGTAAACGAAATAATCAAACCAAAATGTCACACTCAAGGTCGAAATAGTGATTTCAGATTTTCCCTCCAAAATAAATTTGAAAAATTTACTGTTCCAAAATTTTAAAATCACTGTGAAATGCTATTCTAATGTCACCGGAAAAATTTGAGTTTAAAAAATTTTGCCGCCAAAATTCACCGAAAAAATTTGAATTTTGGGCCAAAATTTTCACTGTTAAACCAAAACTTGAATTTCGCGTAAAAATTGAACGTTTAGTCTCCTGCAAAAATTAATTTTTTTTTTTTTTTTTTTTTTTTGGAAAATATTAAAAAGATAGTAAGAAGAGATTAAGAAAGAAAATTTTAGAAAGATACTTGTGTAATTATGGATCTTATAGAAGGTATAGATATAGTCAAATCTCGAAAACTTGCACAAACATGTGATTGCGAAACTTTTTCCTGAGATTGCGAAAATTGTCACTTGAGATTTCGAAAATTTTGTGATTTCGAAAAATTTGACAAAAAATTTCGAAAAAGTGTGATTTCGAAAAAATGAGATTTCGAAAAATTGATTTCGAAAAAATGAGATTTCGAAAAATGGATTTCGAAAAAATGTTTTCGAAAAAGTGAGATTTCGAAAAAAGTTTGGGATAGCGAAATTTTGTAAATTTCGAAAAATTAAGGTTTGCGAAACTTTTAGGTTTGCGAAATAAGAAGATTTCGAAACTTAATTTAAGTTTGCGATAAATGTGTGATTTCGAAAAAATTGGATGTTTTCGAAAAACACAAAGTTACGAGCACAATTTTCGAAATTGTACAATTTCAAAAACTTTTCAAAAGTCGAAGTACTTAACTTTCTTATACAAGAAAGAAAATACTGAGTCCACACAAACTAAGTCGAGGTAGTGCACGTAGAGTAGATCTCGAAATAGGTACCAATGAAAGATTTCGATAACTTGGCAGATTTTGTTTTTCAAAGAAAGCAATCCAAAAGCTTGTTTTTATTTCAAGATTTTTGTACTTTTATGTGTAAAATGAAGAGATCTTAAAGAAAGTAGAAAACTTTAAGAACTTTTTCAAAATTTCAAGAATTGCGAAAAATAGTACAAAAACCCTATTCGAATTTTTAAGAAAAGATTGGAACTTTTTTGTTTGTTTTGATTTGTAGCACAAGTTTGTAAGCAAATATGTGATAAAAACCAAGAAACAAGCAAGAAAGTACTAATATTTCACAAAAAATCGAATTTAAAGAACAAGTTTAAGAACAAAATCAATGAAAAACAAAAGCTACACCTTCATATGGCGAATGATAGCACTTGTTAGGTCACACTTTATGTAAACACAAGTATAAGGATGATAGAAAAGAGATGAGAATGAGAATGGGATGATTATGAGAATGAGAGAATTAGAATTGCAAGAGTTTCCTTAATATTTCACATAACCAACCAAGTATTACATAGACCTAAGCATGATATTTATAGGTAAGGAGCTAGGGCAACATCCTACTCCTTCCCTTTCTTACAAACGTGTGGGCTTTAAAGCCCATGGACCATAAGACTTAAGCCTAGTAAACTTGAAACAATAACATAAATGTAAATTAAGCAATCTATTATTACAAATGACCGAGACTTGATAAAATAGTAAAACTTTGGTTCCAACAACCTCCCTTATGGCGGAGAAAACCGTACACACCTAGGCTTACACTGATTAACGACACTAAGCTAAATGTCAAGTTCTAATCGTAGCTAGAACCAATCTCACAACTACAATCACACCACAACTTCTTCACACCCTTTCACGCCTTCTATACTCTTTCACAACACTAGTTTCTTCACGCCTTCACAACTTCTTCACTACTTCAAGGATTTGCAACTTCACAACTTCTAGGCTTCTAATTCTTCACAACTTAAATGCATCTATCTCTCTTCTTGAGGGCCTTTACCTATATACCACTACAAGGATACTTCTACTATAAAAGCTTCTATGTCTTCTATGCTTCAAAGCTTATATGTCTCCACACCTTCTAGTCTTCAATGTCTTCTCAACTTTGAGGCTTCAACTTCTTCACTACAAACCACTACTACTTATACCTCCTATCACCAATCCTATGCTATACTACTTCCTCACTTCTAGTACCACTTCACACTTACAACAATTGTAGATCTTATGTCCAAATCTAGCTAACTAATGTATACACCTTATTCGCCAAAGTATGAATGATTAACAAGATGAAATGAACAAACAACTTAGATAGCAAGATGATACTAAGTTGCAATACTTCTAATCTTAATTAATAGAAGTATTCTTCTCTTTGCACTTGAGTGTTGAGGCTTGAATCACTTTGAAACAAAGATTAATAAATATATGATCAAACAATTTTAGAGGATAGAAATGGAGGTTTAAATCAGAAAGTTTAGGGTACAAAAAGGTGAGAAAAAATAGTGGAATGAACCAGTATTTAAAGGGACAGCTGGGGGAATCAGGAGCGTGCCGGTCCCCTTAATTATTAAGGGGGCCGCCCTCCTGAACATTGCCCAATTTTGTCCTTTTGTGAGGAAAGTTTTTCTGGATTAGATTTGCCATTTTTGGTTGAAAATTTGAATTCATATATTTGTAATGAATTAAACATATTCTTTTAATTCCAAAAATGTTTTATAAAAGATAAAAAATGTTTTGTGACATTTTATAAAAATCTAGTGATTAATAAAAATGTTCCTTTGATCTTATAATGCATTAGACACTTTCTTTATTCATACCTTGAGTGATTAGATGGTGAAAGTGAGTATTTACTACTAAATACTTATTTACATCATGATCTTTGGTTTGATGAGTTTTCGTTTTGTGATTATCAAAACATAGAGATATCGAAAGATATGAATAATGTTTTTAGGCATTTATTTATATGAACAATCTCCCCCTTTTTGATGATTACAAAACCTAAACTCATTAAATCCAAAAATTAATTTTTAAACAAGTATTAAGTGAGTTTATATTCACTTCTCCCCCTTTTTGTAGAATCAAAAAGGTTTAAGCCGAAAAGATGAAAGCTCCCCCTTGATGTATGCTCCCCCTCGTTTGAGGGCACCAAGGGTTCGAGCTATGGATTTCTTGCAAGAAAAATGTTAGAAGCACAAGCAAAAATATATAGCATACTAACAACAAATAACAAGCATGGCAAAGGAGAATTTGAAACACATATAAAAACATTCATTAATTCAAAATGATTATGTCAACCACATAATCATTGTTACATAAACCATAATGCTAGAATTCTAAACCAAGTAGAATATCCTATTGTGCCAACAAAGAGTGTCATTAAACTTTCTTGCATCCCAAAATGGTTGAGGTGTTTTATTTGAAAAATAAAAAGCATACGCATATAGAATGCTTGGGTGAGAATGGTAAATGGCATCATGTTGGTGGCTTAATGGAGGTAAACTTTAGGTTTCATGGATGTTGGCGAGTTTGGTGATGTAGAGCTTGATGGGGGGGAATTTGGAGTTGGGTTTGTTGGTTGAGGGTTTTGATGTTGTTCAAGTTATGGTGTTTGTTGAGATCTAGTAAGAAGATACTCAATCCAAGTAAAGTGCTCATTCAATGCGATTGTTTGTTTTTGGAGGAAGATACAACAAGGGCAATTGTTGACATGCTTCTCAATTTGGTTTATGTTGTGTGGTGATGAGGGTGAGCTTGATTGAGGTGGATCCAAATTGCGTTGAGCAAGATGTAATGCTAAAAGAGAGCTAAGCTCATGGGCTTCTTTTAGCTCCTCAATGAACTTCAAGTGTTTGGAGGAAGGTGATGGTGGAGGAGCATGATAGTTGTCTTGGGTGAGGGTTTGAACATGCAACATAGGAATGGCATGTGAAGTTGTAGGATGTGGTGGTGGTACTCTTGGTGTTGGAGACATGATTGAGCTTAGGTAATCATGAAAACATGATAGGGGTGGAAGAGATGCTTCATGAGTAGATGGTGTTTTTGTTGAATGAGCAACATGTGAAGTATTGGTAGTGAGATTGGGATTGTTGTTTTGGGATTGTGCATGCTCATCATATGAAGAAGCATTAATGAAGGCAAGAGTAGATGGTAGGTTGTGAGATGAATCATTAGTATGGGTTTGAGGTTTAGTTGTTGGTTGACTTGGAACAACATCACTTGAGTTGTGACAAGAATCAAGTTTCCTCCTCCAAACGGGTTTGACGGAGATCCTTGCGGTTCTTGTAACCTTGGGTTTTTGATTGTTGGGAAATGACATGTTTGGATGTGATGGAATTTATGATGGGAAGAAGGTATTTATAGTGTAGGAAAAATGTAGTTTAGGAAGGTAAATTTTGAGGGATAGTATGGGACAAAATATGTTTGTGAATTTTGGGAATTATAGGGTGAAGAGGGTCAAAAAGTGATAAATAAAACAGTAACCCCGACCATCAGATGGTCGGTCCCCTTAATTAGGGGTCGGTCTCCATAATCATTAAGGGGGCCGCCTTATATAATTAAGGGGGCCGCCCATCTGGTGAATTCCAGAATGCTAGAATTGGGTTTTTGGCAGAAAATTTTCAGAAAGGTTATGTTTTTGGGTTTGGATTCAAGTATGTTCAACTCTTTGAGCCAATATAGGATATACTAATCACATATATATAGGGAATGTTATTAAAATAAATTAAGTAGACAAGTAATTTCTAATTTACATGCAATCTACTTATTTTCCAATTAAGTTATATAACCAATGGAGCAATAAAACATGCTAACCATATATTCAACTATATGAAAATGATAATATGTGGGCTAGTTCAAACATATTGATGAGTGCCTACAAGTAATAAATGGGAAGTAATGATTGTATGGACTTCAAGACTTGTTACAAACAAGATCCATATAGGCAAACCATGATTCTCATGAAATGATTTGATTATATTGTGAATGTCATTTTTATAGAACTGTATGACACATGTGAGATAATCATATATAGTTTTAAGAAAAAGTTTTTAGCTTTATTCAACAATGCTTTGAAATAGATTCAAGTATGTATTAGAGTAAAATAGATTGAGTTTTGCTTCATGAGATGTTGACAAATTGGATAAGAAAATTTTCCCAATCTGGATTTTGATTAAAGCGAAGTTATGGTAGCTTATAGTCAAATATGTTGTTTGAAAAAAAATGAAATAGTTATTTGAAATATTATTTTTCAAAATTAGAGGTTTTGAATATGATATTTTATTTTTGATAGCAAGAATCACAATGTAACAATTCGCATTTTCAGATTAATTACTATTTCCGGAAAATTTCACTATTCCTTTTTACTATTCACTTTTTACTATTTACTTTCACTATTCACTCCTGAAATTTTTATTTCATATTCTCGTAAGTTAAACTATTTTAATGATAATCCGAGAATTTGACACTCGTCGGATCATTTCTGCAAAAATCACAAAGCCGTATCCGAGATTTACTTTTAGGTTTAAACGTCATTCCAGCATCCCGATATGTCCATAAAACATTATAAACAATAGAATTATCATTTTTCTCTCATTTTAGGACAATTCCAAAAGTTTTGGAATTTTACGTTTTCCAGTTCAGCGTTTTACGCGAATTACGCGTTTTAGACCCGCGTTTCCAGTTTTAGCAGCGTTTAAGCAACCCGATAGAACTTGCCACTCATTAAATATACTAAGATATGTTATATTAATAAGTTCTAACATATTTATAAGTTTCATATTTTTAGGATACCCGATTTTAAGTTTCATGACTTAGCGACTTACCGTTAGCGATTACCGGGACCAAAACTCACTCCGTAACTTAGATAAGACCATGACTACTCATCTAGTCACCATTATCTCATTATGGCCGACTTATGAGGGGGGGGGGGAGTCACCTAGCATGTGTCTTGATCTTATACTTGAAGTCTTGGATTCATTACATGTGTTAAACTTGGCCATTAAGCTTCCTAAATATCCTAAAATCCTAACCTCCTCAGTTTTAGTATAAAAGAGAGCATTCTCTTCCTTTCTCCTTCAAAACCCACGACCAAAACAGCCCTTATACACCATTTTGATGATGGTTCTTGCTAGTTTAATCCACCATAAGTTATACTCTTGTATTCCTTGTTGATTACTAGTTCCATTCCATCCATAAAACACTAAAATTCACCACAAAAACTCATCAAATTTCCAAGTGTTCTTAGTGAAGATTTTTACTAAAGGTTGTTTTTATGTTAGATTAGTGTTTATCAAGGGATTATAAGATAGGGTTTTTGATATGGAAGCATGACTATGGTTGGAAAGGTTTTGGAAGATTAAGTAGTGGTTCTTGGTTTTGATCTTGGTTCTAGTTAGTTTCTTCACAAGTTGTAAGCAAACCCTAACATACTCCTTGCTTAATTATCATTTTCATGCTCTTTGTGTTCCTTTCATGCTATATATGTTCTTGTTATTGTGTTCATGATGTTTAAAAATGGATAAAACAAGTATTGGTATACATATGTTAACTTATGACAAGTAAACAAGCAAACTAGTGATTTTTATGGAGAACCACGACTAAAATAGTACAACTATTGTTAGGTCACCATTTTGTAAACACAAGTATGATTTAGAAAGAAATAAGATGAGAAAAGAGATTGGTTGATTATGAGACAATATGAAAGGTGAGAGTGCAAGAGTTTCCTTAAGATAATCAAATAACCAACAAACTAAATGTTTACATAAGCTCTCTATTTATAAGGGAGGAGTTAGGGCAACACTCCCTTCCTCCCTTATCCTTTCATTTTGTGGGCTTTAAGGCCCATAGGGCTTTAACACTTAAGCCTTGTAACATAAACTAAATGAAATAAATACTAAAGCAACCTATTACAAAATGTAATGACCGAGACTTGACTAAATACAAAAGTATGATCCCAACAATCTCCCCCTAAGGGTCGGTCATTACGGTTGCTTGACGTCTTCATCTTTGTCGTTGACTTGTGACATGTAAAACTCTAGACGTCTTCAAAATGGTTGAATGATAATGAATATACTTTGCTCTTTGTCTTTGTTCTTTGGTGATGATGTAGTGATGGTGTTATGAAGTAATCTGCCGTTCGTCACTCCTGCGTCTGTGGTGGTTGTCCGTCATTCCAACATACTCATACATCTTTGGACTTAGACTTTCACGTGCAAGAAGTTCCTTTTGATACATTGAGATCTTTGTCTTTATACTTTGTAGATTCTTCTTATTGTCGTAGAATCTTTCTTGGAACTTTGTGTTGCTAAGATCTTTGGAGGAGCTATCTTTTGCTTCAAGATGTATGTATGAGCATGTTGGATTCTACCATCATGGAAGTGAGGTACCTGCGAGTAAACAATTAGCAATAAAACAACCGGTACTTACGGATAAGGAATTAGAGCTCATCAACAGCATATTGTGAAGACTCCTTCTAATCCTTATCCAGGCCGTTCCCATATCAGATACTCCCGAAGGAGCTTACGAGACCTACTGAGTAGCTCAATGACTGGGTGAGTCGCTGGGGATCACTCCACGACTGTAGATCGCTATGAAACCATCGCAAACACTAAGTGTAACCCTTGTGAGGTTACCGAAGTGACCTGCTGTCAGGGCTGTTTGATGTTGACCCTGGCAGGATTTCCGTTCAATCATTGAGAAATACATAAGTAATCCTCTCATAAACGTTCTCGGCAGATTGCTAAGATCTGCGAAGGACTCGATAATTTACAGCTGGTGTCCATTGATGTAGAACACCAGTTGTAGAAATACTAAGTGTTCCTAAGAGATCTTTGATGTATCTCGAGGCTCTAGACTCTATAAGTGCACACTTAGGTTTCCTATGCGGAGACTGGGGAGGGGTCTCCTTCTTCAATATCAACCGTCTCTAAGAGATAGGTCGATAGATTACACATGTTCCCCGTGAGAATAAAACAAGCTCTTTTAAGAGAACTTGAGTGGTTAAGAAGGTTTAGTGCATTGCGTCACTGGGTCCATGACGGCTTAATCTTCAATACCGGTGTTGTCTTTTGCAACAGCCAGTAGCATACGTATTGAACCCGGTGTCTGCCCTAAGGTTGATTCATATGGAGGGCTATTTCTTTTCACCCTTTTCTTTACTTTTCTTTTTAATTCTTCAACTCCTTCTTTCCCCTTTCATTCTTTTCTCCTTTTTCGTATCATACCTAAGGACTTCTAATTCTAACTATGGGAGATGTCCTTGGGTAGATACCTCCGGCTCTGGCGGATCATAGGACGGATATTCCTATCTTAATCACCTTATAACTCCGACAGTAGCCAAGAAACCTTTGATTGAAAATCTCTCAAAGTGTTTGTGATAATCAAATATTTTGGTTAACACTTTGAGAGTTTTGTGTACACTTTTGAAGGGCTCCCCCTGCACATATGCTCATAAGTATTTAATAAATTTGCACACGCGGGAGGAGCAAGCATTTTGAATTGATCCACTTTCAGTGAACAAGACCGATTCGAGACACGCTTACATCACTAGTTAAACTAGTTTGAAGTTATTACCCGGCCTGGTCAAGTCCACAGAAAGTTTCTCGAGACGGTACATTTCTACTAAGACTAATCCTTTTCGAGACACGCTTACGTGGTTAATTAAAGAGATGCATTGTCAGCTTTTAGGTGACAACTAGCTCTAGTAACTAACTTGATGTTATTACCCGTCGAGGATAAGTCCTTTCGATTTTACTAACTTTTTATTGTCTCGTCAATTCCTGGGTGAATCTGAGTCTAGCTCGTACAAGATACAACTTTCAGCTTTTACTTCGTATATTTTAATCACTTTTTCATTTTCTCCCCCTCAAAAATAGCATATGAGATGTTGTGTTTGTTAAACTTTTTGATTAAAATATGCTTTTTGAGTCTTATGGGGAGATTCACCAAGAACTTTTGATTTTGAACAAAGTATTTTGTTTTGACAAGTACTCCCCCTCAACAAGTGATTAGGTCTTATTGAGGTGAAATACTTGTCCTTTTGAGCAGAATTATGAAAAATCATAAAAGTTTGATTAATTCTACTCAATAGTAAGAAGCCTTCGCTCCTTATATTTAGGATTGAGGCACTGATGCGTACCTCAGGGTCCTTTCTTTACAAGTTCGGGTTGTGCACTGTAATGCGTACACAAACCATTATGAAGTAAATTATTGACAAATCAAATCAAATTCTTACAATGATCTACCAATCAGGTCTCTGAAATGTCAACACCGGAAACTTCTGTCTGCCTCCCACATAACTTTCCAACCTTCGAAACTGATCCCTGCGCTTTAATCTGTTCTCAATCCTTAAGATGAATCTGCGAGCATCCCTGGCTTTATTGGTGTTCCACCTTTTGGATTTCCCCAGTTCTATGTCATTGATTCTGCCTTTGATCCCATCTCTGACGAACTTCAGGGTTTCATCACAGAACTTATGAATTTCTTCATAACCCATAAAACAGTTGCGACCGTTAATACTGCGGTAGGTGAACCCAAATGGACGTCTGATCAGGGAGTATTGAGGTAGATGTTGAAGGTCGGGGATGTCAAACAGGTTTGGTTTGGTGAGATTGAGCTTCTTCTGATAACTTTCTACTCCCAACTGAAGATCTTCAACTCTTTCTCTTATGACAATCTGCCTGATGAAGATTAGAAGAGCTTGGATAAAGGCAAGCTGCATCTCTTTAGGCAAGCCACAGAGTTTTCCTTAAACTTTGAGTAGGTACATGTCTTCGATGTCATTGAGACGTAGTCGTGGAAAGTCAGACTCGGAAATATCGTACTCCTTTTCATCAAGTCTTTTAAGTGTGATTTTGCTGAGGAAGGGGTACCCAAAGAAAGTGACAGTCGAGATGAATTGAATGGAGACTATCTTCAGATCACTTGCTACATCACCCATCGTCTGATTAAGTCTGCTGCTTCGATAGTACTATGCCCGGTTGTTTGGCCAATGATGTATGCCGTAAAGAGCATTCCGGTCATATTCAACAATTTTGTCAACGAATAATGCTGAAGCTTCTTCTTCGATGGCATTGTTGAGATATCGAGCTGCAGGGAGAAAGGCGAGTGAGGTAACGTACTTCTTCTCAATCTTGCTGCCAAGTTTCAGAAATTCCAAGTCTGTGTTGTAGAAGAACTTGTATGGGATCTTTGGTTCCTTAGGCTTCCCAATCATCGGTAGTGGTTTGGACCAGTCAGTAATGTAAGGTGCGGTTTTCTTGGTGACCGGATCGACATATGATTCAGGATTGATCCAGTCAATATTGCTTGACATAGCTCGAGCAATATATTCCAGATGGTATTCAAGCTCGATTGAGTTGGCAGACCTATCTTTCAGAAGATTAAAAGCATCATTCTTGATTCTTTGCAGCTCTTTCTTATTCATCTTTTTAATCTTAAACTTTTGCTGAATCATTTGAGCATATTCCACCGTTCGACCATCTTGAGGTTCATGATTGTCTTCCAGTGGTGGTTGCGAATTGATCATCTTCTCAAACCAGGAGTATTCGGCACTGTTGTCTTGATCTAGCCAGCTAAGGACTGTTTTAGGTTTCTTTGGTTCAGTGCCTTTAGATGAGGTGTCTGGTGTGGGTTGATGATGCTTTCCTTTCTTATCTTTCTTCTTCTTCTTAGGAGACGGTTTTGGAACTTCATCGGGTTGAGGTATGTCGTCACCACCAGTGTATTCGAAGTGGTCATGTGCCTTGGGAGCAGAACCTGATGCCTTTGGTTGTTGTGAGGAGGTTGTTGTTGTTGGAGGGATTACCGGTGTTTTGAACTGAGATGAGGGTCCTTCGGCTTGTTTTTGTTTCTTTGCCTGAGAATTCGGATCCTTGTCTTCATCGTCTCTTTGACGTTTCAATTTATCGGCCTCTGTGCTGCAAGTTTCTTTGTTCATTTTGTCTTTTAATGCTTCCAGGACTTTGGCTTCTTCATGAGTCAAGGTGAACTTGTTTGCCAGCTTTTCTAAGAGTTGAGCTTCCAATTCATCCAGAGATAGCCCTGGTAGTGGAACAGTGGACTTGTCAGCTCGAAGAGTGAATGTGGTTGATCGAATCACTTTCTTGACTGCTTGCTCAGCGAACTTGGTGAGTTCGTCTCTCATGGGTGCCAGCAGATCTTTCAACTCAGCAACTAAGTGTTGTGCCATGTATTCTTGTGCTTGAGCTGCTAGAGCGGCTTCCAAGTTCTCTTGTACGTCTTTAGCTAAGAAAGTATCAAATTTGTCTTGTAGCTCTTGGACGTTCCAGTTCAGCTTCATCAATTCAGCAACTTGGGTTACAAGTGTTGCAACCTGATCTTCCAATCTGCTTCTCTTCTTTTCATGTACTCTTTTGAAAGCTGACTTGAGTAACTTTGATGCAGCAGAGGCTTTGGTGCTTGGTTTCTTGTTAGATTTGTCATGTGTAGATTCAGATGCAGGAGGAGATGACTGTGAGGATTCAATAATGGTGGTAGAGTCTTTGTCATCTCCTTTCTGTGGTTCGGGTTGTTCAACTTCCTTGACTTTGGCTGCTTCTTCTTTCAACCTTTGTTCTTCAGCTTCGGCTTTAAGCCTTAGTTCTTCAGCAAGCCTGGTTTCTTCTTCTTTCTTTAACTTTTCTTCGGCCAGCTTGGCTGCCTCTTCTGCTTTCCTGCTCTCTTCCATTCTGATTGTTTCTTCCAGTTTAGCTTGAGCAATCTCTTCAAGCCTGGCCTCTTCAGCTTCTTGTTTTCTTTTCAGTTCCTCTTCCTGAGCCCTTTCTCTGAGCTCCATTTCTTCCATAGTCATAAGCCTTGGAGCATCAGTATCCATGGGATCTCCCTCTTCTTCCTCTCCCATAGTCATTTCAATGTCGGTGGGAGACACTGAGGGATTGTCATAAACAACTAAGTCTGTGGTGATCCCTGTGGTAGGCTCAGGAATGCTACTTGATCCACCAGCTTCGGTGGTCTGAGAGAACACTGGAGGTGGAGGTAGATCAGCATTGAATGTATCAATTCAGCTGTGGATGAGACCTAGGTTGAGAGCCCTTTCATTTCTTTCTAAATCATACTTGTTAGGTCACCATTTTGTAAACACAAGTATGATTTAGAAAGAAATAAGATGAGAAAAGAGATTGGTTGATTATGAGACAATATGAAAGGTGAGAGTGCAAGAGTTTCCTAAAGATAATCAAATAACCAACAAACTAAATGTTTACATAAGCTCTCTATTTATAAGGGAGGAGTTAGGGTAACACTCCCTTCCTCCCTTATCCTTTCATTTTGTGGGCTTTAAGGCCCATAGGGCTTTAACACTTAAGCCTTGTAACATAAACTAAATGAAATAAATACTAAAGCAACCTATTACAAAATGTAATGACCGAGACTTGACTAAATACAAAAGTATGATCCCAACAATCTCCCCCTAAGGGTCGGTCATCACGGTTGCTTGACGTCTTCATCTTTTATCTTCTAATCCTTTCTTCTTCCAAAATCGTCAGAGCTTTGGTGAGTGGTCGTTGATAGAGATGTGCGGGGGATTCAGCAGCAGATTCGTCAATAATCTTATCCCAATCTTCGAACGTCAAATCCTTATCGTCAATTTCATCAAGATTGACTTTCTTGGTGATATTGGCATAGGCTTCACTGTAAATAGGATCTTCGTCGGATTCGGTTTGTTCAGAGTCAGCAGGTTTTGGAGAAGGTTGTGGTGAGGGAAACCACCCAGGTTCAGCAGTTGGTTTCTTTGCAGGAATTCTGATCTTAAGTGATCCCTTTTTCTTAGGTTTGGTCTTGGTAGAACTTTCTGAGCTGCCAGATTTGCTACCTTTCTTTTCTTTCTTCTGCATGTATGACGGTAGAACAACTTCGTCCAAGAACCCAACTTTATCTGCTTCAAGAGCTTGAAGGTAGTACTTGTAGTTATTGCATTCTTGAACCTTCTTAGTCAGGAGGCAATCAGGAAGTTTCTTTCCTTGTTTCCTTGTACTAGTATCCATTCTCTTGATGACCTTAAGTGTGTCCTCATTCCTGTATGTGTGCTGAAACTCATCATTCAGTCTCTGAGGTATGTCATCATATTCATGGAGGAAGCTTGCAATGAGAAGTTTGGTGAAACGGACGAATGGAATATTGGTCGTCTTGTGTTGTATGTGCCACACAATGTCTTCCCAGATAATGCTGGCATAATCAACATTCTTGACATTAGCAATAGCCCAAAACAGCTTGAGATGTTGGAGCTTAGGGTGTTCATGGCCTGTGTCTCTGCCAGATAGTGACTTGGCAATGATGATGTAGAGAGTTCTCCAAGGCTGTGGAAGAAATCTGATATTGACCTTAGAGTGCCTAGTCATTACCTCTTCAGACTCATCATACCCAATATCTCTCAGCCATTCTATCAATTCTTCTTCACTGGGAACTTGGTCATATTCTTCATTAGGTTCAAGTTCGGGAAGTCCAAGAACACTACGGAGAAGATCCTTGTCGACCGTGACTTGTCTCATGTGAAGCATACAAGTAAAGGATTCTTCAAGGAGGTCCAAGTGGAGTGTGTGCCAAAACTGATGTATGTAGAAGCATGCCACTGCAGCAGATTTGGTGAGTAGAACTTTGCACGGGTGATAGATAAGAGCATCTACCGCAACAAGGCAAGAAGACTCATTGCATGTAATGTTGTTGAAGTTGACTCTCAGATTGTTCTTTCCTATCTTTCTGGAGTAGTTCTCAGGAAAGGTGTCTTCCCATGCACGTATGGGTTCAGGTTCAGGTCCATAAGGAATGTCATTGTGTTCTGCCATCTGGTTTGATCATAAACAATCACAAACATAGCAATGATATACTTTGTTAGCACAGACATTCAATTACTAGATTATGAACACATTATTGATTGATCAGTGGGTGTTTGTGTGTGAAAAACTTTTGTTATATGACAAACTTATGTTTGAATCACATGATAGAAACTTATAACACTTAAGTTACAACATGAGTTCATCACTACAAGAGGTTACACATTGGAAATATTACAACACTTAGAAAATTTCATGAATTTGACAAGTTTACGCGTAAGTAGAAAAATCTACGCATAACTTATATTACGCGTAGGAAATGAAATTATGCGTAGGTTTAATTTCTACGCATAACTTTTTATGTTACGCGTAAGTTCAACTTCTGCGTAGGCTTAATTTTATGCGTAGGATTAAATCTTAGGCGTAAGATTAGAGCTTAGGCAAAGAATTGAACTTTGAGCGTAAGATATAACTTGTGCGTAGGTTTAAACTTATGCGTAAGATCATGACTTACGCGTAAGAAACAACTTAAGCGTAAGTTATTCTTTTATGCGTAAACAATGTCTTATCCAAGACAATGTTTGTCTGCGTGTCGAATCTTACGCGTAAGATTCAATCTTACGCGTAGGATGAATATTTTGTGCGTAGAAATGCCTTTTTCCAGAAAAATCACCTTTGAAATTCGAGTTGTATGTTTCCTGAAAGTGTACAAACATTACCACTGATCAATAATTAACCCAACACACTTAATTCACACATTTAAAGCGTAAACATGCCAAAATCCAACTTAACGCGTAAACACGCATGAACAACAAATCACAATCACAATCAAACATGAATCTGGGTATGTCTAAGCATAGGGCAAATGTTTCTAACAACATAAGGATCATATGGTTCGAATATAAACACAAATCATCCACAGAATCTCAAGATGAAATCTGCTAGTGTCATACGAACCCTAAACCTTAGATTCAAGAACTAAACATGATTAAGATGCAATTAAACCAGATACAAATGATCCTAGGCATACACAAACACTATCCCCATCACTAATTACAATCCTAATGCTCAAACTCAAGAACCCCCAAATCCTACGTATGAACCCTAATATCAAACTCGATCAATTAGTGTATCTGGGTGTGATTGGGGTTAAGAGACATGTTGACAATCATCCAAGGACCATTTCCCACTAACAAAATCAATTATAAAACAACTAATCTCTGGGTCCTAATTTTACGCACAACTCAAAAAACAAATTAAACGATTGTGATTGATTGAGCCGTTGGATTGTTATGAAAATTAAAACCCTTGTTAGCAATAATGATCAAAGCATGTTATCACTTACAGATTCGAAGATGGATGATTAGATCAAGAGAATGATTGTGGATCGTTAGATTGATTAGGTGAAAGTGTAAATGCTATTTGCAGGTGCAGTAAATGTGTGGGTCAAGTGAGTTTTGACCAATAGTTAAAACAAGTTTGAAAACTTGACACAATTAGTCCCTTAACCTTAACTAACATTTATTCTTAATGCTTTTAAACACTTAATCACATGTAACTTTCGTTAGTTAACACCAAGACATGATAAGAACAACTTGTGCTACTCCCCCTCGACCTTAGACCGTAGTCAAGACTGAAAAATTAATTATTTTGGTCAAGGAGAGTAACCCGAAACACTTATTGAATCAACACATATGATAAAAACGTATTTATTTTTTGGTAAAATGCAAGTATAAAAGACAAAATATCTTAGAGAAATTTGAAAAACATGACTTTTCCTCCCCCTCAACACTTGTTTTAAATAATTGAAGACATTTTTATAAAATAGTGTTGAAAGAGGTGGTTTATACTTGCATTTTTTTTTTTTTTTTTTTTTGAAAGTCCAAAAATCTTTTTCAGGTTTTGATTGGTTTTATATTTTTGTATTCTGTTTTTGAAAAAATATTTACAAAGATAGTTGTGATGTTTGACGATCAATTGTATTTTAAAAACTTTTCCAGATCCTCTGGAGTCAAACATCGCATACCAATTTGGTGAACTAGACTAGCAAACCTTGATGGTGCTAAAGATTTGGTAAGTAAGTCCGCCAATTGGTACTCAGTCCTAACAAAATAAAGTTCAACGGTACCCTTTTCCACATGCTCTTTGATGAAGTGATATCGGAGATCGATGTGTTTGGATTTGCAATGATGTAGGGTGTTGCTGGAGATAGCAATTGCACTTTTGGAATCACAGTAGATGGGAATCTTGTTGAATAAGTAGCCATAATCCTTAAGTTGTGATCTCATCAAAATGACTTGAGCACAACAGGCGGACATGGCTACATATTTAGATTCTGTTGACGACAGTGATGTGCAGTCCTGCTTCTTTGATTGCCATGACACAAGTTTGTCTCCGAGAAATTGTAATCCACCAAATGTACTTTTGCGTGTGTCTAAACATCCTGCATGGTCAGCATCTGAAAAAGCAATTAGTTCAAAGCCAGAATCCTTCGGATACCAGATTCCCAAGTTAATGGTTCCCTTTATGTATCGAAGGATTCTCTTGACCTCACTGAGGTGTTTTTCATTTGGTTTGGACTGATAACGAGAGCACATGTAGACAGCAAATACTATATCAGGTCTACTAGCTGTGAGATACATGAGGGACCCAATCATACTTCGGTATTTGGTAGGGTCAACGGGAGTCCCATGTAAGTCAGCATCTAGTTTTGTTGTATAGCCCATCGGTGTATTATAAGTATCACAACTCATCATCCCATGTTTCTTTAAAATTTCAAGAGCATATTTGGACTGATTTATAAAAATTCCACGGGGTGATTGATGAACTTGTAGTCCTAGAAAGAACGAAAGTTCACCCATCATGGACATTTCAAAATTATCTTTCATTAGTTTTGCAAAATCATTAGAGTAATTTCTTTTTGTTGAGGCAAAAATGATGTCATCAACATATATTTGAACAACAAGTAAGTCCTCCCCGTAGGTTTTTGTAAATAGTGTGGGATCCACTGATCCTTTAGAAAATTTATTGGCCAGCAAGAAAGTGGACAGTTTGTCATACCACGCCCATGGGACTTGCTTGAGTCCGTAGAGTGCCTTTTTGAGTCGGTAAACGTGGTTAGGACGCTCAGGATCAACGAAGCCTTCAGGTTGACTAACATAAACTTCTTCACGGAGTTCTCCATTAAGAAATGCGGTTTTCACATCCATTTGGTAAACAACCATGTTCCTGTGTGATGCATAGGCCAAAAAGATCCGAACCGCTTCATGTCTAGCCACTGGAGTAAAGGATTCAGCAAAATCTAGTCCTTCCAGTTGAGAGTATCCTTTCGCTACCAGGCGTGATTTGTTACGTATGACAGTTCCTTCAGCATCAAGCTTATTCTTCCAAATCCATTTTAACCCGATGACAAAGACTCCGTCAGGTCTTTCAACTAATTCCCAGACTTCCAATCTTATGAATTGCTGAAATTCCTCTTGCATAGATTCAATCCAGTTGTCATAAGTCATTGCATCATTAATGTTCTTAGGTTCTTCGTGACAAACTGTGAGTGCATAGATACAAGTTTCTCCATCCGTGTGAAGTTGTTGTCTTGTCATAACAGGTGCATCTGGATGGCCAATAATGTGAACTAGTGGATGGTCTCGAGTCCATTTGTGTGTGGAAGGGTGTAGTTGATAGGTATCTCGCATGTTAGCAGGATCCAAATTGCGTGTTGACGACTCAGCTATATCAGGAACAATAGGAGCCGATGCAAACGGAATAAAGAACGCATCAGGATCTTGCTCTATGGGTTGTGGAACTGATAGTGGTGTTAGATCTTCAGCTGAATGGTGGGAGTTAGAAATAGTTTGTTCTACTGTAGATGGTGATGCAATTGGGGGACCGTTTCTCTCAACACTTGTAGTAGTTTGTTGAGGTGAGTCTGGTACTGGAATATTGTCAGGTTGAGCAGCGGAATTAGGTAAGACCTCAGTAGAACGGTATACAATTGTATCATCAAATAGTGGAGCAAACAAGGTTTCCAATTCTTTGCGGTTGAGTGGCAACGGTTCAGCCGAAGATTCCGGAGAGTTAAGACGGTTAAATTCGGGTCCTAAGCTGTGTTGCTCAGAAGCCATCTATGTGAGTTCATCAAAATTAGCGTGAATGGTTTCTTGAATTTCTCTTGTTCGACGATTCCAGATTCGAAAACCTTTAGAATTTTCACAGTATCCAACGAACACTCCTATGTCAGCCTTTGCTTTAAGTTTACCTAAATCATCACGATCATTTTTCGGATAACGAAGTGCTCCAAATACATGAAAGTAATCGATATTCGGTTTTCTTTTGTGAACAATTTGATAAGGTGTTTTGCGATGGCGTCTTGTTATCATGGAACGGTTTTGGATATAACATGCGGTTGAAACAGCTTCTGCCCATAAGTAATCTGGTAATTGAGCATTAATCAACATAGTTCTAGCAGCTTCCACTAACGTCCTGTTGCGTCTTTCAACAACTCCATTCTGTTCTGGGCTTCTAGGAATAGATGTTTGATGTTCAATTCCCACTTTCTCAAAATATGACCGAAGTGTCTGATTCTTAAATTCAGTTCCATTGTCAGTTCTGACTATTCGTACCGTATTGCGTAACTGAACTTGAATTTTAGTGAGAAAGGTGATGATCATCGAAGGAGCCTGATCTTTACTTCGTAAGAAATAAACCCAAGTCCATCTGGAGAAGTCATCCACAATTACTAGTATGTAGCATTTACCGTTGATACTTTGAACACGCATCGGTCCACACAAATCCATATGAAGCAGTTGTAAAACATGATTCGTACTTTGCTCAGGTTTTGAAGGAAAATGAGCTCGAGTACTTTTTCCTTGTTCACAGGCTGGGCATAAGTGATCTTTGGTAAAGCGGAATCTTGGAAATCCATCAACAAGTTTGTGACGAGCAAGGTCAGTCATTGTTTTAAAATTCAAGTGCGAAAGACGTTTGTGCCATAACCAAGATTTAGTCGATTCTGCTTTGGAGAGAAGACATATCGGAGATGTAGCAATCATATCTGGCATTGATATAGTATAAAGATTGGAGCCACGTGAGCCAGACATAAGATCGTTTCCTTGTAAGTCACGAACAAAGCAAGTTTTCTCACGAAATGCAACTTCTAGATCCCCATCACAGAATTGACCAACAGAGAAAAGGTTGTGTCCAAGGCCTTCCACATAGTAAACACGGCTTATTTCGATGTTCCCGCTAATATAGTCACCATATCCCATGATTAGAGCGTAATGATCATTCCCGAATCTGACAGTACCAATAAACTTTGAGACAAAGTTGTGTAACAGTTTGAGATTGCCTGTCATATGTCGGGTGCATCCACTATCAACAATCCAGAGAACAATCTGTACTACCTGCATCACAAGAAGAATACACAGATGGAACAGAAGTAAGGGTGGAACCCAAAGAATGTGTGGGTTCCTGTTGGTTAGAAGCACAGGTATTCAACAATTTGGGAATCCATTTAAAGTTTTGTTTGTGTTGTAACCAACGTTGCCAATTCCAACTAGTTCTTGCTTTCTTAATGTTATATGCACTAGTGGGTGGCTGATTCCTAAATTTGTTCTCGGCACCTATGGGGGTAACTTCAGCATCATTAGAGACCGTAGAAGACGGCTTTCCTAAGTTAGACTTAGAGGCAATAATGGGCCTAGAAGGAATGCGTGTCCTACGTTTCTTATGACGATTGAGAAGAGAATTAGCTAAACATTTTGTATGATCACCAGATGATACGCTTTTACGACAAAACACACAAGATGCATTAATATTCAAAACATTCAAAGGTTCATCATTCGTTACATTTAGATTTTGATTACAATTTGCCAGATTAGAATCTAAATCTGATGCAACATGAGTGTTATTCAAGTTCCTAAGTTGGTCTTCTACTTCTTCAGCTTCTAGGTGTTCTTTCTTAGGTTGCGAGATCCTATTCTTCTTTTTACTTTTTCGCTTGGGTCTGCTAACGCTAGTAGTGGAGACTAGTCCTGTAGAAGTGGAGTTATCAACATTAGTGTTTTGAACAACCTTTCCTTTATCAGTTTTGTCTACATGATACATTCCTGGTGCTATTACTGTGGTGTCAACAAACTTTCCTTTTTGAAGTAGCTTAATTTTCTGTTTCAAATCGATGATGATGTGATTTTTATCCTGAATTTGAGACCCAAGTTTCACATTGCAATAATTAATGTCATCGCGGTTTTGTTGCCATTCGACATTTTCAATTTTTAAATCCGCAATTTCTTTCTCATATTCGAGACAGAGACTTTTTAAAGACTCATTGGTTTTGCAAAGCTGACACGAGTTTGAAACATTTTTATTTTGAAGTTTCAATTCCTTTTCAAGACTTTGAGCTTGACACCATTCAAGCCTTTGTTTGAGTTGACAAATTTCTTTTGAAAATTGTTTTGTCACATCATCATTTTTAATTCTCAACTTATCATTTTCCTGTTTAAGTGTCTCAATTTCCTCATTCAACAAGTTATTATCAACACAAAGATCATCCATAAGCATAGAAGTACCAGATTTATAGAGATCATTCATGATAACAGACAAAATATCAGCATTGAGAACTTGTTCCAAGAGTCGATCAGCATCATTTTTTAAAACTCTATTTCTTTGCTTTTGAACCAAAATGTCATTTTCAGTTGCATTGAAAACGTTTATCATATTGTTGACCTCCTTTGGAAGTTCCTGATCCCAACGTGTAGCACATAGACGGAGGTGTTGAACAATTGGCTTCATTTGTTTTTGAAAAATATCTCTCTTTTCTCGCTCGTAAGTGGATTGAAAAGTTTCAATTTTAATTTCAGAATTACGTTCAATTGTTTCCTCCAAAATTTCGATGTCTTCCATAAAAGTTTTGAAATAATGTAAGACACGACACGGTTTCGGTAAAGGTGTAAGTTCACCGGATGATGGTAGAGGACCATTTATTTGTGCTACAGTTTGGACAGGGGCCTCATTATGAGATGAAACATATGACTCTTCGATAAACCATGATTTCTGAGGTAAATCCTTTTGAGTCATAAAAGATTTAGAAAGAGGTGGAGCTTTTGAATAGTCATATGGTGTCCAGTGTTGAACATAACTCATTTTTGATTGACTCTCGTCTTCAAGTTCTTCTTCTTCCTCAGTATCAAAAACAACAGCACGCACAATTGTATTATCAAACATGTGATCAATACTGTAAACCTTAGGATTTTCTTTGAAAGCTTTCTGAAGAAACATTGATTTAAAATCGCAAAGTGCAAATCCTTTATCGGGTCTCGGTTTTAAAGCAAACTTTTGAATTGTTGTGACAGAGTTCCCGTGTTTGTAAACAATGTGACGAAATTCTTTGAGTTGTTTTTCAAGATCAACAATATCACCAAGTAAGTCATCTATATACTTCCTTTTTCGTGTTTTATGTTCACAAAACTCCTTTTTGCAATTTGACAATTCTGTTTCAGTTTTTGAAAGGTCTCTTTGAAGACGTTCAACTTGCATTTTCAATTCACACTTCTCACTTTCAAGTTTCGAAATCAACTTTCCGTTTGACTCAATTAAATCTTGCATTTTACGTTGAAGATCTTGTTCTTTGTTGTAAGAATCTTGAAAAGCTTTTTCAAAACTTTTTGCATGTTTAATCTTGTCTTCCTGATTTGAAAGCTGAATTTTATAACATTCAATATCTCTTGCAAGTGACGCATTTTTTTCTTTAAAAACTTTATTTTTCTCGTTGCATTTAATGATTTGCAATTGTTGAGCATCCAGTTGTTTAGATAACAATATGAGGTCAGGATCTGGATCAAATGATGGTTCATGTTGTTCTAAATTATCATGTTTATCATTCTCAATAGGATCATCAAATGAAACAACTGTGTCATCATCAAATATGACAACTGTGCTTATTTGTTCATCTTTTTGAGAGGATGAAGATGATTTCGATGGAACAACTTGCGCCATATCTGATTCAGAAGCAGAAGGTGAGGCTATTTCATGTATTAGGCATGCTTTTAGGTCATGTACCTGAGACAAGCCATCAGTGTCATACACTGGACCTGAATCATTAAGCTGGAGTTCCTGCATGTTGGCCATAAGCATCACAGCAGCATTGGCTTCCAGATCTTCCATGTCATCGTCATTGTTCACATTTGCCATGAAGTTGTTGTCCTGTTCAGGGAAATGTCCATCTCTTTCATCTTAAAGAGCCATGAGTAATGCCTTCTTGTGAAACTTACTACCCCGAGTTCTCGGTTTGGGACATACTGTTGCAATATGACCTTGTTCATTGCAGTTATAGCACCATACTGCATTCCCTGAGTTGGAGTTTCTAGTTGCAACTGGTTCAGACCTTTGCTGAGAAGATCCTGAGTTGTTCCTGAACCCTCCATTGTTACTAAACCTCTGACCATTCCCATAATTTCCTGAAGAGCTTCCTGAACCAGATCGACCATAGCTACAATTCTGAATTTCCACTCTTCCATCATTAACAACAGCTTGATTCCTTGTGTTAGAAGATGAACGTTGACGGTTGTTTGTTTTGTTGGAGAATTTGCTGAAAGCACGAGCAATAAGAGCAAGTCCCTGATTCAACGTATTAAAGTCATCATCGTCATCATCATTGGAGTTGGAGTAGTACACAGCATCATTGTTGTTTGACGGAACAAGTTGAGTAGAAGAATCTTGTAGAGATGAATCATAAGGGACCATTTGGTTCGAGGTGGAAGATTGTGGATAACTGAAGTAGTTCTGCTCTTGAACATATGCATGATTTGACATTGGTGGTGGAGCATAGGGAGATTGAGCTACGAGAGCCAAAGAATTTGGTGTTGGTGTTGGTGTGTATCCTCCTCGTAGAGCTCTATCTTTTTCCACTTCAGGTTCATGGTGTTTCAGAAAATCATACAACAAGCCATATGGAGCATCATGAAGATTCTTCGTTTGACGAACAAATGTCACATATTTATGCCAATCAGGGCCAAGACTACCAACAAATTTGGAGTTCACAGCGATCCTTGGTACTGTGATTTTATGACGTTCCAGATCATTGACTACATTTGTGAAACGATGATAGTAGGATTCAAGTGTCTCTCCTGGTTCAATTGTGATGTCAGTGTATTCCATGTAGAGTTTGGATTCCATGTCATCTTTGTTCAGTTGAGTGCCTTCCATTAGGAGATGAACGTGTTCCCACATAGCTTTGGCTATTTTCTAAGCATCGACACTTCGATAGATCGGATTAGGTATACCTTGAAGTATATAAGCCATTGCATATTGATCAGCTTCACGATGTAGTTTCTGTTCTTCAGTGAGTGAAGTTTCTGGAAGAGGTCTATCACCAGGAGGACGTGGAGGATCAGCAGTAGGATCCCCAGCTTCAAATCTTGTTGGCCACTCAAATGGTCCTTCAAGTATCACTTGTTTCAAGAATTTCCCATGAGGTTTCTTTAGTTCAAGAAATCGTAAGAATCGACTTGACCATTGAACATAGTTTCCAGGTGTAAGCATTGGAGGTGTTTCAAGTGATCCTGCCTCATGTCGGGATTGTTGAGTTGTAATAACTTCACACATTCTGTCAAACCAGTGAGGTTGTTTGGAGGAAAACTGAGTGTTTTGTAGTGGCACTTGATATGGTTGTTGTTGAGGAATGATTTGATGTTGTTGCATCATTAGGTAATGATGTAGTGGATTGTATGTTTGTTTTTGAGAAGGTTGTTGATTCATTTGGTGCGGAAGGTATTGTTGTTGCTTATACTGCTGATGTTGAGGTTGCTGATACTGCTGATGTTGAGGTAGCTGAGTATGAGGGAAGTAATGATTAGGTGGTTGAGACATCTTTGAACACTTGTGTAGAAATGGATCTTTGTAGAAGATTGAAATGCACGTTCCTTTGAGTAAGTTCCAAAATCCTTGGGGTAAGTTCAATTCTTACGCGTAACTTAAATCTTACGCGTAAACTGTTAAGTTATGCGTAAAGAGTTAGTGTATGCGTAAACAATAAGTTTAGGCGTAAGTTTACTCTTTACGCGTAAGCTTTGGCTTATGCGTAAGTTTAGACTTATGCGTAAGGTTTAAACAACCAAACCAATCTTCCAAACTTATCCAAGCTTGAAAGATATTCGAAGTCGAAGTAATCCACTAACTTATCCAAGCTAGGGAAGTACTGAGTCACCGTTACACGAGGAGAAGATCGTTGATGAAGCTTAAGCGTAGACTCTGGCAAATTATGCGTAAATCAGACTTACGCGTAGGATCTAACTTAAGCGTAGGTTTAAGGCGTAGATGAGCAAGTTACGCGTAGGATCAGGGTTTTAATCACAGTTACGCGTAGGAAAAGGGTTTAGACCTATTTTACGCGTAAGAAAAGGGTTTAGACCAAAACTTAAGCGTAAACCGACCAAAAAACACTGTAGACAGCTGGAATTAGTACTTTTATCGACGAACTTACGCGTAAAACATACTGTTCATCCAAAAAATGACTTTTTGATGAAAAAATAGCCTAAAAACCTATCAAAGATCAATACTTTATGCAATATCTAAGCTTCTAAACACTATATTAACCTTAAAACTTATCCAAGCTTTAAGATTTGAGTGTAAGAAACCAAGAAAAAAGCAAAAAAGATGAAGAAATATGATGAAACCCCACGTAGACAATAAGAACAACACTTCAATCTCTATTAGGCGAATGATACCACTTGTTAGGTCACCATTTTGTAAACACAAGTATGATTTAGAAAGAAATAAGATGAGAAAAGAGATTGGTTGATTATGAGACAATATGAAAGGTGAGAGTGCAAGAGTTTCCTTAAGATAATCAAATAACCAACAAACTAAATGTTTACATAAGCTCTCTATTTATAAGGGAGGAGTTAGGGCAACACTCCCTTCCTCCCTTATCCTTTCATTTTGTGGGCTTTAAGGCCCATAGGGCTTTAACACTTAAGCCTTGTAACATAAACTAAATGAAATAAATACTAAAGCAACCTATTACAAAATGTAATGACCGAGACTTGACTAAATACAAAAGTATGATCCCAACAACTATGATATTTGACACTTACTTACTGTTAAAGAGGACTTAACAAGGAAAACATAGCAATTTGAATCACCCAAAATGAGTACCCGAGTCAAAAGTTATGATCATTTGAAGCTAGCGAAAACAAAACGGCAAAACTGCCTATGCAAACTGTTTTGCATTCTGCCAATTTTGAAAGTCCCACTTCTGGTCCGATTCATCAAAAAGTTAAAACACGAAAGTTGTCCGGAACGACATTTTCGTTCAGGAGCAAAGAAGCTCGAGCCCTGAAAACGCTTTCTGAGTGATAATTTTCTTCAAATTCTTAACAGCCCATTTTTAGACCAAAGTCACTATATAATAGTTATGATTTACTAAGACCAAGAGGTCTAATGACCTAAAGCCAAGACCACAACCATGGCTAAAGCCAAGGTTGAGTCTCAAGACCATGGTAACAATGACCAAGGTCACGGCAAAGCCACGGCTAAAGACCATATAACTTTTAAAGATCAAAAACTTATATATATGTTATCAAATACTACAATAGTATGGAGCCTCATGTGAGGAGTTCATTAAGTAAGCCGTCGAGACGAGTTGTGGATTTACGAATTAAAGTGTCCTGGCTCCTCGAACGTTTACTCCATGACTTCTGAATTATGTCGGCCCGAACAGTAGTAAGAGATATACAACCTATACATGTTTCATAAACCATTTATATTTAAAGACTTACACTATATACTAAGTACAACATCATGAACATTATGCAAGACATATATAGGCAATTCTTCGTATTCTTAGACGTTACTCCAAACCTAAGTCGCGACGTTCTATTATAGGCTGCTCTTAGAGACTTTCGCGATTCGACTACCACTTTCATTTCTCATTACATAGACTTAAGGTGAGTCATAGCCCCTACTTTTTCATACTTGTTTTAACTCTTGGGGGGGATACATGCTCAACTACTTGCTTACTTGTACAAATACTCAAAACATTTATACTTGATTGCTTTATACTTGATTGTGTTATACTGGATTGCATTATACTTGATTGCGTTATACATGCTTGTTACACAATACTTGCTTAATTTAAATACAAGATTCGTATTTGCGTGCATACACAATACTCTATGCTTTCGGAGAGGTATTGATAGTACTAGTATGGGACAACACCCCCACCCTTGTCCAAAATGACGCGACGTTGGGTGACACGTACAATTTGGGATGGTGGTTCCCCGCCTATGGGTCCAAAATGACGCGACCATGGGTGAATATAATCCTGAAATCTAAATACATCATACACGTGAGGTCTTCGGAGATGAAGTGTAGACTCACGACTAATTGCTTAATTGTTTTAATGAACTTATACATGTTTTACTCATACTATATTTTAGCAGTGGGTTGTGAACACACAGGTTGCAAGTCTCTTATGGCGGGACTTGCAACTGAGTGGATTCACAATGCCTTTGCTGTGTAAACATTCTTTTAAGGCTTTTCAACTATTTTAAGACAAACTCTATGAACTCACCAACCATTGTGTTGACACTTTAGCATGTTTATCTCAGGTTAGTAAGGCGATAGCTAGTGCGTGGAACTTAGAGTCAATCTGCATATTCTGAAGACTTACGCTTTTATCATTTACCATTCAAAACATTTTGTATACATTTATGTATCATACTTTGGAATCTCATGTTTGTAACTTTGAATTCATTAATCGAATGGTAACTTTTCAAAACGTCTCATTTAGAGTTCGTTTTCTATAACTTGTACTTTGTATTATGAAGTAGCACCCCAAGTGACACAGTCTTTCGCTGCGGTATTTTGGGGGTGTTACAGATTGGTATCAGAGCCTTGGTTATAGAGAACTAGGTTGCATTTAGTGCCTAGACTATAACTACTATATACGTTAAGACTCTCCTCTTTATTTGCCTTACACACAGTACATACACATACGCTTTTTGGTGGTTGTTGGTTTAGTTCCACGCTGTTAGATGATGTGACTTTAGTATTATAAGGAACCCCAGAGATTAGCCGAGTCATTAAAAACATGGAGCTCGGTAATAACTAATTATTTAACTTGATCTTGTGACAGTTCTTGTTTGATGAAACACAAGATTTGAGTTAAATAATATTATTGCTTAGATTTAGGGATTTGATGACTTGATTATTTTACTATCGGCCTCAGAAGGCGGATTTTGTGTCGGAAATTCTTAAGTAGGATGTTTTAGAATCTCCTTATTTAAATGGATTGGGACGCTTCTTCATTTAAATAAAGAAATTGTAAATCACCGAACCATAAGTTTATGATCCCTTACTTACATAAATTTGGACGCTTCTTTATGTAAGTAATGTGTTATAAATAAATGGGCTTAATTGTAGCCGATACAACTCCTTAACCAGAACCTTAGACGAATCAGAGTGAACACCACTATTTTAGAGATCCTGAAATCCCGAATTCTCTTAGACACACCGTAAGTAGTTAACATCAACTGAACTTCGGGACGAAGTTCTCCTTAAGGGGTAGAGACTGTAACAATTCGCATTTTCAGATTAATTATTATTTCCGGAAAATTTCACTATTCATTTTTACTATTCACTTTTTACTATTCACTTTCACTATTCACTCCCGAAATTTTTATTTCATATTCTCGTAAGTTAAACTATTTTAATGATAATCCGAGAATTTGACACTCGTCGGATCATTTCTGCAAAAATCACAAAGCCGTGTCCGAGATTTACTTTTAGGTTTAAACGTCATTCCAGCATCCCGATATGTCCATAAAACATTATAAACAATAGAAATATGATTTTCTCTCATTTTAGGACAATTCCAAAAGTTTTGGAATTTTACGTTTTCCAGTTCAGTGTTTTACGCGAATTACGCGTTTTAGACCCGCGTTTCCAGTTTTAGCAGCGTTTAAGCAACCCGATAGAACTTGCCACTCATTAAATATACTAAGATAGGTTATATTAATGAGTTCTAACATATTTATAAGTTTCATATTTTTAGGATACCCGATTTTAAGTTTCATGACTTAACGACTTACCGTTAGCGATTGCCGGGACTAAAACTCACTCCGTAACTTAGATAAGACCATGACTACTCATCTAGTCACCCTTATCTTATTATGGCCGACTTATGAGGGGGGGGGGGAGTCACCTAGCATGTGTCTTTGATGCGTGGGAATCGCACCTTGCTTTACCTCTCGAGGGATCTCGCGAGGCTTACAACCCCCACCAGGCAGTGTACCTGATCGTTGTAGTATAGTATAGTGACAAGTACCGGGGGATTGATCGTTCAGCTTAGGAATAGTGTCGCTAGGATTAGAAAACCTAATTAATAGTTCTAAAGGTGAGGGATGATTATTTTTGTATTTTTATGTTTTTATTAAAGCAATTAAAATCTCGGGTTTTGAAGGAGTGGGCGGAATTAGTTGCTATTCAACTAACCCAAAGCTAAGATATAATTAAAATAAAATAATAAAAATGAAATTAAACTAATTAAACTAAGTTGTGAGCAGTATTTGGAGAAATTGTGTTTACTTAGACTTCATTACTCCCTAGATATCTTTTACATGTTAATTACTTGTTACACTTGTATGAATGACGGGTTGTATTCCTTAATACCATTCGTGGAGTGGCATACATAACTCCCCAACTCTATGAGTTCTTATCTCCTCCTACACCATGATCCAGCACAACTATAGGGATTGTAAACAGTGGCTCATGCATTAAATACAACCAATAAAGACCTAGTACGCCTCGGTTCATGTTTCTTAAGACGTTCAAGCATGTTACCATTTGGAGATCTGCCAGTTTTCTTAAGCCTAACATATAAATCATTCATTCAAAACAAGAATAGACAAGTAATCAACACATAATCAACATCTAGGTTTCATTAGATCTAAGCAAACACAAGAGAGATCTAACCTAGCATAGTAGAATTGAGACAAGAACAAGAGATAAACAACCAACACATAGACATATTGATTGAATTAAAAGTACACTTATCTCAATTACAATGCAAGGTCTCAAGGGTTTGGAACCCTTGAAAAACCTGTGAAAGAGGCACCAAAATCGTCTTTAGGGTTTCACCAAAACTTCTCTCTCTTTAATGAAAAAAACTAGAAAACTATATATAGGAAAATCGTTCTGACGGCGTCAAGAGTTAAATCTGACGCCGTCACCTCGCCGCCATAAACTTCCTCGGACGCCCTAGATCCACTTGTGACGGCCTATGTGACGCCGTCACCACCTTTGGTATTTTATTCTTGGCCACTTTGACGCCGTCACCTCTCCATCTGACGCCGTCACCACCTTCGATATTTAATTCTTCATGTCTGACGCCGTCAAGCTTTTGGTCTTGACGCCGTCACCTTGTATCTTCAGCTTGGATTTTTGGTACTTTGTCGTTTTCTTCACTTTATGCTCCAAAAACGTCCAAAATAGCCTCTTTTCCAGAATTCACTCTCCAAACACCTAAAATCACAAAAGGAACGATTTAGGGCAATATTTGATCAAATAAAGTCGGATTCGGGCTTAAATGACCCCCTAAAAACGGATCATTTTTCGCCTCATCATATACCCTTACACTTGAGATTTGCTTGTCCTCAAGCAAATGAGCTTTTATTCTACTCAAAAGACAAGTTAGGGGTCATTTAACACTAATATAAAAGTAATTACAACAAATAATCGTTCCACTAAAGACCAATAGACAAGCACGGAGGTCATACACAAGCACCTCACAAATAGTGTTTAGATACTCACATCTCTCGGGTGTAATAAAGTAATATAACATTATGGAAATGGAAGATATCTCTCACTACCTGTCATAGCAAAATAGATTACCATAGGCTTGGGAAAGGATCAAACCTCCACCACATGGCGTAAGCACCTAGGATAAACTATCAAAGAGGTCTTTTAAAGGGTTATAACGTTAGGTGTAGGGATATGAATTAGACGGTTTTGTTGGATAAAGGGAGTTTTACTGGTGGCGAGTTAACAATCTTAGTTAATTACATGTACAAGATGGCGTTGCTAAGCCAAGACTAGACTCGACTTAAGCTAATAAATGAAAAATAACAAAAAACATAAAATGAACATAAAATAAAAACGGGATGGTAGTCCGTATTTTTTTTTTTTTTTTTTTTTTTTTTTTTTTTTGCATACACTCTTACCCTACCATCCAAAATAATACATCATAGGGGTTTGAGCAATCCCCTTACACTTGAATCTTTACATACTTTACATTAAACTAATCTAATGACTCGAATTAAGAAAATCAAAACACTTGGAGCACTTTTAAGATTAACGTACATATGGGGGTAATAAGTGATGTTCTTCCCCATTACTCCATAAATTAAGTACTTACCCATGAGTCCCAATCGTCCCAAAACAATATGTACAAGGATATGACTCGACTTAGCAACCATGTAATCAATTAGAAAGTTAACTTAGGGTTTAACAAATAACAATAATGCACTAAAAATGAGCGCATACACGGAAGGCTAAGGCGATTTGGGTGTACATTTAAGTGGGGTGTAACAAATTCTTCCTTTAAGTAAAATGCTTAAAGTTAGAAACGAAAAGATAGGCTCGGAGGGGTGTACTAGGGGTATCGTGTACTAAAAATGAGTACAACGCTAAGGGTGTGGGAAAAATTAGTTGACTTAACTAGCCAAGCAATATGACTTAAATGGTCAAGTAATTATAATACGGGTTTAACACAAGGGTGATCCTAATGCCTCTTATCATGTAGTAAATCCTACCACACGAATGTACTCTCACTAGCGGTCTCGGGATGCATCACTAACGCAAGTTCTAGAATCTAAATGCTACCGGTACACTCATAAGCACTAATAGTAAATGCTTTTCCTATCAAATCTAAAGGCGAACCTCACATTTTTGGGTGGAAAATTTTTCTGAATATATGGTTATGTGCTAGTCATACAACCTCCTATCCATGAGACGCTTGCTATGGCTAAAGTTTCACTCCTAAATGTTGTAAAAAATTTTAAATTTGGCGCTAAAATTACACTAACAAGTATTTCTCGTAGTTTTATTACTCATCTACTATCAAACAAAACAAACTCAAGCGAAAGTGCATATGTAAGGTATCATCTTTTTACCCTCCCCTTACACTTAAGATGAACATTGTCCCCAATGTTCAAGTAAAGAATGTAAAAGTTAAAAAGTAAAGAGAATGAAATCAAATACTCCCCTGATTCGCTCGGTATGGATTTTAGTTGACCAGGTTAAATCTTCTTCCAAGAAAACGAACAATCAAAGCTTCCCTTCCAGAATATAAATCATCTTCTTGTCACAAATAACCTGTAAATCCTGACAAAAGTAGACAAGGCAACCTCGCGTAAAATCGGCGGCATCCTATATAAGTTACTAAATCCTAGAAAACAAAGTAAGATATAATGCTTGTGGAATGAAGTTTGCAGATTTCCTGGAGATTATAAAACTTAATAATTCACAAAAACCATAAGACTCCGTTAGAAAAACAAAATCGGTAAAATTTCCAGATTTTTGACTCCTGACGCCGTCAAGAGCAATTCCCTGACGCCGTCAGAATGAACCTGCAGAAATCCTTATGTTAAGTTTCCGGAAAATTTCTGGAAAAACTTTGTCCTACTTCCTGGAAAATCCTGCAAAACTTCATTATGACTCGATACAAGCATTTGACTCTAACAAATACGAATATACATGTTCATTAAATATTGTGGAGAATCATGATCGGTTTGTTTCTTAAAAACACATTTGGGGTTTCCCCTTACACTTATCTTTTACAAAAATACCTTTAGGTTGAAGTTAAGACTAGGCTAAACAACATAATAAAGTATTTCCATTTGTTAGTAGAGAAACATGATCAACCAACAAATAAAATAAAACATGCATACGGAAGCAAAAAAATAAAAATCACACAAAACATGGGTTGCCTCCCAAGAAGCGCTTTTCTTTATTTACGAGTCTTGTAGCTAGACTCAAAGTCGTGGGTTACTACGTGATTTCATCATTTGAAATGATGTACCCCATATAATTGCGATCATTACTGTTATGGTGGTAGTGCCTCAATCTATCAATACTCGCAATCACCTTCCCACCTAATTTGCTTCTCAAGTTAGCTACCCCATCCTGGCTCAATCCTTCGATTGTGAATGGCCCATACCACCAAGGACTTGGTTTATCGGGTGGTATTGTTGTTTCTAAGTGTCTCAAGAGTACTAAGTTCCCTTCCTCAAACGGTGTACGAGTGCTTTCGTGTTGAGTGTGTTTGAGTTCAATCGGAACCTCATTGCTTTTTCTTCTTTCATCCTTAGCTTTCTTATAGCTTTTGATTCTTGCCTCCCATGCAAGAATTTTATTCTGAACACGAATGGGCATCGTGACAATGTTGTTTTTAATCATTCTCCAACTCAAATTCTCATGCCCACTTCGCGGAGTCATGTGGAAGCTAATCTTTCTCTTCCCAGATTTAAGCTCAATCTTCCTATCTTCATACTTAATGACAGCCCTAGCGGTGGTGAGGAATGGTGCCCCAAGGATTATTGGCATGCGTCCATCCCCTTTATCATCAATGATCATAAAATCGACGGGGTACATGAATCCTGCAACATTGACTAATACATCTTCTGCTATTCCTAGGGGGTATATGTACGAATGCCCAACAAGAGACAGCCTAACACGAGTGGGTATTGGCATCTTTGACGTCAGTTGGATGTAGATAGTCAGGGGCATAAGATTCACTTCCGATCCTTGGTCGGCGAAAGCACTAAGATGTTTCAAGTCCTCGATGCTCGTTGGTAATTCAAAATTCCCACATGCTACCTGCTTGGTGGCCACTTTCTGTACCAGTAACCTCTCGACCACTGATCCTCCAATAAGCGTATCATACTCATCTTCCTCTTCTTTCTCTTCTTCGGGAACCTGTTCGGAGGATTGGTTACGCCTATCATCCTTGATCCAATTCGTTATGGTGTTTTTGTTTATGTCGTGTTTCAGGTAGTAACTCAAAGGTTGGGACTCAGGCGGTTTTTCTAAGGTCTGTTTAGCAGGAGTTTTTACCTTCTCGTCATCTTTATGGACAATGGTGATGGAGTTAACAAATTGGGTGGTGGGAGTGGCGCTTTCTTTCCTTAGCAGTATTCGTTCGGGGGTTTTCTGATTGGCATACTCCTCCAATAGACTCAACATCTCATTCATTTTCTCCTGCATCTCCTCTTTTTGCTTATAAACTGCTTCTTCGAATCTAGCAAGCCGATCAGAGTGAGTCGCCATATATTCTCTCATCCTAGCCTCAAATTCCGAGCTAAGTTCCTTGGGAGGGGAGCAAGGTGGGGTGTATCTCTGAAAAGTTTCGACATGTTCTCTAGAAGGTGATTCAGATAATGGTGCCGAAGTTGATCTTGAGACAGAATTGACAGTTGGTTGTCTAGGACTTAAGGGTCTCCTTTGCCTTTCCTCAAAATAGTCAACTTTTGCCTCAAGTTTGCATAAGAGTTCATCAGGGATTTCGGTGGTTCCTCCAGATGCCGAAACTGCATTGATGGCCGCTTCCACCGTATGTTTAAATTCCCAAATCTCATTATTATCGACAGCGAGCTCTTCTATAATTGCCCATGACTCCTCGGCATTCTTATCACGCAATTTCCCTCCCGCGGCTCTGTCGATGGTACGCTTAGTGTGATAGTCAACATGGTCGTAGAAAATTTGAACTAATAACCAAAGGTTTATGCCATGATGAGGGATCTTGTGGAGGAGATCCTAAAAACGGGCCCAAGCCTCGTAAAAAGGTTCACCCCGCTGTTGCTCAAACATCAAAATGTCCCTTCTAAGCATTGCAGTTTTTTCCGGCGGAAAGAATTGGGTGAGGAAGCGGTTGGCGAGATTGTCCCATGTGGTGATGGATCCCGCGGGTAAACGTTCAAGCCATTGACTAGCTTGATCTCGTAGAGAGAATTGGAATAGGCATAAACGGGTAGTCTCTCTAGTTTCAACACCTAGGTCTATGGAATCTACGATTTTGAGGAAGTCCTTAAGGTGTTGGTTTGGATCTTCGGAACGAAGTCCATGGAATGCACATCCGCTTTGCACCAACCGGATGGTGTCGGATCGCAATGGGGTCACATTGGCTCCGGTGAGCTCAATGGTGTTTCGGTAGCCTTGGTGGCTAGGTCGGGAATACTCTCCTAAGGTTCGGGGCCTAAGGGGTTCTAATGGTGGGTTTTGTTGTGGTGGGATGATGGGTTCAAAGATGTTACCACCTTCCATGATGTCGGATGGTAAAGAGTTACGAACAAAGGCACGAAGAAACAAGATAGACTAAAGAAGACCTAAAAATAAAAATAAAAATCTTACTAGAAAGGAATCTAGCAAGTAGACCTAATAAAAAGAAATTCTAACCTAGACAATAACTATTCCCCGGGCTGCGGCGCCAAAAACTTGATGCGTGGGAATCGCACCTTGCTTTACCTCTCGAGGGATCTCGCGAGGCTTACAACCCCCACCAGGCAGTGTACCTGATCGTTGTAGTATAGTATAGTGACAAGTACCGGGGGATTGATCGTTCAGCTTAGGAATAGTGTCCCTAGGATTAGAAAACCTAATTAATAGTTCTAAAGGTGAGGGATGATTATTTTTGTATTTTTATGTTTTTATTAAAGCAATTAAAATCTCGGGTTTTGAAGGAGTGGGCGGAATTAGTTGCTATTCAACTAACCCAAAGCTAAGATATAATTAAAATAAAATAATAAAAATGAAATTAAACTAATTAAACTAAGTTGTGAGCAGTATTTGGAGAAATTGTGTTTACTTAGACTTCATTACTCCCTAAATATCTTTTACATGTTAATTACTTGTTACACTTGTATGAATGACGGGTTGTATTCCTTAATACCATTCGTGGAGTGGCATACATAACTCCCCAACTCTATGAGCTCTTATCTCCTCCTACACCATGACCCAGCACAACTATAGGGATTGTAAACAGTGGCTCATGCATTAAATACAACCAATAAAGACCTAGTACGCCTCGGTTCATGTTTCTTAAGACGTTCAAGCATGTTACCATTTGGAGATCTGCCAGTTTTCTTAAGCCTAACATATAAATCATTCATTCAAAACAAGAATAGACAAGTAATCAACACATAATCAACATCTAGGTTTCATTAGATCTAAGCAAACACAAGAGAGATCTAACCTAGCATAGTAGAATTGAGACAAGAACAAGAGATAAACAACCAACACATAGACATATTGATTGAATTAAAAGTACACTTATCTCAATTACAATGCAAGGTCTCAAGGGTTTGGAACCCTTGAAAAACCTGTGAAAGAGGCACCAAAATCGTCTTTAGGGTTTCACCAAAACTTCTCTCTCTTTAAAGAAAAAAACTAGAAAACTATATATAGGAAAATCGTTCTGACGGCGTCAAGAGTTAAATCTTCGCCGCCATAAACTTCCTCGGACGCCCTAGATCCACTTGTGACGGCCTATGTGACGCCGTCACCACCTTCGGTATTTTATTCTTGGCCACTTTGACGCCGTCACCTCTCCATCTGACGCCGTCACCACCTTCGATATTTAATTCTTCATGTCTGACGCCGTCAAGCTTTTGGTCTTGACGCCGTCACCTTGTATCTTCAGCTTGGATTTTTGGTACTTTGTCGTTTTCTTCACTTTATGCTCCAAAAACGTCCAAAATAGCCTCTTTTCCAGAATTCACTCTCCAAACACCTAAAATCACAAAAGGAACGATTTAGGGCAATATTTGATCAAATAAAGTCGGATTCGGGCTTAAATGACCCCCTAAAAACGGATCATTTTTCGCCTCATCAGTCTTGATCTTATACTTGAAGTCTTGGATTCATTACATGTGTTAAACTTGGCCATTAAGCTTCCTAAATATCCTAAAATCCTAACCTCCTCAGTTTTAGTATAAAAGAGAGCATTCTCTTCCTTTCTCCTTCAAAACCCACGACCAAAACAGCCCTTATACTCCATTTTGATGATGGTTCTTGCTAGTTTAATCCATCATAAGTTATACTCTTGTATTCCTTGTTGATTACTAGTTCCATTCCATCCATAAAACACTAAAATTCACCACAAAAACTCATCAAATTTCCAAGTGTTCTTAGTGAAGATTTTTACTAAAGGTTGTTTTTATGTTAGATTAGTGTTTATCAAGGGATTATAAGATAGGGTTTTTGATATGGAAGCATGACTATGGTTGGAAAGGTTTTGGAAGATTAAGTAGTGGTTCTTGGTTTTGATCTTGGTTCTAGTTAGTTTCTTCACAAGTTGTAAGCAAACCCTAACATACTCTTTGCTTAATTATCATTTTCATGCTCTTTTTGTTCCTTTCATGCTATATATGTTCTTGTTATTGTGTTCATGATGTTTAAAAATGGATAAAACAAGTATTGGTATACATATGTTAACTTATGACAAGTAAACAAGCAAACTAGTGATTTTTATGGAGAACCATGACTAAAATAGTACAACTATGATATTTGACACTTACTTACTGTTAAAGAGGACTTAACAAGGAAAACATAGCAATTTTAATCACCCAAAACGAGTACCCGAGTCAAAAGTTATGATCATTTGAAGCTAGCGAAAACAAAACGGCAGAACTGCCTATGCAAACTGTTTTGCATTCTGCCAATTTTGAAAGTCCCACTTCTGGTCCGATTCATCAAAAAGTTAAAACACGAAAGTTGTCCGGAACGACATTTTCGTTTAGGTACGAAGAAGCTCGAGCCCTGAAAACGCTTTCTGAGTGATAATTTTCTTCAAATTCTTAACAGCCCATTTTTAGACCAAAGTCACTATATAATAGTTATGATTTACTAAGACCAAGAGGTCTAATGACCTAAAGCGAAGACCACAACCATGGCTAAAGCCAAGGTTGAGTCTCAAGACCATGGTAACAATGACCAAGGTCACGGCAAAGCCACGGCTAAAGACCATATAACTTTTAAAGATCAAAAACTTATATATATATATTATCAAATACTACAATAGTATGGAGCCTCATGTGAGGAGTTCATTAAGTAAGCCGTCGAGACGAGTTGTGGATTTACGAATTATAGTGTCCTGGCTCCTCGAACGTTTACTCCATGACTTCTAAATTATGTCGGCCCGAACGGTAGTAAGAGATATACAACCTATACATGTTTCATAAACCATTTATATTTAAAGACTTACACTATATACTAAGTACTACATCATGAACATTATGCAAGACATATATAGGCAATTCTTCATATTCTTAGACGTTACTCCAAACCTAAGTCGCGACATTCTATTATAGGCTGCTCTTAGAGACTTTCGCGATTCGACTACCACTTTCATTTCTCATTACATAGACTTAAGGTGAGTCATAGCCCCTACTTTTTCATACTTGTTTTAACTCTTGGGGGGATACATGCTCAACTACTTGCTTACTTGTACAAATACTCAAAACATTTATACTTGATTGCTTTATACTTGATTGTGTTATACTGGATTGCATTATACTTGATTGCGTTATACATGCTTGTTACACTATACTTGCTTAATTTAAATACAAGATTCGTATTTGCGTGCATACAGAATACTCTATGCTTTCGGAGAGGTATTGATAGTACTAGTATGGGACAACACCCCCACCCTTGTCCAAAATGACGCGACGTTGGGTGACACGTACTATTTGGGATGGTGGTTCCCCGCCTATGGGTCCAAAATGACGCGACCATGGGTGAATATAATCCTGAAATCTAAATACATCATACACGTGAGGTCTTCGGAGATGAAGTGTAGACTCACGACTAATTGCTTAATTGTTTTAATGAACTTATACATGTTTTACTCATACTATATTTTAGCAGTGGGTTGTGAACACACAGGTTGCAAGTCTCTTATGGCGGGACTTGCAACTGAGTGGATTCACAATGCCTTTGCTGTGTAAACATTCTTTTAAGGCTTTTCAACTATTTTAAGACAAACTCTATGAACTCACCAACCATTGTGTTGACACTTTAGCATGTTTATCTCAGGTTAGTAAGGCGATAGCTAGTGCGTGGAACTTAGAGTCAAGCTGCATATTCTGAAGACTTACGCTTTTATCATTTACCATTCAAAACATTTTGTATACATTTATGTATCATACTTTGGAATCTCATGTTTGTAACTTTGAATTCATTAATCGAATGGTAACTTTTCAAAACGTCTCATTTAGAGTTCGTTTTCTATAACTTGTACTTTGTATTATGAAGTAGCACCCCAAGTGACACAGTCTTTCGCTGCGGTATTTTGGGGGTGTTACACACAAGTAATGGGTTTGAAGTAGAATTTATCATATTCAAGAGAATCGGTTGACCCCATTGTCACATATAGTCATCTTTAATGGCAACTAAAGACATGGACAAGTGATGGCAAATTCTAATGAACTAAATGCAATATGATTGAGAGGAATAAAGCTAATCATCTATGGATACAAGATTAATATATATATATATATATATATATATATATATATATATATATATATATATATATATATATATATATATATATATATATATATATATATATATATATATATCATAGTATTAAATACTAACGTCTTAATTAGAGCACATCTATTAATGTAACTAGAATGATCATTTATCCTAAATGGTAAGTATTCTACTATTTGTCATAAATGATTTCCAGAATAAATGATGAATAGGAAAAAGGGCAATAGAGTCAGAATCAAGAGGGTCAAATAGCCTAATTTCAAGTATATATTTATTAGTATTAATGATATATGAACAGGGCAACCTATAAATTTAATCGTATTAATATACTAATTATGGCATACTTTGATACAATGTGACATTAACAAGTTTTTGAAAAGAAAACTTACCTCAGGTCCAGCTTTTCCTTAAGAGTGGGCATGAAAATGTTGGTAGACATCTTCAAAGTTTGCCCAAAGCATGTGAAAGTAGCTAGGTAAAATCCCAACGCGATAAAAGTCAAGGAAGCTTGATCTGAGACACGTAATCGATCACAACAGTCATCATAAGTCATGTAGATAAAAAATAATTGCGCTTGAATCCTTCATCATGAGGTAGTAACGAACACAACATAAAACCAATACTCCAAAAGTGAAGAACATAACACCAAAACATTAAATGGCCGCAACAGCTTCATAAGCAAATCATGTGTAGTGTGAATCAGAGTAATAAGAACCACTAGTCTTCATATGTATGATAGCAAAGTGAGCGATCCAAAAAAAATGTCTCTTCGTTCGTTTACTACCTAAACATGAAAAGGAGCTTGGTACCCAGATTCTCATGGGTCCGAGATGGTTAGTTGGGGACATCCATTGCATTTAAATGCACATGATGAGGATGTCGCCAAGTAGTACAAGAATTCATCAATAGTTTGTTTTAACTAACAAACAATGACTTTCTTGACTAGAGTAATAAATAATGGATGTAAATAAAATTAGTTCTAAATTTCTCCACTAGGTTTAAAAAATCTTATTTGTTTTGATGTATTTGTTAAAGAGTCATTTGCAATAAATCCTAAACCGGTTTTATCATAAAATGACTTTTGAATATTAAGTAGATATTCTAAAGATTTAGAACTATTTTCGAATTTAGCTAATATTTTTGCATTTTCATTTTCCGTTTTAATTTCATGATTGTAGTATTGACATAATTTACATTCAAGATCAATTTCAATATTACTTTCAAGTCTAGACATTTTATCTTCTAAAATTATTTCTTTTTCAAAGTTATTTCCAACGGATGTTGAAGATTCATTTTTAAAGATAATTTTTGAGTCTATGTTGCAAAAATGTTTGAAGTTGTTTTCCAATTTTTAAAATTCTAATATAAATTGATCATAGCAAAAATGTTCGGTTTCAGATTGTATCTTATTTGTGGTTGTACAATCTTCACATGCTATACGATGATCAATTACATCATCCATGTCGCTCCATGTTTTATTGGTAGATTCGCTTGGATCTTGAAGCATGTAGTCCTTGCCATCAATACTCTTATTCGCATTTGTTTGAATATCTTCACAAGCCATTTTTTCATCATCTTCTTCGTCCTTGAAACTCCATAATTTATTTACACTCTTTCTTCGGATTTGGCTCATGTATTCTTCGTTATTGATACCTTCAATGATCACATTTGAACTAGTAGTACTTGTGTTTATTTCAATTAAATATTTGTCTATCAAATTTTCTAGAGTGACTAATTCTTGTGCAACATCAAGTTTATCATCTTTGGTTTTACTTTTCTCTTGGTGAAAATTTAAAAGACATTTCCAAATATCATTTGCCGTTTTACAAAAGAATACTCTTTCATATTCAACTCTTGGTAGAGTTTTGTAAATCACTAATTTAGCTATAGTATTTTTATCAATCTTTGTTTCAAGATTATTATATTCATTTTCAAAATTCATTTTAGTTGGTTGAAGATCACCAATTGAAATGATATGCCAAAGATCAAGATCTATTGATTTTACATAATTTTCAAATTTATTTTTCCATTCAAAAAAATGATCATTTTCAAATAATGGTGGTTGTTGCGTAAATTCCCCTTCTAAATATTTTTCAAATTCCATAGATCGTTACCAGTTTTAAAATACAATATATTTTAAAAATCTTGCTAGACGCGGCTCCTGATACCAATTGTGGAAAACTATAAGGGGGGGGGGGTTGAATAGTTTTACGCCTTTTTCGTTTTATAAAAGTTTGCTTCTAAAGAATAGATGCAAATTACAAAAACCTTTGATGCAAAAGCATAGATACTAGTTTGTTCACAAATATCGTATAAGCACCACTTATATAGAATGTTGAGTAAAAATTATAATTTCATATATCACACTTATATATATATATATATATATATATATATATATATATATATATATATATATATATATATATATATATATATGTGTGTGTGTGTGTGTGTGTGTGTGTGTGTGTGTATGTGTTTTAATATGTATATATCCTTATCGTTTGTTTATATAAAATTAATGTTGTGAATAGAACCTACTTTGATCTTTATGTGAAATAAATATATGCACAACACAAGCATTTATAACTATATACGAAATGCTAATATGTAAGTAAGCAAAAAGTGAGAGATGGAAAGATCAAACCGAGAGACAAAGGATTTATAGTGGTTCGCCTACAAGGACACCTCCCTTGCCCTACTCCACTCCCCGAGCACCAAGCTCGAGAGTTTTCTTCACTAAGTCAATAACCTCCCTTATGGCGGAGAAAACCGTACACACCTAGGCTTACACCGATTAACGACACTAAGCCAAATGTCGAGTTCTAATCGTAGCTAGAACCAATCTCACAACTACAATCACACCACAACTTCTTCACACCCTTTCACGCCTTCTATACTCTTTCACAACACTAGTTTCTTCACGCCTTCACAACTTCTTTACTACTTCAAGGATTTGCAACTTCACAACTTCTAGGCTTCTAATTCTTCACAACTTCAATGCATCTATCTCTCTTCTTGAGGGCCTTTACCTATATACCACTACAAGGATACTTCTACTATAAAAGCTTCTATGTCTTCTATGCTTCAAAGCTTCTATGTCTCCACACCTTCTAGTCTTCAATGTCTTCTCAACTTTGAGGCTTCAACTTCTTCACTACAAACCACTACTACTTATACCTCCTATCACCAATCCTATGCTATACTACTTCCTCACTTCTAGTACCACTTCACACTTACAACAATTCTAGATCTTATGTCCAAATCTAGCTAACTAATGTATACACCTTATTCGCTAAAGTATGAATGATTAACAAGATGAAATGAACAAACAACTTAGATAGCAAGATGATACTAAGTTGCAATACTTTTAATCTTAATTAATAGAAGTATTCTTCTCTTTGCACTTGAGTGTTGAGTCTTGAATCACTTTGAAACCCCGTGCGTAGGGATTGCACCAGGCTTTACCTCTCGAGGGATCTCGAGAAGCTTACAATCCCCACCAGGCAGTGTACCTGATCGTTGTAGTATAATATAGTGACAAGTACCGGGGGATTGATCGTTTAGCTAGGAATAGTGTCGCTAGGATTAGAAAACCTAAAGACTAGGTCTAGAGATGAGGGATGATTCTTTTTGTATTTTTTTGTTTTTATAAAAGCAAATAAAAATATCGGTTTTGAAGGAGTTGGGCGGAATTAGTTGCTAGTCAACTAACCCAATTACTAAAGATGCAATCAAAATAAAATGCTAAAAATGAAAATAAACTAAATTAAACTAGAGGTGTTAGCAATATATGGGAGAATTATGTTTACTTAGGTTTCACTACTCCCTAGATATCTTTTACAGGTTAATTACTTGTTACAGTTGCGTGGATGACGGGTTGTATTCCTTAATACCATTCATGGGGTGGCGTACTTACTTCCCCAATCCTATAAGCGCCTACTTCACTCCTATGTCGAGCCGGCTAAGAAGCTCCTAACATGGGATCACTAGAATTTGCTCATGCATTAAATACAACCATTAAAACCTAGTACACATCGGTTCATGTTTCTTAAGACGTTCAAGCATGTTACACAATGGAGATCTGCTAGTTTTCTTATGCCTAACATTGAAATCATTCATCTATTACAACTATAAACAAGCAATCAACCTATAATTAACATCTAGGTTTCATTAACATCTAGGACTTATCTCAATTGAACATGAAAGGTTTCAAGGGGTGAAAACCCTTGAAACTACAGTTAAAAACGACCTAGGGTTTATTAGGTTCGACCCTAGTATTCTCCACACAAGTTCCTCTCTAATGAATGAAAATTAGAAAAGTATATATAGATTCTGAGAGCTGACGGCGTCAAGAGCAAATTTCTGACGCCGTCATCTCACCGCCAAATAAATTCTCGGACTGCCTAGATCTGGGTTTGACGCCGTCATGTGTACTCCTTATGCAGGCCGTCACAATATTAACTCTTGACGCCCTTCTCTTGACGCCTTCAGGTTTTCTCTGGGTCGTCATGGATTTTACTCCTGACGCCGTCATAATTTTCTTCTTGACGCCGTCAGGTACTGTTCTCAGCATGGAAAATTAAGTCTTCGTCGTTTTCTTCACTTTTATGCTCCAAAAACGTCCAAAATGCTTCCTTTTCCAGAATTCACTCCCGAAGTACCTAAAATCACAAAAGGAACGATTTAGGGCAATATTTGATCAAATAAATTCAATTTCGGGCTTAAATGACCCCCTAAAAACGGTTCATTTTTCACCTCATCAGAAACAAAGATTAATAAATATATGATCAAAGGATTTTAGAGGATGGAAATGGAGGTTTGAATCAAAAAGTTTAGAGTGCAAAAAGGTGAGAAAAAATAGTGGAATGAACCAGTATTTAAAGGGACAGCTGGGGGGAATCAGGAGCGTGCCGGTCCCCTTAATTAGGGGCCGGTCCCCTTAATTATTAAGGGAGGCGCCTAAGGAATTAAGGGGGCCGCCCTCCTGAACGTTGCCCAATTTTGTCCTTTGGTGAGGAAAGTTTTTCTGGATTAGATTTGCCATTTTTGGTTGAAAATTTGAATTCATATATTTGTAATGAATTAAACATATTCTTCTAATTCCAAAAATATTTTATAAAAGATATAAAATGTTTTGTGACATTTTATAAAAATCTAGTGATTAATAAAAATGTTCCTTTGATCTTATAATGCATTAGACACTTTGTTTATTCATACCTTGAGTGATTAGATGGTGAAAGTGAGTATTTACTACTAAATACTTATTTACGTCATGATCTTTGGTTTGATGAGTTTTTGTTTTGTGATTATCAAAACATAGAGATATCGAAAGATATGAAAAACGTTTTTAGACATTTATTTATATCAAGAGAATACATGGTTGCTAAGTCGAGTCATATCTTGTACATATTGTTTTGGGACGATTGCGACTCATTGGTAAAGTACTAGTATAATGGAGTAATGGGGAATAATGTCATTTATTACCCCCATATGTGCGTTAATCTTAAAAGTACTCCAAGTGTTTTGATTATCTTAATTCGAGTCATTAAAGTAGTTTATTGTAAAGTATGTAAAAATTCAAATGTAAGGGGAATGCAAATCCCCTATGATGTATTATTTTGGATGGTAGGGTAAGAGTGTATGCACAAAAAAAACAAAAAAAAAAACAAAAAACAAAAAACAAAAAAACAAAAAAAAAAGAGAAAAAAAAAATACGGACTACCATCCCGTTTCATTTTATGTTTGTTTCATAGTTTGTTTGATTTTCATTAGGTTAAGTCAAGTCGAGTCTTGGCTTTGCAACGCCATATTGTACATGTAATTAACCAAGTTGATTAACTCGAAACCAGTAAATATTGCCTTTATCCAACAAAACCCTGTTTATCATATCCCTACATCTAACGTTATAACCCTTTTAAAAGACCTCTTTGATAGTTTATCCTAGGTCCTTACATCAAGTGGTGGAGGTTTGATCCTTTCCCAAGCCTATGGTAATCTATTTGCTATGACAGGAAGCGAGAGATGTTTTCCATTTCCATATTGTGATATATACTTTATTACACCCGAGAGATGTGAGTATCTAAACACTATTTGTGAGGTGCTAGAGTATAACCTCCGTGCTTGTTTTTTGTTTTAAGTGGAGCGATTATTTGTTGTAATTACTTTATATTAGTGTTAAATGACCCCTAGCCTGTATTTTGATTAGAATAAAAGCACATTTGCTTGAGGACAAGCAAATCTCAAGTGTAAGGGTATTTGATGAGGCGAAACGTGTACCGCTTTTAGGGGGTCATTTAAGCCCGAATTCATGATTATTTGATCAATTATTGCCCTAAATCGTTCCTTTTGTTATTTTAGGTACTTTTGGTGAGGAATCTAGAAAAGGAAGCATTTTTGACGTTTTTGGAGCGATTAAGTGAAGAAAACGAAAAAGTCTCAAAATCCTTGTTGGGAACAGAACCTGACAGCGTCAAGATGTTACAAGTGACGGCGTCAAGCTTGGAAAAAGAGGTGGATATGGAAAATACACATGACGGCCCAGAACTATTTCAAGGCAAATAAGCCTGACGGCGTCACCAAGGCCGTCAGGGTCAAAATACAAGTGACGGCCCAGAGTTGATTTTCTGCATGACGGCGTCAAATGTTGGTCTAGGCAATAAGAATTTCATCTTGGCGGCGAGTTGACGGCGTCACAAGCTATAACGTGACGCCGTCAAGGTGTAAAATCTATATATAGTTTTCTAATTTTCATTCACAAAGGGTGGAACTTTGAGTGGAGTTTTATTGTAAAAACCCTAGATGAATTTGACAGCTTTTTCAAGGGTTTCAAACCCTTGATTCCTCCATGCTTAATTGAAGATAAGTAATTCACCAAATCATTCAATATTTCTATGTGTTGTTTGATTATATCTTATGCTTGTCTTCTTTTTACCATGCTAGGCTAGGTTTTTGATGCGTAGGGATTGCACCAGGCTTTACCTCTCAAGGGATCTTGAGAAGCTTACAACCCCCACCAGGCAGTGTACGTGATCGTTGTAGTATAGTATAGTGACAAGTACCGGGGGATTGATCGTTCAGCTAGGAATAGTGTCGCTAGGATTAGAAAACCTAATTACTAGTTCTAAAGATGAAGGATGATTATTTTTGTATTTTTATATTTTTTAGAAAGCAAATTAAAATCTCGGGTTTGAAAGATTTGGGCGGAATTAGTTGCTAGTCAACTAACCCAATACTAAAGATGCAATCAAAATAAAAATACTAGAAATGAAAATAAACTATATTAAACTAAGGTTGTGAGCAATAAGTGGAGAAATTGTGTTTACTTAGATTTCACTACTCCTTAGATATCTTTTACACGTTAATTACTTGTTATAGTTGTGTGGATGACGGATTGTATTCCTTAATACCATTCATGGGGTGGCGTACTTAACTCCCTAATCCAATGAGTGCCTACTTCACTCCTATGTCGAGCCGGCTAAGAAGCTCCTAACATGGGATCATTAGAATTTACTCATGCATTAAATACAACCAATAAAACCTAGTACACATCGGTTCATGTTTCCTAAGACGTTCAAGCATATTACCAATTGGAGATCTGCCAGTTTTCTTAAGCCTGACATTGATATCATTCATCCAATACAACCATAAACAAGTAATCAACACATAATTAACATCTAGGTTTCATTAGATCTAATCAAACACAAGTGAAATCTAGCCTAGCATGGTGGAATCAAGACAAGAACAAGATATAGACAACCGACACATAGACATATTGATTGAATTAAAAGAACACTTATCTCAATTACACATGTAAGGGTTCAAGGGCTGAAAACCCTTGAAAAACCTGTAAAATTCGTAACAGGTTCGGCCTTAGGGTTTCTCCAAAACTTCTCTCTCTCATGAATGAAAATTTAGAAAACTATATATAGATAATTGAGGCTGACGGCGTCAAGACCAAATGGGTGACGCCGTCATCTCACCGCCAAAAGAATTCTCAGACTGCCTTGATCTACATCTGACGCCGTCATGTATTAGGTTTTTCCAGGCCGTCGCGTATTTAACTCTTGACGCTCTTCCTTGTGACGCCTTCATTTCTGCACTGGATCGTCATGAAATTTACTCTTGACGCCGTCAGGATAGTACTCTTCACGCCGTCACATACTGTTCCCAGCTTGGAAAATTAAGTCTTTGGCGTTTTCTTCACTTTTATGCTCCAAAAACGTCCGAATTGCTTCCTTTTCCAGATTTCACTCCCAAAGTACCTAAAATCACAAAAGGAACGATTTAGGGCAATATTTGATCAAATAAATTCAATTCCGGGCTTAAATGACCCCCTAAAAGTGGTTCATTTTTCGCCTCATCATAAACCCTTCCACTTGAGATTTGCTTGTCCTCGAGCAAATGCGCTTTTATTCTAGTCAAAATACAAGTCAGGGGTCATTTAACACTAATATAAAAGTAATTACAACAAATAATCGTTCTACTAAAGACCAATAGACAAGCACGGAGGTCATACACAAGCACCTCACAAATAGTGTTTAGATACTCACATCTCTCGGGTGTAATAAAGTATAAATTACAATATGGAAACGGAAGATATCTCTCACTACCTGTCATAGCAAAATAGATTACCATAGGCTTGGGAAACGATCAAACCTCCACCACATGGCGTAAGCACCTAGGATAAACTATCAAAGAGGTCTTTTAAAGGGTTGTAACGTTAGGTGTAGGGATATGAAATACACGGTTTTGTTGGATATAGGCAGTCTTTACTGGTGGCGAGTTAACAATCTTGGTTAATTACATGTACAATATGGCGTTGCTAAGCCAAGACTAGACTCGACTTAAGCTAATGAATGAAAAATAACAAAAACATAAAATGAACATAGAATGAAAAGGGATTGTAGTCCGTATGTTTTTTTATTTTTATTTTTTTATTTTTTTATTTTATTTATTTATTTTTTTTGCATACACTCTTACCCTACCATCCAAAATAATACATCATAGGGAATAAACATTCCCCTTACACTTGAATCTTTACATACTTTACAATAAACTAATCTAATGACTCGAATTAAGAAAATCAAAACACTTGGAGTACTTTTAAGATTAACGCACATATGGGGGTAATAAATGAGGTTCTTCCCCATTACTCCGTAAAATAAGTACTTTACCCATGAGTCCCATGAGTCCCAAAACAATATGTACAAGGATATGACTCGACTTAGCAACCATGTAATCAATTAGATAGTTAACTTAGGGTTTAACAAATAACAATAATGCACTAAAGATGAGTGCATACACGGAGGGCTAAGGCAATTTGGGTGTACATTTAAGTGGGGTGTAACAAATTCTTCCTTTAAGTAAGATGCTTAAAGTTAGAAACGAAAAGATAGGCTCGGAGGGGTGTACTAGGGGTATCGTGTACTAAAAATGAGTACAACGCTAAGGTGTGGGAAAAATTAGTTGACTTAACTAGCCAAGTAATATGACTTAAATGGTCAAGTAATTATAATACGGGTTTAACACAAGGGTGATCCTAATGCCTCTTATCATGTAGTAAATCCTACTACACGAATGTAGTCTCACTAGCGGTCTCGGGATGCATCACTAACGCAAGTTCTAGAATCTAAATGCTACCGGTACACTCATAAGCAGTAATAGTAAATGCTTTTCCTATCAAATCTAAAGGCGAACCTCACATATTTGGGTGGAAAATTTTTCTGAAAGTACGGTTATATGCTAGTCATACAATCTCCTATCCATGAGACGCTTGCTATGGCTAAAGTTTCACTCCTAAATGTTGTAAAAAAATTTAAATTTGGCGCTAAAATTGCACTAACAAGTATTTCTCATAGTTTTATTACACATCGACCATTAAACAAACAAACTCAAGCGAAAGTTTATCTGTAAGCTATCATCATTTTACCCTCCCCTTACACTTAAGATGAACATTGTCCCCAATGTTCAAGTAAAGAATGTAAAAGTGAAATAAGTAAAACAAATGAAATCAAATACTCCCCTGATTCGCTCGGTATGGATAATAAGGTGGCCAGGTTAAATCTTCCTCCAACAAAATGAACAATCAAAGCTTCCCTTCCAGAATATAAATCATCTTCTTGTCATACATAACCTGTAAATCCTGAGAAAACAAACAAGACAACCTCGCATAAAATCGGCGGCAATCTACATAAGTTACTAAATCCTAGAAAACAAACTAAGATATAATGCTTGTGGAATGAAGTTTGCAGATTTCCTGGAGATTATAAAACTTAATAATTCAGCAAAAACTTTAAGACTCTGTTAGAAAAACAAAACCGGTAAAATTTCTAGATTTTTACACGTGACGCCGTCAAGAGTAAACTCGTGACGCCGTCAGAAGTGACCTGCAGAAATTCTTATGTTAAGTTTCCGGAAAATTTCTGGAAAAACTTGGTCCTACTTCCTGGAAAATCCTGCAACACTTCATTATGACTCAATACAAGCATTTGACTCTAACAAATACGAATATACATGTTCATTTAATATTGTGGAGAATCATGATCGGTTTGTTTCTTAAAAACATATTTGGGGTTTCCCCTTACACTTATCTTTTGCAAAAATACCTTTAGGTGGAGTTAAGACAAGGCTGAACAACAAAGTAAAGTATTTCCACTTTTTAGTTTAGAAACATGATCTACCAACAATAAACATAAAGCATGCATACGGAAGCAAATAACAAACAAACAAAATAAAAATCATACAAAACATGGGTTGCCTCCCAAGAAGCACTTTTCTTTATTTACGAGTCTTGTAGCTAGACTCAAAGTCATGGGTTACTACGTGACCTCATCATTGGTTTCACTCTCTAGGTCGTCTTTTAAACTAGTTTTGTATTCTGGACCTAGTTGCAAGCATTCTTTGTAGAAACCAAGCATCCTATTCTTCACATACTCTACTCCTCTACGTCTATCCTCATCATTCCTATAATAAGCCGCTTGCTTGTGTTCCTTTTCTAAATTAGAGAGGAGACGGTATTACTCAATCTTGTAGGGCATTTGGTAGGCAATCTCATCATTCTCTTCCTTGAATCTAACTATCCCTAGAGTCGGATCATAACTCATCCTAGTGACCTCAACAAATGGTTTTCCGAATATTATTTGGCTTAGGCAATCATCTATCATCGGACGAGTGTCTTCTACTATCATAAAATCGATCTCATAAGTGAAATTACCTATAATCACATGCAATCCCTTCACTCTTCCTACAAAATTACTTATCAAATTCTTATTGGGCATCATCCTAAAATCAAGTTGCTTCTTCATTACCCAATTGTAATAAGTCCTAGTCATGATGTTTACGGGAGATCTAAGATCAATATAAGTTTTCCATATATGCATATGCCCGATGTTGCATGGTATGTTGATGTTGGAAGGGTCTCCCATTTTGATAAGGGGTGTGCCAAGGATATATGGTGTCTCGGGATCATTGAATAAATCCTTATTATATTCCTGATGAGGCGAAAAATGAACCACTTTTAGGGGGTCATTTAAGCCCGGAATTGAATTTATTTGATCAAATATTGCCCTAAATCGTTCCTTTTGTGATTTTAGGTACTTTGGGAGTGAAATCTGGAAAAGGAAGCAATTCGGACGTTTTTAGAGCATAAAAGTGAAGAAAACGCCAAAGTCTTAATTTTCCATGCTGGGAACAGTAGGTGACGGCGTCAAGAGTAACTCCCTGACGGCGTCAAGATCAAAATTCCATGACGATCCAGTACAGATTTGACGGCGTCATGAAGTAGGGCGTCAAGAGTAAAAGTCATGACGGCTTGGAAATGATTATCACATGACGGCGTCAAATGTAGATCAAGGCAGTTCGAGAAGAGTTTTGGCGGCGAGGTGACGGCGTCACAAGTTTATTCTTGACGCCGTCAGACTCCTTTTCCTATATATAGTTTTCTAATTTTCACATTAAAAAAGAGAAGTTTTGGAGAAACCCTAAGTACGAACTTGGTGCGAATTTTACAGGTTTTTCAAGGGTTCCAAGCCCTTGATACCTTTCATGTGTAATTGAGATAAGTGTTCTTTTAATTCAATCAATATGTCTATGTGTTGGTTGTCTATATCTTGTTCTTGTCTTAATTCCATCATGCTAGGCTAGATCTATCTTGTGTTTGCTTGGATCTAATGAAACCTAGATGTTAATTATGTGTTGATTACTTGTTTATACTTGTCTTGGATGAATGATTTATATGTTAGGCTTAAGAAAACTGGCAGATCTCCAATTGGTAACATGCTTGAACGTCTTAAGAAACATGAACCGATGTGCACTAGGTCTTTATTGGTTGTATTTAATGCATGAGCCACTGTTTATAATCCCTATGGTTGTGCTGGGCATGGTATAGGAGGAGATAAGAGCTCATAGAATTGGGGAGTTAAGTGCGCCACCCCATGAATGGTATTAAGGAATACGATCCGTCATCCATGCAATTATTACAAGTAATTAACGTGTAAACGATGTCTAGGGAGTAGTGAAATCTAAGTAAACACATTTTCTCCACTTATTGGTCACAACTTTAGTATAATTTTGTTTATTTTCATTTTTAGTATTTTATTTTAATTGCATCTTTAGTATTGGGTTAGTTGATTAGCAACTAATTCCGCCAAAATCCTTCAAACCCGAGATTTTTACTTGCTTTCTAAAAAATATAAAATACGAAAATAATCATCCCTCACCTTTAGAACTAGTATTTAGGTTTTCTAATCCTAGCGACACTATTCCTAAGCTGAACGATCAATCCCCCGGTACTTGTCACTATACTATACTACAACGATCAGGTACACTGCCTGGTGGGGGTTGTAAGCTTCTCAAGATCCCTTGAGAGGTAAAGTCTGGTGCGATTCCCACGTATCAATTCCCGTTCTTCCTTGGTGGGCAACTTATCAAAGTACTCTTCTACAGTCTCTACTTCCTCTAACTCTTCTCCTTTACTAACCTCAACTTCCCTAATTTCATTCCTAGTCTCAGTTTCTACTCCAACTTTATCCTTGTCACTTTCTTCAATCTCCTTATCTATTGGCTTAATGGTGACAACATTGACAAAGTGGACATGTTTAGATGATGAAGGGTCCTTAATTTGGGTTCCGTTATTGGTGTCCCTAGTGTCCTTCCTAGGTGTAATTAATGCTTGGTTGTTGAGGGCTTTCAACAAGTTGTCAATCTTATTGGTCATCTCCGTTTGTTGTTGGTTGAATTCAGTTTCAAACCTAGCTATGCGAGCTTCTTGAGATGCCATGAACTTTGACATCAATCCTTCAAGATTGTTGGTACTACCATAGTTGTTAGAAGGATTGTTGTTGAAAGTATGGTTGGAGGGTGGACCGTTTGGTTGGTAGTGATTAGGCGGACTGGAAGAATTGGGTTGATTTTGTTTCAACCTAAGGTTTGGGTGATTTTTCCAAGAGGGGTTGTATGAATCACCGTAAGGGTTTGGCTCGGGCTTGAAAGTGTACCACTAATCTCTCGCTTCGTCGGTACGCGAGGACGCGTAGTCCGCAAAAGCTGTTCTGGGGAGTTCCACACAATCACGAGTGTCATGGGGACCACTACATAATTCGCATGAAGACGTGATTTTGTTCACTTGGCTTGAAGGCTTAGGAGCTTCGTAGGATTTCATGAGAAACTTGACTCGACCTTCAAGTTCCATGATCCTACGGTCGGGAGTGCTAGAGTTATTCGAAGGCAAAGATATTGCCTTGACCGTTTTGTTCAAATCAAGGGGATCATTCTAACTTTCATTGTCATAGAGAGCAAGATCTTCTATGAGTTCCCATGATTGTTCCGCACTTAGATCACGTAGCTTACCACCGGCCGATTGGTCAATGGCTCGCCTCGTGGAGAGATCGATATGGTCATAAAAGATTTGGACTTGGAGCCAAAGATCTATGCCATGATGAGGGACTTTTTGGAGTAAGTCCTTGAAACGAGTCCATGCTTCATAAAGAGATTCATTTTGACGTTGTTGGAACATCAAGATGTCATTTCTAAGCTTAGTAGTTCTCCCCGGTGGGAAAAATTGAGCAAGGAAACGAGTGGTGAGATCATCCCATGTGGTGATGGATCCCGCAGGTAAACGCTCAAGCCATTGACTAGCTTGATCCCGTAGAGAGAATTGTAATAGGCGTAATCAGGTTGTCTCTCTAGTTTCAACATCTAGGTCTATCGAGTCTACGATTTTTAGGAAGTCCTTAAGATGTTAGTTTGGATCTTCGGAACGAAGTCCATGGAATGCACATCCGCTTTGCACCAACCGGATGGCGTCGGATCGCAAGGGGGTCACATTGGCTCCGGTGAGCTCAATGGTGTTTCGGTAGCCTTGGTGGCTAGGTAGGGAATACTCTCCTAAGGTTCGGGGCCTAAGAGGTTCTAGTGGTGGGTTTTGTTGTGGTGGGATGACGAGTTCAAAGATGTTCTCGTTGTCCATGATTTTGGGTGGTGAAGAGTTACGAAATAAGATAGACTAAAGAAAACCTAAAAATAAAAATAAAATCTTACTAGAAAGGAATCTAGCAAGTAGACCTAATAAAAAGAAATTCTAACCTAGACAATAACTATTCCCTGGGCTGCGGCGCCAAAAACTTGATGCGTAGGGATTGCACCAGGCTTTACCTCTCAAGGGATCTTGAGAAGATTACAACCCCCACCAGGCAGTGTACCTGATCATTGTAGTATAGTATAGTGACAAGTACCGGGGGATTGATCGTTCAGCTAGGAATAGTGTCGCTAGGATTAGAAAACCTAAATACTAGTTCTAAAGATGAAGGATGATTATTTTTGTATTTTTATATTTTTTAGAAAGCAAATTAAAATCTCAGGTTTGAAGGATTTGGGCGGAATTAGTTGCTAGTCAACTAACCCAATACTAATGATGCAATCAAAATAAAATACTAGAAATGAAAATAAACTATATTAAACTAAGGTTGTGAGCAATAAGTGGAGAAATTGTGTTTACTTAGATTTCACTACTCCCTAGATATCTTTTACACGTTAATTACTTGTTATAGTTGCGTGGATGACGGATTGTATTCCTTAATACCATTCATGGGGTGGCGTACTTAACTCCCTAATCCTATGAGTGCCTACTTCACTCCTATGTCGAGCCGGCTAAGAAGCTCCTAACATGGGATCATTAGAATTTACTCATGCATTAAATACAACCAATAAAACCTAGTACACATCGGTTCATGTTTCCTAAGACGTTCAAGCATGTTACCAATTGGAGATCTGGCAGTTTTCTTAAGCCTAACATTGAAATCATTCATCCAATACAACCAAAAACAAGTAATCAACACATAATTAACATCTAGGTTTCATTAGATCTAAGCAAACACAAGATAAATCTAGCCTAGCATGGTGGAATCAAGACAAGAACAAGATATAGACAACCAACACATAGAAATATTGATTGAATTAAAAGAACACTTATCTCAATTACACATGTAAGGGTTCAAGGGCTGAAAACCCTTGAAAAACCTGTAAAATTCGTAATAGGTTCGGCCTTAGGGTTTCTCCAAAACTTCTCTCTCTCATGAATGAAAATTTAGAAAACTATATATAGATAATTGAGGCTGACGGTGTCAAGACCAAATGGGTGACGCCGTCATCTCGCCGCCAAAAGAATTCTCGGACTGCCTTGATCTACATCTGACGCCGTCATGTATTAGGTTTTTCCAGGCCATCACGTATTTAACTCTTGACGCTCTTCCTTGTGACGCCTTCATTTCTGCACTGGATCGTCATGAAATTTACTCTTGACGCCGTCAGGATAGTACTCTTGACGCCGTCACATACTGTTCCCAGCTTGGAAAATTAAGTCTTTGGCGTTTTCTTCACTTTTACGCTCCAAAAACGTCCGAATTGCTTCTTTTTCCAGATTTCACTCCCAAAGTACCTAAAATCACAAAAGGAACGATTTAGGGCAATATTTGATCAAATAAATTCAATTCCGGGCTTAAATGACCCCCTAAAAGTGGTTCATTTTTCGCCTCATCAGTTTTTATTGTGTTTGCTTAGATGTAATAAAACCTAGATGTTAATTATTGGTTGATGGTTTGCTTATAATTGTTATGGATGAATGAATTCGATGTTAAGCTTAAGAAAACTGGTAGACTTCCATTTGGTAACTTGCTTGAACGTCTTAAGAAACATGATCGGAGGTGTACTACGATTATGTGGTTGTATTTAATGCATAAGCGAAATCTAGTGATCTCATCTTAGGAGCTTTAAGTCGGCTCAACATAGGAGTGAAGTAGGAGCTTATTGAGTTAGGGAATATCGTACACGGCCCTACAACTAGTATTAAGGAATATAACCCGTCATCCATGCAATTGTAACAAGCTAATCAACCGTTAAAAGATATCTAGGGAGTAATGAAATCTATGTAAACAAATTTTCTCTTATTATTGTTTCCACCACACACACACACACGATTATCTTAGTATATTTTATTTTATTTTGTTTTAATTGATTTTGTAGTAATTTGTGTTAGTTGACTAGCAACTAATTCCGCCCACTCTTTCAACCCCGAGATTTTTACCTGCTTTTTATAAAATATAAAAATACAAAAAGAATCATCCATCACCTCTAGACCTAGTTTAGTAGACTTTCTAATCCTAGCGAACATTATTCCTATGTTAAACGATCAATCCCCCGGTACTTGTCACTATACTATAGTACAACGATCAGGTACACTGCCTGGTGGGGATTGCAAGCTTCTCAAGATCCCATGAGAAGTAAAACCTATTGCGAGGGCGCAATCCCGCGTATCAACCATAACCATCATCACACACCTATCCACATCGTCACACACCATTCACCAAAACAAAGGATAAATGGCTGTATCGAAGGAACCGGAGGCAGCGAGGCAATATCAGCATAAAAGGTTTTAGTATGTGTGGGTTTATTTTTGTGTGTGTGATATTCTCCAGGAGTTGTATTTTATATATGCTTGAGTTTGACAAATCATATATATAATTGTGTTTCACAGAAAATAAGGCCTTTGCTATAAGTAGATATTTTAAATGAGGACCTTTGCCATACATAGAAGATTAAGTAAAGTCAATGCAAATGAAACGTAATAATGTGGTGTCCAGCCTTTCATTCGAAAACAGGAAGGTTGATATATGGTGTAGTTTCCATTTAACTATGGTGTTTGTATCATCAAGCTGTATATATATGGTGTAGTTTTGGTTTTAGCCATGCATTTTCAACATTCCATTTTAGCCATGCATTTTTATCTTTTTCAACATTACATTTTCAACAAAGTCAATATTCAAGTTTAGACTATTTTTCCATTATAAGTAGTTAAGATTATAAAGCATTTGAGAAATTCCTAAAATGAAAAGCTTAAAAATTAAGATTCAACGCTTGCTTAAAATTGCAAATTTTAATAAGTATATTTATAAGCATCAGGTACGGTAATGCTTGAAGCAGCGTTATGATGACATGGCCGGCGTTATGGCTGCGTTACCATACCGCGGTGGTGGCACGTTAAATAGATTGGTGTGGGAGGCGTGATATTTTTAGTAAAGATGAGTTTTTTTTTTTTTTTTTTTTTTTTTTTTTTTTTTTTTTTTTTTTGGTTATAGTAAATGGCTCGTGTCTTTAGACACGTGTTTTCTGGTATAGGTTGGGCTAGAAAGGATTGGACCAAAGAAAGTCTAACAACTTTTTAACTTTTTAACTCTTTTTTTTTCTTTTATATAAAACTGTTATTTGTATATTAATTTAATTAATGAAATATTAGTTAAGCATTTATTTAATGAATAAAATTAGTTAACGGGTTAATTTGTAATTTGTATTTTTTTTTTAAAGAAAATTGGGTGTCAAAAAATGATGTTATAATAAGAGGGTTTTTTTTGTTTTTTGTTTTTTTTTTTTTTTGTTTTTTTTTTTTTTTTGATATGTTAAACATAATATGGAGCTGACATGGCGCGTTGTTATTCCATAACTTAAATTATCACACCCATTGATTTTTGTCGACTTTAAAGATAATATCTTATATGATGATTGTGGAAAACTAGAAGGGGGGTTGAATAGTTTTACGTTTTTTTTTCTTCGTTATAAAAATTAGTTTTAAAGTTTTGCTTAGCTTTTAAAACTTAGATTCGATAATATGTGATCTCAACTCTTGTACAATATAAACAATTAATACTACACAATATATTATAATGATAAGTAATGAAATAAGCAAGAGATGGAAAGATCGAACCGGGAGACAAGAGATTTATAGTGGTTCGGCTACAAGGACACCTTCCTTGCCCTACTCCACTCCTCGAGCACCTAACTCGAGAGTTTTCTTCACTATATCAACAAGCTCCCTTATGGCGGAGAAAACCGTACACACCAATCTACACACCAATCTACACACCACTTTTCACACCACAACTTCGTCACACCTAAGTCACGACTTCTACACAACTTCTTCAAATCTATCTACTTCACAACTAACTACTCCACACCTATCTTCTTCACACCAATCTAGTTCCTAACTTATCTTCTTCACACCAAGCTACTAACTAATCACACAATCAATATCTAACACAACTATCTACAATCAAATATTCACAACAATCTTCACAAAGAATAATGTAAATGATCTTTGATGATACACCAACAACTTGGATGTGGAGATCACAACAAGTTGTAATACTTCTTGTCTTGAGGGATAGAAGTATTCTTCTCATGCACTTGAGAGGATGAAGGTTGGATCACTTTGAAACAAAGAATTTATATACTTATGATCAAAGGATAAAAGAATGGAGATTTGGATCTAGATCAGAAAGTTTAGTAGTGCAAAAGGTGAGGAAAAAATCCAGATTTAAGGTGGTATTTATAGGCAACAGAATCTGACAGAGGAGCGTGGCCGGTCCCCTTAAATCATGGCCGGCCCCCTTAACATTAAGGGGACCGCCCTTTATAATTAAGGGGGCCGCCCAGCTGAAACGGCCAGATTCTTTATCTTTTAGTGGGGAAAGTTTATTTGGTGAAAAACTAACTGATTCTTTGTCTTTTAGTGGGGAAAGTCTACTTTCCGTCAAGTATAGTAAACTATCTATCATTCCTCTATACTTGGTGTTATCTACGGACTCACCTTCATCATCCTTTGTGAGCTTTACCTCCGTAGACATGGGAGTTTTCATGGGTTTTGAGTCTTCTAGGCCAAACTTCTTAAGCATTTCCTTAATGTACTTAGATTGGTTAAAGAATATTCCATCTTCTAATTGTTTTATTTGTAATCCTAGGAAGAAGTTAAGTTCACCCGTCATACTCATCTCAAACTCATCATGCATGATTTTGTCAAATTCATCACACATGTCTTGACAAGTCGATCCAAATATAATGTCATCAACATATATTTGAACAATGATGAGATTTGGGTCTTTCCTTTTAGTGAAAAGAGTGTTATCTACCATTCCCATGGAATAATCATGTTTAATAAGAAAAGCTTTTAATCGATCATACCAAGCTTTGGGAGCTTGTTTGAGTCCATACAAAGCTTTCTTTAACTTATAAACATAATCAGGTTTTGCGAAGTCAATGAATCCTGGAGGTTGTGCCACATATACCTCCTCATTGATAAAACCGTTAAGGAATGCACTCTTCACATCCATTTGGAATAACTTAAAATCTAGGGCGCAAGCATAGGCAAGTAATATCCTAATTGATTCTAGTCTAGCTACGGGGGCATAAGTTTCGTCATAATCAATTCCTTCTTGTTGATTATAACCTTGGGCAACTAACCTAGCTTTATTCCTAGTAACTATTCCATTCTCATCTAACTTATTCCTATATACCCATTTGGTTCCTATGATGGTCATATCTTTTGGATTTGGGACTAGTTCCCAAACATCCTTTAAAGCCTCGCTAATATTCTTAGGTTCTATTGCTGAGAGGAAACAAAAGAAATTGTTTTTATCTTGGGCTTGTGATCTAAGGGTTCTTTGGTTAAGATGTCCTATTATATTATCTAATGGATGTGATCTAGATTCTTTAATATTAACAATTTCGTTATTTTCTAAGTGAATGTTTTCATTATCATTTCCTATGGGTTTTGTTTTACTAACCTCAATAGCTTCATCTTCGACTAAATCATCATCTTCTTAAGGTAAAGTTTTAGGAGGTGGTAGTGTTTCATCAAATGTTACATTTAGTGATTCCTCTACTTTCATGGAGTGTTTGTTAAGTATTATATATGCTTTGCTATTCTGTGAGTATCCTAAAAATATTCCTTCATATGATTTTGGATCAAACTTAGTGAGATAGTCCTTAGTGTTTAAAATATAGCATTTACTTCCAAATACCCTAAAGTAGCTTAAGTTTGGTTTTCTACCTCTTAATAACTCATAAGGAGTTTTTCCTAGAATTCTTCTAATTGATACCCTATTTAAAATATAAGTTGATGTATCTACGGCGTGACACCAAAATTTTTGTGGGATGGATTGTTCATTTAACATAGTTCTACTCATTTCTTGTAGTGACCTATTTTTTCTTTCTACTACGCCATTTGATTGAGGAGTACGAGGAGCGGAGAAATTGTGAGATATTCCATTTAACTCGCAATATTTTCCGAATTGTACTTCGTTATCAAATTCCCTACCATGGTCCGTCCTAATGGCAACTATTGAGCATCCTAATTTATTTTGAATCATTTTACTAAATATTTCGAATTTTTCAAAGGCTTGGGTTTTGTTACTTAAAAACCTAGTCCACGTGTATCGTGAGTAGTCATCTACTATTACTAAGGTATATTTGTTTCCTCCATAGCTCCGCACAACGGATGGACCAAAAAGATCCATATGCAATAATTCTAGGCACCTAGTAGTGGATACTATATTCTTGGCTTTGTGACTAGCATGAGCTTGTTTTCCAATTTTACATGCATCACAAAAATGCTTGTCATATTTTAGATTAGGCAAATTTCTAACTAATTCCTTAGAGGCCAAAGATTGTATTTGTTGCATGTTAGCATGTCCTAATCTCCTATGCCATAGTGTCGAGTTTTCATCTAGGGTCGTTAGGCATATCCTATCCTCAGGTTTGTTTCCTAGTTTCATAACATATATGCCACCTTTTCTAATTCCTCTACCTATAATTTTTCCATTCTTAACTATTTCGCTATCATCTTCGGTAAATGTGACTCTACATTTATTATCACATATTTGTCCTACACTAAGCAAATTATATGTTAATTTATCTACATGCTCTACATTTTCAATAGTAAGTGAGTCTTGAGAGATCGTACCTTTGCCAATGATTTTTCCACGTAAGTCACTACCGAAAATAACGTTACCTCCATTGTATGCCTTGTATGTAGAGAATAGATTGCGATTCCCCGTCATGTGCCTCGAACATCCGCTATCTTTAATCCATTCGTCAGGTTCCAAGTCAATTCCTAAACATATTTTGTCGGTTTCTTTTGCCATAAAACACTTTTCGTCTCTTGGCTTTTCAACTTCTTCTTTGTCATTGTCACTCCATGTTCCACTAACAAAAGCACCTTGATTTTCATAACCCGGTGGCTTTAGACATTCGCCAATGAGATGATTTGGACTTCCACATCTAAAGCACTTTCTTTTCCCGTAGTTGTCACTTCTATTCCTTTGGAATGCTCTTCTTTCGTCTCGTGATGATCTAGTGAATCTTCCTCGTCTCTTGAAGAACTTCTTGAATTCTCTTATGGCCATTGCATATTCTTCGTCTTCACTTTCGTCACTTGAATCATCATCATCACTAGATTCCTTTTGGCTTTTAGAGCAATGGATTTGGTTTGTTCTTTCTTGACTTTGACCGTTTCCGAATCTCTTCTTATGATTTCTTCATGAACCTTCAAGTTGCCAATTAGTTCATCTAGTGATAACGTCATCAAGTTCTTTGATTCTTCGATTGCCGTGACCTTAGCTCGCCATTTTGGATGCAATGCCCTAAGAAATTTCCTAACACAGTTTTTACTAGAGAATGTCTCATCAAGTGCTTTTAAACTTGTGATGATAGTGTTAAACTTAGCAAAAGCATTATCAATTGATTCCTCTTCCGGAATCGTAAATTATCCATATTGTTGTACAAGAAGATCTATTTTATTATCTTTGACTTGGCTATTACCTTGGTGAGTAATTAATAAAGAATCCCAAATTTCTTTGGCGGTTTTACACATAAAAATTCTTTCATATTCTTTGCGTGCTAACGCATTATAAATTACCATTTTAGCCTCATTATTTTTTGCTAATTTCTTTTTCAAATCATCATTTTGTTCTTCAAAAGATACAATTTCATTCATTTCAGTTTCAACATTATATTGAATAGGAGGAAAATCACCAAAGGTAATAATATGCCAAAGATCAAGATCTTTTGATTTCACATAAGTTTCGAATCTATTTTTCCAATATAAAAATCCATCACTTTCAAATAGTGGTGGTCTTTGCATAGATTGCCCTTCTAAATATTTTAAAGAATCCATAGATCGTTACAAGTTTTAAAATACAATATATTTTAAAGATCTTGTTAGACGTGGCTCTTGATACCAATTGTGGAAAACTAGAAGGGGGGTTGAATAGTTTTACGTCTTTTTTTCTTCGTTATAAAAATTAGTTTTAAAGTTTTGCTTAGCTTTTAAAACTTAGATTCGATAATATGTGATCTCAAGTCTTGTACAATATAAACAATTAATACTACACAATATATTATAATGATAAGTAATGAAATAAGCAAGAGATGGAAAGATCGAACCAGGAGACAAGAGATTTATAGTGGTTCGGCTACAAGGACACCTTCCTTGTCCTACTCCACTCCCCGAGCAATTAACTCGAGAGTTTTCTTCACTATATCAACAAGCTCCCTTATGGCGGAGAAAACCGTACACACCAATCTACACACCACTTTTCACACCACAACTTCGTCACACCTAATTCACGACTTCTACACCACTTCTTCAAATCTATCTACTTCACAACTAACTACTCCACACCTATCTTCTTCACACCAATCTAGTTCCTAACTTATCTTCTTCACACCAAGCTACTAACTAATCACACATTCAATATCTAACACAACTATCTACAATCAAATATTCACAACAATCTTCACAAAGAATAATGTAAATGATCTTTGATGATACACCAACAACTTGGATGTGGAGATCACAACAAGTTGTAATACTTCTTGTCTTGAGGGATAGAAGTATTCTCCTCTTGCACTTGAGAGGATGAAGGTTGGATCACTTTGAAACAAAGAATTTATATACTTATGATCAAAGGATAAAAGAATGGAGATTTGGATCTAGATCAGAAAGTTTAGTAGTGCAAAAGGTGAGAAAAAAATCCAGATTTAAGGTGGTATTTATAGGCAACAGAATCTGACAGAGGAGCGTGGTCGGTCCCCTTAAATCATGGCCGGCCCCCTTAAAATTAAGGGGACCGCCCTTTATAATTAAGGGGGCCGCCCAGCTGAAACGGCCATATTCTTTGTCTTTTAGTGGGGAAAGTTCATTTGGTGAAAAACTAACTGATTTTGGTTAAAAATTTGAATTCATATATTTAGTATGAATAAAACATTTTTCTTTATTACCAAAAGTGTTTTTCAAAAAATATATAATATGTTTATATAATTAAATAAACTTTGCATTAGTTAATTAAATACCCCTTTGATCATAAATTGCACTAAACACTTTGTTTATTAATACCTTAAGTGATTTGGATGTAAAGAGAAATATTAATCACTAAATACTTGTTTATGTCACAAGTTTTAGTTCTATGAGTTTATATTTTGTGATAATTAAAACATAGAGATATTGATAACATGTTAATAATGTTTTTAGGCATTATTTATGTCAACAATGATGATGGACTACAAAAATCCAATCGTTTCATACACCAAACAAATAGTTATTGGCTAGCTACTTGGAACACTAAGAACCTATACAGGTATTCTTATTCTTCAATCAAGACGGCGAAAACGGTTTCCCCCTTTTCACCTCACACTCATGTCAGATCACCTCCAAATTCCATCAATTCCACCATTAAGCCCATCAAATTAACACTAAATTCGTTCTATTCACTTCATTCACTATCGATTGATACCAAATTCCAATCCCTGATCCGTACCTTATTTCTAGGGTTAGGGTTTGATCATCAATTTTGGAATTGAAACCTGTTTTCACCCGATTCGTACATTATTTCAATCACTAGGTTAGGAGATGCCGGGGCAGGGTCGACCGAAACCTAATGTATGGTACGATGTGCAACCGAGAAGGGGAAAAGGAGACAGAAAACAAGGATTTGACAAGAAGAAGGAGGGGCTAACGAAGTTTTTTGTTTCGAATCTTCCAACCAAGTGTTCTTCTAAGGATCTGGAGGTGGTGTTCAAGGGGTACGGTAAGTTTGAAGGATCATATATTGCAAGGAAGCTGGATAGGCTAGGTAAACGTTTTGGTTTTATCACGTTTCGGAATGTAAGAGATGTAAAGAGACTGGAGGGGGAGATGGCGGATGTATGGATTGGATCTTACAAACTGTTTGTGGTGATGGCCAGATTTGTGGATGGGGAGAGGGTGGAGGCTGCTGTAAACGGTAATAAGTAGAAGGTGAGGGAGAAAGGAAATCAGGCGAAACCGAGTACAGGGGGAGTAACCGGAAGGGGGGTAGTAGGCGGTAGATCGTTTTGCGATATGGTCGTCAACAAAGAACCGGAGATAACCAGTCAGGTTATTAAGATTGACGACAATGTGGAGGCATTTTCGGTTTGGAATGACGTAGCCTTGACTGGGAGGGTGGTCGATTTTACAACATTGACAGGCCTAAAATCATTACTGAGGGAGTCGGAATGGAGTAGGGTGGGGATTCAGTATGTAGGTGGCTTTAATGTAATGTTGGTATTCGCATCTTCTGTGGAATGTAGCAGGTTCCTTGAGGCTTCGGACGTGTGGAGGGTGTGGTTCGAGAAGGTGGAGAGATGGAACGGTCAGATTGCGGTGGGCGAACGTATTGCATGGTTGAGAGTACATGGTGTCCCGGTTAGAATTGCTCTTGAATCTGTGTTTAGTGTCATTACTAGTCGTTATGGTAAGATAATTCAACCGGCTCAAGTTTCGGACAAAGATAGGGATTTCTCCTTTGCTTTTGTTGGGATTCTGTATAATAAGTTAGCAAGGTTGGATGAGCATGTGACGTTAGCATGAAGAGGTAAGACGTTTAGTGTGTGGATTGAAGAAGATGCCAGTGAGTGGATTCCAGAATGCATTAAGGAGTTCGACGAAGTCCTTGTCCATGAAGACGTGGCAGAAGAAGGACCTCGGGATGACACTACGAACGGTGGTAGGAATATTTACAACGATCAGTCAATTAACGAGGATAACCAAGTTAATGTTTCTAATTTGCATGGTGTCACACCCCCAATTTACCTGTATGGCAGCGGAATGGAATACCTGGGGGTGACTGTCATAGCACCACAGTTACAATCAAATTGACCTCGAAAACGATGAATAGTGATCGATGAATAGTAAATGATGAATAGTAACTTGTGAATAGTAAATTGTCGAGGTTTGGAAAATGACCGGAAATTACGAGTTGTGACAGTCTTCCCCTCTAACAGGAACTTCGTCCCGAAGTTCAGTTGGTGTTGGTCTCTGGAGTGGTATTGGTGAAAAGATGGTAATAATTGAGAATTTCAGCGAACTTCCACGATAGGAATTCGACTCTGCTTCAACCGTTCGACCTAACAGTCCATGATTTCTACTGATTCTCTTACCAAGTTTACGTTTGTCTTTGGGTTGGATTCCTTTCCAAATGGGATTATGAGTGACTAATCTGAAAGTCATTTCCTGGGATTTGAATAGGTGAAACATAGTTGTGTAATATGGCTGTTCTCTAACAAGGCGCAAGTCTGAAGGCTACTAGGCCTACTCTATTTGAAATATTACATGGTCCAGTGTATATCAGTTTTAACTTTCCAAATTTTTCCGAATAATATCATGCCTTTCCTAGGCAGAACTTTCAACATGATCCGGCTACCAATTTGAAGTTTTAATGGTTTACAACTTATAGAATTTGTAATTGATTCTTGACTTGTAGGAAATTTCTGGTTATTTCATGAATGCCTACTGGACTAGTGAGTTTGGCTTTTTCCGAGTTTGGTTCGTCAATAGATGATCAGTGCTTCTTCAGGTTTATAATGTATTATGGGTAATATATGTTGCTGAACTATGTCAGAACTCCAATCTTATGTGTCAGTTGGTCGATTCTAAAATGAATCTTAAATGGTCCAATATACTAAAGGTTAAATCCCTCGTGTTACTAAAACGTATCATGCCTCTCCAAGGCAAAGCTTTCAATTTAGTTCGTTCTTTCACGTGAATCTAGTTAATTTGCTGTTCAAGGATACCCAATCCGTATGATGTGCGTCATGTACCAACCTAACTTCTACCAGTTTCTCGTTGCTTGTAACTGGTTCTTGACTTGTGAAATTTCCTTTGTTGTTCCATGGTTTAGTTCTAGACCAGTGAATTTAACTTTCCGATTTCGGTCTGTAAACGGGTAATTGGTACTTCGACCATAAAGTGCCTCAAATGGTGTAGTCTCTATGCTCGCGTGATAACTATGGTTGTAAAAGAATCCGATTTATGGTAAATGGTTAGTCCAACCATTTCTAGAGTCAATCACTCATACTCTGAGTATAACTTTCCTATGTTTGAATCGTTCTCTGGTTCTGACCATCGGTCTGAGGATGATAGGCGGTGTTTACATCTTAATGAGGTTCCGAAGGAAATCTTAGAATGATTGTTAGAAGTCTGAGGTGATTCGATCACCTTTATCGGGAATAGTTGAAACGGTTACAATGAATCTGGTGATTAATTCTACAACGTTACGTCTTTCGAATTCGGCGTTATTCGAAGAAGATAAAATATGGGTAATAATTTTGATTCCTCGTGTTTTAGTCTAATCGATTGCTAAGACATGTGTCATTCTTTGCCTACTGTGCTTGGTCTTCATTACTGACATTTGTAATCGTTCTATGGTGTTCCTCCTAATTTCCTTCATCACATATTCCAATATTCCTTATTGTCAAATCACAAAGCCCTAAATGCATAGGCGACGTAGCATGGTGATTGGTTCTCAAAATTTATTTCGCGATTTTTGAGTTTTTGGTCGAAATCCTTTTCTGAATAAACGAATTTAGAAAATGGAGCAAATGGTTTACTAAATAATATCTTTCTTGATGATTCAAAATTCAATAGTTAAGAAATGTGACGCGGTTTTCAAACATGTTGTGAATAGGACTGTTTACCAAAGTTTGATGTTTATATATTTCCCATTGTACAATGGTTTAGCTAAATATTGATTAAAAGGATCGTATTTGTTCAAAATAGGCAATTCAAAAATTATTTTCTACAAGATATGTGATTTGTATAAACACAATTTTTTTTTATCGACTTTACTTAAAGTGAAAATACTAACAAGGATAAAACAGTAGGATAGGTAATGTTCGCATAATGCATAGATGTCCGATGTTCGGTTCCTGATATTGGATGGTGCCTATTGGTGGTTATCGGGCAGAACTATAAGCCTAGGTATTCAACCAACTTAAGTCTTGAGATGGTTTATCGTTGAAATTGCCATCCTACTAGCAATATGAGGGTTTCAATTGGTACTATGTCGATGAATTACCGTATTGTCTTCACATGTAGCTGGGGAGATATGCTTGGGCCTGATGCCTCTCTTGATGTATAGGTGAGGTTATCTATAATTTCTTGAGAACACAATGCCTTAAGGGAATCTATATCGATAGCCTTAACTCAAATCAATTTTCCTTGGGGAAACTTATTATAGGGAAGTTTGTGTATGGATGAGACCATGTTAACTCAAAACACTCTACAGTATCGGTTAGGAGGCTTTGTTTATTTCTATAGTGTTGCTTAGCGTACCTTCACAATGTGTTCGATCCTGTAGCTCAGTCTAGCTAGTACCTTTGAATAATAAAATCGGACAACTAGGTCAGAGATGGTGAGTCGGATGTTCGCTTGGTATCTTAAGATTGCTGTTGAGTTGTAAATTTTCTTAGTCTAGGTATAATAGTTCCGTAATCCTTTTATTGTTTTTCTGGTATCGAGGAATCCTACTTGTAATTGATATGGAAAGTCTCTCCTAGAGAAGTTAATGGAACAATCCAACTTAATGGCTAAGTGGGTGACAAGTGGGGTAAGTATCCAGGGAGAGTTTGTCAGAAAGAGACAATTATATAAAAAAAAGTTTACTTGTTTAAAACGTTTTTAAATGAAGATTGTTATTAGCAATACTTTAAAAAGTAACTATTTCCTTCATGGCATAATCCTTCCTGAAGTATACATAGGTGATCAGGCTATGTATAGTTGAGGACTAATGATGCGATGCTTGATTTAGTCAAAATAATATTACTTTTCTCAAAAGTTTTAGATGGTGTTCAACGCATTCTTATCAAAAATGGTATCCTGATATTTCCTTTCAAAGTAATATAAAAATTGTTTCGCGTAGTACTAGTAAATATTTGGCGTAATATCGGAAAAATCAGTTTATAGAGTGGTAACAAAATAGCATACTTCAGAAATTCTGTAAAACAATTTCCCCATAGGGTAGTAAAATAGTTTGAAACAAAATTCGTTGAATGGTGTATTGGATACATGGGTAAATCCTATGGAATGGTAATAATCTACTAATCCGTCAAATACGAAATCGGCTTAATCTCTAATAAGGCAATGACATAATGTTACGAAACGATTGAAAATTGAACGATTGGGATAGAAAGCGGAGTAAACGAAAGTTATGGTTATCATAGAGGTAACAAAAGATAGTCATTACATTGGATAGGAAAGTGCTTAATACAACTAGGTTACATCAACGTACTTATGGAAAGTACCAAAAGAAAGTACAACCCTAGAGGGCTCAAACTATGGTTTTACAACATGAAATGCCTCCTCCAGTTCCGGTCTCTCAACACCGGGCATTCACTCTTGAAGTGTCCCACTACTCCACATTCACGGCAGATTACCGTAAGTTCCTGATGCTTTGTGAGGGTGGGAGTCTTGCAATCCTTGGCTTTGTGTCCGACCTTTTGGCAGTTTCCACATTGAGAGGGGCAAGATCCTTTGTGATGAAACTGACACTTGTTGCACTCGGGTAATTTACCTACATATCCTTTCTTTTGGCTTGACCCAGCAGCAAAGGTCTCCACCACGTGTTGTATCTTAAATGGTCGTTGAGTAGCATTAGCATCCTGATTACCGACCCATTTTCTCTTGTTGTTATTATTGTCTCCTGATGTCTTGTCGCGAACTATGAGTTCCTTTGCTTCGATTTCCATCTGGATAGCTTCAGACATGGCATTGGGTTCACATGCGATGACCATCCTACGAATTTCAGGAGAAAGTCCTCCGACGTACCTTTCAAGTCTCTTAATTTCCGGTTCACCAATTGCAGGGTCTAGACGAGCTAATTCATAAAACTGAGCAGTATACCTGACAACATCATCTCCTACCATGGTAAGGTTTAGTGCTTCCTGTTCTATTTCTCGTAATTCACTTCTTACACAAAAGGCTATACCCATCATCTTTCTTAGTTCCTCCCAAGAGCGTGAGTAAGCATCATCAACTCCTACTATCTTAACATGTGTGGTCCACCATTCCTGGGCAAGATTCTGAAAAGTGCATGTGGCGAACTTAACCTTGTCTTCCTTGCGACAGTCGCCACATTGAAATATCGTTTCTATTTCTTCGAACCATTTGAGAAATTTCTTTGTGTCTCTAATTCCGCTAAAGAAGGGAGGATTACAGCCCATAAATTCCACGTGAGTAAGTTCCTTGGTGAGGGCGGTAGTTACGTTCCTGGCAATGGATTGTCCAACAGCAGCTTGCGTCATGCTTGGAGTGGTTTGCTTAAATCTATTTGCATAAAATCATAAGAATCCATGAGAATCTATAGGTAATAAAAATCATCATATTCATAACTCATGAATAACACATGAAATTTTTGGTCTACATGGACCGATATCAAAGATAGCACAACCATATCCATATGGTAGAGTCAACACTTGGTGATTCTGTTGAACAACAATCAAACTACCACAAGTTTCTTCGAACTATGCCACACCTCTCATGGCTAGGATAATAGTAAAAGCTAGTAAAGATATAAGTCTAGTCTAGAGACTTCTTGGCGTTGCGGAGGTTCCTGTTAAGTCCGTAATTCTTGGTATTATCCACAAGGCGTTATCTAATTCATGGCAAGTGAAAATGGAAAAGGGAACTGACAATGGTGGTATTCTAAAGGATGAGAATAACATTGATGACGATGAAATCCCAGTGATGAGTTAGGAGATAATGGTGATAATAGTGAATGGAATACTACCCTCTTTCGCGCTATCTCGCAACATCTAAGAGGTAAAGCTGAAGTACGCACTATGGGACGACCAATAGTGTAATAAGTAACCAACAGTGGTGGTAGTACCTAAGTAGCAAGCGTCCTACTAGTGAAGGAAAGAAAACATGCTATCTCCCTTATAATAAGCATCCTAATAAGTCCATTAAAATTAAGTCTGAATACTCCACCAAACGGCATTCTATGTATAGGCTGAATGAGAACCTTGCTCTTATGACAATTCAATAGTGCTAATGGTGGTGTAAGTACAGCTGGTGGTATAATGGTAGTGGAAGATGACAAGGCATCTTAAATGTCGGAATCCGACGAAAGGATAACATTGTGGGTATCTGAAGACATGTCACTTGTGAACCAGGTCAATATAATCATATATATATGAGTATCGGTATGAATAACTCGAATAGTATGTGCGTAAAACAACATGTATAGTGAATATGCACCTATGATGAAAAGATGAGATGCTATGATGATGTGGTTATAGTCTAGGGTCCAAGATACATCCTAGTTCGCTATAACCTTAGCTCTGATGCCAATCTGTCACACCCCCAATTTACCTGTATGGCAGCGGAATGGAATACCTGGGGGTGACTGTCATAGCACCACAGTTACAGTCATATTGAATGACCTAAAGTGTCGTTTGGAAAATACATCGTTTGATCATTAAAACATTAAGAGTTTACAAAACTTAGGTCCCAAAAGATGTTGCCGATTTAGATAAAATAAGTTCAATAAGATCAAACGTTTCATAAGTGCAGAAAATATAACGTGAGACGCGTCGACTCCGCGACTCCATGAAGGTCCAAATGTATGCAACATGAGCTACCTTAATAACCTGAGAAATACATTGCGAAAAACGGTCAACACGAAGGTTGGTGAATAATCATAGGTTTATAAGTAAATCGTATGTACCATAGCCACAAGTAAAGTAATAGTAAAAGCAAGATGACAATATGTCAAAATGCTACATTGATCTTAAGCTCATGACCCCGAAGCTAGACGTACTAAAATTGGCCCCAAAGGAGTGTTTATCAGGCACTCGTACTATAATTAGACATGAAATGCATTCGTTTTCCTTATGGAGCAACCCAAACACGAATGGAGGCGTCACCCTCGATAGATCTATCCACTCACTCTCGCTTGGCAATATAATTAACGGTCCATGATAATAAAGGGGACTTGAAGTGATAGTACTAACAACTTAAGCAATGTATGGAATTTAATACTTGGGCATGTACAAAAAAAAATAATTGTGCAATGTATTCTCCCCCGTGGGATTTAAAATCAAATAAGTACTAAAACGGGGCTATGAGAACTCACCTCGAAAGGATGGTACAACGATGGTACAATGATGTAAAAGTAGTCGGGACAATGAGGCGCGAACACTAGCCGCAACCTAAATGAATAATCGCGATCTAATTAAGATCAAGCCGTAATGAAATGAATGCACATGCACATGATACCCATACCACTCGTAATTTGGAAATACTAGTTATCGTCGTAGTAAAATAGTTTCCATACTTAGGAAAATAAGTCCATATATAGAAGTATATAACTTGTCGTATTATCTCGTATGAAAATGTTAGCGTTAAATTCCTTGTATCGAAAACCTTAAGATAACGTCGTTAAGTCGTATAAATATTCTCTTGGGCCATACGTATTCATTTGTTAAGAATATAGTCCTTAGTATCATTTCTAGAAAATATACCATTTAGTGCGTAAGTTATTATTTTTATTGGTGAGCATATATATATATATAGTTTTGTCAATGTTAAAACGGGTATAACTTAGTCGTTTTAAGCTCATTTTCCTTGTTCTTTATGTCCACGGATTCGTTTTAGTATGTAGTAATATATTTTCGATAGCTCGGTTCCTCTAGATTACGTTTAATGCCTCTATTTACCCGTCGAAAACTGCCAAACAGCAAGCAGTTTTTACAAAAATAGTTTTCGTCGTTAAATTTACAAAAATCATATCTCCTTCGTTATAAACTTGTTTTAATCCGTTCTTTCGCCTAAAGTTTCATTTTTGAAAGTATTTTCTAAATCTTTGGTCAAAATTTAACCACCATCAACTGATTTTCCCACGAAATAAAAATAGGGACAGTAGGTCAATATGTAGTTTCAAAAACCATTTTCAAGTCTCCAAACTAGTTCTAACTTCAATCAAACCACTTTCAATCACCACAAAACTAGTCTAATCCTACCATACACCTTCTTAGGGTGTCATGGGTTCCTAAACATCATAACCAAGTAGATCTAACAAAGATCTAACAATAATCACTTTCTAAGGTTTAAAAGTTAAAAGTTTATAAAATAAAGTGGTATAAGCTATTATATGCATGAGTTCTTGTAAGAAAAGTATATAATCATAGTAATAACTTGTAAAAATTATAAAAATGAGTTTGTTAACTTACTTTGAAGGTTTAGGGAGTTTAGATGATGAAAAACCTACTAATCCTTGAGTTTCTATTTCAAAACTCCAACAAGGATGACTAAGTGAACAAGTTTACACCTAGATCTTGGAAAATTTGTTGTTCTTGCTTCTTGATCACCCTAGGTCGATTTACACAAGAGAGAAAATGAGAGAAACAAAAGTTTTACTTGCACTTGGATGATTATTTGTGAAAAATGGATGAAAAGGGTTTAATATATACTTAGAGACAAGAGTTTGGTGTGCATTAAATTTGGTTGGTGTGGTTTAAGCACATGAGGAGGCTAGGAGGGGGGGGGGGGTCATGAAAGGAGGAAAAAGGAGGGTTGTGTTGGGTAATTATTTAGGGAGTTAGTGGTAAGATTGTGTAGTATTAGTTGGTTTTAGGTTTTATCGGGTACCGGGTTTGATAGAAATAAATTTTATTGAAGTTATTCGGGTCATAATAAAGTCGTAAAACTTGTAAAAATATGTTGGGTATAATTATTGAGTGTTTAAATAATTATAGTTTAATTTCTACGAAAACCATCGTCATTTTAGTAAACTTACGTTAATAATTAAAATGAATCTCCAAAATACCGGGTAAATCAATATTATAATTTTTATATTATAAAAATAAATATATAAAAATATATTGGGATCATAGTCGGGAGTGTCGGACGTGTTAGTCACATTATTGGTCGCGTGTTAACGTTTATATAGAAATAATTATACGTAAAAGTTAATTATACCAAAAGTACTAATTTAAATATCCTACGAGTGGAATAGTATGCAAGTGCCATAATGATGATATGCAGACTATTTCTAGTCTGTATGAGATGTCCCAATGATAATGCATGAATTCGCACATGAACCAATACGGTTACGCGAATTTAAATACTCGTAAACTAAATTTACGATGACATGAGTAATGCACGTGAATAGTGGCTTTCTCTCGGAAGTGAATAGTGTCAAGTGAATAGTAAAATCTCTGAATGTTTCTCGGAATGTCAAATTGACCTCGAAAATGATGAATAGTGATCGATGAATAGTAAATGATGAATAGTAACTTGTGAATAGTAAATTGTCGAGGTTTGGAAAATGACCGGAAATTACGAGTTGTGACACATGGAGTTTTCCATCAACACTTGCATGAGGGGAATATAGTAATGGAATCAAACAAAAAAAGAGGAAAGTTTTCTAGGAAAAAATCGAATAGGAGCAAGTCCAATTCTCCGGTGGGCAATGAGAGGCCCAAGAAAAGACAAAGAGATAGTGATGACCCCTTCGATTTGGATCGATTCATTTTTACAATTAACGTGAGTCCAAATGTGACTAAAGATAAGAATGGTAGCGTTGGAAGCCCAAACGAGTATTTAACACCGGACCTTAATAGAGAGGTTGTGATAGAGGGGGCTATTCCACGTGAGGTGTTGTCTCCTGTAGAAGTCGTATGTAATGACACAGGGGTCAGAGGTTCGAAGAAGGATATAAGGAAGAGGTAGCGGACACAATTAATATGGCTAAAGTTTTGGGTGTTTCTAACATTGAAAACTTTGAAGGTGATTTAGAGAAGGTCATTAATGATGAAGGTTTTCAATCGGGGGATAAATGAACATTCTTTCGGTGAATATTCGAGGACTGGGATGCGATAGAAAGAGCTCTTGGATCAGTAACTTGAGACTCTCTAATGAAATCGGGTTTATTATGATTCAAGAAACCCAATTTTCGAATTTAGACGGTATAGATATAGGGAGGTTTTGGGGTAATGGTGAGTTTTTGTATGATTGGGTGGGTGCTAGGGTTCGGTCAGGAGGTTTGTTATCGCTATGGGATCCGAAGAGGTTTTGTATGTCGTTTGTCGAGAAACATAGATATTTCTTGTGTATTCGTGGAAAAATGAAAGAAAGTGGGAAGGTTATTACTCTTATTAATGTGTACGCTCCTCAAAAGTTAGTGGAAAAAAGGATGCTTTGGGTCGAGCTTCAGAGTATTATAGGCCAGGATCTAAATTACTGGATTGTAGTAGGGGATTTCAATTGTGTGAGGGATCGGATGGAGCGAAGGAACTCCAAATACAAAGCTTCAGCGACTCATGATTTGAATGATTTTATAGAAAAGGTTGGCCTTCACGAGTTTACGTTGAGAGGAAGGAAATTTACGTATGTGTTGGGGAATAAATGTAGTCGCATTGACCGAATTCTAGTATCTTGGAGCTTCCTAAATGACAGGACAAACGCAGAATACCGGGCTCTCGCGAGGGAGAAGTCGGATCACAGTCCTATAGTGTTGAAAGTGGAAAAGCGTAACTTCGGTGCAAAACCATTTCGCTTCTTCAATTCGTGGTTGTTAAGAAATGATTTTGAGGAAGTTGTTTCAAAGGCATTGAAGGATTTCAGTGGGAATGGGCCTCCAGATCTAGTCCTTATGAATAAGTTCAAGAAGATTAGACAAGAGATTGTTAAATGGAGGAACAGAATTTCTGAGGAGAAGGCTAATTTGCAGCAAGAACTTCTTGAGTTGGATACTATTATTGAAGATAGGGACTTTACAGAAGTAGAGCATTGGGTGTATGTAGAAGCTAAGAAGAAACTAAGAGAGTTGGAAGACTTGAAAGCCAAAGACCTTAGACAAAAAGCGAGGGTTCGTTAGGGAAAAGATGGTGACGAGAATACAAGATTCTTTCATGGTATGGTAAATAAACGGCGAGTTTCTAATAATATTTCGGGACTGATGGTCAATGGGAGGTGGGTTTTTAAACTGTCTGAGGTTAAAAAAGAGGTGTTAGGATTTTTTAAAAAGATGTTCGTTGAAGAATTGTATAACCGTCCGGCTTTGGAGTGTTATGGTTTGAAACAGCTTAATGCAACTGACTCGAAGGAATTGATTAGGCCGTTTTCAGAAAAAGAGATAAAAGAAGCGGTTTTCGAGTGTGATGGTGATAAAGCCCCGGGGCCGGATGGGTTTAACTTTCGGTTTGTGAAGAGATTTTGGTCGATTCTATCAGATGACTTTGTAAGGATCCTTCAATATTTTTCAGAAACTGGGATTATTAATCGGGGAGTGGCCTCGTCATTTATTACATTGGTCCCAAAAGTCAATGACCCGGTAGAGCTTGGTGAATATCGGCCGATTAATCTTATTGGGTAATTAGCAAGGTTATCTCAAAGGTTCTAGCGAATAGACTCAAAAAGGTTATGGATAAATTTACACATGAAACGCAATCGGCTTTCCTAACGGGGAGGTATATTCTTGATGGCCCTTTAATTATTAGTGAAATTTTATCTTGGGCGAGAAGGATGGGAAAAGAATTATTTTTGTTCAAAATTGATTTCGAGAAAGCCTATGATAATGTCCATTGGGAGTTTCTGTTATCGGTTATGCGTCAAATGAAGTTTCCCGAAGAGTGGTGTAGGTGGATTCATGGGGTTTTATCATCGGCCCGCTCGTCGATTCTTGTCAATGGATCTCCTACGTTCACGTTTAGTTGTGGGAAAGGTATTCGACAAGGGGACCCGATATCTCCTTTTTTGTTTATAATTGTGATGGAGGCGTTTTCAAGTATAATTCGTAAGGCATGTGATAGTGGGTTTTTTGATGGTGTGCGTCTGCCAAATGGTGGGCCGATTATCTCCCACCTTCTCTATGCGGATGACGCGATGGTTATGGGCGAGTGGTCTCAATTTAACTTCAAGGCCTTGAAGAGGATATTGCGGATTTTTCACTTGTGTTCTGGCCTTCGGATAAATTTACACAAATCGAGTTTATTCGGGGTGGGTAAGAGCATGGAGGAAGTGACCTTAAAGGCTAGTGGGTTGGGTTGTAGTCCGGGTGCGACTCCATTTAAATATTTAGGGATCCAAGTGGGTGCTAATATGAGTCGTATAGTTAATTGGGATCCGGTGGTGGAGGTATTCAAAAAACGGTTGTCGACATGGAAGGCTACCACTCTATCTATGGGGGGAAGGGCTGTCCTCATTAAATCGGTGCTAGAAAGTTTACCTACATATTATTTTTCTTTATATAAAGCTCCTGTTGTTGTGTTGAATAAACTAGAGTCTATTATTAAACGGTTTCTTTGGGGTGGAAATGAGGTCGCTAACAAAGTTCATTGGGTTGCTTGGAACAAGGTGACGAAATCGAAAAGAGATGGTGGTTTGGGCCTTACTAAGCTAGAGGAGAGTAACAATGCGTTAATATTAAAATGGTTATGGATGTATCGTACAGAATGTGGTGCTCTTTGAAGGAAGGTTATAGATGCGGTTCACGATTCGGCTAGAAGATGGGAAGCGTTTCCTTGTAATAAACGATTCTCTGGTACATGGAGTAAGTTAGTGTCTTTTGGTTACCAGCTGAAGATTCAAGGTGTTAATTTTGTTAATATGATTCGGGGTAGTGTGGGTAAAGGAACGAAGGTAAAGTTTTGGATTGACCCTTGGATAACAAGTGGACCATTAAAACTTTTGTATCCTTCTTTATTTCGGCTTGAGAAAAACAAATGGTGTACCGTGGTAGATAGAATTGGTATAGATAATCAGGATAATGTCATTAATTGGGAGTGGAAGACGTATCCTACATCGAATATTGAAGTTGAAGATCTCGTTGCTTGTCATAGCCTTGTTGCTGCTGTTCGTTTAGATGGGAAAGAGGATGGTTGGACGTGGAATAAAGGTTCGAATGTTGAATATTCGGTTAAGGAGACAAGGAAATGGTTAAAAGGTGACGAGTTGACGGACGGTAATATAGTGTTTAAATGGTGTAAGTGGATCCCGATTAATGTAATATCTTTATGTGGAGGGCGAGTTTGGATAGGATTCCAACACAGAGTGCTCTTAGTCGGAGGAACATTTGTGTGGGAGAGGGTTTGTGTGTTTTTTGTGGGGAAGCGGAAGAAACCACAGACCATTTATTTTCGACTTGTAGGTTAGCAGGTGGAGTGTGGAACAGTATATCTACTTGGTGTAAGGTTTCCCCGATCTTTTTGTACTCGACTAGAGATGTGCTTCAGCTAATTAATTACATGGGTGGATCGAAGACCAAGAAAGAGATTCTATATGGTATTTTTATTTTGACGTGTTGGCGAATTTGGAAAGCTAGGAATGAGAAGGTTTTTTCTAATAGTGATACGAATGTGGTTCAAATTGTTTCGGAAGTAAAGTCTTGGGGGTATCTTTGGTATAGGAATAGGTATAAGAAGGGTACGGTAGATTGGAAGGGTTGGTGTAATTTTTCTTTCACTTTGATGTAACTCTTGTCCGGGCGGTTTTTCTCTATCTTGGAGATTTCCGCTTAGGTTTTGTTTAATGAAGTTCACCTTTCAAAAAAAAAAAAAAAAAAAATAGCTATTGGCTTCTTGCTCGAAATGAGTCATTGAAAACCACCCGCAATTGGGGACTTTAAACACATCCATCCGATCCATAGTTTCAAAGTCTTGCACCTTTGTTTTATAAGAAACATGCACATCAACTTAAACGTCAACGAAGAAAGACATTTTAGTGCATGAGAAAGCTAGACCACATTTTATCAGTTGTTTTTGAGTAAACCAATTAAAAGATAAGTATAGGGTATGACATATATAATATGATTGACCGGATCACTTGAAATGTTCTAAGTTTTTTCTTAAAAAACACATAACACTGGTAGTAGTTACAAAAACATATTCCAAAACTGTTTTTTAAGTTATTCCTAGAAAAAAAAAAAAAAAAAAAAAAAAAAAACTTTTTAAAGTTGGGCAATTCCATAAGGGCCATGCTACAAACTTTTTAAAACCAAAATGGACGCAGCAAGACTCAAAAGTCAGTCAAGTTCAGCATGTAGAATGAGCCAGGCGCAGTGGGGTAGTTACATGGATGCATTGGTGGGCCATGACCCAACTAACAAGAAAAATAAAATAGTGTAAATTAGTTAGCTCAATGTAATAATTAACCATTACGTGATATTTAGCTTTTAAGTTTAACGAAAGACAAAAATTAACGAGTATCGCCACTGCCCGGATGTCACACCCCGTCAATTGTGGAAACACGAGATGTAACGAAGAAGACATATTGCATAACATCATAGTTCACACCATACATTAACGTCAATAATAGTTAAAAAAAATCCGAGCCTTTACTTTTGTTTGAATTGTGATAACCAAGTCTTTAAAATATTCCAAAAATATATAAGTCAAAGGGCGTTATTATGCAAATACTAATTACGTCTTTTGCGAAGTACAATTCAAAATTACTAACAAAAAAAATTATGGGGTATTGTTTTTTAATTCTTAGCTTCCACACGAAGCTTTATGTTTAATTTACATGCTTCCTATGGTAACCAATTTGAATTTATAGCTCTAATAAATTTCCAAACTCTAATTCCTTCTGTATTTTATTTTCATTATTATCATAACTAAATTTGTTTCTTTTGTCTTTTATCTTTTGTTCTTTGTTTTCATACAGATATATTCAGCTTTTAGGGAATTGCCAAAAAGCTATGTTGAAAAACCATCATTGTTTGCTTTCAAAAGTATGTCATTATTTGTTTCGTTTTAAGTTTATCGAATTAATTAAGTGTTTATGATTTGTCATGATTCTCTAATTTAAAATACTATGATACGTTTTTAAAAGTATCAAATCTTAATAGTTCTAGAAAAATGCTTCACTTATATGATATTTTTGGATAAAAAAGTTGTAAAAACTTGGAAAGGGGAATTAGTTTGGATAGGCACACGAAATGGAGATATCATGAATATATCATGTGGTTTCAAAAAGGCAAACAGATAAAGAAAATAATTTGGTAGGTTCTTTTGCATAAACACCATTAAGGTAGTGTTGGTCATAAGCATTTTGCTATACTAGGATTTCATTTTCTTGACAATTGGATATGATTAAAACGACTATTGGGTAATTGACAAGTAGAAAAGTAGTTAACGAAAATGCAATTTTTTGCCACCTTATTTACCTTATTGTGTTGTGTTTTAGACCATCATCGTTTTAGTCAGTATTTTAGAACTTGGGTTGATCCATCCGGTTAACCATGTTAAACCTTTGAATTGGATTGATCACTTGAAACCGGGTTGTAGTGTTTCATATGGAAACTACTATAACTTTGTAGTGTTTGAAAGATATTTGCTGAATGGCTCAAATCATCTCATCACTATGTTACTTGCATCTCTTTTGTCAAAGACCGTCAACTTTTTTTAGGCAAACTGTTTTTGATTGGCAAATTACAATCAATTCTATGAATATATTATGCCTACATTCTCGTGCAAAATTTGTCTCCTCTTCTCTAAGTTATCCACCTCTTTGATTATCATTTTTTGACGTTTTTCTAAGTATGTGTATTTTCCAACTTTATTTAGGGGTGCCAAAATGCAAGCTACGGTTAGGATGGGTCTGGTCCTAGATTCAAGCACCAATTAAATGAAGGTGAAGCCTTTGTGTTGCGGATGTAAAGTTTGGGTCAAATCCAACCTTCATATCTAATAGTTTCAAACCCGATGAGACTAAACTTTAACAGCAATACACAAGTCAACAAGTAATGATTTCCAAGGATCAGTTCACGGCTTCGGCTTCAAGCCGTTCAAGGAGATTTTGCAATGTGAAACTGAAGGCATGACCAATTAGCTAAATTTGAATTTTTTATGTTTTATTTTTTATTTTACTTCATATGCATGTTGTTGTCTTTGATATATATACGTAACATTAAAGTTATTTACGCTAGACATGATTGGGCAAGTAATTAATTCAACAGAACTGGACAATTGCGGTGCAAATTATAAACCGGGGAAAAAGAAGCTTTTCAAGTTGATGGACCTTGAGCATGTCCATAATATTATATCCATATTTAAATCAATTTTTTTGCAAAGTTTGTTGCGAATAAGTAGCTTATGTTGCACTAAATGCCTTTTTTCCATTGATATTACACTCATGTAGCTTTATTCTTTTCTAGAGGTATTAGTTACCATTGAAATTAGATAGTTATGCATATGATATACAATGTTTAGATCATGCCGAACAATGCTAATACTACTTCCAAGATATATACAGCCTCAAAGTTTTCATCACATGAAGAGTTTGTAAATAAGTTTATAAAGATACATCAATTATTGGAAGGAGTTGCCTATTGGAAGGCGACTTAATAGACCAATTACGAGGTGATGAGGCGAAAAATGAACCATTTTTAGGGGGTCATTTAAGCCCGGAATTGAATTTATTTTATCAAATATTGCCCTAAATCGTTCCTTTTGTGATTTTAGGTACTTTGGGAGTGAAATCTGGAAAAGGAAGCAATTCGGACGTTTTTGGAGCATAAAAGTGAAGAAAACGCCAAAGACTTAATTTTCCAAGCTGGGAACAGTATGTGACGGCGTCAAGAGTACTATCCTGACGGCGTCAAGAGTAAATTTCATGACGATCCAGTGCAGAAATGAAGGCGTCACAAGGAAGAGCGTCAAGAGTAAAATACGTGACGGCCTGGAAAAAGTTAATACATGACGGCGTCAGATGTAGATCAAGGCAGTCCGAGAATTCTTTTGGCGGCGAGATGACGGCGTCACCCATTTGGTCTTGACGCTGTCAGCCTCAATTATCTATATATAGTTTTCTAATTTTCATTCATAAAAGAGAGAAGTTTTAGAGAAACCTTAAAGCCGAATCTATTACGAATTTTACAGGTTTTTCAAGGGTTTTCAGCCCTTGAACCCTTACATGTGTAATTGAGATAAGTGTTCTTTTAATTCAATCAATATGTCTATTTGTTGGTTGTCTATATCTTGTTCTTGTCTTGATTCCACCATGCTAGGCTAGATTTATCTTGTGTTTGCTTAGATCTAATGAAACCTAGATGTTAATTATGTGTTGATTACTTGTTTATGGTTGTATTGGATGAATGATTTCAATGTTAGGCTTAAGAAAACTGGAAGATCTCCAATTGGTAACATGCTTGAACGTCTTAGGAAACATGAACCGATGTGTACTAGGTTTATTGGTTTTATTTAATGCATGAGTAAATTCTAATGATCCCATGTTAGGAGCTTCTTAGCCGGCTCGACATAGGAGTGAAGTAGGCACTCATAGGATTGGGGAGTTAAGTACGCCACCCCATGAATGGTATTAAGGAATACAATCCGTCATCCACGCAACTATAACAAGTAATTAACGTGTAAAAGATATCTAGGGAGTAGTGAAATCTAAGTAACACAATTTCTCCACTTATTGCTCACAACCGTAGTTTAATTTAGTTTATTTTCATTTTTAGTATTTTATTTTGATTGCATCTTTAGTATTGGGTTAGTTGACTAGCAACTAATTCCGCCCAAATCTTTCAAACCCGAGATTTTAATTTGCTTTCTAAAAAATATAAAAATACAAAAATAATCATCCTTCACCTTTAGAACTAGTATTTAGGTTTTCTAATCCTAGCGACACTATTACTAGCTGAACGATCAATCCCCCGGTACTTGTCACTATACTATACTATAACGATCAGGTACACTGCCTGGTGGGGGTTGTAAGCTTCTCGAGATCCCTCGAGAGGTAAAGCCTGGTGCAATCCCTACGCTACAAAGTTTTTGGCGCCGCAACCCGGGGAATAGTTATTGTCTAGGTTAGAATCTCTTTTTATTAGGTCTACTTGCAAGATTCCATTCTAGTAAGATTTTATTTTTATTTTTAGGTTTTCTTTAGTCTATCTTTTTCTTTATGTCTTTGTTTGTAAAAACCTTTCCATTGACTATTCCGTTAGCCGTTACGGAGAACGCGAATCCACCATACTACCAACCACGAAATTCACCCACTCCAAATGACATCTTGATGTTTAAACAACATGAGGATGAACCTATCTATGATGCATGGGCTCGTTTTAAATATTTACTCTGAAAAGTCCCTCATCATAATTTCGATCTATGGTCTCAAATTGAAATATTTTACCATCGTGTCGACCACTATACCAAAATGGACATTGACCATGCCGCAGATGGGGACCTTTAGGGATTAAGTGTTGATGAAGCGTGGGAAACCATAGAGAATTGTGCCATACTTGCCAAAAAAATGGACAACCCAACAAACATTGTTACGGATCAATTGATAGCAAGTTTAAGGGAACAAGCAAGAAGTTTGTTTGGGGATAAAACTATAGATGAGATAACTGGGCATACGGAGTGGTTTGATTTCACCACAATACAAGCTGAGCACATAGGTGACCTTGATGTGATGGAGGATGTAGCCGAACATGATTACATTGATAAAAAAGACCTAGGTTTTATGATCAATGATGATGAATCTCAAGAAACACATGATGAATCTTTTGGGCAATTTGAATATAGCAGTCATAATATTGAGGATGATCCTTATGATTCAGATATAGAAGTTAAGATGCCTAGAGAAGCACTTGAGATACTTTGAAAAATGTTAGGGTTGGATTATAATGATATAGGTGATCTTGATAAGATGGATGATAAAGTAGAAAATCCAGACCCGCCAAATACCCCACAAGTCCTACCATCATTTGAGGCACCCACACCACCCGTGACTTACCCGGAAGAAGTAGAAGAGACTATCGGAACCCCAATAGAGGTAGAAACCTTGGACCAAGTACAACTAGAGAATATAGGTTTGAATACTTATGATGATAACCTTACTCTTAGTTCTAGGGAAGTTCCTAGTTTTGATGAACCGGAGCCTCAACCAAAACCGTTACCTAATATTCTATCCTTGGATGAAAATTTAGGAATTGAAATAGGTTCCGATCCACCCATCAAACCATATAGTCCGGGTAGTCTTAGGACAAAGGTAGTAGACTCTAAGCCTTGTAGAGAGGAAGCCAATATAGGAGTGGAAAATGACCTTACATGCTTACATCACCCATTTATGATTGATCACAAGAAACATTATGGGTTTAAACTGGGTTTATTAAGTCAAGATGGATTCCCAACTAGTAATCTCTTGAAGTTGATTGAAAATGATCCCTTTCTAGGAGAAAAATCTTAATCCACCCATTAACCCGATTGAATTAGGTAAGGTTATGATGATAGGAGCACACCCCTTTAAGCATATAATTCATCCACCACTCTTTCCTCACGAGGCATATTTCCACCCTAAGGGTGTGTATCGCTATTTCCACCCGCACTTAATCCTAAGTGTAGGGAAAACCTCCCCTATTTCCGTTAAATAAGGGTAGAGTCAGGCTCGTGACTCGAACAAAAACAAGCGCTTCTTGGGAGGCAACCTATGCTTTGTGTGATTTTATTTTGTTTGTTTGTTATTTGCTTCCGTATGCATGCTTTATTTTTATTATTGGTAGATCATGTTTCTAAACTAAAAAGTGGAAATACTTTACTTTGTTGTTTAGCCTAGTCTTAAATCCACCTAAAGGTATTTTTGCAAAAGATAAGTGTAAGGGGAAACACCAAATATGTTTTTAAGAAACAAACCGATCATGATTCTCCACAATATTAAATGAACATGTATATTCGTATTTGTTAGAGTCAAATGCTTGTATTGAGTCATAATGAAGTTTTGCAGGGTTTTCCGGGAAGTAGGACCAAGTTTTTCTAGAAATTTTCCGGAAACTTAACATAAGATTTTCTGCAAGTCACTTCTGACGGCGTCACGAGTTTACTCTTGACGGCGTCACATGTAAAAATCTGGAAATTTTACCGGTTTTGTTTTTCTAACGGAGTCTTAAAGATTTTATGCGAGGTTGTCTTGTTTGTTTTCTCAGAATTTACAGGTTATGTATGACAAGAAGATGATTTATATTCTGGAAGGGAAGCTTTGATTGTTCATTTTCTTGGAGGAAGATTTAACCTGGCCACCTTATTATCCATACCGAGCAAATCAGGGGAGTATTTGATTTCATTCGTTTTACTTATTTCACTTTTACATTCTTTACTTCAACATTGGGGACAATGTTCATCTTAAGTGTAAGGGGAGGGTAAAATGATGATACCTTACAGATACACTTTCGCTTGAGTTTGTTTGTTTAATGGTAGATGTGTAATAAAACTATGAGAAATACTTGTTAGTGCAATTTTAGCGCCAAATTTAAAATTTTTTACAACATTTAGGAGTGAAACTTTAGCCATAGCAAGCGTCTCATGGATAGGAGATTGTATGACTAGCACATAACCGTACTTTCAGAAAAATTTTCCACCAAAATATGTGAGGTTCGCCTTTAGATTTGATAGGACAAGCATTTACTATTAGTGCTTATGAGTGTACCGGTAGCATTTAGATTCTAGAACTTGCGTTAGTAATGCATACCGAGACCGCTAGTGAGACTACATTCGTGTAGTAGGATTTACTACATGATAAGAGGCATTAGGATCACCCTTGAGTTAAACCCGTATCATAATTACTTGACCATTTAAGTAATATTACTTGGCTAGTTAACTCAACTAATTTTACCCACACCCTTAGCGTTGTACTCATTTTTAGTACACAAAACCCCTAGTACACCCCTCCGAGCCTATCTTTTCATTTCTAACTTTAAGCATTTTACTTAAAGGAAGAATTTGTTACACCCCACTTAAATGTACACCCAAATCGCCTTAGCCTTCCGTGTATGCACTTATCTTTAGTGCGTTATTGTTATTTGTTAAACCCTAAGTTAACTATCTAATTGATTACATGGTTGCTAAGTCGATTCACATCTGATACGTGGGAATTGCACCAGGCTTTACCTCTCAAGGGATCTTGAGAAGCTTACAACCCCCACCAGGCAGTGTACCTGATCGTTGTAGTATAGTATAGTGACAAGTACCGGGGGATTGATCGTTCAGCTAGGAATAGTGTCGCTAGGATTAGAAAACCTAAATACTAGTTCTAAAGGTGAGGGATGATTATTTTTGTATTTTTATGTTTTTTAGAAAGCAAATACAAATCTCGGTTTGAAGGATTTAGGCGGAATTAGTTGCTAGTCAACTAACCCAATACTAAAGATGCAATCAAAATAAAATACTAAAAATGAAAATAGACTAAATTATACTAAGGTTGTGAGCAATAAGTGGAGAAAATGTGTTTACTTAGATTTCACAACTCCCTAGATATCTTTTACACATTAATTACTTGTTATAGTTGCGTGGATGACGGATTGTATTCCTTAATACCATTCATGGGGTGGCGCACTTAATTCCCCAATCCTATGAGTGCCTACTTCACTCCTATGTCGAGCCGGCTAAGAAGCTCCTAACATGGGATCATTAGAATTTACTCATGCATTAAATACAACCAATAAAACCTAGTGCACGTCAGTTCATGTTTCCTAAGACGTTCAAGCATGTTACCATTTGGAGATCTGCCAGTTTTCTTAAGCCTAACATCGAATTCATTCATCCAATACAACTATAAACAAGTAATCTACACATAATTAACATCCAGGTTTCATTAGATCCAAGCAAACACAAGATAGATCTAGCCTAGCATGATGGAATTAAGACAAGAACAAGATATAGACAACCAACACATAGACATATTGATTGAATTAAAAGAATACTTATCTCAATTACACATGAAAGGTATCAAGGGCTTAGAACCCTTGAAAATCCTGTAAAATTCGTATCAAGTTCGTACTTAGGGTTTCTCCAAAACTTCTCTCTTTTTAATGTGAAAATTAGAAAACTATATATAGGAAATACGGTCTGACGGCGTCAAGACAAATCTTGTGACGCCGTCATCTCGCCGCCACAATACTTCTCGGACTGCCTTGATCTACATTTGACGCTGTCATGTGTTATGCATTTCCAGGCCGTCATGATTTTTACTCTTGACGCCCTACTTCATGACGCCGTCAAATCTGTACTGGATCGTCATGGAAATTACTCTTGACGCCGTCAGAAATTCCTTCTTGACGCCGTCACCTACTGTTCCCAGCATGGAAAATTAAGACTTTGGCGTTTTCTTCACTTTTATGCTCCAAAAACGTCCGAATTGCTTCCTTTTCCAGATTTCTCTCCCAAAGTACCTAAAATCATAAAAGGAACGATTTAGGGCAATATTTGATCAAATAAATTCAATTCCGGGCTTAAATGACCCCCTAAAAGTGGTTCATTTTTCGCCTCATCATATACCCTTACACTTGAGATTTGCTTGTCCTCAAGCAAATGCGCTTTTATTCTACTCAAAATACAAGTTAGGGGTCATTTAACACTAATATAAAAGTAATTACAACAAATAATCGTTCCACTAAAGACCAATAGACAAGCACGGAGGTCATACACAAGCACCTCACAAATAGTGTTTAGATACTCACATCTCTCGGGTGTAATAAAGTATAAATTACAATATGGAAACGGAAGATATCTCTCACTACCTGTCATAGCAAAATAGATTACCATAGGCTTGGGAAAGGATCAAACCTCCACCACATGGCGTAAGCACCTAGGATAAACTATCAAAGAGGTCTTTTAAAGGGTTGTAACGTTAGGTGTAGGGATATGAAATACACGGTTTGGTTGGATAAAGGAAGTTTTACTGGTGGCGAGTTAACAATCTTGGTTAATTACATGTATAATATGGCGTTGCGAAGCCAAGACTAGACTCGACTTAAGCTAATAAATGAAAAATAACAAAACCATAAAATGAACATAGAATAAAAATGGATGGTAGTCCGTATGTTTTTTTCTCTTTCTTCTTCTTTTTCTATTCTTTTTTTTATTATTTATTTATTTATTTATTTATTTTTTGCATACACTCTTACCTTACCATCCAAAATAATACATCATAGGGAATGAACATTTCCCTTACACTTGAATTTTTTCATACTTTACAATAAACTAATTTAATGACTCAAATTAAGATAATCAAAACACTTGGAGTACTTTTAAGATTAACGTACATATGGGGGTAATATATGATGTTCTTCCCCAATACTCCATAAAATAAGTACTTTACCCATGAGTCCCAATCGTCCCAAAACAATATGTACAAGGATATGACTCGACTTAGCAACCATGTAATCAATTAGATAGTTAACTTAGGGTTTAACAAATAACAATAATGCACTAAAGATGAGTGCATACACGGAAGGCTAAGGCGATTTGGGTGTACATTTAAGTGGGGTGTAACAAATTCTTCCTTTAAGGAAGATGCTTAAAGTTAGAAATGAAAAGGTAGGCTCGGAGGGGTGTACTAGGGGTTTCGTGTACTAAAAATGAGTACAACGCTAAGGGTGTGGGAAAAATTAGTTGACTTAACTAGCCAAGTAATATGACTTAAATGGTCAAGTAATTATGATACGGGTTTAACACAAGGGTGATCCTAATGCCTCTTATCATGTAGTAAATCCTACCACACGAATGTGGTCTCACTAGCGGTCTCGGGATGCATAACTAACGCAAGTTCTAGAATCTAAATGCTACCGGTACACTCATAAGCACTAATAATAAATGCTTTTCCTATCAAATCTAAAGGCGAACCTGTAACAACCCGCATTTTCGGGACTTTGCTCACATTCACTATTCATCGGTTACTATTCATCATTTACTATTCACCGGTCACTATTCATCATTTTACTATTCATCATTTTCGGAGTCAGTTTGTGATTCCGAGAAGTGTTCAGAAATTTTACTATTCATGTGACACTATTCATTCCCGAAGGGAAATCACTATTCATGATCAACGTTCGTCTTTTCGTAAACTGAGTTTACGAGTCTTTAAATTCGCGTAACCAGTTAGGTTTAGCTGCGAATTCATGCATCATTCATTAATGACACTTGATATAGACTGGAATAGTCTACACATTATCGTCATCACTTGAGAACCTACACGGATATGCATTATTTTAATTTACGTATGCTTAATTTGTAATTAACGATACCACTCAGTTTTACTACTAATGTATACCCAATACTCCCGACTATGATCCTAACATATTTACATACTCATAATAATAATATAAAAATTATATTATTAATTTACCCGGTGTTTTAAAATCAATGGCTATACTTTACGGTCGGAGCTTATAACTCCGTCGGTTTGCGTTATTTCAATACGATAATTATTTCAACACCCGATTTTTACAAGGAATAATATTTTATAACTTTTACAACTTCGTCGTATTTTATTTTAACTCGTTATGATTTATTTTTAGTTAACTCGGTACCCGATAACACCTAATGTATACACAAATCTAACCAATACTTAAAAGTGGAGACAAGCTCATTTAATGAGCCACCAAGCCCCCCTTTTTTCTCTCCTTGTTTTCCTGCCCTATGTCCCCCCCTTGGACCACTTTTTGACCAAGACTTAGACCTAGCTCATATATATATCATCATACTCCACCATTTACACCATTTTCACTCTAATATATCAACACCTAGCCAAAAATTTCTCTCATCTTTTCTCTCCTCTCTAAAATTTCGGCCAAGATCAAGAAACAAAGAAGAATCCATAAAATTTTCAAGATCAAGTGTTGAATCAAGTCCTAATCAAGATCTAGTTGGGGTTTTGTGGTAAAAACCCAAGATTATTAATCAATTTCTCATCAAATCACCTCAAATCTTCAAGTAAGATTCAAAAACACTTTTGATCTTTTCATACTTTCATTACTTTATATTTTTATGTATTTTCAAGAAATATTGGTAAAACATGCAAGTATGTAAGATCCATACCACTTATTACTCATTTTGTTTTTATAAACATAGATCTATAAGTTTTATTAACAATCTCATGAGATCCACCATTTTTGGTGAAGACTAGGAACCCATAACACCCTAAGAAGGTGTATGGTAGGATTGGGTACTTGTGGAGTTGATTTGAGATAGTTTGGTTAAGCTTTGAACAACCCTTGAACTAGAAAAGTTGATTTTGACAAACTTTCAAAGCTGCTGTCCATTTCTGTAAAACGTGGGAAACTCAGGGTCTAGGGTGTAACTTTGGACCAAAGATTTAGAAAATACATTCCGAGACGAAACTATGGCCGAAAACGGGGATAAAATCCGAGTTACGACGAAAAAGATATGCTATTTTCAAGATTTACGACGAAAACTATATTTTCTGAAATATTGAATCTGTCCCGATTTTTCTAGCTAGGAAAACTGAGATTTAATGATATCTTGACTAGCCGAGACCTTGAGAAACCTAAAGTATACTTGATTACCTTCGCGGGGATATAAAGAACATAGAAAACGAGCTTATAACGAAAAAGATACGAGTATTTGAAATCCGACGATATATATATATTTCCATCAGCTTTTTACACTAAGAGTTTTGACGTAAACTGTCTTTGGAAGACACCACTTTCACGGCTGTTTTTCTTTATGATCGGATCAGTTTGAGTCCGAGCCGTAGTTTTATGAAATCAAGATCTCCCAGCAAGCTTTTCAAATCAATTGGCCGTTTGATCATTGGACTCGTAACGAATAAACTACGACCTCATCTATATAACCGATAAACTATATATATTTTGATAGCTTTTGCTATAATGAAATTTTCTAAGTGTTGAACATAATATTTTCAAATAGCAACAATAAGAGTCGATTCTCTCATTGATCAAGACCCGTATAGCCAAAAGTTAAATAACACGACTTCAAGATATTGTCACAAGGTTTACAAAAATGCCGAGCTTGACCATTAACACTTAACGTACAATATTTCGCGACTAGTTTTGCGAGGCCATTTTGGTCATATTTTCAAGTAATGAAAATGTTATTTTTGCGGCGAAAACCTTACATTTACCGATAAAACACCAAACGAGGATCGTGGAGTACATTTTCAACACAACTACATGAAAAGGGGTTATTAACTTAACGAGACGTCAAAAATGTATTTTTGACGATAAACACTCTTTTCAAAACTAACGAGTGGTATCGATAACATACGTACTTGCATGTGTAGCATCATTTCATTTCTTACATTAGAAACTATCATTCATATTAGGTTGCGATTAGAGATCGTGCCTCATTTCAGTGTATCTACTTTTGTCATCATAGCTATCGCACCAGGTGAGTTCATACCCCCTACTTTTACTTGTTTTTTTATGACTGTTTTGGGGGAGAATACATGCTCATTTTTGACTAAACTCAATGCTTGAATGCGCAATTGTTTACTTAAACACTATTGTTTCTTTGAAGGCTTGATTTATTATTCAAATGCACCTATGTGTATATCGGTTGCATACTTGATTATTTTCTCGCATACACAAGCGTTTTATAAACATGCAACACACTTTATGAACTCTTGCTTTTATGCAACCCACTTTATGAACTCTTGCTTTTATGCAACACACTTTATGAACTCTTGCTTTTATGCAACCCACTTTATGAACTCTTGCTTTTATGCAACACACTTTGTGAACTATTGCTTTTATGCAAACACTTTTATGGACCATACTGAAACTTATGCTTTATCTAAACTATTACGCGGATTAGCCTAAGCCCTTGAATCCCACTATGCCCAAACTCATGAACCGTCAATTCCTGCTGGGAAGCGCGAATGTTATAAATAGATCTATTGGTGGTGACTCCCCCGTTCGGTTTGACCGGATAGGCAAACGCGAGCGTATAACATGTCGAATTACAAGTGTAACGGGATAAACACTTGCCGGGCCTTTATATTTAACATGCTTCTAGAGCATGCACACTGTTATAGCTTCGGTTGCATGAACTTAGCGCTAGCGTAATAGACTATTTTTCTATGTGATATTATATTTGTTGTAATGATCACACACTCTACTCATGGTCCACAATCCTGAGTTTACTGTAAGGTAAACTTTATTTTTATGACATTGTGAGTTACACAATGGTCACAAAACTTTATTTTTATGACATTGTGAGTCACACAATGGTCACAGAACTCTCTATTGAACTCACAACATTATTGTTTTAATACAAACTTATGAACTCACCAACCTCGTGTTGACACTCTTTAGCATGTATTTTCAGGTTTTAAGCAATGGCACGCTACTGGAGGTTTTGGCAGGGCATGGCATGGTCATAGAAGACTCTGATATTCACTTGGGGACCATTTTAAACTATTTTACGGGCCTACTTCCGCACTATATTTTAATGATGTAAATTCAATACTTTTGATTAAATGATTTTATTCTAAATGATTGAAGTGAAAACCAGTTTTGAACTTGTGTTATAACACCAATTGAGTTACACCCCAGCTACATGTATGCTTCCGCTGGACCCGATTTTGGGGGTGTGACAGATTGGTATCAGAGCTTTGGCTATAGCGAACTAAGTGTTTTTAAAACCTAGACTATAGCTACTTTCACGAAAACATAACCCTATGACCGTCACGTGCCTGTCTGCCAAGCTGAAGCCTCATTTGTGGTTAGTTGCTGACTTAGGTGATGAGATTTGGGTCTCATTATCTGATATACTATATTCACTTATTATAGTTGATTACTATAATTGTCTTTCATATAAGCATGCTCATGTATCGTATATGTCACCACGTTATGCTTTTCCTTGCATAGCTTCATAATCTGACCTCGAGTTTGGTCACTTGCTTATGTCGTTCAGAACGTCTTGGTATTTGGGAAGGACATAGTCTTAGTATAACTGAGCTGAGTATTTCCAAATTCATGGAACCTCGGTGGAATATAGACTGGTCATCTATATTCAACCCGGGATAGTGAGATATAGGCTGACCACCTATGTCTGACTCAGAAATGAATTTTGCAATACTGAGAATGGTTATAATAAAATTCTGTCTGGATTGAATTCTCTACTCAATTCCCAAATGTTTCATTTACGTGTGTGTAAACACTCGTTGGCAGAACATCGACACTTTTCACCATCTCGTTAACCACCGATTGGAAGCACGCAACTGGTCATTTCATCTCATGGACATTTACGTCTATGCACGATACACTTATATCACAGTATTTTCTTTTATCACAATCTCATTTTGTCGCATTTGTCACAATCTTTCCCCTTCTCACCCTCATTATCATTTCCTTTCCCCATCCCCATATATAAGGAATTAGCTAACACTCTATAGACTCCGATGTCACTCATTCCTCACTACTCCCTATATTGATAAGTGGATATTATCAATGACCTCCCTAGGAAAGACTTTCCATACCATCTAAAAGGAGGATCCCTCGGTACATTGAATCCATTCAAAACTCAACAGAAATCTCAGGATACCACAAAACCATTCGAACCACTATCACTGGCCTGATTGCCACAATTCCACCATATGGAAAGTATTGGCTTGACTGAATTACAAGATTAGTTTCGATGCGAATGCTCACAAAGCAACACTATAGAGATACATCCAACCTCTTAACCAAGACTATAGATTGAACATGACCTCACCAATAGACATTATTCAAACATGTTACACACCTGCGCATTTGTGCAGACATACATACCTGGCAATTTTATCCTCTTAATACTTTTACTTTTAAGTGGATTTTTCTCCAAACTACCATTATACAAAACATATATCTTGAAAGAAATACTTTCTGAGGCACTTATTTTGACAAGCAAATTCCTTTTGGTTAATCTTTCACAAAACTATTGAATGATTAGGAAATTTTAAACATCAATCTTTGGTCAACCATATTATCCACCTTATGTTGAAAATTGTCCTATCTTGCATAACTATTAAATTTTGAAACATCAAGAAATACGTTACTTTAAAAAGCCGTTTGCTTAAAGTTGTAAAGGGAAGGTTTATGAATAAAACACACAATCCCAAAACAAACTTTGAAAATCAATCACTATATTACATCTCTTATACCTTTAGGAGTTTGTGATTCGATGACATATAACTTGGGGAAAATCTTAGTAATGGAGACTAAGCATTGTAGGTGGAGAAAGATTCAATCCATGACATCCTACGGAGGATCACAACCTTATCCTAGTCTATTATTTTCAACAACACCCTTTGACGAACTTAACCTTGTAAGTCTTTCCAAAACAAGATTCATGATATCCATTTCAATTATTTCTAATAAAGGAATTCGATTCACCTCAACTCCTAATGATTTCATTAAGATCTCTTTGGAAACACACCACCTATCATCTGTAGACCAATGGTCAGAATTTGAGAATGATTCAAACATAGGGAGATATGCCCAAATCGGGTGTGATTGACATTAGAAATGGTTGGACTAACCATTTGCCATAAATCAAATTCAGTTGCAACCTTGGTTACCACACGAGTGTAGAGACTACACCATTTGAAGCACTTTATGGCCGAAGTGCCAACATCCATTGACGGATTGAAATTTGGAAAAGCCTAACTCTCTAGTCCAGTAAGAATTCATGAACCCGATATACACTGGACCATTCAACATTTCTGACAGAGTAGGCCTGGTGGCCGTCAGACTTGAACCTTGTTAGAGCTCAATAGCTCACACGATAAGAATCATCATCTTTTCACCAATACAACTTCAGAGACCAACAACTGAACTTCGGGACGAAGTTCATTTTAAGGGGGTGAGACTGTAACAACCCGCATTTTCGGGACTTTGCTCACATTCACTATTCATCGGTTACTATTCATCATTTACTATTCACCGGTCACTATTCATCATTTTACTATTCATCATTTTCGGAGTCAGTTTGTGATTCCGAGAAGTGTTCAGAAATTTTACTATTCATGTGACACTATTCATTCCCGAAGGGAAATCACTATTCATGATCAACGTTCGTCTTTTCGTAAACTGAGTTTACGAGTCTTTAAATTCGCGTAACCAGTTAGGTTTAGCTGCGAATTCATGCATCATTCATTAATGACACTTGATATAGACTGGAATAGTCTACACATTATCGTCATCACTTGAGAACCTACACGGATATGCATTATTTTAATTTACGTATGCTTAATTTGTAATTAACGATACCACTCAGTTTTACTACTAATGTATACCCAATACTCCCGACTATGATCCTAACATATTTACATACTCATAATAATAATATAAAAATTATATTATTAATTTACCCGGTGTTTTAAAATCAATGGCTATACTTTACGGTCGGAGCTTATAACTCCGTCGGTTTGCGTTATTTCAATACGATAATTATTTCAACACCCGATTTTTACAAGGAATAATATTTTACAACTTTTACAACTTCGTCGTATTTTATTTTAACTCGTTATGATTTATTTTTAGTTAACTCGGTACCCGATAACACCTAATGTATACACAAATCTAACCAATACTTAAAAGTGGAGACAAGCTCATTTAATGAGCCACCAAGCCCCCCTTTTTTCTCTCCTTGTTTTCCTCCCCTATGTCCCCCCCTTGGACCACTTTTTGACCAAGACTTAGACCTAGCTCATATATATATCATCATACTCCACCATTTACACCATTTTCACTCTAATATATCAACACCTAGCCAAAAATTTCTCTCATCTTTTCTCTCCTCTCTAAAATTTCGGCCAAGATCAAGAAACAAAGAGGAATCCATAAAATTTTCAAGATCAAGTGTTGAATCAAGTCCTAATCAAGATCTAGTTGGGGTTTTGTGGTAAAAACCCAAGATTATTAATCAATTTCTCATCAAATCACCTCAAATCTTCAAGTAAGATTCAAAAACACTTTTGATCTTTTCATACTTTCATTACTTTATATTTTTATGTATTTTCAAGAAATATTGGTAAAACATGCAAGTATGTAAGATCCATACCACTTATTACTCATTTTGTTTTTATAAACATAGATCTATAAGTTTTATTAACAATCTCATGAGATCCACCATTTTTGGTGAAGACTAGGAACCCATAACACCCTAAGAAGGTGTATGGTAGGATTGGGTACTTGTGGAGTTGATTTGAGATAGTTTGGTTAAGCTTTGAACAACCCTTGAACTAGAAAAGTTGATTTTGACAAACTTTCAAAGCTGCTGTCCATTTCTGTAAAACGTGGGAAACTCAGGGTCTAGGGTGTAACTTTGGACCAAAGATTTAGAAAATACATTCCGAGACGAAACTATGGCCGAAAACGGGGATAAAATCCGAGTTACGACGAAAAAGATATGCTATTTTCAAGATTTACGACGAAAACTATATTTTCTGAAATATTGAATCTGTCCCGATTTTTCTAGCTAGGAAAACTGAGATTTAATGATATCTTGACTAGCCGAGACCTTGAGAAACCTAAAGTATACTTGATTACCTTCGCGGGGATATAAAGAACATAGAAAACGAGCTTATAACGAAAAAGATACGAGTATTTGAAATCCGACGATATATATATATTTCCATCAGCTTTTTACACTAATAGAGTTTTGACGTAAACTGTCTTTGGAAGACACCACTTTCACGGCTGTTTTTCTTTATGATCGGATCAGTTTGAGTCCGAGCCGTAGTTTTATGAAATCAAGATCTCCCAGCAAGCTTTTCAAATCAATTGGCCGTTTGATCATTGGACTCGTAACGAATAAACTACGACCTCATCTATATAACCGATAAACTATATATATTTTGACAGCTTTTGCTATAATGAAATTTTCTAAGTGTTGAACATAATATTTTCAAATAGCAACAATAAGAGTCGATTCTCTCATTGATCAAGACCCGTATAGCCAAAAGTTAAATAACACGACTTCAAGATATTGTCACAAGGTTTACAAAAATGCCGAGCTTGACCATTAACACTTAACGTACAATATTTCGCGACTAGTTTTGCGAGGTCATTTTGGTCATATTTTCAAGTAATGAAAATGTTATTTTTGCGGCGAAAACCTTAAATTTACCGATAAAACACCAAACGAGGATCGTGGAGTACCTTTTCAACACAACTACATGAAAAGGGGTTATTAACTTAACGAGACGTCAAAAATGTATTTTTGACGATAAACACTCTTTTCAAAACTAACGAGTGGTATCGATAACATACGTACTTGCATGTGTAGCATCATTTCATTTCTTACATTAGAAACTATCATTCATATTAGGTTGCGATTAGAGATCGTGCCTCATTTCAGTGTATCTACTTTTGTCATCATAGCTATCGCACCAGGTGAGTTCATACCCCCTACTTTTACTTGTTTTTTTATGACTGTTTTGGGGGAGAATACATGCTCATTTTTGACTAAACTCAATGCTTGAATGCGCAATTGTTTACTTAAACACTATTGTTTCTTTGAAGGCTTGATTTATTATTCAAATGCACCTATGTGTATATCGGTTGCATACTTGATTATTTTCTCGCATACACAAGCGTTTTATAAACATGCAACACACTTTATGAACTCTTGCTTTTATGCAACCCACTTTATGAACTCTTGCTTTTATGCAACACACTTTGTGAACTATTGCTTTTATGCAAACACTTTTATGGACCATACTGAAACTTATGCTTTATCTAAACTATTACGCGGATTAGCCTAAGCCCTTGAATCCCACTATGCCCAAACTCATGAACCGTCAATTCCTGCTGGGAAGCGCGAATGTTATAAATAGATCTATTGGTGGTGACTCCCCCGTTCGGTTTGACCGGATAGGCAAACGCGAGCGTATAACATGTCGAATTACAAGTGTAACGGGATAAACACTTGCCGGGCCTTTATATTTAACATGCTTCTAGAGCATGCACACTGTTATAGCTTCGGTTGCATGAACTTAGCGCTAGCGTAATAGACTATTTTTCTATGTGATATTATATTTGTTGTAATGATCACACACTCTACTCATGGTCCACAATCCTGAGTTTACTGTAAGGTAAACTTTATTTTTATGACATTGTGAGTTACACAATGGTCACAAAACTTTATTTTTATGACATTGTGAGTCACACAATGGTCACAGAACTCTCTATTGAACTCACAACATTATTGTTTTAATACAAACTTATGAACTCACCAACCTCGTGTTGACACTCTTTAGCATGTATTTTCAGGTTTTAAGCAATGGCACGCTACTGGAGGTTTTGGCAGGGCATGGCATGGTCATAGAAGACTCTGATATTCACTTGGGGACCATTTTAAACTATTTTACGGGCCTACTTCCGCACTATATTTTAATGATGTAAATTCAATACTTTTGATTAAATGATTTTATTCTAAATGATTGAAGTGAAAACCAGTTTTGAACTTGTGTTGTAACACCAATTGAGTTACACCCCAGCTACATGTATGCTTCCGCTGGACCCGATTTTGGGGGTGTGACAGAACCTCACATATTTGGGGCGGAAATTTTTCTGAATATACGGTTATGTGCTAGTCATACAATCTCCTATCCATGAGACGCTTGCTATGGCTAAAGTTTCACTCCTAAATGTTGTAAAAAAATTTAAATTTGGCGCTAAAATTACACTGATGAGGCGAAAAATGATCCCTTTTTAGGGGGTTATTTAAGCCCGAATTCGAATTTATTTGATCAAATATTGCCCTAAATCGTTCCTTTTGTGATTTTAGGTACTTTGGGAGTGAAATCTGGAAAAGGAAGCAATTCGGACGTTTTTGGAGCATAAAAGTGAAGAAAAAGCCAAAGTCCTAATTTTCCATGCTGGGAACAGTAGGTGACGGCGTCAAGAGTAACTCCCTGACGGCGTCAAGAGCAAAATTCCATGACGATCCAGAAGAGATTTGACGGCGTCATGAAGGTAGGGCGTCAAGAGTTAAATTCATGACGGCTTGGAAATGATTAAGTCTTGACGGCGTCAAATGTAGATCAAGGCAGTCCGAGAATAGTTTTGGCGGCGAGGTGACGGCGTAACAAACTTTGTCTTGACGCCGTCAGACCTCTTTTCCTATATATAGTTTTCTAATTTTTCACATTTAAAGAAAGAAGTTTTGGAGAAACCCTAAGTACGAACTTGGTGCGAATTTTACAGGTTTTTCAAGGGTTCCAAGCCCTTGATACCTTACATGTGTAATTAAGATAAGTGTTCTTTCAATTCAATCAATATGTCTATGTGTTGGTTGTCTATATCTTGTTCTTGTCTTAATTCCATCATGCTAGGCTAGATCTATCTTGTGTTTGCTTAGATCTAATGAAACCTAGATGTTAATTGTGTGTTGATTACTTGTTTATACTTGTTTTGGATGAATGATTTATATGTTAGGCTTAAGAAAACTGGTAGATCTCCAATTGGTAACATGCTTGAATGTCTTAAGAAACATGAACCGACGTGCACTAGGTCTTTATTGGTTGTATTTAATGCATGAGCCACTGTTTACAATCCCTATAGTTGTGCTGGGCATGGTGTAGGAGGAGATAAGAGCTCATAGAATTGGGGAGTTAAGTGTGCCACCCAATGAATGGTATTAAGGAATACGATCCGTCATCCATGCATTTATAACAAGTAATTAACGTGTACAAGATGTCTAGGGAGTAGTGAAATCTAAGTAAACACATTTTCTCCACTTATTGCTCACAACTTTAGTATAATTTAGTTTATTTTCATTTCTAGTATTTTATTTTGATTGCATCTTTAGTACTGGGTTAGTTGATTAGCAACTAATTCCGCCCAAATCCTTCAAACCCGAGAATTTTAATTGCTTTCTAAAAAATATAAAAACACAAAAATAATCATCCCTCACCTTTAGAACTAGTATTTAGGCTTTCTAACCCTAGCGACACTATTCCTAAGCTGAACGATCAATCCCCCGGTACTTGTCACTATACTATACTACAACGATCAGGTACACTGCCTGGTGGGGGTTGTAAGCTTCTCGAGATCCCTCGAGAGGTAAAGCCTGTTGCGATTCCCACGCATCAAGTTTTTGGCGCCGCAGCCCGGGGAATAGTTATTGTCTAGGTTAGAATTTCTTTTTATTAGGTCTACTTGCTAGATTCCTTTCTAGTAAGATTTTATTTTTATTTTTAGGTTCTCTTTAGTCTATCTTATTTCTTTGTGCCTTTGTTCGTAACCACCCGACATCATGGACAATGGGAACATCTTTGAACCCGTCATCCCACCACAACAAAACCCACCATTAGAACCCCTTAGGCCCCGAACCTTAGGAGAGTATTCCCGACCTAGCCATCAAGGCTACCGAAACACCATTGAGCTCACCGGAGCCAATGTGACCCCCTTGCGATCCGACACCATCCGGTCGGTGCAAAGCGGATGTGCATTCCATGGACTTCGTTTCGAAGATCTAAACCAACATCTTAAGGACTTCCTCAAAATCGTAGATTCCATAGACCTAGATATTGAAACTAGAGAGACAACCCGATTACGCCTATTCCAATTCTCTCTACGGGATCAAGCTAGTCAATGGCTTGAGCGTTTACCCGCGGGATCCATCACCACATGGGATAACCTCACCAATCGCTTCCTTACTCAATTCTTCCCACCGGGGGAGAACTACTAAGCTTAGAAATGACATCTTGATGTTCCAACAACGTCAAAATGAATCTCTTTATGAAGCATGGACTCGTTTCAAGGACTTACTCCAAAAAGTCCCTCATCATGGCATAGATCTTTGGCTCCAAGTCCAAATCTTTTATAACCATATCGAAATCTCCACGAGGCGAGCCATTGACCAATTGGCCGGTGGTAAGCTACGTGATCTTAGTGTGGAACAATCATGGGAACTCATAGAAGATCTTGCTCTCTATGACAACGAAAGTTGGAATGATCCCCGTGACTTGAACAAAACGGTCAAGGCAATATCTTTGCCTTCGAACAATTCTAGCACTCCCGACCGTAGGATCATGGAACTTGAAGATCGAGTCAAGTCTCTCATGAAATCTTACGAAGCTCCAAAATCCTTAAGCCAAGTTAGCAGAATCGCTTCTGCATGTAAATTATGTAGTGGCCCTCACGAGACTCATAACTGCATGGAGCTTCCAAAACGTGCTTATAACGAATTCACATCATCACACGTGGGTCAAGGTCCTCGAACTTCTAGCGAGGCCTATGAGGCATGGAAGGATAAACCTAATTTCAAAGGGTACCAAACGCGGAGCGTATCTTTCAATGACTCCTCACCACTCACTTGGTCCGAGCATTTTCCGTCGCAAGGCATTCCCAGGCAAAGCTGTGAGGATGCCCTAAAAAAATTCATTCTATCTCAAGAATTACAGCTCTCTACGCTCGAGGCTAAATTCAGACAACAGCAGGCTGATGTGAACGATAAGATTAGTAATCTGTTGACTGCTATCAAAGAGCATGTTGTTAATAAGCTCGTTCACGTTGATGAGGTTAAGTGTGTGACTGTCATGAGTCCACCAACCTCCCCCGTGAAAATAAAAAGTCCTAGCAAGTTATTCAAACATCTATCCCCCAGAGGAAAAGAACCAATCAGCCCCCTAGGACCAATCCATTTCGTAAACACCATCACCACGATAACTGCTTCTACACTCAACCCAACCCAACCCAACAACAAACTAACAAATTCAGTCAGACAGCTAAAGATGAGACCTTAAGAGTAGACCATGATTTAGCCAGAAAACATACCAACTCATCCGAGCAATACGCCGCGCAAGAATCTGGCAAATCGAATAAAAGGAAAGAGAGATCGGGAGAGCATCCAACCATTTGGGGTAAGTCTATTATAGAAGAACCAGAGAGAAAAATGGAGGATATTACTGATGGGAGTAGCGATAGGACAAAGGAAAGTCATCCTAAAGTTTTCAAGATCTCCTGCACCATTATGGAAAAGCTCTTAACCGATAGTCAAATAGATCCTAGCTTCCCAGTCAGCATAATTCCCCTTTCCCTATTCCACGAAGCCTTCCCAGGACACATTACGTGCGAAAGAGTGATGAAAAATTTGTCAGTCATGATTGGAGAGCTTGTTTACAATACTGACCTCACCGTGGTCGATGACGTGGACCCTCTCACCAATCAAAAATTAATCAACCTCGTTCTTGGAAAACCATTTGTCAATGAATCGGGAGTGATCCTTGATAAGAAAGATGGTAGTGCATTATTCACCAATGGAGTTAAGAAGGTAATTTTTCGTAAGGGTAATGAGGAGGTGTACGAGTATCGTCCTTCCCTTGAAGGGAATTTATATGGGTCAAAGGATGGAGAGTCGAGGAAGATAAGACGGCGTGATCCGAACAATCTCAAGATCCCCTGCATGATCGGCCATAAGTACTTCGATAACATCTACATTAACGTATTCCTGCCAAAGAATTTTATGTCCTTATTCCATTATAACAATATCTGCAGATGGGGAATGATTTACAAGGGAGAGAAAGTGGTAGGTAAGGATCATGAGATTCAGGTGTTTGTAGGAAATATGGCATTTACTATGGAATTTACGATCGTGGACGACATCGAAGACTATGTCGACCCTAGATTATCACAAATTATTTTTGGGGCACCCTTTTGTGAGATTACTAATCTGATAATTGATGATCGGAACGGTATTATGACATTCGCTGATGGGATTAGGAGGGTTTCATACCAAACACCCTACAAGAGAAGAGACCTTAAGGAAATCGATTGTGACGGGCTTGATAAGATAAGCTCCCAACTTATTTTGTGCGATGAAGATGTTCGGAGAGGGTGTAAGGACACTTCTGATCTATCATGTGGATTCTTTAAGGATGTTAGTAAGCTTGGTTCTAAGTATCGAAAAGATATCTTCGAGTTCGAAGACCCGAAGTACTTACACTATGAAAGCGATACTAGTTTAGAAGACGACCTAGAGAGTGGAACCAATGATGAGGTCACGCAGTAACCCATGACCTTGAGTCTAGCTACAAGACTCGTAAATAAAGAAAAGCGCTTCTTGGGAGGCAACCCATGTTTTGTGTGATTTTATTTGTTTGTTTGTTATTTGCTTCCGTATGCATGCTTTATTTTTATTGTTGGTAGATCATGTTTCTAAACTAAATAGTGGAAATACTTTACTTTGTTGTTTTGGCCTAGTCTTAACTCCACCTAAAGGTATTTTTTTAAAAGATAAGTGTAAGGGGAAACCCCAAATATGTTTTTAAGAAACAAACCGATCATGATTCTCCACAATATTAAGTGAACATGTATATTCGTATTTGTTAGAGTCAAATGCTTGTATCGAGTCATAATGATGTTTTGCAGGATTTTCCAGGAAGTAGGACGAAGTTTTTCCAGAAATTTTCCGGAAACTTAACATAAGAATTTCTACAGGTCACTTCTGACGGCGTCAAGTGTAAAAATCAGGAAATTTTACCGGTTTTGTTTTTCTAACGGAGTCTTATGGTTTTTGTGAATTATTAAGTTTTATAATCTCCAGGAGATCTGCAAACTTCATTACACAAGCATTATATCTTATCTTGTTTTCTAAGATTTAGTAGCTTATATAGGATGCCGCCGATTTTACGCGAGGTTGTCTTGTCTATTTTGTCAGGTTTTACAGGTTATGTATGACAAGAAGATGATCTATATTCTGGAAGGGAAGCTTTGATTGTTCATGTTCTTGGAGGAAGATTTAACCTGGCCATCTTATTATCCATACCGAGCGAATCAGGGGAGTATTTGATTTCATTCTCTTTACTTTTTCACTTTTACATTCTTTACTTGAACATTGGGGACAATGTTCATCTTAAGTGTAAGGGGAGGGTAAAAAGATGATACCTTACATATGCACTTTAGCTTGAGTTTGTTCTGTTTAATGGTAGTTGTGTAATAAAACTATGAGAAATACTTGTTAGTGCAATTTTAGCGCCAAATTTAAATTTTTTTACAACATTTAGGAGTGAAACTTTAGCCAAAGCAAGCGTCTCATGGATAGGAGATTGTATGACTAGCACATAACCGTATATTCAGAAAAATTTTCCACCCAAATATGTGAGGTTCGCCTTCAGATTTGATAGGAAAAACATTCATTATTAGTGCTTATGAGTGTACTGGTAGCATTTAGATTCTAGAACTTGCGTTAGTGATGCATTCCGAGACTGCTAGTGAGACTACATTCGTGTGGTAGGATTTACTACATGATAAGAGGCATTAGGATCACCCTTGTGTTAAACCCGTATTATAATTACTTAACCATTTAAGTCATATTACTTGGCTAGTTAAGTCAACTAATTTTTCCTACACCCTTAGCGTTGTACTCATTTTTAGTACACGAAACCCCTAGTAAACCCCTCCGAGCCTATCTTTTTGTTTCTAACTTTAAGCATTTTACTTAAAGGAAGAATTTGTTACACCCCACTTAAATGTACAACCAAATCGCCTTAGCCTTCCGTGTATGCGCTCATTTTTAGTGTATTATTGATATTTGTTAAACCCTAAGTTAACTTTCTAATTGATTACATGGTTGCTAAGTCGAGTCATATCCTTGTACATATTGTTTTGGGACGATTGCGACTCATGGGTAAGTACTTAGTTTATGGAGTAATGGGGAAGAACATCAATTATTACCCCCATATGTACGTTAATCTTAAAAGTGCTCCAAGTGTTTTGATTTTCTTAATTCGAGTCATTAGATTAGTTTATTGTAAAGTATGTAAAGATTCAAGTGTAAGGGAAATGTTCATTCTCTATGATGTATTATTTTGGATGGTAGGGTAAGAGTGTATGCAAAAAAAAATAATAAAAAAAAAATAAAAAAAAAATAAAAAATAAAAGGAAAAAGAGAAAAAACATACGGACTACCATCCCTTTTTATTCTATGTTCATTTTATGTTTTTGTTATTTTTCATTTATTAGCTTAAGTCGAGTCTAGTCTTGGCTTAGCAACGCCATATTGTACATGTAATTGACCAAGATTGTTAACTCGCCACCAGTAAAACTTCCTTTATCCAACAAAACCGTGTATTTCATATCCCTATACCTAACGTTACAACCCTTTAAAAGACCTCTTTGATAGTTTATCCTAGGTGCTTACGCCATGTGGTGGAGGTTTGATCCTTTCCCAAGCCTATGGTAATCTATTTTGCTATGACAGGTAGTGAGAGATATCTTCCGTTTCCATATTGTAATTTACACTTTATTACACCCGAGAGATGTGAGTATCTAAACACTATTTGTGAGGTGCTTGTGTATGACCTCCGTGCTTGTCTATTGGTCTTTAGTGGAACGATTATTTGTTGTAATTACTTTTATATTAGTGTTAAATGACCCGTAACTTGTATTTTGAGTAGAATAAAAGCGCATTTGCTTGAGGACAAGCAAATTTCAAGTGTAAGGGTATATGATGAGGCGAAAAATGATCCGTTTTTAGGGGGTCATTTAAGCCCGAATTCAAATTTATTTGATCAAATATTGCCCTAAATCGTTCCTTTTGTGATTTTAGGTACTTTGGCAGTGAAATCTGGAAAAGGAAGCAATTCGGACGTTTTTGGAGCATAAAAGTGAAGAAAACGCCAAAGTCTTAATTTTCCATGCTGGGAACAGTAGGTGACGGCGTCAAGAGTAACTCCCTGACGGCGTCAAGAGCAAAATTCCATGACGATCTAGAAGAGATTTGACGGCGTCAAGAGTTTAAGTCATGACGGCCTGGAAATGATTAAGTCTTGACGGCGTCAAATGTAGATCAAGGCAATCCGAGAATAGTTTTAGCGGCGAGGTGACGGTGTCACAAGCTTTGTCTTGACGTCGTCAGACCTCTTTTCCTATATATAGTTTTCTAATTTTTCACATTTAAAGAAAGAAGTTTTGGAGAAACCCTAAGTACGAACTTGGTGCGAATTTTATAGGTTTTTCAAGGGTTCCAAGCCCTTGATACCATACATGTGTAATTGAGATAAGTGTTCTTTCAATTCAATCAATATGTCTATGTGTTGGTTGTCTATATCTTGTTCTTGTCTTAATTCCATCATGCTAGGCTAGATCTATCTTGTGTTTGCTTAGATCTAATGAAACCTAGATGTTAATTATGTGTTGATTACTTGTTTATACTTGTTTTGGATGAATGATTTATATGTTAGGCTTAAGAAAACTGGCAGATCTCCAATTGGTAACATGCTTGAACGTCTTAAGAAACATGAACCGACGCGCACTAGGTCTTTATTGGTTGTATTTAATGCATGAGCCACTGTTTACAATCCCTATAGTTGTGCTGGGCATGGTGTAGGAGGAGATAAGAGCTCATAGAATTGGGGAGTTAAGTGTGCCACCCCATGAATGGTATTAAGGAATACGATCCGTCATCCATGCATTTATAACAAGTAATTAACGTGTAAAAGATGTATAGGGAGTAGTGAAATCTAAGTAAACACATTTTCTCCACTTATTGCTCACAACTTTAGTATAATTTAGTTTATTTTCATTTCTAGTATTTTATTTTGATTGCATCTTTAGTATTGGGTTAGTTGATTAGCAACTAATTCCGCCCAAACCCTTCAAACCCGAGAATTTTAATTGCTTTCTAAAAAATATAAAAACACAAAAATAATCATCCCTCACCTTTAGAACTAGTATTTAGGCTTTTTAATCCTAGCGACACTATTCCTAAGCTGAACGATCAATCCCCCGGTACTTGTTACTATACTATACTACAACGATCAGGTACACTGCCTGGTGGGGGTTGTAAGCTTCTCGAGATCCCTCGAGAGGTAAAGCCTGTTGCGATTCCCACGCATCATACACTAACAAGTATTTCTCATAGTTTTATTACACATTTACTATCAAACAAAACAAACTCAAGTGAAAGTGCATATGTAAGGTATAATCTTTTTACCCTCCCCTTACACTTAAGATGAACATTGTCCCCAATGTTCAAGTAAAGAGTGTAAAAGTGAAATAAGTAAAAAGAATGAAATCAAATACTCCCCTAATTCGCTCGGTATGGATAATAAGGTGGCCAGGTTAAATCTTCCTCCAAGAAAATGAACAATCAAAGCTTCCCTTCCAGAATATAAATCATCTTCTTGTCATACATAACCTGTAAATCTGGGAAAACAAACAAAAAAAACCTCGCGTAAAATCGGCGGCATCCTATATAAGTTAATAAATCCTAGAAAACAAGATAAGATATAATGCTTGTGGAATGAAGTTTGCAGATTTCCTGGAGATTATAAAACTTAATAATTCACAAAAACCATAAGACACCGTTAGAAAAACAAAAGTGGTAAAATTTCCAGATTTTTACACGTGACGCCGTCAAGAATTAATTCATGACGCCGTCAGAAGTGACCTGCAAAAATTCTTATGTTAAGTTTCTAGAAAATTTCTAGAAAAACTTGGTCCTACTTCCTGGAAAATCCTGCAAAACTTCATTATGACTCAATACAAGCATTTGACTCTAACAAATACGAATATACATGTTCATTTAATATTGTGGAGAATCATGATCGGTTTGTTTCTTACAAACATATTTGGGGTTTCCCCTTACACTTATCTTTTGCAAAAATACTTTTAGGTGGAGTTAAGACTAGGCCAAAACAACAAAGTAAAGTATTTCAACTATTTAGTTTAGAAACATGATCAACCAACAATAAAAATAAAGCATGCATATGGAAGCAAATAACAAACAAACAAAATAAAATCACACAAAACATGGGTTGCCTCCCAAGAAGCGCTTTTCTTTATTTACGAGTCTTGTAGCTAGACTCAAGGTCATGGGTTACTACGTGACCTCATCGTTGGTTCCACTCTCCGATTGTAAATATTCTTTGTAGAAACCAATCACCTTTTTCTCAACCGCCCCCATAATCTTTTGGGCAAATTCTTTATTGATGCGTGGGAATCACAACAGGCTTTACCTCTCGAGGGATCTCGAGAAGCTTACAACCCCCACCAGGCAGTGTACCAGATCGTTGTAGTATAGTATAGTGACAAGTACCGGGGGATTGATCGTTCAGCTTAGGAATAGTGTCGCTAGGATTAGAAAGCCTAAATACTAGTTCTAAAGGTGAGGGATGATTTTTTTTTGTGTTTTTATATTTTATTGAAAGCAATTAAAATCTCGGGGTCTGAAGGATTTGGGCAGAATTAGTTGCTAATCAACTAACCCAATACTAAGATGCAATCAAAATAAAATACTAAAAATGAAAATAAACTAATTAAACTAAGGTTGTGAGTAGTAATTGGAGAAAATGTGTTTACTTACATTTCACTACTCCCTAGACATCTTTTACACGTTAATTACTTGTTATAATTGCGTGGATGACGGATCTTATTCCTTAATACCATTCATGGGGTGGCACACATAACTCCCCAATTCTATGAGCTCTTATCTCCTCCTACACCATGCCCAGCACAACTATAGGGATTGTAAACAGTGGCTCATGCATTAAATACAACCAATAAAGACCTAGTGCGCCTCGGTTCATGTTTCTTAAGACGTTCAAGCATGTTACCAATTGGAGATCTGCCAGTTTTCTTAAGCCTAACATATAAATCATTCATCCAAGACAAGAATAAACAAGTAATCAACACATAATCAACATCTAGGTTTCATTAGATCTAAGCAAACACAAAATATATCTAGCCTAGCATAATGGAATTAAGACAAGAACAAGATATAGACAACCAACACATAGACATATTGATTGAATTAGAAGAACACTTATCTTGATTAATCATGCAAGGTATCAAGGGGTTGGAACCCTTGAAAAACCTGTAAAGTTACACCAAAATCGTACTTACAAGGCAAAACAAATATACCCGTTTCCTCTAACTTTCCTAGCTTAAGAGTGGTGAATAAGGAAAAGGGAATCAAGTTGAGGCTTGACCCTAAATCGGCTAGGGTGTCGAAAGCTTCGGATCTTCCTATCTTACAAGGCAAAACAAATATACCCGGATCATCAAGCTTTTTAGGCAACTTGTTTTGAACGAAGGCGGTCCCATTTTTACCTAGTTTGAACTTCTCATATTTTTCTAGGAGGGCACTATAGTAAGGAGCACGCGCTACATCAATGACGGGGCGTTCAAGGTGAAGTTCCTTGAATTTATCGTCAAGGTCTTGCGTAGGAGGTGTTTCAACTATACTTTTGACCGGCTCTATATGGGGTGTTTTATTTGATTGGTCCTTTTGAAGAACTTGGTTTTGTTTGAAACACGTGCTCGTTGATTTAACCGAGTAGTATTGTGGACACGAAGTGGGTGATGAAACTGAGGATATGAAATTAACGGTTAGTTTCGGATTCTTGATTGTGTCGCTTGGGAGTGCTCCCATTTCTCGATCATTGAGAACTTTCAACAATGCGTCAATTCTAGTGGTCATCTCGCTTTGCTTGTGTTTGAAATCGGCTTCAAACTTAGATATGCGAGCTTCTTGAGATGCCATAAACTTTGACATCAATCCTTCAAGATTGTTGGTACTACCATAGTTGTTAGAAGGATTGTTGTTGAAAGTACGGTTGGATGGTGGACCGGTTGGTTGGTAACGGTTAGGCGGATTGGAAGAATTGGGTTGATTTTGTTTCCACCTAAGGTTTGGGTGATTTTTCCATGAGGGGTTGTATGAATCACCGTATGTGTTTGGCTCGGGCTTGAAAGTGTACCACTTATCTCCCGCTTCGTCGGTACGCGTGGATGCGTAGTCCGCAAAAGCTGTTCCAGGGAGTTCCACACAATCACGAGTGTCGTGGGGACCACTACATAATTCGCATTAAGAAGTGATTTTGTTCACTTGGCTTGAAGGCTTAGGAGTATCGTAAGATTTCATGAGAAACTTGACTTGGTCCTCAAGTTCCATGATCCTACGGTCGGGAGTGCTAGAATTGTTCGAAGGCAAAGATATTGCCTTGACCGTTTTGTTCAAGTCACGGGGATCGTTCCAAATTTCGTTGTCATAGAGAGCAAGATCTTCTATGAGTTCCCATGATTGTTCCGCACTTAGATCACGTAGCTTACCACCGGCTGATTGGTCAATGGCTCGCCTCGTGGAGATGTCGATATGGTCATAAAATATTTGGACTTGGAGCCAAAGATCTATGCCATGATGAGGGACTTTTTGGAGTAAGTCCTTGAAACGAGTCCATGCTTCATAAAGAGATTCATTTTGACGTTGTTGGAACATCAAGATGTCATTTCTAAGCTTAGTAGTTCTCCCCGGTGGGAAAAATTGAGCAAGGAAACGAGTGGTGAGATCATCCCATGTGGTGATGGATCCCGCGGGTAAACGCTCAAGCCATTGACTAGCTTGATCCCGTAGAGAGAATTGGAATAGGCGTAAACGGGTAGTCTCTCTAGTTTCAACACCTAGGTCTATGGAATCTACGATTTTGAGGAAGTCCTTAAGATGTTGGTTTGGATCTTCAGAACGAAGTCCATGGAATGTACATCCGCTTTGCACCAACCGGATGGTGTCGGATCGCAAGGGGGTCACATTGGCTCCGGTGAGCTCAATGGTGTTTCAGTAGCCTTGGTGGCTAGGTCGGGAATACTCTCCTAAGGTTCGGGGCCTAAAGGGTTCTAGTGGTGGGTTTTGTTGTGGTGGGATGACGGGTTCAAAGATGTTCCCGTTGTCCATGGTGTCGGGTGGTTATGAACAAAGGCACAAAGAAGTAGATAGACTAAAGAAAACCTAAAAATAAAAATAAAATCTTACTAAAAAGGAATCTAGCAAGTAGGCCTAATAAAAAGAAATTCTAACCTAGACAATAACTATTCCCCGGGCTGCGGCGCCAAAAACTTGATGCGTGGGAATTGCAACAGGCTTTACCTCTCGAGGGATCTCGTGAAGCTTACAACCCCCACCAGGCAGTGTACCTGATCGTTGTAGTGTAGTATAGTGACAAGTACCGGGGGATTGATCGTTCAGCTTAGGAATAGTGTCGCTAGGATTAGAAAGCCTAAATACTAGTTCTAAAGGTGAGGGATGATTATTTTTTTTGTTTTTATATTTTATGGAAAGCAATTAAAATCTCGGGGTTTGAAGGATTTGGGCGGAATTAGTTGCTAATCAACTAACCCAATACTAAGATGCAATCAAAATAAAATACTAAAAATGAAAATAAACTAATTAAACTAAGGTTGTGAGCAGTAATTGGAGAAAATGTGTTTACTTACATTTCACTACTCCCTAGACATCTTTTACACGTTAATTACTTGTTATAATTGCATGGATGACGGATCGTATTCCTTAATACCATTCATGGGGTGGCACACATAACTCCCCAATTCTATGAGCTCTTATCTCCTCCTACACCATGCCCAGCACAACTATAGGGATTGTAAACAGTGGCTCATGCATTAAATACAACCAATAAATACCTAGTGCGCCTCGGTTCATGTTTCTTAAGACGTTCAAGCATGTTACCAATTGGAGATCTGCCAGTTTTCTTAAGCCTAACATATAAATCATTCATCCAAGACAAGAATAAACAAGCAATCAACACATAATCAACATCTAGGTTTCATTAGATCTAAGCAAACACAAAATAGATCTATCCTAGCATGATGGAATTAAGACAAGAACAAGATATAGACAACCAACACATAGACATATTGATTGAATTAGAAGAACATTTATCTTGATTAATCATGCAAGGTATCAAGGGGTTGGAACCCTTGAAAAACCTGTAAAGTTACACCAAAATCGTACTTAGGGTTTCTCCCAAAAAACTTCTCTCCTAATGTGTGAAAATTAGAAAACTATATATAGAAAAATAGGTCTGACGGCGTCAAGATTAAACTTGTGACGCCGTCACCTCGCCGCCAAAACTCTCCTCGGACTGCCTAGATCCACTTCTGACGCCGTCAAGACTTAAGCACTTCCAGGCCTTCATGACTCTTTTACTCTTGACGCCCTTCCTACGTGACACCGTCAAATCTGTTCTGGGTCGTCATGGAAATTCATGAAATTTGCTCTTGACGCCGTCAAGGTTTTGCTCTTGACGCCGTCACCTACTGTTCCCAGCATGGAAAATTAAGACTTTGGCGTTTTCTTCACTTTTATGCTCCAAAAACGTCCGAATTGCTTCCTTTTCCAGATTTCTCTCCCAAAGTACCTAAAATCACAAAAGGAACGATTTAGGGCAATATTTGATCAAATAAATTCGGATTCGGGCTTAAATGACCCCCTAAAAGTGGTTCATTTTTCGCCTTATCGTTTATCGACTTTATACCTTGATCCTAGGGCCAAGCAATCTTTGTAATAAAGACTCCTTTTTTCCCATACATAATCCATGCCCTTTTTCTTATCCTCTTCATTGATGTCCTCAAAAGCACCAACGTTGTCCTTATCAAACCGGGATATAAAGCGAAATTCTTTCATCCTATTAGGCATCCTATAAGTGATACTATCGGTGTTACTTGCAAATCGGATTGTTCCTTCTATCTCATCATATTCCAACTTAGACTCCTCAACAAACGGTTTACCAAACACAACATTGGATAATCGACAATCAATAACATTAGCAAGATCTTCCACAATCATAAAGTCGGTGACAAAAGTGAAATTACCAACAAAGACATGTAGACCTTTGACTCTCCCGACAAAGTTACAAACTCCACCGGGGTATTTGGGATCTTTTCTAGGTTCAAGTCTTGTTTTCACTATATCATTATAAACAGTTGAGGACATGATGTTGATTGGAGATTTAAAGTCAATGTAAGCATTGCTAATGTGCCTATACCCAATCATACATGGTATCTTAGCATTCTTAGGATTGCCTCTCTTTATCTTAGGTTCAATTATAGTGAAAGGAGATCGCGGGTTATCAATAAGATTATTACAATATGCAATCTCCTTCTTAGTGGGGTATAGATTAAAATAGTCATTAAGCTTCGGATCTATTTCCCCCTCTTCAAGTCCCTCAACAACATTCACAAAGTCATTAGGCCCTAGGTCCTCATTTGAATACAAGGCAGTCGCTAGGTCACTAAATGCATGTTCAAGCTCAACCTTAATCAACCTATTAAGCTCCCTAAGTTCCCTAATCTCACTCTCAATTTGTTCACGTAACACAACCACTTCTCTAGGGGAAAGGGGTGGATTCGCGTTTTCCATATTGGTCAACGGAATAGTCAATGAATTTTAATTTACTAACAAAGGCACAAAGAAAAAGATAGACTAAAGAAAACCTAAAAATAAAAACAAAATCTTACTAGAAAGGAATCTAGCAAGTACACCTAATAAAAAGAAAATCTAACCTAGACAATAACTATTCCCCGGGCTGCGGCGCCAAAAACTTGATACGTGCGAATTGCACCAGGCTTTACCTCTCAAGGGATCTTGAGAAGCTTACAACCCCCACCAGGCAGTGTACCTAATCGTTGTAGTATAGTATAGTGACAAGTACCGGGGGATTGATCGTTCAGCTAGGAATAGTGTCGCTAGGATTAGAAAACCTAAATACTAGTTCTAAAGGTGAGGGATGATTATTTTTGTATTTTTATATTTTTTAGAAAGCAAATAAAAATCTCGGTTTTGAAGGATTTGGGCGGAATTAGTTGCTAGTCAACTAACCCAATACTAAAGATGCAATCAAAATAAAATACTAGAAATGAAAATAGACTAAATTATACTAAGGTTGTGAGCAATAAGTGGAGAAAATGTGTTTACTTAGATTTCACTACTCCCTAGATACCTTTTACACGTTAATTACTTGTTATAGTTGCGTGGATGACGGATTGTATTCCTTAATACCATTCATGGGGTGGCGCACTTAATTCCCCAATCCTATGAGTGCCTACTTCACTCCTATGTCGAGCCGGCTAAGAAGCTCCTAACATGGGATCATTAGAATTTACTCATGCATTAAATACAACCAATAAAAACTAGTGCACGTCAGTTCATGTTTCCTAAGACGTTCAAGCATGTTATCATTTGGAGATCTGCCAGTTTTCTTAAGCCTAACATCGAATTCATTCATCCAATATAACTATAAACAAGTAATCAACACATAATTAACATCTAGGTTTCATTAGATCCAAGCAAACACAAGATAGATCTAGCCTAGCATGATGGAATTAAGACAAGAACAAGATATAGACAACCAACACATAGACATATTGATTGAATTAAAAGAATACTTATCTCAATTACACATGAAAGGTATCAAGGGCTTAGAACCCTTGAAAAACCTGTAAAATTCGTACCAAGTTCGTACATAGGGTTTCTCCAAAACTTCTCTCTTTTTAATGTGAAAATTAGAAAACTATATATAGGAAATAGGGTCTGACGGCGTCAAGAAAAATCTTGTGACGCCGTCATTTCGCCGCCAAAATACTTCTCGGACTGCCTTGATCTACATTTGACGCCGTCATGTGTTATGCATTTCCAGGCCGTCATGATTTTTACACTTGACGCCCTACTTCGTGACGCCGTCAAATCTGTACTGGATCGTCATGGAAATTAATCTTGACGCCGTCACCTACTATTCCCAGCAAGGAAAATTAAGACTTTGGCGTTTTCTTCACTTTTATGCTCCAAAAACGTCCGAATTGCTTCCTTTTCCAGATTTCTCTCCCAAAGTACCTAAAATCACAAAAGAAATGCTTTAGGGCAATATTTGATCAAATAAATTCAATTCCGGGCTTAAATGACCCCTTAAAAGTGGTTCATTTTTCGCCTCATCAATATCCTTGTACATACTGTTTTGGGACGATTGGGACTCATGGGTAAAGTACATATTTTATGGAGTAATGGGGAAGAACATCATAATATTACCCCCGTATGTACGTTAATCTTAAAAGTACTCCAAGTGTTTTGATTTTCTTAATTCGAGTCATTAGATTAGTTTATTGTAAAGTATGTAAAGATTCAAGTGTAAGGGGAATGTTCATTCCCTATGATGTATTATTTTGGATGGTAGGATAAGAGTGTATGAAAAAAAAAATAATAAATAAAATAAAAAAAAAATCGAAAAAAAATAGAAAAAGAAGAAAAGAGAAAAAACATACGGAATACCATCCCGTTTTATTCTATGTTCATTTTATGTTTTTGTTATTTTTCAATTATTAGCTTAAGTCGAGTCTAGTCTTGGCTTACCAACGCCACATCGTACATGTAATTGATCAAGATTGTTAACTCGCCACCAGTAAAGACTGCCTATATCCAACAAAACCGTGTATTTCATATCCCTACAACTAACGTTACAACCCTTTAAAAGACCTCTTTGATAGTTTATCCTAGGTGCTTACGCCATGTGGTGGAGGTTTGATCCTTTCCCAAGCCTATGGTAATCTATTTTGCTATGACAGGTAGTGAGAGATATCTTCCATTTCCATATTGTAATTTATACTTTATTACACCCGAGAGATGTGAGTATCTAAACACTATTTGTGAGGTGCTAGTGTATGACCTCCGTGCTTGTCTTTGGTCTTTAGTGGAACGATTATTTGTTGTAATTACTTTTGTATTAGTATTAAATGACCCCTAACTTGTATTTTGATTAGAATAAAAGCGCATTTGCTTGAGGGCAAGCAAATCTCAAGTGTAAGGGTATATGATGAGGCGAAAAATGAATCACTTTTAGGGGGTCATTTAAGCCCGGAATTGAATTTATTTTATCAAATATTGCCCTAAATCGTTCCTTTTGTGATTTTAGGTACTTTGGGAGTGAAATCTGGAAAAGGAAGCAATTCAGAAGTTTTTGGAGCATAAAAGTGAAGAAAACGCCAAAGACTTAATTTTCCAAGCTGGGAACAGTATGTGACGGCGTCAAGAGTACTATCCTGACGGCGTCAAGAGTAAATTTCATGACGATCCAGTGCAGAAATGAAGGCGTCACAAGGAAGAGCATCAAGAGTAAAATACGTGACGGCCTGGAAAAAGTTAATACACGACGGCGTCAGATGTAGATCAAGGCAGTCCGAGAATTCTTTTGGCGGCGAGATGACGACGTCACCCATTTGGTCTTGACGCGGTCAGCCTCAATTATCTATATATAGTTTTCTAATTTTCATTCATAAAAGAGAGAAGTTTTGGAGAAACCCTAAGGCCGAACCTATTACGAATTTTACAAGTTTTTCAAGGGTTTTCAGCCCTTGAACCCTTACATGTGTAATTGAGATAAGTGCTCTTTTAATTCAATCAATATGTCTATGTGTTGGTTGTCTATATCTTGTTCTTGTCTTGATTCCACCATGCTAGGCTAGATTTATCTTGTGTTTGCTTAGATGTAATGAAACCTAGATGTTAATTATGTGTTGATTACTTGTTTATGGTTGTATTAGATGAATGATTTCAATGTTAAGCTTAAGAAAACTGGCAGATCTCCAATTGGTAATATGCTTGAACGTCTTAGGAAACATGAACCGATGTGTACTAGGTTTTATTGGTTGTATTTAATGCATGAATAAATTCTAATGATCTCATGTTAGGAGCTTCTTAGCCGGCTCGACATAGGAGTGAAGTAGGCACTCATAGGATTGGGGAGTTAAGTACGCCACCCCATGAATGGTATTAAGGAATACAATCCGTCATTCACGCAACTATAACAAGTAATTAACGAGTAAAAGATATCTAGGGAGTAGTGAAATCTAAGTAAACACAATTTCTCCACTTATTGCTCACAACCTTAGTTTAATTTAGTTTATTTTCATTTTTAGTATTTTATTTTGATTGCATCTTTAGTATTGGGTTAGTTGACTAGCAACTAATTCCGCCCAAATCTTTCAAACCCGAGATTTTAATTTGCTTTCTAAAAAATATAAAAATACAAAAATAATCATCCTTCACCTTTAGAACTAGTATTTAGGTTTTCTAATCCTAGCGACACTATTCCTAGCTGAACGATCAATCCCCCGGTACTTGTCACTATACTATACTACAACGATCAGGTACACTGCCTGGTGGGGGTTGTAAGCTTCTCGAGATCCCTCGAGAGGTAAAGCCTGGTGCAATCCCTACGCTACCACGAGGTCCTTTTCTCATCCTTCTCTTGATTTGGCAACTTAATTGTTGTTTACTAAATTTGATGACATTATTTTTCTTAGAAACTTCAACGCATTGTTGACGGCAAATGCACCGGTACAGCAAACAAGGATGTTAAGGTATAGTTTTAAACTTTAAAGTATCTATAAGAACTATGTTTAATATAAACAAGGTCGAGTGAGTTATACCCCAAAAATAATTAATAAAGACATGACAGTCTAAATATTTTTGAGGTTATAGTGTCAAATACTAAGTAAAAATACTTATTGTACTCTCAGGTCTTCAGATCTTGGTATTTCCATGTAATCAATTTCTTAAGCAAAAACATGGATCAAGTGAGAAGATCAAATAATCAAGTGAGAAGATCAAATAATTTGTAAGCATACGATTCAATATTGAATTTTCCATCTTTTAAAAGGCGAGTTATTTAGATTCACAAACAAAAGAGAATATTTTATATTGCTTTGATTGTACACATGGCCAACATGTAGCTGTCTCTCGCATTAGGAGCAAAAAAAAGAAAGATGATGGTTATTTGCGACGATGAAGGAAACCTCACGAATAACTCAACCAACATGGTTTACGAAGAAGTGCTACACATCTGGGATCACAACCATGTATCCATATCTCACCTTGGTAAAAAACAAGGATTGAATGGTTATTGGACTATTGTGTTTTCATATATGTATGCTTCATTATTACGTACTTCATAATTTACGTTTGTTTATCGCAATGTGGTTTTTTTAACCTCTAACTTCGTAATACCAAAGGTCATTCATTGGTTTTTTTCAACATTTCTTTAAAATACCTGTGAATTTCACGGGTCTTTTAGCTAATTTTATATATGCTTGAGTTTCACAAATCATATATATAATTGTGTTTCACAGAAAATAAGACCTTTGCTATAAGTAGATATTTTAAATGAGGACCTTTGCCATACATAGAAGATTAAGTAAAGTCAATGCAAATGAAACGTAATAATGTGGTGTCTAGCCTTTCATTCGAAAACAGGAAGGTGGATGTATGGTGTAGTTTCCATTTCACTATGGTGTTTGTATCATCAAGCTGTATATATACGATGTAGTTTCCATTTTAGCCATGCATTTTCAACATTCCATTTTAGCCATGCATTTTTATCTTTTTCAACATTACATTTTCAACAAAGTCAATATTCAAGTTTTTGACTATTTTTCCATTATAAGTAGTTAAGATTATAAAGCATTTGAGAAATTCCTAAAATAAAAAACCTTAAAAATTAAGATTCAACACTTGCTTAAAATTGCAAATTTTAATAAGTATATTTATAAGCATCAGGTACGGTAATGCTTGAAGCAGCGTTATGATGACATGGCCGGCGTTATGGCTGCGTTACCATACCGCGGTGGTGGCACGTTAAATAGATTGGTGTGGGAGGCGTGATATTTTTGGTTAAGATGAGGTTTTTTTTTTTTTTTTTTTTTTTTTTTTTTTTTTTTTTTTTTTTTTTTTTGGGTTATAGTAAATGGCTCATGTCTTTAGACACGTGTTTTCTGGTATGGGTTGGGCTAGAAAGGATTGGAATAAAGAAAGTCTAACAACTTTTTAACTTTTTAACTCTTTTTTTTTTTTCTTTTGTATAAAACTGTTATTTGTATATTAATTTAATTAATGAAATATTAGTTAAGCATTTATTTAATGAATAAAATTAGTTAATGGGTTAATTTGTAATTTGTATTTTTTTTAAAAGAAAATTGGGTCTCAAAAAATAATGTTATGATAAGAGGTTTTTTTTTTATTTTTAAATGTTGATATGTTAAACATAATATGGCGCTGACATGGCGCGGTGTTATTCCATAACTTAAATTATGACACCCATTGCTCTTTGTCGACTTTAAAGATCATATCTTATATGATGATGATGGACCACAAAAATCCAATCGTTTCATACACCAAACAAATAGTTATTGGCTTCTTGCTCGAAATGAGTCATTGAAAACCACCCGCAATTGGGGACTTTAAACACATCCATCCGATCCATAGTTTCAAAGTCTTGCACCTTTGTTTTATAAGAAACATGCACATCAACTTAAACGTCAACGAAGAAAGACATTTTAGTGTATGAGAAAGCTAGACCACATTTTATCAGTTGTTTTTGACATATATGATATGATTGACCGGATCACCTGAAATGTTCTAAGTTTTTTCTTAAAAAACACATAACACTGGTAGTAGTTACAAAAACATATTCCAAAACTGTTTTTTAAGTTATTCCTAGAAGAAGAAAAAAAATTTTGAAAAAGTAAAAAGAAACTTTTTAAAGTTGGGCAATTCCATAAGGGCCATGCTACAAACTTTTTAAAACCAAAATGGACGCAGCAAGACTCAAAAGTAGAGGTGGCCAAGCGAACCGGTTCCGGAACCGGAACCGGATAATTATCCAAAACTGAATCCGGTCAACACCGGTTCCGGCAAGATCCGGTCCGGTTCCCATAATATCCGGCGGATCGTGTCCGGTTCTAGGTTTTTGCTACTCGAACCGGTTCGGAACCGGATAATTCATCACCGGTTCGCGATCCGGTTCCTAGGAACCGGTTCCGAACCGGATCCAACAGTTCATTTTTTTTTCTGCATATTCATCACAGTAGCAGCTTTCCAACGGCAATATAGCCTTTTTCTGGGTTTTTGACCATTTTCCAACGGATTTGTCCCCCCTTTGGTCCCATTTTAACCTCCTAAACATTCCTATAAATACCATTGATGATTTTAGTTGAATCATAACAATCGGGAAGCCCACTGTGAAGAAAAGAGCACCGGATCTTTGGAACCGGTCCGACCGGATATTGGGACCGAACCGGATTGGAACCGATCCGGAACCGGGTAGACCGGTCCCTGTTTTTAGACCCCGGATCCGAAAGGAACCGGATCGGATTGGAACCGGATCCGGTTCTTTGACTTTGACTGCTGAACCGGTCCGGATTGGAACCGGATCCGGTTTTTGGCGGAACCGGCTTTTGGCCACCTCTACTCAAAAGTCAGTCAAGTTCACCGTGTAGAATGAGCCAGGCGCAGTGGGGTAGTTACATGGATGCATTGGTGGGCCATGACCCACCTAACAAGAAAAATAAAATGGTGTAAATTAGTTAGCTCATTGAATGTAATAATTAACCACAAGATTGGCGATAATCCGCTGCGTTGCGGGCGGGTCATGTTTCTTGGCGAGATAGTTTTCTGTAAATAAGAACATTGTAATACGAAATGTTGTCATCTGAATACACAGGCCATCTTGAATTTCCATGTCTATCGATCTGTGGTCGCTTTCTGTAGCATTCAATGTTGCAAAAAACGGCCTACAAGGCCTTGTAATCGCTGATTCCAAGCTACAAGGCCCTGGAACTTAGAGAAATTTACAAGGAAGTCGGCCAATTAATTGGCGATCACAAGGTTTTGGGTCGATTAATCGGCTAAAAAACGCAACTCGGCCTTCGACCGCCTCAGGACCGATTCACGATTTTTGCAACATTGGTAGCATTAGACATATGTTTGACAGTTATAAGCAAGGCTCAGGTTTGCGAATGTGTGAATAGTATGTAACATTTATCATGGTTGCAGCCACATTCAGAGGTGTGGATACCCAAAACGACACATTCATAGGTGCTAAAAAGATGATATACCAAATATATACACCATTTCATGTTTTAAATATTTTTCGGTATATCAAAGCTCAAGTTCATGAAGTTACAAATACAATACATATTACGTTCAGAACAGCTGTAGATGGCTACTATATGGCTACTATCCTTGTCTTTTCAACAATTATTCATAAATAAACTTGAACAACAATCAATCATAAATCCTTTTTGCAAATGCATGTCTTAGAGTCTTGTGGCCCATATGTCATCTACAACAGACTTATCATTAGAAGATTGTGTTTGTTCTTGTACCTTTTCCATCATTTCAGCCCGATGCCTTGCGAAAATGGCAACTTTTAGCAAGCATTCTAACACATTCACGAAACCCAGCAGCCCCATGATCTGCGTTCTCTTTTGCAGAAGCCTACATATGTATAGAATATAGGAAAATGTATAGAATATAGCAAGCACTCTAACACATTCACGAAACCCAGCACTAAACATGTGCAACATAAAACCTAAACAGACAATTAAACTTACATCAGTATGGTATCTGCAATTTATTTCCGGAGCTGATCAAGGTATACCACCATCTTCTGTTTTTTTACACCAACTTCCTTCTTGCAACGTATTACGAACGTAAACAAAAGCCATCTGTCAAGGATGATTAAATAAAACGGAGCACATTTAAATATAAATAGAACGTTGAACAAATAGTAAAGGACTAACTTGGAAACAACACTTTATACCGGAAATAACTCTACTGCCACGGCTCCCGTTAAGCAAACAGTCGGAATGTGCTACAGAGGACACGTACCACCTGCAATGGTTTATCAATTTAATAAGCTCTAGATGTCAATTAACAAAAGCACTAACATTTTGTAGATTGGTGGTGTAAGCATGTGATCAAAGCTACCCTTCTAAGGGCTTACAAATGGACAAAAACAAAAGTGTTCACATATTATTAATTATTTATCTCGAAGCATTCCCCAGCACACGAATATGAATCGAGAGGGAAAAGAAATACCTTTTACCTTAAGACATCTTGCTTTTCTTTCTTAACCTGTTTCTTTGCTTCAATCTGTTTTGTTATTCTCACTTCTTGACCCTGTTCAGTTGAAAATACACTCAAAACCGTTAGACTAAAAATGAGAATCCCTCTTATTTTGGATTACAAAGAGAAATGTTTTAATTAAAAGGTTTATCTGAAAGTACGTTGATTCTGTTGTGACCAATTGATCTCAAATGTTTTCGTGAGATGCTACAGCTGCAAATCAGTATGCGCCAGCAATATAAAATTGCATATAAAGATAAGTTAAAGAGGCGTACCTTTCCATCATTCTTATGCGCAAACGGATCTGGATTCGCCTTTGCGCCTAACCCATGAACCAAATGCCTCCGTCAAACCGTCGTTCAAATTTTTTGTCTGCATTCTCGGCTGCTGAAATTGAACTACTTTTGTTATGAAGTGTTACATGAAACCTCCAATAAGTCTTTGAAATCTCCAATATGTCATACTTCCAGTTATTTAACTTTACTATGTACGATACTGTGATAATACCTATAAGCACAAATAGCCATCCGCAAAAAGTACAAAGTGAACCTGGCAAAAAAAAAAAAAAAAAAAAAAAAAAAAAAAAACTTACTCTTGCAGAAAACAGTATCTGACATGAAGTAGCAGATACATTTTGGAGTGGGTCTACTGTACCTACAAAAATGAGAAGATATCCAATATACAACAAAAACTAACCGTGTTCTTTCTCCTGTTATACGTCCACTAACAGGGCGGGGCATTTTTATCATCCACATCAGTAGTAATTCAAGGTGACTCTATCATTACAAAGTCACCCATTTCAGCCCCTAAACACCTAAATTTCAGCCCCATATCATCAAAAAAACGTCACCCATTTCAGCCACCAAATGCACCAACTCCAGCCCCCCAAATGCACAGACTTCAGGCCTCATTTCAGCAGCTAGACGCACGCTTTTCACACACCATTTCAGACCTGAATCCCACACCCATTTGGGCTGCAAAACTATCCCATTTTTGCCCTACCATACACACCCTTTTCAGCCCCATTTCATGACCCTAACCGATCCACATTTCAGCCCCTAAACGCAGCGACTGTTGGCCTCATTTCAGCATCAAAATGCATATCTAAAACTGCATTTGAGGGGCTTTTGTTGGCGTGCTTTTGATAATAGTCGCGTTTAGCTTTTTTAGTGTCAGGACCAGTTGGTTTTTGTTACCATTATAATGTTCCATTTCCACACTGGAATCTACTAATAATACCGACACTGAAAGGAAAAGTAATGGCTACAATGAGCATGACAGTTACCAACATTGCATGAAGAAAACCTGGACAAACTCACATTAAAATATAATAAGTATACAGTACCTGGAATTGTTCGACTATTTGTATAACCAAGTATGAAGTCATCTACTACTGGTGTTGAAGGTGTCTGTGTATTTTCTGAGAACCCCAGCAAACGTATATCATGATTAAAAGAGAACGAAAATGATCGTAAGGCCACGATTAATGAATGTGTTGATTCATAAGCATGAAATACATGTAGTAAAGGCACAAATAGTATGTTTATTAGGCAATAACTGAGAATAGATTTTCAATTGATAGTCTTGATGTTTATTAGGCAATAAATAGTAAAGACTCATTGAATAGTTAAAAGATGGAAGAAAATACCATACTTGTAGTAAGTGCCCTTATTTAGGTACATCGTTCCTCCATCCTTCGATCAAGCTCTTTCATTCGCCCCGACCTCAACTTAAGAATGCTACACACATAAGATAAACATATTAATGCTACTAATTTTTACATCTGAAGTCTATAAATCTATGATCACTTAGCTTTTAAAACTTTATCAAAAAGGTAACCGCAAAAAGGCTAGTCATGGTTGAAGTCAGATTTTAAAACGATGTGATTGCTGATCCTGCAACTATTTTCTCATGAGAACGACTTCCCCATGCTTGAATTATCCACACTTTCAAGCGTTCACCTGATCCGTAAAAAAGTTAAACATTAGAAGCTATGACATGTTTGTAGGTATACAGTGACTTTGATCCTAGTTGACACATTTCAAGTTGTGACATTAAATTTTAATCGTAATAAAACATGGTAAAACTTAAAATAAATATGACATACTATGAATGCAACAATGAACACGATCTCATACCACCTCCGACCAAAATTTCAAGCTACACATCAAGAACAACGCAATTTATCCTACAATTTATGTCAATTTACTTTCTAGGTGTAGGTTTCCGATATTTTGCAACACGTAGCTGCATTTTTTTTATTTTCCTACAATTAAAGCTATATAAATCAAATAAGATCGAAAGCCCGAAGATAAGCTTAAACAAACATCCAAAGCATAAAAGAAATCTATTTGTGTGTTTAACCGATCTTGCGGTACCAAAAATCACAACCAAAGATTGGTTCCTATAAGCCAATAACTAATAATCATTTAGCAATACAAAATTACCTTCGGCTAATACGTTTCGCACTCACGAAAAATGACAACCAGAGGCGATACAAAGCCTGCACAAAATATGATAACACATATTTACAATTTGAATTAGGGATAAGTCTCAAACGGCTTCTACTCTTTGTGTAATCATGTTAATTTGAAAGTAACCCAAAAACTAAAATTGTTGAATATGCATGCGTGCAACTTTTGTTGTTGTCCCCAACTGAACCTGGAACATCAAAGAAACATGTTTAAAAGTAGTAAGTGTTGATAGATGACATCACAGATATTAAAATATACAAAACGTCTATAATTGTATACCTAAGGATGGTATTGCAGGCCATATAACCGCCTCCTGACGCACAACCATATAACCGTCTCTTGGCACACTCCACAGCTGCAACCGCATCCTGCTCACTTTTCACCATTTTTTCTCACTAACTTCAACCACAGTACCACACGACCATGCTTCAGGCCTTGTTCTTTCACGAAGTAACATAAAACCATGAAAACCATACCGTAGTCAGGAATCTGCACAGATATTTTATAAAACTTACAGAGGATCTAAGGTTGTCAAACTGTTGTATTTTGTGAAACAATCCTACTATTGTATTTGGACCATTGTTCTATCTATTATATTCAGTTTGCAAATTGAATAGTGTACCATACATGTCAACTTGTATAGACCCACAATTCGTTATCATAAATCCACATTTAGACTATTGACATTATTATAGATCTGATTTTTTAGTTAAATAAGCATCATTAAAGAACAAACTATTTTGTTTCAAGAAAAGAAGGTTGTTTTAAATTTTCATTGTCATAAATCTCATGTTCTTTAGTCACCCATCTATTTTGAAAGAAAAAGTGGAGCGGTGTGTCCTTTGAATCATATGTATCAAGTATGCATAACCTTGTTTAAATAATTAAGCACCAAATAACCCTTAAAGCATGAGCTATCCCAAACTGACCCTATAAGCAATGTGAAACGAAGCTGGACAATGAAATGCATATACACAGAATACCTTGGCAAAATACTTTCCGGGTCTGTTAACACCTTCCAAAATAGTGTCAAGAGCATCCTTAAAGTTCCCAGGTGTTTCTTTTTTAGTAGCCTGCAATAACATATCACGAACCAAATTCAGTATAAAGAGTTCACATTAGTAACACCGCAACCGAGATCCCGACACCAAATAACAGAAGTGTAGGAAACCTTAAATAATTAAACTAATTACAATAAAGCACACCTAAACACCATTTGCAGGAGTACATTATGTTTAAACAGCTTATAAATACGAACTTAAAGCTAAAAAAAAGCAATCCCAAACACCTCCTTAATCTATTACCTGTGACATGAGATAACCTAAAAGAGAAGCACATACAAATTTAGGGTCACAAACACATGAAAAGCGTACCTTAATTTAAGGAAGGTATAGTTCTACAGGAGTCGTATATGCCCAAAAGCCTCTTTGCGATAACCTGTTTCATAACCTGAAAAAAAGTAAATTCTATTACCAAAAATGAATCTTTCTACTTCTACTAATTTATATATGTGTCAATAAGCAATCATTTTCATTTCCTTACCTTCACAACAGTTGAAGAAAGTGGCCTTTAGGGGCCGAGTCTTTTGCCGCGTCAGTTTTAGGAACCGAAACTTGGACCCATTCAATTAGGTGTTCTGCACATAAAGAAACCCAACAAAACAAATATTAAGCGACTCCACACAACTTACTATTAGCAATCCACTCATTTTTTCTTATTTCACTCCAAAATAAGTACCTAAAATCAAAAAATGGTCAAGTCTCAGGATACCGCAAATCCTTACAAATCATCAAATTTTTAAATAGTATAATATAGAAAAGGGTATAAGTATACATGTGAATGATAGCACAAAAAAATTCATGTAAAAAGCAAGACATTTATGTGGTTGATACCTAGAATCTAAGAACCTCGATGACCACGGACACCGGCCTTGACACACAGGCTCTTGCACATGGTGAGCAAAAGTACACGGAGGCGTTGTATCTGTAGTATCATCTGCCAAACCTGATGACATAGTCATGGGTGTGCGACATGAAGCGTAATCAACTGGTGGCATAGAAACATGGAAAAGTAATTAATAACCATCCATCCAAGCAATAATGGTGACATAAACATGCATAAGACAAACTATTTGTGTATGTTATACCCGAAACATCAGGGACGGCATGAGTGTGAGAGACATGTTCCTGGTAAGGAGGCAAACGCGAATGGCCAATGAGGCTACATGAACGATTTATATCAATATACGTATTGGCGGACGATGTACATGTGCCTAAATCCATATATGGGACAGGACTAATTGTCTGTGTACCAAAATCTAACAACATTGGCCCCGAGTAAACACGACTTGAAAGTGGCAGCAACACATAAATACCAAGAAATAACAAAAGAATATATGATAAAAAAAAACTATAGGAAATACGGAATCGAAATAATACTAACCATAACCGAAACTCCAACAGGAATTATACTTGAACCATGTCGGCTTTAAGCGGAGATGACCAACGGCTAAAGTCAGCATCAAGACGACCTGTCATTTCCTGTCTCATAAATTTCTTAGCCTGTTCAAGCCGACGAACCTGTGAAGCCAGCAAAACATGAATTATACTATATAAGAATCACTCATGTATCATGAATAAACCATAAGCAAAGTGAAATAAGCTCATAAGGTGATCCTGATTCAAAGAATAATTATTCCGAATTAAATAAATACTAACAAAACAACAAAATTATCAAAAGCAATAAGCAAAATCAAATAAGCTGATAACCTGAGAAAATAAATTGATTTGAACACCCCTAACACAACAACAAAACTACCCTAAGCCATAAGCAAAATCAAATAAGCTCATAAATTTATAAATAAACCCGAAATTAGCAAAACCCCCAAATCAGAAATTAGGGTTTTGTTATAATTTGGGAGTTTTCTAATTTGGTTAAGATTAGGGCTAATACTTTCAGGTCGTGTTTACTCGGGGCAGGCGTTGTTAGACTTTGGTACACAAATGGTATTAATTGATCAAAAAACCAAATTGGAAAATTAATCAAGCCCTAATCAGAAAACCATGAAAACGTACCTTGGTTAATTGATATCATTCTTCCCACTTGATGTCCTCACTTCCGTCGAGACCATCATCCTCCACTTGATAAGTATGTGTGTTTGATAAGAATGTGTTGCTGGAATGATGGTACTTTCTGAACATTCTGGATCTCGCTATAGTTATCTAGTGATTTTTTTTTCTTTGGACTGGACAACAGCCAGGCTGATGGATCATCTGAGACAGGCCAAAAACAACCCAATCATTTTGGCGGGGAACCCATAAGTAAAACGGCACCATTTTCAAAGGGAATTATATAAATGTATAATTACTTGAGATTTAGCTTTTAAGTTTAACGAAAGACAAAAATTAACGAGTATCGCCACTGTCCAGATGTCACACCCCGTCAATGGTGGAAACACGAGATGTAACGAAGAAGGCATATTGCATAACATCATAGTTCACACCATACATTAACGTCAATAATAGTTTACATCACAAAAAAATTATTGTATAACTCTTGAAAGAAAAAAAGTATCTTCATATTGAAATCGTATTGTCTTGAAAACATGGTAGTAAGGTGCAAATAGTCTGACTCCAATAAACGTGTCCTCAAATACATTAACAATGATCACCTGAAAATGATACTAGAAAACATCAACATAATGTTGGTGAGCTCGTAGTTTTGAAAGTTAACCACGTAGCTGTGAATTAGATAATGTAGGACAACATTGAGCAAGATAAAACATCAACATAATGTTGGTGAGCTCGTAGGTTTGAAAGTTAACCACGTAGCTGTGAATTAGATAATGTAGGACAATAGTGAGCAAGATAAACTAGTGTGAGCACATGGTAAAGATCGCAAACTCTATCAGACTACAAAAATGCATAATTGATTCACACATAGGATGGGTGCCACTTCCCAAAATGATATACTGGGTGCCACTTCCCAAAATTGTACTAACAATGCATCACTAAACAGTTTATGCACGTTCAAGCCAAGTCACACAATTTGAATTCATATAATAAGGCACATATTGCAATCAAAACATACATATTGTCCAAAATCATGAAAACAGTAGATCACAACATGAAAACATTCAAAAGCATTGAGTACCATTTCCACCCAGAGGTAAAACACGTTAAAAAGTGGGGTTACGAGAACTCACCTCAAGTAAGATAGTAATCTGGTAATGAACAAGTCAGGCAACGAAAAGTATCGACTCCGAAAGGCGACCTAGTTAAGTGTGGGTTTGACTTATTACGACATTATGAAATGAGAGAATGCAAGTGAATGTTTTTAAGTCATTATATCATCACGACAGGTTGTACTTGTGTCTGCTAGGTCAAAAGAAACATTTTGTCTTTTTGTCGGTTTTCATTTTTTAGTCGGGTTTTCATCTTTTAGTTGGATTTTTGTCTTTTAGTCGGGTTTCTAGTAAATCATCATTCGTTAACTTTTAAAAGTCTAACTTTACTAATTTGACCCTTTTATCGAAAAATAACCGTTTATTCTAAAGTATGACTATTTTCATAAAATAGGCTAAGTGTTATACCTTTTGGCGAAAATTTGGAATGATCCGTTCGTAAATCCTCATTTTACCATTTTTACCTATTCCGACTCTAATGATTTTGAAGGCTTCTAATATTCGATGAAAATATAGTTTCGCTATTGATGCAGGATTTACCGACCAGGTTTTAATATTTATAAGTTGCTCGTCTACATAAGGTCTACCTAATGCACTATCGGGCAGTGTACCAGGTCGTGTGTGGTATAACTAACGGTAAAGTAGAGGTCGTCCAAACAGCTATGCATGCGGATATTATCTAATTCTAATGTCACTATTTTAAAAGGGGGTTTTAAATCATTGATTAATTATTAAACTACTGAAATGAAATGAAGTAAACAAAGCAATAATAAGATGAAAAGAAATCAATCGGGAGAAACATGTTAACCTAATTATTACTCTTGTTATTATTATTACAAGTTTTATAATTAATGCATCCTATCGTCTCATCTGGGGATTCAAGTCGATAGACTCAGATGGTCAAATCGCCGATCCTATCTTCCACCTTGCCCTATTCCTGTAACCTAATGATTACAAGAGTTCGCTGGCTAATACAAGGTGCAAGAGTCTTTAAGTGCCTCTACTAACTTAGAATTTTCTAACGGGATGTGGCCGGTCGAAGTTACATCCCCCCTCATTCCTTAAGCAAGTCAGTTTGTTAGGTGGTCATTCATTGAAATTTTCACACGAATGGTGATAGTCCTATGGTCAATTCTTATCACCAAACACACCCTTCTCCGCTATGGGTCCTATGGTCAATTCTCCTAGCCTCAATGGAACTATCTAACATCATCACAACCGAAACAAAAGTGTCCTAAGACATGCTAAGGTAGTATACAAATAAAATGATATAAAATGCGAGAAAACTAAATCATACCACTAACAATTTCATAACTAGGCTAACACCAAAGGTGTTTAGCCACTCATGTTCATAATTGCAGCAAAGTAAATGTTTAACATGTTAAATTAAAACATAAATTCGATATAAAGATTATGAATGATAAAACTTATGGTTGAAGCGTGAATTCTCCCTTGGAAATGAGTTGCGGAATTAGGGCTTGTATTTATAGTCTCGACTCTGCTACGACGTAGCCATTAGGTCTAGCTACGCCGTAGCCTTTGTTAATTCGAACTACGCCATAGTTGGTTCTTCTGCTACGCTCGTAGAACTCTCGTTAACACATCTACGGCGTAGCCAGATGAGGCATGACGCCGTAGCTTCATAAAGCACCATAAAATTTCTTCTAAGTATTTGAATGAAGATTCTACAGTGTACCTTGATTGAAAACTATGCCCATAGAATGTCTCATAGTAGCATCTACGCCGTAGTTGGTATGGCCAACTACACCGTAGGTCTTTGTTGACTTCAGTCTTCATAAAAGGGGTAACTACGGCATAGGTGTAGATAGCCTCTACGCCGTAGTTAGTGTACTTTAAGCATACTTCAATGATTTTAATTTAAAACCTTCCAAATCAGCGATCTTTCGCTCCAATTCTCATTTTTGACCTGAAAACAGAATATAAACAAATAAGGGTATATATCCTAACAAAATGATACTAAAGATGAGCATAATAGGGGAAAATTAACACTAAAATAATGAAACTATTTGATGTTATCAAAATCTCTCCACTTGAACTCTACTTGCCCTCTAGTAGACCTTATTAGAATAATTTTTAAAAAGATATCTCCCAAGAAACTGGAAGATATGAATTTAAAAATCCCCTATGCTAGAACCAAACAAAGTCGAACACCTCACGAAATAGGAACAAACACTCATGCTCACTCTCTAATCTAAGTTTTAATTTTGGGGTGATCACTCAATGCACAGTCATAGTATGTATTCTATCATAGGCTTGGCGGTTACACAAATCTTCACCACTAGAGCTAAGGTCGAAACAATTTTTAAAGGCAATATATGGTGAACAATAATAAGGCTAAGGGTGTAGTGTCGTTACTAACATACTACGGCAAGAGCGACAAAGGCATTGATACATGACCGGAACGCCGGGCAAGACACCAATGACTGCTCAAATCCCTCACCTAAGCATGATTCACAACTAAAGGGTAGGATAAGACATGGGATGTACTTAAATGGTGTAAAGTAAAAATATAAGCAAAAAGTCTTAACCTATAACTGAGTTGCTACCACTTGCCTTTCATCCAAAGTTAAAGCTCCAAGATGCAGAAATTGGATCATATAACAAGTAATGTGCCATTAGAGGACGTCATGATGGGCACAACACTTGGTCTTCATGTTGGTCAATTGAAACAACCAACTTAAATCTTCATAAGTGATCGAGGTGGCCTCCTCGATGCTAAATCTTTATAAGCTCAAACAAGGTGCTATACATTGTTGCACCGAAGATAAACTATCTGCATACGGAATTTCACAAAAAAAAAATCATAACTACTACAAGAAATAATAAATACATCTCCTCACTTGAGATGAATCATACATGGGATAATTGGGGGGTCTCAAATGATCTTCAAGGATAGGTCTTCAACGTAGGCGTGATTTCTGAATCTTTTAACTCGAACCTCAAACTAGGCCAAGTGGCAACTTACCAATCATAATTCAAGACTACACGGTAGGCTAAGGCGAATAGGTGTATCGAAACAATAATATGGGTTAGAGACAAAAGAATGGCTCTGAGGGGTGTATCTAAGGGTATCTTGCACTAAAGGTGAGTGCAACAAAGGGTTTAAACATGGGGGTCAAAAAGTCAATGCGACTAATCGATAAACACACACATATAGGCTATTTGGGTGATAATCCTAAAATATTGCCTTCTCAAAAAGTTTCTTCCAAATGTATCAAGTAATCTCGACACAATACTCGTCTATGTTCTCAAAATGATGTAAAGGCAAAGTTCTAAAGTCTACAAACTATCAGTACACTCAATATTTGGTGGATTTGGGTAAATTAGGGGAAACTGAAAAGACTAAACCTCACCAAGGAAATTATGGGTTAAATGTGCTCGGCTAAGGTATATTCTAGTTAGGTTCGGAAGAACATGTCAAAATTTTAAAAATGGCGTAATTTTTCAAAATAAACTAGAAAAATGGGCAAAATAAAGTTCAAGTTATAAATTCTACTCCCGTCCCCCCACTTGAAATGTACAAAGTCTCTTTTATACGCAATAAATATAAAGGAGATAAGTAGAATTTAAATGAGAACTTCCCTGAAATTTGCTTTTTGAAATGATAGAAGGAACATGTTTGGGAAAACGTGCCTTCGCTTCGCCTAATGAGCAAACTTCATATCCCTAAAATTACGCATCTACCACAAGCATAAAATCTAAAAAGAAAAACAAAAATGAAAACAAAAATCCTGACTCACTTTCGTAGGAATCGCGGTTGCATTTAGCGTATGCAACAAGCCTTTTAAACCACTTGGTGTCCCAAGTGGACGAGTGAAGTCTCGTGAGGGTTTATAGTGATCACACCCAAAAAGTTCATTCAAAAACAAATACAAAGTTAATGTATGTTTGTTATAAAAAAAATTAAAATTTAATTGGTATAGGAGAAACCTACGGCGTAGTGATAATGTAGAATTATGCCGTAGGTAGTGAAACCTGTCAGATATCTGACACCTGGAGGATGCTATGGCGTAGCCATATATTAAGCTACGCCGTAGAAACTTTTTGTGGTGAATTCTTTGGTGAAGGTTCCAAATCCAGCCCCTCCATCGTCTATCTTTCTCGATTACCTGCAATTTATTACAATAAAACATACCAAACCAACTGAACTAATAAAAACGGAAAAGAAAAGGATAATTCGAGTTGTCTCCCGTAAGAGCACTTTTGTTTATTATTGAGTCTTTAATTTAGACTCACTGCCTCGCTTAGTTATGCGGTTTGAAAGGCCTTTCCGCCTTTTCCTTTATCCCAAATGGAGGATGAGTAGCTCTAAACCATTGGAGCAATGTAAGGTGTTAACCCGAAACAATCTTCCCGGAGAAAATTTGCCTTCGCTTATTCGCTTCGATATTGCATTTCATCCTTGACGGTTAGTTGACCTTCTCCGAACTTAACCTTTACCAATTCATCAAATGATATCCCATGGTAGCCAACTTCTTTTCTCATGTGCTCATTAAAGCATGCCCATTTGTATCTTTTGGCCAAATGTACCTCGGTTAGCTTTCCACCATTGCATTTTCTATGAAGTGGGTCGCAAGTGGGCCAAGCTTGGGTGGTTCCATCAATGTTCATGAGTGCCGGTACACAAAAGTGAACCTTCCATTCGACCTCTTCACCATAATTAATACCATTGAAATAGTTATGAAACCATGGTTTTTTGTCAAAAGCCTAATCTTCATAACATGACCAAACATTTGTTTCCTTTTTCAATTGACTTAGCCTAATTCTCCATCCCCCATTGCAAGTTTTGATAAAAGGAGAACATGAAGGCATAATTATCCTTTTTTCGTCTTTCATACTTGCTTTTGGTTCACAACAATGACACACAACGGTGACTGTTATCGGACCTTTATCATCACCTCATGGTTCAAACGAGCGATCCTCCTCATCACTATATTCTCTAGAAAATTCCTCGCTTTCATCTCTCATATCGGAATCAACTTCATGTGCATGTTTTAAACATAAAGGAGACATATAATTAAAGATGTCACCTGAGATTCCAAACGTATCGGATGGAATTACCTTAACCGCAACATCTGCCATGCATGAATTAGCGACGTCATTGTTACTCTACAATAAAGGCATATTCATTTTGAAAACAACCCTCTCGTTATAAAGTTCAACTCCTAACAAGATTTCTTTCATAAAGACATCAATATGGGCTCGTAAGGATAAGGTCTTTCCTAGGAATATTTGCCATATCAATTACTAAGAAGTCCACAGGAAATAGAAACTTGTCAACTTTCACTATGACATAATCGATAACTCCTATCGGGGTTGCCTTAGTCATGTCTTCCATCTCGATCACCAAACTTGTTTTCTTAAGGCTTGTCAATCTAAGGGATATAATAAAGAGAGTGGTATGACATTAATGCTAGATCCCAGATCATCCAATGCCGACAAGGTAGAATTACCGATGGTGCATGGGAGGGTGAAGCTCTCCATGCTATCCTCCTTAGTTGGTTATTGGGAAGGCATTGCTTGGCAACTCTTGGCTTCTTCCTGCAAAAGAATTTTTTCATTAGATTGATTATGGAACCCTTCAGATGGATTATCTTCCTCGTCTTCAGCGAAAATTTCCTTGCATGCCCCTACAGCTATCTTGCTTCCTCTTATCACATTCTTCTCATGAATGTCATCTGCTAACTTCCCAATCATTGTTTCAAAAAATTTTAAGGACTTGTCGTGACTGATGAGGCTCTTGTTGATGGCTTTTTGAAAGTTTTTTAACCACTCATCTTGCTCTTCTTGCTTCTTTTTCGAGTCTTCAAGATATTTGTTGATGGTTTCTTCAAGAATAGGCCTCCTTTCCTCGTATGGTGTTCGGTTGTATCCCAGTGGTCTCATGCGATACACATTGCTATTATTACCTTGGAAAGGTCTTCCTCCTCCATATTTCACCTCTTCAACTTTTCATCATCCTCTTCTAAAGGACAATCTTTAGACAAATGGGACCCCTCATATATCTCACATCCCACTTGAATGGCATGCACATTTTTTAAGCTTCTTTATGTCACGTCCCAAACATTCAAGTTTACTGGTGATGAAAGCAATGCCATCCGAACCTCCAGTAATCCTTCTACTACTTCCCCCATCATGTCACTTCTGAGAGTGGTCTACCATGTCTTCTATTGCCTTTAAGGCTTGAATAAAGTCATCCCAGGGATCGGCGCCTGGGAGTCAAGCATTTGCCTTATGGAAATGTTAATTCCTTTGTAGAAGATATTCACCACCTGTTGTTTGTTGAGGTCGTGAGTAGGGCACTTGTATAGCAGATCATTGTACCTTTCCCAAGCTTGGTACAACGTTTTGTCTCCATCTTGTTTGAAGTTATGAATGTCTTCGAGCTGTTTTGCCATCCTTGAAGGAGGTCAATGATGCGTGGATTGTGGTCTACACAAAGTTTTACTTCTCAAGGGATCTTGAGAAGCTTACAATCCCCACCAGGCAGTGTTCCTGACTGATGTAGTATAGTAAGTTGGCAAGTACCGGTGGATTGAGCGTTCTCCAAAGGGAATAGTGTTCACTGGGATTGAACTTAATCTAACTAGGTCTAGAGGTGAGGGATGATTCTTTTTGTATTTTTAGGTTTTATGGAAAGCAAGTAAAATATCTCGGGTACTAGAGGAGTGGGCGGTGTACCAACCCACTAACTTCCCGCCTAACTCCCCTTAGGTTAGCAAAGCCTTACTAACTTAACTTAGGCCTTCACTAACCACTATCTAGGTTAGAAATGCCTATAGCTATTTCCTGAGTGAAAATTTTCCTTTGTTATACCACTATTGCCTACATAACCTCTAGACAAGCTCACGTATCCACCTATGCCAAACATCACAATGTTTACTTCATGTAAACATCCAGGTATGTCAAGTCAAGGTTACAAGCATATTTTTACTAAGTAAATTATCACTCCAGTAAACTATACTCATCAGAAAACCCTAATTGCACCTATGTGTTTCCGGTTAACTTTAAAACCCTGATTGCTTATCTGAACTAACTTGAATGTTTTCAAGGCTTAGGTATGAGTTACCTTAGCAACTTTAGGATATATTAAACTTCCTAGATCATAGTACAACTCCCTAGAACCTAGGTACAAGTCCCTTAAGCACAAAACCCTAATTAGGTTATAACTTCCCGGAAACTAGGTTAAACTTTCCCAAATCTTTACCATAAGCTACCACGACTTAGTATAAGTCTCCTAGGACTTAATATTAGTCACTAAACACTCATAGAACCCTAATCTAGGCTCTAAACCCTAGGCAAAACCCTAAAATCTCACTAGGCAAAACTAGGTTAAAAACTAAACCTAACACTTAAACTAAGCTACCATAGTACCTTAAATCTTGCAACCAAGCACCCTAGCACCTCCCTTATACCAAGCTAGAACCCTAGAACCTCCCTAGCAATCAAGCAAGGACGTAGATCACCTCCTTGTCACCACCTTGACTCGTTAGCTTCAATACCCCCAAAATACCGCAGCGAAAGACTGTGTCACTAGGGTACTACGTCATGATACAAAGTACAAGTTATAGAAAACGACCTCTAAATGAGAAGTTTTGAAAAGTTACCATTCGATTAATGAATTCAAAGTTACAAACATGAGATTCCAAAGTATGTTAAATAAATGTATACAAAATGTTTCGAATGATAAATGATAAAAGCGTAAGTCTTTAGAATTTGCAGCTTGACTCTATGTTCCACGCACTAGCTATCGCCTTACTAACCTGAGATAAACATGCTAAAGTGTCAACACAATGGTTGGTGAGTTCATAGAGTTTGTCTTAAAACAGTTGAAAAGCCTTTAGAGAATATTCGCATAGCAAAGGCATCGTGAATCCACTCAGTTGCAAGTCCCGACCATAACAACACTTGCAACCTGTGTGTTCACAACCCACTGCTAAAGTATAACATGATTTCAATATATGTGTATACAATATATGCACGCTTAATGTAAAGTATAACCGCCTACTGAACCTCATGACAAGAATAAGCACAAATGCTTCAAAGCTGGATTATATTCACCCAAGGCCAGGAATATGTGGCAAAGGGTGGGGGCGTCAGCTCGATAGTACTATCAATACCTCTCCATCAGCTCCATCTAGGAGTTAAACAATGGTTAAAGAATAAAGCGTATAGAATAGTTTTCACACATTAAGGCACATATCGTAATAAGACTACACATCATGTTTAAGAGTATAAAAGTATAGCGTAGCATATGAGTAAAATTGTCTTTATTAAAAGAGAAAGCAAGTAGTTTAAGCATGTATCTCCCCCAAAGAGTTCAAAACAAGTATTAAAAGAGTAAGAGTGGGGCTATGACTCACCTTGAACTAATGATATCAAAACGTATAACGGAATCGATGGATAAGCCAGGAAATCTCTACGCGCAACCTAGAATATGATGATATGTCTTAGGATTGGAGTAATGTCTAAGAATACGAAGAATTACCTATATATGTCTTGCATATAGTTCATGATGTAGTACTTAGTATATAGTGTAAGTCTTTGAATAAAAGTGGTTTATGAAACATGTATAGTTTGTATATCTCTTACTACCGTTCGGGCCATCATAATTCAGAGGAAATGTAGCAAATGTTCGAGGAGCTAGGACACTTTAAGTCGTAAATCCAGCAACTCGTCGAACCGTTTACCCAAATGGAACCCCTCACATGAAGCTCCCTAGTGTTGTATTATTCAATTTGTAAAACATGTATAATAGTTATAATGATTTTGGTTTAGAAAGCCTTGAGGTCTTAGCCGTGGCCTTGCCGTTGCTTTGGTCATGGCTACCATGGTCTTGAGACTCATCCTTGGCCTTAGCCATGGTTTTGTTCTCGGATTTAAGGTCATTAGACCTCTTGGTTTTACTTAGCCATAACCAATACATGGTCATTTGGGTATTAAAAAGGGCTGTCAATAATTTAAAGAAAAATATCACTCGTTATGCGTTTTCAGGGTTCGAGCTTTTTTAAACCTGAACGAAAACGTCGTTCTGGACAACTTTCATGTTTTAACTTTTTGATGAAACGGACCAGAAGGGCCTCTTTTATTTAGGTCAGATTGCAAACAGTAGGGTATCGGCAGTTTCGGCATTTTGGTTTTGCTAATTTCTTTTGGCCGTATCTTTTGACTCGTGTACTCGTTTTAGGTGATTCAAATTGCTATGTTTTCCTTTTTAAGTCCGCTATAACAGTAGGTAAGTGTTTCATATCATGGTTACTCTATTTTGGTCGTGGTTCTCAATATAAGTCACTAGTTTCCTTGTTTACTTAACATAAGTTAATATGTAGTTTCCATAACTTGTTTTACCAATTTTTATACATCATGAACATAACACGAAGACCATATAAATAATGAATGAACCATAATAAGCATGAAAATGATATTGAGCAAGAAAGTGTATTAGGGTTTCTTACAAATTTTGGCTCTCTAAAGAAAGGAAGTCAAGTATGAAACTAGGACACTAAACCTATGCTTGCAAACCCTTCACCACAACTCTTGCAAACTCTTGCTAATCTTTACATAACCCTTGCAAAAAGCATTTAACCTCAGCCCCTAACATCTTGTGTAGCTCCTAATTGAACCATGGAATCACCAAACAAACTCTTGATTCATGTAGAGAATAGCTAGGCCTTCAACTTTGGTATGTAACTTATAACTTAGAAATCAAAGGATCATGGTTTATGGATTTGTGTGTGGTGTTTTTATGGAGATGAAAGGAAGAAGATGAGTTGCTTTTATAGTGTAAATGAGGAGGTTAGGAAGGTGCCTTAAGGAGGTGCAAGTTTAGGATATTTAGGAAGCTTAGCTTAGAAGTTTTACACATGTTATACATCTAATAGATCAAGACTTAGGATTAAGCCACATGGGTGATGAATTGCCTCCCTATAGTCGGCCAAGGCTGGTCTAGGGTGACTAGATGAGTAGTCATGGTATTATCTAAGTTACGGAGTGAGTTTTGGTCCCGGTAATTGCTAACGGTGAGTCGTTAAGTCCTGAAACTTAAAATCGGGTATCTTAAAAATATGAAATTTATAAATATGTTAAAACTTATTAATATAACCTATCTTAGCATATTTAATGAGTGACAAGTTCTATCGGGTTGCTTAAACGCTACTAAAACTGGAAATGCGGGTCTAAAACGCATAATTCGCGTAAAACCCTGAACTGGAAAACATAAAATTCCAAAACTTTTGGAATTGTCGTAAAATGAGAGAAAATCATATTTCTATTGTTTATAGTGTTTTATGGACATATCGGGATGCTGGAATGACGTTTAAACCTAAAAGTAAATCTCGGACACGGTTTTGTGATTTTTGGAGAAATGATCCGACAAGTGTCAAATTCTCGGATTATTATTAAAATAGTTTAACTTATAAGAATATGAAATAAAAATTTCGGGAGTGAATAGTAAAAGTGAATAGTAATCCGAAAATGGGAATTGTTACAGTCTCTACCCCTTAAGAAGAACTTCGTCCCGAAGTGCTGTTGATGTTAACCACTTACGGTGTGTCTAAGAGAATTTGGGATTTCAGGATCTCTAAAATAGTGGTGTTCACTCTGATTCGTCTAAGGTTGTGGTTAAGGAGTCGTATCGGATAAAAATAAGCCCACTTATTTATAACTCATTACTTACATAAAGAAGCGTCCAAATTTATATAAGTAAGGGATCATAAACTCATGGTTCGGTGATTTACAATTTCTTTATTTAAATAAAGAGGCGTCCCAATCCATTTAAATAAGGAGATTCTAAATCATCCTACTTAAGAATTTCTAACAAAAAAATCGCTTTTCTGACAGATAATAAGATAACCAAGTCATCAAATCCCTAAAGCTAAGTAATAATATTATTTAACTCAAACCTTATGTCTCATCAAACAAGAACTGTCATAAGATCAAGTTAAATAATTAGTTATTTTTTAGCTCCATATTTTTAATGACTCGACTAAACTCTCGGGTTCCTTATAATACTAAAGTCATATCATCTAACAGCGTGGAACTAAACCAACAACTAACAAAAAAAAACATATGCGTATGTAGTGTGTGTAAGGCAAATAAAGAGGAGAGTCTTAACGTATATGGCAGTTATAGTCTAGGCACTAAATGCAACCTAGTTCTCTATAACTAAGGCTTTGATACCAATCTGTAACACCCCCAAAATACCGCAACGGAAGACTGTGTCACTTGGGTGCAACTTCATAATACAAAGTACAAGTTACAGAAAACGACCTCTAAATGAGACGTTTTGAAAAGTTACCATTCGATTAATGAATTCAAAGTTACAAACATCAGATTCCAAAGTATGATACATAAATGTATACAAAATGTTTCGAATGATAAATGATAAATGATAAAAGAGTAAGTCTTCAGAATATGCAGCTTGACTCTATGTTCCACGCACTAGCTATCGCCTTACTAACCTGAGATAAACATGCTAAAGTGTCAACACAATGGTTGGTGAGTTCATAGAGTTTGTCTTAAAACAGTTGAAAAGCCTCTAGAGAATATTCGCACAACAAAGGCATCGTGAATCCACTCAGTTGCAAGTCCAGCCCATAACAACACTTGAAACCTGTGTGTTCACAACCCACTGCTAAAGTATAGCATGATTTCAATATATGTGTATACGATATATGCACGCTTAATGTAAAGTATAACAGCCTACTGAACCTCATGACAAGAATAAGCACAAATGCTTCAAAGCTGGATTATATTCACCCAAGGCCAGGAATATGTGGCAAAGGGTGGGGGCATCAGCCCGATAGTACTATCAATACCTCTCCATCGGCTCCATCCAGGAGTTAAACAGTGGTTAAAGAATAAAGCGTATAGAATAGTTTTCACACATTAAGGCACATATCGTAATAAGACTACACATCATGTTTAAGAGTATAAAAGTATAGCGTAGCATATGAGTAAAATTGTCTTTAGTAAAAGAGAAAGCAAGTAGTTTAAGCATGTATCTCCCCCAAAGAGTTCAAAACAAGTATTAAAAGAGTAAGAGTGGGGCTATGACTCACCTTGAACTAATGATATCAAAACGTATAACGGAATAGATAAGCCAGGAAATCTCTACGCGCAACCTAGAATATGATGATATGTCTTAGGTTTGGAGTAATGTCTAAGAATATGAAGAATTACCTATATATGTCTTGCATATAGTTCATGATGTAGTACTTAGTATATAGTGTAAGTCTTTGAATAAAAGTGGTTTATGAAACATGTATAGTTTCTATATGTCTTACTGCCGTTCGGGCCGTCATAATTCAGAGGTCATGTAGAAAAACGTTCGAGGAGCTAGGACACTTTAAGTCGTAAATCCAGCAACTCGTCGAACCGTTTACCCAAATGGAACCCCTCACATGAAGCTCCCTAGTGTTGTAGTATTCAATTTGTAAAACATGTATAATAGTTATAACGATTTTGGTTTACAAAGCCTTGAGGTCTTAGTCGTGGCCTTGCCGTGGCTTTGGTCATGGCTACCATGGTCTTGAGACTCATCCTTGGCCTTAGTCATAGTTTTGGTCTCGGCTTTAAGGTCATTAGACCTCTTGGTTTTACTTAGCCATAACCAATACACGGTCATTTGGGTATTAAAAAGGGCTGTCAAGAATTTGAAGAAAAACATCACTTGTTATGCGTTTTCAGGGTTTGAGCTTCTTTGAGCCTGAACGAAAGCATCTTTCTGGACAACTTTCATGTTTTAACTTTTTGATGAAATGGACCAGAAGGGCCTCTTTTATTTAGGTCAGATTGCAAACAGTAGGGTATCGGCAGTTTCGGCGTTTTGGTTTTGCTAACTTCTTTTGGCCGTATCCTTTGACTAGTGTACTCGTTTTAGGTGATTTAAATTGATATGTTTTCCTTTTTAAGTCCTCTATAACAGTAGGTAAGTGTTTCATATCATGGTTACTCTATTTTGGTCTTGGTTCTCAATATAAGTCACTAGTTTCCTTGTTTACTTAACATAAGTTAATATATAGTTTCCATAACTTGTTTTACCAATTTTTATACATCATGAACATTACACGAAGACCATATATATAATGAATGAACCATAATAAGCATGAAAATGATATTGAGCAAGAAAGTGTATTAGGGTTTCTTACAAATTTTGGCTTTCTAAAGAAAGGAAGTCAAGTATGAACTAGGACACTAAACCTATGCTTGCAAACCCTTCACCACAACTCTTTCAAACTCTTGCTAATCTTTACATAACCCTTGCGAAAAGCATTTAACCTCAGCCCCTAACATCTTGTGTAGCTCCTAATTCAACCATGAAATCACCAAACAAACTCTTGATTCATGTAGAGAATAGCTAGGCCTTCAACTTTGGTATGTAACTTATAACTTAGAAATCAAAGGATCATGGTTTATGGATTTGTGTGTGGCATTTTTATGGAGATGAAAGGAAGAAGATGAGTTGCTTTTATAGTGTAAATGAGGAGGTTAGGAAGGTGCCTAGGAAGGTGCCTTAAGGAGGTGCAAGTTTAGGATATTTAGGAAGCTTAGCTTAGAAGTTTTACACATGTTATGCATCTAATAGATCAAGACTTAGGATTAAACCACATGGGTGATGAATTCCCTCCCTATAGTCGGCCAAGGCTGGTCTAGGGTGACTAGATGAGTAGTCATGGTATTATCTAAGTTACGGAGTGAGTTTTGGTCCCGGTAATTGCTAACGGTAAGTCATTAAGTCCTGAAACTTAAAATCGGGTATCTTAAAAATATGAAATTTATAAATATGTTAAAACTTATTAATATAACCTATATTAGCATATTTAATGAGTGAGAAGTTCTATCGGGTTGCTTAAACGCTACTAAAACTGGAAATGCGGGTCTAAAACGCGTAATTCGCGTAAAACGCTGAACCGGAAAACGTAAAATTCCAAAATTTTTGGAATTGTCATAAAATAAGAGAAAATCATATTTTTATTGTTTGTAGTGTTTTATGGACATATCGGGATGCTGGAATGACGTTTAAACCGAAAAGAAAATCTCAGACACGGTTTTGTGATTTTTGAAGAAATGATCCGACGAGTGTCAAATTCTCGGATTATTATTAAAATAGTTTAACTTACGAGAATATGAAATATAAATTTCGAGAGTGAATAGTGAAAGTGAATAGTAAAAAGTGAATAGTAATAGTGAATAGTAAAATGAATAGTAATCCGAAAATGTGAATTGTTACAAAACACACCCTATAAATACCCACTCCTCCCCTTCATTTCTCTTCACACCTTCCTCTCTTATTTACCCCATACATTTTTGTAGTACTAAGTCCCTAAGACCCATATAAGTCGAGTAATAGAGCCCTTGTCCTTGTCTAGTTAAGTTTTGAGCCGAGAAAACCCTAGTTGTCACGTTAGAGTTCCCACAACCTAGGTAATTGAACTCTTTAGGAACCCTGGCACGGAGAAGAACTGGACATGAGGACGTCCAGAATAGTTATCATTCATCTGTTTTGCCTTAAAACGTATCTTAAGGGACCTCTCTTTTGGTAAAAGTGTATATTTTACTTTAAAAACTCTGATGAATAAATGAATGATAACAACTTTTTCAAAAACGTCTCTTTTTGAGTCATTTTCTACTATCTTGTCTTTGTTTCCATGAAGTAATACCCAAAACACTAAATCCGCTGCGATCTGTGAAAATAGGGGTGTTACAGATTGGTACCAGAGCCTTGGTTGTAGAGAACAAAAGGATTTTTCCTAAACTATAACCACTTTTTCAAAAGGTCCTTCGTGCTACTAGAATCCCCGAACTTGCCTTTAGACTCCCGACTTTCCTTTAGGTTAAGATTCCTGACTTGCCATTAGGTTAGATTTTTTGAATTGCCTTTAGGATAAATTTCTCACTATTGCCTTTAAGATAGATTCCCCACTATTACTGTTAGCATCAAAAATATGTAATACAAAAGTGATGGTCATTCTCATTAAAAGAACTTTGTGTCGTGGGTTTTAATATGTAATAGATTAGTCATTGCGCTATGGGTCTTGGTAATCTAATATGTTATGAGTTAGGATATGCAAGCTTTTTATGTATCATGTAAACCAAGTCCAAGCCCATAGAAAGCCTTTAGGGCATCTCATGTATGACACTATATAAACACCTCAAAGCTCATTTGAGGTGTGTGCTTGTGTATGTAAGTGTGTGTGTCTCTTGAATAAAAGCTTTCTATTTCATCTTATTCTCTCTTCATCTTAACGCCACATACATAGTATCAAGTCACCATCTTTACTTCATTTACATGCTATATTTGTGTTAAAGTTGATAGATATAAGGTCCTACAAGACGAAGCACCAGGTAAAAATAAAGACTGGTCGCAAACTAATGAAGTAAACTAATGATCAAATCCATTGAAAATGGTCCATTTAAGTCAAGACAAATTCAAGTTGAAGGTAAACTAATGATAGATTTGCTATATTTACATACTATGATCAAAACAAAGACTGATGGTAAACTAATGATCAAATCCATTGAAAATGGTCCATTCAAGCCTAGACAAATTCAAGTTGAAGGCAATCTGAATGACACACCTCCTACTCAACCATTCATGCGTGACCAAACTGAAGAAGATTACACAGATGCAGATAGGAAGCAGATCGCCACTGATGATATGGCAATGCATTTAATCCAACTTGGATTACCACGCGAGATCTTTGCTGCGGTCGACAGCTGCCAAAATGCTCATGATATGTGGGAACGCGTTAGAAGGATATGTCATGGAACAGAGATTGGACAACAAGATGTTGAAAACAAACTTCTAACTGAATGGGAGAACTTTACATCTACTAAAGGTGAACAAATTGAATCATACTACACAAGGTTTTGCACTTTAATGAATGAGGTAATCAGAAACAAGTTGACACCACGAACAATTGCAACAAACATCAAATTCATCAATAACCTTCCAGAAGAATGGGGTCGTTATGTTACAATTGTCAAGCAAACAAAGGATTTACATAAGGTGAATTATGATCAACTCTATGACTTTATGAAGCAAAACCAAGTTGAGGCTAATGAAGTAAGGAAAGAAAGATTGGTAAAGAATCATGATCCTCTCGCATTAATTGCTACTACACCAACACCATTACCAGTGAACACACAACAACCATCATCATCTTCCACTCACAACTACATGCAACCATCATGCATTCAACAACCAACACCGGTCTACCAAAAACAGTTCTACCCACAGCAACAACAACATGTTATTCCACAACAGCAATACAACAATTCCAAGAACCAGAATTCACTGAAAATGATGAAGCTACTACAACATTGACCCAAGCGTTTGCTTTTCTGTCAAAGGCATTCCAAGGACATTATTCTAGACCAAAAAACAACAACCAAAGGATTTCATCGAACACTCGCAACAAGCAGTTTGCTCAGTCGAGTTTCAATATGGGCAATGAAGGCCAAATGGTTGGAGTTTATGGGAATTAATAGGGATATGCTACTGGATTTCATATGGGTAATCAGAATATGCAGAATGCAGGGAATCAGCATGGTCAGTATGCAGGGAATCAGATGGGTCAGTTTGTTGGAAATCAAAGGGGTCAGAATGTTGGTAATCAGGTAATGGGTAATCAGAATAGGAATGTTGCAGCTCCAGTTATTGGGAATCAGGGAAATGTTAATCATGGTAATCCGGTAAAGTGTTTCAACTGTCAGGGTGCAGGTCATATGGCAAGGAACTGTCCTACTAAGCCAAACAAAAGAGACCCAGCGTATTTTCAGAAAGCATTGCTGTTGGCACAAAAGAATGAAGCAGGGTTTCAGTTGAACGCAGAGGAAAACGATTTTATGGCTCTTATGGATGACATGGAAGATAGAGAGGATATCGATGCGAACTGCATATTTATGGCAAATCTTCAGGAGGCAAAGTATGACACAGATTCTGACACACCTTTGGTTTATGACATCAATGCAGTCTCTGAGGTATCTAATTTCAACACATGTCACAATAATGATATACTTGATATGTCTCCTCACGAGGAACAACATTCTGAGAAGCTAGCACCCAATTACGATACATATCTGGACACGCCAAGTAGTAGCAATACTCCTTCAGCAACTCCAGATGTGAATCATAATGGAGGCTTCATTTCACAGCATGCTGAGAATGATGAGGAAACATGTGCTTTATTTGAAACATTATTGAATAATTGCGGTATTGAAATTGAGAATGTCAAAAAGGTCAATCGCGATGTTAAGGCCGCGAATGTTAAATTGACCGCTGAGCTTGAGAGTTACAAGAAAAACGTTAAAGCTTTTGAGTTTCATAACAAAAGATTGTCTGAATTAGAAACTGGTTATAAAAATTCTGTTTCAAGGGAAAAAGGCTTGAAAATCAAGTTTCATACACTTGATGTTAATTCTTTCAAGAAGATAAAATCTTTAAACGCAAAAATTTCTGATTTACAAAACCAACTTTCTAAACAAAAAACAGCTTATACCAATCTTGAAAAAGAAAGGGATGAGTTGAAAAAGGTCTTTGCAAAGAAAGAAGACCAACTTTTGGATGAAAACTTAGAGTCAGAACACATGATTGCACATCTAGAAGAATTAGTGGTTAAGTCGGGTCAATCAAGTCAAACAACGAAAATGATTTCAAATCAAACTAATCCGATTTACCATATCAAACATAATGATGCGTAGGGATTGCACCAGGCTTTACCTCTCAAGGGATCTTGAGAAGCTTACAACCCCCACCAGGCAGTGTACCTGATCGTTGTAGTATAGTATAGTGACAAGTACCGGGGGATTGATCGTTCAGCTAGGAATAGTGTCGCTAGGGTTAGAAAACCTAAATACTAGTTCTAAAGGTGAGGGATGATTATTTTTGTATTTTTTATATTTTTTAGAAAGCAAGTAAAAATCTCGGGTTTGAAGGATTTGGGCGGAATTAGTTGCTAGTCAACTAACCCAATACTAAAGATGCAATCAAAATAAAATACTAGAAATGAAAATAAACTAAATTAAACTAAGGTTGTGAGCAATAAGTGGAAAAATTGTGTTTACTTAGATTTCACTACTCCCTAGATATCTTTTACACGTTAATTACTTGTTATAGTTGCGTGGATGACGGATTGTATTCCTTAATACCATTCATGGGGTGGCGCACTTAACTCCCCAATCCTATGAGTGCCTACTTCACTACTATGTCGAGCCGGCTAAGAAGCTCCTAACATGGGATCATTAGAATTTACTCATGCATTAAATACAACCAATAAAACCTAGTGCATGTCAGTTCATGTTTCCCAAGACGTTCAAGCATGTTACCATTTGTAGATCTGCCAGTTTTCTTAAGCCTAACATCGAAATCATTCATCCAATACAACCATAAACAAGTAATCAACACATAATTAACATCTAGGTTTCATTAGATCTAAGCAAACACAAGATAGATCTAGCCTAGCATGATGGAATTAAGACAAGAACAAGATATAGACAACCAACACATAGACATATTGATTGAATTAGAAGAACACTTATCTCAATTACACATGAAAGGGTTCAAGGGCTGAAAACCCTTGAAAAACCTGTAAAATTCGTAATAGGTTCAGCCCTAGGGTTTCTCCAAAACATCTCTCCTTTTATGAATGAAAATTATAAAACTATATATAGGAAATTGAGGCTGACGGCGTCAAGACCATATAGGTGACGCCGTCATCTCGTCGCTAAAATATTTCTCGGACTGCCTTGATCTACATCTGACGCCGTCATGTGTTATGGTCTTCCAGGCCGTCACGTCCTTTACTCTTGACGCTCTACTTGTGATGCCTTCATGTTTGTACTGGACCGTCATGCAAATTACTCTTGATGTCGTCAGGATGTTGCTCTTGACGCCGTCACCTACTGTTCTCAGCAAGGAAAATTAAGACTTTTGCGTTTTCTTCACTTTTATGCTCCAAAAACGTCCGAATTGCTTCCTTTTCCAGATTTCTCTCCTAAAGTACCTAAAATCACAAAAGGAACGATTTAGGGCAATATTTGATGAAATAAATTCAATTTCGGGCTTAAATGACCCCCTAAAAGTGGTTCATTTTTCGCCTCATCACATAAAAAGGCTCTTGGTAACAAAACTCCTTGTAATCTCAAGAAAGCTCGGCAAGAACATAATGTTATGTATAATGGTAATGTGATATACACCAAACATGATCCTCCCGTCGTTCGGGATTCTATGCAAATGATGGAACTTGTCGAAGAGAGTATTACTAAAATGAAACAAAAGGATTTGAAACCCATTGATTACAACAAATTGAACAAACTTTCGGGCATTAATTTTGTTCCACAAAAACAAGCATATGAGCTTTCCAAACCTGTTTCCAAAAGCCAGAAGTTTCTACACCCGTAGTTGTTTCCAAATCTCTTTCAAAAATTGAACAAATGTCTTCTAACAACCCTTTTAATACAAGTGAGGCTAGAGACATTCTGGATGACATTAAAAAGAGAATTTAAGTACTTCAAAATATTGTTAGATCTAAAACTACTATCAGTATTAACAACTGACATTCGAGTTTTCATAACGAACAGAAAAAGGTGTTTGAAAACGAAATTACTATCCCACTGAATAACATCAGTGCGAGGGTAATCCATTTTGAACAAGCTTTCTTAAAAGAAACGGTCGATTTTGTCAAGGACCACAAATCCCTGGTAAAAGAAGCTAATGAAACTTGTGAAAACATGAATGTTTTGGAAAGGTTAAATGATTCTCTTCGAAGCAGTTCTGTTTACTGATATAATGCCTCTCATCATACAAACATATTCGGTTCAAGACGATGAAAGACTGAGAGCTGAGACCTCCGAAATTGTTTCCAAATATGAAAATGCTCTTATAAAGCTTGAAAAAGAAAATGTGTCATGTTTTAAACAACTTGATCGGAAAAAAGAAGAATGCAAGTATGACAAATTGTCGTATGAGCGTGCCTTCAAGAACGTGAAAGAGCAAAATGATCTTTTGAGGGCTCAGCTTCAAAGTCAAAAAAGGAAGGGTGAGGAAACTAAGTTTGCAAAACTATCGACTTCGGCGAAACCAAATGTTTCAAACACGGTTCAAAAACCAAAAATGTCAATTTCACGGTTTGCGCCAAAAGTTGATGAGAAAAAGGATTTGACAAAACCAGTCACTCCAACACCCTTGGCCAAGGATAACATAAATGAAAAGAGTGTTGAAAAAGGAAAAGCAGTTTTCGAAACACCAAAAGTGCTAGCACCTGGCCTTTTTAGGATTAGTCCCACTAATGAGTCTGCCTCCACATCTAAGACTTATGATGGCAAAAAGGATAATTCTAACGAGTCTATTGATGATGAAAAGGACAATAATATAAATCCTAATGCGTGTGCCTCAACTTCTACAGGATTAGACATCACCTCTAGGAGCAGTAGACTAAAGCCTAGGAGCAATACAAGGAACAATAGAGTCTCATCTGCATCTACGAGTAGTAGCATGAATAAAGTTGAAGAAGTAGAAGAACACCCTAGGAATTTATCGCTTTGTAATAAGAGACATGTTTCATCTGAATGTAATGTCGAGAGTACTGGTTCTAATGCATGTAATGACACTGTTTGTTTAATATGCAAGAAATGTTTAATTAATGATGTTCATGATGAATCTGTTTCTAAGAATGTGAATGTTACGCCTGAACAGAAGAGCATTTCAAAAGGTCCTAGTGCAAAATCTAGATTTGTTGGAAACCTAATTAAAAGAATTAGGAACACCACTAATAGTCGCATGCCTAGTAACTATCTTAAGTACTGTGTTTGGATTCCAACGGGTAGAGAATTTATATTCAAGGATGGAAAATTTGAAATAGTTCAAGCTAACAAGTAGCAACTGTCTGTGAGTGTGATTTGGAATGTGCCCCTAACCCCATGGAACCTAATTCAAAATGGTCCAAATACAAACTCTTCTGTTATTGGCAGGTTATCGAAAGATGTCTTTGGATCGTCGACTCGGATTGCTCCAAGCACATGACCGTGAATTTAAAGCTGTGATCAATTTTGTCTGCAAATTAATGGGAACTGTACGCTTTGGAAATGATCATGTAGTAGCTATTCTGGGTTATGGAGATCTTCGGTTTGGGAATTTTTTGATCACTCGAGTGTACTACGTCGAAGGGTTGGGACACAACTTATTTTCAGTTGGGCAGTTTTGTGATGCAGATTTAGAGGTTGCATTCAGGAGAAATACAATTTTTTTTAGAAATTTGGTTGGTGATGATCTCTTAACTGGTGATGATCTCTTAACTGGTATAGACATCAACGAAATGGCTTCTACATCACCAATTTATCTTATGACAAGGGCAACCGACACAAAGTCCTGGCTGTGGCATAGACATTTATCCCATCTCAATTTCGACACCATCAACAAGTTAGCCAAAGACAACATTGTCACCGGACTTTATAAGTTTGAATACACTAAGGAACACCTATGTCCATCATGCGAACAAGGAAAAAGCAAAAGAGCATCATATAAACCCAAAACTGTACCTAGTTTGGAAGCAAGGTTACATATGTTGCACATGGACTTATGTGGCCCAATGAGAGTTGAAAGCATTAATGGAAAGAAGTATATTCTTGTTATTGTTGATGATTATTCAAGATATACATGGGTAAAGTTTCTAAGGTCAAAAGACGAAGCACCAGGTACCATCATCACCTTTCTGAAGCGTATCCAAGTTTTACTTCAAGCTCCTGTAAGGATTGTAAAAACAGATAATGGCACATAATTCACTAATCAGGTGTTAAGAACCTACTTTGAAGATGTGGGAATCACTCACCAAACATCAGTTGTTAGAACTTCACATCAGAATGGGGTAGTTGAAAGAAGAAACCGAACTCTTGTGGAAGCTGCTCGCACAATGCTAATTTATTCTTGTGCACCACTATTCTTATGGGCTGATGCTGTTGCCACTGCTTGTTTCACTCAAAACCGATCCCTCATCCATCCAAGATTCAATAAAACCCCATATGAGCTAGTGAACAACAGGAAACCTGACATCTCTTATCTTCACGTGTTTGGCGCTTTGTGCTATCCGACGAATGAAAGAGAAGATCTAGGAAAGTTAAAAGCTAAGGGTGATATTGGAATCTTTATTGGATATTCAGAAAACTCGAGGGCATTCAGGGTGTATAATAGAAGAACGAAAAGCATAATGGAGACGATGAATGTGAAGTTTGATGAGATTTCACAAATGGCTTCTGAGAGACTCGATCTAGAACCCGCGCTTAATCCGATGGCTTCTAATCAATCCAGATTAGGACCCGCACCAAACCCGTAGACTTCTGGACACATCAGTTCAGGACTCGTACCTCAAGGAGCTCAGTCAACAAACAATGAAAAACCTTCAGAACAAGAACTGGAAAATTTCTTCGAGTTAATGTTTGATGAATACTATGGTGGAACTTCGACAAATGCATCTCAACTACATTCCGCTGCACCTACTCAAAATCATCTACCACCACCACAAGATGCCTCTACAACAATCGAAGCTGAAGCACCAACTACCTCAACATCATCTACATCTACTCCAATAACTCCAGTACTTGAAATTGTTTTACCAAGAGTTGATGAGGAAAATCATAACACAAATTTTCAAGAAGCACCAACAAATAATTCAAACGATGTTGCGTTAGAAGAAGAAGAAATATTTGAAAACCCATTTGCAACAGACTCTGCTGAATCTTCTTCAAGGTTACAAGAACCATCTAACACACATTCGTTAAACCAAAGGTACCCTTCTACGTTTCAATGGACAAAAGACCATCCAATAGAACATGTTATTGGTGAACCTTCAAAGCCAGTTCAGACAAGGAGACAACTTGCCACCGATCTCGAATTGTGCATTTACATTTGTTCAATCAGCCTCAAAGAACCAAAAAACATTCGGGAAGCAATGGCAGAAAACCCTTGGATAGAAGCAATGCACGAGGAAATTCTTCAGTACCAGTTACATGATAGTTGGGAACTTGTTGAACGGCCACTTAATATACGTGTTCTTGATCTCAAGTGGTTGTGGATGAATAAACTGGATGAGGAAATGACTGTTATTCGCAACAAAGCTCGTCTCGTAGCTAAAGGTTATCCACAATAAGAAGGGATATATTTCGAAGAATCATTCGCGCCTGTAGCTAGACTTGAAGCAGTCCGGATTTTCTTAGCCTATGCAGCTCACAAAAACATCATAGTCTATCGGATGGACATTAAGACAGCTTTCTTGAATGGAACTCTAAAAGAAGAAGTGTATGTGAGTCAGCCAGAAGGATTCGTTGACAAAGAACATCCAGACTACGTCTACAAGCTTAAGAAGCCATTTATGGTTTAAAACAAGCTCCAAGAGCGTGGTATGACGAACTATCTTCTTTCTTGCTCAAAAACAATTTCTCCAAAGGAACAGTTGATGACACCTTGTTTATCAAAAAATTCAAAGATGACATTTTGATTGTTCAGATTTACATGGACGACATTATTTTTGGGTCCACTAATCCAAATCATTCAAAACATTTTGAAAATCTCATGAAAAGCAAATTTGAAATGTCCATGATGGGGGAACTAAAATTCTTTCTTGGTTTACAAATACATCAATCCCCTCGTGGTATTTTTATCAATCAAGCTAAATATACAATAGGGATTTTGAAAAAAACATGGAATGGAAAACTGTGATTCTGTTGGTACACCAATGGTCACTTCACCAAAAATAGGTGCTGATTTGTTTGGGAAACACATCGATCCGAAGAAATATTCGAGCATGATCGGTTCTCTCGTGTACCTAACTGCTAGTCGACCCGATATTCAATTTGTTGTTTGTTTGTTAGCACGATTTCAGGCAAAGCCTACCGAACAACACCTCAAAGAGGTTAAACGGATCTTTCGGTACCTAAAAAGCACCATTAACATGGGACTTTGGTATCTGAAGGATTCGGGGTTTAATCTAACAGCATTTTCAGATGTCGACCATGCCGGTGATCAAGTTTCAGCAAAGAGACGTCTAGTGGAGCACAATTTTTGGGTGAAAATCTAGTAAGCTGGTCGTCAAAGAAACAGGATTGTACTACTATCAGCCGCCGAAGCCGAGTATGTGTCTCTATCTGCGTGTTGTGCCCAAGTTCTTTGGATGAGGACACAACTCACAGATTATGGATTTACTTTTGAAAGAATACCTATGTATTGTGACTCAAAAAGTGCCATAGCCATCTCGTGCAATACCGTACAACACTCAAAGACGAAGCATATCAAAGTCCGCTACCATTTCATCAAAGAGCACGTAGAAGAGGGTAATGTTGAATTATTTTTCATTAAGACTGATTAACAACTCGCCGATCTATTTACTAAAGCCCTTCCAAAAGAACGGTTTGACTATTTAGTTCGACGAATTGGCATGCGAAGCCTAACTCCTGAGGAGCTAGAACGTCTTCTCGAATATTCTTGAAAAATGTTTTCAAAATCGCTTTGCTGTAAATACTTTTGAAAAATAAAATACAAAATTTGAAAAACCAACAAAAACAAAATACAAAAATAGAAAACTTTCAAAAAAATACAAAAACAATATGAAAGCAAAAAATCCAAAAATATTCTTCTCACGACATGTCTCTCGTATAAATCAATATTCTGTACGTTTCTAGAAATGTCATTCAACAATGATACAGACATGTACAAATGCTTAAACGGGAGTTCTTTTTAATGTTTTTCTAAAACATGTCGTTTCTCAAAAGTTTCTTCACAATGGCTTTCGTATACTTCAGTACGAAACCCGGACCCGAATGATGACTTCTGATTATTTCAAATCAAGGACTCGTATTTTCAAGGATGAAATATTTTTCAAAAAGTTCGAGTCTAAACAAACAAAAAAGACTTCAAACAAAAACTCGTTTTCAAACAGAATTCTTGAGCACTTTTTCAAGATTGTTCAAAAGATTTCTCAAAATCTCTCAAAATGAGTGCTCAAGATAACTCCCACAAAACCTTTAATTGATTTTAAAATTTGCTAGCATTAAAGGGGATTACAAAAACAAAAATGTTCTGAATTCATGCAAAATGAAATCTGTCTATCTCTCCAAAAAGCTTTTTCTTAATCAGTTGATATAAAAAATATCACGATATGCTATTTTTGAGGGGGAAAAGGCATGATTAAAATGTGATCAAAGATGTTTAAAGTTTGTGTCTGAATCTCAGAAGAGCTCGACTCAGAAAGTACCAATGAATTAATGAAGCTTAAAATGTCAGTAATCAAAAAGACTTGTCCTGGACGGGTAATAATTTCAAACTAGTCTAACTAGTGATGTAAGCGTTTCTCGAATAGGACTTGTCTAAGTATAATGTACCGTATCGAGAGACTTTCTTTGGACTTGACCAGGACGGGTAATAATTTCAAGCTAGTCTAACTAGTGATGTAAGCATGTCTCGTATCGGTCATGTTCACTGAAAGTGGATCAATTCAAAAAGTGCAAACTCCTCCCGCATATGCAAATTTCTTAAAAATTACATGAGCACATGTGAAGGGGGAGTCCTTCAAAAGTTGCAAAACTCTCAAAATGGTAACAACAATCTGTTTTATTATCATAAACACTTTGAGAGATTTTCAAATGAATGGTTTTATGGCAACAATAGGATAGTCATGAAGATATAAGGTGACTAAGGTTAGGAAAAACCGTCCTATGATCCGCCAAAGCTGGAGGGATCTACCCAAGGACAATTCCAATAGATTAGAATTAGAAGTCCTTAGGTATGATTGATAAAAGGAGAAAATGAGAAAGGAGAAAGAAGGGGTTGAAGAATTATAAAGAAAAGTTATGAAAAAGGGTAAAAAGAAATAGCCCTCCATATGTTCAACCTTAGGGCAGACACCGGGTTCAATTCATATGCTACTGGTTGTTGCTAAGGTGACACCGGTATTGAAGATAAAGACGTCATGGACCCAGTGACGTACTGCACTTAACCTTCTTAACCACTCATGTTCTCTTAAAAGAGCTTGTTTCATTCTCATGGGGAACCGTTGTAATCTATCGATCTGTCTCTTAGAGATGGTTGATATTGAAGCAGGAGACCTCTCCCTAATCTCCGCATAGGAAACCAAATGTGCACTTATCGAGTCTAGAGCCCCGAGATTCATCAAAAGATCTCATAGGAACACATGATATTTCTACACTGGTTGTTCATCTTTAAGGACACCAGATGTAAACTTAAGAGTCCTACGCAGATCTTAGCAATCTACAGAGAACGTTTATGAGAGGATTTACTTATATATTTTCTCGATGATTAAATAGAAATTCCTGCCAGGGTCAACATCAAACAGCCCTGACAGCAGGTCACTTCGGTATCTCCTTGAGAGTTACGCTTAGTGTTCGCGGTGGTTTCAAACGGTCTACAGTCGTGGAGTGATCCCCATCGACTCACCCATTCGTTGATCTACTTAGTAGGTATCGTAAGCTCTCTCGAGAGTATCCAAAATGGGAACGGCCTTGGTAAGGGTTAGAAGGAGTCTTCACACTATGCTGTTGGTGATCTCTAATTCTTATCTATAAGTACCGGTTGATTTATTGCTAACTGTTTACCTGCAGCTACACATCACCTCCATGGCGACAGATTCCACATGCTCATACTTACGTTACAAAGTCAATGAAAGCTCCCTCAAAGATCTGTGCAACACAAAGTTCAAAGAAAGATTCTACACCAAAAAGAAGAATCTACAAAGTAAAGAGAGAAAGATCTAAGTGAAAGAAAGGGAACTGCTAATGTGTGAATCTTAAAGTTTAAAGGCGTATGAGCATGTTGGAATGGCGAACAACCACCACAGACGCAGAAGTGATGAAAGGCAGATTGCTCCACATCACAAAAGAACAAAGAATGATGAAAAGTCAGTCATCAAAGATCACAAAGAATGAATGAACAATGACAAAAGACTATTCTACAACGACACCCAAAGTTCAAGACAAAAAACACGGAAGACCTAATCATGTGGAGCATCATTCGAATGAACACCCCTTAAGGGGAGATTGTTAGCATCAAAATATGTAATAGAAAAGTGATGGTCATTCTCATTAAAAGAACTTTGTGTCGTGGGTTTTAATATGTAATGGATTAGTTATTGGGCTATGGGTCTTGGTAATCTAATATGTTATGAGTTAGGATATGTAAGCTTTTTATATATCATGTAAACCAAGCCCAAGCCCAAGCCCAAGCCCATAGAAATCCTTTAGGGCATCTCATGTATGACACTATATAAACACCTCAAAGCTCATTTGAGGTGTGTGTAAGTGTGTGTTCCTCTTGAATAAAAGCTTTCTATTTCCTCTTATTCTCTCTTCATCTTAACTGTAACACCCCTAATTTCGTGATAGGCAGCGGAATTCAAACTGGGTGTTACTCGATGGCACAACAGTCATAATAATAGAAAACGAACTGTAATTGAGTCATTTTAAAAGATTTATCATTCGAATTATATAAATATCAGAGATTATAAAATGAGGTCCCAGATGGTTCCATGTTTATAAATTACATAAATTAGTTTTCGAATGATAATAAAATTTATAGTCCCCTTGAATATCTGTGCTCCTCCGTGCCAGCCTTGTTCATTATGAACCTGAAAATACATGCTAAAGTGTCAACACGAGGTTGGTGAGTTCATAGAGTTTAGTGACAAAAATGTAATGTAAAACATTTGAATGATGATTTCCCAGCAAAGGCATCGTAAATCCACTCAGTTCCAAGCCCCGCCCATACAAGACTTGCAATGTGTGTTTACAACCCACTGCCAAATATGATCTGGTTTATGTGAACAAAAGTAATACTTGTATCTAGATTCAAAGATAAATGTAGCAATACCGCTATATAAAAAATTTTGACAAAGATGAGATATAAATAATGATGACAATGAAGTGGAAGCCATAATACTACGTTTTTGAATACTAGTGCAATGGGAAGATAATGAAGTGTGTAACATGTAAACACGTAAAGCATTTGAGTAAACCACAAACATTGAGTAAGGCAATTGGTGTTTAAGTAAACAAGTAGCATGTTCAAGTAAAACAAGTATTGCATTTATGTAAAAACGAGCATGTATTCTCCCCCAAAGAGTTGACAAAACAATTAAAAGAGTAGGGGCTATGACTCACCATGAGTTGGATGATGTTTAAGGATATAATGAAATCGTTGGATTAGCCGGGGAAAACCTCTACGTGCAACCTAGAATGGAATGTTGCGACTTAGGTTGGAGTAATGTCTAAGAAAACATAAACGAGCGTATATATGTCTTTCATATTGTTCATGATGTAGTACTTTGATAGGTTGTGTATGTCGTTATATAAAAATGGTTTATGAAACATGTTTAGTTTGTATATCGCTTACTACCGTTCGGGCTGACATAATTCAGAGGCCATGTAGTAAACGTTCGAGGAGCCAGGACACTTTAATTCGTAAATCCACAACTCATCTCGACGGTTTACTTTAATGAACCCCTCACATGAGGCTCCCTATTATTGTAGTATTTGATAAAAATATATATAAGTTTTTGATCCGAAAGGTTACATGTCCAATTAATTGAATAAACTTTGGAAAGTTTACTTTTAAATGAAGATTGTTATTAGAATGAGTTTCTTGAGTCTAGAATGAATATTACTTGTAAAGTCTCATGGTTATTTTGAGGGAGTAGATCCAAATTGGATGTTTATGTTGCCATTAACTCTTTAGTTCATGTTTTCGTCTTGGTAAGTTTATATGGTCTTTAGCCGTGGCCTTTCCGTGACTTTGGTCGTTGTTACCATTGTCTTGAGACTCATCCTTGGCCTTAGCCATGGTTGTGGTCTTGGTTTTAGGTCATTAGACCTCTTGGTTTCATTTAGCCATAACCATTACATAGTAACTTGGGTATTCAAAATAGCTGTTAAGAAATTGAAGAAAATATCATTCATTACTGGTTCTCTGGATACGTGCGCCTGAGTTTTTGAAGAAAACATCATTCCGGACAACTTTCGTGCTTTAACTTTTTGATGAAACGGACCAAAAGGGCCTCTTTTTGCGTGTTTAAGGTTCTGTCACAGAAGGTTTTTAGGCAGTTTTGCCATAAAGTTTTAGTAACTTCTAATAGTCATAACTTTTTACTCGTATACTCGTTTTAGGTGATTCAAATTGCTATATTTTCCTTTTTAAGTCCTCTACTACAATATGTAATTGTCCAATATCATGATTATACTATTTTGGTCGAATTTCACCATGGAAGTCACTAGTTTCCTTGTTTAATTAACATAAGTTAACATATATATACCATAACTTGTTTTACCAATTTTTATACATCATGAACATAATAACAAGACCATATATAGTATGAATGAAATATAAATAGCATGAAAATGATATTTAGCAAGAAAGTATATTAGGGTTTCCTTACAACTTTAGGCTTTCTAAAAGAAAGGAAAGTAACAAGTAAGGAAAAGACTTTGATTGACAAACTTCTCTTCACTTTAGCAATCCTGCTACTCTTGTATTCTTGAAGGATTTGTGATGAGGGTTTAGGTGACTTGAGTGGATCTAAACTCAAAAGAATCACCAAGAGTTTCTAATGTTTTGAAGTAGTTTTGATGAATCAAAACCTAACTAGGGTTCGGTAAATTGCTAACCGTAAATTGTTAAGCCACGAAACGTAAAACCGGGTATCGTAAAAATGTAAAACTTGAAAGAATGACTAAATTTGTCAATATACTCCATAATAAAATATAAAATGAGTGGTAAGTTCCATTGGGGTGCTCAAACCCTGCTAAAACTGGAAACGCGGGTCTAAAACGCGTAATACGTAAAACGTACGAATATTGTGTAAAATTGAGAAAAGTAAAATGTAACTTTTCTAATAGGATAATAATGAATTAAAATGACTTATAATGTCTAGACTGGGCTCAGTCTAGTGTCGGTTGGTATTTAATGTCTTTTAGACATAAAACCGTAAGCCTAAAAATCAAGGAATGATTTATAAAATCAAGAAATGATTTTTGGTCAAAGGAGGAGGGAAAAATATGTTGACTTTTCCAAAAATGTGAAAACTCAAATCGTCTTAGAAACGCGGTGCAGGTATAGGGTAAGGTTACGGACAAGTAAAAGTGCTTAAAAACGTAAATTTCTGTTTCTCACTGTTCAGGGTCTATTTGGTAACATTTTTCTTAGTCATGATAAATTCTCTAATTAATCATGAGTGTATCAAACATTTATCTGATGTGGGGAAAATTGACGCGGTTGATTTTTGTTAGAATTTTTAAACAACGTTTTAACCTAAACGTGTAATTGCTTAATAACTTTCGCGAAAATGATCTGATGAGTGTCAAACTTTTATTTTGCCATGGAAATGATTTATCACACGAGAATATGAAATAAAAATTAAATTTCGGAAAATGAATAGTGAAAGTGAATAGTAAAAATGAATAGTGAAATTTTCGGGACTAGAAATTAACCTGGAAATGCGAATTGTTACATTAACGCCACATACATAGTATCAAGTCACCATCTTTACTTCATTTACATGCTATATTTTTGTTAAAGTTGATAGATATAAGATGATCAAATAAGACTAATCATCAAATTCATCTTATTTGTATTAAAGTTGATAGATTTGCTATATTTACATACATAGTATCAAGTCACCATCTTATTCTTTCCATTAAAGTTTCTGAGGTCAAAAGACGAAGCACCAGGTACCATCATCACCTTTCTGAAGCGTATCCAAGTTTTACTTCAAGCTCCAGTAAGGATTCTAAGAACAGATAATGGCACAGATGTGGAAATCACTCACCAAACATCAGTTGTTAGAACTCTACAGCAGAATGGGGTAGTTGAAAGAAGAAACCAAACTATTGTGGAAGCTGCTCGTACAATGCTAATTTATTCTTATGCACCACTATTCTTATGGGCTGATGCTATTGCCACTGCTTGTTTCACTCAAAATCGATTCCTCATCCATCCAAGATTCAATAAAACCCCATATGAGCTAGTGAACAACATGAAACCTGACATCTCGTATCTTCACGTGTTTGGCACTTTGTGCTATCTGACGAAAGACAGAGAAGATCTAGGAAAGTTAAAAGCTAAGGGTGATATCGGAATCTTCATTGGATATTCAGAAAACTCGAGGGCATTCAGGGTGTATAATCGAAGAATGAAAAGGATAATGGAGATGATGAATGTGAAGTTTGACGAGATTTCACAAATGGCTTCTGAGAGACTCGCTCTAGAACCCGCGCTTAATCCGATGGCTTCTAATCAATCCAGATTAGGACCCGCACCAAACCCGCAGATTTAGGGACACATCAGTTCAGGACTCGTACCTCAAGGAGCTCAGTCAACAAACACTGAAAAACCTTCAGAACAAGAACTGGAAAATTTCTTCGAGTTAATGTTTGATGAATACTATGGTGGAACTTCGACAAATGCATCTCAACGACATTCCGCTGCACCCACTCAAAATCATCTACCACCACCACAAGACGCATCTACAACAATCGAAGCTGAAGCACCAACTACCTCAACATCATCTACATCTACTCCAACAACTCCAGTACTTGAAACTGTTCTACCAAGAGTTGATGAGCAAAATCAAAACCCAAATTTTCAAGAAGAACCAACAAATAATTCAAACGATGTTGCGTTAGAAGAAGAAGAAATATTTGAAAACCCATTTGCAACAGACTCTACTGAATCTTCTTCAAGGTTACAAGAACCATCTAACACACATTCGTTAAACCCAAGGTACCCTTCTACGTTTCAATGGACAAAAGACTATCCAATAGAACATGTTATTTGTGAACTTTCAAAGCCAGTTCAGACAAGGAGACAACTTGCCACCAATCTCGAATTATGCATTTACATTTGCTCAATCAGCCTCACCAAAAAACATTTGGGAAGCAATGGCAGAAAACCCTTGGATAGAAGCAATGCAGGAGGATATTCTTCAATACTAGTTACATGATAGTTGGGAACTTGTTGAACGACCACTTGATATACGTGTTCTTGATCTTAAGTCGTTGTGGAAGAACAAACTGGATGAGGAAATGACTGTTATTCGCAAAAAAGCTCGTCTCGTGGCTAAAGGTTATCCACAAGAAGAAGGGATAGATTTCGAAGAATCATTCGCGCCTGTAGCTAGACTTGAAGCAGTCCGGATATTCTTAGCCTATGCAGCTCACAAAAACATCATAGTCTATTAGATGGACATTAAGACAGCTTTCTTGAATGAAACTCTGAAATAAGAAGTGTATGTGAATAAGCCAGAAGGATTATTTGACAAAGAACATCCAGACTACGTCTACAAGCTTAAGAAAGCCATGTATGGTTTAAAACAAGCTCCAAGAGCGTGGTATGACGAACTATCATCTTTCTTGCTCAAAAACAATTTCTCCAAAGGAACAGTTGATGACACCTTATTTATCAAAAAATTCAAAGATGACATTTTGATTGTTCAGATTTACGTGGACGACATTATTTTTGGGTCCACTAATCCGAATCATTCAAAATATTTTGAAAATCTCATGAAAAGCGAATTTGAAATGTCCATGATGGGGGAACTAAAATTCTTTCTTGGTTTACAAATACATCAATCCCCTCGTGGTATTTTTATCAATCAAGCTAAATATACAATAGAGATTTTTAAAAAACATGGAATGGAAAATTGTGATTCTGTTGGTACACCAATGGTCACTTCACCAAAAATAGGTGCTGATTTGTTTGGGAAACCCATCAATCCGAAGAAATATCGGAGCATGATCGGTTCTCTCATGTACCTAACTGCTAGTCAACCCGATATTCAATTTGCTATTTGTTTGTTAACACAGTTTCAGGAAAAGCCTACCGAACTACACCTCAAAGAGGTTAAACAGATCTTTCGGTACCTACAAAGCACCATTAACATGGGACTTTGGTATCCGAAGGATTCGGGGTTTAATCTAACACCATTTTCAGATGCCGACCATGCCGGTGATCAAGTTTCAACAAAGAGTACATCTGGTGGAGCACAATTTTTGGGTGAAAAGCTAGTAAGCTGGTAGTAAAAAAAATAGGATTGTACTGCGCTATCAACCGCCGAAGCCGAGTATGTGTCTCTATCTGCGTGTTGTGCCCAAGTTCTTTGGATGAGGACACAGCTCACAGATTATGGCTTTACTTTTGACAGAATACCTATGTATTGTGACTCAAAAAGTGCCATAGCAATCTCGTGCAATACCGTACAACACTCAAAGACGAAGCATATCAAAGTCCGCTATCATTTCATCAAAGAGCACGTAGAAGAGAGTACCGTTGAATTATTTTTCGTTAAGACTGATTACCAACTCGCCGATCTATTTACTAAAGCCCTTCCAAAAGAACGGTTTGACTATTTAGTTCGACGAATTGGCATGCGAAGCCTAACTCCTGAGAAGCTAGAACGTCTTCTCGAATCTTCTTGAAAAATGTTTTCAAAATTGCTTCGCTGTAAATACTACTGAAAAACAAAATACAAAATTTGAAAAACCAACAAAAACAAAATACAAAAATAGAAAACTTTTAAAAAATACAAAAACTATATAAAATCAAAAAATCCAAAAATATTCTTCTCACGACATGTCTCTCGTATAAATCAATATTCTGTACATTTCTAGAAATGTCATTCAACAATGATACGGACATGTACAGATGCTTGAACGGGAGTTCTTTTTAATGTTTTTCTAAAATATGTCGTTTATCAAAAGTTTCTTCACAATGGCTTTCGTATAACTCAGTACGAAACCCGGACCATAAATGACGACTTCTGATTATTTTCAAATCAAGGACTCGTACGTTCAAAGATGAAATCATTTTCAAAAGTTCGAGTCTAAACAACCGAAAAAGATTTCAAACACAAACTCGTTTTCAAACAGAATTCTTGAGTACTTTTTCAAGATTGTTCAAAAGATTTCTCAAAATCTCTCAAAATTATTGCTCAAGATAACTCCCTCAAACCCTTAATTGACTTTAAAATGAGCTATCATTAAGGGGGAGTACAAAAACAAAAATGTTCTAAATTCATGCAAAAACAAATCTATCTTTCTCTCCAAAAGCTTTTTCTTAATCAATTGATATAAAAAATATCACGATATGCTATTTTTGAGGGGGAGAAGACATGATTAAAATGTGATCAAAAGTGATTAAAGTTTGTGACTGAATCTCAAAAGAGCTCGACTCAGGTAGTACCAATGAATTGATGAAGCTTAAAAGGTCAGTAATCGAAAAGACTTGTCGTGGACGGGTAATAATTTCAAGCTAGTCTAACAAGTGATGTAAGTGTGTCTCGAATAGGACTTGTCTGAGTAGAATGTACCGAATTCAAAAAGTCCAAACTCTTCCCGCATGTGAAAATTTCTTAAATAATTACATGAGCACATGTGAAGGGGGTGTCCTTCAAAAGTTGCAAAACTCTCAAAGAGGTAACAACAATGTGTTTTATTTTCATAAACACTTTGAGAGATTTTCAAATGAATGGTTTTATGGCAACAATAGGATAGTCATGAAGATATAATGTGACTAAGGTTAGGAAAAACCGTTCTATGATCCGCCAAAGCCGGAGGGATCTACCCAAGGACAATTCCAATAGATTAGAATTAGAAGTTCTTAGGTATGATTGATAAAAGGAGAAAATGAGAAAGGAGAAAGAAGAAAGAAGGGGTTGAAGAATTAAAAAGAAAAGTTATGAAAAAGGGTGATAAGAAATAGCCCTCCATATGTTCAACCTTAGGTCAGACACTGGGTTCAATTCGTATGCTACTGGTTGTTGCTAAGGTGACACCGGTATTGAAGATAAAGACGTTATGGACCAAGTGACACACTGCACTTAACCTTCTTAACCACTCAAGTTCTCTTAAAAGAGCTTGTTTCATTCTCACGGGGAACTGGTGTAATCTATCGATCTGTCTCCTAGAGATGGTTGATATTGAAGTAGGAGACCTCTCCCTAATCTCCGCATAGGAAACCAAATGTGCACTTATCGAGTCTAGAGCCCCGAGATTTATCAAAAGATCTCATAGGAACACATGATATTTCTACACTGGTTGTTCATCATTAAGGACGCTAGATGTAAACCAAAGAGTCCTATGCAGATCTTAGCAATGTGCCGAGAACGTTTATGAGAGGATTTACTTATGTATTTTCTCAATGCTTGAACGGAAATTCGTGCCAGGGTTGACATCAAACAGCCCTGATCGCAGGTCACTTTGGCATCTCCTTGTGAGTTACGCTTAGTGTTCGCGGTGGTTTCAAACGGTCTACAGTCGTGGAGTGATCCCCAGCGACTAACACATTCGTTGACATACTTAGTAGGTCGCGTAAGCTCTCTCGAGAGTATCCGAAATGGGAACGACCTTGGTAAGGCTTAGAAGGTGTCTTCACAGTATGTTGTTGACGATCTCTAATTCTTGTTTGTAAGTACCGGTTGATTTATTGCTAAATGTTTACCTGCCGCTACACATCACGTCCTTGGCGACAGATTCCACATGCAAATACTTACGTCACAAAGTCAACGAAAGCTCCCTCAAAGATCTGTGCAACACAAAGTTCAAAGAAAGATTCTACACCTAAATGAAGAATCTACAAAGTAAAGAGACAAAGAACTAAGTGAAAGAAAGGGAACTGCTAATGTGTGAATCTCAAAGTTTAAAGATGTATGAGCATGTTAGAATGGCGAACAACCACCACAGACGCAGAAGTGACGAAAGGAAGATTGCTCCACATTACAAAAGAACAAAGAATGATGAAAAGTTAGTCATCAAAGATCACAAAGAATGAATGAACAATGACTAAAGACTATTCTACAATGACACCCAAAGTTCAAGACAAAGAACACGGAAGACCTAATCACGTGGAGCATCATTCGAATGACCACCCCTTAGGGGGAGATTGTTAGTGATGAGGCAAAAAATGAAACGTTTTTAAGGAGTCATTTAAGCCGGAATTGGAATTTATTTGATCAAATATTGCCCTAAATCGTTCCTTTTGTGATTTTAGGTACTTTGGGAGTGAATTCTGGAAAAGGAAGCATTTTGGACGTTTTTGGAGCACAAAAGTGAAGAAAATGGCAAAGTCTTAATTTTCCTTGTTGGGAACAATACCTGACGGTGTCAAGAAGAATTTTATGATGGCGTCAAGAACAAAATGGATGATGACCCAGAGAAAACGTGACGGCGTCAGCACAAGGGCGTCAAGAGTAAATGTGGTGACGGCCCAGAGCAGAATCATACATGACGGCGTCAGCTTTGGATCTAGGCAGTCCGAGAACTTTATTGGCGGCGAGATGACGGCGTCAGATTTTTCCTCTTGACGCCATCACCTCCTAAAATCTATATATACTTTTCTAATTTTCAATCATTAAAGGAGGAACTTGTATGGAGAATATTATGGCCGAACTTTATAAACCCTAGCTCGTTTGTAACAGTATTTTCAAGGGTTTTCACCCCTTGAAACCCTTCATGTTCAATTGAGATAAGTTTTCCTTCAATTCATTAAATATGTCTATGTGTTGTTTGAATATATCTTACACTTGTCTTGATTTTAACATGCTAGGCTAGATCTATTATGTGTTTGCTTAGATGTAATGAAACTTAGATGTTGATTATAGGTTGATTGAATGTTTATAGTTGTAATGGATGAATGATTTCAATGTTAGGCTTAAGAAAACTGGCAGATTTCCATAGTGTAACATGCTTGAACGTCTTAAGAAACATGAACCGATGTGTACTAGGTTTTTATGCGTGTATTTAATGCATGAGCGAATTCTAATGATTCCATGTTAGGAGCTTCTTAGCCGGCTCGACATAGGAGTGAAGTAGGAGCTTATAGGATTGGGGAACTAAGTATGCCACCCCATGAATGGTATTAAGGAATACAATCCGTCATCCACACAACTGTAACAAGTAATTAACCTGTAAAAGATATCTAAGGAGTAGTAAAATCTAAGTAAACACAATTCTCCCAAATATTGCTCACACCACTAGTTTAATTTAGTTTATTTTCATTTTTGTTATTTTATTTTGATTGCATCTGTAGTTATTGGGTTAGTTGACTAGTAACTAATTCTACCCACTCTTCCAATACCCGAGAATTTTATTTGCTTTCATAAAATATAAAAACATAAAAAGAATCATCCCTCACCTCTAGACCTAGTTTTTAGGCTTTCTAATCCTAGCGACACTATTCCTGAGTTGAACGATCAATTCCCCGGTACTTGTCACTATACTATACTACAACGATCAGGTACACTGCCTAGTGGGGGTTGTAAGCTTCTCGAGATCCCTCAAGAGGTAAAGCCTAGTGCAATTCCCACGCATCAAGTTTTTGGCGCTGCAGCCCGGGGAATAGTTATTGTCTAGGTTAGAATCTCTTTTTATTAGGTCTACTTGCTAGATTCCTTTCTAGTAAGATTTAATTTTTATTTTTAGGTCTTCTTTAGTCTATCTTATTTCTTCATGTTTTTGTTCATAACCTTTACCATCCGACATCATGGAAGGTGGTAACATCTTTGAACCCATCAATCCACCACAATAAGACCACCCACAAAACCCACCACTAGCTAACCAACCTCTTTGGCCCCGAACCCTAGGAGAGTACTCCCGACCTAGCCACCAAGGCTATCGAAACACCATTGAGCTCACCCAAGGAGCCAATGTGTCTCCCTTGTGATCCGACACCATCCGGTTGGTGCAAAGCGGATGTGCATTCCATGGACTTCGTTCCGAAGATCCAAATAAACATCTCAAGGACTTCCTTAAAATCGTAGATTCTATAGACCTTGATGTTGCAACTAGAGTGACGACCCAATTACGCCTATTCCAATTCTCTCTACGTGATCAAGCTAGTCAATGGCTTGAACGTTTACCCGCGGGATCCATCACCTCATGGGATGATCTCACCACTCGTTTCCTTGCTCAATTTTTCCCACCGGGGAGAACTACCAAGCTTAGAAATGATATCTTGATGTTCCAACAACGTCAAGGTGAAACCTTTTACGAAGCATGGACTCGATACAAAGACCTACTTCGAAAAGTCCCTCATCATGGCATTGAACCATGGTTCCAGATTCAAATCTTCTACGATAAAGTTAATTATCAAACGAGAAGGGCTATAGATTACGCAGCCAATGGCAGGCTAAACAGACTTAGCGTTGATGAATGCTGGAAAGTTCTTGAGGGGTTAGCACAATACGAAGAAGAAGGATGGGAGGACCCGATGTTTTCAAGTAATGGGAAACTTGATTACGTAAACGCTACCCAAGAACAATTATTGGGAAATATCGAGAAGCAGGTAAAGGAATTAATGAGAGCTGAAATGCCTACTGCTGACACCGCAAGGAGTCCTAATGTACGTGTGAGTGCGATCAACAAATATAATTTTCCTGAACGTTCATGACAAGAGGAGTTCGATGGGATAATGGTAACTTTCATGAATAATCAGGAAAAACAAATTCGGCACTTAGAAGCACGCATGGAAAGCACTCGTAATGCTTTTATGGACTTAGCAGACAAATTCATATCAAGAATTAAGGAGAAGATTAAGGAAAAATCCGCACGAAAAAAAATCGAAAAAATCTTTGAAGTCCCAACCCCTTTGGTGTGTGACCAAGAGGATAATGAGAAATCCTTTTCAAGTGCTTTTCCATCAATCACCCCTACTTTTGTGAGCATCCTCAGGAGGAGAAGAACTCGCAATTTCATAACATTTTCGTTGGATGCTTGCAAACCACGCTCCCCAATTTGTGCAAGAGACGTTCCTTTGGTTTTAAACCTAGTGTGAAGAGGTTGCACCTCAAAAACACCACAGCTTTGGGACCTTCTATGGAACGATTCCTCTTTGTACCCACCGTTGACCAATGCGAAGGTTACAACTTAACTGAAACCTCACCCACTGATGAGTGCTTAATCACTCATCCTTTTAGGCCTTAAATCAGACCAAAAATACCAAATACTAACCTTAAATGCCAAGAGAACGTGTGTTTTTGTATTTGTGTATGTGCAGGTACGAATATGTGAAAACTGAACGAAAACAAGCCAAAACCGACAAAAACGAGCACGAGATTGGAAAAAGGTCAAAAGCCGTAGCCGGGGAAGCTAAATGATCAAAGATTGCTCAGAATATCATTTGAAGTCCTCAGAGATTCAGAAAGTTCAATATTGGTCCTTGGAAGAAACTTTGAGAGATTAGCAGATTTAGTCCCTACTGTTTCATAAATTACAAAATTGGTCCTTGTCAATAAATACTACTAAGCCTAAACATATAAAACACAACCGGATCCCATCCTAAGCCCAAACACCCCATCAGCCCACCATTCCCTCTTATTAATTTACTCGGCCCACTCCATTTTACCCGACCCAAATCATTAATTACCTTTTAAAAAACTACCGCCCCCCAATTCCTAATACCCGTTCCCAGAAGTTACTATTACATGAACCCTAAAACCCCTAACCCTTTAATTACCCCAAATTACCTTAAGTGGGTAACAAAATAGGACCAATCAGGTGTCACTAGCATCTTTTGAGCACGATAGAATGAAGGACACAGAGAGTATACGTGGACCAATATGAGAGGCTAAGAGCAATCGTGCTCCATATCAAATGGAATCAATGGACCACAAAGCTGCTTAAGGACCAAGCATTCAAATCAATGGCCAAGATTGAATATGCTTCATCATCATCCAGAATCATCCAAACCCTAGTTATTAGCTTATAAATACCCCCCCCCCCCCCTCTCATTGTAATAGGTGTCGAGTTTCAATTAGTGTTACTCTGCCAAAATGTTTTTGTAAACCTTTTATTATTAATGAAAATCATCTTTCTTGTCTTATTTCATTTCAGCTTTAGCTTATTTACTTATTGTCTTATTTAGTTCATTTACTTGTTGTTTTATTGTTGTTTCAAGGTCATATAAGCTTCTATAAAGATAAGTTCTGTTTTCATCTTTTGATCTTGTCCCTTGTTGTTTTATTGTTGTTTCAAGGTCATATAAGCTTCTATAGCTTGTTGTGATCATTGTTACTTCTTTCTTGTTCCAAAATTTCAAAGTAGCAAAAAAGTCAACGAAAGTCAACCCCAGCTTATTTCAAATAAGCTGAGGATTGTGGTGGTTAAAGACAGTCAAAAGGTGACCATTGGCCTGTCTAAAGACAGGCTTGCATAGTGATACCCCTCTGTTCTAGCTGAGGGGTCTTAAACTTGTGAGTGCTATTTCATTTTCTCATTCTCTTATATATCTTATTGCTAGTATAGTGTAGATCTGATCATAGTTGCTTATTGGTGTTGATTATTGCTTGTTATAGCTTAATATTGATATTTTGGTACTTTTTCATCATATTTGAGTACCTTTGGTGTTATTTGATATCTAACTGTCTCACATAAGCATTTTCTGTGGATCTTTAAATTCTTGGTTTATGATGTTAGTGATCATTGTTTCTGGCTTATATAATGTTATTGGATCATGTTGAATGTTTATGGATTGGTTTCAAGTGTTTTTGAAAGTTCTATGGTAGATTCTGAGTTTGTGAATTCCATAAAGGGATGTTTGGTTTGTGTTTGGTTACTGTCTTAAAGTCTGTTTCAGTGGGTTTTAGTAGTTCACATAGTTCATTTAGGGTAAAATAAAGTTAGTTAATACATAAAATTAGTAGGTCTTAGTTTAAAAAGTCAAAACACTAGTCTAAATTAGTATAACAGTTAGTGTAGTAGGATTTAGGGTTAGAAATTTTTAAAATAGTTACAATATTAGTAGTAGTAGCTTGTTTTAATCTCTCAATAGCTTATTTACACCTTATTGATCATTTAGAAGTAATCTAATTTCACTAAAGTCAACATTCTGTTTTCATCAAAAAGTCAAGTAAAAGTTGATTACTCAGCTTTTGATCAAAGCTTTGGAGGCTTGTGTAGGCTTCAAAAGAGTTTGGAAATTGTTAAAATTTGTTGTTTTGAAAAGCTTGGTACTTAGTTTCCATATTTGAACAAGAAAATTTGGATTTGAAAACCATTTGCTTATTTAAAAAGCCCATTGTAGTTAGCTTATCAGGACAAAAGTTGCCCTGTACCACAGGTTCTGAGCCCACTTCTTGGGCATCTTTAAGCTGGTAAACTTGTTCTAAGATCTGATTTTAAGGCTTATTTGAGTTCCTGGGTTGGCATAGTATAAGTTTATTCCAAAAAGTTTCACAAAATTGCTTATCTTCACAGCTTATTGAACCCTTCTATTTGTGCAATTCTGCCATATTCTGTTTTGCTTATTGGGCTGCTAGAGCTTATTAGTGATTGTAAGTTGAAATTTCTGTTTGATCTGAGCTTAATATAGTATAGTACATCTGTTTCAAGTGTTGTTTGGGTTTTGCTTATTCTCTTTGGCTTATTTCTCACCTAAGTGCTTATTAGTGACTTATTGCATCATAACTTGTGCTTCTGAGTTTCAAAACACTTCTGGATTGTTGTAACAAGCTTATTTAAGTACTGAAATCATTTGGTAAAAGTTTGGTTTAGATTTGGTCAGAAGTGCTTATTAATAAGCACTATATTAAGCTGTTTCCAAAGCAATAAGCACTTCCAGTGCTTATTTTTCAAGTTTGATAATTTTCCTGGATTCAGAACATAATTTTTGGTTTTCCCTGAAATTTTCAGATTTTTCTGAGTTGTTTTGCTATTTTTCCTATTTAATTTTCCTTTTTAATCATTTTTAATTACTTTTTAATTATTAAAAAAATACAAAAAAATCAGAAAAAGCCAAGAAAAACCCAAAAAAAAAATATTAGAAAATTATTTTTAGTTATTTTAGAAAGTAATTTTGCAATTTTCTCACTTAATTTCCATTTTCTTTTAATTATTAAATAGTTTAAATAGTTTTTAATTCATAAAAAAATATTAAAAAGTCAAAAAAATATTTTTCTTTTTCCCAAAATTTTCTTTTATCATTTTTAACTTTTCAAAATTATTTCCAAGTTCGTAGGAGTCGTGTAGCTTAAAACTCGCGTTTTATTTTGTACGTTAACGTTAAATTAACGTTTTAGCGTACGGTTTCGATTTTACGTAACGTTTTTAGTTTCCTTATTTGAACTACGTGTTTAAGTGATTAATTGTGCCTTATTTGCTATATCATTAGTGTAATCTCATATTTATCACTTTGTACCACTTTTCACGACACGTTTTCCGAATCGGAAATTCGGAATTCCATTCACCCTTCACACGGAATACGACCTCGGGTTATCCGTATTTCTTTGCGGATTTCTTTGAGCTTATATATCTATACTATAATATTGATATTGTGTTTTATCACGAATCACCCACCCCTTTTGACAACCACATCTCTCTCCGTGACAGTAATGAAATGTTTGACCCTGGTGGAATTTACTAACGGGATGGCTACTCGTAGTTTTTACCTATGTTTAGCTATTTACATTAGTGCAGGGACTGAATTTGAAGATGCCACTTTGAGTTCATGATACAGGCAACTGACGGCGTCAGATCTTAACTCTTGACGCCGTCACCTCGCTTTCTCTGCAATAATAACCCAAACTCCATCACTTTCAACTCATACCCCACAAATCACACCCAAATTTCTGCTCCACCTCTGAGTCTCCAACATCCAATCCGACATCTTCCGTGACAAATTTCCACGTGGTAAGTAGTTTTTCTTCATCCTTTTTAGTTTAATTATCCTTAGGACCTACCAATTTTGAAAACCCCCATCATCCGAAACCCTACCATTAACCCATATTTGAGAATCATAATGCCCTTCCTTAGATGTTTTGTAATCATGTGGTTACCATTAGATGATAGTGGTTGATTCGAATCGTGCGTTAATTGTGGAAAAATCTTTCACACCACGGATTTTTTGACCCCCGTAACCATGTTTTCAGCATAAAGGAGTGTTTGGGTGTCACAACCCACAATTTCAGGTCATTTTTCCAAACTTCGACATTCTACTATTCACAAATTACTATTCATCAATCACTATTCATCGTTTTACTATTCATCGTTTTTTAGGTCAATTTGACATTCCGAGACACATTCAAAAATTTTACTATTCACTTGACACTATTCATTTCCGAGAGGAAACCACTATTCACGTGCATTACTCATGTCATCGTAAATTTAGTTACGAGTGTTCAAATTCGCGTAACCGTATTGGTTCAGGAGCGAATTCATGCATTATTATCAAGGACATTTCATACAGACTAGAAATAGTCTGCACATCATCATTAGGGCACTTGCATGCTATTCCACTCGTAGGATAAGTAAATTAATACTTTTGGTACAATTAACGATTTACGTACGTTTATTTTAAATAAACGCTAATACGCGAACTATAAATGTGTCTAACGTGTCCGACACTCCCGACTATTATCCCAATATATTTTTATATTCATTTTAATAATATAAAAATTATAATATTAATTTACCCGGAATTTTGGAAATTTATTTATAAAAATTATAATATTAATATTAATTTACCCGTATCGTACGTCTAACTTAATAACGACGGTTTTCATAAAAATTAAACAATAATCACCCAAACTCTCCGTACTTGTACCCGACATATTTTTACAATTTTTACGACTTTATTACGTCCCGAATAACTTCAATAAAATTTATTTCTAACAAACCCGGTACCCGATTAAACCTAAAACTAACATTACCACATAATACTACTAACTTTTTTTAATTAAACCCAAGACAACCCCCCCCCCCCCCCATTTCCCTCCTTTTTGGGCCGGCCAACCCCCCCCCCCCCCTTGGTCTTAATACATTGAAACTTCACCAACCAAATTAAATGCTACCAAACAATTGTCTCTAAGTATATATTAAACTTTTCATCCATTATTATCACAAAAATCATTTTTCTAGCTCAAGCAAACTTTTTCTCTCATTTTCTCTTAAGTGTGAATCGACCTAGGTGATCCAAGGAGCAAGAACACCAAATTTTACAAGATCTAGGTATAAACTTGTTCATATAGTCATCCTTGTTGGAGTTTTGAAATAGAAACTCAAGGATTAGTAGGTTTTTATCATCCAAACTCCCTAAACCTTCAAGTAAGTTAACAAACTCATTTTTATGATTTTTACAAGTTATTACTAAGTTTATATATTTTTCTTACAAGAACTCATGCATATAATGGTTTATACCACTCTATTTTGTACATACTTAACTTTGAGCCCTAGAAATGGACACATGAGAAACCCTTGTTAGACCTAGTGGATTGATGATGTTTAAGGACCCATGACACCCTAAGAAGGTGTATGGTAGGATTAGACTAGTTTTGTGGTGATTGAAAGTGGCTTGATTGAGGTTAGAACTAGTTTGGAGACTTGAAAATGGTTTTTGAAACAATAGAAATACCTACTGTCCCTATTTTCATTTCGTGGGAAAATCAGTAGATGGTGGCCAAGTTTTGACCAAAGATTTAGAAAATACCTTCAAAAACGAAACTTTGGGCGAAAGAATGGATTAAAACGAGCTTATAACGAAGGAGATATGATTTTTGCAAATTTAACGATGAAAACTATTTTTATAAAAACTGCTTGCTGTTTGGCAGATTTTAACAGGTAAAAAGAGGTGTTAAACGTAACCTAAAGGAGCCGAATTATCAAAAATATATTAGTATACACAAAAACGAATCCTTGGACATAAAGAACAAGGAAAACGAGCTTAAAACGACCAAGTTATACCAATTCTAACATTGTCAAACTATATATATATATATATATATATATATATATATATATATATATATATATATATATGGACACAAATAAAAATAATAACGTACGCACTAAATGGCATATTTTCTAGAAATGTTGCTAACGACTATTTTCTTATCAAATGAATTCGTATGACCCAAGAGAATATTTATACGACTTAACGACGTTATTTCAAGGTTTTCGATACAAGGAATTTAACGCTAACATTTTTCATACGAGATAATACGACAAGTTATATACTTCTATAAATGGACCAATTTTTCCTAAGTATGGAAACTATTTTACTATGACGATAACTAGTATTTCCAAATTACGAGTGGTATAGGTATCATGTGCATGTGCATTCATTACATTACGGCTTGATCTTAATTAGATCACGATTATTCATTTAGGTTGCGGCTAGTGTTCGCGCCTCATTGTCCCGACTACTTTTACATCGTTGTACCTTCATTGTACCATCATTTCGAGGTGAGTCTTCATAGCCCCGTTTTAATTACTTATTTGATTTTAAATCCCACGGGAGAGAATACATTGCACAATTATTTTTGTACATGCCCAAGTATTACAAATTCCGTACATTGCTTAAGTTGCCTTATTACCACGTCTTGACAAGTCCCCTTTATTAATCATGGACCGTTAATTTTAGTACTAAGCGAGAGTGAGTGGATAGATCTATTCAGGGTGACTCCTCCATTCGTGTTTGGGTTGCTCCACAAGGAAAACGAATGCATTTCATGTCTAAATTACTGAGTGACTGGTAACCACTCCTTTGGGGCATACTGTAGTACGTCTAGCTTCGGTGCAATGAGCTTAAGAGACAATGTAGCTTTTTGACATTTTGTCACTTTACTTTATACTTGTGGGCTTTTGTACTTACGAATTTCTTATAAACCTATGATTATTCACCAACTTTATGTTGACCGTTTTCGCAATGTATTTCTCAGGTAACTAAGGAATATTCTCATGGCATGCATGGAGTCATTTTGTGTAACATGGATGACGCGGCTCATTCGGACTTTCTTGCACTTATGTTCAAATGTCGTTTGATTGTATTAAACGTGTTTCCGTAAACTTTTCCAACTTTTGGGACCTATGTCTTTATAACTCTGAATATTTTGAATGAATCAAACGACGGATTTTTAAAACGACACTTTAGGTCGTTCAATATATCCTGGTTGTGTGCTATGATCCGTTACACCCTCAGGTATTCCATTCCGCTGCCATTCAGGTATTTTGGGGGTGTGACAGATTGGTACCAGAGCTAAGGTTATAGCGAACTAGGTTGCATCATGGACCCTAGACTATAACCACACCATCATAGCATATCATCATTTCATCATGAGTGCATATTTACTTATTTTGTTGATTCCATTTTTACGAGTTATTTATTTTATTTTACCTTGATTATCACAGAGTCATGTCTTCGAATCCCAACACTGTCATACTTTACACTATATCAGACTCTGATGATGAGGGCTCTGTGTCCTCCACTGCTGTTTCACCATTTGTTTCTCCTACACCTGAGTTGCCACTTTTGGCATCAGATGATGACACCGAACCTTTCGAGGAGGAGGAGACGGCTCCTACTCCCCATGTCCATCCTACTGTACCCACTGACATACCATTACCTACTACTACTACTACTTCTTCCGAACCGAGACTTATGTTTCCTAGGAGTAAGACTATTCAGGTTGCTAGGAAGAGGGTTCGCCCAGCTACATCTACTTATAGGAGTCTCCCTAGTCCTACTGTGCCTACACCACCACCACCAACCATACCCACTACTACTCCTGTACCTACCTCACTCTTGCCGCTCAGGAAGCGTGCAAGGCTTACCACCCCAGATTCACCCATTACCGAGACTGCTGACCTTTCACCACCACCAGTATACCACATAGGTGAGAGTTCGAGAGCGGCTGCAGCTAGGGATCCTACAGCCGTTACACTAGAGGATCAGTTTGAGGCTCAGCAGGAGCAGGTTGATAGGTTGGGGTATAGAGTTGATGAGATTATTACCACTCGACTTGAGGCTGTCGAGGAGCAAGTTGAGGATTTGATTCAGGGTAGAGTTGGTATTGATGTGTCTTACCATGGACTCGAGGCACGACAGTTGAGTCACCAGGAGCAGATTGATTTACTTAGAGATGAGCTACCTGAGATTCGAGATAGAGCTCAGGCGACACAGGAGACTCAGTGGGAGCAGGTAGACCAGTTGACATTGATCCGAGAGAGGTTAGTTGTATTGGAGCGCAGAGATGCTTCTTTTCAGTTACGAGTCCAGCATCTTGAGGAGATCGTGGTTGCGATGGATCGTGAGATTCGCCGCTTGAGGGGAGAGCCTGGACCATCTAGAGCACCTGGAGGAGCCTAGACGTAGACTGATATTATATTAGCTTTTATTATTTTCCTAGTCCCGGGATGTGGGACATAGTTCAAGAACTTGTAGTCTTTTGGTTGTTGTACAAACAAATATATCAAGTGCGACTCTACTATGTTGGAAATGTTGTGCTATATATTATATCGTTCCATGTAGGCCGAAATTTTCATGTATTATATTCACGTGTTGTGATTATATTTATGATGTTTCGTGGTTGCTCTTTATTGTTGTCATATCTAGACAGATTATGGTTGTATCTATACATGTCGTGGTTGTATTGATACAGGTTGTGGTTGTATATATACTTGTCGTGGTGATATCTAGACAGATTATGGTTGTATCTATACATGTCGTGGTTGTATTGATACAGGTTGTGGTTGTATATATACTTGTCGTGGTGATATCTAGACAGATTGTGGTTGTATTCGTACATGTCGTGGTTGTATTTATACTTGTTGTGATTGTATATATTTATACATGTTGGGGGTGTATACCTTTGGTTCGATGACTATTTCTATTATGATTTTTCTCATGGTTATTTCCATTGTGATTTATCAGAAATATGGCACCAAGGAAAAGTAAGACTGCACCAGAAACACCCGCTATGACTCAAGCCGCTATCCGCAAGTTGGTCAGGGATAGTATTGCAGAAGCTCTGGAGATTGAGAGAGCTGAGGTTGCTGCTAGGGCTGCTGAGACTACTTCTAATACAGGAACAGTTGAACCAACTGCTACTAGGCGTGAATGTACATGGAAAGATTTCAAGATTAGTGATCCTATCAAGTTTAAGGGCACTGAAGGAGCGGTTGCTTTGATCCGCTGGTTTGAAAAGACTGAGAATGTATTTCTCATGTGCGGATGCCCGGACGTCAGCAAGGTAAAATTTGCTACAGGTATGCTTCTTGATGAAGCTATGTCTTGGTGGAATTCGTATGCTCAGCCGATTGGTATGGAGAATGCTTACAAGCTCACTTGGGAGGAATTCAAGAAACTGATGTCTAAGAAGTTTTGCCCTCGTACTGAGATACAGAAATTGGAAACAGAATTCTATGGGATTGTGACTAAAGGTGATGACATCGAGACCTACTTCATAAGGTTTCAGGAGTTGGCTGCACCATGTCCAACTATGGTTCCCGACGATGAGAAAAAGATGGAAAACTTTGTTGGTGGATTGCCTGAAAGTGTTCGAGGAGATGTGATTTCTTTTGATCGTCAATCAATGGAAGAGGCTATTCGTATAACTCAGAAACTCATGGTCCAAGTGGTAAAAGGAAAATCTGCTGTCAACAACAACTACCGTTCAAACAACACCAACTACACCAACACTCGAAACAACAACAACAACAACAACAAGAGAAGGTTTGACTACAACCAAGGTGGAAATGCTATTCAGCCGCCACCTATCAGGCAAGAAGTGGCAAAGGCCTATGCTACAGGACCGACTGAAAGGAAAGGATATGAGGGTAATTTACCCAAGTGTGAAAGGTGTCAGAAGCATCATAACCCAGGACGTTGCCCAAGTACATGTGGTAACTGCAAGAAGGTTGGTCATCACATCAAAGATTGCAAATCTCCAACCTTGGGTGACAATCGGAAGCCACCTGTAACATGTTTTGGCTGTGGAGAAATTGGACACTTTAGGGGTGAGTGCCCACAGAAGAAGAATCAAGGAACTGGAAATCAAGATGGAAGGGCTCGAGGAAGAGCTTATGTTATGGGAGGAGATGATGTCAAAGAGGACCCGAATGTTGTTGCGGGTACGTTCCTCGTTAATAATCGTTATGCATCCATTTTATTTGATTCAGGAGCGGATAGAAGTTTTGTTTCTATTGCATTTACACCTTTACTTAACATAGAACCAACCCCATTAGACACTTCCTATATCGTTGAACTAGCCGATGGGTCTTTAGTTAACACCAACACCATTGTTCGTGGTTGCACTATAAATTTCCTAAACCATCCATTCAATATAGACCTTATACCCGTAGAACTTGGAAGTTTCGACGTTGTTATCGGTATGGATTGGTTATCTCGGCATCGAGCAAGGATTATTTGCGATGAGAAAGTTGTTCACCTACCTTATAATGGTGAAACTTTGGTTGTTCGTGGAGAACGAAGTGGAACTAGACTCAGTATCATATCATGCATTAAAACCGAGAAGTACATAAAGAAGGGTTGTTATGCATTCTTGGCTCACATCACGGAGAAGAAGTCGGATGAGAAACGACTTGAGGATGTGCCAATTGTTAAGGAATTTCCAGAAGTTTTTCCGGAAGAATTGCCAAGACTTCCGCCTACATGCCAAGTTGAGTTTCAAATCGAATTAGTGCCAGGAGCTGCACCAATTGCGCGAGCACCGTATAGACTTGCACCGTCGGAGATGCAAGAATTGTCGAATCAACTACAAGAACTTTTGGACAAAGGATTCATTAGACCGAGTTCCTCGCCTTAGGGAGCACCGGTTTTATTTGTGAAGAAGAAGGACGGAACTTTCAGAATGTGCATCGACTATCGTGAGCTGAACAAGTTAACGGTGAAGAACCGTTATCCACTCCCTAGAATCGACGACTTGTTCGACCAGTTACAAGGTTCTAGTTTTTATTCCAAGATTGATTTAAGATCCGGTTACCATCAACTTAAAGTTCGGGAAGAGGATATCCCGAAGATGGCATTTAGAACACGCTATGGTCATTATGAGTTTCAAGTGATGCCTTTTGGATTAACCAACGCACCTGCGGTATTTATGGATCTCATGAATAGGGTGTGCAAACCATATCTTGATAAGTTTGTGATCGTATTCATTGACGATATCTTGATTTATTCCAAGAGTAAGGAAGATCACGAAGAACACCTCAGAACAATCCTAGAACTACTCAAGAAGGAGCAATTGTATGCCAAATTTTCTAAGTGTGATTTTTGGATACGAAGAGTTCAATTTCTTGGCCATGTTATTGATAGCCAAGGTTTACAAGTCGACCCGGCAAAGATCGAGGCAGTTAAGGATTGGGCTACGCCCAAGTCTCCTATGGAAATTCGTCAATTCCTAGGACTTGCCGGATATTACAGAAGATTTATCGAAGGGTTTTCTAAGATAGCGAAGTCGTTGACAAAGCTGACACAAAAGAATGAAAAGTACGAGTGGGGAGAAAAACAAGAGTCCGCATTTCAATTATTGAAAAAAAAGCTTTGTAGCGCACCGATTTTGTCACTACCTGAAGGTATTGAGAACTTTGTGGTATATTGCGATGCTTCGCATCAAGGACTTGGAGCTGTGCTAATGCAAAACGAGAAGGTGATAGCTTATGCATCTAGACAACTTAAGATACACGAGAAGAATTACACTACGCACGACTTGGAGTTGGGTGCGGTAGTTTTTGCACTCAAGATTTGGAGACACTACCTTTATGGTACCAAGTGCGTAATTTTTACCAACCACAAGAGCTTACAGCATATACTTGATCAGAAGGAACTCAACATGAGACAACGTCGTTGGCTAGAATTGTTGAGTGATTACGATTGTGAAATCCGATATCACCCAGGAAAAGCAAATGTTGTAGCAGATGCACTTAGCCGAAAAGAACGACTCAAATCTTTGAGAGTTAGGTCATTGGGAATGACTATCATTTCGCCATTACCATCAAAAATTCTGGAAGCTCAGATTGAGACTCTCAAGGAAGAAAATCGACCACACGAGAAAATTTATGGTATGCCAGAAAGCGAAAATGGCTTTGTAAATAGATCAGATGGAGTGTTATGCTTCAAGGACCGAAGTTGGATACCACTCTATGGTGGAGTGCGAGAATTGATTATGCATGAATCACACAAGTCGAAGTACTCTATTCATCCAGGTTCTGGTAAGATGTATCAGGATCTCAAAAAGCTTTATTGGTGGCCGAACATGAAAGCAGAAATAGCTACGTATGTCAGCAAATGCCTTACTTGTGCTAAAGTGAAAGCCGAGTACCAGAAACCGTCAGGGTTACTTCAACAACCAGAAATTCCACAATGGAAGTGGGAACGTATTGCTATGGACTTTGTCACTAAACTTCCTAAGACATCAGGAGGTTTCGATGCTATTTGGGTAATTGTTGATCGTCTTACCAAATCAGCACATTTCATACCCATTAGAGAGACTTATTCTATAGAACAACTTGCTAGACTTTATGTCAAGGAAATAGTCTCAAGACACGGTGCACCAGTTTCCATCATTTCCGACAGAGATAGTCGTTTTACTTCAAACTTTTGGCGGTCATTGCAAGATTCTTTTGGATCTAAGTTAGACATGAGCACTGCTTACCATCCTCAGACCGATGGTCAGAGCGAGAGGACTATTCAGACACTTGAGGACATGCTGCGAGCATGTGTGATTGACTTTGGAAATGGTTGGGCTAACCATTTGCCGTTGATCGAGTTTTCCTATAACAACAGCTACCAATCGAGCATTAAGGCTGCACCATTCGAGGCACTTTATGGTCGTAAGTGTCGATCTCCAGTTTGTTGGGCTGAAGTCGGTGAAGTACAATGTACTGGCCCGGAGATGGTACAAGAAACAACAGAAAAGATAATTCAGATTCGAGAGAGACTCGAAACTGCTAGAAGTCGACAGAAAAGCTACGCAGATGTTCGACGCAAACCATTGGAATTTCAGGTCGGAGACAAAGTCATGTTGAAAGTCTCGCCTTGGAAGGGCGTGATACGATTTGGAAAACGCGGGAAATTGAACCCGAGATACATTGGGCCATTCAAGATCCTGGAGAGGATTGGTCCAGTTGCTTACAAACTTGAACTTCCGTCAGAACTTAGCAACGTACACAACACGTTTCATGTTTCGAACCTCAAGAAATGTCTTTCGGACGAGTCTGCCATTATACCATTAGAAGAAATACAACTCGATGACAAGCTTAACTTTGTGGAAGAACCAGTTGAAATAATGGATCGCGAGATCAAACAGTTGAAACAAAGTCGAATTCCGATCGTGAAGGTTCGCTGGAATTCTCGAAGAGGACCCGAGTTTACTTGGGAACGAGAAGACCAAATGCGACGCAAGTATCCACAACTTTTCACCGAGCCTATTACCGAGACCAACTCTAACTGAATTCAGGGACTGAATTCCTTTTTGGATGGGCGACTGTCACAACCCACAATTTCTGGTCATTTTTCCAAACTTCGACATTCTACTATTCACAAATTACTATTCATCGTTTTACTATTCATCGTTTTTGAGGTCAATTTGACATTCCGAGACACATTCAGAAATTTTACTATTCACTTGACACTATTCATTTCCGAGAGGAAACCACTATTCACGTGCATTACTCATGTCATCGTAAATTTAGTTACGAGTGTTCAAATTCGCGTAACCGTATTGGTTCAGGAGCGAATTCATGCATTATTATCAGGGACATTTCATACAGAATAGAAATAGTCTGCACATCATCATTAGGGCACTTGCATGCTATTCCACTGGTAGGGTAAGTAAATTAATACTTTTGGTACAATTAACGATTTACGTACGTTTTTTTTAAATAAACGCTAATACGCGAACTATAAATGTGTCTAACGTGTCCGACACTCCCGACTATTATCCCAATATATTTTTATATTTATTTTAATAATATAAAAATTATAATATTAATTTACCCGGTATTTTGGAAATTTATTTATTACGTATCGTACGTCTAACTTAATAACGACGGTTTTCATAAAAATTAAACAATAATCACCCAAACTCTCCGTACTTGTACCCGACATATTTTTACAATTTTTACGACTTTATTACGTCCCGAATAACTTCAATAAAATTTATTTCTAACAAACCCGGTACCCGATTAAACCTAAAACTAACATTACTACATAATACTACTAACTTTTTTTAATTAAACCCAAGACAACCCCCCCCCCCCCTTTCCCTCCTTTTTGGGCCGGCCAACCCCCCCCCCCCCCCCCTTGGTCTTAATACATTGAAACTTCACCAACCAAATTAAATGCTACCAAACAATTGTCTCTAAGTATATATTAAATTTTTCATCCATTATTATCACAAAAATCATTTTTCTAGCTCAAGCAAACTTTTTCTCTCATTTTCTCTTAAGTGTGAATTGACCTAGGTGATCCAAGGAGCAAGAACACCAAATTTTACAAGATCTAGGTATAAACTTGTTCATATAGTCATCCTTGTTGGAGTTTTGAAATAGAAACTCAAGGATTAGTAGGTTTTTATCATCCAAACTCCCTAAACCTTCAAGTAAGTTAACAAACTCATTTTTATGATTTTTACAAGTTATTACTATGTTTATATATTTTTCTTACAAGAACTCATGCATATAATGGTTTATACCACTCTATTTTGTACATACTTAACTTTGAGCCCTAGAAATGGACACATGAGAAACCCTTGTTAGACCTAGTGGATTGATGATGTTTAAGGACCCATGACACCCTAAGAAGGTGTATGGTAGGATTAGACTAGTTTTGTGGTGATTGAAAGTGGCTTGATTGAGGTTAGAACTAGTTTGGAGACTTGAAAATGGTTTTTGAAACAATAGAAATACCTACTGTCCCTATTTTCATTTCGTGGGAAAATCAGTAGATGGTGGCTAAGTTTTGACCAAAGATTTAGAAAATACATTCAAAAACGAAACTTTGGGCGAAAGAATGGATTAAAACGAGCTTATAACGAAGGAGATATGATTTTTGCAAATTTAACGACGAAAACTATTTTTATAAAAACTGCTTGCTGTTTGGCAGATTTCAACGGGTAAAAAGAGGTGTTAAACGTAACCTAAAGGAGCCGAATTATCGAAAATATATTAGTATACACAAAAATGAATCCGTGGACATAAAGAACAAGGAAAACGAGCTTAAAACGACCAAGTTATACCCATTCTAACATTGTCAAACTATATATATATATATATATATATATATATATATATATATATATATATATATATATATATATATATATATATATATATATATATATGGATACAAATAAAAATACTAACGTACGCACTAAATGGCATATTTTCTAGAAATGTTGCTAACGACTATTTTCTTATCAAATGAATACGTATGACCCAAGAGAATATTTATACGACTTAACGACGTTATTTCAAGGTTTTCGATACAAGGAATTTAACGCTAACATTTTTCATACTAGATAATACGACAAGTTATATACTTCTATAAATGGACCTATTTTTCCTAAGTATGGAAACTATTTTACTATGACGATAACTAGTATTTCCAAATTACGAGTGGTATAGGTATCATGTGCATGTGCATTCATTACATTACGGCTTGATCTTAATTAGATCACGATTATTCATTTAGGTTGCGGCTAGTGTTCGCGCCTCATTGTCCCGACTACTTTTACATCGTTGTACCTTCGTTGTACCATCATTTCGAGGTGAGTCTTCATAGCCCCGTTTTAATTACTTATTTGATTTTAAATCCCACGGGGGAGAATACATTGCACAATTATTTTTGTACATGCCCAAGTATTACAAATTCCGTACATTGCTTAAGTTGCCTTATTACCACGTCTTGACAAGTCCCCTTTATTATCATGGACCGTTAATTTTAGTACTAAGCGAGAGTGAGTGGATAGATCTATCGAGGGTGACTCCTCCATTCGTGTTTGGGTTGCTCCATAAGGAAAACGAATGCATTTCATGTCTAAATTACTGAGTGACTGGTAACCACTCCTTTGGGGCATACTGTAGTACGTCTAGCTTCGGTGCCATGAGCTTAAGAGACAATGTAGCTTTTTGACATTTTGTCACTTTACTTTATACTTGTGGGCTTTTGTACTTACGAATTTCTTATAAACCTATGATTATTCACCAACTTTATGTTGACCGTTTTCGCAATGTATTTCTCAGGTAACTAAGGCATATTCTCATGGCATGCATGGAGTCATTTTGTGTAACATGGATGACGCGGCTCATTCGGACTTTCTTGCACTTATGTTCAAATGTCGTTTGATTGTATTAAACTTGTTTCCGTAAACTTTTCCAACTTTTGGGACCTATGTCTTTATAACTCTGAATATTTTGAATGAATCAAACGACGGATTTTTAAAACGACACTTTAGGTCGTTCAATATATCCTGGTTGTGTGCTATGATCCGTTACACCCTCAGGTATTCCATTCCGCTGCCATTCAGGTATTTTGGGTGTGTGACATTGGGTCATGGATTTAGAGTTTGAAAATTGATTTTTCCCTCGTAATTGCATGGATGGATTTTTGCTGGGTCTGACGGCGTCAGGTTTCCCTTCCTGACGGCGTCAGATGTGTCTGACAGCATGAATTCGTAAAATTCTCATTCTAACCATTTTCATTCCACTCTATCTTTTTCAAGAAAAATGAGCAAACGATCACGACAACACCGAGGTAGCTCGTCTACGTCCCAACGAGTTAACTATGGGGATGTGGTCCACAGTTGGAGTGAGTTTGATAATGACGCCACTATAACTAAGTATGCGGAGCTTGTTTATCACCATATCGATGCTGGAGCTGTGATTGATTGGGAGTTTCTGAGGTCCCAAGGTCTTGAGGGTGAGTTCTTGGGGAGGATCCAAACTGATGGATTCACGGGTCCTCAATGGGAGAGATTGTTCAGGATGAGGGAGACAGTTTACAGTGAGTTGGTTAGGGAGTTCTTTGTGACTTTTCGCTTTGATTTAGCTGAGGCCAGGACAGATATGGGTGGTACCACTATTTACTTCAGATTGGGGGGGGGGGGGGAGATTCGATCATGTTCGGTTACTGAGTTTGGATGGAAGTTAGGTTTGTACACTAGGGAGGAGGCTGTTGAGGGGGGTTTTATGCAGAGGTTGTTGCGTGGGGAGACGATGAGGAATGAGATGAGGTGCGCCACTTTTTGGCCGAGTATTGGGAACGGGGTGTACACCTCGACTACTGGGGCGGCCTCAATCAGGGACCCCATTATCAGGTTAGCCCACAGGGGCATCACCTACAGCTTGTCAGGGCGTCATGGAACCACTCATCGTGTCACTGCTTTAGATCTTTTCTACCTGTACACCATGTTTTCAGCGGATGTTTACTGTAACATCCCATTTTGGGTAGTGAGCTATTTGAAGACTAGTGTGGAAGAGAGGGATATTGACAAGGTGTATGGGGGGATGTTCGTGACCCAGTTGGCTCGATCTTATGGGCTACTTTTTCCTGAGATCATGGGGTACCTGAGCGACTGTGGGACTTGTAGTATGGTGAGGGCTAAATCCCTCAAGCAAATGAGCATTGTTATGGAACTAGGGGATGGGTCCTATACTTGGTACATTGCAGGAGGACCTGATGGTGTTGAGGATGATGATGATGATGAGGGAGCGCCCCAGCAGCCTCAGTTCAGGGATTATGAGGTTGGGTCTGCAGATTATTACCAACACATGAGTCGGGGAGACTGGCAGGCACACTAGGGGGTCTGGATGGGTTACGTGGACGCATGGTGGACCACCACTAACCAGCGCTTTGATTGGATGTATGATCATACCCTCCGCCAGATGCAGCACCTCTCCACCCGTGATCAGATCGAGCACCAGCTATAGATCGACCCATTCCCCGGTCGTGAGATGGACTACCCTCCCTAGGGGTACACTGGGCACCTCCCTCCTGGTTATGACTACCGTTATGGTCCCCCTCCCCAATGATTTGTCTTGATGTTTGTGATGTCTGAACAATTTATTCATGGTGGTGTAATTTGAAACAATTTGGATTGTAATAGTTTAGGATATGGCCTCTGTTGGCCCTGGATAATCTTTATTTTTATGATTCACGTTGAATTGCAATATTATGCTTTTCTTATGGTTTCATTTTTCTATTTGTGTGATTTTTTATTTGTTTGATTCTTATTTGTTTCTGTATGCTTGCTTTATTTTATTGTTGGTAGATCATGTTTCAAAACTAAAATGGTGAAAATACTTTATTTTGTCGTTTGGCTTAGTCTTAACTTCATCCAAAGGTATTTCGCAAAACATAAGTGTAAGGGGAAACCCCAAATATGTTTTTAAGAAACAAACTTGATCATGGTTCTCCACAATATTAAATGAACATGTATATTCGTATTTGTTAGAGTCAAATGCTCGTATCGAGTCATAATAATCTTTTGCAGGATTTTCCAGGAAGTAGGACGAAGTTTTTCTAGAAATTTTCCAGAAACTTAACATAAGAATTTCTGCAGGTCACTTCTGACGGCGTCAGGAAGAAATTCCTGACGGCGTCACGTGTAAAATTCTGGAAATTTTGCCAGTTTTGTTTTTCAAACGGAGTCTTAAAGTTTTTGTTAATTCCTTAGTTTTATAATCTCCAGGAGATCTGCAAACATCATTCCACAAGCATTATACCTTACATTGTTTTCTAGGATTTGTTAGCATATATAGATTGCCGCCGATTCTACGCGAGGTTGCCTTGTTTGTTTTCTCAGGTTTAACAGGTTATGTTTGACAAGAAGATGATTTATATTCTGGAAGGGAAGCTTTGATAGTTCATTTTCTTGGAGGAAGATCTAACCTTATTACCATACTATACATACCGAGCGAATCAGGGGAGTATTTGATTTCATTCTTTTACCTGTTTTACTTATACAATCTTTAATTGAACATTGGGGACAATGTTCATCCTAAGTGTAAGGGGAGGGTAAATGATGATACCTTATAGTATGCACTTTCGCTTGAGTTTGTTTGTTTGATGGTAGATGTGTAATAAATGTCACAACTCACCATTTCGCGTCATTTACCATTTCAGGTCATTTTCCCAAACTTCGACTTTTTACTATTCATAAATCACTATTCATCAAAACACTATTCATCGTTTTACTATTCATCGTTTTCGAGGTCAGTTTGATGTTCTGAGAAACTTTTTGGAAATTTACTATTCACCGAACACTATTCATTTCCGGAAAAGTTTTCATCATTCACTTGCATTACTCATTTCATCGTAAATTTAGTTTACGGGTATTCAAATTCGCGTAACCGGATTGGTTTAGGTGCGAATTCATTTCATTAGTGTTAAGTACACTGCATACGGACTGGAGATAGTCTGCATATCATCATAACAGCATTTTCATGTTATACCACTCTCAGGATTTTCAAATTTCTATATTCAGTACATTTAACGTTTTTACGTATACGTAATTATAATAAACGTTAACACCCGGTTTATACACGACGAATATATCTAAATATTCCCACAATGGTCCCAACATATTTTTATATCCATTTTAACATCATAAAAGTTATAACATTCAGTTACCCAGTATTTTGGAAATTTATTTTATTTATAACGTACGCGTATGAATATAACGACGGTTTTCGTGAAAACTAAACAATAATCACCCGATCACTCAGTAAATGTACCCAACATATTTTTAATATGTTTTTAACATTATTATAACTTATTTCATCCCGGTATACTTCGTGGACATTTATTTCTAATAAAACCGGTACCCGATCGTAACTAAAAACGCAAACTAGTGCAATTTCATACAAGTATTTCTAATTAAATTCCAAGTACCCTAACCCCCCCTCCTACCCTTGAAAAACCAGCCCAAGAACACCCTTTTTAACCCATGGCATTAACTTACCCTTATTTAACTAATAAACCTCTAAATTCTACACTTAACCAAAAATTACAAATCATAACATACACTTTTTCAAGATCCAAAAATTCTTCTCATCTCCTTCCTCCCATCAAAACCACGACCCATAATTAATACATTGATCAAGTGATCATTTTTCATGAAGTAAAACACAAAAGTTGTTCATTTTACAAGCCTAATCAAGAATCAAGCAACAAAAACACAAGAACATCAAGCATAATCATCCAATAATCATCTCATTTTATCAAGTAAGTTTTCATCTTTATTTTTTCATGGATCATCCTATTTTTACATGTATTACATAGGTATCATGCTAAAAACCATGTACAAGTAGCTATACCACACTTTATTTTGGCTAAAAAGAAACATACAAACCCTAACTTTTTAGTTATGAATCCCCTTGCTCTAATAACTTGGTTAGGAGTCCATGGCACCCTAAGAAGGTGTATGGTAAGATTAGATTAGCCATGTGGTGATTACAAGAGGTTTGGTGATGGTAGAAATTAGTTTTTAACCTTGGAAACTTGATTTGGAACCTATTTTAGACATGCTGTCCCGTTTTGTAAAAATCTGGAAAATCAGTAAACACCAAGGAAACTTTGGCAAAATTTTTAGAAAATACTTTCAAAAACGAATCCGTAGGCGAAAGAACGGATTAAAAAGAGTCTATAACGAAGGAGTTATAATTTTTGCAAGATTGTAGACGAAAAGTATTTTTCTGAAAATGTATGCTGTTGGACGTTTTTCATTGGACAAAAAGAGACTTTAGACGTAACCCGGAGGAGCCGAGCTTTCCAAAATATATTACTACATACTAAGACGAAACCGTGGATATAAAGAACAAGTAAAACGGACAAGTAACGACAAAGATATACTCGTTTGAATATCGGCTAAAACCATTTTATATTTGACAGCTTTTAATATAATTTGGCGCAAAAACTACGAAGTACATTTATAAGCTAGACATAATATCAAGTACCGAGCTTTATAACTAACGTAGTATTAGTTATTACGAGTATGTTTTCATCATTTCAAGGATTACAACCCGAGTATTTCAACGCTAACATGGAAACTTACGTTATATATATATAAGTATATATATATTATAACTAGCTATTTATATTTTCTAATAGCAATATTTTCCAAATTCTTGGAATATATATTTTTTTGATAATACAAGTGTTTTTCCAAAGAGTAGAGTGGTATAGAAACATGTGCATGGACATTCATAACATCATTTCATGATCTAAAGTAGATCGTTCATCATTCATATTAGGTTGCGGCTAGTGTGCGCGCCTTGTTTTTCAGCTCATTACATGTTCATGGTACCATCAGCTTCAGGTGAGTCATAGCCCCACTTTTACTGGTTTAATTACTTTACAAACTCTTTGGGGGAGATACATGCTTAAATACTCGTGTTATACTTTTATACGATTTCAAATCCCATGGGGGAGAATACATTGCAACAACTATTTTTGTACATGCCCAAGTATTACAAATTCCATACATTGCTTAAGTTGCCTTACTACCACTTCATAACAAGTCCCCTTTCAATATCATGGACCGTTAATTTCAAGTACTAAGCGAGAGTGAGTGAATAGATCTATTGAGGGTGACGCCTCCATTCGTGTTTGGGTTGCTCCAACGGGACGAATGCATTTCATGTCTTATCAAGTGAGTGCCTGGTAGACACTCTGTTGGGGCATTACAAAGTCTAGCTTCGGGGTCATGAGCTTAAGGGACAATGTAGCATTTTTGACATTTATGTCGGTTCACTTTATACTTGTGGCTATTGTACATACGAAAATTACTTATGGAATTACGATACTTTTCCACCACTATTACTACAGAATTACGATGTCTTTGCAACAATCTTATGACTGATTTATTACAAACATATTACATTTGGCAGTGGGTTGTAAACACACAGGTTACAAGTCTCTTATGGCGGGACTTGGAACTGAGTGGATTTACGATGCCTTTGCTGGGAAATCTTCATTTCAATGCATTACATTCTTTTTCACAAGACTCTATGAACTCACCAACCATTGTGTTGACACTTTAGCATGTATTTTCAGGTATTAACTATGGCACACTACTGGAGGTTTTGGCAGGGCATGGCATGGTCATAGAAGACTCTGATTATTCATTTGGGGACCGTTTTTAACTATTTTAATGGCCTACTTCCGCATTACTTTTAACGATGTAAATACAATATTTTTGACTTAACTATTTTATTCAAAATGATTCAAGTGCAAACCATTTTTGAACTAGTGTTGTGATATCAATTGAGTTACACCCCAGCTACATGTATGCTTCCGCTGGACCCGATTTTGGGGGTGTGACAGATTGGTACCAGAGCTTTGGCTATAGCGAACTAAGTGTTTTTAAAACCTAGACTATAGCTACTTTCAAGAAAACTTAACCCTATGACCGTCACGTGCCTGCCTGCCAAGCTGAAGCCTCATTTGTGGTTAGTTGCTGACATAGGTGATGAGACTTGTGTCTCATTATCTGATATATTATATTCATTTATTATAGTTGATTACTATAATTGTTTTTCATATAAGCATGTTCACGTATCATATATGTCACCGCATTATGTTTTTCCTTGCATAGTTTCATCATTTGACCTCGAGCTTGGTCACTTGCTTTTGTCTTTCAGAACGTCTTGGTATTTGTGAAGGACATAGTATTAGTATGACTGAGCTGAGTATTTCAAAATTCATGGAACCTCGGTGGAATATAGACTAGTCACCTATATTCAACCCGGGATAGTGGGACATAGGCTGACTACCTATATCCGACTCAGAAATGAATTTTGCAACACTGAGAATGGTTATAATAAAATTCTGTCTGGATTGAATCCTTTACTCATTTTCCAAATGTTTCATGCATGTGTGTATACCCTCATTGTCAGAACATTCATACTTTTCATCACCTTTTCACCAATATGTTTTCAGAGACCAACATAAACTGAACTTCGGGACGAAGTTCCTTTTAGAGGGGAAGACTGTCACAACTCACCATTTCGCGTCATTTACCATTTCAGGTCATTTTCCCAAACTTCGACTTTTTACTATTCATAAATCACTATTCATCAAAACACTATTCATCGTTTTACTATTCATCGTTTTCGAGGTCAGTTTGATGTTCTGAGAAACTTTTTGGAAATTTACTATTCACCGAACACTATTCATTTCCGGAAAAGTTTTCATCATTCACTTGCATTACTCATTTCATCGTAAATTTAGTTTACGGGTATTCAAATTCGCGTAACCGGATTGGTTTAGGTGCGAATTCATTTCATTAGTGTTAAGTACACTGCATACGGACTGGAGATAGTCTGCATATCATCATAACAGCATTTTCATGTTATACCACTCTCAGGATTTTCAAATTTCTATATTCAGTACATTTAACGTTTTTACGTATACGTAATTATAATAAACGTTAACACCCGGTTTATACACGACGAATATATCTAAATATTCCCACAATGGTCCCAACATATTTTTATATCCATTTTAACATCATAAAAGTTATAACATTCAGTTACCCAGTATTTTGGAAATTTATTTTATTTATAACGTACGCGTATGAATATAACGACGGTTTTCGTGAAAACTAAACAATAATCACCCGATCACTCAGTAAATGTACCCAACATATTTTTAATATGTTTTTAACATTATTATAACTTATTTCATCCCGGTATACTTCGTGGACATTTATTTCTAATAAAACCGGTACCCGATCGTAACTAAAAACGCAAACTAGTGCAATTTCATACAAGTATTTCTAATTAAATTCCAAGTACCCTAACCCCCCCTCCTACCCTTGAAAAACCAGCCCAAGAACACCCTTTTTAACCCATGGCATTAACTTACCCTTATTTAACTAATAAACCTCTAAATTCTACACTTAACCAAAAATTACAAATCATAACATACACTTTTTCAAGATCCAAAAATTCTTCTCATCTCCTTCCTCCCATCAAAACCACGACCCATAATTAATACATTGATCAAGTGATCATTTTTCATGAAGTAAAACACAAAAGTTGTTCATTTTACAAGCCTAATCAAGAATCAAGCAACAAAAACACAAGAACATCAAGCATAATCATCCAATAATCATCTCATTTTATCAAGTAAGTTTTCATCTTTATTTTTTCATGGATCATCCTATTTTTACATGTATTACATAGGTATCATGCTAAAAACCATGTACAAGTAGCTATACCACACTTTATTTTGGCTAAAAAGAAACATACAAACCCTAACTTTTTAGTTATGAATCCCCTTGCTCTAATAACTTGGTTAGGAGTCCATGGCACCCTAAGAAGGTGTATGGTAAGATTAGATTAGCCATGTGGTGATTACAAGAGGTTTGGTGATGGTAGAAATTAGTTTTTAACCTTGGAAACTTGATTTGGAACCTATTTTAGACATGCTGTCCCGTTTTGTAAAAATCTGGAAAATCAGTAAACACCAAGGAAACTTTGGCAAAATTTTTAGAAAATACTTTCAAAAACGAATCCGTAGGCGAAAGAACGGATTAAAAAGAGTCTATAACGAAGGAGTTATAATTTTTGCAAGATTGTAGACGAAAAGTATTTTTCTGAAAATGTATGCTGTTGGACGTTTTTCATTGGACAAAAAGAGACTTTAGACGTAACCCGGAGGAGCCGAGCTTTCCAAAATATATTACTACATACTAAGACGAAACCGTGGATATAAAGAACAAGTAAAACGGACAAGTAACGACAAAGATATACTCGTTTGAATATCGGCTAAAACCATTTTATATTTGACAGCTTTTAATATAATTTGGCGCAAAAACTACGAAGTACATTTATAAGCTAGACATAATATCAAGTACCGAGCTTTATAACTAACGTAGTATTAGTTATTACGAGTATGTTTTCATCATTTCAAGGATTACAACCCGAGTATTTCAACGCTAACATGGAAACTTACGTTATATATATATAAGTATATATATATTATAACTAGCTATTTATATTTTCTAATAGCAATATTTTCCAAATTCTTGGAATATATATTTTTTTGATAATACAAGTGTTTTTCCAAAGAGTAGAGTGGTATAGAAACATGTGCATGGACATTCATAACATCATTTCATGATCTAAAGTAGATCGTTCATCATTCATATTAGGTTGCGGCTAGTGTGCGCGCCTTGTTTTTCAGCTCATTACATGTTCATGGTACCATCAGCTTCAGGTGAGTCATAGCCCCACTTTTACTGGTTTAATTACTTTACAAACTCTTTGGGGGAGATACATGCTTAAATACTCGTGTTATACTTTTATACGATTTCAAATCCCATGGGGGAGAATACATTGCAACAACTATTTTTGTACATGCCCAAGTATTACAAATTCCATACATTGCTTAAGTTGCCTTACTACCACTTCATAACAAGTCCCCTTTCAATATCATGGACCGTTAATTTCAAGTACTAAGCGAGAGTGAGTGAATAGATCTATTGAGGGTGACGCCTCCATTCGTGTTTGGGTTGCTCCAACGGGACGAATGCATTTCATGTCTTATCAAGTGAGTGCCTGGTAGACACTCTGTTGGGGCATTACAAAGTCTAGCTTCGGGGTCATGAGCTTAAGGGACAATGTAGCATTTTTGACATTTATGTCGGTTCACTTTATACTTGTGGCTATTGTACATACGAAAATTACTTATGGAATTACGATACTTTTCCACCACTATTACTACAGAATTACGATGTCTTTGCAACAATCTTATGACTGATTTATTACAAACATATTACATTTGGCAGTGGGTTGTAAACACACAGGTTACAAGTCTCTTATGGCGGGACTTGGAACTGAGTGGATTTACGATGCCTTTGCTGGGAAATCTTCATTTCAATGCATTACATTCTTTTTCACAAGACTCTATGAACTCACCAACCATTGTGTTGACACTTTAGCATGTATTTTCAGGTATTAACTATGGCACACTACTGGAGGTTTTGGCAGGGCATGGCATGGTCATAGAAGACTCTGATTATTCATTTGGGGACCGTTTTTAACTATTTTAATGGCCTACTTCCGCATTACTTTTAACGATGTAAATACAATATTTTTGACTTAACTATTTTATTCAAAATGATTCAAGTGCAAACCATTTTTGAACTAGTGTTGTGATATCAATTGAGTTACACCCCAGCTACATGTATGCTTCCGCTGGACCCGATTTTGGGGGTGTGACAATAAAACTATGAGAAATACTTGTTAGTGTAATTTTAGCGCCAAATTTAAAAATTTTTACAACATTTAGGAGTGAAACTTTAGCCATAGCAAGCGTCTCATGGATAGGAGATTGTATGACTAGCACAAATCCGTACCACTCAGAAAAATTTTCCACCCAAATATGTGAGGTTCGCCTTTAGATTTGATAGGAAAAGCATTTACTATTAGTGCTTATGAGTGTACCGGTAGCATTTAGATTCTAGAACTTGCGTTAGTGATGCATCCCGAGACCGCTAGTGAGACTACATTCGTGTAGTCAGATTTACTACATGATAAGAGGCATTAGGACCACCCTTGTGTTAAACCCGTATCATAATTACTTGACCATTTAAGTCATATTACTTGGCTAGTAAAGTCAATTAACTTTTCCCACACCCTTAGCGTTGTACTCATTTTTAGTACACGAAACCCCTAGTACACACCTCCGAGCCTATCTTTTCGTTTCTAACTTTAAGCATTTTACTTAAAGGAAGAATTTGTTACACCCCACTTAAATGTACACCCAAATTCCCTTAGCCTTTCGTGTATGCACTCATCTTTAGTGCATTATTGTTATTTGTTTAAACCCTTAGTTAATTATCTAATTGATTACATGGTTGCTAAGTCGAGTCATGTCCTTGTACATATTGTTTTGGGACGATTGGGACTCACGGGTAAAGTACTTGTTTTATGGAGTAATGGGGAAGAACATCATATTATTACCCCCATATGTGCGTTAATCTTAAAGGTGCTCCAAGTGTTTTGATTATCTTAATTCGAGTCATTAGATTAGTTTATTGTAAAGTATGTAAAAATTCAAGTGTAAGGGGAATCTTCATTCCCTATGATGTATTATTTTGGATGGTAGGGTAAGAGTGTATGCAAAAAAAAAAAAAAAAAAAAAAAAAAAAAAAGAGAAAGGAAAAAGAGAAAAAACATACGGACTACCATCCCGTTTCATTCTATGTTTATTTTATGTTTTAGTTATTTTTCATTTATTAGCTTAAGTCGAGTCTAGTCTTGGCTTAGCAACGCCATATTGTACATGTAATTAACCAAGATGATTAGCTCGCCACCAGTAAAGATTGCCTATATCCAACAAAACCGTGTATTCCATATCACTACACCTAACGTTACAACCCTTTAAAAGACCTCTTTGATAGTTTATCCTAGGTGCTTACGCCATGTGGTGGAGGTTTGATCCTTTCCCAAGCCTATGGTAATCTATTTTGCTATGAAAGGTAGTGAGAGATGTTTCCCATTTCCATTTTGTGATATATACTTTATTACACTCGAGAGATGTGAGTATCTAAACACTATTTGTGAGGTGCTAGTGTATGACCTCTGTGCTTGTCTTTAGTCTTTAGTGGAACAATTATTTGTTGTCATTACTTTTATATTAGTGTTAAATGACCCCTAACTTCTATTTTGACTAGAATAAAAGCGCATTTGCTTGAGGACAAGCAAATCTCAAGTGTAAGGGTATATGATGAGGCGAAAAATGAACCGTTTTTAGGGGGTCATTTAAGCCAGAATTGGAATTTATTTGATCAAATATTGCCCTAAATTGTTCCTTTTGTGATTTTAGGTACTTTGGGAGTGAATTCTGGAAAAGGAAGCATTTTGGACGATTTTGGAGCATAAAAGTGAAGAAAACGGCAAAGTCTTAATTTTCCTTACTGGGAATAGTACCTGACGGCGTCAAGAAGAATTTTATGACGGTGTCAAGAACAAAATGGATGACGACCCAGAGAAAATGTGACGGCGTCAGCACAAGGGCGTCAAGAGTAAATGTGGTGACGGCCCAGAGCAGAATCATACATGACGGCGTCAGCTTTGGATCTAGGCAGTCAGAAAACATTATTGGTGGCGAGATGACGACGTCAAATTTTTCCTCTTGACGCCGTCACCTCCTAAAATCTATATATACTTTTCTAATTTTCAATCATTAAAGGAGGAACTTGTGTGGAGAATATTAGGGTCGAACTTTATAAACCCTAGCTCGTTTGTAACAGTATTTTCAAGGGTTTTCACCCCTTGAAACCCTCCATGTTCAATTGAGATAAGTTTTCCTTCAATTCATTCAATATGTCTACGTGTTGTTTGAATATATCTTACACTTGTCTTGATTTTAACATGCTAGGCTAGATCTATTATGTGTTTGCTTAGATGTAATGAAACCTAGATGTTGATTATAGGTTGATTGCTTGTTTATAGTTGTAATGGATGAATGATTTCAATGTTAGGCTTAAGAAAACTGGCAGATCTCCATTGTGTAACATGCTTGAACGTCTTAAGAAACATGAACCGATGTGTACTAGGTTTTTATGGTTGTATTTAATGCATGATCGAATTCTAATGATCCCGTGTTAGGAGCTTCTTAGCCGGCTCGACATAGGAGTGAAGTAGGAGCTTATAGGATTAGGGAAGTAAGTACGCCACCCCATGAATGGTATTAAGGAATACAATCCGTCATCCACGCAACTGTAACAAGTAATTAACCTGTAAAAGATATCTAGGGAGTAGTGAAATCTAAGTAAACACAATTCTCCCATTTATTGCTCACACCACTAGTTTAATTTAGTTTATTTTCATTTTTGTTATTTTATTTTGATTGCATCTGTAGTTATTGGGTTAGTTGACTAGCAATTAATTCCGCCCACTCTTCCAATACCCGAGAATTTTATTTGCTTTCATAAAATATAAAAACACAAAAAGAATCATCCCTCACCTCTAGACCTAGTTTTTAGGCTTTCTAATCCTAGCGACACTATTCCTGTGTTGAATGATCAATCTCCCGGTACTTGTCACTATACTATACTACAACGATCAGGTACACTGCCTGGTGGGGGTTGTAAGCTTCTCGAGATCCCTCGAGAGGTAAAGCCTGGTGCAATTCCCACGCATCAGTTAGCATAAAAAATATGTAATAGAAAAGTGATGGTCATTCTCATTAAAAGAACTTTGTGTCGTGGGTTTTAATATGTAATAGATTAGTCATTGGGCTATGAGTCCTGGTAATCTAATATGTTATGAGTTAGGATATGTAAGCTTTTTATATATCATGTAAACCAAGCCCAAGCCCAAGCCCATAGAAAGCCTTTAGGGCATCTCATGTATGACACTATATAAACACCTCAAAGCTCGTTTGAGGTGTGTGCTTGTGTGTGTAAGTGTGTGTGCCTCTTGAATAAAAGCTTTCCATTTCATCTTATTCTCTCTTCATCTTAAGGCCACATACATAGTATCAAGTCACCATCTTTACTTCACTTACACGCTATATTTGTGTTAAAGTTGATAGATATAAGGTCCTACAATTACTATTGCCTCTAGGATATAACATAGGTTAGAGATATGCTAAGATACTTTTCTAGTGTATTACAGTTAGTTATGTCTTCCTTTAACAATCCTATCATCTTGTTGGACACTGATGATACGGACACCTCATTGGATAGGTATGAATATACCCCGGCTACCCCTACTCACTCATCTTCTGGTTCTAATTCTCCGAAAGAATTATCCCAGAATGTATTAGTTAATTTAGGTTCAGAACCTTCCCCGAATGATCCCTATATGCAAGCGTATAACGGTTATATGTGAGCATATGCTGCTGATATTCCTACCGTCCCTACTATAACCCCTACCCAATCTATACCTCACTATATTAGTCAAGATCGCTATGTTACCGAAATTCCTTCCCCTCCCCGTAAGAAATTATGTGTTATACCGCCTTCGCCTCCCCCTAGGTTTGAAATAGGATGTAGTTCTTATAAAACACCTTTAGAAAGGCATAAGGAACAAATAGAGGATATACTTAGTCATTTAGATAAGTTGTCTTTAGGACATATTGAGGAAGTAGAAAATAAGATAAGTGACCTAGGAAAAGGTAGAGTTATATTCCAAAAAGACTATAATAGGTTAGAAAACGAATTAGAGAAAACACGTAGTCAAATCTTTAGGTAATAAACAAAGTATGAAGGACACTCTGATGAAGTAGTTACAGCACATGTTAGGCTTTCCACTATAGAAATGATCATCGAGGATATTAGGGATAGTAATAAGTTTGATATAAGAGATCTGTTAAAAGCAATCTAGGAACTTAAGAACATCAAAGAATCAAACTAGTAAGGTTATAGACTTAGTTTTATAGATAGTTTAGCTATGGATAACTTAGTTATGTACGGGTACTTGCTAGGTTTCACTCTGTAATATATAGGAATAAGTTGTTATAGAAGTTATAGTTTGCCTACAATTAGCTTTCTTATATCAAGTATCCCGTATTAGAATCCCCTATGCCTTAGGAAACACTATAGGCCTACCTTAAGTCTTAAGAACTCGAGGTCATTAGAAATTTTAAAAACAAGTAGAAACACTAAAACTTATAATTAGAATCCCATAGAATAGTACCACTATGCCTTTAGACGGGGTAAGTGAATTTCTGGGAAATATAGTAAATCTTATGATGCATAGGGATTGCACCAGGCTTTACCTCTCAAAGGATCCTGAGAAGCTTACAACCCCCACCAGGCAGTGTACCTGATCGTTGTAGTATAGTATAGTGACAAGTACCGGGGGATTGATCGTTCAGCTAGGAATAGTGTCGCTAGGATTAGAAAACCTAAATACTAGTTCTAAAGGTAAGGGATGATTATTTTTGTATTTTTTATATTTTTTTAGAAAGCAAATAAAAATCTCGGGTTTGAAGGATTTGGGCGGAATTAGTTGCTAGTCAACTAACCCAATACTAAAGATGCAATCAAAATAAAATACTAGAAATGAAAATAAACTAAATTATACTAAGGTTGTGAGCAATAAGTGGAGAAAATGTGTTTACTTAGATTTCATTACTCCCTAGATATCTTTTACACGTTAATTACTTGTTATAGTTGCGTGGATGACGGATTGTATTCCTTAATACCATTCATGGGGTGGCGCACTTAATTCCCCAATCCTATGAGTGCCTACTTCACTCCTATGTCGAGCCGGCTAAGAAGCTCCTAACATGGGATCATTAGAATTTACTCATGCATTAAATACAACCAATAAAACCTAGTGCATGTCAGTTCATGTTTCCTATGACGTTCAAGCATGTTACCATTTGGAGATCTGCCAATTTTCTTAAGCCAAACATCGAATTCATTCATCCAATACAACTATAAACAAGTAATCAACACATAATTAACATCTAGGTTTCATTAGATCCAAGCAAACACAAGATAGATCTAGCCTAGCATGATGGAATTAAGACAAGAACAAGATATAGACAACCAACACATAGACATATTGATTGAATTCAAAGAATACTTATCTCAATTACACATGAAAGGTATCAAGGGCTTAGAACCCTTGAAAAACCTGTAAAATTCGTACCAAGTTCGTACTTAGGGTTTCTCCAAACCTTCTCTCTTTTTTAATGTGAAAATTAGAAAACTATATATAGGAAATAGGGTCTGACGGTGTCAAGACAAATCTTGTGACGCCGTCATCTCGCTGCCAAAATACTTCTCGGACTGCCTTGATCTACTTTTGACGCCGTCATGTGTTAGCATTTTCCAGGCCGTCATGCATTTTACTCTTGACGCCCTACTTCGTGACGCCGTCAAATCTGTACTGGGTCGTCATGGAAATTACTCTTGACGCCGTCACCTACTGTTCCCAGCAAGGAAAATTAAGACTTTGGCGTTTTCTTCACTTTTATGCTCCAAAAATGTCCGAATTGCTTCCTTTTCCAGATTTCTCTCCCAAAGTACCTAAAATCACAAAAGGAACGATTTAGGGCAATATTTGATCAAATAAATTCATTTTCGGGCTTAAATGATCCCCTAAAAGTGGTTCATTTTTAGCCTGTCCTCAAGCAAATGCGCTTTTATTCTAGTCAAAATGCAAGTTAGGGGTCATTTAACATTAATATAAAAGTAATTACAACAAATAATCGTTCCACTAAAGACCAATAGACAAGCACGGAGGTCATATAGTAGCACCTCACAAATAGTGTTTAGATACTCACATCTCTCGGGTGTAATAAAGTATAAATTACAATATGGAAACGGAAGATATCTCTCACTACCTGTCATAGCAAAATAGATTACCATAGGCTTGGGAAAGGATCAAACCTCCACCACATGGCGTAAGCACCTAGGATAAACTATCAAAGAGGTCTTTTAAAGGGTTGTAACGTTAGGTGTAGGGATATGAAATACACGGTTTTGTTGGATAAAGGAAGTTTTACTGGTGGCGAGTTAACAATCTTGGTTAATTACATGTACAACATGGCGTTGCTAAGCCAAGACTAGACTCGACTTAAGCTAATAAATCAAAAAGAACAAAAACATAAAATAAACATAGAATGAAAAGGGATGGTAGTCCGTATGTTTTTTTCTCTTTTCTTTTTCTTGATTTTTTCGATTTTTTTTTTCATACACTCTTACCCTACCATCCAAAATAATACATCATAGGGAATGAAAATTCCCCTTACACTTGAATCTTTACATACTTTACAATAACTAATCTAATGACTCGAATTAAGAAAATCAAAACACTTGGAGCACTTTTAAGATTAACGTACATATGGGGGTAATAAATGATGTTCTTGTTGGAATATATGAATAATAATAAACTATAAACATATAAGCATCAAAGAGTACGCAGCGGAAATAGATCAAATACAAATAATAAATTAACCGAATATAAATGGATGCGTACCTCTTTGTGATTTCTCGCAAGAACAAGAAACCAATGGAACAAGAACTATAAACCCTAATTGGGTTTAATGGTGGATCGACTAGGGTTAGTTGAATAGGGCAAATCACCTTGTTAGCAAAAGTATGCCAACACTTCGTTCTTGAACACACGTATTAGTAGCATTTCAATAAGAAAAGCAAGGTTCTTAATTCACAAGCAATCCAAACACAATATTTAGAAGATCGTGTAGGAACCCTAGAAGGGTGTAGTTGATCAACTAAACAAGAATGGTTTTGAGCTTATAAATCTAGTAGGAACCCTATAAGGGTGTAGTTCGATTTCTAACTAAAGAGGAGAAAGAGAAGGAGATTTGGTTTGCAAGTGAACCAAGGGATGATTAGAATGAACAAAGGGGTTTGTTTATATACTAATCAACATCTTGGAGCACAAGACACAAACCCTACACCCTAATGGGTTGGGTTTGGCCAAACATGGGTTTTACAAGCCCATTCCATGTTTTTCTTGAACACTATTTTAAGTTCAGTCCTTCATTTTTCCTCCAACGATCATTTTGTGAATTTAATAATTATTCGTCACCAAAACAATAATCATACGTAAAGTGTGCAATCCCGAAGTCTAGAGTTTGAGTCCGGACATATTCATTAATTTTTATCCATTAAAACTAACAGCTCCCACTCGGATATACATTAATGTAATAATGACAATGGTTAGTCTAGCATAACACGCCAATGTCCCCAGAACGATCACGAGTATGGTTTCCTGGAAAAAACCACCTTTGATGATTCATCATCATACTTATCCTTTTGATTCTAATACTATGTCAATATGGATATGGATCGAAGTCATTCCATAATTAACTAGTGTTTCTCGTTATTTATGATTAAGCAAGATTACCAATTCATCTGAACATATTCCAGATAGACCTTGGGCATGGTCATGCAAACATCTTGTTAATCCTACGAGCGGCCAAACAGTATTAAACTTCAAAACAAATTTGAAGGAACCAAATCCTGTTATTGACTACAAGCGTAACCTATGAACTTCGCATCACTTCTGAAAATAATCCTTGTAACTACCAGTTACGGATAGCGTTAGATTATCTCACAGAAAATGAGCTACATCCACAGTAGTTACCTGGTATCTCAAGTCTGAGGATAAATATTCATGATTCACTATAATGACAACATCCATAAGTATAATCATGTAATTGGGATTTTGTCCTATATTCAATTTATCCATTATTGAATATCATGTGAATTTGGCATGTCCACGCATCAATATATTTTAATATATTATACCAAAACTCAGATTTGTCTTAGTTCAATGATACTCCCATATCATTAATTGACAACGGACTATTTAGAATAACATAACATAAGTTATTCATGGATTAAACATGAAAATATGGGATACAATCTATTATTAATGAAAACAAACGTACTCAGTACTTTAATTCATTATTTAATAATAATTGCTTAACATCCCTTATCCAAATACTAAATAGATCAATGCATGAAAAATTCTTGTTAATGAATTTTGTCTCAAGTAATAACAATCATACTTGTTGACAATTATGCCCAAGTAATGATAATCATACTTGTTGACAAGGCATTATTCAACTAACTTTGATCTATCGGAATTTTGAGAATACTTATTTCAATAATGAAATTCTTGTATATGTGCATTCAAATAATTTGATATAACCACATAATACATCATAAAATGTGTATGACATCCTCAACATACAATTTATGATAATTAAACTTCCAAACCTTTAAAGTTTAAAGTATTCTTATTCTTTAACGTATAATGCAACTATGCTTTTCGTTAAGCATAACTAGTACACATGGCTATTAACAAGGATGAAATCCTTCCATGACTAGTATTGAGTGTCATCTCAATTTATATTAGCATCATTGTATGCAAACAACAATATGCTCTTTTCCGTAAACTTCAATGTGTAATGTTTTATTCCTTCCAAACTTTCAAGTTTGTTGGCAATGACAATTTTACAAATTGTTCATTTATAAAATCTAGAAATTGTTCCAGGCTGAGGATGTGATTCTATATCCAAATATATTCCTTTAGAATATTGATTACACAACTTATCTAATATCTTTCAATTAGATTTCAATGTTGTCAAATCATCTTTTATCAAAGCATGATATAACAACAACATGATGTACATGAAAAATTCTTGTGTCCAACTTAAATTTCATTCATGTACTACATATCCATTTAAACTTTCTAAATGATATATCATGTTCTATTAGATTCATTTACCGCACATGTTTACATCAATAAACATATATTCAAGGTTGTATGTTTTACTTATTAAATCTTTCAAGTAAAGTTTCATTCCAAGTTATGACTCAACACTTAAATTATATAGAATGTTACTTCCTATATGTTATACAACATATATGATTTAAGTAAGTAAACATAATACTCCCACTAGCGTTCAGAATTACTTAGGATTTATCTTATTTTAAATTATAAATCAAAACATAGATTTAATATTTAAACATAAGATTTATCTCCTTGATGCATGCATCTATCCATACTTGGATTCTTGCATTTTGTATACTTTCAAAGATTAAATGAATTCATAAAACTCTTAATTACTCATCGTCCTCACTTAAGTAATTATATAAGAAAGAGGTTTTATAATCCATTGTCAAATTTCATATTCATAAAAATGAATATGACAACTACCATCTTTGTATTTTAATGTGCTTAGGAAAGAGTATTCAATCATAGTTAATTACTTAAGTATGATTAATAATCTGTCATAAGACATACATTAAAATATGTATACAATTTTGTCCATATGATTCTTTATGCAAAGATTTAAACCTCTAGGGTTTTTCTTCTCTTGCAGAAACTCATCTTCATTAAGATAAACCAAGTTTTCAAAGTTGACTTATCTTTATGGACAGCATCTTAACATTCATAGTATGAGCAATTTACCATAATTAGTAAATGCGTCATTATGATTAACAGACTTACTTTGATCCTGTAATTCATAATTCTCAGCATATTATATAAATATCTGAGACATCCCTACGGATCTATGAATGAGAGTTTCATCATGTTGAGATTTAACCTTTACATTTCAAACCTCATCATGATTTTTACTAGTGTGGTTTTAGAAGATTATATATTTTGTAATTTTGATCTTTCATGATCTAAACAAAACTCCCACTTGCCTTTTGTATTTTATAAATACTTTAGCAAGATGAGCAACACTAAATTGTTCTCATTTGGGATATTACAAAAATATTTTACAGTTCCTGACTCTTGTTTTTTTAAAACTACTTATTAACAAAATCAGAACTTCATTTTAAGACTTTAATGTGATTCATCACATTCCATAATGTCTTATTTAATCTTCTAGGTTGGAGTCTTATTGAGTATATTCAATCCATACTCAATTTTCTAACCTTGATAACTTTTGGAAGAAAAGAATTCATATTTATCTTTTAACCAAACAATATAACAAGAGTTTGATTTTTCCTAACTGAACACACCACCAACTTGTGATGTTTCATTAGAATTAATATTGTGAGACAAACTAACAATATGTAAGATAAACTTATTCCCTTTGGCTTACCTATTTACCAACTAAGTCAACTTAATGGTACAATAGAATTTCCAAGCCAATTGCATGCTATATAACATAAGTACCTTTTGAACAAGTTACTTCATGTTCATGTCTTAAGAAGACATAAACTGTTATATTCCCACTTTACGTTGTACATCATTGATCAACTCAATGATTTCTTGTTTGAAACATAACAAGTTTAACGTCTTATTTTATTATAAGTCTTGTAATAGTTAAAATACTTCATGTTTATAAGAAGATATAAACATAAATAACTAAAGTATTTGTGAACACCACCACTTGGTTTCAATAGTAATTTCAAGTTAATTTACTACTTCATTTGCTTATGTCATTTTATGAATTATCCAATTTAAGATACTGCAAACTCACATAATTCCATTACATCAGTTGATCTGCTAGTAATGAAATCATGTAGTTTACCTTTCTATTGCAATCTAGGCAGGTTACACCCTACGTAAATTGTAAATTCAAGTGTTTCTTTTAATTTGAATATCATAAGACATAAAAGTAGTCTTATAATCATGACACATGTTCTACATAAGATAATCTTACACATTAAATGTATAAGTCCTATTAGAACATTGATCTCTTACCTTTCAATTAAGAGAATCCTATCATCATATTTCTATGTATTGTTCCTTTGCACACAATAAACAATTCTCCCACTTGTGCATTGAACAATATCATGTAGTATATAAACAACACAACATAAGTTTGTTTATGTGATTCAATATGATTTGTGTCATAAGTAGATGTAGGACTACTTTGTCTTATCAGGAAACGCATATGGCTATCCTAAGAACATGAGTGTCTACAATTTGAAAGTAATTATCTTGAAGATAATTTGGGCTACTACACAGAAATTAAGTCTTGTAGCTCCCACTGAATTAGAGAACATAACAATAACTCTATATTCAGTAAACAACACAAAGCTCCCACTGAATTTGACAACATTGTACGTGTTTCATAACCAGTGAAAACAATTTGCTTGTTTTTACTTTCCTACACATTTAGAAAAACCCATACGTAATAATTACTCAGGTTCTAAAATGTGTATTCTACTATGTTTATGATGGATTATCCATCAATGATATTAACTTGAAGAATTTGGGAATGCAGCTTCTTCCTTAATAGGCCTACCATCCCTATAATGGTATGTAGCACCTTTAAAGCACAACAACTAGATAAAATACTAGCTTTGCCTTTTACCAATTTTGCGGTAATCTGTCCAGCTTCTAATAACTCATATTTTCCATTTAACCAAATGCCTTGTTTGTTATAGAAGAATTCATTCACCAAATAAGAGTAATGAAAATTTCTATGGAAAATAAGATGTGCTATATCCTTAAATATTAAAGATTGCTATGAGTTATATATTAGAATGTAGACAATTCTAATGTTCCTATCATACGTTTCTCAATCATGAAAAGGAATAGGATTGAGTCTTATTCCTTTCTCATGGAAAATAGACTTAGGATTGAGTCTTATTCTTATATTCCTATCATACCTTGCTCAATCATGAAAAGGAATAGGATTGAGTCTTATTCTTCTCTCATGGAAAATAGACTTTCATTTCGGTAAATTTTTCTCAATCAAACATTATGTTTGAAAGCAGAATTATATCAATTTACCAATTTAAGACCAAACCACGTTTACGGCTTTAATGTTGCATTAATACGTTAAAAAGAATTACAAAATTCAATTTTAGAATTTTCGATAATTAAATTTTCAAGAAAATTAAATACCCATGGTTCATAATCAAATAACCATTTAATTTTCACTGAAAAACTAGGATCCAAATTGACATAGGTTCATCACATCAGTTGATCTGCTAGTGATGACGGTATTCAATAAGGTACGAGTCGAACCTCAATTGCCAATATTCAATTGCAATTCCTATAATCGATGGGATTTACATATTTGCCAATCGCAGTTGCAATGTAAGCATGTTTTATCCCCATCTTCTTACGCCTTGAGTGATCAGTCCCACTATCAACTCAATTAAGTTAACCAATTTAAGAAACAACAAACTTACATAATTCCACCACACCAGTTGATCTGCTAGTGATGAAATCATGTAATTTGCCATTCCATTGCAATCTAGCCAGGTTACGCCCTGACGTAGACCCAATTTTAGGTGTTTCCGTTTCATTGGATGGCATATAACTTAAATTTAAGGGTAGTAAATTTGATGTGTGTAATCAAATATATGTACAAAGATGTCATGCATTCATCTTGTAGCATATGTTTCATGTAAAAAAACTTTTACTCATTTAGTTTCTTTACGAGCTTAAATCTCCAAAGTTTTGATTGAGGCGTTGAGAAACTTACAACTTTGCCTTAAGTGCTTCGTAGTTATCATCGATGTTAGGTAAAACTAAATTTGACTCACAGGCGAGCGGTAAGCCAAAATGGAGGCTCACTAAGGCCGCAATTTAATGCTAAGCCATTCTTATACCCACTTTTTAGTCTGTCAAAATAATTTCACCTTACAAACACTTAATACAGTCGCGATCAATCAACCAAAAGTTCAAGATTTATATATATAAGCTCAAAACAAGATTTCACCATTATTAAGTCCGTTTAATATTTTATTTATGAAATTACCCTTTGTTACTATCATGTCACAATAACATATAAAACAAAAGTAATAAATAAAATAAACAAACGACAACAATAATGGACATGCAAATAAAAATCAATTTAAAACACACAATTGATTTAATACACGATTAATAGGGTCTTCCCTAATCTTATAATTAATCAAATTTTAGTAATCTTTATTCATAATATTTACTAAACAATTTATCAATTATAAAAGAATCGCATAATAAGCATGAAATCTTAAAACCAAATCATCATAATCCAAGACAACACATGCATGGTTTGTCATGGATGCCCATATTGCACATATTATAACAAATAATCATGTCAATCAAGGAACGCAACCAAACGGCATATCACAAATATCCATTTATATACACATAAATTACATGCAACCTAGGGTTTCTACAAGTTTTTATCACATAATTCATCAAACCCTAATTTCCTTTTTTAAATAAATAAAAATTCGACATTTATAAAAAAATAAATTTCAAAAAATTAAAAAAAAATAAAATCTAGGGTTTATGAAAAATATAAAAACATAAGAACACCAAGCATGTGATTAATCAAACAATTCAATTTTTATGTGTTTAGGTAATTCATTATAATGTATTAACGGCTCTGATACCACTGTTGGAATATATGAATAATAATAAACTATAAACATATAAGCATCAAAGAGTACGCTGCGGAAATAGATCAAATACAAATAATAAATTAACCGATTATAAATGGATGCGTACCTCTTTGTGATTTCTAGCAAGAACAAGAAACCAATGGAACAAGAACTATAAACCCTAATTGGGTTTAATGGTGGATCGACTAGGGTTAGTCGAATAGGGCAAATCACCTTGTTAGCAAAAGTATGCCAACACTTCGTTCTTGAACACACGTATTAGTAGCGTTTCAATAAGAAAAGCTAGGTTCTTAATTCACAAGCACTCCAAACACAATATTTAGAAGATCGCGTAGGAACCCTAGAAGGGTGTAGTTGATCAACTAAACAAGAATGGTTTTGAGCTTATAAATCTAGTAGGAACCCTATAAGGGTGTAGTTCGATTTCTAACTCAAGAGGAGAAAGAGAAGGAGATTTGGTTTGCAAGTGAACCAAGGGATGATTAGAATGAACAAAGGGGTTTGTTTATATACTAATCAACATCTTGGAGCACAAGACACAAACCCTACACCCTAATGGGTTGGGTTTGGCCAAACATGGGTTTACAAGCCCATTCCATGTTTTTCTTGAACTCTATTTTAAGTTCAGTCCTTCATTTTTCCTCCAACGATCATTTTGTGAATTTAATAATTATTCGTCACCAAAACAATAATTATTAATTAATTGAAACTCATACGTAAAGTGTGCAATCCCGAAGTCTCGAGTTCGAGTCCGGACATATTCATTAATTTTTATCCGTTAAAACTAACAGTTCTTCCCCATTACTCCATAAAATAAGTACTTTACCCATGAGTCCCAATCGTCCCAAAACAATATGTAGAAGGATATGACTCGACTTAGCAACCATGTAATCAATTAGATAGTTAACTTAGGGTTTAACAAATAACAATAATGCACTAAAAATGAGCACATACACGGAAGGCTAAGGCGATTTGGGTGTACATTTAAGTGGGGTGTAACAAATTCTTCCTTTAAGTAAGATGCTTAAAGTTAGAAACGAAATGATAGGCTCGGAGGGGTGTACTAGGGGTTTCGTGTACTAAAAATGAGTACAACGCTAAGGTGTGGGAAAAATTAGTTGACTTAACTAGTCAAGTAATATGACTTAAATGGTCAAGTAATTATGATACGGGTTTAACACAAGGGTGATCCTAATGCCTCTTATCATGTAGTAAATCCTACCACACGAATGTAGTCTCACTAGCGGTCTCGGGATGCATCACTAACGCAAGTTCTAGAATCTAAATGCTACCAGTACACTCATAAGCACTAATAGTAAATGTTATTCCTATCAAATCTAAAGGCGAACCTCACATATTTGGGTGGAAAATTTTTCTGAATATACGGTTATGTGCTAGTCATACAATCTCCTATCCATGAGACGCTTGCTATGGCTAAAGTTTCACTCCTAAATGTTGTAAAAAAAATTTAAATTTGGCGCTAAAATTACACTAACAAGTATTTCTCATAGTTTTATTACACATCTACCATCAAACAAAACAAACTCAAGCGAAAGTGCATATGTAAGGTATCATCTTTTTACCCTCCCCTTACACTTAAGATGAACATTGTCCCCAATGTTCAAGTAAAGAATGTAAAAGTGAAATAAGTAAAAAGAATGAAATCAAATACTCCCCTGATTCGCTCGGTATGGATAATAAGGTGGTCAGATTAAATCTTCCTCCAAGAAAATGAACAATCAAAGCTTCCCTTCCAGAATATAAATCATCTTCTTGTCATACATAACCTGCAAATCTAAGAAAACAAACAAAAACAACCTCGCGTAAAATCGGCGGCATCCTATATAAGTTACTAAATCCTAGAAAACAAGATAAGATATAATGCTTGTGGAATGAAGTTTGCAGATTTCCTGGAGATTATAAAACTTAATAATTCACAAAAACCATAAGACTCCGTTAGAAAAACAAAACTGATAAAATTTCCAGATTTTTTCACGTGACGCCGTCAAGAGTTAACTCGTGACGCCGTCAGAAGTGACCTGCAGAAATTCTTATGTTAAGTTTCCGGAAAATTTCTGGAAAAACTTGGTCCTACTTCCTGGAAAATCCTGCAAAACTTCATTATGACTCAATACAAGCATTTGACTCTAACAAATACGAATATACATGTTCATTTAATATTGTGGAGAATCATGATCGGTTTGTTTTTTAAAAACATATTTGGGGTTTCCCCTTACACTTATCTTTTGCAAAAATACTTTTAGGTGGAGTTAAGACTAGGCCAAAACAACAAAGTAAAGTATTTCCACTTTTTAATTGAGAAACATGATCTACCAACAATAAAAATAAAGCATGCATACGGAAGCAAATAACAAACAAACAAAATAAAAATCACACAAAACATGGGTTGCCTCCCAAGAAGCGCTTTTCTTTATTTACGAGTCTTTTAGCTAGACTCAAGGTCATGGGTTACTACATGACTTCATCCCTTGAATTGATATACCCCATGTAGTTGCGATCATTACTGTTATGGTGGTAGTGCCTTAACCTATAGATACTTGCAATCACCATTCCAGCTACTTCACTTCTCAAGTTAGCTATCCCATCTTGGTTCACGCCCTCAATTGTGAAAGGCCCATACCACCAAGGACTGGGTTTATCGGGTGGTATTGTTGTTTCCAAGTGTCTCAAAAGTACCAAGTTCCCTTCCTCAAATGGTACATAATTTTTTGCGGGTTGAGTATGTTCGAATTCGACCTGAACCTTATTGCTTTTGCTTCTTTCATATTTAGCCTCCTTATAGCTTTTAATTCTTGCCTCCCATGCAAGAATTTTATTCTGAACACGAATGGGTGTCGTGTCAATGTTGTTTTTGATCTTTCTCCAACTCAAATTCTCATGTCCACTTCGCGGAGTCATGGGGAAGCTAATCTTTCTTTTTCCAGATTTAAGCTCAATCTTTCTACCTTCATACTTAATGACAGCCCTAGCGGTGGTGAGGAATGGTGCCCCAAGGATGATTGGCATGCACCCATCTCCTTTATCATCGATGATCATAAAATCAACGGGGTACATGAATCCTGCAACATTAACTAATACATCTTCTGTGATTCCTAGGGGGTATACGTACGAGTGTCCAGTGAGGGATAACCTAACACGAGTAGGGGCTGGCATTTTTGACGTTAGTTGGATGTAAATAGTTAGGGGCGTAAGATTTACTTTCGATCCTTGGTCGGAGAAAGCACTAAGATATTTCAAGTCCCCGATGCGGTTGGTATCTCAAAGTTCCCACATGCTATCTGTTTAGTAGCCACTTTTTGTACCAATAGCCTCTCGAATACTGATCCCCCAGGTAACGTATCATACTCATCGTTTACCTTTTCCTCTTTCTCAGAACCCTGTTTGGAAGGTTGGTTACGCCCATCACCCTTAATCCAGTTTGTTATGGTGTTTTCATTTATATTATGTTTCAGGTAGTGACTCAAAGGTTGGGATTCTGGTCGTTTTTCTAAGGTCTGTTTAGCAGGGGTTTCTACCTTCTCGTTATCCTTTTGGACAATTGTGATGGAATTAACAAATTGGGTAGTGGGAGTGGCGCTTTCTTTCCTTAGTAACATTCTTTCGGGGGTTCTCTGGTTGGCATACTCCTCTAATAGACTCATCATCTCATTCATTTTCTCTTGCATTTCCTCTTTTTGCTTATACACTGCTTCCTCGAATCTAGCAAGCTGATCTGAGTGAGTTGCCATATATTCTCTCATCCTAGCTTCAAACTCCGAGCTAAGCTCCTCGGGAGGGGAACAAGGTGGGGCATAGTTCTGAAAAGTCTCGACATTTTCTCTAGAAGGTGACTCAAATAATGGTGCCGAAGTTGGTTTTGAGACAGAATTGACAGTAGCCCGTCTAGGATTCAACAGTCTCTTATGCCTTTCCTCAAAATAGTCAACTTTTGCCTCGAGTTTGCATAGGAGTTCATCGGGGATTTCGGTGGTTCCTCCAGATGTTGAGACTGCATTGATGGCCGCTTTTATTGTATGATTAAACTCCCACATCTCATGATTATCAGCGGCGAGCTCCTCGATAATCGCCCAGGACTCCTCGGCGTTCTTATCATGCAGTTTACCTCCCGCGGACCTATCGATTGTGCGCTTAGTGTGATAATCAACATGATCGTAGAAAATCTTGACTAATAACCAAAGGTTTATACCATAATGAGGGACCTTATGGAGGAGATCCTTAAAACGGGCCCATGCTTCGTAGAAAGTTTTATCCTGCTGTTGTTCAAACATCTAAATGTCATTTCTAAGCATTGCAGTCTTCCCCGGTGGGAATAATTGAGTAAGGAAGCGATTGGTTAGGTTATCCCATGTGGAGATGGATCCCGTGGGTAAACGCTCAAGCCATTGACTAGCTTGATCCCGTAGAGAGAATTGGAATAGGCGTAATTGGGTTGTCTCTCTAGTTTCAACACCTAGGTCTATGGAATCTACGATTTTGAGGAAGTCCTTAAGATGTTGGTTTGAATCTTCGGAACGAAGTCCATGGAATGCACATCCGCTTTGCACCAACCGGATGGTGTCGGATCGTAAGGGAGTCACATTGGCTCCGGTGAGGTCAATGGTGTTTCGGTAGCCTTGGTGGCTAGGTCGGGAATACTCTCCTAAGGTTCGAGTCCTAAGGGGTTCTAATGGTGGGTTTTGTTGTGGTGGGATGACGGGTTCAAGGATGTTCCCATCGTCCATGATGTCGGGTGGTGAAGAGTTACGAAGAAAGACACAAAGAAATAAGATAGACAAAAGAAACCTAAAAATAAAAAAAAAAATTTACTAGAAAGGAATCTAGCAAGTAGACCTAACAAAAAGAGATTCTAACCTAGACAATAACTATTCCCCGGGCTAAGGCGCCAAAAACTTGATGCGTAGGGATTGCACCAGGCTTTACCTCTTAAGGGATCCTGAGAAGCTTACAACCCCCACCAGGCAGTGTACCTGATCGTTGTAGTATAGTATAGTGACAAGTACCGGGGGATTGATCGTTCAGCTAGGAATAGTGTCGCTAGGATTAGAAAACCTAAATACTAGTTCTAAAGGTGAGGGATGATTATTTTTGTATTTTTTATATTTTTTTAGAAAGCAAATAAAAATCTCGGGTTTGAAGGATTTGGGCGGAATTAGTTGCTAGTCAACTAACCCAATACTAAAGATGCAATCAAAATAAAATACTAGAAATGAAAATAAACTAAATTATACTAAGGTTTTGAGCAATAAGTGGAGAAAATGTATTTACTTAGATTTCACTACTCCCTAGATATCTTTTACACGTTAATTACTTGTTATAGTTGCGTGGATGACGGATTGTATTCCATAATACCATTCATGGGGTGGCGCACTTAATTCCCCAATCCTATGAGTGCCTACTTCACTCCTATGTCCAGCCGGCTAAGAAGCTCCTAACATGGGATCATTAGAATTTACTCATGCATTAAATACAACCAATAAAACCTAGTGCACGTCAGTTCATGTTTCCTAAGACGTTCAAGCATGTTACCATTTGGAGATCTGCCAGTTTTCTTAAGCCTAACATCGAATTCATTCATCCAATACAACTATAAACAAGTAATCAACACATAATTAACATCTAGGTTTCATTAGATCCAAGCAAACACAAGATAGATCTAGCCTAGCATGATGGAATTAAGACAAGAACAAGATATAGACAACCAACACATAGACATATTGATTGAATTCAAAGAATACTTATCTCAATTACACATGAAAGGTATCAAGGGCTTAGAACCCTTGAAAAACCTGTAAAATTCGTACCAAGTTCGTACTTAGGGTTTCTCCAAACCTTCTCTCTTTTTTAATGTGAAAATTAGAAAACTATATATAGGAAATAGGGTCTGACGGCGTCAAGACAAATCTTGTGACGCCGTCATCTCGCTGCCAAAATACTTCTCGGACTGCCTTGATCTACTTTTGACGCCGTCATGTGTTAGCATTTTCCAGGCCGTCATGCATTTTACTCTTGACGCCCTACTTCGTGACGCCGTCAAATCTGTACTGGGTCGTCATGGAAATTACTCTTGACGCTGTCAGAAATTCCTTCTTGACGCCGTCACCTACTGTTCCCAGCAAGGAAAATTAAGACTTTGGCGTTTTCTTCACTTTTATGCTCCAAAAACGTCCGAATTGCTTCCTTTTCCAAATTTCTCTCCCAAAGTACCGAAAATCACAAAAGGAACGATTTAGGGCAATATTTGATCAAATAAATTCAATTCCGGGCTTAAATGACCCCCTAAAAGTGGTTCATTTTTCGCCTCATCATCTTATTAGGAAATCCGCCCTTTTAGTTTTAGGATTCCCTACATATTCATTTCTCCGGTATCAGAGAATGTTCTACAAGTTAGAACTTGTACCATCCGTCTATACGCAAGCTTCTATTAGTTAGAACTTGCAAGAATGTCAAAAATGGATATGACATTATTCTTATCCCATCTTATTCTTACGAACGTCTATAGAATGGCACGTATGAGAGCCGATACTCCCGCTACTCCTACTACTCCCGCCATGACTCAGGAAGCCATTTGGCAACTAGTTGCTGACAGTGTGACTGCAGCACTAGAAGCTAGGAATGCTAACATGGCTAGAAACCCCGAAATTCCTGTAGTGAAGAAGAGTAACTACAAGGAATTTATGAGCTGTCAACCCTTCAATTTCAAGGGGACAGAAGGGGCCATAGGATTGATTCACTGGTTTGAGAGATGTGAATCAGTATTCTCCCGTAGTAACTATACTAAGCATTGTAGAGTTAAGTTTGCGACCCGTACTCTTATCGAGGAAGCATTATCTTGGTGGAACTCATATGCCCAACCCATAGGAATAGAAAAGGAATACAAGTTATCCTGGACTGAATTTAAGAATCTTATGATTAAGAAATACTGCCCTCGAACGGAAGTCAAGAAAATGGAAGATGAGTTCTATAACTTGACTGTGAAGGGGAATGATGTTAAAACTTATAGTAGGAGATTTCAAGAGTTGGCAACTTTGTGTCCTACATTGGTTCCGACTGTTGAAAAGATAATAGAAGTTTTCATCAAAGGTTTACCCCGAAGTATCGAAGGGAATGTTACTGCCTCTAGACCTTAAACTTTAGAGGAAGCCATTAACATTACTTTGAGGTTAATGGATCAAGTAACAAAGCACAACTCTGTGCCAACGCCCAACGATAATAAATGAAAGTTCCACAATGGGAGAGCTTTTGGTAACACCCGTAACACCAATGGTAATATTCGTACCAACCCCTATCCTCAACCAAGGCAAGAGACTGCCAGAGCATATGTAGCCACTCCAAATAAAGGAAGTGGTTATGCTGGAAAAGCCCCTCTATGAAAGAAATGCAGTTGGCATCACACAGGGCCTTGTTCCATTAAATGTAACATATGTAACAAGGTGGGCCATCAGACAAAGGATTGAAAGCACAAAGGATAAGCCACTGGGGGTAATCCACCACCAGCGACGGTCATTTGTCATGCTTACGGAGAAAAAGGACACTATGCAAGTAGATTTTCAAAGAAAAATACTGATGGTGCCCAAGGAAGAGCTTATATGTTTAGGGATAGGAATGACCAACAAGATCCGAGCATAGTCATGGGTAAGTTTCTCTTAAACAATCACTTAGTTAGAGTACTGTTTGATTCAGGAGCCGATAGGAGTTTTGTATCTATACCTTTTTCCTCTAGACTTAGGATCAAACCCATAGCCTTAGATACCTACTATGACATAGAAATGTCCGACGGAAACTTAGTTAGTACTAACACCATCATCAAGGGTTATACCCTAACTTTACTTAACTACCCTTTCGAAATCGATCTCATACCCCTTAGACTCGGTAGTTTTGACGTTGTTGTGGGAATGGATTGGTTTTCCAAGAATCAAGCTAAGATTCTTTGTGATGATAAAATCATCCATTTACCTATCAACGGTGAGACTTTAACTATCCGAGGAGATCGAAGTAAAACCCAACTTAACCTCATCTCATATATCAAAACGAAACGATACATATCACGAGGTTTTTCCTTAGTAACAGAGACTAAGCTAGATGAAAAACAACTGGATGAAATCCCTGTAGTCATGGAATTCCCAGAGGTTTTTCCTAAGGATTTACCTAGCTTGCCTACCGTTTGTCAAATAAAATTTCAAATCGATTTGATTCCCGGAGCGGAACCTATAGCCCAAGCACCCTACAGGCTAGCCCCTTCGGAGATGAAGGAACTCTCTGAACAACTCTAGGAATTAACCAATCCAGGTTCTGATAAGATATATCAGGATCTGAAGAAACACAATAGGTGTCCTGACATGAAGGCGTCCATTGCTTGATATGTGGGCAAGTGTTTAACATGTTCTATAGTGAAGGCTAAATGTCAAAAGCCATCCGGCTTATTGGTACAGCCTAAAATTCCCATTTGGAAGTTGGAAAGGATTATGATGGATTTTATCATGAAACTTCCTAGAACGTCCAACGGGCATGATACTATTTGGGTAATAGTTGATCGCCTTATGAAATCAGCTCACTTCATTCCTATACGAGAAACGGATGATATGGAAACCCTTGCTAGTTTGTACCTCAAGGAAATAGTTTCCCGACATGGAGTGCCAATATCTATCATATTGGATCGTGATTCTCGTTTCACGTCAAGATTTTGGCAATCTATGCAAAAACCCTAGGTACTTGATGAAGCGAAAAGTGTACTGCTTTCGGGGGGTCATTTAAGGGCTAAGTCGAGATTATTTGATCAAATATTGCCCTAAATCGTTCCTTTTGTCCTTTTAGGTACTTTTGAGAGGAAATTTACAAAAGGAAGCATTTTGGACATTTTTGGAGAGAAAAAGTGAAGAAAACAAAAAAGTCTCAAATTCATGGTGAAAATAGTACCTGACGGCATCAGGATTTGCTTGTGACGCTGTCACCCTTTGACAAAGAGGTGGATAATCAAGTTACGCGTGACGCACCAGAAGGTTTTTGGAGGATTTACACATGACGGTGACACCAAGGCCGTCAAGAGCAATTTACATGTGACGGCCTAGAAGGAATTTACACATGACGGTGTCAGAATTGGATCTAGGCAATACGATGATAATTATGGCGGTGAGTTGACGGCGTCAGAACTTACTCTTGACGCCGTCAGACCTTATAATCTATATATAGTTTTTGAGTTTTCATTCATTGTGTGCAACTTTGAAGAGAGTAAACCCTAGACGAATTTTACGGATATTTTGAGGGTTTCAAACCCTTGTTTCATCCATGTTTAATTGAAGATAAGTCTTTCATCAAATCATTCAATATATCAATGTGTTGTTTGATTATATCTTATGCTTGTCTTCTGTTTAACATGCTAGGCTAGGTTTTCTTAGTGTTTGCTTAGATGTAATGAAACTTAGATATTGATTATGGGTTGGTTGTTTGTTTATAATTGTTGTGGATGAATGAATTCAATGTTACACTTAAGAAAACTGGCAGACTTCCAGTTGGTAACTTACTTGAACGTCTTAAGAAACATGATCGGAGGTGTACTACGATATATTGGTTATATTTAATGCATAGGAAGAGGTAGAAGCTTATAGAGTTAGGGAAGATCGTACACAGCCCTACGAATAATATTAAGGAATGTAACCCATCATCCATGCAATTGTAACAAACTAATCAACCTGTAAAAGATAGCTAGGGAGTAGTGAAATCTAAGTAAACACATTTTCTCACATCATTGTTTTCACCATAATTTAGTTTAAGTTTAGTTTATTTTATTTTAATTGCATTTTTAGTTATTTGGGTTAGTTGATTAGTAACTAATTCCACCCACTCGTCCTGTTAGGAATAATATTATTCCTATAAAAGTCTCGGTCACCTAAATGTTGTAATAGCATTAAGTTAGCTCGTAGTTAGTATATTTATTAGTTAGTATTTAGTTTAAGTAATACCGTGGAAGAAGGACAGGTCTTTACCCACTTTTTGCCTGATCCACAGCCCGATAGAGGGCGTTTAGTTTGTAACTATAAATACCCCTCTCCCACCAAGGGAGAGGGTTGGACCTTTCACTTCATCTAATCTAATATTTTTCTTTTTCTCTTATTCTCCAAAGGTTCCCATCTTTCTTTCTACTCTTCTTATTCATACGCCACATATCCACCATGGTTTTCATGTTTGGGGCTTAATGTTTATCTTAAAATTGGTATCAAGAGCCAAGGTTTCATCTTAGGGCCTTGTAGAATCGGATTTGGTGTGGTACTTCGTAGTTTTTGGTAGTTAGAAGAGTTTTTTTCTTGAAAACACCTTACTTTGATCTTTCTAGTGTTATATGATGTGTTAAGAGTGTACTTTTATGATTATTAGTGTTAGTACTACATTGTTTCTTAGTTGGTTAAGCTCTATCTTACATCCGTTTGAAGTTGTGATTGATTTTGGGTCATATTCTTACTAGCGGTTAACTATTTTGTTTGTGTATTCTTCGTAGCGGTTTGCTCCAGATTTCAGCGATTACTTTATTGGAACATACAGACAAAACGCTAGATAGTGACATATTTGGACTTTAGTGCTTTGCGGTTAACTATAGCGGTTTGGGTTAGCGGTTAGATTTAGTGGTTTGCTCTTGCTTTTTCCTCTGTTCAGCGTTTACCTACTGGCGATTAACTCATTTTGCGATTTGCCAAGATTAGCGGTTACCTCAGTAGCGGTTACCTCAGTAGCGATTACCTAAGTAGCAGTTACCTTTGTAGCGGTTACCTCGTCCTACGTTTTGCTCTATTTAGCGGTTACCTTGCATGGTCTAGCGTTTAACTCATCTCAGAGATTAGCTCAGTGTTGCGATTACCTGAAGTTAGCGGTTTGTTCCTTCTAGCGATTACCTCTACTTCTAGCGTTTAACTAAGTGATGAGGCTATTGTGATTGGTTTATCATGTGTATTTGGTGATTTGTTGCTACTTAAGTCGTCTCGATTAATCTGATTGTAATCTGACGTTGTGAGTTGATTCTTACGACTTGACTAATTTCAATCGGATATATTGTGACTTAACTTATCGCGACTTGACACTTAGTGCAAACTGTGACTCATCCGATATCTCTCCCTAATTTTAATTCGCTGAGTACATCTTCCGGTTCTTTTGTTGACTTTAGTAAAATCCCTAGAAAGAATTATTTCTAGGTTTAAGTCACAAGAGCTGTAAAATCCCGTTTGAAGACTTTGTCATGGCAACTACCTCCGACGATATTCAAGCTGCAGGGTCTGATACTCGACCTCCTATGCTCGATAGGACTGATTATGAATCATTGGCACAAAGAATCAGACTCTACTGTCGTGGCAAGGAAAATGGTGAAAACATTCTGCGATCAATTGATGAAGGTCCCCTGCAGATGGGTACTACTAGGGATATCATCTTCATAGTTGATGATGGAACTCCCACCCATGGAATTGACAGGCCACGTACTTATAATTACCTCAGTGAGGCTGAAAAGAAGCGATATGATGCAGATGTCCGAGCCTCCAACATTTACAAATTTTACCCAAAGATGTTTACAAGCTTATCAACTTCAACACTGAAGCAAAGGCAGTTTGGGACAATGTCAACATGCTTCTATCTGGCTCAGAAATGACCAAAGAAGACTATGAGTCTCAGTTGTATGATGAATTTGAGCATTTTAAGATGAATCATGGTGAAAACATTACCGACTACTATGTCAGATTTCACAAGCTTGTAAATGACATGAGAATGATCCGAATGACAATGCCTAACATCCAACTCAACTCTAAATTTGTCAACAACATGTCACCCGAGTGGGATCGTTTTGTCACAGCAGTGAAACCCAACAAAGGACTGAGGAATACCAACTATGAACAACTATTTGCCTACTTACAACAACATGAAAAACATGCAGAGTTTGATCGTAAGCTAAGAGAAAAGCTCAATCAACCCACTACTAATGAATCACTTGCTTTCATGACCAGCACTTTGCCTGCCAATCAGCCTTTGTCATCAGTGGATCACTCTCCTCTACAATCACCTGTTTCCATGAATACCCATCTTGACTCAGGGTATTCTCATACGGATAAAATGATTGACAACCTTTCTAACCAAGTGTCTCTACTCGTCCAACAATTCAGAGCTGTACTTCCACCAATGAACAACCAACTCAGAGCTTCATCTAATCCACGAAATCAAGCTGTTGTTGAAGATGGAAGAGTCATGGTACAAAATGTTCAGGGCAGACAAAATGTGAATCAAAGGAATGCGGCTAGAGGCATCTTGCAGTACAGGATTGGTAATGGTAACCAGGGACAAGGAAGGCAAACCAAATGTTTCAACTGTGGGGGTTTGGGTCACATCGCAAGGAACTGCACTCAGCCAAAGATTCCTCAGAATTCAGACTACTTCAAGGATAAAATGTTGCTCATGCAAGCTCAAGAGAATGGAGCTATGTTGAATGAGGAAGAATTGGCCTTTCTTGTTGGGGATGAGGGAAAGACATTTGATGATGATGGGGATGAACAACCCACCCAGGATTTAGCTCTTAATGATCCAAACATCTTCCAAGCTGATGATTGTGATGCCTTTGATACGGACATTGATGACGAACCCACTGCTCAGACCATCTTCATGGCCAATCTATCATCAACTGTCTCTGCGCCACAACAATCCAGTCCCTCCCAATCATCCATCATATCTGAGGTACTTAAGTTATACGATGAATGTATAATTAATGATAAACAAAAGACCCTCAACTATATAAAACAAAATAATGTTGTTGAACCAAATGAGGCTGAATTGGAAAACAATTATGTCTTTCCAACTGAGCAACGTTCAGATCACAACATTGATTCTGATGTATCTAGTTGAATGTCTTATGTTGTATGTGACAATGATGTGATCCATGAACAAAGGATTTATAACAAAGAACAACAAACAAACGTTGCAGAATTAGATATTGCTAATATGTGAAATAGCAATATTGTCCCATATGAACAATATGTAAAGCTCAACGTCGACCTTGTTGTATCAAGTGATACATCCTCTGTTAATGATAATGTATGTGAATTAGATGAGTACACTGCTGCTGCACCTGATGACACTCTGACCACTAGGATTAATATTCTTAAGGATCAAGTAATGTGTTATGAACAACGTGCAAAATTTGAGCTAACAGAACGTGAACAAAAGAAGGATTGGTAAATGAAGGCATATATAACTGAACATAACATAAAAGAAGAAGCATTAAGACAAGAAATAAAATCTGTTCAGAATCAACTTGATCAGGTTGTTAAGGAAAAACTGAAAATTCAGGAAAGTTTATGTGTACTAAAAGGTGAATTTAAAGTAAAAGAAACTAAACTACTCAATGAATTTTCCAACCTTAAGGAGTTGAAGAACAAGCTTGAAAACAAGTTATACATGCAAGGCCAAACAATACAAACAGCTCAAATATTTTAGAGGCACATGAAACTGAGGGATAAGCATAGCAATAAGGATTTAGGAGTGCCTAAAACTAACTTCCTTAAGAGTGTTAGTACCTCTCAACCTGCCGTGTATGATGCTAATGTGATGTTTAAACCAGATCATCCTCCCCTCAATAGTTGGTCTGTTAAGGAGATAGATGAGATAGAATCACTCAATAGGGAGAAGTTAGAAAACAAAATGAAGGAACCAAAGTGCATTTTAAAACGTGTCAATGTCAAGCCACACAATTACTAAGAACAGAATTGATTGACTGTTTTTGCACCTCAATCTAAGTTAACACCTGAGGAAGTCTTTTGGTCCCTAGACATGGAAAAATTGAAAGCTGAAAAGCTTAAGGCCAAAGCCCCTCTTAAGGTTGTTGCCCCAATGGTGTATCCCCCCAATACACCAATGCACTTAGTTTAGTTGTCACTTCCCACACAATGTAGAACTCCTATTAGCATATATGTCCTTTGTCAAATGTTCTCTGATTTTGATAAAACATGCAAAAAGAGAATCACGCCAACGGGAATCACTGAGAGTGAAAGGGGTTTTGAGCTTACAAAAGAGTGTTACTTAACGGAACTTATCCCATTTTTTAAACTTATCAAAGAACATTTTGAGGGCTTACGACAATCCCTTGAAATTGAAATAAAAGAAATGAAAGAGGTGTTTAAAAATGTGGAAAATAACGGAAAACAATGTGAAATTGAACTTCAACATAGTGAGATAGCAAGGAAAAATAATCTGATCATGAATGACAATTTGATTGCTAAATGTATTGCTCAAGATGTGTTCTATGCTGCTACAGATTCTTCGTTAAATGCTTGTCAATTTCATGAAATGTCTATTACTTTGAATAATCTCCAGAATCGTATTGTTGAGCTTGAGGGGGAGAATTTCAAAATTGCATGAAAAAATTCAAAATGATGATCATGAAAGCATGGTCAAGAACTTTTATAAACTAGAAGTTGATAATCTTAACCTACAATTAAAATATCAACATTTAGAAGAAAGGATTATAATATCAAAGGAGAAGACATCCTCTGATGCTCCTGAATTTGATACATATTTTGAATTAGCAAAAAGGGATGAAAAATATCAAGCTCACACCAACACGATTAGGAAATTGAGGACTCATATTGCCCAATTGAAATCTCAGATGAATGATGTGATCGACACTCAAAAACCACAGTTTGCAGATTCTCAGAGTTTTCAACCTCAAAACATGATCAATAAACTCAAATATGAAAAGGAATGTGTTCAAGCTGAAAATTCAAAAGTTAAACAACACTACAAAGAGTTATATGATTCAATTAAGATCACTCGTGATGAAACCAATGAAAAGATAACTTCTTTGCTAAGTGAAATTGAGAATCTAAAGACTAGGGTGAAAGGGAAAATGCCGGTCATTTCAAATGATAAATCAATGGTCTGTGAATGTAAAAAATATGCATGTGAGGCTGTGTACATACCTCTTCCCCTTGGGAACAATGAGTTAGTCCATAGTGATTACCTCAGACATCTTAAGCAATGCCTTGACATGACCCGTGAGACCATTGAAGATGATAAAATTGCGAGAACCTCTGATAACACATTATTAGACATTAGTTTTCTCACCAAACGGTCACAAGAATTGTTAGAATATGCCATAGGTACGTGCCCCAAGATTCTCAACATCCAAGATAGAAAAGTCATATCCTCATCTAAGAGTTTGAAAAAGCATGTTACCTTTGACATACCGTTGGCTAGTTCTGATCTTTGCACATCACCACCTAGAAACCAAACAACTATGCAACAATCTAATATTCCCATCCTCAATTCTACAGGAGTAAGCAATGACACTAAAGCTAGCGGGTCAAAGCCTAAAGGCAATACAAGGAATGATAGGACTTCGCCAGCTAAGAGTGCTCAAGAGAAGAAAGTAGAAGACCACCTTAGGAACAATAAGGTTGATGATGAGGCAAAAAATGAACCACTTTTAGGGGGTCATTTAAGCCCGAAATTGAATTTATTTGATCAAATATTGCCCTAAATCGTTCCTTTTGTGATTTTAGGTACATTGGGAGTGAAATCTGGAAAAGGAAGCAATTCGGACGTTTTTGGAGCATAAAAGTGAAGAAAACGCCAAAGACTTAATTTTCCAAGCTAGGAACAGTAGGTGACGGCGTCAAGAGGAACATTTTGACGGCGTCAAGAGTAATTTTCATGACGACCGAGTACAGAAATGAAGGCGTAACAAGGAAGAGCATCAAGAGTAAAATACGTGACGGCCTGGAAAAAGTTATAACGTGACGGCGTCAGATGTAGATCAAGGCAGTCTGAGAATTCTTTTGGCGGCGAGATGACGGCGTCACCTATTTGGTCTTGACGCCGTCAGCCTCAATTTCCTATATATAGTTTTCTAATTTTCAATCAAAAAAAAGAGAGAAGTTTTGGAGAAACCCTAGGGCCGAACCTATTACGAATTTTACAGGTTTTTCAAGGGTTTTCAGCCCTTGAACCCTTTCATGTGTAATTGAGATAAGTGTTCTTCTAATTCAATCAATATGTCTATGTGTTGGTTGTCTATATCTTGTTCTTGTCTTAATTCCATCATGCTAGGCTAGATCTATCTTGTGTTTGCTTAGATCTAATGAAACCTAGATGTTAATTATGTGTTGATTACTTGTTTATGGTTGTATTGGATGAATGATTTCGATGTTAGGCTTAAGAAAACTGGCAGATCTCCAAATGGTAACATGCTTGAACGTCTTAGGAAACATGAACTGACGTGCCCTAGGTTTTATTGGTTGTGTTTAATGCATGAGTAAATTCTAATGATCCCATGTTAGGAGCTTCTTAGCCGACTCGACATAGGAGTGAAGTAGGCACTCATAGGATTGGGGAATTAAGTGCGCCACCCCATGAATGGTATTAAGGAATACAATCCGTCATCCACGCAACTATAACAAGTAATTACCGTGTAAAAGATATATAGGGAGTAGTGAAATCTAAGTAAACACAATTTCTCCACTTATTGCTCACAACCTTAGTTTAGTTTAGTTTATTTTCATTTCTAGTATTTTATTTAGATTGCATCTTTAGTATTGGGTTAGTTGACTAGCAACTAATTCCGCCCTAATCCTTAAAACCCGAGATATTTACTTGCTTTCTAAAAAAATATAAAAATACAAAAATAATCATCCCTCATCTTTAGAACTAGTATTTAGGTTTTCTAATCCTAGCGACACTATTCCTAGTTGAACGATCAATCCCCCGGTACTTGTCACTATACTATACTACAACGATCAGGTACACTGCCTGGTGGGGGTTGTAAGCTTCTCGAGATCCCTGGAGAGGTAAAGCCTGGTGCAATTCCCACGCATCAAGTTTTTGGCGCCGCAGCCCGGGGAATAGTTATTGTTTAGGTTGAATTTGATTTTTATTAGGTCTACTCATTAGATTCCTATCAAGTGAGATTTTTTTTTTCTTTTTACTTTGTAGCTTTCTCGTAGTCTATCTTTTCTTTGTGATTTTGTATGTAATTTGCTTCAAATGGACACTTCACTTAGACTTCTAAGATTGCAATATATGGTTGAGTGGCTAGAACACCAAGAAGTGCAAAATACCTCATTTAGAGACACCTATGAATCATATGAGCCTTCACCTATGATAGATTCTTATGAACAACCTCTATGTTTAGGATCTCGTTTTAATGAGCCTAATAGAAAAAGTGACCTAGTTTGCCAAGAAATTATGGATAGAGCCGTATCAATAAACCATAAGTTGGATAAAGCACTAGGTTTGTTATTATCACTACCTAAGGATATAGGTGATCGTGACACATGGAATGATGACGTAAGTAACATAAGCCCACAAAATACTCAACCATCATTTGAGGCACACACACCGCCCGTGACTTACCCGGAGGAAGTAGAAGAAACTTTAGGAATTCCGATGGAGGTAGAACCTTTGGACCAGGCACCACTTGAGGATATAGGTTTGAATACTTGTAGTGATAACCTTACTCCTAGTTCTAGGGAATTTTCTAGTGTTGATGAACCGGAACCTCAATCTTTACACACCTTTTCATCCTTAGATATATTTCTAGGAGACAAAAGAAGAACCGACCCACCCATCAACCAATATTATCCGGGTAGTTTTAGGATGAAGGAAGCCATTCACTCACCCCCTTCACCTCACGTGGCATATTTCCACCCTAAGGGTGTGTATCGCTACTTCCACCCGCACTTACTTCAAAGTGTAGGGAAAACCTCCCCTATTTACTTTAAATAAGGGTAGAGTCAGGCTCGTGACTCGAACAAAAACAAGCGCTTATTGGGAGGCAACCCAAGCTTTATTTATTTGTTTGTTTGTTTGTTTGTTTGTTTGATTTTATTTGTTTCCGTATGCATGTTTTATTTTTGTTGCTTGTGGCTCATGTTTCAAAATAAATTGTGAAAATGCTTTATTTTGTTTTTTAACTTCGTCTTAATTGCATATAAAGGTATTTTGCAAAAGATAAGTGTAAGGGAGATCCAAATTTGTTTATAAGAATGAAATTGAGCATGAACCACAACAATATTAAATAGACATGTGTATTAGTACTTGTTAGAGTCAAATACTTGTATCGAGTCATAATGATGTTTTGCATGATTTTCCAGGAAGTAGGACATAAGTTTTTTTCAGAAATTTTCCGGAAACATAACGTAAAGATTTTTGCAGGTCACTTCTGACGGCGTCATGAGTTTACTCTTGACGGAGTCATGTGTAAAATTCTGGAAATTTTGCTAGTTTTGTTTATACCAGAGTCTTAAAGTTTTTGTTAATTCTTTAGTTTTATAAACTCCCGGAAATCTGCAAACATTCATTCCACAAGCATTATATCTTTAATTGTTTTGTTTCTATTCCTAAGTCTGGAATTACATCTAGTTGTGAGTGTTCTTTGTTCGAATCGATGCTTTGGGTTTTTGTGTTTGTTTTCTCAGGTTTAACAGGTTATGTATGACAAGAAGATGATTATTATTCTAGAAGGGAAGCTTTGATTGTTCATTTTCTTGGAGGAAGATCTAACCTGGCCACCTTATTATCCATACCGAGCGAATCAGGGGAGTATTTGATTTCATTTTTTTTACTTATTTCACTTTTACATTTTTTACTTGAACATTGGGGACAATGTTCATCCTAAGTGTAAGGGGAGGGTAAAATGATGATACCTTACAGATATTACTTCGCTTGAGTTTGTTTGTTTGATAGTAGATGTGTAATAAAACTATGAGAAATACTTGTTAGTGCAATTTTAGCGCCAAATTTAAATTTTTTTACAACATTTAGGAGTGAAACTTTGGCCATAGCAAGCGTCTCATGGATACGAGATTGTATGACTAGCACAAAACCATACTATTCAGAAAAATTTTCCACCCAAATATGTGAGGTTCGCCTTTAGATTTGATAGGAAAAGCATTCACTATTAGTGTTTATGAGTGTACCGGTAGCATTTAGATTCTAGAACTTGCGTTAGTGATGCATCCCGAGACCGCTAGTGAGACTACATTCGTGTAGTAGGATTTACTACATGATAAGAGGCATTAGGATCACCCTTGTGTTAAACCCGTATTATAATTACTTGACCATTTAAGTCATATTACTTGGTAGTTAAGTCAACTAATTTTCCCACACCCTTAGCGTTGTACTCATTTTTAGTACACGAAACCCCTAGTAGACCCCTCCGAGCCTATCTTTTCGTTTCTAACTTTAATCATTTTACTTAAAGGAAGAATTTGTTACATCCCACTTAAATGTACAACCAAATCGCCTTAGCCTTCCGTGTATGCACTCATCTTTAGTGCATTATTGTTATTTGTTAAACCCTAAGTTAATTATCTAATTGATTAAATGGTTGCTAAGTCGAGTCATATCCTTGTACATATTGTTTTGCGACGATTGGGACTCATGGGTAAGGTACTTATTTTATGGAGTAATGGGGAAGAACATCATATATTACCCCCATATGTACGTTAATCTTAAAAGTACTCCAAGTGTTTTGATTTTCTTAATTCAAGTCATTAGATTAGTTTATTGTAAAGTATGTAAAAATTCAAGTGTAAGGGGAATTTCCATTCCCTATGATGTATTATTTTGGATGGTAGGGTAAGAGTGTATGAAAAAAAAAATAAATAAAATAAAAAAAAAAAAATCGAAAAAAGCAAAAGAAAAAAAAATTCGAAAAAATCAAGAAAAAGAAAAAAAAAATATAGAAAAAGAAAAAGAAAAAAAAACATACGGACTACCATCCCTTTTCATTCTATGTTCATTTTATGTTTTTGTTATTTTTCATTTATTAGCTTAAGTGGAGTCTAGTCTTGGCTTAGCAACGCCATATTGTACATGTAATTAACCAAGATTGTTAACTCGCCACCAGTAAAGACTGCCTATATCCAACAAAACCGTGTATTTCATATCCTTACACCTAACATTACAACCCTTTAAAAGACCTCTTTGATAGTTTATCCTAGGTGCTTACGCCATGTGGTGGAGGTTTGATCCTTTCCCAAGCCTATGGTAATCTATTTTGCTATGACAGGTAGTGAGAGATGTTTTCCATTTCCATATTGTGATATATACTTTATTACACCCGAGAGATGTGAGTATCTAAACACTATTTGTGAGGTGCTAGTGTATGACCTCCGTGCTTGTCTTTGGTCTTTAGTGGAACGATTATTTGTTGTAATTACTTTTATATTAGTGTTAAATGACCCCTAACTTGTATTTTGACTAGAATAAAAGCGCATTTGTTTGAGGACAAGCAAATCTCAAGTGTAAGGGTATATGATGAGGCAAAAAATGAACCACTTTTAGGGGGTCATTTAAGCCCGGAATTGAATTTATTTGATCAAATATTGCCCTAAATCGTTCCTTTTGTGATTTTAGGTACTTTGGGAGTGAAATCTGGAAAAGGAAGCAATTCGGACGTTTTTGGAGCATAAAAGTGAAGAAAACGCCAAAGACTTAATTTTCCAAGCTGGGAATAGTAGGTGACGGCGTCAAGAGGAACATTTTGACGGTGTCAAGAGTAATTTTCATGACGACCCAGTACAGAAATGAAGGCGTCACAAGGAAGAGCATCAAGAGTAAAATACGTGACGGCCTGGAAAAAGTTATAACGTGACGGCGTCAGATGTATATCAAGGCAGTCCGAGAATTCTTTTGGCGGCGAGATGACGGCGTCACCTATTTGGTCTTGACGCCGTCAGCCTCAATTTCCTATATATAGTTTTCTAATTTTCATTCACAAAAAAGAGAGATGTTTTGGAGAAACCCTAGGGCCGAACCTATTACGAATTTTACAGGTTTTTCAAGGGTTTTCAGCCCTTGAACCCTTTCATGTGTAATTGAGATAAGTGTTCTTCTAATTCAATCAATATGTCTATGTGTTGGTTGTCTATATCTTGTTCTTGTCTTAATTCCATCATGCTAGGCAAGATCTATCTTGTGTTTGCTTAGATCTAATGAAACCTAGATGTTAATTATGTGTTGATTACTTATTTATGGTTGTATTGGATGAATGATTTCGATGTTAGGCTTAAGAAAACTGGCAGATCTCCAAATGGTAACATGCTTGAACGTCTTAGGAAACATGAACTGACGTGCACTAGGTTTTATTGATTGTATTTAATGCATGAGTAAATTCTAATGATCCCATGTTAGGAGCTTCTTACCCGGCTCGACATAGGAGTGATGTAGGCACTCATAGGATTGGGGAATTAAGTGCGCCACCCCATGAATGGTATTAAGGAATACAATCCGTCATCCACGCAACTATAACAAGTAATTAACGTGTAAAAGATATCTAGGGAGTAGTGAAATCTAAGTAAACACAATTTCTCCACTTATTGCTCACAACCTTAGTTTAATTTAGTTTATTTTCATTTCTAGTATTTTATTTAGATTGCATCTTTAGTATTGGGTTAGTTGACTAGCAACTAATTCCGCCCAAATCCTTAAAACCCGAGATATTTACTTGCTTTCTAAAAAAATATAAAAATACAAAAATAATCATCCCTCATCTTTAGAACTAGTATTTAGGTTTTCTAATCCTAGCAACACTATTCCTAGCTGAACGATCAATCCCCCGCTACTTGTCACTATACTATACTACAATGATCAGGTACACTGCCTAGTGGGGGTTGTAAGCTTCTCGAGATCCCTCGAGAGGTAAAGCCTGGTGCAATTCCCACGCATCAGTTGATCTAAGTGAAAAGAATCGTGTTGATTCTAGTATTTGCGTTAAGCGTACTGTAATTAATTCGAATTCTAATGACACTTGTAATACTTGTAATGGTTGTTTAAATTCTAGTAATCTTGATGATTGTGGTGTGTCATTTTTTAAATCCTCTTACAAATCCTCAGTTAAGTTTGCTAAGACACATAAACTGGAAAACCATACTTGGAAAGCTAAAGGAAAAGTGTTTACCAATGTAGGATATCAGTGGAAACCTACTAGATGAAAATTCACTCTAGGAAGCCAGTGTCCACTAACAAGAATACCCGATCCTAAAGACTTAGCGGTTAAGCAATGGAAGGCAACTGGTAGGAAATTCCCTTTTATGACTCAAAGCCTTGATATTAAGTCAGTAGCACCTACTAGTATCATTTCCCCTGAGGAAGCCAATGTAAACACTAATCCTGTATCTTTTAAGTATGCTTGTGCTAACCAATTGGATCCCAATTTCACTTGGGGATCCATGTTTTTCAGTTATCCATATCTATCTGGTTTCAAATGTAGGTCGTACAAATCGTCCTATGGTATTTGGACTCGGGCTGCTCAAAACATATGACTGGGGATCGCTCTCGGCTCAGAAATTTTGTGAAAAAGTTTATCGGGACTGTCAGATTCGGAAACGACCTTTTTGGAGCCATTATGGGGTATGGTGATTATGTAATCGGTGACAGTGTGATTTCTAGAGTCTACCATGTGGAAGGACTTGTGCATAATCTATTCTCTGTTGGACAATTTTGTGATTCCGATCTCGAAGTGGCCTTCAGAAAACACACATGTTTTGTTGGAGAATTGGATGGTATTGATCTTCTTAAGGGAAGTCGTGGCACTAATTTGTATACTATCTCTATTGAAGACATGATGCGGTCCTCTCCTATTTGCTTGCTTTCTAAGGCCTCAAAGAGCAAATCATGGTTATGGCACCGTCGTTTGAACCACTTAAACTTCAGCACTATTAATGAACTTTCTCGCAAAGATCTTGTTTGAGGCATGCCCAGATTGAAATATGAAAAGGACCATCTTTGCTCAGCATGTAAATTGGGTAAAACCAAGAAACACACTCACAATCCGAAACCCGCGAACTCTAACACCAAGGTTCTCCATACTCTTCACATGGATCAGTGCGGACCCATGAGAGTGCAGAGCATCAATGGGAAAAGATATATTTTGTAATTGTGGATGATTACTCACGATTTACATGGTTGAAGTTTTTAAGATCCAAGGATGAAACTCCCGAAATTATCATCAAAATCATCAAGCAGCTGCAAGTAAGGCTCAACAAGACTGTTAGAATCATTCGCACTGACAATGGAACTGAGTTTGTCAATCAACAACTCACTCAATTTTATGAAAGTATCGGCATCAGTCATCAAAAGAGTATTCCACGAACTCCTCAACAAAATGGAGTTGTTGAAAGACGAAATCGCACACTAGTTGAAGCTGCTCGCACTATGCTGATCTTCTCTAAGACACCAATGTTTCTATGGGCTGAAGCTATTGCTACTGCATGTTACACCCAAAATCGGTCGTTAATATATCCTCTCCACAACAAGATACCCTATGGGCTAGTGCACCTCTAAAATCCTGATCTCTCCTTTCTTCGTATGTTTGGAGCCCTGTGCTATCTAACTAACGATAGTGAAGACTTAGGAAAGCTAAAGGCTAAGGCTGATATTGGGGTATTATGTTGTCGTTTTAGAATAGGTTTATTTTAACCGAAGAAATGCTTAGGAAAGTATTTCCCCGGGTCGTGTCCCAACGAAGGTGTGAATGGAATTTTCAATTCCCGATTCGTGAAACGTGTCGTGAAAGTGGTAAAAAGTGATTTTGATGAGATTATACTAATGAAATAACAAATTAAGCACAAATAATCACTTAAGCACGTATTTCAAATAAGGCAACTAGAAACGTAACGAAAAATCGAAAACGTAAGCTTAAACGTAAAATAAACGTTAACGTACGAAATAAAACGCGACTTTTAAGCTACACTACTCCTACGGACTTGAAAATAATTTTGAAAAGTTAAAAATGATAAAAGAAAATTTTAAGAAAAAGAAAATTATTTTTTTGACTTTTTATTTATTTTTTATGAATTAAAAACTATTTAACTAATTAAAAATTAAAAGAAAATGCAAATAAGGTGAGAAAAATGAAAATTAAATTTTGAAAATTATAAAATAAGTAAAAAGTAATTTTAAAACTTTAAACTATTTTTTTTTTGGCTTTTTGTGTAATTTTTGGGAATTAAAAACTATTAAATCTAATAAAAATTTCAAATTAAATTCAAAATAAATGAGAAAAATGCAAAATAAATTTCTAAAATTCTAAAATAAATGAAAATAAATTTTAAAAATATTTTTGGATTTTTCTTGGCTTTTTCTGATTTTTTTGGTATTTTTAGTAATTAAAAAGTATTTAAAATTGATTAAAAATTAATATTTAATGAGAAAAATACTAAATTAAGCTAGAAAAAATTTGAAAAAATTCTGAAAAATCTAAAATAATATAAAAGACTTAGGAAAAATAAATTTTCTAAAAGTTGAGCCCAAATAAGTTGATTGGACCCAATATGCAGTTTGAAAAGAGCTTATTTATAAGCTATACTTGACCGGATGAACTGAAACTTTGATCAGATGTATATTTGACTTAAATAAGCTCAATGGAACAGTACTAAAGCCAATGGTAACCAGAAACACAGATAAAGGCAAAAACAAGTGGTAAGAAGCACAATTGATAAGCAGTTGAGTAAACAGATTAAGCAACTAGCATTATCTTAACGAGAAACTCAACTAAAGGTCTAAAAGAACATAAATGATCAATTAAACTCGGTATATGATAACCCAAACTCAAATGCAGGCTTCAAATTTGAAAACAGATTACTTGGCTCAATAACACAACTAAACAAAGCAATTAAGAAGCTGAGAAAAGCTGAGTTGTAGAAGCTAATGGGGGCAAAAGTTACCCTGATCTACTGAGATGCTAGATCCACCAGAAAATCATACTCAAAAACTATTTAGATTACCTAAGAAGCTCTTAGATCAGCAGCTATTGAACCTAATGGATTGTGAGATTTTGACTTTTAGTTTGCAATGCACTTTGATTAACTTGAGATTCTCTTGACCAATTTTGTCCCTAAATGCAAAATTAAGCTGAATTATATTCTAATTGACCTAAGTATAATCTAAACTAACAGTATTAAAGGATGATGATAGCAGAAAATTAAATGTGCAAACAGAAATGAAATTACAACCTAAATTTGACATTTGCTATGAGACCTATGGTTTTTATGCCTAAACTAACTTAAGTGCACCTAATATGAGATATTTAAACTACTTATACTACCTGGTAACCACTGAAACACAGTTAACTAAATTAATCCAAACATCCCTTAAACTAATGACTTACACTAGCTATGATCTATAAGCTATCACCTACTGATTTTAAGCTTAAAAACATATTATAGGGAAACAACCTAAGCTAATTAAACTATAAAATTCAACAAAGAACAGCAGGAATCAAGTAAAAGCAATTTATAGCTTACTAGGGCATTTGAATAAATGTGACAATAGAATCAAACTTCCAACAATCAAACAGATAGGAACTGATCCTAACACCCCTGCAACTAAGCATTTATACTAAGTAATGCTGATCTAAGCTAAATCTTACCAAACCAATTATCCAAACAAATTACTAAACTCTAATTGAAATCAAATCAACAATAATCTTCAACAAGCTACTAGTGAAACTCATATATGCATACTGGAATCGTAAACTAACAGATACTACTTATGACTGTAGGATTTCTATTGGATCTAAAACAATGCAGAAACCAAACAAAGGTGATAAGCTATACTAGACAGTAAGCAATAATAACCAACAGATTCTAAACTAAAATTGAGTTTAAAAAGAGAATAAAGGCAACTGACCTCAGGACAAATGCATTAAGCTCAAGTGAACTTACAAATAGACTACTCGAGCTAAAATCAATCACGAATTCCCTTCTGACACAGCTAATCACCCAACTGAAACTTCTGATTATAACCTTTGACTATCATTGATTTTTTTAAATAGAACAGTAATTTAAACAAACCAAACTCTCAATAAGCTATAGATTAGCTTATATGAGCTGATAAGGCAGATAATAAGATCTATTCTAAACTTGACCAAGCATAAGGCAACATTAACTAAAACATTTAGAAATAAAGTAAAACAGGAAATTTAAATGAAAACTGAGATTTTATATAACTAAAATGAGATTACAATACTGAGAATTTAGAAAATTAATTTTACAATAAGCTGAAATAATTAAAACCTACACCTAAGCTTACTTTTCTACACTACTCCTAAAATCTAACCAATTCCAACGTGAGTGAGGAGGGAGTATTTATAGACTGATGAGGAGTTGCCAGGTCACTAATCCTCGTGATAGTGTGTTTCTTTTGAGCCCTCCTCAACCGTTTGATCTAATCCAGATGTTTCCCATCACTTTGGACCCTTGGATTGCGTGTGATGGTATTGTGAATCCCCGTATCTTCTATCATTGGACCACGTGTCCTGACATTCCCTGACATTGATGAGGTGAAAAATGAACCGTTTTTAGGGGGTCATTTAAGCCCGGAATTGAATTTATTTGATCAAATATTGCCCTAAGTCGTTCCTTTTGTGATTTTAGATACTTTGGGAGAGAAATCTGGAAAAGGAAGCAATTCAGATGTTTTTGGAGCATAAAAGTGAAGAAAACGCCAAAGTCTTAATTTTCCTTGCTGGGAACAGTAGGTGACGGCGTCAAGAAGAAAATCTTGACGGCGTCAAGAGTAATTTCCATGACGATCCAGTACATATTTTACGGCGTCACAAGGTAGGGCGTCAAGAGGAAAATGCATGACGGCCTGGAAACACATAACACTTGACGGCGTCAGATCTGGATCAAGGCAGTCCGAGGAGTATTTTGGCGGCGAGATGACGGCGTCACAAATTTGTTCTTGACGCCGTCAGACCCTATTTCCTATATATAGTTTTCGAATTTTCACATTAAAAAGAGAGAAGTTTTGGAGAAACCCTAAGTACGAACTTGGTACGAATTTTACAGGTTTTTCAAGGGTTCTTAGCCCTTGATACCTTTCATGTGTAATTGAGATAAGTATTCTCTTAATTCAATCAATATGTCTATGTGTTGGTTGTCTACATCTTGTTCTAGTCTTAATTCTATCATGCTAGGCTAGATCTATCTTGTGTTTACTTAGATCTAATGAAACCTAGATGTTAATTATGTGTTAATTACTTGTTTATGTTTGTATTGGATGAATGATTTCGCTGTTAGGCTTAAGAAAACTGGCAGATCTCCAATTGGTAACATGCTTGAACGTCTTAGGAAACATGAACTGACGTGCACTAGGTTTTATTGATTGTATTTAATGCATGAGTAAATTCTAATGATCCCATGTTAGGAGCTTCTTAGCCGGCTCGACATAGGAGTGAAGTAGGCACTCATAGGATTGGGGAATTAAGTGCGCCACCCCATGAATGGTATTAAGGAATACAATCCGTCATCCACGCAACTATAACAAGTAATTAACGTGTAAAAGATATCTAGGGAGTAGTGAAATCTAAGTAAACACAATTTTCTCCACTTATTGCTCACAACCTTAGTTTAATTTAGTTTATTTTCATTTTTAGTATTTTATTTTGATTGCATCTTTAGTATTGGGTTAGTTGACTAGCAACTAATTCTGCCCAAATCCTTAAAACCCGAGATTTTTACTTGCTTTCTAAAACATATAAAAATATAAAAATAATCATCCCTCACCTTTAGAACTAGTATTTAGGTTTTCTAATCCTAGCGACACTATTCCTAGCTGAACGATCAATCCCCCGGTACTTGTCACTATACTATACTACAACGATCAGGTACACTGCCTGGTGGGGGTTGTAAGCTTCTCAAGATCCCTTGAGAGGTAAAGCCTGGTGCGATTCCCACGTATCAAGTTTTTGGCGCCGCAGCCCGGGGAATAGTTATTGTCTAGGTTAGAATCTCTTTTTATTAGGTCTACTTGCTAGATTCCTTTCTAGTAAGATTTTATTTTTATTTTTAGGTTTTCTTTAGTCTATCTTATTTCTTCGTGTTTTTGTTTGTACTAGTGTGGTCTTTATGGAATCAGAGAGTCGCCGTTTAGAAATTAGCAAGAGGCTTATTGCTTATAAAAGAAGAAAGAGAGAAGCTAACACATTTAAGAAATTCATTAAGCCTCTCCAAATGAAATTTGAGTTTACAGACTTTGCTCCAACCCCAGATGAATTGAGTTACCACAAGTTCCTCTTACAACATCCTTGCCCCTCGAAATATAGAAAGACACCATGGATTAGGAGGCATAACTTCAGGAACATAAAAATTCCTTGCATGATTGGGTACATGTCTAGAGAGCATGCATACATTGACTTAAAAGCACCCATGAATATCATGTATAGGCTCTATTACAATTGGATAATGAACGAAAGGTTAAGCCCTAGAAAAGATCCTTACAATTCTAATAGGCTATGTAACTTTGTCAGGAGAATTAATGGGGTACACATCTTTTTAGGAAATTTTACTTATCAATGCGACTTTGTAATCCTAGAAGATGTTAGAGGCATTATTGATCCACACCTTGGAGAAGTAGTTTTAGGACAACCCTTTGTTGAGAAAACTAAGATGTATTACGACCATGAGAAAGGGATAGCTCAGTTTACTGATGGGATAGAGAAGGTCACTTTTATGATGCCTCACATGAAGGAAGAATTAAAGGGCATCAAGAATCTACATATTGATGAAATTCGACCCTATGAGGTTAAGGAAGATGGAATTACTGATGAAGCCTATTGTGAGAGGAGGAGAACATACTATTCGGGATGCATGAATCTAGGCCCGGAATACAAGCGTGATGAGAATTGGGTTAGATGTTTTGAGTTAGCACAAAAGTGGGAAAGGAAAACGTAGTAACCCATGACCTTGAGTCTAGCTACAAGACTCGTAAATAAAGAAAAGCGCTTCTTGGGAGGCAACCCATGTTTTGTGTGATTTTACTTTGTTTGATTGTTATTTGCTTCCGTATGCATGCTTTATTTTTATTGTTGGTTGATCATGTTTCTCAATTAAATAGTGGAAATACTTTACTTTGTTGTTTTGGCCTAGTCTTAACTCCACCTAAAAGTATTTTTGCAAAAGGTAAGTGTAAGGGGAAACCCCAAATATGTTTTTAAGAAACAAACCGATCATGATTCTCCACAATATTAAATGAACATGTATATTCGTATTTGTTAGAGTCAAATGCTTGTATTGAGTCAAAATGAAGTTTTGCAGGATTTTCCAGGAAGTAGGACCAAGTTTTTCCAGAAATTTTCCGGAAACTTAACATAAGAATTTCTGCAGGTCACTTCTGACGGTGTCACGAGTTAACTCCTGACGGCGTCACGTGTAAAAAAATCTGGAAATTTTACCGGTTTTGTTTTTCTAACGGAGTCTTATGGTTTTTGTGAATTACTAAGATTTATAATCTCCAGGAAATCTGCAAACTTCATTCCAAAAGCATTATATCTCATCTTGTTTTCTAGGATTTAGTAACTTATATAGGATGCCGCCGATTTTACGCGAGGTTGTCTTGTCTATTTTCTCAGGATTTACAGGTTATGTATGACAAGAAGATGATTTATATTCTGGAAGGGAAGCTTTGATTTTTTCATTTTCTTAGAGGAAGATTTAACCTGACCACCTTATTATCCATACCAAGCGAATCAGGGGAGTATTTGATTTCATTCCTTTTACTTATTCCACTTTTACATTCTTTACTTGAACATTGGGGACAATGTTCATCTTAAGTGTAAGGGGAGGGTAAAATGATGATACCTTACATGTACACTTTCGCTTGAGTTTGTTTTGTTTAATGGTAGATGTGTAATAAAACTATGAGAAATACTTGTTAGTGTAATTTTAGCGCCAAATTTAAAATTTTTTACAACATTTAGGAGTGAAACTTTAGCCATAGCAAGCGTCTCATGGATAGGAGATTGTATGACTAGCACATAACCGTATATTCAGAAATATTTTCCACCCAAATTTGTGAGGTTCGCCTTTAGATTTGATAGGAAAAGCATTTACTATTAGTGCTTATGAGTGTACCGGTAGCATTTAGATTCTAGAACTTGCGTTAGTGATGCATCCCGAGACCGCTAGTGAGACTACATTCGTGTGGTAGGATTTACTACATGATAAGAGGCATTAGGATCACCCTTGTGTTAAACCCGTATCTTAATTACTTGACCATTTAAGTCATATTACTTGGCTAGTTAAGTCAACTAATTTTCCCACACCCTTAGCGTTGTACTCATTTTTAGTACACGAAACCCCTAGTACACCCCTCCGAGCCTATCTTTTCGTTTCTAACTTTAAGCATTTTACTTAAAGGAAGAATTTGTTACACCCCACTTAAATGTACAACCAAATCGCCTTAGCCATCCGTGTATGCGCTCATTTTTAGTGCATTATTGTTATGTGTTAAACCCTAACTTAACTATCTAATTGATTACATGGTTGCTAAGTCGAGTCATATCCTTGTACATATTGTTTTGGGACGATTGAGACTAATGGGTAAAGTACTTATTTTATGGAGTAATGGGGAAGAACATCATATATTAACCCCATACGTACGTTAAACTTAAAAGTACTCCAAGTGTTTTGATTTTCTTAATTCGAGTCATTAGATTAGTTAATTGTAAAGTATGTAAAGATTCAAGTGTAAGGGGAATGTTCATTCCCTATGATGTATTATCTTGGATGGTAGGGTAAGAGTGTAAGAGAAAAAAAACATACGGACTACCATCCCTTTTCATTCTATGTTCATTTTATGTTTTTGTTATTTTTCATTTATTAGCTTAAGTCGAGTCTAGTATTGGCTTAGCAACGCCACATTGTACATGTAATTAACCAAGATTGTTAGCTCGCCACCAGTAAAAACTTCCTTTATCCAACAAAACCGTGTATTTATTTTGCTATGACAGGTAGTGAGAGATATCCCTACACCTAACGTTACAACCCTTTAAAAGACCTCTTTGATAGTTTATCCTAGGTGCTTACGGCATGTGGTGGAGGTTTGATCCTTTCCCAAGCCTATGGTAATCTATTTTGCTATGACAGGTAGTGAGAGATATCTTCCGTTTCCATATTGTAATTTATACTTTATTACACCCGAGAGATGTGAGTATCTAAACACTATCTGTGAGGTGCTAGTATATGACCACCGTGCTTGTTTTTGGTCTTTAGTGGAACGATTATTTGTTGTAATTACTTTTATATTAGTGTTAAATGACCCCTAACTTGTATTTTGAGTAGAATAAAAGCGCATTTGCTTGAGGACAAGCAAATCTCAAGTGTAAGGGTATATGATAAGGCGAAAAATGAACCGTTTTTAGGGGGTCATTTAAGCCCGGAATTGAATTTATTTGATCAAATATTGCCCTAAATCGTTCCTTTTGTGATTTTAGATACTTTGGGAGAGAAATCTAGAAAAGGAAGCAATTCGGACGTTTTTGGAGCATAAAAGTGAAGAAAACGCCAAAGTCTTAATTTTCCTTGCTGGGAACAGTAGGTGACGGCGTTAAGAAGAAAATCTTGACGGCGTCAAGAGTAATTTGCATGACGATCCAGTACATATTTGACGGCGTCACAAGGTAGGGCGTCAAGAGGAAAATGCATGACAGCCTAGAAACACATAACACTTGACGGCGTCAGATCTGGATCAAGGCAGTCCGAGGAGTATTTTGGCGGCGAGATGACGGCGTCACAAATTTGTTCTTGACGCCGTCAGACCCTATTTCCTATATATAGTTTTCTAATTTTCACATTAAAAAGAGAGAAGTTTTGGAGAAACCCTAAGTACGAACTTGGTACGAATTTTATAGGTTTTTCAAGGGTTCTTAGCCCTAGATACCTTTCATGTGTAATTGAGATAAGTATTCTCTTAATTCAATCAATATGTCTATGTGTTGGTTGTCTACATCTTGTTCTTGTCTTAATTCCATCATGCTAGGCTAGATCTATCTTGTGTTTACTTGGATCTAATGAAACCTAGATGTTAATTATGTGTTGATTACTTGTTTATGTTTGTATTGGATGAATGATTTCGATGTTAGGCTTAAGAAAACTGGCAGATCTCCAATTGGTAACATGCTTGAACGTCTTAGGAAACATGAACTGATGTGCACTAGGTTTTATTGATTGTATTTAATGCATGAGTAAATTCTAATGATCCCATGTTAGGAGCTTCTTAGCCGGCTCGACATAGGAGTGAAGTAGGCACTCATAGGATTGGGGAATTAAGTGCGCCACCCCATGAATGGTATTAAGGAATACAATCCGTCATCCACGCAACTATAACAAGTAATTAACGTGTAAAAGATATCTAGGGAGTAGTGAAATCTAAGTAAACACAATTTTCTCCACTTATTGCTCACAACCTTAGTTTAATTTAGTTTATTTTCATTTTTAGTATTTTATTTTGATTACATCTTTAGTATTGGGTTAGTTGACTTGCAACTAATTCCGCCCAAATCCTTAAAACCCGAGATTTTTACTTGCTTTCTAAAAAATATAAAAATATAAAAATAATCATCCCTCACCTTTAGAACTAGTATTTAGGTTATCTAATCCTAGCGACACTATTCCTAGCTGAACGATCAATCCCCCGGTACTTGTCACTATACTATACTACAACGATCAGGTACACTGCCTGGTGGGGGTTGTAAGCTTCTCAAGATCCCTTGAGAGGTAAAGCCTGGTGCGGTTCCCACGTATCAGACATCTTCTAGAAGGCCAATCATTGGGTAATTGTTGGTTAATTAGCGTAATTGTTGTGTGGTGAATTTAGGGTTCTAGGGGTAAATAGTAAATCTAGGTTTGGGGTTAATTTTGGGGGGCGGGAACAATTGGGGGTGTTTTATTATTATTGAAGGGTTGACTGGGTTTTGGGGAGTTGACCGGGTAGGATATAAGGTGTTTGGTTTGGATCGGGTAAAAAAATGGGAGGGGATTGGGCTGTTAAATTTTGGGCCTTGTGGTATTGTGTTGTGGATTAAATATGTTGGATCCGGTTTAGTATTTGTGGTATTAGGAGTAATATAATTAACAAGGACCAAATGTGTCAAACTGAAATCTCCGGGGACTGAATCTGTAAATCCTTCAAAGTATTTTCCAAGGGTATTTATTGTCAATCTCTGAATCATGAAGCGCCTTATTTGACTTTTTCTTCAAAATTTCATCAAAGGACTATTTTTGACAAACTTTAAAAGTTGAGGGACTGAAGTTGTCATTTTCTCAAGCTTTGATCACGGACTAAACTTGCAACTTTTTGTATCTCTGAGGACTTCTAATGATAACTTGAGCTTTCTTTGATTATTTTGCTTCCCCGGCTCCGGCTTTTGACCTTTTTCCAATCTCGTGGTCGTTTTTGTCGGTTTTGGCTTTGTTTTTGTTCATTATTCACATATCCGTACCTGCACATACACAAATACAAAAACATACATTCTTTTGGCATATTTGGTTAGTATTTGGTGTATTTGGTCTGATTTTGGTCTAAAAAGGATGTGTGAAAAATCACACATCAGGGTATTCGTTGGATATGCACCAGATCAAAAGGGGTACCGAATCTACAACAAAAGAACCCGACAAATCATGGAAACAATCCATGTCACGTTTGATGAGCTGACAGAGCATACGGCTTCAGGACACACGAGTTCTGGACCCTCACCAAATCTTTTAACTCCTGGACCAATTAGTTCGGGACTTGTACTGAACTCCAACCCTGTCACTCCTTATGTTCCTCCCTCTTGTGATGAATTGAAGAAGTTATTTGACCCCATGTTTGATGAGTATTTCGAGTCACAGCAACCTCATGAATCTGAATAGCAGTCTGCGGATCCTAATGTTATGGCTGTAGATGCCCCACATGTCATCAATGGTCCATCCACTTCCATCACTTTAGATCCGGATGCTCCAAAATGTAGCAACTCTCAACATGAGTCAAATTTACAATCATATTCTGAACATCAAGGAATGACAGCTAAAAACTCATGTGAAGTTAATCCTTTTGCTCCACCTGATGATGAACTATTTGAAAATGTGTTTGCTCCTGAATTCTCCAACGAAGCATCATCCTCAGAAGAATCCAACAATGCTACATCGATCCACTACCCTCAACCCCACGAACATCTTAGAAAATGGACAACGGATCACCCTATTGACAACATCATATAAAATCCCTCACGACCTTTGTCCAATAGAAAACAACTTGCCACAGACACCTTGTGGTGCTTCTTCAATTCCGTTTTATCCACAATCGAACCCAAAGATTTCAAGGATGCGTTAACTAAAGTTTCCTGGTTTACAGCAATGCAAGATGAGATCCATGAGTTTGATCGACTTGATGTATGGGAATTAGTACCGCCACTTGAATGTGCAATGATCATTGCTCTCAAGTGGATCTTCAAAGTAAAAATTGATGAGCATGGTGATGTTCTGAAAAACAAGGCACGGCTAGTGGCAAAAGGTTACATTCAACAAGAAGGAATTGACTTTGAATAATCATTTGCACCGGTTGCACGTATTGAAGCCATTAGAATCTTTCTTGCCAATGCTGCCAGCAGTAACATGATTGTGTACGAGATGGATGTTAGAACTGCATTCTTGAATGGAGACCTTAAAGAAGTGGTCTATGTTACTCAACCTGAAGGCTTCGTGGACCCTGAACGTCCAAATCATGTGTATCGTTCACTTTATGGTCTAAAACAGGCGCCTAGAGCTTGGTACGACACCTTGTCCAAGTTTCTTCTTGCAAATCAGTTCATCAAGGGTGTAGTTGATCCTACCTTGTTCACTAGGATGAATGGAAACAATCTACTCCATGTTCAAATTTATGTAGATTGTGGAAAACTAGAAGGGGGGGGGTTGAATAGTTTTACGTCGTTTTTAAATGTTATGATATTTTGTTTGAAAGTTTTCTTTGTTTTTTAAAATATAGATTCGATGCTATATGAAATCAAGTCGTGCACAATATGAACAACACTAAGTATGTACGATAAAACAATAATAACGTAAGTAAAGAAATAGATAAGGGTTGGAAAGATCGAACCGAGAGACAAGAGATTTATAGTGGTTCGGCTACAAGGTCACCTTCCTTGCCCTACTCCACTCCCCGAGCACCTAACTCGAGAGTTTTCTTCACTATATCAACAAGCTCCCTTATGGCGGAGAAAACCTTACACACCAATTTACACACCACAATAACTTCACAACTTAATCACGACTTCTACACAACTAGTTCACACCTATTCACTACTTAGTCACACCACTTCTTCACACCAATCTTCTTCACACCTATTTTTCTACACACCAATCTTCTTCACACCTATTCTTCTACACACACCAATCTTCTTCCTAACTTATCTTCTTCACAACTATTCTTCTAACCAATCACACTATATATCAAACTACACTATCTTCTAACAAATATTCACAACTATTCACACAATAAAATGTTAGCAATGATGTTACACTAACAACTTAGATGTGGAGATCACAACAAGTTGTAATACTTCTTGTCTTGAGGGATAGAAGTATTCTTTTCTTGCACTTGATGAAATGATGTTTGGATCACTTTGAAACAAAGATTTAAGAATGTATGATCAAAGGATTAATAGATTGGAAATGGAGATCTAGAACAGAAGTTCTGTAGTGCAAAAGGTGAGGAAAAAATCCAGGTTTAAGGTGGTATTTATAGGCAACAGAATCTGACAGAGGAGCGTGGCCGGTCCCTTTAAATCATGGCCGGCCCCCTTAAAATTAAGGGGACCGCCCTTTATAATTAAGGGGGCTGCCCAGCTGAAACGGCCAGATTCTTTGTCTTTTAGTGGGGAAAGTTTATTTGGTGAAAAAATAACTGATTTTGGTTAAAAATTTGAATTCATATATTTAGTATGAATAAAACATTTTTCTTTATTACCAAAAGTGTTTTTCAAAAATATATAATATGTTTATATAATTAAATAAACTTTGCATTAGTTAATTAAATACCCCTTTGATCATAAATTGCACTAAACACTTTGTTTATTCATACCTTAAGTGATTTGGATGTAAAGAGAAATATTAATCACTAAATACTTGTTTATGTCACAAGTTTTAGTTCTATGAGTTTATATTTTGTGATAATTAAAACATAGAGATATTGATAACATGTTAATAATGTTTTCAGGCATTATTTATGTCAACAATCTCCCCCTTTTTGATTATTACAAAACCTTAAACTCAATATATCTAAAACTTGTTTTTAGACAAGTATTATAGAGTTTACATTTCTCTTCTCCCCCTTTTTGTAAAATTAAAAAGGTTAAGCCGAGTAAGCTTCACGAGGGAAGTTTAAACGGGTAGAATGCTCCCCCTTGATGTATGCTCCCCCTCATTTGAGAGCACCAAGGGAACGAGCTATGGAGATCTTTGCTACAAAAATATTTTAAGAGAGCAAGATACACATATATGCAAGGCAACAATTATGCAACTAAACAAAGATTCATTCAAGCATTATAGAAATGATAAGCATTACAACATTCAATATGCTTGAAGCATATTGATAAAAATAACACAAAAGAAAAAACATAGTCCTATATTGCCTAAGAGAGCACTTGGACTTGCTTGCAACCCATGGTTGATTGTTTTATTTGCTTGAATGGAAATATAAGCATAAAGCTTAGATGTTTGATTGAGAGGGATACGGAGTGGAGTATGGAGCGGAAGAAGTGGATCTCACAATGTTGTATCGTGTTAAGGGTGGTATTGGATGATTACGAGTGAGAAGATATTCAATCCAAGAAATATCTTCACTCAAGTAGAGGATTTGTTTTTGAAGGAATATGCAACAAGGGCAAAAGTGAGTGTGGTTTGTAACTTGATCCAAGTTGAGAGAGTGGGGAAGGCAATTTGCATAGGGTGATGATAGAGGTTGCCCTTTGTTGCGTTGTGCAAGATGCATAGCAAGGAGATCACTAAGATCATGGATTTGGTTTATTTCATCACGGAACTTTTGTTTTTCCGTGGCAATGTGGAGGGGATCATAGGTTTGGTATCGAAGAGTTGGGTTTGTGTAGCTGGAATTGTAGTTTGATGGTTGATCAAACTTGTATGGATCATTATAAGTGGTTGGAGGTTGAGATGTGTAGTTTGGCTTGAAGGAAGATGTTTGGCCAATATTGTATGGTTTGTAAAGAGGATCAAATGAATGACCTTGTTGGTTTGATGCAAAGTTTGGGAAGTAAGAAGTTGGGGGTGTGGAATGACTTCCAACTTCATTTATGATGATGGATTTGTTTCGAGGGCTTTTTCTTCGCCAAACGGGTTTTTCCGTCATCCTTGCTAGCCTTGAGGCTTTTGATTTTGGTTTGTTTGGAGAGTTCATGATGGGATGAATGGAGAGTTTTGAGGATTGGGGATATTTATAGTGTAAGATTTGTGTGTTTAAGGATGGATAAGGTTTGTTTGGGGATTAGGACAAAATGTGTTGGTGAAAAATGGGAAATGTAGGTTGAAATGGGCTAAAAAGCAGAAAAGATTCTGTAAACCCGTCCATCAGATGGCCGGTCCCCTTAATTAGGGGGCGGTCCCCTTAAAATTAAGGGGGCCGCCTTACATAATTAAGGGGGCCGCCCATCTGGTGATTTTCAGATTGCCAGAATTGGGTTTTTGGCAGAAAATTTGCAGAAAGGTTGTGTTTTTGGACTTGGATTCAAGCAAGTTCAATTCCTTTAGGCAATATAGCATCTAATCTAATCATTAAATATCATGCATGCAAAAACACATAGGCACAAGAGCAAATAATCAACACATAATAAGCAATAGGAGGTAAGTAAAGGCAAGTACACTTAAGCTTCCTAAGGCACCTATCTTAGATTAAAGGCAAAGGCAATTAGTGAGTGAAAAACTAATGATGGATCAAGATGACACCATTACTAGTGAATTTGTCCTAGTGAGTGTCTATATGCAACAAATGTGGAGTTGTGATTGTTTCGACTCCTAGAAGCAAGAAGAAATAACGATCCTAAGAAACAATCCAAATGATCTCCTTGATTCAATTTTTGCTCGATCATGAATGTCAAAGACATATATTAGATTATATACCTTGACAATTTATGTGAGAGTTTATGCATGATTTTGAAATACAATGTTTTTAGAATTAGTCAACAATGCAAGGAAAATGATCTTCATGTGATTCCTAGATTGTGAGAATAATTTTTTTGAGAAAATTGATTGAGTTTTACAAAAAAAAAAAACTTATGCAAAGAAAATAAATCTTCTCAATCTTTAGTTTTGTGCGAAATAGATTCCTAGACTCAGAAAAGGTGGAATGGAAGAAAAATAAATTTTCATGCAAGTATAAATTTGAATTAATTCAATGTAATTTAGTCAACTTGTTCCATCATTCCTAATCCTAAATGCAAGTGGTTGAATAATTCACGCTTAAGGGGTTTTGTGAATATATTCGCACTGTTGTCTTCCGATGCATCCTTTTCTATAGATATATTTCCTTTTTGTACATTATCCCTAAGAAAATGGTGACGTATTTCTATGTGTTTAGTCCTAGAGTGTTGCACCGGATTTTTACTTAAATCTATCGCACCTTTGTTATCGCACATAATGGGGACATTTTCTAACCTAATGCCATAGTCTACGAGAGCTTGTTTCATCCATAGTGCTTGTTGACATGCCTTTCCGGCGCTTACATATTCGGCTTCGGTGGTAGAAATAGCAAGAGTGGTTTGCTTCTTCGAAAACCAAGACGTTAGACAACATCCCATAAACGTGCAAATACCGCTAGTACTCTTTCTATCTACGTAGTCTCCCGCATGATCCGAATCCGCATAGACAATGGTTTCTATGCCGGATTCCTTAGGATACCATAATCCTAAGTGTATAGTGCCTTTAACGTATCGGAAGATACGCTTAACCGCTTCTAGGTGAGAGGTTTTGGGATCCTCTTGAAAACGGGCACAAAGGCAGACACTAAACATGATATCGGGTCTACTTGAAGTCAAGTATAGTAAACTACCTATCATTCCTCTATACTTGGTGTTATCTACGGACTCACCTTCATCGTCCTTTGTGAGATTTACCTCTGTAGACATGGGTGTTTTCATGGGTTTTGAGTCTTCTAGGCCAAATTTCTTAAGCATTTCCTTAATGTACTTAGATTGGTTAAAGAATATTCCATCTTCTAATTGTTTTATTTGTAATCCTAGGAAGAAGTTAAGTTCACCCATCATACTCATCTCAAACTCATCATGCATGATTTTGGCAAATTCATCACACATGTCTTGACAAGTCGATCCAAATATAATGTCATCAACATATATTTGAACAATGATGAGATTTGGGTCTTTCCTTTTAGTGAAAAGAGTGTTATCTACCATTCCCATGGAATAATCATGTTTAATAAGAAAAGCTTTTAATCGATCATACCAAGCTTTGGGAGCTTGTTTGAGTCCATACAAAGCTTTCTTTAACTTATAAACATAATCAGGTTTTGCGAAGTCAATGAATCCTGGAGGTTGTGCCACATATACCTCCTCATTGATAAAACCGTTAAGGAATGCACTTTTCACATCCATTTGCAATAACTTAAAATCTAGGGTGCAAGCATAGGCAAGTAATATCCTAATTGATTCTAGTCTAGCTACGGGGGCATAAGTTTCGTCATAATCAATTCCTTCTTGTTGATTATAACCTTGGGCAACTAACCTAGCTTTATTCCTAGTAACTATTCCATTCTCGTCTAACTTATTCCTATATACCCATTTGGTTCCTATGACGGTCATATCCTTTGGATTTGGGACTAGTTCCCAAACATCATTCGCCTTAAATTGATTTAATTCTTCTTGCATAGCTATAATCCAACTTTCATCCTTTAAAGCCTCGCTAATATTCTTAGGTTCTATTGCTGAGAGGAAACAAAAGAAATTGTTTTTTATCTTGGGCTTGTGATCTAAGGGTTCTTTGGTTAAGATGTCCTATTATATTATCTAATGGATGTGATCTAGATTCTTTAATATTAACAATTTCGTTATTTTCTAAGTGAATGTTTTCATTATCATTTCCTATGTGTTTTGTTTTACTAACCCCAATAGCTTCATCTTCGACTAAATCATCATCTTCTAAAGGTAAAGTTTTAGGAGGTGGTGGTGTTTCATCAAATGTTACATTTAGTGATTCCTCTACTTTCATGGAGTGTTTGTTAAGTATTATATATGCTTTGCTATTTTGTGAGTATCCTAAAAATATTCCTTCATATGATTTTGGATCAAACTTAGTGAGATAGTCCTTAGTGTTTAAAATATATCATTTACTTCCAAATACCCTAAAGTAGCTTAAGTTTGGTTTTCTACCTCTTAATAACTCATAAGGAGTTTTTCCTAGAATTCTTCTAATTGATACCCTATTTAAAATATAAGTTGATGTATCTACGGCGTGACACCAAAATTTTTGTGGGATGGATTGTTCATTTAACATAGTTCTACTCATTTCTTGTAGTGACCTATTTTTTCTTTCTACTACGCCATTTGATTGAGGAGTACGAGGAGCGGAGAAATTGTGAGATATTCCATTTAACTCGCAATATTTTCCGAATTGTACTTCGTTATCAAATTCCCTACCATGGTCTGTCCTAATGGCAACTATTGAGCATCCTAATTTATTTTGAATCATTTTACTAAATATTTCGAATTTTTCAAAGGCTTGGGTTTTGTCACTTAAAAACCTAGTCCACGTGTATCGTGAGTAGTCATCTACTATTACTAAGGTATATTTGTTTCCTCCATAGCTCCGCATAGCGGATGGACCAAAAAGATCCATATGTAATAATTCTAGGCACCTAGTAGTGGATACTATATTCTTGGCTTTGTGACTAGCATGAGCTTGTTTTCCAATTTTACATGCATCACAAAAATGCTTGTCATATTTTAGATTAGGCAAATTTCTAACTAATTCCTTAGAGGCCAAAGATTGTATTTGTTGTATGTTAGCATGTCCTAATCTCCTATGCCATAGTGTAGAGTTTTCATCTAGGGTCGTTAGGCATATCCTATCCTCAGGTTTGTTTCCTAGTTTCATAACATATATGCCACCTTTTCTAATTCCTCTACCTATAATTTTTCCATTCTTAACTATTTCGCTATCATCTTCGGTAAATGTGACTCTACATTTATTATCACATATTTGTCCTACACTAAGCAAATTATATGTTAATTTATCTACATGTTCTACATTTTCAATAGTAAGTGAGTCTTGAGAGATCGTACCTTTGCCAATGATTTTTCCACGTAAGTCACTACCGAAAATAACGTTACCTGCATTGTATGCCTTGTATGTAGAGAATAGATTGTGATTCCCCGTCTTGTGCCTCGAACATCCGCTATCTTTAATCCATTCGTCAGGTTCCAAGTCAATTCCTAAACACATTTCGTCGGTTTCTTTTGCCATAAAACACTTTTCGTCTCTTGGCTTTTCAACTTCTTCTTTGTCATTATCACTCCATGTTCCACTAACAAAAGCACCTTGATTTTCATAACCCGATGGCTTTAGACATTCGCCAATGAGATGATTGGACTTCCACATCTAAAGCACTTTCTTTTCCTGTAGTTGTCACTTATATTCCTTTGGAATGCTCTTCTTTTGTCTCGTGATGATCTAGTGAATCTTCCTCGTCTCTTGAAGAACTTCTTGAATTCTCTTAGGGCCATTGCATATTCTTTGTCTTCACTTTCGTCACTTGAATCATCATCATCACTAGATTCCTTTTTGGCTTTTAGAGCAATGGATTTGGTTTGTTCTTTCTTGACTTTGACCGTTTCCGAATCTCTTCTTATGATTTCTTCATGAACCTTCAAGTTGCCAATTAGTTCATCTAGTGATAACGTCATCAAGTTCTTTGATTCTTCGATTGCCGTGACCTTAGCTCGCCATTTTGGATGCAATGCCCTAAGAAATTTCCTAACACAATTTTTACTAGAAAATGTCTCATCAAGTGCTTTTAAACTTGTGATGATAGTGTTAAACTTAGCAAAAGCATTATCAATTGATTATTCTTCCGGAATCGGAAATTGTTCATATTGTTGTACAAGAAGATCTATTTTATTATCTTTGACTTGGCTATTACCTTGGTGAGTAATTAGTAAAGAATCCCAAATTTATTTGGCGGTTTTACACATAAAAATTCTTTCATATTCTTTGCGTGGTAACGCATTATAAATTACCATTTTATCCTCATTATTTTTTGCTAATTTCATTTTCAAATCATCATTTTGTTCTTCAAAAGATACAATTTCATTCATTTTAGTTTCAACATTATATTGAATAGGAGGAAAATCACCAAAGGTAATAATATGCCAAAGATCAAGATTTTTTTATTTCACATAAGTTTCGAATCTATTTTTCCAAAATAAAATTCCGTCACTTTCAAATAGTGGTGGTCTTTGCATAGATTGCCCTTCTAAATATTTTAAAGATTCCATAGATCGTTACAAGTTTTAAAATACAATATATTTTAAAAATCTTGTTAGACGTGGCTCTTGATACCAATTGTGGAAAACTAGAAGGGGGGGTTGAATAGTTTTACGTCGTTTTTAAAATGTTATGATATTTTGTTTGAAAGTTTTCTTTGTTTTATAAAATATAGATTCGATGCTATATGAAATCAAGTCGTGCACAATATGAACAGCACTAAGTATGTACGATAAAACAATAATAACGTAAGTAAAGAAATAGATAAGGGTTGGAAAGATCGAACCGAGAGACAAGAGATTTATAGTGGTTCGGCTACAAGGTCACCTTCCTTGCCCTACTCCACTCCCCGAGCACCTAACTCGAGAGTTTTCTTCACTATATCAACAAGCTCCCTTATGGCGGAGAAAACCTTACACACCAATTTACACACCACAATAACTTCACAACTTAATCACGACTTCTACACAACTAGTTCACACCTATTCACTACTTAGTCACACCACTTCTTCACACCAATCTTCTACACACCAATCTTCTTCACACCTATTTTTCTACACACCAATCTTCTTCACACCTATTCTTCTACACACCAATCTTCTTCCTAACTTATCTTCTTCACAACTATTCTTCTAACCAATCACACTATATATCAAACTACACTATCTTCTAACAAATATTCACAACTATTCACACAATAAAATGATAGCAATGATGTTACACTAACAACTTAGATGTGGAGATCACAACAAGTTGTAATACTTCTTGTCTTGAGGGATAGAAGTATTCTTCTCTTGCACTTGATGAAATGATGTTTGGATCACTTTGAAACAAAGATTTAAGAATGTATGATCAAAGGATTTATAGATTGGAAATGGAGATCTAGAACAGAAAGTTCTATAGTGCAAAAGGTGAGGAAAAAATTCAGATTTAAGGTGGTATTTATAGGCAACAGAATCTGACAGAGGAGCGTGGCCGGTCCCCTTAAATCATGGTCGGCCCCCTTAAAATTAAAGGGACCGCCCTTTATAATTAAGGGGGCCGCCTAGCTGAAACGGCCAGATTCTTTGTCTTTTAGTGGGGAAAGTTTATTTGGTGAAAAACTAATTGATTTTGGTTAAAAATTTGAATTCATATATTTAGTATGAATAAAACATTTTTCTTTATTACCAAAAGTGTTTTTCAAAAATATATAATATGTTTATATAATTAAATAAACTTTGCATTAGTTAATTAAATACCCCTTTGATCATAAATTGCACTAAACACTTTGTTTATTCATACCTTAAGTGATTTGGATGTAAAGAGAAATATTAATCACTAAATACTTGTTTATGTCACAAGTTTTAGTTCTATGAGTTTATATTTTGTGATAATTAAAACATAGAGATATTGATAACATGTTAATAATGTTTTTAGGCATTATTTATGTCAACATAGATGATATCATCTTTGCATCGTCCGACTCCAATGAATGTGATCTATTTGCAAAGGAAATGAGTTCCAAGTTTCAAATGTCTATGATGGGACAAATTTCGTTCTTCTTAGGGTTGCAAATATCACAAAATCCAATCGGCATCTTCATACATCAAGCCAAATATGCTAGTGACATTCTGAAGAAGTTTGGTTTTGATTCAAGTGACACCACTGGTACAAAAAGTTGTATTGGTCACGCAAAAAATGTGTGACGATATGCATATAGTCACACACATTTTTTTTCGTTGTGTGTCACTAAAGGTCCCTCCACCGTAGGTGGCATATGGTCACATTGTTGAGTTCGTGGCCTTTTCCATCGAAACAGAGTGACCAAAACCCCGAATATGTGTGACAAATTAGGCACAAATTTTGTTGGATTAGTCATTATCAGTTACTGTAAACACCTTATAGTCACACGAATGTTTTTTAAGAGTGACTATTGTTCGTCCTTTGGCCACATAAATATATAATATATGTGACATTTGAGACGATATATTCAAGTAAATGTGTATTTTGTGTGACTATTGATAATCCAATGGCCACATGAATATACAATAAATGTGACGTTTGTGATGATTTAGTCACACAATGGGTGTTATTTTTTTGGAGTTAGTCACATACAATTTAACACAAAGTGGCCAAAAGTGTGAATAAATGTGACCATATGCTGTTTAAAGTGGAGAAATGTGTATTTTGTGTGACTATTGATCATCCAATGGCCACATGAAGTTTATGTTTGCGTGGCCTTTTATAATATTTAGTCACACAAAGCATGTTTGTTTTGGGTATTTAGTCACATACCATTAAGCAAACAGTGGCCAAAAGTGTGAATAAGTGTGACCATATGCTGTTTAAAGTGAAGAAATGTGTATTTTGTGTGACTATTGATCATCCAATGGCCACATGAAGTTTATGTTTGCGTGGCCTTTTGTAATATTTAGTCACACAAAACATGTTTGTTTTGGGTATTTAGTCACATACCATTAAGCAAACAGTGGCCAAAAGTGTGAATAAGTGTGACCATATGCTGTTTAAAGTGAAGAAATGTGTATTTTGTGTGACTATTGATCATCCAATGGCCACATGAAGTTTATGTTTGCGTGGCCTTTTGTAATATTTAGTCACACAAAGCATGTTTGTTTTGGGTATTTAGTCACATACCATTAAGCAAACAGTGGCCAAAAGTGTTAATAAGTGTGACCATATGCTGTTTAAAGTAAAGAAATGTGTATTTTGTGTGACTATTAATCATCCAATGGCCACATGAAGTTTATGTTTGCGTGGCCTTTTGTAATATTTAGTCACATAAAGCATGTTTCTTTTGGGTATTTAGTCACATAAAATTAAGCAAACAGTGGCCAAAAGCATTAATAAGTGTGACCATATGCTGTTTAAAATGAAGAAATGTGTATTTTGTGTGACTATTGATCATCCAATGGCCACATGAAGTTTATGTTTGCGTGGCCTTTTGTAATATTTAGTCACACAAACCATGTTTTTTTTGGGTATTTAGTCACATACAATTAAGCAAAGAGTGGCCAAAAATCGTTAATAAGTGTGACCATAAGCTGTTTAAAATGAAGAAATGTGTATTTTGGGTGACTATTGATAATCCAATGGCCACATGAATTTTATGTTTGTGTGGCCTTTTGTAATATTTAGTCACACAACGCATGTTTTTTTTGGGTATTTAGTCACATACAATTAAGCAAACAGTGGCCAAAAGTGTTAATAAGTGTGACCATATGCTGTTTAAAATGCAGACATGTGTGTTCTGTGTGACTAATGTTAATCCAATGGTCACGTGAATTGTTAATTCGTGTGGCATTTGGTAATATTTAGTTACACATCGAATTAAAGAAAAGAGTGAACAATGATGTTAGTATTGCTAGTACTAAGTTACTACTGCTAGTATATAAATAAAACAGAATTAAAAACAAAAAGCAATTTCAAATTCCATACAATTCGAATGTATATAAATGAACAAAATATATATAGAATTTTAATGTCGCATCTAATGAAATTGTCAACTACTATAAGTTAAAACCTTTTGAATCTTCTCCGCACCCCTAGCTTGCTTTTGCACTTCTGCACTAGAGACATAATTTCTTGCGGTTCGGTTGTAGTTTTGGTCCAGGAATCGGTTCACTAACTTTTGGTTTCGTAGTTGGTGGTGTAACTTGTAGTAAACAAAAGACGCTTGTATCAAACATTGAATTTAATATGAAGAATTATATATATATATATATATATATATATATATATATATATATATATATATATATATATATATATATATATATATATATATATATATATATAGGTTGAAAAAACACATGTATGCACCTCCTCATGATTAGCAAGAATAACTTGATCCTTTGGCCATGCAAGGAATCAACCTATGCCTTCCCTAACTGTTTTTAACCCAATATTCCCTATGTCCTGTGTGCATGCTGCATCCACTAACGATTTATCAATTGAGACTCTGTAGCAATCATTTGGGAGTGGTTTGTTATGTAGCATTTGTTTTCCTGGAATGTTGTGTATGCGACCCAAAGTAACAATATTTGATTTCTTTATGTGCCACAGTTTGCAATTGATTGTCTAAAAAAAAGAATTTTTGCATACGTATATATCAAAAATTATTTAAACAAAATTAAGAATAACAAGAAGAAAGATGTTGAAATACATACTTGTACTTGTGTTGTTGGAGACACATTATCCTGCGCTAGGGAAGCTGGAGAGCCGTTTCGTCGTGACTTACCCGTTTTCTTAGGTACGACATTTATAACAGGTTCCTATACGTATATATAAAACACGGTACATTATTTTAAAAATAAAATAACAAGAAACATGTTGCATGAAATACATACTTTTGGTACTTCTTTTGTTGGAGATGCCTCTCCTTGCGATTGGGAATCTGCAGACCCGTTTTGTCATGTCTTTGGTGTTTTCTTAACATTGTTAACACGTTCCTATATGTATATATAAAACACGGTTTATTAGTCATGTAGGTAAAATTAAAAAATCAAGGGGGGATAATGTTTTATTCCTTACCATTGTTTCCATTACCGGTTCCAAAGTTTCAATCCCAGTAAGCTTCTTCTGAATTATCACATCTTTATCACGTGCACGTACACCAACACTGGACTGAGTTTCGTCGACCACCTGATGATCATTAGCGGTGATATCTATATTATCAATGGTCATTGGAGTCGTCACCTGCAATATAATTAAATTAAATTAAGAAATACATTGGTGTTAGCATTAGAAAATGAAATTGTTAACATAAAAAATGGCTTACATCTGAGTCTAATGGAAATTGAGATGCCATATCCAAATAAATCCCCTGTGAACTCAAAAGACTCAGCATTTTAGAAACCATTCCTTTTGTATCTGCCATCTCAGTGGACAATTTCTTGACCTGGTCATCTTTTTCTGTCATCTCGGTGGACAGTTTCTTGAGCAGTAGATCTTTTTTTTTACGCTTGCTTCTCTCATTCTGGTTCGAGGAATATTAAAATACCTCTTGTATGTAAATCCATTTCTCACTCCTCTTGCATAACCTCCCTTTTCCTTACCAAACACAGCTAACATGGCATTAGTGCCATCATCAACAGCCAAGGTTCCTTCCTTGATCTTTTCATCAGCTTCTTTCTGCAAAAAAAATATGGGAATTGTTGGTATTAAAAGTTAGTACTGCTAGTATACAAGTTAGTACGGCTAGTACAAAGTTAATGTTGCTGGTATATAAGCATAATAATAGAATTTGCAGTCAAATTTACAAGTTTATCTGCCACCGAACTAATCTCAGCATCTGGAGATTCTCCGTCTTTGTTTTGCCTTCCTTTTACCGACAATACACCACGTGGCGGTTCAACATCTGCTTCAATTTCTTTTCTTTTTTTTTCGATCTAATGGACATCAAGTGCATACACATATATGTAAAGTTAAACCAAGATAAACGATTCTGATCAATTAGTAAAACAAACAGTATTTACAACCTTACCATTTTCTCTTTAACATAAACATATCCACCTTGTCCCATTTTATGCTGATAAATATTTTTGGAACGCGACAGTTTAGCTTTATCTGAGTTCTCCTAAAAAACACAAAATCATAAGGCATTTAGATATGCGGTAATGCTGCAAACTAAAAATTATGCAATGACATATAAACTAAATAAAGATGACTAATTAAAACCTTGTATTCATTGGTGGTCGTGTAGGTTACAAACTCAACCCATTGTTCTTCTGTCATAATTGTACTATACTTTTCCGGCCTTTCATTCATTTTCTCAGGTGTATCTAGGTTGGGCAATATGTATTTTTCCCTGAGTTTCATTCTGTAATTCCTTAGCAGTTGACCAAGATGATTCATTACCACCTTTTTGAATGTCACGTCAATATCAAAATATCGCTGCAAAGATTAACACAATGTTTTTAATTAGTATATATGTACCGTGATTTCATCCCATAATTTTTGTCCTTATTCTGTATCCACCTTCTTCCAGGATAGAACCTTCAAACCTATGTGCTCACGAACCACATCTCCTAAAAAACTCGTAAACAATGCTCTGTTTAACCCTGTAACCCTATTCAACGCATCGATGGTTACCTTGTGCTTTACTTGACCAAGATGGCCATATTGACGATGAAACCTAGCTAGCCTGGTTATACCCCTATTAGATAGTTTTCGATTTACTTGGTTGTCATTTTCTTCATCAGATGAAGCATATATTTCGTTCTCATACTGTATTATGTTAACATCAGCTTCATTATCTGGAAGCAAAATATCAGTATCTATTTCTTCAGCCATTTCCATGACGACTCTTGAGCAACAATGTGTACAAGAAAATGATTCTGGCTTGGAGAGTAATGGTGATTGAAGATTTGATTTTTGTGTTTTCGTTACAGTGTTTAGTTTAATTAGGAGACAAAACATGGTATTTTCATGAATACGGGCTCTTATTTATGTTAAATGCCAAATAATTAGGTGATTTAAAAAATTTGGATCAAAATTTTGGCTCCAAATTCTTGTAAATTATTTTCAAAAAATTTCGCTTATGAACACAAAATACTTTTCTTTTCTCTAAGATCATGAGTACTATTGAGTCAGACGGCTTCTTCGATCAGAAAACCGAGGAGAGTAATTAAAAGTTAAAACAGTAATCATAGATGATGATAAATACTAAGTCCCAATATTGTTGTTGTTTTACCCTTTAAGTCTTTCTTTTACAACTTTCACCTTAAGTTTTCTATCTTGTGTTATATAATACTTTTAGATGGATGATTATGTTTTAATTTAAATGTATTTTCATCAAATATTATACAACACAAATAAAAATATTTAAGGTCAAAGTTATAAAAGAAAGACTTAAAAAGTTTCTAACAAATCGGTTATAATTTTAATCGGGTCATAACACATGCATAAAAAACGTGTAAAAACAAACAGAAATGGGTAAAAACGTATGGAAACGGATGAAAAGGGACTAAACGTGTAAATTGTGTTGTTGGATTAGTTCGGTCTCATTAAATCGGTTATTTTTTTATTCGGGTCATAGCACATGCATAAAAAACGTGTAAAAACAAACAGAAATGGGTAAAAACATATGGGAATGGATGAAAAGGGACTAAACGTGTAAATCGTGTTGTTGGATTAGTTCGGTCTCATTAAATCGGTTATAATTTTATTCGGGTCATAACAAATGCATAAAAAATGAGTAAAAACAAACAGAAATGGGTAAAAATATATGGAAACGGATAAAAAGGGACTAAACGTGTAAATCATGTTGTTGGATTAGTTCGGTCTCATTAAAACGGTTATTTTTTTATTCGGGTCATAACACATGCATAAAAAACGTGTAAAAACAAACAGAAATGGGTAAAAACGTATGGAAACGGATCAAAAGGGACTAAACGTGTAAATCGTGTTGTTGGATTAGTTCGGTCTCATTAAATCGGTTATTTTTTATTCAGGTCATAACACATGCATAAAAAACATGTAAAAACAAACAGAAATGGGTAAAAACGTATGGAAACGGATGTAAAGGGACTAAATGTGTAAATCGTGTTGTTAGATTAGTTCGGTCTCATTAAATCGGTTATTTTTTTATTCGGGTCATAACACATGCATAAAAAACGTTTAAAAACAAACAGGAATGGGTAAAAACGTATGGAAACGGATGAAAAGGGACTAAACATGTAAATCGTGTTGTTGGATTAGTTCGGTCTCATTAAATCGGTTATTTTTTTTATTCGGGTCATCACACATGCATAAAAAACGTGTAAAAACAAACAGAAATGGGTAAAAACGTATGGAAACAGATGAAAAGGTGTGGAAAACTAGAAGGGGGGGCTGAATAGTTTTACGTCCTTTTAAAATTTATAAAAACAAGTTTGTTTTAAAAACTTCGATTCTAGTTTATGTGATCTCAATACTTGCACTATATGAACAATTATATAGTAACTAACTAACTAAGCTAATATAGTATACGTAAATAAGTAAGTAATGAAAAGAGTTGGAGAGATCAAACCACAACACAAGGATTTATAGTGGTTCGGCTACAAGGTCACCTTCCTTGTTCCTACTCCACTCCCCGAGTCACCTACTAGAGAGTTTTCTTCACTATGTCAACGAACTCCCTTATGGCGGAGAAAACCTTACACACCACAACTACGTCACAACTTGATCACAACTTCTACACAACTTCTTCACACCAATCTACTTCACACCTATCTTCTTCACACCTTTCTTCTTCACACCTATCTTCTTCACATCAATCTACTTCACACCTATCTTCTTCACAACTACACTAATTCACTACTAAACAACTTCTTCTACCTACACAACTTCTAATTCTTCTAAACTACTAATTACAAGCACAACACAACTTCACAAATAATATATACACTATGCACAACTACTCTTCAATACTTCTTGAACTTAGTTGTAGAAGGAGTGTTCTTCTTTTGAACTTTGGATGAGATGGGATTAAATCACTTGAAACAAGGATTAGTAATCAAATGATCAAAGGATTTTGGAAGAAGTTTAGAGATTTTAGATCTGAAATTATTGTGCAAAAGGTGGGTGAAAATTCCAGATTTAAGGTGATATTTATAGGAGAAAAATTCTGACAGTTTCTCACAGAGGAGCCTGGCCGGTCCCCTTAAATCAAGGTCGGCCCCCTTAAAATTAAGGGGGCCGCCCAGCTGTAACGGCCAGAATTTTTGTTTTTTAGTGGGGAAAGTTTATTTGGTGAAAAACTAACTGATTTTGGTTAAAAATTTGAATTCATATATTTAGTATCAATAAAACATTTTTCTTTATTACCAAAAGTGTTTTTCAAAAATATATAATATGTTTATATAATTAAATAAACTTTGTATTAATTAATTAAATACCCCTTTGATCATGAGATGTATTAAGCACTTGTTTATCCATATCTTAAGTGATTAGGTTGGATATAATGATATAAACTAGCTTAATACTTGTTTACGTAGTAATCTTACGTTTGATGATTTTACATTTTGTGATCGTCAAAAAATAGAGATATCGAAAAATATAAATAACGTTTTTATGCATTATTTATGTCAACAATCTCCCCCTTTTTGAGGATTACAAAATCTAAACTCATTAAGCGAAAATTAGTATATATACAAGTATTATTGTGAGTTTATATCAATTCTCCCCCTTTTTTTAGCATCAAAAAGGTTATCCCGATGTTAAAGTAGCTCCCCCTTGAAGTATACTCCCCCTCGTTTTGAGGTCATAATCGAGATATGGAATGCTTGCAAAAATATTTAGAACAAACAATACATATATGCATGCAAAAATTACATATAAAGATAAGGCAAGCAATATAAGCATGGAAGAAAACACTTCATTAAAGAAATAAAAACACAAACATTATACATTCAAGATGTATGATCAATACAACAAAGCAACTAATACAACTAATAACCCAAAACTCTAATAGAAATGTTTTTCCTAGAGCTTGTCATCAAAATGGTTTAAACAAAGTTATTCTCAACCATGAGTCATGCTTAATTTGGGAGGAATTGTTGTAGGTGGAGATGATGGAGTTGATGGAGGTGGGGTTGTGGTGGATGTTGGTGGTGGAGGAGTGGATGTTGTTGGTTAAGGTTAAGGAATCAAGCTTTCAATATATGAAAACATGTAACGAATTTCATCTCTTAATCCAAAGATGATGGTGCGGTTATGGATGCAACAAAGACAAGTATCACCATGAGCTTCAAGTAAGCTCCATGGGATGGGATTGTAGGTAGGTGGATTGAGTGGTGAGGGAGAGAATTGTGGATCAAGAGGTGTGATGGGTGATAATGAAAGTGTTATGTCTAAGGTTGCATTTTCAAGAGGTTATGGTGGTGGAACTCATGGTGGAGGTGATAGGTGAGTGTTGATGTAGTCATTGATGGATGATGATGATGATGGTATGGAAGAGGGGGAGGTTCTATGTGTTGATGGTGTTTTGGATGGTGCATTAGGAGCACTAGGAGATGAGCATTGAGGTGGTGGTGATAGAGTGGTATTGTCGTCATTTGTGAGATCAATAAAGAGTTGTTTTGGTGGAATTATAACAAGTTTTTGTTTCTTGGCATTGTTGGAGGTGGTGGTTTCTTGTGATGACATGATGGATTTGTTGAGGTTGATGATGATGAGGGAGTATGGATGAAGGTGGAATGGGTTATATAGCATGAAATCATGATTAGAAATGGTATTAATTTGAAATTGCATTGTTAGATTCCAAAATCAGTTTAGTTTTTAAGGGAAATGGTAGCTAGGGCTAGCAAAAGAGGTCATAAGTTGCAAAAGAAAACAGTGTAAAAACTGTTCCAGATGGCCGGTCCCCTTAAATGGAGGCCGGTCCCCTTATATTTAAGGGGGCCGCCCGTCTGACGACCCAGAAATCAAAAAATTTCAAAATTTGTTCTGGAAAAATGTTATATTCTGTTTTGATTTTGCAGCAAGCTCTATTTGAACATTTCACTTTTGTTTTGGTCTATTAGAAAGCATATATATATATATATATATATATATATATATATATATATATATATATATATATATATATATATATATATATAAAATTCTACACAAGTCATGCAAGCATAGATTAAAATCAAGTATAAAAACATGCATACATGTAGAGCAAATAATAATAAGGAGTAAATGGCAATATAGTTCAAATATGTCTAGATGCAAAGCAACAAATAGCACATAAGTAACATATTACAAATTGTTTAAGAAGAAAAATAAAGCCAATTTCATAGACAACATCACTACTATTTCTTTCCTAGCACCCCATCAGCAGCAGTGGTAAGTGACTATAAGTCCTCCTCATCGTCATCCCTTGGAAAAGAGAACGAAACAAGAATGCTAGGACGATTAGGTTTAAACTTACGGGTTTTGCGAATTTGGGGAAGAACAAGAGGTCGGAGGGTTGGATAGATAGATTGATAAATACTATCATCAAGATCGGGATAGTTTTCAATGACATGCTTGTGGAGACGAGTGAGAAACATACCATACGGAAGAATAGCTTTAGGATTTGCTCTTGCACATTCAATACGTTTGATAAAGAAGTAAGCCAAATTGTAAGGTTGCTCGGCAACGATACAATACAACATATGAGCAAGACAAGCCGGGAGATGGTCTGAGTGTCCTTCGAAACCAAACGCATTCTCTCAAACTAGTTCTTCCCAATACTCCATGTCGGGCATTAATTCTTTACGAAGAATTTGATTTTTAGGATTTGAGACATGTTTGGGTATGATGCTTTGGGTGGAAGTTTCACATTCCAACCCGAGCATTTGACGAATATCTTTGGGAGATGGAATTTTGGAGATATAAGGACCATGAGTTGGATGAGAACGTTGGAGAGCGCAAAGATCCCATTCATTTGTGAATACGGGTTGACCGGAAAAAGGAATTTGAAGGATTCGACCAAATTGTGCAAGAGTGAGAGTAATAAATTCATGTTGGATCATGAATGAAATGAAGATGGAACCAAAGTCATCAGTTCGAACCGTGACTTGGCTATAGAAGTCAAGAATGAAGCGAGGAATGATGGGTTCATTAATTTGGAAGAGACATTCAAAATGGATATTGGCGAATGAGCTTTTGATGAAATTGGATTGATAGTAAGATTGATCTACGACTCGACCTTCATGAATGTTTCTATCTTCTATTTGACGATAGATACGTGCAATGGAGGGAGAGGTAGTGGGAAGTTGAGAAACTTTGGGAATGTAGTTTTTGGTTAAGGAAATATCTTTGGTAGTTCCTTTTGGCATTTTCACCTAAACACAACAACAATACAAAAGACCAAAATAAATAAAAAGAAGAATTAAAAAAAATGTATATATTTTTAAGACTTATGTTGGAACGTAAACGTACTTCGACGATAATCCTAGGAAGTAGTTTACCATGTTCCTTAATATTATTTTTAACTCGTTCTAGATATATTTTACGATGTTTAGTAAGTGGTTATGGACAAATCCAAACGCCCTTTTAAACATCTTAATATATCATGAAATTTACTAGATTTACATTAGATTGTAAAACTAGCCATTTCTTACGAGTTTCTTATGCATGTGATTTGTTTTCGAAAAGGATGGTTTATGTTTTGACTCAAAAATATCATTTTTCATACTAAACCAAACGCTTCCTTAACTAAATACTTACACTACAATTATGTCAATATATATATATGAATTATATATCTTGACAAGTCCGAATTACAAGTTTTAGGTGTATAATCTTGACAACGTTTTATAAAAATTATAACGGCTTAAATTTGATATTATTTGGACATAATCCAAACACCCTTTTATCGTGTACAAAGATATTTTTACTTAGACGAAAAATATAGTTTCATGTTGTACACGTTATAAAAATATAATGTGATTTGTTTTAACAAGTTTTTATAGCATTATTCAACAATGTGTTTACCAAAAATTTTGAAAAGAGATGTATGAAATTTTTCAAGAATTTTCGACAAGAGGGTTTATAATTGCTAGTTTCTAGTGTTAATTAAGCATCCTAATCCTAAGGGAAGCATTTAGTTATGGAACTTTCATACTCAATTCAAAAGAATTTATGAATTTGAAGAAATTATTAAAACATGCATAATCTTGAGTTTGACCAAATTAGATGAAATTAGATGAAATGTGTTATGAAAAACTTACAATATGTAATGGTGATTGTGTTAGATGAATTTTTCCTTTGCGAATTAACCCGAATTGTGTGATTTGGAAGTGGTTTTAGCAATCACTTGAAACAAGGATTAGTAATCAAATGATCAAAGGATTTTGGAAGAAGCTTAGAGAGTTTTAGATCTGAAATTATTGTGCAAAAGGTGGGTGAAAATTCCAGATTTAAGGTGATATTTATAGGAGACAAATTCTGACAGTTTCTGACAGAGGAGCCTGGCCGGTCCCCTTAAATCAAGGCCGGCCCCCTTAAAATTAAGGGGACCGCCCCTTATAATTAAGGGGGCCGCCCAGCTATAACGGCCAGAATTTTTGTTTTTTAGTGGGGAAAGTTTATTTGGTGAAAAACTAACTGGTTTTGGTTAAAAATTTGAATTCATATATTTAGTATGAATAAAACATTTTTCTTTATTACCAAAAGTGTTTTTCAAAAATATATAATATGTTTATATAATTAAATAAACTTTGTATTAATTAATTAAATACCCCTTTGATCATGAGATGTATTAAGCACTTGTTTATCCATACCTTAAGTGATTAGGTTGGATATAATGATATAAACTAGCTTAATACTTGTTTACGTAGTAATCTTACGTTTGATGATTTTACATTTTTTGATCGTCAAAACATAGAGATATCGAAAAATATAAATAACGTTTTTATGCCTTATTTATGTCAACAAAAGGGACTAAACGTGTAAATCGTGTTGTTGGATTAGTTCGGTCTCATTAAATCGGTTATTTTTTTATTCGGGTCATAACTACCACCACAGCCACAACCACCACCACAACCACAACTAGCCACCACCAGCAGCAACCACCACCAACACCATCACGTACCACCACAATCACAACCAACCACAACAGCATCACCAACAGCACCACCACCACCGCAACCACCAGCCACCACCACCAACATCAACCACCAGCAGCCACCACTACCACCATCAGCCACTACCACCACAAGCCAAAACCACCACCACCACCACACCCACAACCAGCTACCACTACCAGCAGCAACCACCACCACCATTAGCTAGTACCACCACCAGCCACTACCACCACCACCAGCCACTACCACCACCAGCCACAACCACCACCACAACCACAACCACAACCAGCCACCACCACCACCAGCAGCCACCACCACAACCAACCACCACCACCACCACCACAACCACCAGCCACCACCACCAGTAATAACCACCACCATTAGCCACTACCACCACCAGCCACCACCACCACCATTTGCTACTACCACCACCACCACCACTACCACCACCAGCCACCACTACCACCATCAGCCATTACCACCACCAGACAAAACCACCACCACTACCATAACCACAACCAGCCACCACCACCAGCAGCAACCACCACCACTATTAGCCACTACCACCACCAGCCACCACCACCACCATTAGCCACTACCACCACCGGCCACCACCACAACCATTAGCCACTACCACCACCAGCTACCACCACCACCATTAGCCACTACCACCACCGGCCACCACCACAACCATTAGCCACTACCACCACCAGCCACCACCACCACCACTACCACCACCATCACCACCACCACCACCACCAACAACCACCACCACCACCAGCCACCACCACTACCACCACCAGCCACCACCACCACCACCACCGGCCAGCAACCACCACCACCATCTTTTTTTTAGTCATCTTTATCATAAGTATTAAATGTAGTGATCATTTAAAATATAGTTATTCATATATCAGAATCTTTTTAACATGTTATATATATTTTGAATTTGTATGTTGTATCAAATAAAGCACAAATTACCTTTAATTACTAGAGTTTCATAATTTGGACTAAATTATACATTAATTAAGACTTACATATTAAAAACTTAAATAATGATTTGATTGATTTGCATGAGAACATGAACAGACTGCATGGGAAGACTCAATACTTTGAATTAGTACTCTGTAATTACTTTTTGCAATGATTTAGTTTACACAGCCACATATATATGTTTGGAGAGTAGATTATTAATTAATTATTGTATCTATAAGTTTCATCCCTAGCCACATAAATCATCATCAAAAAACACAATTTCTTACTTAACCATTATCAAATCATCATCTAAAAACATGTCTGGATCAAGTGATGGAGCGCCGTTTGCTGGAGTCCCTTTCGGCCATTTTTGTTGACCTTCGTGCTCTGGTATCCAAGAAGGAGGAAGCCATTGACGATATGGATTATTATGATTAGAGCTCCAGTTGAATGGTTGTTTAAGTAGGGTCTTTTTGGTTGGGTTTGGTGGTTCCTTAGCTTGTTATGTTTTTGGTTGTTGTTTTGAAGGAACTGGTACATGTAATCACCCTCCTTAATCTTTAATAGTAATAAATATGATTTAGGTTTTTAATTATGTCATAATCTTATGTTTTTATTTTAAATATACTTTATTTATAAGCAGTTGAGTTACCTTATATCTCACACTCTGAAATATTACACACATAAGAAACACATATTGGTGAAATAGGTATCTTCAGCGAATTTAGGGGTTTCAAAATGAAGTAACAAAAATGAAATCAAGCAATAAATAATCAAAATAAACGTTCTATATAAGAGCTTGATTGTTTTATCATCATTACAGGCATCCATTTGGGTGTTTATCAAGTCATTCATGTATTAGTTTTTTAATTGTATGCTAATAAGATTTTTAAGTTGATTAGGTTACGATTTTTTGTGTGGTTCGGCTGGATTATTAAGGGTTGCTTGATTCTTATTGTCTTCTATAGATGTTATAGAGTGTTTGGGATGGATTATTAAGGGTTCAGATGGATTATTAAGGGTTGCTTGAAATTGATGTATGGATATGTTTGCAAGTTGATTAGATTATTTGTGTTTAAGTAGCTTGTTTAGTTAGTACTCAGATTGTGATAACATTGCACAACTGTACTACGAAATTTTGTAGATTTCTTCAGGTCAATCATGTTCCATTGTGGCTAGTCTTCGTTGGCGACTAATGTATTTATAGTTCTGTCAAGAATTATAATCATTCATCCCTGGCAAATGCTCGTCCCAATGGATCATGATTGGTCATAAGATGTTGTGAAGGTTCAAGCCAGTCTGCATATAAAACTTTCACCCCACTTTTGGGAGAAACTGATGCTACTAGTAACGTTGAAGAAATGGCTAAGGTGGTACAACAAGACCAAGTTTCTACTGCTGTAGAGGTTTGGATTGTATGTTATTCTTTGTATCTAATCTTGGGAATGCCCATATCAGCAATTGTTAATGTTGTAAAAAAAAACTTTTGGTAAGTAATATAATTCACCTTTTGTGAGATTACAACTGCTGTAGAGGTTTGGATTGGATGTTCTTCTTTGTATCTGATCTTGGGAATGCCCATATCAGTTTCTACACTTGTTTTTCCTTCCTGAAATAGTGAATTTTATTAATTAAGGAACCAGCAACTTACAAAGATTATACAAGCAGTCAAATTGAACACACTCATTTGACTGATACAATATAACATATACATTCTACACAATCATTCATGAATCACGAAACTAGCTGATTCAATATCCACCATTCTTCTAGACTTAGCAACTACATGCTAACATCTAGGCAACCATGGAGAAATATCCCTTATTGGCTACATTTCCACTAAACAAATACCCTTCCTAATTCCATCCTAGTCAGTTTCTATAGTGTAGTTGTTTAGATTTTGTAACAAAATGAAAAAATAGTCTATAAGAGGAATATAAAAATAGTCTATAAGAGGAATATAAAAATAGTCTATAATAGGAATATAAAATACCTGTGGCTCTCTTTTTTGGTATGTCCTCCCCAAAATTTTTGAAAAGCCCTCTATATTTTTTTCACCAAATTTCGAATTCTCCCTCCACCCATTTCCATCTCCACCCACGTTTCTCACATTTCTCACCAATCACCACTCACAGCCACCAATCACCAATCACCAATTACATCACATCCACCATTCACCAATCACCATCCATCATATCACTTGTCGGTCCGGCCATCAATAACGGAGGGAGGTTCATTTAGATATAAATTAGGTACTTTTTTGAATTAGGAATTCATTATGTTGGAATTTTAACTTATTATTCATTTTCATTGTATATTTTATTTGTTATGGATTTGTTGGTTTCTTGTTTCTTTGGTAATGTTAACTTATCGTGTTTTTGGCCGAATCGTTTAATTAACCAACAACACAATAAAGATAACATGTTGTAATTTACACATTTTTCTTAATACACTTTTTCATATTTGACATTTGAAGCTTAATTAGATTGATGCCCAATACATTCATTCCATTCTGTTGTTGCAATTCTTATTGTAAACCTAGCTTATTAATTAGCTAGACACTTGTGACTTGACATTGGAACTTCATCAATCTAAATCTTTATATATGCTTATATTGGTTTAACTTGTAACTTGTAGGATATATACGTTATCATTTGACCTCAACAATAATAGCATGGACAAGTCTTGGATGACAACTTGTAGGACCAACAAAGAATATATTGATGGAGTAGCAGCGTTTATTAAGTATGCACTACACAACTTTCAGAAGATGAAGAACATCGACCCACGAGTTAATATACGACAGCTTAAGATGCCATGTCCGTGTACCACATTTTTAAACAAAATAGAGCAAACAGTGGATGACGTGGAGTACCATTTATTCTACTACGGGAGTAATCTTAGATACAGAAAATGGGATAAACATGGAGAAAAGGATGAGCAAGCAACAACAGCCCAAATACCTGATAATGCAAAAACAGAGTTTGTTGACGACATGGATTTCGACATGGAGCCACATTCAGAAATTCCAACAGATGGCCCAGCAACAGTAGAAATGGTTAATGCTACAAAAGTAAATTTTGATGAGGATGACCTTACCAAGTTTCAAAAACTATTATTAGACGCGGAGAAGCCACTTTATAAATGATGTCCTGACTTCACAAAGTTGTCCGCAATAGTTAAACTACTCACCTTGAAGGGTAAGTATGGAGCTTCTGATAAGTTCTTTACTGAATTACTAGGATTGATAAAAAAAAAATGCTACCTGCTGGTAACGAAATGGTTAAAAAAGTTATCAGGCCAAAAAACTAATGAGAATGATGGGATCAGGATACGAAAAGATACATGTATGTAGCAACAACTGCATTCTTTACTGGAAGACTAACAAGGAGTTGACTGTTTATCCAACTTGTGGGATATCAAGATGGAAGGTAGATAATAAGACACATAAAGTGTATGAAAACATTCCGGCAAAGGTCATGTGGTACTTTCCAATTATACCAAGACTGCAACGACTCTTTAAGTTAGAGAGTATTTCAGAAGATCTAAGATGGCACGCCACAAGGAGGGTAACAGATAGTGTTTTACGTCACCCTGCAGATTCACAGGCATGGCGTACCATAGATGAAAAATTCCCCCACTTTGCTCAAGATCCGAGAAATCTACGGCTAGGAATATCGGCTGATGGGGTTGACGTCAACTCAGGAACTAGGCATCACAGTGTATGGCCACTTTTATCTGTCATATACAACCTTCCTCCATGGTTGTGTATTAAAAGAAAGTTTATCATGCTTTCGGTATTGATATCGGGATACTCGGGAAATGATATCGATGTATTTTTAGAACCGTTGGTTAATGATCAGCATACCTTATTCGAGGATGGGGTTGATACATATGATGCTTGTACAAAAGAAATGTTTAAACTGCATGCCGCTGTGTTATGGACGATAAATGATTACCCTGCACTTGGTACATTATGTGGCTGCCCATACAGTGGATTCAAAGGTTGTGTAGTATGTAGGAAAGATAGACACTGTGTTAGACTTTCCGCCTCATCCAAGCAAAGTTATGCTGGACACAGACGATATCTACCATACAACCACGTGTTCAGAAAGCAAATGGCGGCATTTAATGGAAAAGAAAATTTTCAGCGTGCTCCAACTCCTTTGACTGGGGAACAAATATACAACGAGGTACAACTAATTGAAAATAAGTGGGGAAAAGGAAAACGAACAAACAATAACACCTCGAATAACCAAGAAGATATGAGAGGCAGTGGTGGGAAGATTACAACGCAGAAAAGGAAAACAACAGAAGCAGAGGGTAGTGCAAGCCAAGTAAATGAACCATATTGGAAAAAATTCAACATTTGGTATCGTAAGCTAAGGTATTGGAGACATAATGCTATTCCACATTGTATTGACTTCATGCATGCATGTAGAAAAGAATGTTGTTGAGAGTCTAGTCGGAACTTTGCTGAATGTTCCTGGAAAGACAAAAGATGGAATGAATGCTCTATTGGATCTGGAAGAGTTGGGGATAAAAAAAGCGTTGTTTGCTAGGAAAGAAGCAGACAAAACAACACTACCTCCAGCAGGTTACACATTAACGAATGCTGAAAAAGACATCTTTTGTGAAACGTTAAGCAACATCAGGGTACCACAAGGCTATTGTTCAAATTTCTCTAGTTTGGTCAGCCAAAATGATAAGAAGCTCATTGGCCTTAAATCGCATGACTATCACATGCTAATGCAAGAGTTTTTGCCCATTGCTATACGTTCAATCATGCACCCACCCACACGATTTGCTATTATCAGGTTTTGCTTTTTCTTTAAAGCTATATGTAGGAAAGAAATCATGTTGCAAGAACTAGATAAGATGCAACAAGAACTTGTTGTGACACTGTGCCTTCTCGAGAAGTTCTTTCCTCCCTCATTTTTTGATATTATGATACACTTGACAGTGCACCTAACTAGGGAGGTAAAATTATGTGGTCCCATATGCTTTCGGTGGATGTATCCCTTCGAAAGATGTATGAAGGTTATTAAAGGACATGTGCGAAACTGAAATAGACCAGAGGGATGCATTGCTGAGGAGACTATCGCGGAAGAAACAATTGAGTTTTTTAGCGAGTATTATAAAACCATGAAAACTATTGGTATCCCACCTGATAAACATGTAACCAATGAAAATGAGGATGGAAAGCCATTGTCGGATGGCAAAACAAATGTACTTACCAGAGATGTCTTTCAGAAAGCACATTTGTATGTAATAAAGAATACAGATGAAATTGTGTCGTATATCGAGTAAGTATTACTAACACATGTCTATTTTGTTGCTTAAAATGTTGTATCAAATATAACAATCAATACATTGTTTTGTTTCAGCCGACACAAGCGATTTTTGAAAAAAAATACCCGGGTAGAAAAATGGCATTGGTGGAGAATGAGCACACTAAATCTTTTGCTAAGTGGTTACACGAAGAGGTAATTACTCATATGTTATTTATACTACTTGTTTGTTTGTTGATAAATATAAGTGAGTTGTTCCTGAAATTTAAAGGTAATATATACTTGTAATGAAATTCAGGTTAAGAGAGAGTTAGCGATATCCAAAGATAGTGTATCAGAAACTGTGAGGTGGATATCATTTGGACCACGCACCAACGTAGTGAAATACGAGTCATATAACATCAATGGGTATACATTTCGTACGAAAAGTAATGATGGAATAGTTTACCAGAACAGTGGGTTCGTGTTGAGGCAGCAGATCTTCACATATCCAAAGAAGTTGCAACCACAAGAAAAGCATTTTATTATGGGATTTTACATGAGATATGGGTACTAGATTACCGTTTCAGGAAAATTCCTCTTTTCAAATGTGATTGGGTTAATTCAAAACATGGTGGGGTCAAACGCAATACTCTTGGTTACACATTGGTAGACCTGAATAATTTACGCCACAAGAATGATCCGTTCATATTAACCACCACAAGCACAACAAGTATTTTATGTGAAAGACCAGGCAGATAAAAAATTGTCTATTGTCTTTAAAACACCTACCAAGAATTACAAAGATACGTATGACGATGTCGATGAGGAATTTAGTACAGTCATTCATGAGCAAAATGATAACATATTGCCGCGAATAAATCCACAAGCAAAAGATGCCTATTATCGAACCGACTGCGAAGGTATTGTTATACGAAAATCAAAGTGAAGCACGTGTCATTCTCAAGCTGTAAAACTCTGTTTAGGGATTTATTTTTGTCTGCAGAACCTATTTAAGCTTTTGTTTTGCTGTAAATACTCTTTTAAAGGATTTATGTTGTGGTTGTTGTTGTGTTAATTGTTTAGTTCGTACTTGCGAATACTCTTTTAAAGGATTCCAGATTATACAAAACTATAACTTCTGGCAGCATAAACTGTGTACTAGCAGTATTAACTATGTACTAGCAGTAGTAAACACCCTGCATATTTTTGTTACAGTTGTCTTGTATATGCAGTTTTCATGTATGTGGTTATGCCTTTATATACTGCAGAGTTGAAAAAAAAACAGTGTTTGGTATGAAAGATTCTCAATTTCAGGCACAATTTGTTGAAAAAATAGTGGTTGAAAAAGTAGTCAATATGCAGTCATGACTAATAGACTGAACTCAATTAAGTGAATATCAAATTACATAAGTTATCAGAAATGTGTGACCATATTTATTGAATTGTGACTACGCTTAAGTAATGTGTGACAAAATATGACTATGATTTAGTCACACAAAAACTCAATGTGACTAATATCAAGGTTAATGATAACTCATGACTTCACACTTTGCTATAAATAATAGTCACATGAATATTTCACAATGTGACTATTTTGAATGTATTGGTCACATAAAATACGCTTATAATGTGGCCATAAACATCATTTAGATACACATTTGTGATATGGTGTGACTATTGTAAAGCCTATAGTCACATGATCGTGCTTCAATTAAGTGTGACTATACACATTAGGATTTGGCAAGCAAACACACACTAAACTTTAGACACACATATTAACTTACGTGACCATATGTATCGAATTTTCGTTACACTTAATCATGTTTGTATGGTTTAGTGTGACCATATATGACATTTGGTCACACTCGTCAAGTGTGTGACATATATTTGTCACTATTAAATGCATATCGTGACTAACGCTTCAAACTTACTTTTCCGTTGTCACACATTTCAAACGCTATGTGGCTAAATATTCAGCAAAGAATAGCAGTCACATTTAAATAATGTGTGACAAACTTGACTATATAATTTAGCCACATACACAATTACCTCATGTGACCATATATCTATTTTGGTCACACTTTTAAATTGTGTGACATATACTTGTCACATATGTATTTCTATAGTGTGACTAATGTTTCGAGCTCATTTGTATCTGTCACACGTCCCGAATTAAAAGTGACTAAATAATCCAAAAAAAATATCCAGTTACCTCTAGTCACATAAATATTCAAATGTGTGACAATAGAATTCCGAAATAGTCACACAAGTCGGATCAAGTGTGGCTGTTTATTTTATTCTGGTACATTTAGTCACGTATAAATGTTACAGTGTGACATTTCAAAATCGACCATGCGTGACCAATAGAACTTTTTGTACCAGTGCACAATTGACACACCAATGGTTGAAAGATCCAAGCTTGATGATGATCCAGCAGACTTATCTATTGATCAGACCAAATACAGAAGCATGATTGGATCTCTCATGTACCTCACAGCTAGCAAGCCAAACCTTCTATTCACAGTATGTATGAGTGCCCGATATCAATCCAAGCCAACCAAAAAGCACTTAGAAGCTGTCAAGAGAATATTCAGGTATCTACAAGGGACCATTCACATGGGTCTCTGGTACCCTAAAGACAATGCAATGGCTCTCACGGCTTACTCAGATGCTAACCATGCGGGGTGTCAAGATACTCGCAGAAGTACGTTAGGAGGTGCTCAATTTTTGGGTGAGAAACTTGTAAGCTGGGCATCTAAAAGGAAAATGTGCACATCGATATCATCCATAGAGGCTGAATACATTGCCATGTCCTCGTGCTGTGCTCAAATCTTGTGGATGAGATCTCAACTATCAGATTACGGGTTTAACTTCACCAAAATCCCAATGTATTGTGATAACAAAAGTGCCATTGCTATGTGCTGCAACAATGTCCAGTATTCCAGAGCCAAGCATATTGGCATCATTCATCACTTCATCAGAGAACAAGTGGAGAAAGGGGTAGTGGAACTCTACTTCGTGCGGACTGAGTTTCAACTGGAAGATATCTTCACAAAGGCTCTCTCTCGTAAAAGATTCCTGTTCATTCTTCCACGACTTGGGATGAAGAGCCTCACACCAGAAACTCTTAAGTGTCTTCAGGAAGAAAATGAGGAGTAAATGATTGATTCCAAATATCCTTTGTACATAATTTTAATCAAAAAGAAAATACAAAATCATAAAACTTATAAAAACCATAAAAATCTGAAAAAAAAATCATAAAAATCCAAAAATATTCTTCTCTCGACATGTCTCTTGTGTAATCAATATTATGTAAGCTTCTAGAAATATCATCCAATAATGACACGGAGTCATACATATGCTTGAGCAAGAGTTTTTCCTTTTCAAATAATGTTTTTCTAAAACATGTCGTTTCTCAAAACATTCTTACATTATGGCTTACAGTCATTTCAGGCTGTAACTCGGACTTAAAATTATGGCTTGCTATTACTTCAGATAGCAACCTGTTTTTTAAAATAGGGAAAACACGTCGCCAAAAGGACGGTTGTTCCTTTTACCGGGTGATGTTCACCTGGGCATGGATTACTTTATATCCATGTTTCTTCGGAATAATGTACGCCTCAGTGCATTATTTCTTGATAAAGAAGAGAAGTCTTCTTTTTATCGCAAATACTTTCCCTTCTATGATTTTTCCGGGAAGTATTTGTGCAAAACTTGGTGTTATCATGAAATTTTCGGAAATCAAAATGAAATGTTTCATAAAATTCATCACTCAATCAATGCCAACAATTTTTTTTTTTCAAAAATATAAATGGGTCATTGATTGAGGGGGAGAGTGATTTCAAAATTTTATGTTACATTAAAACTCTCCACTTTGTACAAAATAAGCAATAATACAATTTGTGATGGTTGTGTGTCAGTATGTGAATTTCTCAAAGAGTTTTCATTAAAACTTCAAATCTTTTGTAAACTCATCAAATCTGACACATAACAACCTCCCTCACAGATTGAGGGGGAGCAAGAAAAAGGTTCCTTTTTATCAGAAAATATTAAAACTGACCGCATTTCTCTCCCAAACGTTTTCTAACTTATTTAAATCATTTAAGAACCAAAATCTCGAAAGGTTTGAAATTTTTGATCGGGGGAGAGAATGTGATTTAAATATGAAATCTGATAATCAAATGTGATCTTTTGGACTCAATAATAGGCTCCCACATATGTGCCAAACTCTTTCGAATACCGATGCACATATTAAGGGGGAGGAAAAGGCGTTTATGGAAGTAATACCAAAGACCGACCATTTACATTAATGCACGGAGTTATAAGGATGGTTAAGGTTTGGTATGAGTTCCCATGATCCACCAGAACCGGAAGGATCTTCCAGGGAAAATCCTCTAGATAGATTAGAAGTCCTTAGGAATGATTAAAAATGATAAAAGTGAGAAAGGGAAGAGTGCCGACTGAGATAGAGCTAGGACTGGAACAAACCCAAAATGGTTCTAGAGATGAAGTCTCAGTAAGCACTGAAGGGGTTGAAGAATGAAAAAGAAATGAAATGAGAAAGGGTGAAAAGAAATAGCCCTCCATATATTCAACCTTAGGGCAAAAACCGGGTTCAATTCATAAGCTACTGGCGGTTACTAAGGTTACATCGGTATTGAAGACAAGATGTCATGGACCCAGTGACGCACTGCACTAAACTTCCCAACCACTCAAGTTCTCTTAAAAGAGCTTGTTTCATTCTCACGGGGAACCCTGTGCAATGTATCGACCGCTCATTGCGAGCAATGTTGAAACCAAAACAGGAGACGCCTCCCCAGTCTCCAGGAGCGGATCAAAACGCACTATTGAGTCTAGAGCCAAAGAGATCATCCACTAATCTCATTAGGACACACTTCCAATATGCTTACTATTTCACACAATGTGGAAAGTAAGATAATATATTATGAGTCCTACGCATTATCCTTGTGGTATTGCCAGAACATCCGAGTGATATGAAAATATTCACTATGAAGATGGAAATCCTTCTAGAGCGAACTTCTCTCAAGCTCTTGGTAGGTGACATGTGAGATACATCTTGGATCAATGATCAAGTGACTACTGGAAAGCAACGATGGGGCGATTCAACATTGAATCAACCTTGTTCCAGGAAATGGATTGACAAACGCTTTTGCAAAAACCTTTCAGTGTGCTCACCAAACTAATTTTCGAGCACATTGATTGTGTATAATATTTCAAACAAAAGTATCTTTGATACAAAAAATATAAATACTAGTATGATCACACTTATCTTATAAACACTACTTGTATAGATTGTTGAGTAGAAATTATGATTTCATATATCACATATAAATGTATATATGTGTTTTAATATGAGTATATCCTTATGGTTTGTTTATATAAATTTAATGTTGTGAATGGAACTTAGTTTGATCTTTATGTGAAATCAATATATGCACAACACAAGCAATTATAACTATATACAAAATGCTAATAAGTAAGTAAGCAAATAGTGAGAGATGGAAAGATCAAACCGAGAGACAAAGGATTTATAGTGGTTCGGCTACAAGGTCACCTTCCTTGCCCTACTCCACTCCCCGAGCACCGAGCTCGAGAGTTTTCTTCACTAAGTCAATTACCTCCCTTATGGCGGAGAAAACTGTACACATCTAGGCTTACACCGGTTAACGACACTAAGCTAAATGTCGAGTTCTAATTGTAGCTAGAACCAATCTCACAACTACAATCACACCACAACTTCCTCACACCTTTTCACGCCTTCTATACTTCTTCACAACTCTTGATTCTTCACATCTTCACAACTTCTATCAATTCACAACTCCAAGGGTTTTGCTACTTCACAACTTTTAGGCTTCAAAATCCTCACAACTTCAATACTTCTAACTCTCTACTTGAGGGCCTTTATCTATATATCACTACAATGATTCTTCTACTTTAAAAGCTTCTAAATCTTATATACTTCAAAGCTTCCAAGTCTTCACACCTCCTAGACTTTTATGTCTTCACAAATTAAAGCCTTCAACTTCTTCACTACGTACCACTATTTCAATATGCTACTACTTCTTATATCTCCTATCACTAATTCTATGCTCTTCTACTTCTTCACTTCTAGTATCTTCTTCAACCAATCAACAATTCTAGATCCTATATCTAAATCTCGCCAACTAATGTATACACCTTATTCACCAAAGTATAAATGATAAACAAAGTGAAACGAACAAACAACTTAGATAGCAAGATGATACTAAGTTGTAATACTTCTAATCTTAATTAATAGAAGAATTCTTCTCTTTGCACTTGAGTGTTGAAGCTTGAATCACTTTGAAACAAAGATTAATGTATATATGATCTAAAGATTTTAGAGGATAGAAATGGAGGTTTTAATCAGAAAGTTTAGAGTGCAAAAAGGTGAGAAAAAATAGTGGAATGAACCAGTATTTAAAGGGACAGTTGGGGGAATCAGGAGCATGCTTGTCCCCTTAATTAGGGGCCGGTCCCCTTAATTATTAAGGGGGCCGCCTTATATAATTAAGGGGGCCGCCCTCCTGTACGATGCCCAGCTTTGTCCTTTTGTGAGGAAAATGTTTCTGGATTAGATTTGCCATTTTTGGTTGAAAATTTGAATTCATATTTTTGTAATGAATTAAACATATTCTTTTAATTCCAAAAATGTTTTATAAAAGATATAAAATGTTTTGTGACATTTTATAGAAATCTAGTGATTAATAAAAATATTCCTTTGATCTTATTATGCATTAGACACATTGTTTATTCATACCTTAAGTGATTAGATGGTGAAAGTGAGTATTTACTACTAAATACTTATTTACGTCATTATCTTTGGTTTGATGAGTTTTCGTTTTGTGATTATCAAAACATAGAGATATTGAAAGATATGAATAATGTTTTTAGGCATTTATTTATATCAACAATCTCCCCCTTTTTGATGATTACGAAACCTAAGCTCATTAAATCCAAAAATTAATTTTTAGACAAGTATTTAGTGAGTTTATATTCACTTCTCCCCCTTTTTGTAGAATCAAAAAGGTTTAAGCCGAAAATATGAGAACACCCCCTTGATGTATGCTCCCCCTCGTTTGAGGGCACCAAGGGTTCGAGCTTTTGGAATTCTTGCAAGAAAAATATTAGAAGCACAAGCAAAAATATATAACATACTAACAACAAATAACAAGCATGGCAAAGGATAATTTTGAAACACATATAAAAACATTCATAAATTCAAAATGATTATGTCAACCACATAATCATTGTTACATAAACCATAATGCTAGAATTCTAAACCAAGTAGAATATCCTATTGTGCCAACAAAGAGTGTCATTAAACTTTCTTGCATCTCAAAACGGTTGAGGTGTTTTATTTGAAAAATAAGAAGCATAAGCATATAGAATGCTTGGGTGATAATGGTAAATAGGGATCATGTTGGTGGCTTAATGGAGGTAAACTTTTGGTTTCATAGATGTTGGTGAGTTTGGTGATGTAGAGCTTGGAGGGGGTGAATTTGGAGTTGGGTTTGTTGGTTGATGGTTTTGATGTTGTTCAGGTGATGGTGTTTGTTGAGATCTAGTAGGAAGATACTCAATCCAAGTAAAGTGCTCATTCAATTCAATTGTTTGTTTTTGGAGGAAGATACAACAAGGGCAATTGTTGATATGCTTCTCAATTTGGTTTATGTTGTGTAGTGATGAGGGTGAGCTTGATTGTGGTGGATCCAAATTGCGTTGAGCAAGATGTAATGCTAAAACAGCGCTAAGCTCATGGGCTTCTTTTAGCTCCTCAACGAACTTCAAGTGTTCGGAGGAAGGTGATGGTGGAGGAGCATGATAGTTGTCTTGGGTGAGGGTTTGAACATGCAACATAGGAATGGCATGTGAATTTGTAGGATGTGGTGGTGGTACTCTTGGTGGTGGAGACATGATTGAGCTTGGGTAATCATGAAAACATGATATGGGTGGAAGAGATGCTTCATGAGTAGACGGTGTTTTTGTTGAATGAGCAACATGTGAAGTATTGGTAGTGAGATTGGGATTGTTGTTTTGGGATTGTGCATGCTTATCATAAGAGGAAGCATTCATGAAGGCAAGAGTAGATGATAGGTTGTGAGATGAGTCATTAGTGTGGGTTTGAGGTTTAGTTGTTGGTTGACTTGGAACAACATCACTTGAGTTGTGACAAGAATCAAGTTTCCTCCTCCAAACGGGTTTGATGGAGATCCTTGCGGTTCTTGAAACCTTGGGTTTTTGGTTGTTAGGAGATGACATGTTTGGATGTGATGGCATTTATGATGGGAAGAAGGTATTTATAGTGTAGGAAAAATGTGGTTTAGGAAGATAAATTTTGACGGATAGTATGGGACAAAATATGTTTGTGAATTTTGGGAAGTATAGGGTGAAGAGGGTCAAAAAGTGATAAAGAAAACAGTAACCCCGACCATCAGATGGCCGGTCCCCTTAATCATTAAGGGGGCCGCCTTATATAATTAAGGGGGCCGCCAATCTGATGAATTCCAGAATGCCAGAATTGGGTTTTTGGCAGAAAATTTTCAGAAAGGTTGTGTTTTTGGGTTTGGATTCAAGTAAGTTCAACTTTTTGAGGCAATATAGGATATACTAATCATATATGTAGGGAATGTTATTAAAACAAATTAAGTAGACAAGTAATTTTTAATTTGCAAGCAATCTACTTATTGGCCAATTAAGTTAAACAACCAAGGAAGTAATAAAACATGCTAATCACATATACAACTATATGAATATGATAATATGTGGGCTAATTCAAACATATTGATGAGTCCTTACAAGTAACAAATGGGAAGATATGATTTTATGGACTTCAAGACTTGTTACAAACAAGATCCATATAGGCAAACCATGATTCTCATGAAATGATTTGATTAAATTGTGAGTGTCATTTTTATAGAAGTGTGTGACACATGTGAGATAATCAAATATAGTTTTAAGAAAAAGTTTTCAGTTTTATTCAACAATGCTTTGAAATAGATTCAAGTGTGTATTAGAGTAAAATAGATTGAGTTTTGCTTCATGAGATGTTGAAAAATTGGATAAGAAAATTTTTCCAATCTTGATTTTGATTAAAATAAAGTTATGGTAGCTTATAGTTAAATATGTTGTTTGAAGAAAGATGAAATAGATATTTGAAAGATTATTTTTCAAAGTGAGAGGTTTTAAACATGATATTTTATTTTTGATAGCAAGAATCACAAGTAAAGAATTTGAAATAGAAACTATCATAATCAAGAGAATCGGTTGAGGCCATTGTCACATATAATCATCTTTAATGGCAACTAAAGATATGGATGAGTGAAGGCAAATTCTAATGATCTTAATGCAATATGATTGAGAGGGATAAAGCTAATCATCTATAGATACAAGATTAACACATGTATATATATGTACTAAATTCATCAAAGTATTAAATACTAACTAGTCTTAATTATAGCACATCTATTAATGCAACTAGAATGGTCATTTAGCCTAAATGATAAGTATTCTACTATTGGTCATAGATGATTTCCAACATAAATGATGAATAAGAAAAAGGGCAATAGACTCAGAATTAAGAGGGTCAACTAGCCTAATTACATATATACATGTATTAGTATTAATGATATATGAACAGGGCAACCTATAAATATAATCATATTAATATACTAATTATGGCATACTTTGATATAATGTGAGATTAACAAGTTTTTGAAAAGAAAACTTACCTTAGGTCCAGCTTTTCCTTAAGAGTGGGCATGAGAGTGTTACTAGACATCTTGAAAGTTTTCCCAAAGCATGTCAAAGTACAAGGTACAATCCCAACGCAATAAGATTCAAGGAAGCTTGATCCGAAACACGTAATCTATCACAACAATCATCATAAGTTGTGTAGATCAAGAATAATTGTGCTTGAATCCTTCATCATGAGGTAGCAACGAAATGTACGACAGCAAAGTGAGCGATCCCAAAAAAAATGTCTCTTCGTTCGTTAGCTACCTAAACATGAAAATGAGCTTGGTCCCCAAATTCTCATGGGTCCGAGGTGATTAGTTGAGGACATCCAATGCATTTAAATGCACATGATGAGGATGTCGCCGAGAAGTACAAGAATTCATCAATAGTTTGTTTTAACTAACAAACACTGACTTTCTTGACTAGAGTAACAAATAATGGATGTAAATAATATTAGTTCTAAATTTCTCCACTAGGTTTAACAAATTTTATTTGTTTTGATATATTTGTTAAGGGATCATTTGTAGTAAATCCTAAACCGGTTTTATCATAAAATGACTTTTGAATGTTAAGTAGATATTTTAAAGATTTAAAACTATTTTTTAATTTAGCTAATATTTTTGCTTTTTCATTTTCCATTTTAATTTCATGTTTGTAGTCTTGACATTTTTTACATTCAAGATCAATTTCAATATTACTTTCAAGTCTAGATATTTTATATTCTAAAATTATTCCTTTTTCAAAGTTATTTTCAATGGATATTGAAGATTCATTTTTAAAAATAATTTTTGAGTCAATGTTGCAAAAATGTTTGAAGTTGTTTTCCAATTTTGAAAATTCTAATATAAATTGATCATAGCAAAAATGTTTGGTTTCGGATTGTACCTTATTTGTAGTTGTACAATCTTCACATGCTATACGGTGATCAATTCCATCGTCCATGTCGCTCCATGTTTTATTAATAGTTTCGCTTGGGTATTGGAGCATGTAATCCTTTCCATCAATACTTGTATTTACATTTGTTTGAATATCTTCGCAAGCCATATTTTCATCATCTTCTTCATCCTTGTCGCTCCATGATTTATTTACACTCTTTCTTCGGATTTGACTCATGTATTCTTCGTTATTGATACCTTCAATGACCACATTTGAACTAGTAGTACTTGTGTTTATTTCAACTAAATATTTATCTATCAAATTTTCTAGAGTGACTAATTCTTGTGCGACATCAAGTTTATCATCTTTGGTTTTACATTTCTCTCGGTGAAAATTTAAAAGACATTTCCAAATATCATTTGCCGTTTTACAAAAGAATACTCTTTCATATTCAACTCTTGGTAGAGTTTTGTAAATCACTAATTTAGCTTTAGTATTTTTATTGATCTTTGTTTGAATATGATTATATTGATTTTCAAAATTCATTTTAGTTGGTTGAAGATCACCAATTGAAATGATATGCCAAAGATCAAGATCTATTGATTTCACATAATTTTCAAATTTATTTTTCCATTCAAGAAAATGATCATTTTCAAATAATGGTGGTTTTTGCGTAAATTCCCCTTCTAAATATTCTTCAAATTCCATAGATCGTTACAAGTTTTAAAATACAATATATTTTAAAAATCTTGCTAGACGTGGCTCCTGATACCAATTGTGAAAATCTAGAAGGGGGGTTGAATAGTTTTTACGTCTTTTTTGTTTTATAAAAGTTTGTTTCTAAAGAATGGACGCAAATTAAAAATATCTTTGATACAAAAATATAAATACTAGTATGATCACACTTATCTTATAAACACTACTTATATAGATTGTTGAGTATAAATTATGATTTCATATATCACATATAAATGTATATATGTGTTTTAATATGAGTATATCCTTATGGTTTGTTTATATAAATTTAATGTTGTGAATGGAACCTAGTTTGATCTTTATGTGAAATCAATATATGCACAACACAAGCAATTATAACTATATACGAAATGCTAATAAGTAAGTAAGCAAATAGTGAGAGATGGAAAGATCAAACCGAGTGACAAAGGATTTATAGTAGTTCAGCTACAAGGTCACCTTCCTTGCCCTACTCCACTCCCCGAGCATCGAGCTCGAGAGTTTTCTTCACTAAGTCAATAACCTCCCTTATGGCGGAGAAAACCATACACACCTAGGCTTACACCGGTTAACGACACTAAGCTAAATGTCGAGTTCTAATTGTAGCTAGAACCAATCTCACAACTACAATCACACCACAACTTCTTCACACCTTTTCACACCTTATATACTTCTTCACAACTCTTGATTCTTCACGTCTTCACAACTTCTATCAATTCACAACTCCAAGGGTTTTGCTACTTCACAACTTCTAGGCTTCTAAATCTTCACAACTTCAATACTTCTAACTCTCTACTTGAGGGCTTTTATCTATATATCAGGACAATAATTCTTCTACTTTAAAAGCTTCTAAATCTTATATACTTCAAAGCTTCCAAGTCTTCACACCTCCTAGTCTTTTATGTCTTCACAACTTAAAGCCTTCAACTTCTTCACTACTTACCACTATTTCAATATGCTACTACTTCTTATATCTCCTATCATTAATTCTATGCTCTTCTACTTCTTCACTTCTAGTATCTTCTTCAATCAATCAACAATTCTAGATCCTATATCTAAATCTAGCCAACTAATGTATACACCTTATTCACCAAAGTATAAATGATAAACAAAGTGAAATGAACAAACAACTTAGATAGTAAGATGATACTAAGTTGTAATACTTCTAATCTTAATTAATAGAAGAATTCTTCTCTTTGCACTTAAGTGTTGAGGCTTGAATCACTTTGAAACAAAGATTAATGTATATATGATCAAAGGATTTTAGAAGATAGAAATGGAGGTTTTAATCAGAAAGTTTAGAATGCAAAAAGGTGAGAAAAAATAGTGGAATGAACCAGTATTTAAAGAGACAGCTGGGGGAATCAGGAGCGTGTCTGTCCCCTTAATTAGGAGCCAGTCCCCTTAATTATTAAGGGGACCGCCTTCCTGAACGTTGCCCAGCTTTGTCCTTTTGTAAGGAAAATTTTTCTGGATTAGATTTGTCATTTTTTGTTGAAAATTTGAATTACTACAAGAAAAAATGGTATTTGGGAGGGTGGAAAACTGTGCCAAATACTTAAAAAGTCATGCCAAATGCTATTTGGCACGGCTTTGGCACACTTTTGGCTCCGTCCTAAATATGAGAGTGCCAAATACATTTGGATCGGGTTGAAACCGTGCTAAATAGTATTTGGCACGGTTTTTGGGACGGTTTAATTTTGGGGTTCCATGAGTGAGGTATTTGGCACGGTTGATAATCTTGCGTCCCAAATGGGCATTTGCCACACTTTTATATCCCATGCCAAATGCATATTTGGTACCAATTCATTTCCCGTGCCAAATGTTTATTTGATACAGTTTCATTTAGTGTGTCAAAATGCGTATTTGGTACAAATCTATTTCTCATGCCAAATGCTTATTTGGTACTGTTTTTGTTTACCGTGCCAAAATTAATTTGCACGGTTTTATCTACCGTGGCAAATGTATTTGGCACGGTTTACGTTGTTGTGCCAAACATATTTGGCACCTTTTTATCCGCCTTGCCAAAAAACATTTGGCACGTTTTTGTGTTTGTTATAGAAATCATTTGGCACGGTTTTGCATTCGACAATTAGTTAGTCATCGTAGCAATCAACCATCCAAATTTTTCGCAAATATAATTCAATCATAGCCAAAAATAACTTGATCTCAATTTAATTAATCATCAATAAAATCAAGTCAACATGGACACTTGAATACAAAAAAGTAAAAAACTATACGTCCAACATCCTTGTAAACCATGGTCTTTAGATATAAAAATCATAACTAGAACTCAATATAAATTACTAAGACGATTTATTACTAACAGAAATGAATAAAGCTCATCGGATCACGCCGTCTTCATAAACCCTGCATAATATAACATTCCAACATTAGAAATATATGTGAAACGAGAAAAAAAGTTCGATATAGAAAATAACAATAGAAAAGGGCTACACAAAAAAGCCGTATTTAAACTGCAATAGTAAGATATCTAAATTTTAATAGAAGGATCTATGATACAATCCGGTATATAGCTTGTAAATAAGTTCAAGGTTCACTAGTACTTACCTCCATCAAAAATCAACCGACAACAATGAAGCAAATCATTTTTAAAAAATGCATTCAGAAAAGATGTGCATTGAAAAAACTGCAAATTTGTAAAATGTGGACCCTTGATTTGCTGGTGTGTGCATTGAAAGAAAAAAAAGGCACATCAAGTTGCTTTGCTTATCTAGCCTAGGCACAGGAATGCCAACTGGGTAATAAGCATAACATAACAAGATTTATCAAAGAAAAAAAACTCAAGTAAATGTATGCAGGTGTTGTCATTAACTCAAAGGAGCTGCAAAAAAAAAAAACACATATTGGTCCTAAAAGGGGGATTATAGACAGTAGTAATAAAAGTGTAGCATTAACTAGAGGTAGCAGTATGGGTGGGATGAATAACAGGTCAAAACGTGGCCCGACTGAAACGGGTCATTTTTTTATATGGGGAGATATGGACAGCCTTGGATTAGTTCTATCCAGTTTTTGAAACAGCTTACGCGTTATTTATAATTACACATAAAACTACTATTGAATTAGTTTTGTCTGCCTTGGATTAGTTTTGTCCATATACACCTTAAGTTTACACCAACAGGTGATGGCTACTTGTTGGCACTATGTTGTTTTGTAACAAAAGCTCGCATAAGACCCTTTACCTATCATTTGCAACTAATTCTAACCACACCTCCAAAAGATGATATGTAGCAAAACCCCACCCACACGAGGGCACCTCAGACCAACCAAAAGAAGACAATACTAAGTCCTACCTAAAATGAAACCTATCTCAGGGGACTAAAAACAAACATGGGACCAAAAGAGTTCAAAGTCTGAAGCAAATTGGCAACAAGCCATATCACAGCAAAGCTAAAAGTGGGCAAATACTAGACAGACCTGAGACCAAACCACATAGAAATTCAGACGTACAATAGAGGCTAGAATACATTTTAAAATATATCTAAACTCTTTTATCAATTTTCATTTGAAGAAGTTATCTTGATTAAGAATAACTCATTAGAGATATACCTGATCACTGACACTTGATCCAGACCTAGTTGCCTGATGACCAGGCGAGGGTTGCCACTCTCTTCCTAGCAGTAATTCTAGTTTCTTAAACCACTCCATTTGCACTTTTTCATAATTAGAAACATGCACTGCTAATTTTGCCTCTATCTGCGCATCTTGCTCTGCTACCTTAGTCTCTAATTGCGCTTCTACTTAAGCTTGAACCATCCTTTCTATTGCATCTGAGGAGGTCGTATTTCTTAATGATGTGTGAGCCCCAAAAACATCACGAGTAGATACTCCTCCACCAAAAGTCTTGACACTTCCATGTCCATCAGGGCCCACTAGATCAATGAAAACTTGTACATTAAATGAATTAGTTTGCTCTGATTGTGGTACCTCATTTAACTTCTGCTTCATTCGATCCTGAAAATATAAATATACATCTGTTAATAATAAAAAAAATACTCATTTATTATACATTGACTCATAATTCTAAGCTGCCAAGTAATATAACTTTATGTTATACGAATGTAACTAAAGTACTTACAACCACTATCTGTGTATCTTCATCTGGTATAATACCTTTTTTCATAATACGCATTTTAATAAACACATTAGCACGACACAAGTCCTCTTTGTTAGATTTCATCTATAGATAAAGCTTTAAATATATCTAGTTAGTATCTGGAAGCAATAAAAGTGTAGGTGTGTCGTCTCTTTCTAGCTGCCATGATAAAACCTACAAAGAAATAAGAACTTTTAAGACCAGTGACTTGAATAAAAATAACAAGTACAATAATTAAATTAGAAGCAAAATCAGTAACCAATTGGTATAGCACATACTTAATGAACATCCACTGCTATATATGTTTACTGAGTTCTAGTACAAGTTTTAAAAATAATCACTTCTAAGATTGGTATACCGCATACTTAAAGGACAGGCCCTGTACTTGTTTTTTCTAAAACTACAACAAATTTAACTAAGCAATCCCAAAGAGCATTTTAAAAATGAGAACAGAGCTGCAAATATAGTATCTAAATGGTTTGTGTAACGCATACTAAAAGAATAGTCCATGTACTGCTACATTTGTTAGTGAGTTCTGGTAGATGTTCTTAAGATAAGCATTTATGATATTGGTATAACGCATACTTAAAGAATAACCCAGGTACTTATATGTTCTAAAACTAGAACTAAATATAATAAACAATGCCAAACAGCGTGTTAAAAATCAGAACATAAAACCACTTGTAACAAAAACAGGATGCAAATATAGTATCTAAATGGTTCATACAACTTATACTTAAAGAAGAGCCCCTTGTACTGCTATATTTGTTTATTGAGTTCTGGTGCAAATTTTAAAGATAAGCATTTTTTATATTGGTTTAATGCATAATTAAAAACAGTCCTTATACTTATTTGTTGTAAAACTATAACTAATTTTACTAAGCAAGGCCAAACCCCAGAAACTAACCATGTAAAAGGTGTAAACGTGAAAAATTGATAACTACTTGGGGGGGGGGGGGGGGGGGGGGGGGGGGGGGTTGTTTAAGCTTCAATGTGGGCTTAGGAGCTTATTTGATTTCGGCTTATACTTCATAAGCCCCAATTTTGTGTCTTATTTTGAGTCTTATGGGCTTATATAAGCTTCAATGTGGGCTTAGGAGCTTATTTGATTTCGGCTTATATTTCATAAGCCCCAATTTTGTGTCTTATTTTGAGTCTTATGGGCTTATATAAGTTTGTTATGATGACATGCTTATATAAGCTCATAGGTCCCAAAATAAGCCACAATATTGAGGCTTATGAAATATCGAAATCAAATAAGCTTATAAGCCCACATATAAGCTTAAACAAACACCCCTTTATAAAACACCAATTCAAAAAATCTCATCAGTGTTTCAGGATTATAGTTCGCAAATAGCTAGAATTTCATTCAAACAATATGTTATTTAAACATTTATGGCATTAAAAACATAAATCTACACATTGTTGAAGGAAGTTAATATCTAAACATCTCCAATAAGTATAAACATCTATTTCATACAAATGATTGATTAACAAATACTACTATGCTAACTTAATTCACACAGACAACATGCTTAATTAAAATATCAAAACTAATTTCTAATAATTAAATAAATCAATCAAGCGACCAATTTGAGATACAAAGAGTCACAAATAAATCACACTGTCAATCAATTCAATACTGAACATGGTTGATTTCATACCTCAAACTATTAAACCCTAGATGCCCAATACTTTGCCGTATTGTGGTGGATAATTTTAGGGGAAATTTCCTGGTGTGAATCCAATATATAGTAATGAGATTTCATAGTAATTTTGGTATGACAGTTACGATTTGTGAGGAGTGAAACTCGGGATTGCATTGGGTTAGGAGGGAAAAGTTTGGAGAGAATGAAAATAATGGTGGGAATGAAATACTCGTAATGGTGAGAATGAAACAACGGAGGGATTTTCTTTAAGAATTTATTTTATGTGTTTTAGATAATTTTTTTAAATGAGTTCCAAAAACATATGTATTTGGCACGGTGACGAACTGATGATTAGGGGTGTAAACGAGCCGAGACAACTCGCAAGTAACTCGAGATCGACTCGAAAAATACTCGATTCGACTCGATTTTAAACGAGCCGAGACAACTCGCGAGCTACTCGACTCGACTCGATTACACATTTACACCATATACATATACATATATGTATATATATATATATATATATATATACATATATATATATATATATATATATACATATATGTATATGTATACATATATGTATATGTATACATATATGTATATATATGCATATATGTATATATATATATATATATATATATATATATATATATATATATATATATATATAGGGGTGTAATCGAGCCGAGACAACTCGCGAACAACTCGAGATCGACTCGAAAAATACTCGACTCGACTCGATTTTAAACGAGCCGAGCTCGAGCATGTCAATACTCGGCTCGACTCGGCTCGTTTACACCCCTACTGACGATATTATGTAGGGGTGGAAACGAGCTTAGCTGCTAGTTAACAGCTCGAGATCGGATCGGTAAAAAGCTCGAACGAGTCGAGTCAAAATGAGCTCGAGCCCGAGCTCGAGCCTAAGTTCCGAGCTCGAGCTTAAGTTTTGGCTCATTTAATAATCGAGCTCAATCTCGAGCTCTATATTAAAAGCTCGAGTAGGCTCGCGAGCCTAAACAACCCCTATAAATATATACGTATATATATTGTCTATACGTATAAACGACCTTAAAAGTAGTAAACGAGCTCGAGCTTTATGTAATTAACGAGCCGAGCTCCAGTTTAACTTTGTTTTCTTTAAAACATCGTACAAATTTGTCGAGCCTGAGCTCGAGCTCGAGCTTGTCAAAATTTTCACGAGCCGAGCTCGAGCTCAAAATATTAGGCTCGAAATGAGCTCGAGCTGTATATATATAATAATATAAACGAGCTGAGCTTGAGCTCTGGCAGGCTCGGGCTTGGCTCGACTCGTTTTCACCCCTATATATATATATATATATATATATATATATATATATATATTATGTCTGATAATCGAGCTTGTCGGTTCAATATTTTATACTTGTAATGTAATCGATTCAACCTCAAGACGTATCTTACTCACTTCTTATCATGAAAAAAAACGAACATATGTGTAATGAGTACCTTTGAATCTTTGAATATTGATAGATAGAAATTCATTGCAACCTTATATCAAAAGTATATGGTTACTATTAAAGTGTATATATATATATATATATATATATATATATATATATATATATATATATATATATATATGTATATGTATATATATATATATATATATATGTATATGTATATATATATATATATATACACATATATATATATATATATACATATACATATATATATATATATATATATACATATACATATATATATATATATATATATATATATATATATATATATATATATATATATATGCAAAATAACCATAATAAAATAGCTTATTAGTAAGCCTCTAACTTTCTCACAATGGGGCTTTGCCGAAAAATAGGTCAGAAATGGTCTGGAGGTGCCTCAGTCAAGCCACAAAATTATCGGAAAATAATTTTTATGAATAAAGTGATTCTTACACCTATTTGAGGTAAAAAAAAATGGCTTGTCGTATTGCTTATAGATCGATCTCAAACCGCTTAGAGTTGCGGATTCGAATTAAATTTCGTAGAAACCCATAATCACTGCATCTACTGGTTAGACGCATCGTCACTTCCCGTTATAATTTCATACATTGGTGTAAAAAAATTTAAAAATAAATAAATAAAATATATTAAATCTCTTTTTTCCGCTTACTATATAAACGTTTATTCATGACCGATTTCAATCAAAATCTTGTTTTTTAACAAGAAAACTATCTTTTTTTTTTTCTTTAGTGATCGACTATAGGTTACACTCCAGTTTCAGCTTTTGCGCTTTTGTCGCTCGAATTGCAGATGAGTTTTAGACCATAAATAAGTATAATCGGGCTCTGTCAAAGTGTAAATTGGGTCACTTCTAAAGATATACATAAGAAATTGAAACAATTTATAAAAACTAGGCGAGTACCCGTGCATAGCAACGGAGGTTCTTAGCGGCAGACAATTAACGATAAGCGATATTGTTGTAAGTGTTTCGTATAATTACGTTCAAATTAAAACGTGAAAAGATCAAAATATAATTGCAAACGGTTGTAATATGCGATAATTCAAAATGTTATATGACAACTATACTTGATATATTTAATACGAGGTAACTAAGTAAATTTATTGAAGTTTTGTAACAAACAACCAAAATTATTTGCATACTAATATTACATGCATTTTCGTTATGGATAAATCATTACCTAAATTAGGAAAGTTTGAAATAAATTAGTCACGCATATGGATAGAGGAAAGAAATAAGTAAAGTTTGACGATTATGTGTATCTTTCAAAATTATTTATGCATGTATTTAAATAACCAAGAGATCTTCTATTTTTATTACAGTATGATACAACAACTATACCCATTCTATCTAAATCTAACATATATACAACAATAGTCAATCATTAAGTATCTCAAATCTTTAAGGTTTACCATGGGGGTATATGTAAGTAAATCTGAGGGGCAATCATACACTTTGCTATTAAATTAGTTTGACAATTAGTAAAGTTTGACAATTATATATGGTTACATGCATAATTATTTACGTGCATGATTTTTGTTAGTTTGACGATGTTCTATAATATTCCTATTTACCACATCGTTTTAACTTTTCAAATGTACAGCGTAGCACAATTCCCACCTAGCTTGCATTACAATTACAAAATTTCCTTATTTAAGTTTTTCAACATTTCTTATTAGTTAGAGTTTTTACCTTTTCACATTTGATCATTTTTCTTTTATAGGTGAGTACCCGCATACCTACAAAAATTTCTAGCGGTAGACAATTAATGATATGCGATATTGTGATAATTGTTTCGTATAACGTTCAAATAGAACGTTGAAAGATCAAAATGTAATTGCAAACTGTTGCAAGCGATAACTCAACTCTAGCAAAATTTTTACACTTAACCAAAATATTATAATAACTATATGCCACTATAACATTCTATTGGTATGCACGAGTACATGAATAATGGGCCATGTAGATATGTGTTTTCCTCGTAAGTTTATACGGAGATCAAAAGTCTAAATTAGTAAACTTTCTGATATTTATCCCGAACACGCAAAACCGTAATAGCATGAGCTTGCGTATAACTTAGCTGGCCTAAAAAGGCCAATATACAATTATTATTACAACCTTAAATTATTTGTAGCATATAACTCCAATCACCGCATATAGTTTTTTTTTTATATGAAATTGTTTTAAATCTTTAATGGTTGTGTTAAGTAAAATAAAAACTCTTGCAAACCAATTTTGTTAAATAAAATATCATTATTGTTTGTTAATTTATAAAATTTACTTCCTAGAGCAAAGTATATGTTTTTCGTTCTTGTTTTCAACTCAAATATGTAAACAATGAGGTCATATAATATGTACTAATTATCGCTAATTCAAGACCAAAAACTAACGCAATATGTTATAATCATGCATGTTCGCATGCATCTTGTAAAAATAAGTATATGAATCATGCAATTCATCGTATACAACACTCAAAACTAAACGACATTAAAAATCATAACAATAAGACTCTTACATAACAAAAAATGTTATCACGAATGGAATTTTATAAATAGAACTATAATAGCATTACATATGAAAGATCCATAAAGCATAAATATTAAATACGGATAATGAGTAATTATCAAATCATATCATGCTATGACACGAATTATGTAGCAGATAAAAGCAAAGACAAATGCAGAGAGCATGCAATAGCAGCAGAGACAAAAATGGTGGTAGCATCATATTGCTTCCATTGATGAGGTACGTATATTAACTTGTAAACAACAGATAATGGTGAAAAATATGGTTTGAGGGTTGTGGTTTTTATAGATATAATTTGCATGCAAATTTGGAAGTTATTCTATGATATGTGTAAATTAAAAGTGCAAATACATTCTTGTTTAAAGTTTAAAGAGCCCATTCAATACTTACTCTTTAAACAACCCATTGAATACTCTTTACACACACTATAACGCATGGCTGTATATTGACTGCATACCAAATTGCATATTGGTTTCCTTACTTATTTTGCATATTGACTTTCCATTAACTACTTTCCTTCAATACTTGGTTGACAACCAAATTTCAGTTTCCATTCACTACTGGTTTATTGGTTTATTGGTTTCCATTCACAAGGCAATGATTTACACATCAATATGAATTGTTGCCATCAATATGAATTGTTTCCATCAATATGATTCAAAGATTTCCAGTTTCGGTTCACATTAATTCACAAGGCAACACACAAGGGTAAAATCGGGATTGACCAAAAGTTAAGTTTTCCTCAATTTCACAATTCCACTTTGACCATTTCTCTATTACTAGACGAGTACCCGTGCATAGCAACGGGATTTTATAGCGACATATAGTTTATTGATAAAAAAAAGTTTATAGGTTATAAATGAAAAATAATAAAAGTTTGAAGATTTTGGAATTAAACATAATGTTTTGAAACCCGGTTGGACCCGGGTGGTTCAACCGGTTGAACCGTTCCGTTGAAAAATTGGTCGATTTAAACCGGGTCAACTTGCTAGGTTGGGTCGAAAACGGGTCAAATTAAACCGGTTCAACCCGTCGTGTTTGAAGAATACCGGGTCAACCCGATTTGTGATTTGTATGTTTGTACAACGATTTGGGAATTAAAAATAATGTTTTGAAACCCGATTCGACCCGGGTGGTTCAACCGGTTGAACCGTTCCGGTCTAAAAATTGGTCGATTTAAACCGGGTCAACTTGCTAGGTTGGGTCGAAAACGGGTCAAATTAAACCGGTTCAGCCCGTCGGGTTTGAAGCGTACGGGTCAACCCGGTTTGTGATTTGTATTAATTGTTTTAATTGGTTGTATTTAATTTGGTAGATATGTTTTTAATTGATTGTACAATGTGAATAAATCATTGTACTTTTAAGTAATGGTTGTTTAATAAGAGTATTAATTACATTTCATAATTTCCTTTAATAAGATTTTTTAACATTTCACATTACTTAACTTTTCACTTTCCACTTTCCACTTTTCCACTTTGACCATTTTTCCTTTATAGACGAGTACCCATGCATAGCAACGTAGGTTCCTAGCGGCAGACAATTAATGATATGCGATATTGTGGTAAGTGTTTTGTATAACGTTCAAAATAAAACGTGAAAAGTTCAAAATTTAATTTGCAAACAATTGTACCTGTGCATAGCAACGAAATTTTCTAACGACTTACTTAGATTTTATAGTTTTCATTTGAAAGTATAAGGGGTATTAATGGGGGTTAATTAGACAATTAACTTTAAATTTTTTAGAATAATTAAATTTCTTTTCAGTTTTAGGCTCTCAAAATATACTATATCGTATAATCATATCTATCAACAGACAATAGTGTACTCATTTTTTGTCATTGCAACTAACCACAAGTAGAGAAAATTACTGACATACCCCTGCACGGAGGGGTATGTCACAAAATACCCCATGTACCCGCCGTTTTCAAAAGTACCCCAGCATTCCCCTTACACGTGTACGCGACACCCGGGGAGGACACGTGTCAAAAAGCTAGCTCGGGCAAAAAAAAATAATAATAAATTTATTCATTTCGCGTACACGTGTACGCGACACCCTATATTCCATACGCGAAATTGCAAAAAAAAAATGTATATTGATGTTGACAGGTTTGCTTTGGCTGTTTTGTCTCCAACTCAAAAAAAAAAAATTAAAAACTTACAAAAATCACCCTTTAACTTTTTAGTATTTACAACTTTTTTATATAACAAACTTTATTTGTCAAATATTTAGCAAATATATACCAAATTTGTTAATGAAAAAAATACCGTTACGAAGAGCTCTGAATTACGAACAAAACGAGCCCAATATTGATATGCTTTTGACATACGTACGATTTTATAAAATTTCGAAATACCGTTTATAGGTTTAGAAAATTATACCGTTTTTAATTTATGAATATGATATTCATATTTCATAGAATTGTACGTCTTTGTCCCTTGTGCTTTAAGCGTATGTTTTAAAAGATTATAAAATCGTACGATTAGACAAAGTTTTAAAACATACGCTTTTATAATGATTAACAAAATTACCTAGATATATAAAAAGTGTTATGTCAAACAAGTGTCGCTGTTAATGAAGATTGTAATCATGTAACTTAGTTATTTAGAAAACTCATACATTGCTGTGACAACTGATATTAACATATCACCTATATATATAAACTTTTACATAGTTACATTACGTAGTCTTTTTGTGTACATTAGAATATAAAGTTTTTGAAAGATGGTTTTGCATAAAATATATTGTAGCAATTTATATGACACCCACTAAGTTTTTAACTTTAGTGGCATCTTACGTTATTAAATTGGGAAGCAAAAGTCTTCAAAGAGAATGTGAAACCCATTTTGTGTTTGAAGCATCTCATCATAGTTATTAGTTAATCATTAATTTGATAATATCCCATTTTGTGTTTGAAGCGTCTTTGTCTAAACTTTGTCTAATCGTACGATTTTATAATCTTTTAAAACATACGCTTAAAGCACAAGGGACAAAGACGTACAATTCTATGAAATATGAATATCATATTCATAAATTAAAAATGGTATAATTTTCTAAACCTATAAACGGTATTTCGAAATTTTATAAAATTGTACGTATGTAAAAATCATATCAATATTGGGCTCGTTTTGTTCGTAATTCAGAGCTCTTCGTAATGGTAATTCAGAGCTCTTCGTAATTCAGAGCTCATCATAGTTATTAGTTAATCATTAATTTGATAATATCCCATTTTGTGTTTGAAGCGTCTTTGTCTAAACTTTGTCTAATCGTACGATTTTATAATCTTTTAAAACATACGCTTAAAGCACAAGGGACAAAGACGTACAATTTTATGAAATATGAATATCATATTCATAAATTAAAAACGGTATAATTTTCTAAACCTATAAACGGTATTTCGAAATTTTATAAAATCGTACGTATGTCAAAAGCATATCAATATTGGGCTCGTTTTGTTCGTAATTCAGAGCTCTTCGTAACGATATTTTTTTCATTAACAAATTTGGTATATATTTGCTAAATATTTGACAAATAAAGTTTGTTATATAAAAAAGTTGTAAATACTAAAAAGTTAAAGGGTGATTTTTGTAAGTTTTTAATTTTTTTTTGAGTTGGAGACAAAACAGCCAAAGCAAACCTGTCAACATCAATATACATTTTTTTTTTGCAATTTCGCGTATGAAATATAGGGTGTCGCGTACACGTGTACGCGAAATGAATAAATTTATTATTATTTTTTTTTTGCCCGAGCTAGCTTCTTGACACGTGTCCTCCCCGGGTGTCGCGTACACGTGTAAGGGGAATGCTGGGGTACTTTTGAAAACGGCGGGTACATGGGGTATTTTGTGACATACCCCTCCGTGCAGGGGTATGTCAGTAATTTTCTCCCACAAGTAACCTATCATTGATATTTCCAATGTAAATACGTACTGTATTATGGAGTACTTTTTATTTTTTATACTTGCTTTTAACTTCCCAAGAGTACTCTCAGTAGGTCGAATCAGTTTCAAAGTCCAAAAACATTTCAAACCATTTCTTTTCCCATAAAAAAAAGTCATTGACCAACTGACCAACATACGTCTTTCGATTTTGCAAAACAAACAATATGACGCAAGATTTGACAATACACAAAGTAAAAAACAATTTGGCTCAAGATTTAAAATGGCTGCAATTATTTATGTTGCAAGAAACAGCATGCATAAACCATCCTATACTTTTTGGTAAGCCAAAGTAAACACAATCGGCCTCAAAACAATAAATCTTAAGCATCCTAAAAAAAGAAGGCATGGCTTGAAAGTTACCAAAAAAGAAAAAGCATAAGAAGGTTACATCTAAAAGAAATCTCCCCCAAACAAAAATAAATCCAGTTCAGTGGCCAGATACCGGCCAAAGAAATCATCAAAGTCACCAGATCTACAACTGAAAGGCAAAACCTGTGGTGGTGATTGTGTCGTATGAATATGCTTTTTCTCAAAACCGACCAAAACCACTACCCTTTCGTTCACATAACCACCTAGTGAAACCACCTAGCCCACCGAAACCACCTAACAACCGTAATAGGGTGGCAGTTTCAGAAGGCGACGGTGTCAATGAAGGTTATGGTGGCGGTAGTCGGTGGGTATCGAGAAAGAGAGAGATAAGGGATTGTGGGTATCTTAGCAGATGTGGTGTTTTATAGAGAGGGGTGTATGTTTTATATGGAGGGTAGGTAATCATAATGTGCTGTAATCGTGTGATGCAAAGTAGGAAAGGAGCGTTGCATTATTTAAACATATTCAATAATGTGTTGTAATCGGTAATCACAATGTGCTGTAATCGAGGGCAATCAATAGTTTCCATCAATAGAAAGGCCAGCTACAAGCAGTAACCTGTATACGCGGTTGAAAATGGTCGAATAGTTTCCATCAATAAGGGCATTGACAAATTCATTTTCACAAGGGTATTATGGGGATTGACCAAAAGTTAAGTTTTCACTTTTCCACTTTGACCGTTTTGTCTTTATAAGTAGTATAGATAAGTAGTTAAGATAAGATTGCCTTAAATATATTTTATTTTCTATAAGTTATAAAAACTATTCCAAATACAAAAGTATTTGATACTAGCACGAATCGATACGAATTCCACAGGGATTGCCTTTTCTTCTAATATATATATGTTTTTATTTCATTAATAACATCCAAGAGAATGTCCCAAATACATATATGTATTTGGCACCGGTGGTACCAACCGTTTCAGATACATAAGTATTTGGAACCAACATTAGATAGCGTTCCGAATACATACAAAAATTTGGCACCAGTTGTTCCAACCGTCCCAAATACATATGTATTTGGCACCGCTAACTCAAAGTGTTCCAAATACACATATATTTGGCACCATTATTTGAAACCATTCCAAACGCCCACGTATTTGGAACGATTTTTTAATAGCCGTCCCAAATACCTATTTTTTTAGTACGCTTATGCAAGAAGTGCCAAATACGTGTATTTGGCACGATTTATTGAATGTTCCAAAAAGTTTCATCCCAAAAACCACCTTTTCTTGTAGTAACACCTTAGAATACTTAACCAAGTGACTAGAACCAAGCTAAAAGCCAAGTTTCTTGCTCTAGCCACTGCTCGTGAACCAAGGAGAGAAGAAATGTGTTGTATGTATTTTGTTGTTGAAATGTGAAGTGAAAGAGTATGAGAAGTGCTATATTATATAAGTCATTCAAGTAGACTTTTTTTTTTCAAGAGACAAAAAGTATTTTCATTTAATGGAGAAGTAAGTAGGGGATGGAAAAAGTTGTGGTGTTGGCGTATATGAAAAAAAAAAAGGAAAGAAATAAGGGTGGTTTGATTTTGGAAGACTTGAGGTAGATTGTGTAGGATTTGATCTTGACTTTTGATGACATGAAGATATTTTGGAGACAAGTTTGTTAAAAAAAACATGGTTAGACTAAATGAAGTATGGGTGTGGCGTGTATAATGAAGTGAAGAAATGTCTTGTCTTTAATTGTTTAAAAAGTTTGCAAGATTGTATGACAAAGTTAATAATTAAAAATAGTTGTTAGATTTTAATCAAAATACCAAGAAATCTATGACACCAATACTTTGGAGTGCAAAATGAAACGTTATAATTGTTGGTATTAAGAGATAAATGTGATTTTATCTTATTGATTGATATCACGATACAAGGAACATAAATACACATAAGAGGAATGATCTAGATGTGGGCTTGAGCCCGAATAGTAATACACAACAATATGGGCTAACACTCCCCCGCAGTTGAAGCGGGAGGACATCGGACGCTGAGGCTGGATCGAAATTCTTCAAACAGAGCAGACGGTAAGCCTTTCGTGAAAATTTCTGCATATTGGTAACGTGAGGAAACATTGTAACACCCCCAAAATCATCACGTCAGCGGAAGACTTAAGATGTCAGCGGAAGACTTAAAATGTCAGCGGAAGACTTTTTGGGTGTTACTTCGAGGATCTTTATCACAATCATAGAAAACGACACAAAAGTGACGCTTTAAAGTTTAATTCATTCAAAATACCAAATATTCAAGACATCGAGATGTTTAATAATTTAAACAACAAGTTTATTTGAAATGTGTCAAAACGTTTATTTAAGCCCATGCCGGGTTACAAGCCCACTCCGTGCCTTCAAGTTCCTTCTTGTTTAGTTACCTGAGATAAACACATGCTAAAAAGTGTCAACACAAAGGTTGGTGAGTTCATAGAGTTTATAGTTTAAATCGTTAATTAGAAAATGAGTGATTTCCTTATCAATTCAAAAATAGTTCGTTGGTTTGCCCTTCACCGGGCCAACACCAAAATAGTAGTTGGTTTATAAATCCGTTTAACACGAGATTCGATATTTGGACCATGTTATTTCATCCATAACATAAACAGTTTACAGGGAACCGTATTTAAACAGTTGAAACTGTATCCGAACAGTTTGTAGAGAACCGTATTTAAACAGTTGAAACTGTATCCAAACAGTTTGTAGAGAACCGTATTTAAACAGTTGAAGCTGTATCCAAACAGTGTGTGGAGAACCGTATTTAAACAGTTGAAACCGTATTTAAACAGTTTGTTCCATAATTCCAAATATCGATAGTAAAATCGTTAGAAAAGTTGTTACACATGCATCTCTCCCAAGAGTTTATAACACAGTTAAATGATGGAAAGTGTAGCTATGAACTTATAGTGATATGTAAATAGTTAACGAGTATTTGTGAAAGTATAAAACAATAGTTAAGCATGTATCTCCCCCAAAAACGTTTATAAATCATTGTAAAACAAGTAAGAGTAGGGGCTATGACTCACCTGAAGATTATGATAGGCATAGATAACGTAAAGTCAGAAGTGAAGATGGAATTGACTTCAAAGATAACCTGAATGATACGGAAGTCCGAGATAAGTTCGACTTATCGAGAATAGTGATTCGAATAGTGTTCGATGACAGAATGACCTTGTGGCAGAGGTGGCTTGCGTGGCAAAACGCTTATTAGTTCAGGAGCAAGTTATATACAATATAACTTGTCTTTATGTATAAGTATCGTTTAATGTTTATATATTTCTCGTTATAAATAAATGATATGTATCAAAAGTTGGTGAATGATAAATTATAGTAATTGTACGTTATTCCTAGTTGAATCAATGAGTTTTATTGTAGGAATAATCATTACTTAATGTGTATTCAAGTTAACCGTTAATAACGTCAAGTTATATGATTTACGTTATAAATTATATATATTCAGAAATATATAGTTATTCGTATTTAACACTTCATTATCGCCTCCAAATGTAGGTCTCGTTATATGTTACTATGATATAGTCATGAAATGTTAATTTGTCAGGCTTAATTAAGCTGTTATGTAAACTTTTAAACTATGCCAATGTTATTCTTTTAAATGATGTTCGTATTTAGCCCAAAATAAATATGTTTACAACTTATAAAGGTTTTCAAGAAAATGATAATAACGTTAAGTCATATGTTTTATAATTCAAGTTATTATTTCGTCATAGTCTCACAATGTATCTTCCGATATCTTATATTATGATCACGTCATAAAACATTACCTTTTCAATTTATATTTATTATTTCGTTAGGTCTCGAGGTGTAAATGTCTAGGTTATATATTTATCGAAGTTGTGTGCAAATAATATATTTATACAAATATATTATAGTTTACGTTAATGTGGTCGTCTAAATAAAAATATGTGGTTGATATATTTATCTAGATGAAAGTGGTAAAGTGTATACGTTTATAAAAAGTATAAAAGTTTTAGAATGAAAAGTGTCTAAATGTCAAAGTATCAATCTTATAAGGGTTGAAGTTGTAAATATTAAGATAAGTTATAAACTTATAAAAGTATTTTAAGGAAATGTCAAATAGTGTAAAGTCGAGGGGTTAAATCTGTCAAGAGGTGAAAGTTGAAAAATAATAGAAATGGGTAAAACTGCCATGGACAAGGTTTGATATCATGACCTCTCGATCGAAGGCAAACGTCCCAACCATTTGGACTATTACTCCTTTTGTGCTTTAATACTCAATGATCTGTTTATATATACTTACGAGTTTGTGTTATATGTTGTTATATCTTTCTCAGTGACTATCTAACGTGAGTATGCATGCACACAAGTCCTTGTTTCAGTGAGTTTGCAAGCAAATAAGCCACAAGGAGTAGTACGCATAGAGTAAGCATATGTGCAACGAGAGCCAAGCTTTGGTCTCGTGAGGTTTTCTGGTGTGCAAGTCGAATGTATATATATATTATCAATAGTTATGTATATTTTGTAACTTCATGCATAGCTAGTCATGCCAAGAACTTAGGTGGTATGGGTATATATATGTTGACTGTTATAATATATTAGTAACATTTTAGTTTGTTAAGCCATTTAACCATACAAGACTCTCATGGTACACTAAGTTGCGATAGTTTTATACTCGCGTTTTATAAGTGATACGTTATTCATTAGTTCTATTTTATTTTACCACATCATGCACAGCCACGCAAGGAGTTATGATGCCACGTATATATATGAAAACGATTACGTGAGTACATAAATTTAGAGTGCAAGCTAGAGTGAGTATGGTGAATTTTATAAGTGCCACCAAATATGAAAAACCAAAATACGTAGGAAAAAGCTTACCACACCAAGAATGGTGGGGAGGAGTTTGATCGAGAAGTGTACGAGAACAAAGAAGATCAAGACACGAACTTAGCTCCCAGAAGCTTGAAACCAGATTAATAATTAATCCCAAATGGAGCTCTAAACTTAAAAGCAAACTGTATTCCCCTTAGCTTCCTCCTTCTGCTCGACAGAAACTTATGATTTTATGTGATGTGAGTTGTAGGAAGTTAGAAATGTCGATCAGTCATGAAGCCTTATCCTTCTACTTCTCACGCCAGTAAAGACATGAGTGGTTTTGGGTTTGTTTTTGAATCACGATGGGACAGTAGGTAAGTATGTAAGAGAGGTTTGTTTGTGATTTCATGTTGTGTAAAATGAAGTGATGCTCAATGTAGGTTTAAGAAGATTACGCATGCGAGTGTGGCGAGCTAAACCAAGACCTGACTAGAAATCATGAGCAAGTGTTTAACACTAAAATGCATGACTCAAACTCCTTGCTGTCTAGTTCATCACACTCGACTCAGTAGCATGTAAAACACTCAGATGTGAGAAGTTTGTGTGTGCCAAGTGAACCAACTGCATGTGGTGTTTATATACACAAGCTGGAACGTGCTAAGTGGCAGAATGGAGTAGGGATAGAGTGTTTGCATGTCCGTTAATTGGCCAAAAATGGAGGTGGGGTGAGAGTTTGCACCTGGTTTGTTTGGGTCGTTATTGGAGCAGTGAACAAGTGAGGGAGGTGGTTTGGATTCACACGGTTTGGTTAACTTATCACAATAGTTCCATGTGACTTAAGGTGGAGTGTGTCAGTGAGTTTGAGTGTGTCATAGCTTGTATGTGTAAGTAAAGAAAGTGACATGGTTCTTGTTCTTGCTATTGCCAGTCGATCAAAGGAAACAAATCAAATAGAACTTGGTTTATCCTTGTTCAACTCCAAAGAAGCAAAAGACTTTTACAGGTTCTGTGGTGTACATATGAATGGCAAGGAAGGAGAGTCTATACAAGGTAAGTTGAGTACACATGTGGTACCGTAATATTGGTTGTTCTTTGCTTGCTTCTCATCTTAGTCGACAGTAACAATAAAAAGAAAAGAACTGATGGAGTTGTGTAAGAGCTGCATATGGGTTTCGTAGGTCATACTTGGGGTAGAAACAAGTGAGGGAGGGTGAAGGTGTGAGTTATAGGTTATAGTTGAGGGAGGTCTACCTGGGTCAGGTCGTATTCCATAGATATCAGCCACGAATTACATTTTTGGTTCAAAAATCTCGCGTGTCTAGACGTAAAACATTATTTCGGACAACTTTCGTGTTTTATACTTTTCCTGGTTCGGACCAGAAGGGCCTTAAAATTAGGATTTAAATTCGTTACAGAAAGTTAGTGGTTTATTAGAATTTATACGAAGTGTTATTGGAACAAAGTTATTATTTGTGAGGTGCCTTAACTTGATTAATATTCTAGTATCATAATTATATTTGAAGGTTGATAACAATTGTCATTCATGTTTCTTAGAGGTCAAAATATTATTAGCAAGTACACATGGGAATTTTAGTAGGCTCGGGATTTATTTAAATTGTATTTGTTAATTATTGAAACATATACTTATTAAGTATCAATGTTTTAAGTTGTGTATGATATCTAGGTTATTAAGGTTCAGGTGTAAATGTCGTTTCAAGGTAAGAGTGAATAACGTTGTAATTGACAAAGTATATAAAAAAAAAAAATTGTTATGGGTAAAAATGGTTACTTTATGTTGTAATAAGGTGTTAATCGTAGGAAAATTTTACGGGGTGTTATATTACCTACCCGTTAAACGGAATCCCGTCCCGGGATTCTAAGATAAGGTAGCTGTAAAGGTGAGGGGAAAGGGTGAACAAATAGTCATTTCTAACGATCTAACTCCTGAGCGGTTTTAATTGTTCTTTTCAAGCTTAACGTATCTACTACTACATTAGCTTCTTCTTTTTAATTTTTCTTTCTAGCTTAACGTATCTACTACTACATTAGCTTCTTCCTTGATGATAGTAGTTCTCATAGTCATAATTGTTGAGTAGTTCTAATTACTTACGTTGTCTTATGTTCAATTCCTTTTGATTAACTTGACTTAAGAAACAATTCCATTTTGAATGAAGATTTTTATTTTAACATGTTTTGAAGATAAACATGGTTCACAATACCTTGTTTCGTGAAAGTTAAAATATGTGGGGTAACCTACCCGTTTAAACAAAGTGTTTGCTAGTTACTGACTTTTAACAATGAGGGTTTCGGATGAGAACTTGATGAATGTTGAGAAAGTTGTTGAACTTAAGCTTTTGTATAGTTTTAGGTGACAACACGGTATTTGGTTTCAAGCTTTTGTAGATGATGAATCTGTTTGTTCCTTAGCAATTCCATATCTTGTATTTCTATTAGAGGGATTTATAGATTTTGATGGATTTTAGGTGAAACAACGTAAGGTTTTGAAAGGTTCGGAGATCACTATATCACTCATAGTGCCAGAGAAGTAAGGGAGACCATTGTAGTCACATACAATGCCGTGAAAAGGTTTCATAAATCGCCAGAATGTAAAGTAAGTGCATGATCGAATAAATGTGGTTGTGCCGTAATGCCTTAAAATTAGGCATACGCAGAAGAAAATTGTGAGTCTTTGGCTGAAGTTTTAGTGTTTTATGAACTTTAGTGATCCTTGATTTCATACGCATGTCATTTCAGACACAATTAAGCCCACTTATTTATAATTCGTTATTTACATAGAGAAGCGTCCCAAACGATGTAAGTAACGAAGTATAAACTTATGGTTCGGCGGTTTACAATTTCTTTATTTCAATGGAAAGGCGTCCCAATCCATTCAAATAAAGACGTTGTAAATCATCCTACTTAAGAATTTTTGACTCAACATCCATACTGATCGACGAGGTAGTGCGCAGATTTTTCCGAGAGTACGAAAAGAGTATGACATACGCATCTATAAAGATGAGAGCAAGATAATTAAGGAGGATTGGTATTGTACTCAAAATAGTTGGGGGAGCATATATATATTAATATACTAGAGCGTTTTTGTAGCATAAACTATCTAAAAGTCACATAATAGTCTAGCGGATGGAAATATGAAGACACGGTATTTGTAATAATCCCGATTAGTAAATATAATTCATTAGCATAATTATAACATGTTAACATATATAAGAAATCATGTAAAAGTAATGTCTCTACCAGATGTTGGAAACGCGTAGGCACGGAGGGCATAAGGTGGTATTTTGTAAAAGTTGTCCGTTTTAAAAGTGTAGTTATAGTCCAATGTTCAAAACACTTGGTTCTCTATAACTGTAGCTCTGATGCCAATCTGTAACACCCCCAAAATCATCACGTCAGCGGAAGACTTAAGATGTCAGTGGAAGACTTAAAATGTCAGCGGAAGACTTTTTTGGTGTTACTTCGAGGATCTTTATCACAATCATAGAAAACGACACAAAAGTGACGCTTTAAAGTTTAATTCATTCAAAATACCAAATATTCAAGACATCGAGATGTTTCATAATTTAAACAACAAGTTTATTTGAAATGTGTCAAAACGTTTATTTAAGCCCATGCCGGGTTACAAGCCCACTCCGTGCCTTCAAGTTCCTTCTTGTTTAGTTACCTGAGATAAACACATGCTAAAAAGTGTCAACACAAAGGTTGGTGAGTTCATAGAGTTTATAGTTTAAATCGTTAATTAGAAAATGAGTGATTTCCTTATCAATTCAAAAATAGTTCGTTGGTTTGCCCTTCACCGGGCCAACACCAAAATAGTAGTTGGTTTATAAATCCGTTTAACACGAGATTCGATATTTGGGCCATGTTATTTCATCCATAACATAAACAGTTTACAGGGAACCGTATTTAAACAGTTGAAACTGTATCCGAACAGTTTGTAGAGAACTGTATTTAAACAGTTGAAACTGTATCCGAACAGTTTGTAGAGAACCGTATTTAAACAGTTGAAGCTGTATCCAAACAGTGTGTGGAGAACCGTATTTAAACAGTTGAAACCGTATTTAAACAGTTTGTTCCATAATTCCAAATATCGATAGTAAAATCGTTAGAAAAGTTGTTACACATGCATCTCTCCCAAGAGTTTATAACACAGTTAAATGATGGAAAGTGTAGCTATGAACTTATAGTGATATGTAAATAGTTAACGAGTACTTGTGAAAGTATAAAACAATAGTTAAGCATGTATCTCCCCCAAAAACGTTTATAAATCATTGTAAAACAAGTAAGAGTAGGGGCTATGACTCACCTGAAGATTATGATAGGCATAGATAACGTAAAGTCAGAAGTGAAGATGGAATTGACTTCAAAGATAACCTGAATGATACGGAAGTCCGAGATAAGTTCGACTTATCGAGAATAGTGATTCGAATAGTGTTCGATGACAGAATGACCTTGTGGCAGAGGTGGCTTGCGTGGCAAAACGCTTATTAGTTCAGGAGCAAGTTATATACAATATAACTTGTCTTTATGTATAAGTATCGTTTAATGTTTATATATTTCTCGTTATAAATAAATGATATGTATCAAAAGTTGGTGAATGATAAATTATAGTAATTGTACGTTATTCCTAGTTAAGTGAATCAATGAGTTTTATTGTAGGAATAATCATTACTTAATGTGTTAATAACGTCAAGTTATATGATTTACGTTATAAATTATATATATTCAGAAATATATAGTTATTTGTATTTAACACTTCATTATCGCCTCCAAATGTAGGTCTCGTTATATGTTACTATGATATAGTCATGAAATGTTAATTTGTCAGGCTTAATTAAGCTGTTATGTAAACTTTTAAACTATGCCAATGTTATTCTTTTAAATGATGTTCGTATTTAGCCCAAAATAAATATGTTTACAACTTATAAAGGTTTTCAAGAAAATGATAATAACGTTAAGTCATATGTTTTATAATTCAAGTTATTATTTCGTCATAGTCTCACAATGTATCTTCCGATATCTTATATTATGATCACGTCATAAAACATTACCTTTTCAATTTATATTTATTATTTCATTAGGTCTCGAGGTGTAAATGTCTAGGTTATATATTTATCGAAGTTGTGTGCAAATAATATATTTATACAAATATATTATAGTTTACGTTAATGTGGTCGTCTAAATAAAAATATGTGGTTGATATATTTATCTAGATGAAAGTGGTAAAGTGTATACGTTTATAAAAAGTATAAAAGTTTTAGAATGAAAAGTGTCTAAATGTCAAAGTATCAATCTTATAAGGGTTGAAGTTGTAAATATTAAGATAAGTTATAAACTTATAAAAGTATTTTAAGGAAATGTCAAATAGTGTAAAGTCGAGGGGTTAAATCTGTCAAGAGGTGAAAGTTGAAAAATAATAGAAATGGGTAAAACTGCCATGGACAAGGTTTGATATCATGACCTCTCGATCGAAGGCAAACGTCCCAACCATTTGGACTATTACTCCTTTTGTGCTTTAATACTCAATGATCTGTTTATATATACTTACGAGTTTGTGTTATATGTTGTTATATCTTTCTCAGTGACTATCTAACGTGAGTATGCATGCACACAAGTCCTTGTTTCAGTGAGTTTGCAAGCAAATAAGCCACAAGGAGTAGTACGCATAGAGTAAGCATATGTACAACGAGAGCCAAGCTTTGGTCTCGTGAGGTTTTCTGGTGTGCAAGTCGAATGTATATATATATTATCAATAGTTATGTATATTTTGTAACTTCATGCATAGCTAGTCATGCCAAGAACTTAGGTGGTATGGGTATATATATGTTGACTGTTATAATATATTAGTAACATTTTAGTTTGTTAAGCCATTTAACCATACAAGACTCTCATGGTACACTAAGTTGCGATAGTTTTATACTCGCGTTTTATAAGTGATACGTTATTCATTAGTTCTATTTTATTTTACCACATCATGCACAGCCACGCAAGGAGTTATGATGCCACGTATATATATGAAAACGATTACGTGAGTACATAAATTTAGAGTGCAAGCTAGAGTGAGTATGGTGAATTTTATAAGTGCCACCAAATATGAAAAACCAAAATACGTAGGAAAAAGCTTACCACACCGAGAATGGTGGGGAGGAGTTTGATCGAGAAGTGTACGAGAACAAAGAAGATCAAGACACGAACTTAGCTCCCAGAAGCTTGAAACCAGATTAATAATTAATCCCAAATGGAGCTCTAAACTTAAAAGCAAACTGTATTCCCCTTAGCTTCCTCCTTCTGCTCGACAGAAACTTATGATTTTATGTGATGTGAGTTGTAGGAAGTTAGAAATGTCGATCAGTCATGAAGCCTTATCCTTCTACTTCTCACGCCAGTAAAGACATGAGTGGTTTTGGGTTTGTTTTTGAATCACGATGGGACAGTAGGTAAGTATGTAAGAGAGGTTTGTTTGTGATTTCATGTTGTGTAAAATGAAGTGATGCTCACTGTAGGTTTAAGAAGATTACGCATGCGAGTGTGGCGAGCTAAACCAAGACCTGACTAGAAATCATGAGCAAGTGTTTAACACTCCAATGCATGACTCAAACTCCTTGCTGTCTAGTTCATCACACTCGACTCAGTAGCATGTAAAACACTCAGATGTGAGAAGTTTGTGTGTGCCAAGTGAACCAACTGCATGTGGTGTTTATATACACAAGCTGGAACGTGCTAAGTGGCAGAATGGAGTAGGGATAGAGTGTTTGCATGTCCGTTAATTGGCCAAAAATGGAGGTGGGGTGAGAGTTTGCACCTGGTTTGTTTGGATCGTTACTGGAGCAGTGAACAAGTGAGGGAGGTGGTTTGGATTCACACGGTTTGGTTAACTTATCTCAATAGTTCCATGTGACTTAAGGTGGAGTGTGTCAGTGAGTTTGAGTGTGTCATAGCTTGTATGTGTAAGTAAAGAAAGTGACATGGTTCTTGTTCTTGCTATTGCCAGTCGATCAAAGGAAACAAATCAAATAGAACTTGGTTTATCCTTGTTCAACTCCAAAGAAGCAAAAGACTTTTACAGGTTCTGTGGTGTACATATGAATGGCAAGGAAGGAGAGTCTATACAAGGTAAGTTGAGTACACATGTGGTACCGTAATATTGGTTGTTCTTTGCTTGCTTCTCATCTTAGTCGACAGTAACAATAAAAAGAAAAGAACTGATGGAGTTGTGTAAGAGCTGCATATGGGTTTCGTAGGTCATACTTGGGGTAGAAACAAGTGAGGGAGGGTGAAGGTGTGAGTTATAGGTTATAGTTGAGGGAGGTCTACCTGGGTCAGGTCGTATTCCATAGATATCAGCCACGAATTACATTTTTGGTTCAAAAATCTCGCGTGTCTAGACGTAAAACATTATTTCGGACAACTTTCGTGTTTTATACTTTTCCTGGTTCGGACCAGAAGGGCCTTAAAATTAGGATTTAAATTCGTTACAGAAAGTTAGTGGTTTATTAGAATTTATACGAAGTGTTATTGGAACAAAGTTATTATTTGTGAGGTGCCTTAACTTGATTAATATTCTAGTATCATAATTATATTTGAAGGTTGATAACAATTGTCATTCATGTTTCTTAGAGGTCAAAATATTATTAGCAAGTACACATGGGAATTTTAGTAGGCTCGGGATTTATTTAAATTGTATTTGTTAATTATTGAAACATATACTTATTAAGTATCAATGTTTTAAGTTGTGTATGATATCTAGGTTATTAAGGTTTAGGTGTAAATGTCGTTTCAAGGTAAGAGTGAATAACGTTGTAATTGACAAAGTATATAAAAAAAAATGTTATGGGTAAAAATGGTTACTTTATGTTGTAATAAGGTGTTAATCGTAGGAAAATTTTACGGGGTGTTATAAACATGAAGAACCCGAACTTGACCAGTGGCAACCAAGTCACGAAAAAAATGGATATCAATCTCTATGTGCTTCATTCGCTGATGCTGAACCGGATTATATAATAAGTACACTGCACTAACATTGTCACAGTAGACTAGCGTAACGGAAGATAAAGGTGTGTGCAGCTCACGAAGTAAATTCCGTAACCAACAAGTTTCAGCAACAGCATTTGCAACCCCACGGTATTAAGCTTCGGCACTAGAACGAGACAAAGTTGGCTGTCTCTTAGATGACCAAGATAGAAGGTTGTTGCCAAGAAAAACACAGTAGCCGGAAGTGGATCTCCTAGTAGTGGGGCAACCAGCCCAATCCGCATCAGAATATGCTACCAAAGATGAAGTAGAAGAAGCAAACAACTGTAACCCATAGTGTAATGTACCCCGGACATACCGCAAAATCCGTTTGAGAGCCGAGAAATGGGGCTCGCGAGGGTCATGCATATGAAGGCAAACCTGCTAGACTGCATAAGATATGTCTGGACGAGTAAATGTGAGATACTGAAGAGATCCCGCAATACTCCGATATAAAGTAGGATCAGATACCGGATCACCATCATCCCCCAGTTTAGACTCAGTGTCAACAGGAGTCCGACTAGCATTACAATTAACCATATGTGCTCTCTCCAAAATCGCAGTAGCATACTTCTTCTGAGATAAGAACAACCCTGAGGAATCCCGTGTGACAGAGATACCCAGAAAATAATTAAGTGGACCCAGATCTGTCATAGCAAACTCGTGATGTAAGGATCTAATAATCCGCTGTAACAAACTCTCAGAAGAAGCTGTGAATACAATATCATCAACATATAATAACAGATAAGCAGTATCAATCCCCTGTCGGTATATAAATAAAGATGAGTCACAACGACCATGAGAAAACCCAACCCTCGTGATATAAGATGCAAATCGCTGAAACCAAGCTCTAGGTGCCTGCTTAAGCCCATACAGAGACCGCTGTAGTAAACATACATAATCAGGATGCACAGGGTCCCGAAACCCCGGAGGCTGGTGCATATAGACTGTCTCAGATAAATCACCATGCAAGAAAGCATTCTTGACATCAAGCTGATGAATCGGCCAATGTCGAGAAATAGCTAAACTCAGAACAGTCCGAATAGTGCCCGGTTTAACCACTGGGCTAAAGGTCTCATCTACATCAACCCCTTCTAACTGATTACTACCATTCGCTACAAGGCGACTAAGAGTGCCATCAGCCAAATACTTATGGCGAAAAAGCCACATAGAGCGAATAATGTTGGTGTCTGTGGGTTTAGGCACTAAAGTCCAAGTTTTGTTCTTAATAAGTGTTGTGTATTCATCACGCATAGCATTTTTCCAATTTGGATTAGTAAACGCATCACGATAGGTTTTTGGTAATGGTGAAACCGAAGACACATGCATGTTAAGACGCTGAGTGGGACGATTAGTCCCGACACGGAAATGTGTGACCATGGGGTGAGTCGAGACAGGGTTTGGGTTTTGAGGAGGATCTGGGATAATATTTGGGTTTTGTTCCGCAACTGGAGTTGGTGTTTGTGGTTGAGTTGGTGGTGATGGGTCATGGGTTGCCTCATGTGGTGTCTGAGGATGAGTTGTCACGGGTGTGGTTGGTTCATTTGTGGGTTGAGGCACACTGGGTTGCACAACGGGGGTGGATGGAATGAATGGCAGATTTATATCGGCTGAGTAATCCAAGAAATTGTATTTGGGTGCCGATGTTGGTTTAGAAATGCCATATGGAAAAATAGTTTCATCAAAGGTTACATGGCGAGAAATGATGATTTTATTAGTGTTTAATTCGAGGCAACGATAACCACGATGATTTGAAGCTTGACCCAAATAGATGGAGGGTGTGGCGCGTGGTTCAAGTTTGTGATTAGGATATAAGTGTGGATAACATAAGTAGCCAAATGTGCGTATAAGGCTATAATCCGGGTTTTGGCCAAACAGTCTGGTGTAAGGGATTTTGTTGGCAATAGCAGTTGAGGGCAAAAAATTGATTAGGTGAACTGCCATATTGAGAGCTTCAACCCAAAATGTTGGTGGAAGGTTGGCTTGAAAAAGTAAGGTTCGAATGAGATTATTGATCGTGCGAATCATCCGTTCAGACTTGCCATTTTGTTGTGATGTTTTGGGGCATGAAAAACGAAACTGAATGCCCTTATCGGCAAAAAGTGTATGTAGGTTACGGTTGTCGAATTCACCACCATGATCACACTGAAAGGACCGGATTTCACACTTAAATTGAGTGTGAACAAAATTACGAAATATTACAAATTTAGACAAAACATCAGATTTGTTAATTAAAGGATAGACCCAAACGAAATGCGAATAATGATCCAAGAATAATATATAATACTTGAAACCCGAAAGACTCGGAATCGGTGAAGTCCATACATCCGAGTGAACGATGTCAAAACAAGCATTGACGATAGTATTGGAACTAGCGAATGGAAGTCTAACGTGTTTGCCAAGCTGGCAGGCATGACAAAGCATAGGAGGTTTCTCTTTATTACATGAAATGAGGTTATTTGAAACTAGACGACGTAACACTTCGTTTCCTGGATGTCCAAGACGTTGATGCTACGTATGTTGACTGACTAGGAGAGCTTGAGGAGTGGGAGACGGAGGTGTGACAGGATAAAGGTCCCCCGTGCTATCACATCGGAGAAGTACCCGACGTGTCATGAAATCTTTAACAGAAAATCTAAAAGGATCAAATTCGACAGTACAATTGTTGTCACAAACAAACTGACGAACATATATTAGATTTTTTACAATATGAGGGGTAATGAGGACGTTATTTAAGTAAAGTGGTTGAGAGGGAGTTGGCAAAATGCTACGTCCCGTATTGGTGACAGGAATAGAATGCCCGTCACCAACCGAGATGGACGGATACATGCATGTATTAAAAACATTACCAAGACTATTAATTGAAGCATTAAGATGTGAACTTGCACCTGTGTCCATATTCCAGGCTCCAGTAGTGGGATCATGAACTGTTCCGACTGTAAATGCGTGAGGCAAATTAGTTTCATGTCCCGACAATATATGACTCGGCGGCGATGAAGCACTAACAGGAAACTGGACCGGGCCCATATACTGTGTTGCATGAAGTTGGGCCTGATTCATGGATTGTGGCAGCTGGCCCAAAGTAACTGGTTGTCCATTATGACTTGTGCTAATATGAAATGCTAATGGGCCAATAACAGGAGAACCCATTAAATTTGATACAGGCCTCGTATTACTTCCCAATAAGTGAGCCAAATTGCCAATATGATTACTGTCACCACTCACCAATATAATGTTCACTTTTCAACAACAATAACTTTCCCTGGTAATGAACAAACACCAACAAAAAAGGCAAACTGCACCAACGAATAACCAAAGAGTACCAACGATCAACTAAGCCTTATATATGAGAACGTTAACAAAAAAAAAATAACTTGCACCAACGAGTAACAAAAAAAAAAATCAGCAACGTGACTGCGAATATATATGAGAACGTTAAAGTGTGTTGACTGGGAATATGAATGCCCAGCGATCGACCAATCTTCTCGTGAACCAAAGCACGATCAACAAGCAAGCAAAAGGATCTGATAAATTGGCTGATAACAGTACTTCGAAAATAACACTTGTGACCTTTGTAACGCACAAGTAACAATAACTGGTGTGCGGATTGTGACCTAGCACGAATCACCAACACACTTAACAATGAAAATTAAAATTATGAATTGGTTATTGTGAATGTTTATGGGTGTTGTGAAGCAGTAGTCGACAGAATGGAGGAGCAGTAGTCGATAGGATGAAGGAGCAGGTTGAAGGTGAGGTAATTTAGGAATGGAGCGTAAATAATAAAGTCTCTGATACCATGTTGGTATTAAGAGATAATTGTGATTTTATCTTGTTGATTGATATCATGATACAAGGAACATAAATACACATAAGAGGAATGATCTAGATGTGGGCTTGAGCCCGAATAGTAATACACAACAATATGGGCTAACAATAATAATTATATACGTTCGAATCATGTTACAAGGTTCGAGTATGGAGTTTTGGTATCTACCAATGTGGTACTCGACATCACAATTGTGTTAATGTTGTTAAACGAGGTTCAAAGCTCGTATGATTGCTTTGGTTTGTTGTTCGAATGGAAAATTGACCGAAATCATAAAATGTGTATACGAAGAACGTATATAACAAGTTGGATTGCGTTTGGTTGCATAAAATGCGACACAATGAGATTAGAAAAGAGTGGGAAGTTAAAACATGACTCTTCCATATTGTTTTACGTATCACGTTTAAGTTTAAACGTGAGTCAAGATGTTTTAGTTACACGTTGAAAATCGTTAACGTGTAAAATATGCTTTCGAGTGTGTTTTTATAAAATAAATATAAAAACATTAACTTGGGTTCAAAAACTTGTTTATTAGACTAAGCCATACTATCTATGGGTCAGTCCGTGCGCGAGCTCGTGTTTCCAATAAAGTGAGATACTTTCTCGTGTGAGTTTGATAACTCATAAATGGTCAGAAAATAAATAATACGCATTTTCTCATAATATTAGATAGTTCAAAATGTTCCAGAGTGTGTGATAAATTCTCTTAATTAATTCGAGTTAGCTAATGCATGCTAAAAAATGTTCAGGTAATAATAAATAATAATTTATTATTAAAATATTATATTGGTAAAATTACCGATTATCACAGCCTCCCAGCCTTATTTGAATGTCGTCCCGACATTCAATTCGTGTTACCAGATGAAGACGCGAAAAGTTGAGGATATTTGGCGTTGATTTCATCTTCCCGTTCCTACGTGAATTCAGAACCTCTTCTAGAGTTTTAACGCATTTTGACAATCGGGATACCGCTTATGTTTCAACCATTTGACTTATTGGTTCATAACAATGTGTGCTAAAAGGGATGACATCCTCTCTGGATGTATTTCCGAGTTTTGGTATAGGATATGATGTTCAGTCTAGGTGTACTCCTAGAGTCAATTCTATTACCTCACTCCTCAAGGTTTTTGTTACTAAAAGATATTCGAACAATCTTTTCTTGTAGTTACTCATGGCATGATATTTTGGATAGTCATTCGATATACATGACGGCGTCGAACCTTCATGTTCTATTGTGTGATTAAGATGATTGTGTGGGTTACCTAGTAGGTTTCAGGATCCATCATTGAAGGATGATATTGATTGCTACTTGCAATTTGTAGGCTGATTTAATAATGTACTTTGCACCCAAAGTACGGATGCTTAAAATTGAGAGTATGGTTTGGTCATCTTTGGTTTATAAGTCATTAGTAGCTATAGATTTCCTACTCAATAATGAGGTTTCTTAGAACTAGAACAATTATGAGGTAAAATAAGGAGTTACATAGATGGTCTCCGTAAATAGTCTGGAGTTGTAGCTATTAAGGAAATTATTGCTGGTGACCATGTTTGCAAGTGAGTTGCCCTAAGACAGCTTATGGTGTGGTCTATCTCCTTAGTTTAGTATGTGGTATAAGGTTAGACTGTATGCAGGTGATAAAGTTGTGTAGAAATCTATTTGATTTCTATGGTTACTAGGATGGAAGTCCATAAGTTGTATTTCTTCCGATTATACACGTGAAAATTGTTAGGTTCTGATGATAGCTAAAGGTTGTTTGTTTGATAGCTAGATCCTTTGAAATCGAAAGGAGTAAACTAAGGCAAGGTATTTCTAAAGTTGAATTTCATACAACTCTTAAGGTCGTTACTGTAGGTAATCCCTGTTGATTGAGGTCATGCTTGTTGGTAGATTGCCCTATGATGGCTAGTTGGTGTTACCCGTCCTCTCAGATCTGGATGATATGAAAATATGTAGTCTTAACTTTGTTATAGTTTCGGAAGAGAACTTGGTGGATGTAGAAAAAGTTGTTGAACTTTAGCCTTTGTGAAGAAAACTTGTTAAGTAAAATTTTAAATGACAACACGGAATCGGTTCCAAGTTGGAGGTTTACATGTCCGCTATGTGAGTTCAGGAGTTTCTTCGCAACCAAAAATAATTCTAACAACTCAGCTTTTGTAGATGATGAATCAGTTTGTTCCTTAGCAATTCCTATTAAAATGTTTATTGTTTATTGTTTCAATACAAAGTGCTTGATTCATTCCAAAGGTTTTGCCTAGTGAACAAAGGAGAGTCATTCCTCGAATGGCTAGTGATGAATCTCTATTCATCGATAAGGCGCGGGGTGGAGGTAACTGTGGTGTGGTAAGGTCGTGACAGACACGTGTTGTGTAAAAATGGGGGTGTTATAGATTGGTATCAGAGCCTTGGTTATAAAGAACTAGGTACATATAAATCCTAAACTATAACCACTTTTCATAAAAACATTTCCCTATGACCGCCACCCGCCTGCCACCCTTGCTAGCCACTTTATTTACTGTTTTCTTCACATAAATGCATGTTATGCTTTACCATTGTTGGGTTATATTTTACATATACTATAAGTATTTTCTATATACTTACCGTCCTTGTCACAAAGACATGTCTTCTTCATCCTACTCTATACATAAAAAAAAAAAAAAAAAATCACAACATACTTTTAATGGCTTCTAGACTATAGCCATTTATGACAAACATTCCACTGCGAGTCCGCACACTAAGTCACTAAACTGTTACATACACATACACTGCAACGGGTTCTAAACTTTCTCAAGACATTATGTGTTACACAATGGTCTAATTTACATTTCAGACATTGTGAGTGATGCAATGGTTTCTAAAACCTTTTTATAACCTTACATAACATCATTTTTATATGATAATGAAACTCAACACAGTTTGCCGATCCCTATGATTATTTTACTATTTATCTCAATGACGAGTTCGAACACTCGTCCCATACTTTTGGAACACTTACGTCGTCTCGCAATCTACCGTCAAGAAGGTTTAAGTGAGTACGTGTATTGTGTTGGGAATTCTTAAGTAGGATGATTTATAATGTCCTTATTTGAGTAGATTGGGACGCCTCTTCATTTAAATAAAGATATTGTAAATCGCCGAACCATAAGTTTATAATTCCTTACATAAATTAGGACGCTTCTTTATGTAAGTAAAGAATTGTAAATAAGTGGACTTATTTGTATCCGATATGACATGAGTACGAACTTGAGTCAAGGACCACCTATCCAAAGAGGAACCTTCGTGACACGAACATAATACCACTCCCTGATCTAAAACCCATTCCATGATATCATCTTATCATTCACTAATAAACTTTTTTTTCTGTCACTTTATGTTACGACCCATACTGTCTGATGACTTTATCTCAGGTTCAGAGACTCTTCAGAGACTTATTTCAACAATTAGTCATGTATAACTCGTTTTTTTGTACCTATCTTCAGCGATTAGGGTTTAGTTTCATGCCGTGTTTGAGACTCAGTCTCATTTGTCTTAAGATAGTAGAGATCAGACCCTTTTGTCATCATGTTCTCGGGAACTCATTTAGCTTAGCCCGTAAAATCTTATTCAGGTTTAAAACCCCTTAATGCCCCTCCTCCTGTGTTCATATCATCCATCATCAACATACTTGTAAGCATCATAAGACTCATTAACATACTTACATTAAATCTATACATCATTACATGTTCACTAGTTATGCTTATATACACTTGTATTGTTGAAAGGTTGCTTTAAAGTTAAAAAGAAAAACAAGACATGCTGTCCATATAATCACAGCCCCTTTTCGTGTAAAAGTAAAATACCTAGGCATTTTTGTGAGCAAAAACAAAGTAACTACACTTATATATATATATATATATATATGTGTCAGGGCATACCACGTCAAATTTCGAATTTTTCCGAGTTGGTTTGCTATTTTATTTATGTGCTAAAAGTCTACTACTTTGTGGAAAACTAGAAGAGGGATTGAATAGTTTTACGTCCTTTTTAAAATTTATAAACACAAGTTTGTTTTTAAAACTTCGATTCTAGTTTATGTGAACTCAATACTTGCACTATATGAACAATTGTATGATAACTTAACTAACAAAGCTAATATAGTAAAGGTAAATAAATAAGTAATGAGAAGAGTTAGAAAGATCAAACCACAACACAAGGATTTATAGTGGTTCGACTACAAGGACACCTTCCTTGTTCCTACTCCACTCCCCGAGTCACCTACTCGAGAGTTTTCATCACTATGTCAACAAACTCCCTTTTGGCGGAGAAAACCTTACACACCAATTTACACACCACAATTACTTCACAACTTGATCACAACTTCTACACACCTTCTTCACACCAATATTCTACACACCAATCTTCTTCACACCTATCTTCTACACACCAATCTTCTACTTCACACCTATCTTCACAACTAACCTACTTCACTACTTATCAACTTCTATTATCTACACAACTTCTATATCTTCTGCACAATTAATCACAAGCACAACACAATATTCACAAATGAATATATATACACCATGCACAACTACTCTTCAACACTTCTTGAACTTGGTTGTAAAAAGAGTGTTCTTCTTTTGCACTTTGGATGAGAATGGATGATGAGGGATTGAATCACTTGAAACAAGGATTAATATACATATGATCAAAGGGTTTTAGAGGATGTTTTAGAGAGTTATAGATCTGAAAATTTCGTGCAAAAGGTGGGGAAAAATTCCAGAATTAAGGTGGTATTTATAGGAGAAGAATTCTGACATTTTCTGACAGGGGAGCCTGGCCGGTCCCCTTAAATCGTGGCCGGCCCCCTTAAAATTAAGGGAACTGCCCCTTATAATTAAGGGGGCCGCCCAACTGTAACGGCCAGAAAACTTGTCTTTTAGTGGGGAAAGTTTATTTGGTGAAAAACTAACTGATTTTGGTTAAATATTTGAAATCATATATTTAGTATGATTAAAACATTTTTCTTTATTACCAAAAGTGTTTTTCAAAAGTATATAATATGTTTATATATTTAAATAAACTTTGTATTAGTTAATTAAATATCCCTTTGATCATAAGATGTATTAAGCACTTGTTTATCCATACCTTAAGTGATTAAGTTTGATATAGTTGTATAAACTAGCTTAATACTTGTTTACGTAGTAATCTTACGATTGACGAGTTTACATTTTGTGATCGTCAAAATATAGAGATATCGAAAAATATAAATAACGTTTTCATACATTATTTATGTCAACAATCTCCCCCTTTTTGATGATTACAAAATTTAAACTCATTAATCGAAAATTTGTATATATTCAAGTATTATTGTGAGTTTATATCACTTCTCCCTCTTTTTGTTAGCATCAAAAAGGTTGTCCCATGTTAATGTAAGCTCCCCCTCGAAGTATACTCCCCCTCGTTTTGAGGCCAAAAGGAATCAAGATATGGATATCTTGCAAAAATATTTAGTGGCAAGCAACATATATATGTATATAGCATGCAAAATTGTAAACTAAACATAACCATATCATTAATAAATTCATCAAGCATTACATCAACAAATGAAATAAGTAATGCAACAAACAAAAGCCTTTAAAGGCTTACAATCATCATTGAAATAATAAACCAAAGCTCAAATATGAAAGTCCACTCTAGAGCTTGCCATCCAAAATAATTTTATTTGTGAGACACCAAGCATGTTTAGTTGGGAGGAATGGATGGTGAACATGGAGATGGTGATGGAGGAGGAGTGTTTGTTGATGGTGGTGGAGGAGTTGAGTTTGTTGTTGGTGGTGGATGCAACAAGTTTTCAATGTGAGAAAACATGTATTGCATTTCATCTCTTAGTCCGAACACAATTGTTCGGTTGTGGATGCAACAAAGGCAAGTGTCACCATGAGCTTCAAGTAAGCTCCATGGGACGGGGTTATAGGTTGGTGGATTGATAGGGGATGATGAGAAGTGTGCATCAAGAGGTGTTAATGGTGATAGTGAGAGAGTTAATGCAAGGGTTGTGTTTTCATTGGTAGGTTGTGATGGTTGAGCTATTGGTGGAGGAGATAAGTGGGTGTTAATGTAGTCATTAATGGATGAAGTGGATGGTATGGAGGAATTAGAGTTTCCATTTGTTGAAGGTGTTTTGGAGGGTGCATTTGGTGCACTAGGAGATGAGTATTGAGGTGGTGGAGATGGAGTGGTGTTTTCTTCATTTGTAAGATCAATGAAGAGTTGTTTGGGTGGAATGATGACAAGTTTTTGTTTCTTGGCATTGTTTGAATAGGTGGTTCTTGGTGATGACATGATGAAATTTGATGAATGTTTGAGGATGATGGAATGTGAATTAAACATTCATGGAGATTATATAGTGGGAAAACATGTTTAGAAGTGGAATTAATTTGAAATTGTAATGTTATATTCCAAAATCAGTTTAGTTTTTAAGGGAAATGGTAGCTGGGACTAGCAAAAGGGATCACAAGATGCAAAAGAGAACAGTGTAAAAACTGTTTCAGATGGCCGGTCCCCTTAAATGGAGGCCGGTCCCCTTAATTTTAAGGGGGCCGCCCATCTGACGACCCAGAAACCAAAAATTTTCAAAAATTTTCTGGAAAAATATTGTGTTCTGTTTTGTATTTGCAACAAGCACCATTTGGACATTTCACATTTGTTTTGGTCTATTATAAAGCAAACATGATATATATATATATATATATATATATATATATATATATATATATATATATATATATATATATATATATATATATATATATATATAAGCTAATCATGCAAGTATATATATATAATTTAAGAGTCAAAGCATGCATTCATAAGCATATATTAAACATAATAAACAAGTTAACATACTAATCATTTATCCAAACAATTATTCCAAGAAAGTTTCAAGTACTTACGAATGTATTTCGGACAAATAGCACACAAGACATAAAAATTAAATATTGTTTAACAAACATAATCCAAGCATGTCATTACTTTTTCTTCCTGAAGATACCCTTCAAAGTCTTTCCTATAGATTTGAAGCCACCTCTAACTTCTTCATGCAAGCTCTTTTGTCTTCTAAGCATCTCGGTAGTTCGTTTATGAAGCACTTCTTCATTTTGATCACTAGGAGATGGGGTAGAATACTCGGGATAGTCAAGATCCTCTAAATCGTCAACGAACTCAGAAAACGAAGGGGTACTAGCATCATGGATGTTTTCCTCCTCATCGTCATCGTCTTGCCTTGAGGATGATCCATGAAAGCTATGACGACGAGGTTTACCCTTGTCACTTCGAGTTCGTCGAGCTTGTTTTAGAGCGAGAGAACGTAGAGTGGGGTAGATGGACTCATAGATACTATTTGTCAAGATCGGGGTAGTACTCGATAACATGACGATAGAGACGAGTGAGGAACATTCCATATGGAAGGTTGGCTTTGGGAGTTTTTCTAGCACACTCAATCCGTTTGATGAAGAAGTAGGCCAAATTGTACGGCTTTTCGACAGCTATACAATACAACATGTGAGCAAGGCACGCCGGGAGATGGTCCCGGTGACCTCCGGTACCAAACGCATTCTCACGAATGAGTTCTTCCCAACGCTTCATGTGGGGGCTTAATTCCTTGAGGAGAAGTTGGTATGGAGAGATTTGAACGTTTTTGGATTTTATTTTTCGGCTTGTGGTGGCACGTTCCACACAAAGGATTTGACGAATTTCGTCGGGATGAGGAATTTCATCGAAATAGGGACCGAAGGTTGGTCGATAGCGATTAAGAGATTCGAGGTCCCACTCGTTTGTGAAAACGGCTTGACCTCTAAAAGGAATTTGGAGGATATGACCAAATTGTTCGAGAGTTAGGGTGATAAATTCATTTTGAATCATGAAAGAGATGGTGATGAAACCAAGATCATTGGCTTGGACAGTGACTTGGCTATAGAAATCCATTATGAAGCGAGGAATGATAGGTTCGTTTATTTCATAAAGACAATTGAAGTTGATGCTTGTAAACACGCGATTTATGTAGTCGGATTGAGCAAAAGCAAGATCTACTACACGTCCCTCATGAACATTTCTATCTTCAATTTGATGATAGATAAGTCCAATGGAAGGAGATGTGGTAGGGAGTTGGGAAACTTTAGGAATGTAGTTTTTAGTGTGAGAAAGATCTTCGGTAGTTGCTTTTGGCATTTTCACCTAAACACATCAACAATACAAAAAGACCAAAATAAATATAAAGAAAGATAAAAGTATATATATATTGTTAAGGCTTATGTTGGAACGTAAACATACTTCGTTACTAATCCTAAGAAGTAGATTACCATGTTCCTTAATATTGTTTTTAACTCGTTATAGATATACTTTACGATGTTTAATAAGTAGTTATGGACAAATCCAAACGCCCCTTTAAACATCTTAATATATCATGAAATTTACTAGATTTACATTAGATTGTAAAACTAGCTATTTCTTGCGAGTTTCTTATGCATGTGATTTGTTTTTGAAAAAAGATGGTTTGTATTTTTACTTAAAAATGTCATTTTTAGTAATAAACCAAACGCTTCCTTAACTATTGACTTATACCTCTAGTATGTCAATATATATATGAATTATATATCTTGACGAGTCCGATTAGCAATTTTTTAGGTTTATAATTATAACAAGGTTTTGTACAAATTATAATGACTAGGTTTCGATATTATTTGGACATAATCCAAACACCCCTATATTGTGAACCAATATAATTTTTCTTAGTCGAAAAATGTAATTTCAAGTTTTACAAGTTACAAAAGTATAATGTGATTAGTTTTAACACGTTTTCAAATCATTATTCAACAATGAGTTTACTAAAAATTTTGAAAAGGAGTGTATGAAATTTTTCAAAAATTTTCGACATGATAGTTTACAATAACTAGTTTCTAGTGTTGATCAATCATCCTAATCCTAGGGGAAGCATTTGGTTATGGAGTTTTAAGGCTTAATTTGAAAGAAATTGTGAAATTTGACGAATTTTATAAAACATGCATAATCATGAGTATGATCAAATAAGATGAAATGTGTTATGAAAAACTTACAATACGTAATGGTGATTGTGTTAGATGAATTTGCCCCTTGCGAATTAACCCGAATTATGTGATTTGGAAGTGATTTGAGGTGTTTTTAGGTTTTGGTTTTCGTCACAGCAGAAGCAAGGGAAGGGAAGTATGAAAAAGTGGAGTGTTTGGCAAATGGAACAAAGGGAAAAACGGGTTTGAGCTATCAAATGGCCGGTCCCCTTAAACATTAAGGGGGCCGCCCTCCAAAATTTGATTTTTGTGTTTTTGGTTTCTGGAAAGAACAAGAAAATATTTATATGTATGTATTAGATTTATATTTAATCAAAAATACGTTGGAGGGTATTCGCACGAAAGGAATTACTTGACACTTTTACTTGGCAATTTGCCAATTAAATTTTCTTGATCATTTCGGATGAAATTTATCAAGTTGTCAAATACACGAGAACGTTGTGGAAGGTTCGTAAGTATATGTATGTATATATATATATATATATATATATATATATATATATATATATATATATATATATATATATATATATATATATATATATATATATATATATAGTATGGGCTTATAAGACGAGAATAAAGGAAGGAGACGTATGCAACGGAAGCCGGGAGTTTGTTTCATCCATAGATTTTTTGACTCATCTCTCTTCATCAGCATGAGTGTTGTTGAACATTAAAGTTCAATAAGGCAAATGGGGAAAAGAAAAGGTTCGTAAACGAACAATTTCTAGTTCTAGAAAATCAACAAATGAATTTTCTAGGTTATAAGATCCTAGATATATCTAAGTGTAGATATATGTATATATATATTTATTTAGATATAGTATAAGTAGATAAGTATAAAAAAATAGAGGGAATAATGAACCAATCAAAATCACATAAAAACTATATACTAAACTAAGCATGCAATTTTTGACAAGGAAATAAAAGGAAATGTGTACCTTACGTCTTTAATGCGTTTAACTTCAAAATCTTCAAGAGATAGTCCGAACAAGAGGTGATAACAAAGATTTCCATGTTTGAAAGGAGAGAATTTTTACGTTGGTCCCCATTGTCTCATTTGACCAAAGTTATTTGTCCCGAACATGTTTTGTATTTGACTTGGGTGCATATATGGTGGAAACATTCCCCATGGATTGAAGTTCCACATTTGTTGATTATTGTTAAAGTTTCGTCTATTTTGGTTTACTCTAGGTTGAGGTGTTTTAGGTCTAGAATAAGAATTATTCGGTTTCCTAGGTGGTGGAGTTTTAGATCTTGTTTTAGTTTTGGATGATTCTACTTCGGTTTTTAAAGATGGTTTATAAAACGGTTTTATTTCTTCATTACTAGCTAGAGGTATTTTCTTATCATTTATGAGTATATACTTAGGATTAGATTTTGAATGTTTTAGTTCCTTGAGTTCACTTTCAAATTTAACATTTTTAACTTCACTTGTTGAGGCTTCGTTTGAGTTAAAACCTAGACCTCTTTTATCTCCGGATATTCTTTGAATACTTATAATTTTACTAAGCGAGTTACTACTATTTTCAAATTTATCAAGTTTACAAATTTCTTCCTTAAGTTTGTTGTTTTCACTTCTAAGCTTTTGACATGATTTACATTCTTCAAAAGTTTCTTTACCTTTTTTAAGTTGATGTATTTTAATTTTTAGTTCAAGTACTTCATTTTCTAATTGGTTGTTTATGTATTTTAGTGATTTGTTTTTAGCCATAACTTGTTGTCCTAGTTTGCATAATCTATTGTATTCACTATCTAAATCTTTTTCATCTAATGATAGATTTTCATCACTAAAATATTCGGTTTCGGAACGTACCTCACTTGATGTTTTAGCCATGAGACACTTTTCTTCCTTTGTTGTTTCTTTCTCATCTTCATCGCTATCACCCCAAGCACCTCCAACAAACGCTCTTTGATTTTGATCTCTTGTCATCATTGGACATTTTCCAATAAAGTGATTCGGATCACCACACTTGAAACATTTTCTCTCATTCTTGGTATACTTGTCATCATTATTCTTTTGAGATGTTCTCCTTTCAACGTGTGGTTGTCTAACGAATCTTCCTCGCCTTTTGAAGAATTTCTTGAAATCTCTTACGGCCATGGCATATTCTTCGTCTTCGCTTTCGGAAGATGAGCTATCTTCGTTGTTGGATTCCTTTCTAGCTTTCAAGGCGATTGACTTACTTTGCTCTCGTTTCCCTTTAATCATTTCAGAGTCCTTTTTTATTATTGCTTCGTAGACTTTTAAATTACCAATTAATTCATCAAGTTGTAGCGTTGACAAATTTTTTGATTCTTCAATAGCCGTCACTTTAGCTCGCCATTTTGGGTGAAGAGCTCTAAGAAACTTCCTAACAAAATTCTTACTAGAGAAATTCTCATCAAGTGCTTTTAAACTTGTGATTATAGTGTTAAATCTAGCAAAAGCATTATCAATTGATTCCTCTTCCGGAATCGTAAATTGCTCATATTGTTGAACAAGTAGATCTATTTTGTTATCTTTGACTTGATTATTACCTTGGTGGGTTATTAATAAAGAGTTCCAAATTTCTTTTGCGGTTTTACACATAAAGATCCTTTCGTACTCTTTACGTGGTAGAGCATTGTAAATAACCATTTTTGCTTCATTATTTTTAGCAAGTTTTCTTTTTAAATCATCATTTTGTTTTTCAAAAGGTACGATTTCATCTTTCTTAGTTTCGGGGTTATTTTGAATAGATAAAAAATCACCATTGGTAATAACATGCCAAAGATCTAGATCTTTTGATTTCACATAAGTTTCGAATCGATTTTTCCAATATAAAAATCCATCACTTTCAAATAGTGGTGGTCTTTGCATAGATTGCCCTTCTAAATATTTTTCAGATTCCATAGATCGTTACAAGTTTTAAAATACAATATATTTTAAAAATCTTGCTAGACGTGGCTCCTGATACCAATTGTGGAAAACTAGAAGGGGGGTTGAATAGTTTTACGTCCTTTTTAAAATTTATAAACACAAGTTTGTTTTTAAAACTTTGATTCTAGTTTATGTGAACTCAATACTTGCACTATATGAACAATTGTATGATAACTTAACTAACAAAGCTAATATAGTAAAGGTAAATAAATAAGTAATGAGAAGAGTTAGAAAGATCAAACCACAACACAAGGATTTATAGTGGTTCGGCTACAAGGACACCTTCCTTGTTCCTACTCCACTCCCCGAGTCACCTACTCGAGAGTTTTCTTCACTATGTCAACAAACTCCCTTTTGGCGGAGAAAACCTTACACACCAATTTACACACCAAAATTACTTCACAACTTGATCACAACTTCTACACACCTTCTTCACACCAATATTCTACACACCAATCTTCTTCACACCTATCTTCTACACACCAATCTTCTACTTCACACCTATCTTCACAACTAACCTACTTCACTACTTATCAACTTCTATTATCTACACAACTTCTATATCTTCTACACAATTAATCACAAGCACAACACAATATTCACAAATGAATATATATACACTATGCACAACTACTCTTCAACACTTCTTGAACTTGGTTGTAGAAAGAGTGTTCTTCTTTTGCACTTTGGATGAGAATGGATGATGAGGGATTGAATCACTTGAAACAAGGATTAATATACATATGATCAAAGGGTTTTAGAGGATGTTTTAGAGAGTTATAGATCTGAAAATTTCGTGCAAAAGGTGGGGAAAAATTCCAGAATTAAGGTGGTATTTATAGGAGAAGAATTCTGACATTTTCTGACAGGGGAGCCTGGCCGGTCCCCTTAAATCGTGGCCGGCCCCCTTAAAATTAAGGGGACCGCCCCTTATAATTAAGGGGGCCGCCCAACTGTAACGGCCAGAAAACTTGTATTTTAGTGGGGAAAGTTTATTTGGTGAAAAACTAACTGATTTTGGTTAAATATTTGAAATCATATATTTAGTATGATTAAAACATTTTTCTTTATTACCAAAAGTGTTTTCAAAAGTATATAATATGTTTATATATTTAAATAAACTTTGTATTAGTTTATTAAATATCCCTTTGATCATAAGATGTATTAAGCACTTGTTTATCCATACCTTAAGTGATTAAGTTGGATATAGTTGTATAAACTAGCTTAATACTTGTTTACGTAGTAATCTTATGATTGACGAGTTTACATTTTGTGATCGTCAAAATATAGAGATATCGAAAAATATAAATAACGTTTTCATACATTATTTATGTCAACAATCTCCCCCCTTTTTGATGATTACAAAATTTAAACTCATTAATCGAAAATTAGTATATATTCAACATACTTCAATACCCACAAGAAAACGAGTTCAGCCTAGCGATTACATTTTTGATTTTCTGGAAATATTGGTGAATGGTAAGAATAAATTTTCAAACTAGGCTCCGTGTGGATAATTTTTGGACTTTGAAACGCGTGATTTCATTAGAAAACGAAGGAGGAAAGTGCCGTCGAAGTTGGAAAAACTGCTTTAAAAACCCCATAAATGGGCTGAACACTTTGAGTTATAATCTTTGTTTAAAACGTGTTATCATGGATCGAGGTCTCTAAATATAAAAATTAGACATATAGACTTGAGTTTAGCAATTTGAAACACGAGAAACGGACTATTTTTGAAAGAAATATGAACCCGTGAAGTTGGCAAAGTTTCTGCCCGACACTCAACCAGATCAGCCCATTAGCTCGACCAAACCACCTCAATACCCGTGTCTACAGTAACATTGGCCATCATATTTTGAAACTAGACATTAATAGCTAAGTTTAGGAAGTTGAACGAGCAAAAACCGACTTAAAACGAATGAGCTACGGACTTTTAAAGTTACAAAAACATGTATATATTTTACCAGCACACTATTTAGAGTAGTTGCGTCGGCCTATGTTCGAGTCTATTTTTGAAGCACTTAGACTAGATCTGTGATGAGCGTCTGGTTGAACTTGTTACAGCCAACACGGCATACTTGAGATAAGAATTCGAAACGAGCTAAACCGGTAAGAAACAAATAAGTTAGGACTCTCCAAATTTTTGCAAAAAATGCAATTTTGGACTTTTTATAAAACTTAATATTAAACGTTAAAAGTTGCATTTTACCACATTTTGAGTCGTAAAACCTCATTACAAGTGTATAAAGGTGATAGAAACTTATAAAACTCATACGCATGACATACATATCATGATTACGACCTAAGACACGTTAATATTCAAGTAGGTCGCGATTAGAGTTTCACCTCGTTTTGCGTGCCATCACTACATTACCGAACATTATCATTTACTTGAGGTGAGTTCATGGCCCCTATCTTTTTAATTGTTTTTGCAATGCCTTGGGGGAGAATACATGCTCGTTTTACTAAAATTGTTACTCGCTTTACTTAAGCACCTAGTTGTTTAGTACTTGTTTTATCTAAATGCTTGTTACTCGATACACAGTTAACTACGTTTCTCATTGACACAAGCACTTAAAACATTTACGTGAGTCATAGCCCCACTTTTACTCATTTAATTATTTTATAAACTCTTTGGGGGAGATACATGCTCAACTACCTATTTTTACTTTCACAATTACACTAAACAATACATATTTCTGTAAGTTTATAGCCTCACTCTTTACTTTACTTTGCTTTACAAACATGGGTGAGAAACATGCAACACACTTTATGAACTATTGCTTTTATGCAACACACTCTATGAAATGACAATTGCTTTCATGCATACCTCTTTTATGGACCAAACTAAAACTTATGCTTATTTAAACTATTACGCGGATTAGCCTAAGCACTTGAATCCCACTATACCCAAACTCATGAACCGTCAATTCCTGTTGGGATAAATAGATCTAAAGGTGGTGACTCCCCCGTTCGTTTGAACCGGATAGGAAAACGGACGTATATCATGTCGAAATACAAGTGTATCGGGATAAACACTTGTCGGGCCTCTATATTTACCATGCTTCTAGAGCATGCCCACTGTTATAGCTTCGGTTACATGAACTTAGTGCTAGCGTAATAGACTCTACTTTTGAATTGACATTACGTTCGATGTAATGTGCACATACTTGATTTTGGTCCAACTTTACTGCTTTGATATAAATTTTATGAAAGTGCTATCATAACATTATTTTCTCTTTTTGACATTATATCTGTGATAATGGTCATGCTCTGTATTGGAAGTCTTGTGGTCTACTTATTTTGCTAAACTAAATCTATGAACTCACCAACTTTATGTTGACACTTTTAGCATGTATTTTTAGGTTCTTAAGGTGATAACTTACTTTCGAAGGTTTTTGGCATGGCATGGCATGGTCATAGATTACTCTGATGTATTTGGGACTGCTTAAATTCTTTTATGGACCTGTATTTCCGCACTATTTTGAAAGATGTAAAACTAAATGCTTTTCATTATGAAATTTCTTTTAAACGGATAAGGTAAATCCGTTCTCTTCACTTTGTGTTGTGATACAAAATACGTAGCACCCCATGACCCGAATGCTTCCGCTATACCAAATTTTAGGGGTGTTACAGTAGGGCCGTGTACGATCTTCCCTAACTCTATAAGCTTCTACCTCTTCCTATGTCGAGCCAACTACTAGCTCCTAACATGGCCTCATTAGTAGTTACCTATGCATTAAATATAACCAATATATCGTAGTAAACCTCCGATCATATTTCTTAAGACGTTCAAGCAGGTTACCAATTGGAATTCTGCCAGTTTTCTTAAGCCCAACATCGCCCATTCATCCACAACAATTATAAACAAACAACTAACTAATAATCAATATCTAAGTTTCGTTACATCTAAGCAAACACAAAGAAAACCTAGGCTAGCATGTTAAGGAGAAGACAAGCATAAGATATAATCAAACAACACATAGACATATTGAATGATTTGATAAAAGACTTATCTTCAATTAAGCATGGATGAAACAAGGGATTGAAACCCTCAAAATATCAGTAAAATTCGTCTAAGGTTTACTCCCTTCAAAGTTGCACACAATGAATGAAAACTAGAAAACTATATATAGATTTTACATCCTGACGGCGTCAAGGGTAAGGTCTGAAGCCATCAACTCGCCGCCAAAATAATACTCGTATTTCCTAGATCCACTTCTGACGCCGTCACTCTTTGCATACTCTGGGCCGTCTCTCTTTGTGATATACGTGACGGCCTTAGCAACCCTAAAGGGTGACGCCATCACGACTCCTTTGGAAAACTCTCTGGCGCGTCACGTGTATTAGATTTATCCACCTCTTTGTCAAGTCTTGATGCTGTCACTAGCAACCTGTGACGCCGTCAGGTACAATTTTCAGCATGATTTTGAGACTTTGTCGTTTTCTTCACTTTTTCGCTCCAAAAACGTCCAAAATGCTTTCTTTTGTAAATTTCCTCTCAAAAGTACCTAAAATGACAAAACGAACGATTTAGGGCAATATTTGATCAAATAATCTCGACTTTGGCCTTAAATGACCCCTCAAAAGCGGTACACTTTTCGTCTCATCAAATACCCTTTCACTTGAGATTTGCTTGTCCTCAAGTAAATGCGCTTTTATTCTAATCAAAATACAAGTTAGGGGCCATTTAACACTAATACAAAAGTAATTGCAACAAATAATCGTTCCACTTCAACCAAAAATAAGCACGGAATTTATACACTAGCACCTCACAAATAGTGTTTAGATACTCACATCTCTCGGGTGTAATAAAGTATATATCATAATATGGAAATGGAAAACATCTCTCACTACCTGTCATAGCAAATAGATTACCATAGGCTTGGGAAATGATCAAACCTCCACCACTTGGCGTAAGCACCTAGGATAAACTATCAAAGAGGTCTTTTAAAAGCGCTATAACGTGCGGTGTAGGGATATGATAAACATGGTTTTGTTGGATAAAGGCAATATTTACTGGTGGCGAGTTAATCATCTTGGTCAATTACATGTACAATGTGGCGTTGCTAAGCCAAGACTCGACTCGACTTAAGCTAATCACAAATTCACAAAAACATAAAATAAACATAAAAGGAAACGGGATGGTAGTCCGTATGTTTTTTCTCTTTTTCTTTTTCTATTTTTTTTCTTGATTTTTCAATTTTTTTTTTTTTTTTTTTTTTTTTTTTTTTTTTTTTTTTTTATACACTCTTGCCCTACCATCCAAAATAATACATCATAGGGAATTTGCATTCCCCTTACACTTGAACTTTTACATACTTTACAATCAACTATTCTAATGACTCGAATTAAAATAATCAAAAACACTTGGAGTACTTTAAGATTAAGGCACATATGGGTGTAATAAATAATGTTCTTCCCCGTTACTCCATGTCACTAGTACTTTACCCATGAGTCCCAATCGTCCCAAAACAATATGTACAAGATATGACTCGACTTAGCAACCATATAATCAATTAGATAATTAACTAAGGGTTTAAACAAATTACAATAATGCACTAAAGATGAGTGCATACAAGGAAGGCTAAGGCGATTTGGTTGCACATTTGGGGTGGATTGTAAACAAATTATTCCTTTAAGTAAAATGCTTAAAGTTAGAAACGAAAAAGATAGGCTCGGAGGGGTGTACTAGGGGTATCGTGTACTAAAAATGAGTACAACGCAAAGGTGTGAGAAAAATTAATTCACTTTACTAGTGGTAGCGTAGGGATTGCACCAGGCTTTACCTCTCGAGGGATCTCGAGAAGCTTACAACCCCCACCAGGCAGTGTACCTGATCGATGTAGTATAGTATAATGACAAGTACCGGGGGATTGATCGTTCAGCTAGGAATAGTGTCGCTAGGATTAGAAAACCTAAAGACTAGGTCTAGAGTTGAGGGATGATTCTTTTTGTATTTTTTTAGTTTTTATAAAAGCAATTAAAAATCTCGGGTTTGAAGGAGTTTGGCGGAATTAGTTGCTAATCAACTAACCAAATACTAAAGATGCAATCAAAATAAAATACTGAAAATGAAAATAAACTAAATTAAACTAGAGTTGTGAGCAATATGTGGGAGAATTGTGTCTACTTAGATTTCACTACTCCCTAGATATCTTTTACATGTTAATTACTTGTTATAGTTGCGTGGATGACGGATTGTATTCCTTAATACCATTCATGGGGTGGCGTACTTACTTCCCCAATCCTATGAGCGCCTACTTCACTCCTATGTCGAGCCGGCTAAGAAGCTCCTAACATGGGATCACTAGAATTTGCTCATGCATTAAATACAACCAATAAAACCTAGTACACATCGGTTCATGTTTTCTAAGACGTTCAAGCATGTTACACAATGGAGATCTGCAAGTTTTCTTAAGCCTAACATTGAAATCATTCATCCATTACAACCATAAACAAGTAATCAACATATAATTAACATCTAGGTTTCATTACATCTAAGCAAACACAAGATAGATCTAGCCTAGCATGTTGAAAAATCAAGACAAGTATAAGATATATTCAAACAACACATAGACATATTGAATGAATTAAGAGAAGACTTATCTCAATTGAACATGAAAGGATTCAAGGGGTGAAAACCCTTGAAAACACTGTAAAATATGACCTAGGGTTTACAAAATTCGGCCCTAGTTTTCTCCACACAAGTTCCTCTCCTTATGAATGAAAAATAGAAAACTATATACAGATTCTGATAGGTGACGGCGTCAAGAACAAATGTCTGACGCCGTCATCTCGCCGCCAAATAGTTTCTCGGACTGCCTAGATCTGGGTCTGACGCCGTCATGTGTATCCCTTGTGCAGGCCGTCACCAAAAATAGTCTTGACGCCCTTTTTGTGACGCCTTCAGGTTTTCACTGGGTCGTAATGGATTTTACTCTTGACGCCGTCATGATTCTTCTCTTGACGCCGTCAGGTACTGTCTTCAGCATGGAAAATTAAGTCTTTGCCGTTTTCTTCACTTTTATGCTCCAAAAATGTCCGAATTGCTTCCTTTTCCAGAATTCACTCCCAAAGTACCTAAAATCACAAAAGGAACGATTTAGGGCAATATTTGATCAAATAATTTCAATTCCGGGCTTAAATGACCCCTAAAAACGGTTCATTTTTCGCCTCATCAACTAGTCAAGTAATTATGACTTTATTGGTCAAGTAATTATAATACAGGTTTAAACACAAGGGTGATCCTAATGCCTCTTATCATGTAACAAATCCTAACTACACGAATGTAGTCTCACTAGCAGTCTCGGGATGCATCACTAACGCAAGTTCTAAAATTTAAGTGCTACCGGTACACTCATAAGCACTAATAATGAATGCTTTTCCTAACAAATCTAAAGGCGAACCTCACATATTTGGGTGGAATTTTTTTTTTGAGTGGTACGGTTTTTTGTGCTAGTCATACAACTCCTATCCATGAGACGCTCATTAAGGCTAAAGCTTCACTCCTAAATGTTGTAAAAAATTTTAATTTGGCGCTAAAATTGCCCTAACAAGTATTTCTCTTAGTTTTATTACACACCTACTATTAAACAAACAAACTTAAATGTAATTGTATTCTCTAAGGTATCATCATTTACCTTACACTTAGGCTGAACATTGTCAATGTTCAATAAAAAGGATGTAAAATTAATGAAGGTAAAAGAATGAAAACAAATACTCCCCTAATTCGTTTGGTGTGGATAAATAGATAACATGGTTAAATCCTCCTCCAAGAAAATGAACGTTGAAAGCTTCCCTCCATAGATATAAATCATCTTCTTGTTCAATATAACCTGTTAAACCTGAGAAAATAATCATGGCAAACCTCGCGAAAAATCAGCGGCAATCTATATATATAAGGATATAATGCTTGTGGAATGAATGTTTGCAGATTTCCTGGAGTTTATAAAACTAAAGAATTAACAAAAACTTTAAGACTCCGTTAGAAAAACAAAACTTGCAAAATTTTTCAGATTTTTACACCTGACGCCGTCAGGTTGCTCTGACAGAAATCTCATGTTAAGTTTCCGGAAAATTTCTGGAAAAACTTACGCCTTAATTCCTGGAATTCCTGCAAAACATCATTATAACTTGATACAAGCATTTGACTCAAACAAATACTAATATACATTTTCATTTAATATTGTTGTGGTTCATGTCCAATTCCGTTCTCAAAAACAAATTTAGATTTCCCTTACACTTATCTTTTGTGAAATACCTTTTTATGAAGTTAAGACAAACAACAAGGTAAAGCATTTTCACAATTTATTGTGAATCATGATCCACAAACAATAAAAATAAAGCATGTATACGGAAGCAAATAAAATCAAATAAACAAACAATCAAACAAAACAAATAAAACATGTGTTGCCTCCCAAGAAGCGCTTTTCTTTATTTACGAGTATTGTAGCTAGACTCAAGGTCACGGGCTACTACGTGACCTTGTCATCAAATGTTATGTCCTCCTCATCGATCATTTCATTACCATTTTCTTGATAATGCTTAACGCGTTGTATATTCACCGTGAATTCTCTACTCTCATCGTCCATTAACACAACAACTTCGGTTTTAGAGGAACTTTTCACGGTAAAAGGTCCATACCATCTAGATTTAAGTTTCCCCGGAAACAACCTTAAACGGGAGTTATACAATAGAACTTTGTCTCCTTCTGAGAACTCATTTGGTCTCTTAATTCGTTGGTCATGCCGTCTTTTTGTCCTTTCTTTATATGTAACGGAGGATTCATATGCTTCTAGTTTTAATTCATCAAGCTCCTGGACCTGTAAGAACCTAATCGTTCCTGCGATCGTATAATCCAAATTACATGTCTTAAGTGCCCAATATGCCTTGTGTTCCAGCTCTACTGGAAGGTGACATGCCTTGCCATAAACCATGCGGAACGGGGTCATCCCAATAGGTGTTTTGTAGGCAGTTCAGAATGCCCATGAAGCCTCGTCGAGTTTAAATGACTGATGAGCCGAAAAATGAACCACTTTTAGGGGGTCATTTAAGCCCGGAATTGAATTTATTTGTTCAAATATTGCCCTAAATCGTTCCTTTTGTGATTTTAGGTACTTTGGGAGTGAAATCTGGAAAAGGAAGCAATTCGGACGTTTTTGGAGCATTAAAGTGAAGAAAACGCCAAAGTCTTAATTTTCCTTGCTGGGAATAGTAGGTGACGGCGTCAAGAGGAATATTTTGACGACGTAAAGAGTAATTTTCATGACGACCCAATACAGAAATGAAGGTGTCACAAGAAAGAGCGTCAAGAGTAAAAGACGTGACGGCCTGGAAAAAGTTATAACGTGACGGCGTCAGAAGTAGATCAAGGCAGTCCGAAAATTCTTTTGGCGGCGAGATGACGGCGTCACCGATTTGGTCTTAACGCCGTCAGCCTCAATTTCCTATGTATAGTTTTCTAATTTTCATTCATAAAAAAGGAGAGGAGTTTTGGAGAAACCCTAGGGCCGAACCTATTACAAATTTTACAGGTTTTTCAAAGGTTTTCAGCCCTTGAACCCTTTCATGTGTAATTGAGATAAGTGTTCTTCTAATTCAATCAATATGTCTATGTGTTGGTTGTCTATATCTTGTTCTTGTCTTAATTCTATCATGCTAGGCTAGATTTATCTTGTGTTTGCTTAGATCTAATGAAACCTAGATGTTAATTATGTGTTGATTACTTGTTTATGGTTGTATTGGATGAATGATTTCGATGTTAGGCTTAAGAAAACAGGCAGATCTCCAAATGGTAACATGCTTGAACGTCTTAGGAAACATGAACTGATGTGCACTAGGTTTTATTGGTTGTATTTAATGCATGAGTAAATTCTAATGATCCCATGTTAGGAGCTTCTTAGCCGGCTCGACATAGGAGTGAAGTAGGCACTCATAGGATTGAGGAATTAAGTGCGCCACCCCATGAATGGTATTAAGGAATACAATCCGTCATCCATGCAACTATAACAAGTAATTAACGTGTAAAAGATATCTAGGGAGTAGTGAAATCTAAGTAAACACAATTTCTCCACTTATTGCTCACAACCTTAGTTAATTTAGTTTATTTTCATTTCTAGTATTTTATTTTGATTGCATCTTTAGTATTGGGTTAGTTGACTAGCAACTAATTCCGTCCAAATCCTTCAAACCCGAGATATTTACTTGCTTTCTAAAAAAATATAAAAATACAAAAATAATCATCCCTCACCTTTAGAACTAGTATTTAGTTTTTCTAATCCTAGCGACACTATTCCTAGCTGAACGATCAATCCCCCGGTACTTGTCACTATACTATACTATAACGATCAGGTACACTGCCTGGTGGGGGTTGTAAGCTTCTCAAGATCCCTTGAGAGGTAAAGCCTGGTGCAATCCCCACGCATCAAGTTTTTGGCGCCGCAGCCCGGGGAATAGTTATTGTCTAGGTTAGAATCTCTTTTTATTAGGTCTACTTGCTAGATTCCTTTTTAGTAAGATTTTATTTTTATTTTTAGGATTCTTTAGTCTATCTTATTTCTTCGTGTTTTTGTTCGTAACTCTTCACCACCCGACATCATGGACGATGGGAACATCTTTGAACCCGTCATCCCACCACAACAAAACCCACCACTAGAACCTCTTAGGCCCCGAACCTTAGGAGAATACTCCCGACCTAGCCATCAAGGCTATCGAAACACCATTGAGCTCACCGGAGCCAATGTGACTCCCTTGCGATCCGACACCATCCGGTTGGTGCAAAGCGGATGTGCATTCCATGGACTTCGTTCCGAAGATCCAAACCAACATCTTAAGGACTTCCTTAAAATCGTAGATTCCATAGACCTAGTTGTTGAAACTAGATAGACAACCCGATTACGCCTATTCCAATTCTATCTACGGGATCAAGCTAGTCAATGGCTTGAGCGTTTACCCGCGGGATCCATCACCACATGGGATGATCTCACCACTCGTTTCCTTGCTCATTTTTTCCCACCAGGGAGAACTACTAAGCTTAGAAATGACATCTTGATGTTCTAACAACGTCAAAATGAATCTCTTTATGAAGCATGGACTCATTTCAAGGACTTACTCCAAAAAGTCCCTCATCATGGCATAGATCTTTGGCTCCAAGTCCAAATCTTTTATGACCATATGGATCTCTCCACGAGGCGAGCCATTGACCAATCGGCCGGTGGTAAGCTACGTGATCTAAGTGCGGAACAATCATGGGAACTCATAGAAGATCTTGCTCTCTATGACAATGAAAGTTGGAATGATCCCCGTGATTTGAACAAAACGGTCAAGGCAATATCTTTGCCTTCGAACAACTCTAGCACTCCCGACCGTAGGATTATGGAACTTGAGGACCAAGTCAAGTTTCTCATGAAATCCTACGAAGCTCCTAAGCCTTCAAGCCAAGTGAACAAAATCACTTCTTCATGCGAATTATGTAGTGGTCCCCATGACACTCGTGATTGTGTGGAACTCCCCGAAACAGCTTTTGCGGACTACGCATCCACGCGTACCGACGAAGCGGGAGATAAGTGGTACACTTTCAAGCCCGAGCCAACCGCTTATGGTGATTCATACAACCCTTCTTGGAAAAATCACCCAAACCTTAGGTGGAAACAAAATCAACCCAATCCGCCTAATTGTTACCAACCAAACGGTCCACCCTCCAACCGTACTTTCAACAACAATCCTTCTAACAACTATGGTAGTACCAACAATCTTGAAGGATTGATGTCAAAGTTCATGGCATCACAAGAAGCCCTTATATCTAAGTTTGAAGCCGATTTCAAACAAAAGCAAAGCGAGATGACCACCAAAATTGACGCATTGTTGAAGGTTCTCAATGACCGAGAAATGGGAGCACTCCCAAGCGACACGGTCAAGAATCCGAAACTAAACATTAATTCCATATCTTCAGTTTCGTCACCCACTTCGTGTTCACAATACTACTCGGTTAAATCAACGAGCACGTGTTTCAAACAAAACCAAATTCTTCAAAAGGACCAACCAAATAAAACACCCGATATAGAACCGGTCCAAAGTATAGTTGAAACACCTCCTATGCAAGACCTTGACGATGAATTCAAGGAACTTCACCTTGAATGTCCCGTCATTGATGTCTTAGTGCGTGCTCCTTACTATAGTGCCCTCCTAGAAAAATATGAGAAGTTTAAACTAGGTAAAAATGGGACCGTCTTCGTTCAAAACAAGTTGCCTAAAAAGCTTGATGATCCGGGTATATTTGTTTTGCCTTGTAAGATAGGAAGATCCGAAGCTTTCGACACACTAGCCGATTTAGGGTCAAGCCTCAACTTGATTCCCTTATCCTTATTCACCGCTCTTAAGCTAGGAAAGTTAGAGGAAACGGAGGTATTGATAGGGCTAGTGGATGGGAGTATTGCCCACCCGGTTGGAATGATTAAGGATGTAGTTGTTCACGTAGGAAGGTTAACTATATTAGCGGACTTTCACGTCCTAGACATGGTTAGTGACACTACATGCCCATTATTGGTAGGAAGAGGATTTTTAGCAACCGCTAGCGCCATGATAGATTGTAAGGAGTCTAAGATAGCGGTAGGTGAAGGCGATACTTGGTCGGTGTACGATGTAAAGAAGTATAGTTATGATTGTGATGATGAACCGACACCGCATTGGGTAGAGATGAATAGGAGACCATCTAGATATGGACCTTGGATAGAAAGGAACTTTATAGGACCTCAATGCCCATTCTATCTAGAAAAAGATTTCGTTGAAAAGACAGATTCGGTAGAACAACTCATAGCTAGAGATGAAGAGCTAGATCCCTTTGAGGACCCCTTAGTCTTTAGGAAGATGATTAAGTTCTTGAGCGTAATGCCTATTAATATAGAGATGAATAAGTGGAAAAGAGAGGGAGACAAGTGTAAATGGAGGTGGGACAAGCCACCTAAAGAAGGTGACGGATCATGGCATATGAGGATGACTTTGTATGATCCGGATGGAGAAAAGTTTGAAAGGTCATACCATACTAAAGAAACCGATAGGAAGTTGAAACCTAAGTTTGATCCCAAGGATGTCCTCAATGAGGAACTCACCCGCATCACGTAGTAATCCATGACCTTGAGTCTAGCTACAAGACTCGTAAATAAAGAAAAGCGCTTCTTGGGAGGCAACCCATGTTTTGTGTGATTTTATTTTGTTTGTTTGTTTGTTATTTGTTTCCGTATGCATACTTTATTTTTATTGTTGGTAGATCATGTACACTACCTGGTGGGGGTTGTAAGCTTCTCAAGATCCCTTGAGAGGTAAAGCCTGGTGTAATCCCCATACATCAATGACCAATCCTTTATGTTCTGATTGACTGTCTTTTCGAGTATTCTCTTAATCGCTTTATTGGTGTTCTCAACTTGATCGTTGGTTTGAGGGTGATAACGGTGGAGAATCGGTGGGAGACCCCATATTTTTTCATGACCTTTTTCATTTGTGCGTTGCAAAAATGGGTTCCCCTATCACTAATTAGAGCTTTAGGAATGCCAAACCTGGCAAACAGTTTTTTCAAGAAATGAATAACTACCCATTTTGAAACATAATCAATGGCCAATAAGATGTATTTGTTCCCCCTGAAGACGGGAATGGGCCCATAAAATCTATTCCCCAAACATCGAAAACCTCATAAATTTGTATAAAATTATGAGGGGCTTCATACCTTCTTGATATATTCCCAGCTCGTTGACATGCATCGCATGCTTCTATCATTCCCTTTACTTCATGAAATATTGTAGGCCAATAGAAACCTGCATCGAAAATTTTTCGTGCAGTGGTGTTCATTCCATGATGCCCCCCAAAGGGGCCTGAATGACATTCTTTCATTATCTTCATTGCCTCTTTTTCCGAAACACAGCGCCTGATTACTTGATCAGGACATCTTCGGAACAAGAAAGGTTCATCCCAAAAGTAGTATTTTAATTGGGTGAAGAACCTTTTTCTTTCGTGTCTGTTCAAGTGTTCCAGAATAATTCTGCTTGCCAGATAGTTAGCATAATCCTTGTACCATGGCTCAGAATCATTTATTAACATGAGCTGCTCTTCAGGAAATGAATCCCGAATCTCACTCTTGTCAAATTCATTAAGACTGGGATTTTCGAAACGAGAGAGGTGATCAGCAACTAAATTCTCTGCCCCTTCTTATCACGGATTTCAACATCAAACTCTTGTAACAATAAGATCCACCGAATTACTCGGGGTTTAGCATCTTGCTTAGCAAAAAGGTATCGAAGAGCCGAATGATCTGTAAAGACGACCATTTTTTAAAGGACCAGATATTGGTGAAATTTATCAAAAGCAAATACTATGGCCAATAGCTCCTTTTCAGTGGTGGAGTAGTTCTCTTGAGCAGGATTCATAGTTTTGCTAGCAAAGTATGTTGGTTGGAAGTGTTTGTTAAGCCTTTGGCCCAATACTGCTCCAACAGCATAGTCGCTAGCGTCGCACATGATTTCGAAGGGTAATTCCCAATTAGGTGTAACCATGATCGGGGCTTGTGTGAGTTCCTACTTTAGCCGATCGAATGCATCCTTGCTTTCTTGAGAGAAATCGAAAGGGGCATCCTTTACAAGCAACTGAGTCATTAGCCGAGCTAGTTTAGAGAAGTCTTTAATGAATCTCCTATAGAAACCGGCATGACCCAAGAAGCTACGTATTGCCTTGACTGTAGTTGGATAAGGTAGCTTGGATATAGCTTCAATTTTTGCTCTGTCCACCTCGATTCCATTTCCAGAGACTTTGTGTCCTAACACAATCCCTTCTTTTACCATAAAATGGCATTTTTCCCAGTTTAGGACCAAGTTGGTCTCCTCACAACGTTTGAGCATTTTTTCGAGGATAGCAAGACAACGATCGAAAGAGTTCCCAAAGACCGAAAAATCATCCATGAAGAATTCCATGCTGTCTTCCATTAACTCGTGAAAGATTGCTGTCATACATCGCTGAAAAGTGGCGGGAGCGTTACATAACCCGAAAGGCATTCTCTTATAGGCGAATGTTCCATACGGGCAAGTAAACGTGGTTTTTTGTTGGTCCTCAGGGGCTATGGGGATTTGAAAATACCCTGAGAATCCATCCAAGAAATAGTAGTACTCATGTCCTGCTAATCTTTCCAACATTTGATCTATGAATGGGAGAAGGAAGTAATCCTTTCGGGTGGCATCATTTTGCTTTCTATAATCAATGCACACACGCCAACCAGTGACTGTCCTTTGGGGCACCAATTCACCTTTGTATTTTTCACCACAGTCATCCCTCCTTTCTTTGATACGACCTGTACAGGACTAACCCACGGACTATCTGAAATTGGGTAGATCAACCCTGCATCAAAGAGTTTGATGACTTACTTTTTCACCACTTCCTTAATGTTGGGATTTACTCACTTCTAGGGTTGCACGGCTGGTTTATAATCCTCTTCCATAAGAATCTTGTGCCAGCAAAAGGTCAAGTCAATCCCCTTAATGTCGGCTACACTCCATGCAATGACTCCATTATATTTCTTTAAGACTCCTAGAAGTTTATATTTTTGCCCATCTTCCAGGGAGGAATTTATGATCACTGGCAGTTAATCTTCTCCCTGTAGGAAAGCATATACTAAGTGGGTTGGGAGTTCTTTGAGTTCTAGCTTAGGTGGTTCGACAATGGAGGGTTTCAGTTTGTTTTTGGGTTTACGAAGCTCGAGTGGTTCAGTGGCTTCTCGTCCGGGATAGAAGGATACTGCGCTAACCCCTTCTGCCTTCTCCTTCTCAATTATGGGAAGGAAAGCTTCATCCCACAACCAGCCTTCTTTGATTTGTTCATCAACACAGTTGTCAATGACATCGGTTAATTCATCGACCTCTCCGATGAAATATAGCCGGTTAGCTGCTTCGAGAGAAAGGTTCATTGTATCCTTAATATCAAAGGTTAAGCTGTCGGTTCATACTCGCAGAGTTAACTTGCCGTCATGAACATCAATGACAGCACAAGCAGTGGCAAGAAATGGTCTTCCTAAGATGATGGGCACAAGGTCATCCTCCTCCATTTCCAAGATTACAAAGTGATGAGGCGAAAAATGAACCACTTTTAAGGGGTCATTTAAGCCCGGATTCGAATTTATTTGATCAAATATTGCCCTAAATCGTTCCTTTTGTCATTTTAGGTACTTTTGGAGTGAATTCTGGAAAAGGAAGCATTTTGGACGTTTTTGTAGCATAAAAGTGAAGAAAATGGCAAAGTCTTAATTTTCCTGGCTGGGAACAGTACCTGACGGCGTCAAGAGTTTCTTCATGACGGCATCAAGAGTAATACAAGAGGTGGAAGTGGATAAAGTCCGTGACGATCCAGAAGAGTTTTGTACTAAGGACATGACGGCGTCACCATAGGCCGTCATGGTCCAAATGTTACTGACGGCCCAGAGTAAATTTACACATGACGGCATCAAAAGTGGATCTAGGCAATCCGATTTCATTATGGGCGGCGAGTTGACGGCATCAGATTTTTCTTCTTGACGCCGTCACCTTGGAAAATCTATATATAGTTTTGCAATTTGCATTCATTAGTGTGTAACTTTTAGGGAGTAACTTTGGAGAAACCCTAGTCCGAATTTTTTCTGCTTTTTCAAGGGTTTCAACCCTTTGAATCTTTCATGTCAATTTGAGATAAGTACTCTTTCAATTCAATCAATATGTCTATGTGTTGCTTGAATATATCTTACACTTGTCTTCAATTTAACATGCTCGGGTAGATTACTTTTATGTTTGCTTAGATGTAGTGAAACCTAGATGTTAATTATGGGTTGATTGTTTGTTTATAGTTGTTACGGATGATTGTATTCGATGTTAGGCTTAAGAAAACTGGCAGACTTCCATTGGTAACATGCTTGAACGTCTTAAGAAACATGATCAAAGGTGTACTATGATTTTTGGTTATATTTAATGCGTAGGAGAATTCTAATGATCCCATGTTAGGAGCTTTTAACAGGATCGACATAGGAGTGAAGGAGGATCCTATAGAGTTAGGGAATATTGTACACGGACCTACGACTAGTATTAAGGAATATAACCCGTCATCCATGCAATTGTAACAAATTATCAACCTGTAAAGGATATCTAGGGAGTAATGAAACCTAAGTAAACACAACTTTCCCATTATTTTTTTCACCACATTAGTAATTAGATTCATTTTCATTTCTGTTATTTAATTTTAATTGCATTTGTAGTTATTGGGTTAGTTGACTATCAACTAATTCCGCCCACTCTTTCAAAAACCGAGATTTTACTTGCTTTAATAAAATATAAAAACACAAAAAAAATCATCCCTCACCCTTAGACTTAATTTAGGAGGCATTCTAATCCTAGCGACACTATTCCTAAGCTGAACGATCAATCCTCCGGTACTTGTCACTATACTATACTACAACGATCAGGTACACTGCCTGATGGGGGTTGTAAGCTTCTCGAGATCCCTCGAGAGGTAAAGCCTGGTGCGATTCCCACGTATCAAGTTTTTGGCGCCGCAACCTAGGGAATAGTTATTGTCTAGGTTAGGATTTCTTTTAATTAGGTCTACTTGCTAGATTCCTTTCTAGTAAGATTTTATTTTTATTTCTAGGTTTTCTTTAGTCTATCTTTTTCTTCGTGCCCTTGTTAGTAAAATAAATTCATTGTCTATTCCGTTGACCATTATGGAAAACGCGAATCCACCCCTTTCCGCTAGTGAAGTGGCTTTGTTGCGTCAACGGATTGAGAATGAGATTACAGAACTTAGGGAGCTTAATAGGCTAATTAATGTTGAGCTCGATCATGCATTTAGTGACCTAGCGACCGCCTTGTATTCAAATAAGGACCTAGGATCTAAGGATTTTGAGATTGTGGTTGAGGAACTTGAGGAAGGGTAGATAGATCCAAAGCTAGATGACTATTTCAATCTATACCCCACTAAGGAGGAGATTGCGTACTATAATAATCTTATTGATAATCCTTGACCTCCTTTCATTAGAATTGAACCTCAGATAAAGAGAGGCGATCCTAAGAATGCTAAGATACCATGTATGATTGGGTATAAACACATTGACAATGCTTACATTGACTTTAAATCCCCAATCAACATTATGACCTCAAGTGTCTTTATTCTTTAATGATATAGTGAAAACAAGACTTGGACCTAGAAGAGATCCCAAATACCCCGGTGGAGTTTGTAACTTTGTCGGAAGAATTAAAGGTCTACATGTCTTTGTTGGGAACTTTACTTATATCACTAACTTTATGGTTGTCGAAGACCTAGCTAGTGTTATTGATTGTCACTTATCCCATGTTGTGTTTGGTAAACCATTTGTTGAAGAGTCCAAGTTAGAATATAATGAGATAGATGTGACAATCCGATTCGCTAGTGAAACCGATAGGATCACATATAGAATGCCTAATAGAATGAAAGAATTTCGTTTTATGCCTCGATTTGACATGGATAACATTGGTGCTTTTGAGGACATCAATGAAGAGGATAAGAGAAAGGGCATGGATTATGTATGGGAGAAGAAGAGCCTTTTCTATAAAGAATGCTTGACTCTAGAATCAAAATATAAAATTGATAAGGAATTTGCCAATAGGATTATAGGAGCAATTGAGAAAAAGGTGGTTGGTCTCTATAAAGAGCATTTACAATCGGATTCGGAATACAAAACTAAGATAGGAAACGACCTAGAGAATGAGACCAACGATGAGGTCACGTAGTAGCCCATGACCTTGAGTCTAGCTACAAGGCTCGTAAAATAAAGAAAAGCGCTTCTTGGGAGGCAACCCATGTTTTGTGTGATTTTTAATTGTTTGATTGTTATTTGTTTCCGTATGCATGCTTTGTTTTTATTGTTGGTAGATCATGTTTCAAACTAAAATTGTGAAAATACTTTATTTTGTTGTTTAACTTCATCTTAACTTCATACAAAGGTATTTTGCAAAAGATAAGTGTAAGGGGAAACCCCAAATTTGTTATAAGAACGAAATTGATCATGATTCTCCACAATAATAAATGAACATGTGTATTAGTATTTGTTAGAGTCAAATGCTTATATCGAGTCATAATGATGTTTTGCAGGATTTTCCAGGAACTAGGACATAAGTTTTTCTAGAAATTTTCCGGAAACATAGCATAAAGATTTCTGCAGGTCACTTCTGACGGCGTCAAGAATTAATTCTTGACGGCGTCATGTGTAAAATTCTGGAAATTTTGCTAATTTTGTTTCTCTAACGGAGTCTTGAAGTTTTTGCTAATTCTTTAGTTTTATAAACTCCAGGGAATCTGCAAACATTCATTCCACAAACATTATATCTTAATTTGTTTTCTAGGATTTTTTATTATATATAGATTGCCGCCGATTTTACACGAGGTTGCCTTGTTTGTTTTTCTCAGGTTTAACAGGTTATGTATATGACAAGAAGATGATTTATATTTCTGGAAGGGAAGCTTTGAATGTTCATTTTCTTGGAGGAAGATTTAACCTTGTTACCTCACTATCCACACCGAACGAATCAGGGGAGTATTTGTTTTCATTCTTTTACCTATTTCACTTTTACACCCTTTAATTAAACATTGGGGACAATGTTCATCCTAAGTGTAAGGGGAGGGTAAATGATGATACCTTATAGGATACAATTGCACTTGAGTTTGTTTGTTTGATAGTAGGTGTGTAATAAAACTATGAGAAATACTTGTTAGTGTAATTTTAGCGCCAAATTTAAAATTTTTAACAACATTTAGGAGTGAAACTTTAGCCTTAGCAAGCGTCTCATGGATAGGAGTCGTGTGACTAGCACAAAACCCTACCATTTAGAAAAATTTTCTACCCAAATATGTGAGGTTCGCCTTTAGATTTGATAGGAAAAGCATTTATTATTAGTGCTTATGAGTGTACCGGTAGCATTTAGATTCTAGAACTTGCGTTAGTGATGCATCCCGAGACCGCTAGTGAGACTACATTCGTGTAGTAGGATTTACTACATGATAAGAGGCATTAGGATCACCTTTGTGTTAAACCCGTATCATAATTACTTGACCATTTAAGTCATATTACTTGGCTAGTAAAGTCAACTAATTTTTCCCACACCTTAGCGTTGTACTCATTTTTAGTACACGAAACCCCTAGTACACCCCTCCGAGCCTATCTTTTCGTTTCTAACTTTAAGCATTATACTTAAAGGAAGAATTTGTTACAACCCACTTAAATGTACAACTAAATCGCCTTAGCCTTCCGTGTATGCACTCATCTTTAGTGCATTATTGTTATTTGTTTAAACCCTTAGTTAATCATCTAATTGGTTACATGGTTGCTAAGTCGAGTCATATCTTGTACATATTGTTTTGGGACGATTGGGACTCATGGGTAAAGTACTAATGTTATGGAGTAATGGGGAAGAATATCATTTATTACCCCCTATATGTGCGTTAATCTTAAAAGTACTCCAAGTGTTTTGATTATCTTAATTCGAGTCATTAGAATAGTTTATTGTAAAGTATGTAAAAATTCAAGTGTAAGGGGAATGTACATTCCCTATGATGTATTATTTTGGATGGTAGGGTAAGAGAAAAACATACGGACTACCATCCCGTTTCATTCTATGTTTGTTTTATGTTTTTGTTATTTTTCATTTATTAGCTTAAGTCGAGTCTAGTCTTCGCTAAGCAACGCCATATTGTACATGTAATTAACCAAGATGATTAACTCGCCACCAATAAATATTGCCTATATCCAACAAAACCGTGTTTTCCATATCCCTACACCTAACGTTATAACCCTTTGAAAGACCTCTTTGATAGTTTATCCTAGGTGCTTACGCCAAGTGGTGGAGGTTTGATCCTTTCCCAAGCCTATGGTAATCTAATTTGCTATGACAGGTAGTGAGAGATGTTTCCCATTTCAATATTGTGATATATACTTTATTACACCCGAGAGATGTGAGTATCTAAACACTATTTGTGAGGTGTTAGTGTATGACCTCCGTGCTTGTCTTTGGTCTTTAGTGGAACGATTATTTGTTGTAATTACTTTTATATTAGTGTTAAATGACCTCTAACTTGCATTTTGATTTGAATAAAAACGCATTTGCAAGGACAAGCAAATCTCAAGTGTAAGGGTATTTGATGAGGCGAAAAACGAACCACTTTTAAGGGGTCATTTAAGCCCGGATTCAAATTTATTTGATCAAATATTGCCCTAAATCGTTCCTTTTGTCATTTTATGTACTTTTGGAATGAATTCTGGAAAAGGAAGCATTTTGGACGTTTTTGGAGCATAAAAGTGAAGAAAACAGCAAAGTCTTAATTTTCCTTGCTGGGAACAGTACCTGACGGCGTCAAGAGTTTCTTCATGACGGCGTCAATAGTAATACAAGAGGTGGAAGTGGATAAAGTCTGTGACGATCCAGAAGAGTTTTGTACTAAGGACATGACGTCGTCAGCATAGGCCGTCATGGTCCAAATGTTAGTGACGGCCGAGAGTAAATATACACATGACGGCGCCAAAAGTAGATCTAGGCAATCGGATTTCATTATGGGCGGCGAGTTGATGACATCAGATTTTTCTTCTTGACGCCGTCACCTTGGAAAATCTATATATAGTTTTGCAATTCTCATTCATTAGTGTGTAACTTTTAGGGAGTAACTTTGGAGAAACCCTAGTCCGAATTTTATCATCTTTTTCAAGGGTTTCAACCCTTTGAATCTTTCATGTCAATTTGAGATAAGTACTCTTTCAATTCAATCAATATGTCTATGTGTTGCTTGAATATATCTTACACTTGTCTTCAAATTAACATGCTCGGCTAGATTACTTTTGTGTTTGCTTAGATGTAGTGAAACCTAGATGTTAATTATGGGTTGATTGTTTGTTTATAGTTGTTACGGATGATTGTATTCGATGTTAAGCTTAAGAAAACTGGCAGACTTCCATTGGTAACATGCTTGAACGTTTTAAGAAACATGATCAAAGGTGTACTATGATTTTTGGTTATATTTAATGCGTAGGAGAATTCTAATGATCCCATGTTAGGAGCTTTTAACAGGATCGACATAGGAGTGAAGGAGGATCCTATAGAGCTAGGGAATATTGTACACGGCCCTACGACTAGTATTAAGGAATATAACCCGTCATCCATGCAATTGTAACAAATTATCAACCTGTAAAAAATATCTAGGGAGTAATGAAACCTAAGTAAACACAACTTTCCCATTATTGTTTTCACCACATTAGTAATTAGATTCATTTTCATTTCTGTTATTTAATTTTAATTGCATTTGTAGTTATTGGGTTAGTTGACTATCAACTAATTCCGCCCACTCTTTCAAAAACCGAGATTTTACTTTCTTTAATAAAATATAAAAACACAAAAAAAATCATCCCTCACCCTTAGACTTAATTTAGGAGGCATTCTAATCCTAGCGACATTATTCCTAAGCTGAACGATCAATCCCCCGGTACTTGTCACTATACTATACTACAACGATCAGGTACACTGCCTGGTGGGGGTTGTAAACTTCTCGAGATCCCTCGAGAGGTAAAGCCTGGTGTGATTCCCACGTATCACAAAGTCAACCGGAAATTTGAACTTCCCTACTTTAACCAGCACGTTCTCGCATATCCCCAAGGGGTATTTGACTGATCTATCAGCTAGTTGGATGTTCATACGGGTTTGCTTCAATCCGGAATACCCTAATTTTAGGAACATGGAATAAGGTATGAGGTTGATGCTCGCCCCTAAATTAGCTAGAGCATTCTTTACCGATAGAGATCCTCTGGAAAAGGGCAAGGTGAAACTACCCGGGTCGTCTACCTTTTTGGGTAGCCCTCGTTGGTTCACCACCGAACATTCCTCTCGTACAGTTACAAGACCCTCGAGTCTTTTTCAGTTGGCAAGTAATCTCTTGAAGTATGTGCTATACTTGGGCATATGGTAGCATGCATCAAGGAGGGGTATGGTGACCACTGAATCCTTTAGATATGAAAAAAATATTTTATTATCATTCTTAATCTTTTGATTCTTGAGGCGGGACGGAAATGGAACTTTCACAAGTTGGTTGGGTGGAGCAAGTGGAGAGGAGGTCATCTGAGGGAGTTGCTCGGGAGTCTCATCGCTCACATCACCTTCTTCCCCATAAGGAATATTTGGCTCAACAACAATGGGATGTTGGTTCGGATAAGGAGGGTCATTGGTTGTTGTTCCGGCTCGAGTAGTAATAGCGAGCAGGGGGTCTTTTTAGCTTACTTGAGGCTTGTTACGGCCATCAAGGGTTGCATTAAGTTCTTGGAACCATTTTTCCATGTCATTTTTTTGTTCAGTGATGAGCTCGTCAAGCCCTTTCAATTGTAAGCCTTTTTCATGAGTGAAATGTCCAAGATCATCCTCAAAAGTGCTCCTGATTTTGAAGTCAGGACCTTTCTCTCCCTCCTCTTTTCTTACAAGATTTCCCCAAGGGGTAAAATCATCGTTTTGGTAGAAAGTTCAAAGGGAAGGATCATCGAGAATGTCATGGCTTAATAGGTACACACGTTCGGTAGTGGTTTCTCCTTCGCATTCCTCTACTTTATGCGGGCCCCCACAGTGGTCGCAAATCAAGTATGGGTTTGATAGTTGTTTAGCTGTTCGCGACCCTGCTAGGTATGATACCTTCTCGTGAAGCTTCCTCAGCCGATTCTCAGGTGAGGGTGTTTGTACGATTTCGGATATACTCATAGTCGAATCGGGTTCATCCAAGGTATCGTCCTGGTCTTGAGCATATTCCTCAATCATATTCCACCCTTCCTCGGAGCTTAGATTGGCTATTTTCCCTTTTATCGAACTATTGATTCCATTCTGGTCATTTGGGAGACGTTGTCATAGAAGATTTGGATAAGAAGCCAAAGTTTTATGCCATGATGGGGAACTTGCCTTATCAGATCCTTGAATCTAATCCACGATCTACATATGGGTTCGTCTTTTCCCATACGGAAACGGAGGATCCTATCCCTAAACGCTGAGGTTTTTTCTTCCGAGAAGAATTTCTCGTAAAACTTAGAGATAAGTTGCTCCCATGTAAAAATTGACTCAGTGGGAAGTTTATCGTACCAATCCTTGGCTTTTTCTTGGAGGGTAATGGGAAAGAACTGTAATCAGGATGTGTTTCTAGTGGCCCCATCCGCATGGAGGGTGTCCACTATCTTCAAGAAATCCCTAACATGTTGAATTGGATCATCGGTTCGCAATCCGCGAAACTTGCATACACTTTGGACAAGCCAAACATCGTTTGCACGCAAGACCTCATTGGTGCGTTGGTTCGGAAAGACAATGGCATTTGAGAAGCCGCGAGGGTTTGGGGAGGAATAATCCTTAAGGCGCTTAGGTATGAGAATTTCAGGAGTGTCCATATCGCGGCTGGATTGGGGGCTAGGGGGTGTAAGGTGATGATCTGAATCTTCTTCAGAAAGGGCCTCATCAAAATTAATGGTCGTGCCGGATGGTTCGGGTGTTGGAAGAGATTGCCTAAACCTATGCATTTCCCTTTCAGGTTCTGGATATGGCGGAATAAGATTTCTTAAGGAACTATGACTTCTAGTGACTCTAAGATTAGAAAGATCTTCATTTACCATGATGGCGGATGGCGATGGTTACGGACAAAGGAACGAAGAAAAAGATAGACTAAAGAAATCTATAAAAATAAAATAAAAATCTTACTAGAAAGGAATCTAGTAAGTAGACCTAATAAAAAGAAATTTCAACCTAGACAATAATATTCCCCGGGCTGCGGCACCAAAAACTTGATGCGCGGAATTGCACTCTCGCAAAAGGTTTTACCTCTCAAGGGATCTTGAGAAGCTTGCAATCCCCACCAGGCAGTGTACCTGACCGTTGTAGTATAGCATAGTGACAAGTACCGGGGGATTGATCGTTCAACTCAAATAATAGTGTTCGCTAGGGTTAAAACTCAACTAAACTAGGTCTAGAGATGAGGGATGATTCTTTTTGTATTTTTATATTTTATGAAAAGCAAGTAAAAATCTCGGGTTTTGAAGGAGTGGGCGGAATTAGTTGCTAATCAACTAACCCAAATGACTAAAGATGCAATCAAAATAAAATAAACTAAACTTAAACTAATTATGGCGAAAACAATAATGAGAGAAAATGTGTTTACTTAGATTTCACTTCCCTAGCTATCTTTTACTGGTTGATTAGTTTGTTACAATTGCATGGATGACGGGTTATATTCCTTAATACCATTCGTAGGGCCGTGTACGATCTTCCCTAACAATATAAGCTTCTACCTCTTCCTATGTCGAGCCGACTACTAGCTCCTAACATGGCATCATTAGTAGTTACCTATGCATTAAATATAACCAATATATCGTAGTACACCTCCGATCATGTTTCTTAAGACGTTCAATCAAGTTACCAATTGGAAGTCTGCCAGTTTTCTTAAGCCTAACATCGAATTCATTCATCCACAACAATTATAAACAAACAACCAACCAATAATCAATATCTAAGTTTCGTTACATCTAAGCAAACACAAAGAAAACCTAGCCTAGCATGTTAAAGAGAAGAAAATCATAAGATATAATCAAACAATACATAGACATATTGAATGATTTGATGAAAGACTTATCTTCAATTAAGCATGGATGAAACAAGGGTTTGAAACCCTCAAAATATCAGTAAAATTCGTCTAGGGTTTACTCCCTTCAAAGTTGCACACAATGAATGAAAACTAGAAAACTATATATAGATTTTACATCCTGACGGCGTCAAGAGTAAGGTCTGACGTCGTCAACTCGCCGCCAAAATAATACTCGTATTGCCTAGATCCACTTCTGACGCCGTCACTCTTTGCATACTCTAGGCCGTCTCTCTATGTGATATACGTGACGGCCTTGGCGACCCTAAAGGGTGACGTCGTCATGACTCCTTTGGAAAACTCTCTGGCGCGTCACGTGTATTAGATTTATCCACCTCTTTGTCAAGTCTTGATGCCGTCACTAGCAACCTGTGACACCGTCAGGTACAATTTTCAGCATGATTTTGAGACTTTGTCGTTTTCTTCACTTTTTCGCTCCAAAAACGTCCAAAATGCTTCCTTTTGTAAATTTCCTCTCAAAAGTACCTAAAATGACAAAAGGAACGATTTAGGGCAATATTTGATAAAATAATATCGACTTTGGCCTTAAATGACCCCAAAAAAGTGGTACACTTTTCGTCTCATCAACAGTACAACTATAGTGAAAGTTAAATATAAAAGGTCTGTAAAGAGACATTGTAGCTAGGTAAGCTCACATGTACAGTCTGCAAGTGCTCTATACTCAACCTTTGTGGAGGAACTTGAGACAACCAATTGTTTCTTGGGTGACCAGGATATCAAACAAGGGCCTAGATATATGGCATAGCCTGTGATAGACCTCTTAGAAATGGGATAAGATGCCCAATCACTGTCATAGTAAGTTGATAGGCTGAGGTTGTTAATCTTTGGGAAGGCTATTATATGAGTAGTTCTTGGTTCATGAGAGAATTGGCTAAGAGCTTGTGCAGCAAAAGACAAGTTAGGTCTTGTGATTATGAAGTAAATAAGCTTGCCCACCAATTTTCTGTATAAAGAAGGATCAGGAAGAGGTTCTCCATCTGTGAGGTTGAGATTCTTGACCGGATCCAATGGTATGGTAGAAGGTTTGTGATGGAGAGCACCTGCACATTGCAAAAGATCTGAGGTATCTTTCCTTTGGGACATAACAAGACCTGTGGAGTTGTGGAGAATCTCTATGCCAATGTAATAATATTATGGAACAAGGTCTCTAATGCTGAATTTGTGATGTAGTTGTTGCTTGATGGATTGAATCATGGGCTTGTCACTTCCAGCTAGTATTATATCATCCACATAAATGAGCAGGGCAAGAAAGTGAGTGCCTTTGGTGAATGTGAACAAGAAGATATCTGCATAGCTTTGATTGAATCCCAAGGATTAGAGAAAGGTTGTCAGTTTGTTGAACCATTGTTTATTTGCTTGTTTGAGGTCATATAATGACTTTTGAGTTTGCAAACTGTGTTTAGGGAGGTGGTAGGATATCCTTGTGGCATAGACATGTATACTTCTTCATGTAAGTCACCATGGAGGAAGGCATTGTTTATGTTAAGCTGTTTAATGAACCAATTCTTGTGCACAACAACAGTATGTAGAGCCCTGACTGAAACCATCTTGGCCACTGGAGCAAAGTTTCCTTGTAATCAATCCCCTCCTTCTGAGTAGACCCATTTTGCAACTAATCTAGCTTTGAACTTCACAATTGTGCCATCTGCCTTAAATTTAATTATGAACACCCACTTACAGCCAGTTGGTACCTTCCCTGCTGGTAAAGTGGTGACTTCCCATGTGGAGTTTGCTTCTAAAGCCTTTATTTCCTTGTCCATTGCTTCTACCCATCTGGGATCTTTAGATGCTTGGGTGTAGTTATGTGGTTTAGTAGTGGCATTTATGTTATGGATTAAATGTCTAGTGGAAGGTGTGTAAATGTTAGCATAATTAATGTAGTGAGTGTAATGATGTTTGGTGATGTTATGAATAAGTGATTTTGGTAGTGTGCATTAATAGTTTGTGAGCTTGGTGGATGGTTGTTTGGTTCTGGTTGAGGTTCTTTGATAAGGAGGTGGTTGTGGCTGTATGGGTGGTAGTTCAATTGAGTTGGTGGTTGATGGATCAGTGTTTGGGATAGGTGGAGTGGTAGTGTTGTCTGTTGATGTAGTAGTATCTGGTGAGGGATCAGTTGGTGATGTGGGTGTGTGAGGTGAGCTATTTGCATGACTGTGCTGGTGTGTTTGGTGATTGAGGTGAATGAGTAGGGATAGGGAATGTAGGTATGTTTGTAAGGTCAGGTGTGTTAGAAGCAAGTGAGGGGGATGTTTTGGATGGTGGATTGGCAAAGGAGAACTCAGTCTCATCAAAAAGGACATGTCTGCTAGTGATAGTTTTGTGGGTGTTTGGATCATATAGAACATACCCTTTCTGTGTGAAAGAGTAGCTTACTAGGATAGTTGGAATGGACCTCTTGTCAAATTTTTCTAGGCCGTGATGATGTACAAAGGCTTTGCACCCTATAATTATATGATGATCAAGTAGTGGTGATTGGTTGTGTAAAAGTTCATAGGGTGACTTATGGTGAATTGGTTTTGATGATAACCTATTTATGAGGTATGTGGCTGCCAATAAACTGTATCCCCAAAAGTGAGTTGGAAAATACGCTTGATACTTTATTGCTCTTGCAATCTCAAGTAGTTGTCTGTGTTTCCTTTCTACCATAGCATTTTGCTGAGGGGTATTTGGACATGAGGTTTGGTGTAGGATACCATGTGTTTCAAAGTATTCTAATAAGTTATGTACCATTATCACTTCTTATGGTTTTGATTGATGTATGAAAGTGGTTTTGGACATAAGCACAGAAAGCTTTTACATTTGAAATGGTGTGTGTTTTACTTGGCATCAGATAAGTCAAAATGGCTCTAGAATGATCATCAACAATTGTGGGGAAATACTTGCATTTGTTAATTGTGGGATGTTTGTATGGTTCCCAGACATCAATGTGGACAAGATCAAACAAATGTTTTGCATATGAAGAGCTTACATTGAAAGGTAAAGCATTTTTGTTTTACCAAAGGGCATACACTACAAACTGAATCAGAAGTACATTTGTACAATGCGGCAAGTGTTTTTATTTTCTTAAGTACAGTAAATGAAGAGTGTCCAAGTCTGAAGTGCCACAGTGTTAGGTTGGTACTGGTATGAAGGATGGTTGATGAGACTGGATGACTTGAGGGTGATGGTGATATGAAGTACAGGCCATCACAGAGGGTGCCATGTGCAATCCTCTTGTTCTGGTCCTGAAAGATACAATATGAAGCAGTAAGGGTGAGTGAAATTGATGTGCCATGTAGTAGCTTGCTCACAAAGATAATGTTGTATGTGAATGAAGGGATGTAAAAGACATTATGCAGTGTAATGTTAGCATTAAGGGTGACTAATCCATAGGTTGTAACCTTTAATGGTTTGGCCATTGGGTAAGGATACAAGGACAGCTGTGGTGAGTGTGCGTATGTTATGCATTAAAGTGAGTGTGATTGAGATATGGTGTGTTGCACCATTATCAATTATCCAAGCATCTTTAAGATCAGTGATAAGAGTAGCGATAAACTTTGGAATTTTAAGACTTTTAGAAGAGAAAATACGTTGGAAGAGGTTTCCTTAGTTCTTTTGAAGCATGAGCAAAACCTGATTGAGTTGATTCTGCAGCTGGTCCATCCTAGCAGAAACATGATTGTTGGTGGTGTTTTGTAGTGCTTCTTGAGTGTTAGAAGTAGTATCTTGAGGCTTTGCATCTTCCTGTCCCACCACCATGTTAACAGCCTTTGTAGTCCGTTGATTACTGAATTTTGGTGCCTGATATTTGCCATAAAGGGGATGGCCTATTGGGTTTCCAACAATCTTATAAAACTCCTTTGGAAATGTCCTTCTTTACCACAATTTCCACAGTACACACCTTTCTTAAAACTGCTTCTTCTTTTTGAGTTGGTGTTTGGATTTGGATTGTTTCTAGTGTTTGGGCTAAAACTGCTTCTTTTATCAGAACTGGTGTTTGGATTTGATTGTTTGGGAAATTGTAGGTGTTGTATCTTTAAGCAGAGTTGTTTGATGGTCTTGGATTATTGGTGTAGGAGTTGAGAATGGTGGAGTTCACTAGTTTTGGGGTTGATCTTTCTCTTTGTTTCTCCTCTTATCTCACCATAATGTAGGCTTTGGCAGCTGATGGTAAGGGTTGAATCAAGAGATTTGACCTCTAACATTGGAATATCCTTCATCTAACCCCATAAGAAATTGAATTAACCGTTTTCTTTGATCTCTTTCTCTATTGATTCTCCCATTTTCACAATTGCAACTGCAAACGCACATGTAGGGTGCCTCTAATGCATCATATTCATCCCATAACCCCTTTAGCCTATAATAATACACTTCAACACTGCAATTCCCTTGTTTCAACTGAACTGTGTCATTAGTCAACTGAAAGATCCTATGGCCATCAATTTGGGCATAATGCTCTTGTAACTCATCCCATATCTTTGACACGGAGTTAATGAAATTCAAATTATTGCTTATTTGCTCACAAATAGTATTCAAGATCCAAGATATTAGCATGTCATTATTTCTTTCCCATGTTGCATTGAGGGCTATTGTTATGATTTTCATCTTGTTCTTGGCATTGAGGGCTATTGTGATTGATCTCCTCCAAGAGCTATAATTGTCTAATCCAGTCAGTTTCTTGGAAATGAGGATGAGTCCTGGATGGTCTGTCTTATATAAGAATAAAGGATGATTGGAGGTGATCTCAGTATCAGCAGTTGCAGCAATGGTAGTTGTTGATGTTCCCGCCATTTTTTATTTTGAAAATTTTGTTTATGATTGATGGGTTTGAGGATGAATTATGATAACTGATGGTGATAATCGTGTTCTTGATTTTGTTTGGAGTAGAATGATGGTGATTTTATTTAATTTGGTGGTGAAAAGGAGTTAATGGTGGTTTGTTACGGTGGTTTTGGGTATTTACAGTGGTCGGAGTTTGTTACAAGTGACCGGAATTAGTGGTGGCGGAATTTGGTGGTTAATGATGGTTGAGCATGATCATTTGCTCTAATACCATATTAGAGTTTTAGAGAATTTGATCGAGCCATAATGTGGGAAAAACTGTTATATTCTCATTAGTATGAAATGAAGATACAACAATCTATTTATAGAGTGAGAGTCAAATATAGAAAGTCAAACTAAGCTATACCTACTTGTACAATACAATTATTATTAATACAATGTAACTGCTACTACACTACATATACATACTGACATATTACATAATCCCACAGTTTACTTGTGCCTTCTGATGAAGCTTGAGTTTTGTTGACCTGCTAAGCTTGGACTGTTGCAATACATTGTTGACTTGATGAACTGATGGGCTTGAGCTTGTGGCATCATGACCTCCTTTAGTACATTTTTTTTGGATTTGAGTAATCTTTTGATGCCAAATAGGCATTTCTCACCCACTTGGTGGGTTTCCAAAAAATATGTTAGGGATTGTACTTTTCTTTTATATCACACAAAGTATCAACTACATGTTTCTCAAGTCACATTCTTTTCATTATTTTTTATATTTAAATAATATGTATTATTATAAATTAGTTATTATAAATTTTTAATAAAATAAATATATTTTTAAATATAATAAATAATTTTATCTCTCCTCATTTCTTTCAAACTAAATCCAATTCCAAATTCGATTCTAATCCTACCTACGAACCAAATAGACCCTTAACTTCAACCTATACCACTAAGCTTTATATTATAAAACTACGCGCCAACAAAGTTTTTGCGAACACACAAATCATGTAGAAAGAAAGTTGAATTAGTGGAAAAAAGGTGTAGTGCCCTCATGGAAATAATTCAACTGCTCTTAACAATGACAATGAATTTTAAAACCCAGTCACGCAATTGTGATCTCTCGTGAGTTAATTAATTGATTGAACTATATGTACTTATAACATAATCTACGCCTTCTTATCAGGTCTCTAATAGTCTAATGTGCCACCGCCACCTAGTCTATCTCCTGCAGAATCGTCAGCTTCTCCAAATGAAAGTCCTTTAATCTATCGACGTTAATGCAACAAAGGTATTTGGATTAGTTGAATCGCACAATCAGTGGAATAAAAGTAACACATTATATTTTGGTTAGTTTTATTAATGTGTATTAACTTTGTAATGTTAATATGTAGTTCTCCTTCTGAGAGTTGGTTCGGTATCGAACCACACACCGAAAGTCAGTGATCAGCCAGCACTTGAACATTTAAGAACAACCAAGAAAAGTTTGATCGTAGTTGATTAAACATTAACACCAACTTGTGTATTGTAATTTAATATCGTTGTGTCTTTGTATCCTTTAATGTATTTCATAGTGAGAGGCGTTTTATTTTGGAGATTCAAAAACCTTCACATACCAATGGACCAATCAAAAGCCTCCAATTAAAAAAACAATATTTAATAATAAAAAAGACGAAGAGACCATTTTTGCCAACTCACCAAACTTACACCACCAACCTCACTCCTACCTCTTATTTTTCACACATCATATATCACAAAACCAACTTTCTCTCTCTAACCATCATCAAAAACCACTATAACAAATAAAAAATAATCACTTTTTAACCGTTCAAATCATTAATAAAACACAAAAATGGAAGAATCATCGAGTACACAAGCAGATCCACGAAAAAACCGGTTCAAAATGAACCTACTGAATCTCGGGATGAAGGTATGATTCTTCTGACTAATTATTTAGTTGTTTTATTGGTTGTGTTTTTTAGTGTTTACATTTGGTTGAGTTTCTAAGTAAAAAACTTTGTATACATGGATGCACACCAAGTGTTTGATGAAATGTGTGATTAAAAAGTATCACGAATGATATTTGAAGTTGAACTGTATACGTGTGTATCACCAGTGATATTTGAAGTTGAACAGTATATGTGTATTATCACTAGTGATATTTGTATTTGACTTAATCGTGCAAATCACATAAAGCACACAGAAAATGAAACAATCGACATCTAAAACAACGAATACTTTAGTTTTTACTGTTATAGAATCATTATTAGTGTGTTTTACTAGTTAATTTTTGATAATTTGTGATGTTGTGATGATTTATGTGATAATATGAGAGATTAAAATTTAGGTTTAACAGAACAAAAGATATGTTGTGATGCTTCTGTTTGATTTGTGGTGGATTTGTATGTTTACTGATTGTGCATATTTCAAAAGGTTTTACCGCGGTATTTGAAAACAATATTGACTGGTAGTGTATTACATGTGATATAAAAGTTAAATTAATTGGTAGAATATCTATTGTGATAACAAATAGTTATTTGTTTGACATATGATATTGAAAACAAATGAACTATTCGTACACTAACAAAAATTATGAAAATATTTTGATGCAGATTTGAATGAGACCTGTGCAAAAAATAGCCTCATCAAACGAAAAGAATCAACAACAAGTGCAATTGTCGTTGAAAAAAGCACAACATCTCCACAACCAAATTGAAGAAGCTCAAACACTTGTGATATCACAAGTTCCTCCATCACCACAATTGATTCAACAAATAGAAGAAAGCTAATACACATGTGATATCACCAGTGATATCACTTGTGATATCACTTGATATCACCAGTGATATCACCTGTGAATCTATGATATCACAGGTGGTATCACCTGTGATATCACATGTGATATGTGATCACATGTGATATCAAAGGTTCCCCCAAAAGCATTTGGGAATAAAATGAAGGTGTTGGTTGATGAACCAATGAAGATGACGATTGTTGAAGAACAAAAGTAAATAAAACAAGTTGATGAAAACAGTTGCGTTGTTATGTTTTGACTCCTCCCAAACCAACCAGTCAGCCTTGTGAAGCTGTTAGGCCCACCTGGGAGAAAGTGCAAGTTAATATTGACCGTGGAAATATAGGGAAATCCCCGGATCGTTAAATCCCAACGAGATTGAAATTGTATTTGTTGACGGAAAGGAAAGTGAGTGGTACTGAGGACAGTAACAAATATGTTTTGAGAGTTGATTACACTACTGATTGCTTGATATTTGGAAAATATGAAATTATAACAGAAATACAGAAATAAACACAAAATCAGATAATCAGATAACAGACAGAGAAAAGTGGTATTTAACAAGTTACAAACTACAGGGACTAAAAGAGAAACTTTTAAAAACTTAATATTAAAGAAAATAGAAAATGAAATTGAAATTATAAAAATGATTATTATAATATTTAATTACTATTTAATTAATAAAACTAATTAAAATCTAATTTAAAACTTAATTTAAATTAACTAAAAATTACAACTATTACAAATAAACCTAAAAACTTAAATAAATAATTTCTAAACCTAAATAAGAACTTGAAGAAAGTATAAAAAAAAAAAATTAAAATAAATATTTTTGTCTTTTTATAAGTATTTTATTAATTAATAACTATTTAACTTAATTAAACTATTTTAACTATTTTAAATTACTATTAATACTAAAATACCTTAGAAAATTATGATAAAATTTATAAAACTATTTAAACACTACAAGAATACTACAAAATTATAAAAACTTGCTAAAAATTATATTTAAGCTAATTAACTAATTAATTACTTATTAATTATTTTAAAGCTAATTTAATTAATTTAAATAAGAAAATTATAAAATGGACAGTGGAAATTATGAAACTATTTTTTAAAAGTCTTAACTATATTATAAAACTTAGGAAAAATATAAAATTCTACTTTAGATAATTAAAATTAAAGAAATCTATTTAATTTCTATTATTACCTATTTAATTATTTAAACTAGTTTTAAATCTAAAAAATAGTAAACTGCTTAGGAAAATTCTAAGAAAATTATTTTAACTACTTTAAGGTACTAAGTAATTTATAAAATTATAAAATTGGACAAGTGCTTATTAATAAGCTAAAATGAAAATTAATTTAGATAATTTCTATTAAATAGAAGCTATCACTATTTTTATGTTTGCTTTTTCTGATTTTTCTTTTACAAAACTATTTAAATACTTAAATAATGAAACTTTAATAAAGACAACTACTTTGGAAATCAAGAATAAGCACTGAGATTGCTTATTAGCTTAAACAGTTGACTAAGGTTGACTATTTTAAGAAATAAGCTAAGCTGAGGTTATGTGGGGTCCACTATGGTGAAATCTAATTTATCTAAGTTACTTAAACCTAATTAAGCTAAATATGATGAGATAAGCTCCTAAGATAAGCTGAAAATCCCAAATAAGCACTTGCTTATTCTTCTTCTGACTCAGAAATGGGACAGAGATTGGTGGCAATTTAAGGTGGGGTCCACTGGTTTGTAGGTCAGACTAATGGTCGAAATTTGAACCTGGGTAGGAGGGGGTTGTAATAAGCTAGGTTTGAGATGTGGGGCCCACTGAATTGGTAAGAAATCACCAACAAAGTTGTGGTGATGAACTGATGTGCAGGGTAAGGCTTTGCCTTGCAGTCCACTTTCAATGAGTTGTGGGGTCCACAATAGTGAAATAGGGTTCAAGCAAAGCCTAGGGGTTCAAAGGTGGGTTGATAAGCTACAGATTAAACTAATAAGCTAAGCTTATGGTTTCCTAATAAGCTCTGTATGAGCCCTTGGATTGGTGATCATACACTGAGTAATCAGTGTGGCTTGTTTCACAAAGATCACAAATTTTGATCCTAAAAGCTATCCTACTATAAGCTAAAAGCTAAACTAAACCTAGATGTGATAAGCTAGTGTATTAAGCTACAATTAAGCTAAATCCTAGGATGTGGGGTCCATTGATAAGCATACAAGAGGTCTTGGTGTTTTGACTAAAAACTGTGCACAGGGTAACCTATTGCCCTGCAAGTGTGTTTGGAGGTCTGTGGGGCCCAGTATAAAAATCTTAAAATTATAAGCTATGTGGGATACTGAAAATAAGCTGGTAGACTACAAATCCACCAAATCTTAAAGCTTGAATCCTAATACTAAATTCTACAAAAATCCCTTAAGTTTTGAGAAAATCTGATAAGAGCAAATTGACTTTTGAAGAAAACTTGAGAAGTTGACTTATGTGAACTTTAAACTTAATCTAATTACTGAATATGGTGTAATAAGATATAATAAGACTTAATTAAGTTATTCTAATGACTTATGATTAGATAAGATGAATTATGGACTCAGATTTCACCACAGTTAACTGTGGTGATGAAATGAGTTTGATTTTGACTTTTTAACCAACTAAGACTTGTTTATTTTTGTTTCTCTGGGCTAATGTAATACTATATGACTTGTATACACTAGAAATTATAACAATATCAAGCTGAGTAACACAGAACATGTAAATCCAAACACTCCCTAATCTAGACTGTTTTGATATTTAATTAGCTAAGGGCTATGAGAGCTTATTCTAATAATCCAACATGACTTATTATGATATATCAGATGTAAATAAGCACTTAGAAACAGATAATGACCACAGATTCACACTAATGCTAATTATACTAAGTTGACTGTGAACTTTTTTATATTTTAATAACTATGAATTACAACAAACAAAATATTATTCTAAAGTTATATTATCATTATATAATACTAAATAAGCAATAATCAACTAAAACAATAAGCAATGAACAAAGCTATACTATAAAGATAGTTATGAGAATTTGATGAACTTACAAAGTGCTTTCCTTGCTTGAAATCAAGAACCAAGAACTCCTATTTCCTCCCCTGAGGATCTAAACCAATACTCCAAGCTGCTTCCTTTCCAAATTACCTTTGAAACCCAGAAATCAAGAACAAATGCCACAGTTGACTATCATTGACCAATTTTGTATTTTGTGAGATTTTTTATGTTAAGCTGATTAGTAAGTTACTAAAAGCTGTATTGAGCTTATGGGAGCTTATATGAGCTATTTCAATCCATATAACCAAACAGTAACAAGTATAAAGCTTATTGAGATTCTTAATATGAACTTGAAAATGGCACAACTTGAAATAACAACACAAACTTGAATTTTATTATCTGAAAAGATCACTAGTACACTGAGGATACTTAGACTAAAACTTGAAAGCTTAGATTATACTTAAACAACTTAATACAAATTAAACGACATACAGTAATTGAAAATAAACTAGGTAACTTTCTTCTCTGCTTCTCTTGGTCTTTATAGGCTTCAATTAGGTTTAGAAACCTCTTCTGATCATTTCCCATTTCATCTGAGCCATCCATTTAGTCCAATTGATCATGATCGTTCAAACTTGATTTTGGCGCCAAAGTCCTCCACGTTAACGTGGAGGCAAAGGGTTGTAATTAAAGTTTATTGGGGGCTTGTGGAGGTGTCAGGAGACAATATGGAAGGTTTCTAGGCAAGTGGGTGCTTTATGGAAGAAACAGAGGTGTGGATGTGGTTTGGGAGTGAAAAATTGTGGAGAAGGCATTAAATGCTATCTGGTTTGGTGTGTGAGGTGGAAAGGAGGTGAGGGTGAGCTGGAGAGGTGAGGTGGTGGTGGTGAAACCACCTGGTATGATGAATGCAGGGGTGAAGGTGGGGGATGAACAGTGGTTGGCGGTTTTGGGTGGTCAACGCGGGTCAGCGCTGGATTTAAATAAAAAGGGTGCGTGGGCTTAGGGTGTATTGGGCTTAGGGTGTATTGGGCTTAGGGGCTAGGTGGGCTGGGTAGATTAGGATGGGTTGGATTTGGTTTTGGATTTATTTAATATAAGGGTCCGGTTGGTTTTTAGCTTAGAAAATCACAAGGACCAAATGTGTAATTATTCCAAAGTTGAGGGCTGTTGTTTGTGATTTTTCTAAACTTTAAATAAGGACTGAACCTGCAATTAACCATTAGTACAAGGACCACAAATATGAATTTTATTATTTTAAACCTCAGGGACCAATTCTGCCAATTCCACAAACTTCAGGGACCATTATTACAAATTTGGATTTTTAAGGGATTAAACTTGTAATTTCTCAAAATATTATCAAAATTGTTCCATTTTGTCATTCATGCATAGTACAAGGGTATTAATTGTAAATTTTCCATTTTTTAATACCTAGGGACCATTTTGCCAATTTTGTAACTTGAGGGGTAAAAATTGCCAGTTTGTGTAAACTTTTATCCAGGGATGTTTTGTGAACATTTTTGAGTTCCCAAGGACTTTAGTTGACTTTTTATTCATTTAAAACCTTCAGGGACTAGTTTTGTCAATATTTGAAACTTGAGGGACTGAAACTGCCAATTATGCAAACTTTGTACATTTTTCATTTGTTTTTGCATATTTTGTATTTGAAACATATAAAACACTCTTTTGAGATATTTTAAGTATTATGATGCACTTTTGAGTGTTTTTGTACGTTTTGGCAGTTCAGATTAGTACAAAATTATGAGTATTTAGACACTCATCAATCCCCCATACTAAACTATTGCTAGTCCCTAGCAATCTTTTTGAGAAAAAATTAATGGATTTTATCTCTTTACCAAAAGCCATCACTTCTGGAGTAGCCAGGTGTAAGAACTGTGGCACACCTGATAACCGTGTGATTTTTAGCAAACCACCAGCTGTCAACGGATTTGATTTGTCTTTACCAGAAGCCGTTTGCTTCTGGACTAGCCAACTCTTGATGGAATAGTCAACATCTTGGTGAGCTGATTACCAATTATGGTTTTTCCACGGCCTTTACCACAAGCCATAATCTTGCGGGCTAGCCAACTCATTTGTTTTTGGGGAGCTGAGGAACCGTACAATTTTTGGCAAATTGCCAGCCATAAACGGATTTGAGATGTCTTTACCAAGAGCCGTTTGCTCCTGGACTAGCCAATCCTATTGTGGGTTAGACATGGAGGATTGATACCATTTTATCTCATTTCTAAGTGTGAAAAAACTGGTAATTTTGATCAAATGGGGGTTCTTGATGGAACATGTGTTTTGCATTCGTGAGAACGCTCCCCCACACTTAGAACTGAATATTGCCCTCAATATTCACAGTACTTGGTGTCCCACCAAGACTTTAGAACGTAAGGAGGCAATACTTTTAACCTTTTTATTTTACTCTATTTACATACAAACTCACTTTTTTCTTTTTATTTGACTTGTACCATTTTTTATTTTTTATTATTTTTTATTTTTTTATTATTTTTTTTTTTTTGAAAAAATATTTTACATATGTACAACATGTGGTTCGTCTCCCCCACACTAGGGTGTTAGAAAAGAGAAAGAAATCAGAAATATGAGTGAAAACCCATATTGCTATGTTTTTGATTACCGAGTCACTAGCTTGACTCGACCTCGAATTGATTTGTCATGAGGTAGCTTGTTTTTGATTCCCGAGTCACTAGCTTGACTCGACCCCGAATTAAAATTGTCCTTGGGGTAAGTTTGGAGATCCGGGACAACCATTGGTTGTATGTCCCCTCCAAAATAGTGTTTTAGCCGATGTCCATTTACTTTAAAATTGGGACCGTCGGGTTGTAATAACTCAACAGTTCCATATGGGTATACTTTGGTTATAGTAAATGGTCCAGACCAACGGGTTTTTAGTTTACCCGAGAAAATTTTCAACCTTGAATTGAAAAGAAGAACTCTGTCACCAACGTTGAAAACGCGGTTCTTTATTTTAGAGTCATGTATCTTCTTAGTCTTTTCTTTATAGATTAAAGAATTTTCATAAGCTTGATCACGTAATTCATTTAGTTCGTTTAGTTGAACTTTACGGTGATCACCCGCTGTCTGAAGGTCGAAATTTGCATGTTTCAAGGCCCAATAGGCCTTATGTTCTAATTCGATCGGAAGATGACATGCTTTCCCGTACACTAGCTTATATGGAGTACACCCAATGGGTGTTTTGTAAGCAGTGCGGAAAGCCCATAATGCATCGTCCAGCTTATCCGACCAAGAGGCACGGTTTTCCCCAACCGTCCTCTCGAGAATTCTCTTAATACCCCGATTTGAGACCTCCACCTGCCCACTTGTTTGGGGGTGGTATGCTGTAGAAAGACGGTGAGTTACACCATATTTCAGCATTACTCTCGCAAATTGTTCATTGCAAAAGTGAGTACCACGATCACTGATAATGGCATGAGGAGTCCCGAATCTGGCAAAGAGAGATTTTAAAAATTTACAAACTACTCGGGCATCATTGGTGGGTAAGGCTTTTGCCTCAACCCATTTTGACAGATAGTCGACAGCGACGAGTATATACTTATTCCCTCGTGAAGACGGGAATGGCCCCATAAAATCAATGCCCCACATATCAAATATTTCACAGACTTGGATGGCGTTTTGCGGCATCTCATTTTTTTTAGAAATATTCCCGTGACGCTGGCAAGCCTCACAGGTTTTGATAAGTTCATGGGCGTCTTTATATATCGTGGGCCAAAAGAATCCTGAATCAAACACCTTTTTGGCGGTGTAGTTTGGGTTATGATGTCCCCCCGTGGGTCCATCATGACAAGCGTTAAGAATTTCCATGGCCTCTTGGCCATGGACACATCGTCGGATGACTTGATCCGCACATATTTTAAACAAGTAGGGGTCGTCCCAGAAATAATGTTTCACATCTTTAAAGAATTTTCTTTTCTGTTGGGACGACATCCCTTTCACAACGAAATTTCCCGCACGGTAATTTGCAAAGTCCGCAAACCATGGGGTGGTGGTATCATCCTGGTTAGAGATGAGATTTAGAGTCTCCAGAGGAAAAGTTTCATTTATTTCTTTTCTCTCGAGAATATCTTGATGAGGATTTTCTAACCGGGACAAGTAATCAGCGGCAAGGTTTTCTGCTCCTTTTTTATCTCTTATGAGAATATCGAATTCCTGGAGGAGCAGGACCCAACGGAGCAGTCTTGGCCTTGCATCCTGTTTAGTGAACAGGTATTTCAAAGCTGAATGGTCCGTATACACCACGCTTTTGTTTAAGATTAAGTAAGACCGAAATTTTTCGAAGGCATATACCACGGCTAATAATTCTTTTTCTGTGGTGGTATAGTGTGTTTGAGCTTCGTTCATGGTCTTACTTGCGTAGTGTATTGGCTGAAAATGTTTTGTTTTGCGTTGCCCCAGAACTGCACCAATAGCATAATCGCTAGCATCGCACATAAGTTCAAAGAGTAAGTCCCAGTCGGGGGCAACAAGGATTGGTGCTTCGGTAAGTCTTTTCTTTAGAATAGAAAAGGCTTCGATGCACTCTGGAGAAAAGATAAAAGGAGCATCCTTTTCAAGAAGATGAGTCATGGGCCGGGCTATTTTGGAGAAATCCTGAATAAATCTCCGATAGAACCCGGCATGGCCGAGGAAACTCCTAATTCCTTTAACAGTGGTGGGATGAGGCAATTTAGCAATAACATCAATTTTGGCCTTATCGACCTCAATCCCACTTTTTGAAATTTTATGGCCGAGGACAATGCCCTCTTTAACCATAAGATGGCTCTTCTCCCAGTTTAGACAAAGATTAGTGTTCTCACACCTTTGAAGCATTTTTTCTAGGTAGGAGAGGCATGAGTCGAAAGAATTCCCGATTACTGAGAAGTCATCCATGAATACCTCCATAGTTTTTCCAATCATGTCATGGAAAATAGCCATCATGCACCTCTGGAAAGTGCCCGGAGCATTGCATAACCCAAAAGGCATGCGACGATAGGCAAATGTCCCGTAAGGGCATGTGAAGGTAGTCTTCTCTTGATCCTGTGGATCAATGGGAATTTGGAAGTAACCCGAGAAGCCGTCAAGGAAACAATAATACTCATTTCCCGCTAGTCTTTCGAGCATTTGATCCATGAAGGGCAAAGGAAAGTGGTCTTTGCGGGTAGCTTCATTAAGCTTTCTGTAATCAATACATACTCGCCACCCTGTAACCAAACGGGTTGGTAATAACTCGTTGTCCTCATTTGTGATAACCGTAATGCCACCCTTCTTTGGAACACAATGAATTGGGCTTACCCAAGGACTATCAGATATAGGATAAATCAATCCCGCATCAAGAAGTTTGATAACTTCAGCTTTTATAACTTCGTGGATTTTTGGATTTACCCTTCGTTGATGCTGCACGGTAGGTTTAAAGTCCTCTTCCATTAGGATTTTATGTGTACAAAAATCCGGGTTAATACCCTTTATGTCTGAGAGCTTCCAAGCAATTGCTTGCTTGTGGGACTTTAGAACCTTAAGCAGCGCAGTTTTCTCCTCATCCTTTAAGTCTTTTGCAATAATGACCGGTAATTTATCGTTACCTTCCAAGAATGCATATTCTAGATGAGGAGGTATGTCTTTAAGTTCGACCTCGGGGAAATCATCATTTTTCTCAACATATTTGATTTCCGCCTTATGAAGTTGTGGAGGTAGAACAGGAATTGGAGAGGGATCTTTGTTTAATAACTTCTCAAGGAGAAGTATATCCTCTTCCAGGTCAATCTCTTGGATATCAATTCCTTTGGGAACAGAATCACTTTTGAGAAAGACTTCTAATTCCTCAAGGAGAAAACCACTTCCCTCAAACGGAGTGAGGGAAGGAGAAGAATTAGCGATTATGGGATGAGAAGGAGTAGTGGGATTTCCACTCGGAAAATTATCAGCGAATCCAAGGAATTCCTGAGCATACTCCTCGGATGCAATGTCAATGACATCAATTCGGTTGACCGAATCAGCATTATAATTCGAGGAGTATCTCGAGGTTTGATCAAGGTTGAACGTAATCGCTTCATTGCCAACTCGTAACGTGATTTCCTCATCGAAAACATCGATTAATGCACGTCCCGTTCTTAAGAATCCCCTCCCAAGAATGAGAGGAACTCTTGGATCTGCATCGAAATCAACAACGACAAAGTCTGCCGAAAAATTGAACTGTCCCACTCTCACAAATACGTCCTCGGCAATACCGAGGGGACGTGAAATTGAACGGTCTGCAAGCTCGAGAGTCATGCATGTGGGACTAAGTGCCTGAAGAGAGAGCTTTTTCCAAACTGAGTGTGGCATTAAGTTGATGCTTGCACCAAGATCGGCCAAGGCAAAACATTCAACCATACCTGGGAAAGTACATGGTATTAGAAATCTCCCGGGGTCTCCTAGCTTTTCGGGAAGCTTTTTCAATAGAACCGCAGAGCAGTTTTCATTGAGTGGAGTTCGTACCATCTCAAACATTTTTTCTTTATTGCTCAACAGGTTTTTGATTGTCGATGTGAATTTAGGCATTAAAAGAAAGGCATCCGCGAAACTAATATCGAAGTGTAGTTCTTGGAAAATCTGAAAGAATTTTTCCATCTGATGATTAGCTTTTTCACGGAGCTTTTGGTCTTGCAATCGTGAGGGATATGGAATTGTTGGTTTTGGGTTGGCTTTTGAATTTTCAACAGGACCTTCGGTAGTTTCAAACCTGACTTTTTTAAATGGAGTTGGGACCGGGATAACTGGAGGAGGGATGTCATTAGTACCTCCGTTGTTTTTAGGAAGTACTGTATCCGTAGTATCTTCAGTTTCACATTCCTCTACAGGGATAGGAGATGAGGTAGAGGGAGCTGTAGGTCCTTGGTAAGAAACTCCACTTCTTGTGGTGATCGCCTTAACATCGCCCCTCGGATTAGCGATCGTGTTGCTAGGTAAAGTTGTACCTGAGCTCGAGGGTCGATCATTTAAAGACTTTTGGAAATTAGACATTTGACTAACCAACATTCTGTTTAGTTCTTCTTGGGATTTCATAAACTGTTTTAATAACTCATCATGTGATGGTCCAGTTGGAACAATGGCTTGATTTTGGTTTGGAAAATTTTGAGCCCGATTGTTCTTGAAATTCCCATGTTGCTGATTGTTATTACCCTGGAAGTGGTTTTGTTGTTGAGAATTACCCTGTGGGTAATTGTTCTGACCTTGATTACGGTTATAGTTCCCTTGGTTCTGATTTTGGTTAAACTGATTTTGACTAGAGATGAAATTCCCTTGGTTGTTATAACCTTGGTTCATTCGGTTCTGGTTCTGATTCTGGTTAAAGTTCTGGTTCCTATTTTGAGGTTGATTAAACCCTGGTGGTCCAATATAGTTATTAGAACGGTAGCTCAAAAGATTTCGGTCTCCTTGCGGTTGGTAAGAATTACCTCCCGTATTATAGGAACCTTGAGCTGCAGACACATTTTCACGAGCAAAGCCACCGGAGGCTGGGCATTCTGTGTAGGGATGTGGACCACCGCAAGTTTCACAACTTGGGCTAACCGTTTTGACCTGATTAGGATTATTCTGATGGATACGCAAAACTGCAGTAGACAAATCATCCAGCTTTTTAGCTAGGATTGATATTTCATTGCTTGCCGGAGTGTCTGACTTAAATGAGTCGTTCCACTCAGCAGAGGAGTCCCAAAAATTATGATGGGCAGTCATGTTTTCGATTAAGTCATAGCACTCTTCAGGGGTCCTTTTCATAAAGGTGCCCCCAGCAGCAGCATTGATGGTGTCGCGATGACGGAGTGTCAAACCATTATAAAAGGTATCAATAATGGTGACAAGAAGCATGTTATGATTAGGACACCGATCAATGGCAAGTTTGTAGCGTTCCCATGCCTCAAATAAGGACTCTTCGGGAAGCTGTCTGAAGTTGCTGATATCATTCCTCAGCTTTGTGACCATAGATGGTGGAAAGTATTTGGCCAGGAATTTAGTGATCATCTCATCAAAAGTGTGGATCGAATTCTTTGGAAGTCGATCGAACCATGAAGTTGCATGATGAGTGAGTGAATATGGAAACAGGTATAGACGTAGGCTGTCTTTGGCGACGCCATGTTGTTTCATGCTTTGGGTGACAGTTAAAAATTTGTCGAGATGCCTGTTGGTATCGTCACCCGGCAATCCGTGGAACTGGCACGTATTCTGGATCTGTTGTATCATGTGGTGTTTTAATCCAAAATCCGTGGCTCCAATAGTGAGTGGTGCAATTGGTCCACCCCTCCCTTGCATAGTAGGTTGACACAATTCCTCCATAGTTCGGGTGTCAGGAACTGGCTCATCCTTGGGAAGGAATGGGGGCTCGTCGTTCATTTTTAGTGTGTGTTCTTCTTCAACAATACGTAACTCGGGTACGTTTTTCTTCTTTTTATTCTTTGTTTGTGAACGAGTGCGCATGCACAAAAATTAGTTTTCAACTCAAGATCGAGGCAAAACTACAGCGAACTTAAACCCAATAATCACAAATGAACAGCTCCTTTAAAAAAGGTACACTATTCACAAGGATACAATGGTAAGTTTTTAATCTTTTAGGTTTGGGAACTTATTATGTTCACACCCCCAGTTGGTAGGTGTTCTGCCTTGGTTTGCGGTGGTAAACTTTTATGTAATTATATTCACAGTAAAATGTTTTTGGCTTTTCGTGTATGGGTGAAAAAAACTTGGACAATATTTTTGAAACTGATTCGTTAACCGAAATCGTTCCTTTAAGATTACTCGCAGGCTGGCGGGAGGAAATAAATGGATCCCTCTTAAGTTCGCAATTTAATGTCAGAACTTACCTTAAACCAACTGTATAGGTTGTAATCGTAAAGATACGAAGTAATTTAACTTCACAGTTTTGTTTTGTTGTTTATGATTTGTTTGGTGTTGTTAACACTTCAGGAGAAATGTTAATGAACGTTTTCAGATATGATTTTGCTTTTCTTAAAAATTTACAAAGTGGTGATATTTGTACAGGAGGGTTTTTGAAAACCACTAAACTTTTACCGTTTTGAAATACGCAACAACCTCCCCGGCAGCGGCGCCAAATTTTGACTCCTCCCAAACCAACCAGTCAGCCTTGTGAAGCTGTTAGGCCCACCTGGGAGAAAGTGCAAGTTAATATTGACCGTGGAAATATAGGGAAATCCCCGGATCGTTAAATCCCAACGAGATTGAAATTGTATTTGTTGACGGAAAGGAAAGTGAGTGGTACTGAGGACAGTAACAAATATGTTTTGAGAGTTGATTACACTACTGATTGCTTGATATTTGGAAAATATGAAATTATAACAGAAATACAGAAATAAACACAAAATCAGATAATCAGATAACAGACAGAGAAAAGTGGTATTTAACAAGTTACAAACTACAGGGACTAAAAGTGAAACTTTTAAAAACTTAATATTAAAGAAAATAGAAAATGAAATTGAAATTATAAAAATGATTATTATAATATTTAATTACTATTTAATTAATAAAACTAATTAAAATCTAATTTAAAACTTAATTTAAATTAACTAAAAATTACAACTATTACAAATAAACCTAAAAACTTAAATAAATAATTTCTAAACCTAAATAAGAACTTGAAGAAAGTATAAAAAAAAATTAAAATAAATATTTTTGTCTTTTTATAAGTATTTTATTAATTAATAACTATTTAACTTAATTAAACTATTTTAACTATTTTAAATTACTATTAATACTAAAATACCTTAGAAAATTATGATAAAATTTATAAAACTATTTAAACACTACAGGAATACTACAAAATTATAAAAACTTGCTAAAAATTATATTTAAGCTAATTAACTAATTAATTACTTATTAATTATTTTAAAGCTAATTTAATTAATTTAAATAAGAAAATTATAAAATGGACAGTGGAAATTATGAAACTATTTTTTAAAAGTCTTAACTATATTATAAAACTTAGGAAAAATATAAAATTCTACTTTAGATAATTAAAATTAAAGAAATCTATTTAATTTCTATTATTACCTATTTAATTATTTAAACTAGTTTTAAATCTAAAAAATAGTAAACTGCTTAGGAAAATTCTAAGAAAATTATTTTAACTACTTTAAGGTACTAAGTAATTTATAAAATTATAAAATTGGACAAGTGCTTATTAATAAGCTAAAATGAAAATTAATTTAGATAATTTCTATTAAATAGAAGCTATCACTATTTTTATGTTTGCTTTTTCTGATTTTTCTTTTACAAAACTATTTAAATACTTAAATAATGAAACTTTAATAAAGACAACTACTTTGGAAATCAAGAATAAGCACTGAGATTGCTTATTAGCTTAAACAGTTGACTAAGGTTGACTATTTTAAGAAATAAGCTAAGCTGAGGTTATGTGGGGTCCACTATGGTGAAATCTAATTTATCTAAGTTACTTAAACCTAATTAAGCTAAATATGATGAGATAAGCTCCTAAGATAAGCTGAAAATCCCAAATAAGCACTTGCTTATTCTTCTTCTGACTCAGAAATGGGACAGAGATTGGTGGCAATTTAAGGTGGGGTCCACTGGTTTGTAGGTCAGACTAATGGTCGAAATTTGAACCTGGGTAGGAGGGGGTTGTAATAAGCTAGGTTTGAGATGTGGGGCCCACTGAATTGGTAAGAAATCACCAACAAAGTTGTGGTGATGAACTGATGTGCAGGGTAAGGCTTTGCCTTGCAGTCCACTTTCAATGAGTTGTGGGGTCCACAATAGTGAAATAGGGTTCAAGCAAAGCCTAGGGGTTCAAAGGTGGGTTGATAAGCTACAGATTAAACTAATAAGCTAAGCTTATGGTTTCCTAATAAGCTCTGTATGAGCCCTTGGATTGGTGATCACACACTGAGTAATCAGTGTGGCTTGTTTCACAAAGATCACAAATTTTGATCCTAAAAGCTATCCTACTATAAGCTAAAAGCTAAACTAAACCTAGATGTGATAAGCTAGTGTATTAAGCTACAATTAAGCTAAATCCTAGGATGTGGGGTCCATTGATAAGCATACAAGAGGTCTTGGTGTTTTGACTAAAAACTGTGCACAGGGTAACCTATTGCCCTGCAAGTGTGTTTGGAGGTCTGTGGGGCCCAGTATAAAAATCTTAAAATTATAAGCTATGTGGGATACTGAAAATAAGCTGGTAGACTACAAATCCACCAAATCTTAAAGCTTGAATCCTAATACTAAATTCTACAAAAATCCCTTAAGTTTTGAGAAAATCTGATAAGAGCAAATTGACTTTTGAAGAAAACTTGAGAAGTTGACTTATGTGAACTTTAAACTTAATCTAATTACTGAATATGGTGTAATAAGATATAATAAGACTTAATTAAGTTATTCTAATGACTTATGATTAGATAAGATGAATTTGATTTTGACTTTTTAACCAACTAAGACTTGTTTATTTTTGTTTCTCTGGGCTAATGTAATACTATATGACTTGTATACACTAGAAATTATAACAATATCAAGCTGAGTAACACAGAACATGTAAATCCAAACACTCCCTAATCTAGACTGTTTTGATATTTAATTAGCTAAGGGCTATGAGAGCTTATTCTAATAATCCAACATGACTTATTATGATATATCAGATGTAAATAAGCACTTAGAAACAGATAATGACCACAGATTCACACTAATGCTAATTATACTAAGTTGACTGTGAACTTTTTTATATTTTAATAACTATGAATTACAACAAACAAAATATTATTCTAAAGTTATATTATCATTATATAATACTAAATAAGCAATAATCAACTAAAACAATAAGCAATGAACAAAGCTATACTATAAAGATAGTTATGAGAATTTGATGAACTTACAAAGTGCTTTCCTTGCTTGAAATCAAGAACCAAGAACTCCTATTTCCTCCCCTGAGGATCTAAACCAATACTCCAAGCTGCTTCCTTTCCAAATTACCTTTGAAACCCAGAAATCAAGAACAAATGCCACAGTTGACTATCAATGACCAATTTTGTATTTTGTGAGATTTTTTATGTTAAGCTGATTAGTAAGTTACTAAAAGTTGTATTGAGCTTATGGGAGCTTATATGAGCTATTTCAATCCATATAACCAAACAGTAACAAGTATAAAGCTTATTGAGATTCTTAATATGAACTTGAAAATGGCACAACTTGAAATAACAACACAAACTTGAATTTTATTATCTGAAAAGATCACTAGTACACTGAGGATACTTAGACTAAAACTTGAAAGCTTAGATTATACTTAAACAACTTAATACAAATTAAACGACATACAGTAATTGAAAATAAACTAGGTAACTTTCTTCTCTGCTTCTCTTGGTCTTTATAGGCTTCAATTAGGTTTAGAAACCTCTTCTGATCATTTCCACTTCATCTGAGCCATCCATTTAGTCCAATTGATCATGATCGTTCAAACTTGATTTTGGCGCCAAAGTCCTCCACGTTAACGTGGAGGCAAAGGGTTGTAATTAAAGTTTATTGGGGGCTTGTGGAGGTGTCAGGAGACAATATGGAAGGTTTCTAGGCAAGTGGGTGCTTTATGGAAGAAACAGAGGTGTGGATGTGGTTTGGGAGTGAAAAATTGTGGAGAAGGCATTAAATGCTATCTGATTTGGTGTGTGAGGTGGAAAGGAGGTGAGGGTGAGCTGGAGAGGTGAGGTGGTGGTGGTGAAACCACCTGGTATGATGAATGCAGGGGTGAAGGTGGGGGATGAACAGTGGTTGGCGGTTTTGGGTGGTCAACGCGGGTCAGCGCTGGATTTAAATAAAAAGGGTGCGTGGGCTTAGGGTGTATTGGGCTTAGGGTGTATTGGGCTTAGGGGCTAGGTGGGCTGGGTAGATTAGGATGGGTTGGATTTGGTTTTGGATTTATTTAATATAAGGGTCCGGTTGGTTTTTAGCTTAGAAAATCACAAGGACCAAATGTGTAATTATTCCAAAGTTGAGGGCTGTTGTTTGTGATTTTTCTAAACTTTAAATAAGGACTGAACCTGCAATTAACCATTAGTACAAGGACCACAAATATGAATTTTATTATTTTAAACCTCAGGGACCAATTCTGCCAATTCCACAAACTTCAGGGACCATTATTGCAAATTTGGATTTTTAAGGGATTAAACTTGTAATTTCTCAAAATATTATCAAAATTGTTCCATTTTGTCATTCATGCATAGTACAAGGGTATTAATTGTAAATTTTCCATTTTTTAATACCTAGGGACCATTTTGCCAATTTTGTAACTTGAGGGGTAAAAATTGCCAGTTTGTGTAAACTTTTATCCAGGGATGTTTTGTGAACATTTTTGAGTTCCCAAGGACTTTAGTTGACTTTTTATTCATTTAAAACCTTCAGGGACTAGTTTTGTCAATATTTGAAACTTGAGGGACTGAAACTGCCAATTATGCAAACTTTGTACATTTTTCATTTGTTTTTGCATATTTTGTATTTGAAACATATAAAACACTCTTTTGAGATATTTTAAGTATTATGATGCATTTTTGAGTGTTTTTGTACATTTTGGCAGTTCAGATTAGTACAAAATTATGAGTATTTAGACACTCATCATGTTTTAATCTATACATTTATAAATAAATGTGTATAGTTGACAAGTTGGAAGTCAATAGCAGGTATTTAGTTTGACTGAATCATGTTATTTGTCACAAGAGATTCAAACTCACAGAAATGGGCCATAGTGAGCAATTGTTTAATCCATATTGATTTGTGAATATTTGTTTGATAAAGTTTTGAGTGGTATTTAGTTTATTATGGTAATGTGAAAAGTGAAAAGTGTCATACTTGTAGTATCACCAGTGATGTTTGAAGTTGAACTGTATATGTGTATTATCACTAGTGATATTTGTATTATCACTTGTGAAATTTTGTATATTTTATAGGTTTTTTTGTTTACTTGTTAAGCTTTATTTTACTAGTGCTATTGAGTAAACCTAACAGTTATGGGGGAAAAAAATAGTGTCACAAATGATATACAAGTCCAGGATAAAATTAGCAATGCTATTAAAATAAACCTAACAATTCAGTAAAAAAAATAATCAATCAACAAACTAATACTTCAATTGCAGCGACTGAGAAACCGCCTCCACTTTCAACTACACCGCCGCCCCATTGACATTTGAAACTTTCCCCTTGTTTGGACAAGTATGTCTATTATGATCAATTAAACTACAAATATTACAATCATTCTTTTGGTTCTTACTTTTCTCAATAGCTTTCTCACGTCCACCCTTAATACGGTCATTTTTATGTCCTTTAGGAGGATTCTTTATACCCATAAAATCTTGAACAATATCACAAACTTTTCGGGGTGGAAGACTTCTCAAATCAGTCTCAACTTTTGACTTTAGCTCTCTCAGGTTGTCTATAAAAGTAGTCCAATATCATAGACAGATTATCAGTAATTACAACAATAAGAAACAGATTATCAAATATAACACTGGTGATACTACACATATATCAAACATATCACTGGTGATACTACATATATATCAAGCATATCACTGGTGATACTACACATATATTAAGCATATCATTGGTGATACTACACATATATTAAGCATATCACTGGTGATACTACACATATATCAAACATATCAGTAGTGATACTACACATATACCATCAGTAAAAACATTTATTGTGTTTGTCTATTACAGTGAAAGGCACAAAAACCATCTTGTACATAAAAAGTACATAATTAATACCTTGGTGTAAAATCAAATAATGATCTTCATTACATACTCAGCATTAAACTAAGATACAACACGAAAAATGCCAAGAACTCCATAAGCTTTTTTTGTAGCCGTGCAAGCATTTAAATAGAGCACCACAGAAAAGACTTCAAAATACTGTAAGCTACACCTTAATTAATAAATAATAAGCAATATTACACTATAATTAATAACTTATCAGTAACTTATACTCACAGATTATCCCCACAAACTTATATTTTCATCCTCATCAAAATGTCAAAAATATTATATAAGAAAATTAAACATCTTAACATAAACAACTTATAAATAAACAGACTAACAATTATCACTGGTGATACTAAACGTATATCACTGGTGATACTAAAACAGCTTATAATCATCAACTTCAAATATCACTAGTGATACTAAACGTATGCGATAGAGCAGATTCAAAACCAAAATTAGACACAAAAACAGCATTCAAATGCAGTTAAAAACATAAATTCAACTAGCAACTTAATTAATAAGCAAAATTATAAAAGCAGATAACAAAATTATCAAATATTTTTCATTCACACATTTTATCAAACACTTGGTGTGCAACTTGATCACAAGGAATGTTAAACAACTTGATCCACATAATTAACAAACGATTCAACAACACTATCAACATCAACAATATCCATCAAATCAGCTTCTGAAAACAAACGGTTCATACAAATCAAAAGAAGACATAAAAAAGGATGATAATGATCGGGAGGTGATTATGAGATGATGATCGGAATGGTGACTGGAATAGTGATGGTGATGATGATTGGAACGATGGTGTAGCGGTGGTGTTGCGGTGGTAACTGATTATGGAGGGAAAAGGTCGATTGGGAGAAAACACACAGTTTATGTGTGAAAAAAAAAGAGCGAATGGGAAAAAATAAATAAAATAGAACTTTATATAGGTGGGGTAAATTAGGTTTAAGTGATTAAATCTTAGATTAATCTAGGTCATTAGATCAAAAAGGATGGAGGGTGGGGATTTGTCCATTGGTATGCACCAAAAAAAGGGTATGCATTTGAATTTTCCTCTCATAGTGATTCATACACTATTTTCAAGTCATTGAATGCATTTACTTAATCCTTTTCGATTGGGTTGATTTGTAAACAGTAAATAATGCGATTAGCAGGAAGAAAACGCATTTCCTCATGTGATAGGAGTTCGTGATTATAATCCTTGATGAACCTTGTAACATGCCATTCTTCGGATAATATATCAAAGCTCTCTTTTTACTATATTGCGGCTATCTTTAATCAATACCTTTTTATAAATGAAAATAAATTAATTAAGTGACACATTAAATTGACATTATTTACAATAACATATAGAGTAGTTAAACTTATATAATAATTGCAAATGTGTCTTGTTACACTACATTACATAAATCGACGTTCTAAAAGAAATTTGTTTGACAAAACCTCTACAAAATAAACAACCATAGTTAACTTATCAATTCGTATCTATATCAGAAGTATATCAATGCTCATTATTTTTGTCGTACTTAAAAAAACCTATTTAACGGTAGATTACTTAAAAACTAAATGCTTTGTTTCGTTTAGGTAAAAAGTAAAACTAAAATTTTACTTGTAGTTTCTTTGTAACGACTACTGAGTAAAGGGTTAAAAATAATAAATGAATAAATAAATTCTACTAACCTATTCCGAATGTAAGGGTGATTTATTTATATATTTATTTATTTATTATTACTTTTTTTTTTAATATTTTTAAAGATCTCCTCAAGTTGGGTTAAGCTTGACTAATCATATTAAGCTAATATCAACCATTAGATTTAATTAAAGTGGAGATTAAAAGTTCATAAATTTCAATTTTTTAATGTTAAATAATTCTTTCTCTCTTAATTATTGTTTCAAAAAACTATGACTAAGTAACGACTTATTTAAGAAAAACATGGGGGCGTCCCTTTTTTTTCTACCAATTCTAAACTCTTGTAAACATGTATTTTCCTTTTAAAATCCAAAGCGAAACAATAATATTAAAAAATACAAAATGAAAAATCTAAAGCTAATGAATGTGATTTAGAACCACGAAAACAGTTTGCATGAGGAATCTAATTCACCACAAAAATTCCCCTAACATACCTACGGTACATGTAAACATAGATAAAAGATCATTTGAGGACAAAACTTTATCTACATACCAAGGGATCAATCCTCACATTTAATCTTCATCTCATCCAATGGATGAGATTAAATTCCCTCTTTACACTAGAGGGGTATTTTTGTCTAATATATATAGATATTTTCTAATTAACTTTCCATTCAATCACACACACCTGTGTGTTTTCTTCGTCTCACTATTTTCTCTCTCTACCTCCATTAGTACAAAAACAAAAGAACACAAATAGATCTAGATTTGATCGATCTTCACAAACAATACGAATTTATCTTCTTCGATTCATCAATCTGTCATCTTATCATCTCATTTTTCAAGTTGTTAACATCAGGTTCATATTCTTCTTGTTATATTCACTCGATCTGTATTTTTTATTTATTTTTTTTAGTTGATGATCATGTGAATAAGCTTATGAATTAGAGGAAAGGAGAGTTGTATGAATAAGCGTGTGAATTAGATGAAATTTTGTATGAATAAGCTTATAAATTAGAGGAGAGTTATGAATAAACTTATGAATTATTGTGACTTGAGTTTATTGTGATGTATTATAAGCTAACTTATTACTAGTAGCTTATTTTCATAACATCTTGTTATTTTATCATTTTCAGCTGATTCATGTGAATAAGCATGTAAATTAGAGGATAAGAGAGTTATACGAATAAGCTTATAAATTAGAGTAGAGTTAGTGTGAATAAGTTGTATTATTAGGTAGTTTTATGATCTGAACAACTTATTATTTAGCATTTAATTGAATTAAAATTCTGGTATAAGCTGATCTAAGCTGGTATGAAGTATATCATATATGATTTTAGCTTGGGTTAATGTGTTTATAATCGAGGTTATTTTGTTTGATATATCATATGTGATATCACATGTGATATTTCATTTTGTTGGATGTATCATATATGATATCACAAACTATATCATACACTATGTTTTATTTGATATATCATATGTGATATCATATGTGCTTTTTCACTTTTTGCCATGAAACAACTTATTTATATTTATATTTTTTTTAATTTTTTGTTTTTTCTTACAGATATGTGCAAAAAATCTATAATGACACTGAATTTAAAGAACGACAAAGTCTGGAGCAGCTTGTTGGAGTTGCAAAGACACTTGTAGTTGTTGTTAAGGAAGGAAAGAATAGGTTAAAGAAGAAGAGTTGTTTCAAAAATAAGAAGGCTTTGGTTCAATGATAAATTCATCAAACTAATTGATTCTTTTCACATGTGATATGCTTGGAAATTCTCATATATGATTTTACATTATTTTTGTTTTCATTACAATTATCGTATGTGATATTTGAAAGTAATCTGTTTAATGTTGATTTTTATATGGACAACTGTTAGAAATTCTCTTTTACTTGATTTTGGTTGATTTGGATCTTACATGAATGTGAATCTATTATATATCACATGTGATATTTGTATTTTACAAGTTAGTAACAAACTATCATATGTGATTTTTTTCAAAAATCATATATGATTTAACATGATCATCACTAATTTATCAAACCATTATACTTGATCTTTTCTATTCTAATGCATTTATTTACAAGTGATTATAAACGTGTGCAATAAAACTTAAACAAAATAGACATAATATCGAAAATCACATTTGTAGATGTTTCACCATTTTTATTTCAGTATAAACATCATGACATAATACCAAGAAAGTTAAACCATATTAGCAAGACATTGTCCCAGTTACCATTGGTTTACAAAATCGTCCGTTGACGTCAAAACTCCATACAAAGATTACAAAAAAAACAAAGAATACATTTTAAACGTGAAATGAAGATTCATGAGCTTCTTCATTGAGCTTCTCGGGCCTTTGGATTCTTGTAATGTTCAATATGCCTTGAAAACAGCCTTCTCTACACAAATAAGAAGTTTTGATTTAATTTTCATGCACATAATCATATATGATATATTATAATGGTAAAGAAGTTAACTTTAAAGTAGATTATCATATATGATATCATACATACGATTAGCTTTTAATTACTCACTAGGAGATAACAGACTTGCTTGTATTTTAGTTTCAAGCACATTATCATATATGATATATTATAGTGTTAAAAAAATTGGATTTCAAGCAGATTATCATATATGATATTATACACAAAACTAACTTTGTAGTACTCACTAGGAGATCACAAACTGCTTTATTTTATTTTCAAGCACATAATCATATATGATATAGTATAAATGCTTACAACCTAGCTTATATCATATATGATGCAGTACATAATTTTTTACAATTTTTCCAGGCAACTTATCATATATGATTTTTCAATAACAGGTCATCATCAACATATTTTCTTCATAAACATCAACATACTCGATCTAAAGCTTACTTATCACTATAACATTATCAAATATCAAAATAACATCAAAATATCTTCTTTATAAATTGTATAAACACAATAACTTGAACAAAAATCACAATATGTTTATCACAAACAATATAAACAGTAACCTTCACAATTTATGCATAGATAACATTAAAATATTCAAATAAAGTGTTTTACACCTGAATTAGTGATGTGAAGCTTGTATTTCTTCCTTTTTTTTTTACTCGAAGCTTCATCTATAAGCTTATCGTTAAGATTTGTTCTTCAACAACATCATCGACATCTTTTTCTTTAATTTTTTGATGCGATTTGTGGATGATTTTTGATGTGTGTGTGTGTGTGTATCTTTTGATTTGTGTAAAAGTATGTGTTGTGTGTGTTTTTAGTTTGTGTGGATGAAAAAAGTGAGTGGGGGAAAGGAATGAATGTGGATGGGAGAAAAAGGCATGTTCATTTCAGTTGGTTGAATAGTGTGTGGTTATTAATTTACTAAAGTGCCCCTCCGTGTTTTTGTTTTGATTTTTTAAAAAATCCTTCTTTTATCTTGTCCGTTGGATGAGATATAGATGGACGCTTGCGATGTGTCCCTTGGTATGTGAACATTGTTTGGTTTGCAAAATAACCTCACTCGTAAACATATGTTTTCATTTTACTTTTTTTAAGCGTATAGGTATGTAAGTGATAAAACAGGCCTCGCTCACTCCTTTCTTTGTTAAACAATGTGTATCCACAATTTTTGTTAAAGTATGAAAAACATTGGTTTTTGATTAAACATTACAATCTTATAACTTATTTATTTCTATTAAAGCTATATAAAAACTCACAGTAGTTGAAAATAGAATTTTGGCAAAAGAAATATGACAAAGAAACAGTAACTAATAGAAAACGGACGTATAAATACTTCTAATCTATACTCTTAGTCAAATCTAACAGTTGATATTAGCCTAACACGACTAATCAATAATCAATAATTATAGTCATGTTTAACTCAACTTGAAAGAATCCTTACCAATTTTTTTTCCTACTAGTACTTCTTAGGCCCGTTTCTTTTGCTCCTAGCCATGTTTTATTTTGCTCACTCAAAAATTATTAGCCACACGTTAAGGGTGGTGGCAATCACGCTTTAAAAAAAAACTCATACCTCTCAATCCGCCAATTATATCATTCCACCTCATTCATACATTTTTCATACCTCTCAACCATTTTCTAGTGACAATCATGATTCACCATACCTCACATATATTAAATGTTCCAACGTTCGAATATTAAATACCTTTCATCCATGCCGATTCGGCAAAGTTTACCGATTTGGTTGCCGAAAGCATGATGCCGATTCAATGGCAATGGTCTTGCTGATTCATGCCGCACGGTATTATTGATGCCGAAGGCCAAACCGAAGGTGTTGCCACCACCCTAATAACGTCATTAAATTTTATGAATTTTATGCATTGAATAGTAATTTGCAGCTCATAATTGTATTTAACGAGCGGGGTAGCTCGCGCGTTGCCGCGGGAGCGCTTTGCGGGGTTGTTGGTTTTTTTTTTTTTTTTTTTTTTTTTTTTTTTTAACTTTGTATCCCAAAGTTAAACAATAACACCATAAGCAAAGGGAAACATTTTGAGTTGTTAAACAGATATACTTTGAGTTGTTCTAAACAAATACGTTAAATGAAACTCTATAAGCAATTCAAAGAATATTGAATTAAGTAAAGAATTAAGATTACAAATACATCTTCACGCTAGGCGTGAGAAACATAAAATAAGTATACATTGAATAGCAAATCGAAACACCCAGCTTTTTCTTATCTAAAAGTCCATGTATTACTCCTTTTTTTTCACTTATTATACATATCTTGTTTGACGTAATCTCTTCTTTTTTGATTCAATGCTTTCTGAATCTCATTTCTCTATTACAGACCCTTTCTTGCTTTAGCAGCTCTAGCCTGAGCTGTGGCTCACTGCGACATTGGTGCAGATCTCGTTAATACCCTTTTCATAAACCCCATGATTCTAAGGATATGTAACCTGATAATTTACTGTAACAAAAGGAATTATATTTATTTATTCATCATACATGTAATATCATTTATCAAACAATATCCGATTTAAAAAAATGCATACCATTAGAACCGATAAGAATTACAGAGTTTAAAACTGTTAAAAGTTCTTGTTTTTTGTTTAAAACTTTCTACGATACGACTCAACTCATTTTACCATAGTAAAAAAGACTGATAATGATTTGGCGATAGGACATATTGGCATACACAGTCCAAACATAAACAAAAATGGCTACAACAAATGCCACAGAAGCTAAAAAACGGCTAACAACAATAGTTGCTGCAATTGTGTACAACGTAATCATAACTTATTTATGTGTGCGTGATTTAGGGGGTGTTTGGGATTTACTTATTTTAAAATGCTTATGTGCGTTGACTGTGTTAATACAAATATCGCCTAAAAACGTTATTTATATTTTACGATCTTTGCTAAGTTTTGTTAATGACAAAGTATGAAGTTTAGCTATAAGTAAATCATCACTTTAAGTGTTTAAGTCTTGTTTAACTAAGGCTTTCATTTCATTTTAAACAAAACATTGTTTTTATTTCTTAAACTAGAAAGTGTCTTGTCACATCACATTTATTTCTTAATGTAGTAAGGTCACATCACATTTAGGGCAAGCTTTGTCAATATACATTTATGGTAAGAAGTGTGTTTGACTTACTAAGTGGTTGCTTGCAAGTTTAGTGTTTGACTTGATATTATGAGATGTGACATTGTTTGGTTTGCAAGAGTAATGAGATGTGACCTTGTTTGGTTTGGAAGATTTATTGCAAAAACCAACTGCAGCCCTGGCGGTACCCTGGAGTTACACGGGCGGAACCCTTCTGAGGGGTCCGCCGTATCCGCCAGATCTGCAGAATGGTTTGCTATAAATACCAAACCATTTGTTAGTTTTGTGTAACCCCTTTAGGACATATTTTCACATGCTCTCTCAACTAACTCAGTAACCTTTTGATTTGTGTAATTCTCTTATGTAGCAAGGGACTTCACAAGATCATTCAAGAAGTTACAAGCTTCAACTCTAAAGTTGCAAGTCTTGGTAGCTTGGTCATGTATAAGCTTTGGTAGTTTATACTTCATGTGTGTCATGTATATAGAAGTAAGTGGTTAGTATTTTAGGCCTCAAAATACGTAGTGTATCGGGAGTTGTTGTACCCTTGTAAAAGAACTAACGGGAGTGGTTGTACCCTTGGTAAAGAACTCGACATCTAGCTTAGTGTCGGTAAAAGTGTAAGCGACGATGGGAGTGGTTGTACCCGTGTAAAAGAACTCGATATCTAGCTTAGTGTCGGTAAAAGTGTAAGCGACGTTGTAAAGGTTTTCTCCGCTGGTGAAAGGATCTTGTTGATTAGTGCTTATAACTCTCGAGTTGGAAACTCGGGGCGTGGATGTAGGGCAAGGAAAAAGAGTCCTTGTAGCCGAACCACGATAAACAATCGTGTTATGGTTTGATCGTTTCTTTCTTTATCTTTGCTTATTACATGTTGTTCTTTAGTTAGAATTGGTTGTTACATATAAAGGTTTTCAAAGAACTAAACAAGTAAAAATGTGTTTATATCTTTAAACAAAAGTAAAGCTTTTCAAAGTACTAAACAAGCAAAGTCAGGATCATCACAAGCAAAACTTTTCAAAGTATGAAACTAGTATAGTTAGAATTGTTACTCACATGAAAAGCTTTTCAACGAATCAAACATATAATATTGTGTTTATATCTTTAACCAAACGTAAAGGTTTTTAAAGATATCCAAGTTTAAAAGGTTTTAAAAAGCGGTAAACTATTCAACCCCCCTTCTAGTTTTTCACAATTGGCAACAGGAGCTACGTTACTCAAGATCTTTAAAATAGAATGTATTTTAAAACTTGGATCGATCCATGGATTTTGAAAATCTCTAAGAAGGGCAACCTATTCAAAACCAACCGCTATTTGAAAAAGAAAGTTTACTTGAATGGAAAAGTAATTTTGAAAAATATGTGAAATCAATTGATCAAGACCTTTGGCATATTATTTCTTTTGGTAATTTCAAACCAAAGAAAACAAGTTTTTGAAAACCAAGATAACTATCTTAAACTTGATAAAAATACTAAAGCTAAAACAATGCTTTACAAAGCTTTAGTACCAAATATGAAAGAATGTATTTTTGTCAAAAGGCTAATGATGTTTGGAAAAATATGGTAAACTTTCATCAAGGAATATGTCAAGTCAAAGATGATCAATTTGATCTTACATATGAATTAGAAGTTTTAGAAAAACTAATTGATAGACACTTAGTAGAAGTTAATACGTGTGCTACTAGTTTAAATGTTTTAAATGAAGGTACAAGTGAAGATGTGATGAGGCGAAAAATGAACCACTTTTAGGGGGTCATTTAAGCCCGGAATTGACTTTATTTGATCAAATATTGCCCTAAATCGTTCCTTTTGTGATATTAGGTACTTTGGGAGTGAAATCTGGAAAAGGAAGCAATTCGAACGTTTTTAGAGCATAAAAGTGAAGAAAACGCCAAAGTCTTAATTTTCCTTGCTGGGAACAGTAGGTGACGGCGTCAAGAAGGAATCCTTGACGGCGTCAAGAGCAAATTTCCATGACGATCCAGTACAGATTTGACGGCGTCACGAAGTAGGGCGTCAAGAGTAAAATACATGACGGCCTGGAAATGCATAATACATGACGGCGTAAAAAATGGATCAAGGCAGTCCGAGAATAGTTTTGGCGGCGAGGTGACGGCGTCACAAGTTTGGTCTTGACGCCGTCAGACCCTATTTCCTATATATATTTTTATAATTTTCACACATTAAAAAGAGAAGTTTTGGAGAAACCCTAAGTACGAACTTGGTGCGAATTTTACAGGTTTTTCAAGGGTTCTAAGCCCTTGATACCTTTCATGTGTAATTGAGATAAGTATTCTTTTAATTCAATCAATATGTCTATGTGTTGGTTGTCTATATCTTGTTCTTGTCTTAATTCCATCATGCTAGGCTAGATCTATCTTGTGTTTGCTTGGATCTAATGAAACCTAGATGTTAATTATGTGTTGATTACTTGTTTATAGTTGTTTTGGATGAATGAATTTTATGTTAGGCTTAAGAAAACTGGCAGATCTCCAATTGGTAACATGCTTGAACGTCTTAAGAAACATGAACCGATGTGCACTAGGTCTTTATTGGTTGTATTTAATGCATGAGCCACTGTTTATAATCCCTATGGTTGTACTGGGCATGGTATAGGAGGAGATAAGAGCTCATAGAATTGGGGAGTTAAGTGCGCCGCCCATGAATGATATTAAGGAATACAATCCGTCATCCATCCAACTATAACAAATAATTAATGTGTAAAAGATGTCTAGGGAGTAGTGAAATCTAAGTAAACACATTTTCTCCACTTATTGCTCACAACCTTAGTATAATTTAGTTTATTTTCATTTCTAGTATTTTATTTTGATTGCATCTTTAGTATTGGGTTAGTTGACTAGCAACTAATTCCGCCCAAATCCTTCAAACCCGAGATTTTTACTTGCTTTCTAAAAAATATAAAAATACAAAAAGAATCATCCCTCACCATTAGAACTAGTATTTAGGTTTTCTAATCCTAGCGACACTATTCCTAGCTGAACGATCAATCCCCCGGTACTTGTCACTATACTATACTACAACGATCAGGTACACTGCCTGGTGGGGGTTGTAAGCTTCTCAAGATCCCTTGAGAGGTAAAGCCTGGTGCGATTCCCACGTATCAAGTTTTTGGCGCCGCTGCCGGGGAATAGTTATTGTCTAGGTTAGAATTTCTTTTTATTAGGTCTACTTGCTAGATTCCTTTCTAGTGAGATTTTATTTTTATTTTTTTAGGTTTTCTTTAGTCTATCTTATTTCTTTGTGTCTTTGTTCGTAACTCGTAACCTCCCGACATCATGGACAACGGGAACATCTTTGAACCCGTCATCCCACCACAACAAAACCCACCATTAGAACCCCTTAGGCCCCGAACCTTAGGAGAGTATTCCCGACCTAGCCACCAAGGCTACCGAAACACCATTGAGCTCACCGGAGTCAATGTGACCCCCTTGCGATCCGACACCATCCGGTTGGTGCAAAGCGGATGTGCATTCCATGGACTTCGTTCCGAAGATCCAAACCAACATCTTAAGGACTTCCTCAAAATCGTAGATTCCATAGACCTAGATGTTGAAACTAGAGAGACAACCCGATTACGCCTATTCCAATTCTCTCTACGGGATCAAGCTAGTCAATGGCTTGAGCATTTACCCGCGGGATCCATCACCACATGGGATGATCTCACCACTCATTTCCTTGCTTAATTTTTCCCACCGGGGAGAACTACTAAGCTTAGAAATGGCGTCTTGATGTTCCAACAACATCAAAATGAATCTCTTTATGAAGCATGGACTCGTTTCAAGGACTTACTCCAAAAAGTCCCTCATCATGGCATAGATCTTTGGCTCCAAGTCCAAATCTTTTATGACCATATCGACATCTCCACGAGGCGAGCCATTGACCAATCGGCCGGTGGTAAGCTACGTGACCTAAGTGCGGAACAATCATGGGAACTCATAGAAGATCTTGCTCTCTATGACAACGAAAGTTGGAATGATCCCCGTGATTTGAACAAAACGGTCAAGGCAATATCTTTGCCTTCGAACAATTCTAGCACTCCCGACCGTAGGATCATGGAACTTGAGGACCAAGTCAAGTTTCTCATGAAATCTTACAAAGCTCCTAAACCTTCAAGCCAAGTGAACAAAATCACTTCTTCATGCGAATTATGTAGTGGTCCCCACGACACTCGTGATTGTGTGGAACTCCCCGGAACAGCTTTTGCGGACTACGCATCCACGCGTACTGACGAAGCGGGAGATAAGTGGTACACTTTCAAGCCCGAGCCAAACACTTACGGTGATTCATACAACCCCTCTTGGAAAAATCACCCAAACCTTAGGTGGAAACAAAATCAACCCAATTCTTCCAATCCGCCTAATCGTTACCAACCAAACGGTCCACCCTCCAACCGTACTTTCAACAACAATCCTTCTAACAACTATGGTAGTACCAACAATCTTGAAGGATTGATGTCTAAGTTCATGGCATCTCAAGAAGCTCGCATATCTAAGTTTGAAGCCGATTTCAAACAAAAGCAAAGCGAGATGACCACTAGAATTGACGCATTGTTGAAAGTTCTCAATGACCGAGAAATGGGAGCACTCCCAAGCGACACAATCAAGAATCCGAAACTAAACGTTAATTCCATATCTTCAGTTTCGTCACCCACTTCGTGTCCACAGTACTACTCGGTTAAATCAACGAGCACGTGTTTCAAACAAAACCAAATTCTTCAAAAGGACCAATCAAATAAAACACCCAATATAGAGCCGGTCAAAAGTATAGTTGAAACACCTCTTACGCAAGACCCTGACGATGAATTCAAAGAACTTCACCTTGAACGCCCCGTCATTGATGTCTTAGCGCGTGCTCCTTACTATAGTGCCCTCCTAGAAAAATATGAGAAGTTTAAACTAGGTAAAAATGGGACCACTGTAGGACCTTAGATATATCAACTTTTACACAAATATAAGAACTAGATGAAGTAAAGATGGTGACTTGATGCAATATGTGTGGCGTTAGATTGAATGAAATAGAGATAAGAGATGAAGAGAACTTTTATTAAAAAAACACACACAATACACACACAAGCACACACCTCAAATGAGCCTTTGAGGTGTTTAAATAGTTCTTAACATGAGATGCCCTATGGGCTTTCTATGGGCTTGGGCTTGGACTTGGTTACATGATTAGATAACAAGGCTTATGAAACATAGCACATAACATATTAGCTTGCCAAGTCCAAAGCCCAATGACTAAACTATTACTAGTCTTAACAAACGACACAAAGTTACAATATGAGAATGACCATCACTTCATAATACATATTTTTAATGCTAACAATCTCCCCCTAAGGGGTGGTCATTCGAATGATGCTCCACGTGAGTGGGTCTTCCGTGTTCTTTGTCTTTAACTTTGTGTGTCGTTGTAGAATAGTCTTTAGTCTTTGTTCCTTCATGCTTTGTGATCTTTGATAACTGATTTTTCATCGTTCTTTGTTCCTTAGTGATGTGGAGTTATCTGCCTTTTGTCACTTCTGTGTCTGTGGTGGTTGTTTGCTATTCCAACATGCTCATACATCTTTGGACTTTGATATTCATAAGCACATAGTTCCCTTTCTTTCACTTTGATCTTTAGTCTTCATACTTTGTAGATTCTTCTTTTTGGCGTAGAATCTTTCTTTAAACTTTGTGTTGTATAGATCTTTGAGGGAGCTTTCTTTAACTTCCAGATGTATGTATGAGCATGTGGAATCTGTCGCCATGGAGATGAAGTGTCCCTGCATATAAACAGTTAGCAATAAAACATCCGGTACTTATAGATAAGAATTAGAGATCGTCAACAGCATAGTGTGAAGACTCCTTCTAACTCTTACCAAGGCCGTTCCCATGTCAGATACTCCCGAGGGAGCTTACAAGACCTACTTAGTAGCTCAATGACTGGGTGAGTCGCTGGGGATCACTCCAAGACTGTAGACCGTTTGAAACAACCGCGAATACTAAGCGTAACCCATAAGGAATTACCGAAGTGACCTGCTGTCAGGGCTGCTTGATGTTGACCCTGGCAGGAATTTCCATTCAATCATTGAGAATCTACATAAGTAATTCCTCTCATAAACGTTCTAGCAGATTGCTAAGATCTGCGTATGACTCTAAAGTTTACATCTGGCGTCCTTAATGATGAAAAACCAGTGTAGAAATATCATGTGTTCCTATGAGATCTTTTGATGAATCTCGGGGCTCTAGACTCGATAAGTGCACATTTGGTTTCCTATGCGGAGATTAGGGAGAGGTATCCTGCTTCAATATCAACCATCTCTAAGAGACAGGTCGATAGATTACACCGGTTCCCCGTGAGAATGAAACAAGCTCTTTTAAGAGAACTTGAGTGGTTAAGAAGGTTTAGTGCAGTGCGTCACTGGGTCCATGACGTCTTTATCTTCAATACCGGTGTCACCTTAGTAACAACCAGTAGCATATGAATTGAACCCGGTGTCTGCCCTAAGGTTGAACATTTGGAGGGCTATTTCTTTTCACCCTTTTTCATAACTTTTCTTTTTAATTCTTCAACCCCTTCTTTCTCCTTTCTCATTTTCTCCTTTTTTCAATCATACCTAAGGACTTCTAATTCTAATCTATTGGATTTGTCCTTGGGTAGATCCCTCCGGCTCTGGCGGATCATAGGACGGTTTTTCCTAACCTTAGTCACCTTATAACACCATGACTGCCCTATAATTACCATGAAACCATTTATTGAAAATCTCTCAAAGTGTTTATAATAATAAAACACATTGTTGACACTTCGAGAGTTTTGCATTACTTTTGAAGGACTCCCCCTTCACATGTGCTCATGAATTTTTAAGAAATTTGCTCATGCGAGAGGAGTTTGCACTTTTTGAATTGATCCACTTTCAGTGAACATGACCGATTCGAGACACGCTTACATCACTAGTTAGACTAGCTTGAAGTTATTACCCGTCCTGGTCAAGTCCAAAGAAAGTCTCTCGATATGGTACATTCTACTCAGACAACTCCTATTCGAGACACGCTTACATCACTAGTTTGACTAGCTTGAAATTATTACCCGTCCAGGACAAGTCTTTTCGATTACTGACATTTTAAGCTTCGTCAATTCATTGGTACTTACTGAGTCGAGCTCTTTTGAGATTCAGTCACAAACTTTAAACATCTTTGATCACATTTTAATCATGTCTTCTCCCCCTCAAAAATAGCATAGCGTGATATTTTTGATATCAACTGATTAAGAAAAAGCTTGTTGGAGAGAAAGACATATTTCATATTGCATGAATACGGAACATTGTTGTTTTTGTACTCCCCCTTAATGATAGCACATTTTAAAATCAATTAAGGGTTTTGAGGGAGTTATCTTGAGCACTCATTTGAAAGATTTTGAGAAATCTTTTGAACAATCTTGAAAAAGTGCTCAAGAATTGTATTTAGAAAAACGAGTTTATGTTTGAAATCCTTTTCATTTGTTTAGACTCGAACTTTTTGAAAAAGAGTTCGTCATTGAACGTACGAGTCCTTGATTTGAAAATAATCAGAAGTCATCATTGAAGTACGGGTTTCGTACTGAAGTATACGAAAGCCATTGTGAAGAAACTTTTGAGAAACGACATGTTTAAGAAAAACATAAAAAAAGGAACTCCCGCTCAAGCATCTGTACATGTCCGTATCATTGTTGAATGACATTTCTAGAAACGTACAAAATATTGAATTATACGAGAGACATGCCGTGAGAAGAATATTTTTGGATTTTTTATATTGTTTTTGTATTTTTTGAAATTTTATATTTTTGTATTTTGTTTTTGTATGTTTTTCAAATTTTGTATTTTGTTTTTTTCAAAAATATTTACAGCGAAGCGATTGTGAAAAATATTTTTCAAGAAGATTCGAGAAGACGTTCTAGCTCCTCAGGAGTTAGGCTTCGCATGCCAATTCGTCGAACTAAATAGTCAAACCTTTCTTTTGGAAGGGATTTAGTAAATAGATCGGCGAGTTGGTAATCAGTCTTAACGAAAAATAATTCGACAGTACCCTCTTCCATGTGTTCTTTGATGAAATGGTAGCGGACTTTGATATGCTTCGTCGTAGAGTGATGTACGGGATTGCACGAGATGGCTATGGCACTTTTTGAGTCACAATACATAGGTATTCTGTCAAAAGTAAAGCCATAATCTGTGAGTTGTGTCCTCATCCAAAGAACTTGGGCACAACACGCAGATAGAGACACATACTCGGCTTCGGCGGTTGATAGTGCAGTACAATCCTGTTTCTTTGACGACCAGCTTACTAGCTTTTCACCCAAAAATTGTGTTCCACCTGATGTACTCTTTGCTGTAACTTGATCACCAGCATGGTCTGCATCTGAAAATGTTGTTAGATTAAACCCCGAATCCTTCGGATACCAAAGTCCCATGTTAATGGTGCTTCGTAGGTACCGAAAGATCCATTTAACCTCTTTGAGGTGAAGTTCGGTAGGGTTTGCCTGAAACCGTGCTAACAAACATACAACAAATTGAATATCGGGTCGGCTAGCAGTTAGGTACATGAGAGAACCGATCATGCTCCGATATTTCTTCGGATCGATAGGTTTCCCAAACAAATCAGCACCTATTTTTGGTGAAGTGACCATTGGTGTACCAACAGAATCACAATTTTCCATTCCATGTTTTTTCAAAATCTTGATTGTATATTTAGCTTGATTGATAAAAATACCACGAGGGGATTGATGTATTTGTAAACCAAGAAAGAATTTTAGTTCCCCCATCATGGACATTTCAAATTTACTTTTCATGAGATTTTCAAAATGTTTTGAATGGTTAGGATTGGTTGATCCAAAAATAATGTCGTCCACGTAAATTTAAACGATCAAAATATCATCTTTGAATTTTTTGATAAACAAGGTGTCATCAACCGTTCCTTTTGTGAAATTTTTTTTAAGCAAGAAAGATGATAGTTCGTCATACCACGCTCTTGGAGCTTGTTTTAAACCATAAATTGCTTTCTTAAGCTTGTAGACGTAGTCTGGATGATCTTTGTCGATGAATCCCTCTGGCTGACTCACATACACTTCTTCTTTCAGAGTTCCATTCAAGAAAGCGTCTTAATGTCCATCTGATAGACTGTGATGTTTTTGTGAGCGGCATAGGCTAAGAAAATCCGGACTGCTTCAAGTCTAGCTAAAGGCGCGAATGATTCTTCGAAATCTATCCCTTCTTCTTGTGGATATCCTTTAGCCACGAGACGAGCTTTGTTACGAATTACAGTCATTTCCTCATCCAGTTTGTTCTTCCACAACCACTTGAGATCAAGAACGCGTTTATCAAGTGGTCGTTCAACAAGTTCCCAACTATCATGTAACAGGTATTGAAGAAGTTCATCCTGCATCGCTTCTATCCAAGGGTATTCAGCCATTGCTTCCCGAATGTTCTTTGGTTCTTTGAGGCTGATTGAGCAAATATAAATGCACAATTCGAGATCGGTGACAAGTTGTCTCCTCGTCTGAACTGGCTTTGAAGGTTCACCAATAACTTGTTCTATTGGATGATCTTTTGTCCATTGAAACGTAGAAGGGTACCTTGGGTTTAACGAATGTGTGTTAGATGGTTCTTGTAACCTTGAAGAAGATTCAGCAGAGTCTGTTGCAAACGGGTTTTCAAATATTTCTTCTTCTTCTAACGCATCATTGTTTGAATTATTTGTTGGTTCTTCTTGAAAATTTGTGTTTTGATTTTTCTCATCAACTCTTGGTAGATCAGGTTCAATAACTGAAGTTGCTGGAGTAGATGTTGATGATGTTGATGTAGTTGGTGCTTCAGCTTCGATTGTGGTAGATGCATCCTGTGGTGGTGGTGGTGGTTGATGGTTTTGAGCGGGTGCAGCGAAATGTTGTGGAGATGCATTTGTCGAAGTTCCACCATAATATTCATCAAACATTAACTCGAAGAAATTTTCCAGTTCTTGTACTGAAGGTTTATCCGTGTTTGTTGACTGAGCTCCTTGAGGTACGAGTCCTGAACTGATGTATCCAGAAGTCTGACTGTTTGGTGCGGGTCCTAATCTAGTTTGATTAGAAGCCATCGGATTAAGCGTGGGTTCTAGAGCGTATCTCTCAGAAGCCATTTGTGAAATCTCGTCAAACTTCACATTCATCGTCTCCATTATCCTTTTCGTTCTTCTATTATACACCCTGAATGCCCTCGAGTTTTCTGAATATCCAATGAAGATTCCAATATCACCCTTAGCTTTTAACTTACCTAGATCTTCTCTGTCGTTCGTCGGATAGCACAAATCGCCAAACACGTGAAGATAAGAGATGTCAGGTTTACGGTTGTTCACTAGCTCATATGGGGTTTTATTGAATCTCGGATGGACTAAGGATCGGTTTTGAGTAAAGCAAGCAGTGGCTACAGCATCAGCCCATAAGAATAGAGGTGCACTAGAGAAAATCAGCATTGTGCGAGCAACTTCCACAAGAGTTCGATTTCTTCTTTCAACTACCCCATTCTGCTGTGGAGTTCTAACAACTGATGTTTGGTGTGTGATTCCAACATCTTCAAGGTAAGTTCTTAACTCCTGGTTTGTAAATTCTGTGCCATTGTCTGTTCTTATAATCCTTACGGGAGCTTGAAGTAGAACTTAAATACGCTTCAGAAAGGTGATGATGATGCCTGGTGCTTCGTCTTTTGATCTCAAAAACTTTACCCAAGTATATCGTGAATAATCATCAACAATAACGAGAATATACTTCTTCCCATTAATGCTTTCAACTCTCATTGGGCCACATAAGTCCATGTGCAACATATGTAACCTTGCTTCCGAACTAGGTACGGTTTTAGGTTTATATGATGCTCTTTTACTTTTTCCTTGTTCGCATGATGGACATAGGTGTTCCTTGGTGTATTTGAACTTAGGAAGTCTGGTGACGATGTTGTCTTTGGCTAACTTGTTGATCGTGTCGAAATTGAGATGGGATAATCTTCTATGCCACAGCCAGGACTTAGTTGGTGATGTAGAAGCCCTTGTCATAAGACAAATTGGTGATGTAGAAGCCATTTGGTTGATGTCGATAGCATACAAGTTTGTACCACGATTACCCGTTAAGAGATCATCACCAACCAAATTTCTAATAAAAACCGTGTTTCTTCTGAATGCAACTTCTAAATCAGCATCACAAAACTGCCCGACTGAAAATAAGTTGTGTCCCAACCCTTCGACGTAACAAACTCGAGTGATTAAAAAATTCCCAAACTGAAGATCTCCATAACCCTGAATAGCTGCTACATGATCATTTCCAAAGCGTACAGTTCCCATGAATTTCCAGACGAAATTAATCAGCAGCTTTAAATTACCGGTCATGTGCTTGGAGCAACCCGAGTCGACGATCCAAAGACATATTTTGATAACCTGCCAAGAACAGAAGAGTTTGTATTTGGAAACCGTTTTGAATTAGGTTCCATGGGGTTAGGAGTAAAATCTAAGTCACACTCATAGACAGTTGCTACTTGTTTAGCTTGAACTATTTCTAATTTGCCGTTCTGAAGAGTGAACTCTCTACCCGTCGGAATCCACATACAAAACTTAAGGTAGTTTCTAGGCATTCGACTAATAGTGGTAGTCCTAAATCGTGCAACTAATCGTTCTATAGATCTGGATCTAGCACTAGGTCTTTTTGGAACATTCTTCTGTTCAGGCGTAACATTCACATTCTTAGAAACACATTCATCATGAACATCATTGATTAAACATTTTTTGCATATTAAGCAAACAGAGTCATTACATGCATTAGAAACAGTACTTTCGACATTACATTCAGATGAAACATGTCTCTTATTACAAAGCGATAAATTCCTAGGGTGTTCTTCTACATCTTCAACTTTATTCTTGCTACTACTCTTAGAGACAGGCGAGACTCTATTGTTCCTTGTATTGCTCCTAGGCTTTAGTCTGCTGCTCCTAGAGGTGCATTCTAATCCTGTAGAAGGTAAGGCACACGCATTAGGATTTATATTGTTGTCCTTTTTAGCATCACTAGACTCTTTAGAATTATCCTTTTTGCACACATTTGTCTTAGAAGTGGAGGCAGACGCATTAGTGGGACTAATCCTAAAAAGGCCAGGTGCTATCACTTTTGGTGTTTCGACAACCGCTTTTCCTTTATCAACAATCTTAACATTTTCACTTTTCTTTGGCAAGGGTGTTGGAGTGACTGGTTTTGTCAAATCCTTTTTCTCATCGACTTTTGGAGCAAACCGTGAAATTGACATTTTAGGTTTTTGAACCGTGTTTGAAACATTTGGTTTCTCCGAAGTCAATGGTTTTGCAAACTTGGTTTCCTCACCCTTTCCTTTTTGACTTTCAAGTTGAGCCCTCAAAAGATCATTTTGCTCTTTCATGTTCTTTAAGGCACGCTCATACGACAATTTGTCACACTTGCATTCTTCCTTTTTACGATCAAGTTGTTTAAAATATGACACATTTTCTTTTTCAAGCTTTATAAGAGCATTTTCATATTTTGAAACAATTGCGGGGGTCTCAGCTCTTAGTCTTTCATCGTCTTGAACAGAATATGTTTTTAAAATGATGGACATAATATCAGTGGTCATAACAGCTTCGAAGAGAGAATCATTTAGGTTTTCCAAAACATTCATCACGAGTTTCATTAGCTTCGTTTACCAGGGATTTGTGGTCCTTGACAAAGTCGGCCGTTTCTTTTAAGAAAGCTTGTTCAAAATGGATTACCCTCGCACTGATGTTATTCAATGGGATAGTAATTTCGTTTTCAAAAACCTTTTTCTGCTCAATATGAAAACTGGAATGCCAGTTGTTAATATTGATTGTAGTTTTAGAATTAACAATATTTTGAAGTTCTTGAATTCTCTTTTTAACGTCATCCAGAATGTCTCTAGCCTCACTTGTATTAAAAGTGTTGTTAGAAGATATTTGTTCCATTTTTGAAAGAGATTTGGAAGCAATTACTTTCTTAGAAAACATTTTTGAGAATGGTCGTTTTATGGAAAACACAGATGGTTCTTTTTTTGGAACAAAAGTAATTCCCGAAAGTTTGTTCAATTTGTTGTAATCAATGGGTTTCAAATCCTTTTGTTTCATTTTATTTATGCTCTCTTCGACATGTTCTATCGTTTGCACAGAATCCCGAACGACGGGAGGATCATGTTTGGTGTAAATCACATTACCATTATACAAAACATTCTGTTCTTGCTGAGCTTTCTTGAGATTACTGGGGGTGTTGTTACCAAGAGCCACTTTATGTTTCGTATGGTAAATCGGATTAGTTTGATTTGAAATCATTTTCATCGTTTGACTTGACTGACCCGACTTAACCACTAATTCTTCTAAATGTGCAATCATGTGTTCTGACTCTACGATTTCAGCCAAAAGTTTCTCTTCTTTCTTTGCAAAGTCCTTTTTCAGCTTGTCCCTTTCTTTTTCAAGATTGGTATAAGATGATTTTTGTATAGAAAGTTGGTTTTGTAAATCAGAAATTTCCGCGTTTAAAGATTTTATCTTTTTGAAAGAATTAACATCAAGTGTATCAAACTTGAGTTGCAATTGTTTTTCCCTTGAAACGGAATTTTGATAACCAGTTTCTAATTCCGACAATCTTTTGTTATGAAATTCAAAAGCGTTAACGTTTTCTTTGTAACTCTCAAGCTCAGCGGTCAATTTAACATTCGCGGCCTTAACATCGCGATTGACCTTTTTCACATTCTCAATTTCAATACGACAATTATTCAATAATGATTCAAACAAAGCACGTGTTTCCTCATCATTCTCAGCATGCTGTGAAACAAAGCCTCCATTATGATTCACATCTGGAGTTGCTAAAGAAGTATTGCTACTACTTGTCGTGTCTCGATATGTATCATAATTGTATGCTTGCTTCTCAGAATGTTGTTTCTCATGAGGAGACATATCAAATATATCATTATTGTGACATGTGTTGAAATTTGATACCTCAGATGGTGCATTGGTGTCATAAAGGGAAGTGTATCAGAATCCGTGTCATACTTAGCTTCCTGAAGATTCGCCATGAATATGCAGTTCGCATCGATATCCTCTCTATCTTCCATGTCATCCATAAGAGCCATAAAATCATTCTCCTCTGCGTTCAACTGAAACCCTGCCTCATTCTTTTGTGCCAACAGTAATGCTTTCTGCAAGTACTGATGAGTGTGCAAATACTCATCATTTTTACCTTCTCTGAGCTGCCAAAACATCTAAAAACACTCAATATTGCATCAAAATAGTGAAAATATCCCAGGAAAGTGTTTTACATGTCTCAAATGCAAAAATACCAAAAACAGATGAAAAACGTACAAAGTTTGCATAATTGGCAGTTTCAGTCCCTCAACTTTCAAAAGTTGTCAAATCTAGTCCCTGGTTGTTCTAAAACCTTGAAAAAGTCACCAAAGGTCCTTTTAAATCATAAAGTTACAAAATTAGTCCTTTGGTGCAAAGTTTCACAAAATTTCAAGTTTAGTCCCTGAAGTTTGGAAAATTGTCAAAAATAGTCCCTGGGATATTAAAACTTTGAGAAAAACAAATTTTGTCCTTATACTAATCTCTTATGGCAGGTTTGGTCCCTGGGAAGAAAGTTTGGTGAAATTACAAGTCAGGTCCCTGAAGTTTGGTGAATTGGCAGATTTAGTCCCTAGGGTATTATAAATTGAAAAATTCAAAACTTAACCTCATACTACTCACCACTTGGCATATTATACCCTTTGAAATATTTTGGAAGAAAGCCAAGTCTCACCCTCCACTTTCAAATAATTATAAAAAAAGTCCTTGTAATTTCCTAAAAAAAACTAAAACCAAATCCGGACCCTTATTATTATTCTAAACCAAATGCACAACCCAATCCAACACCACCTAAACTCCCCTAGCCCAACCATTACCCAAGCCCACCTCTGAGCCCAAAAATCCCTTATAACCGTTTTAAATAACACATACCAGGGTCAAACCCATCCTCCCCGGTCAAACCCACCATCACCTTCCTTTTTCCCTCTCAACCAATACCACCTCCCACAGACCTGGTTTTGCCCCCCTTGCACCACTTGCACACCCACACCCTTATCCCTGCCAAATATCACACCTTCCCAACACTAATTGACAAAACCCACCACCCCAATCTGTCAAATGGTCAAAAGCATCATTTCCCGCCAAAAATGGAGAGAGGCAATTGGTGATCCAAATTACAAGCAATTTGGTGGGATTTGACCAGTGGGACCCACACAACACAACTGGATGATATAAAGAGTGAGAGAAGCAGTGTTGAAGGTGTATTAGTGTAGTCTTAGTTTAAATTAATCGTAGGTAGTGAAAACTTTTATTTCAGTTGTAATTTCAATTTAAATCACTTGTACTCAGTTATTGTAGTGTAATGAAAGCTTCTTTTAACCATTAATTACATTTGTGTTGATCAAATTTGTATTTAGTAATTTCAAGTGAAATTGACAATTTCACTTAACTTTGCTAATTGTTGTTGTTTTTGGATTCTGAAGCTTACTTAAGCTCTGAAAAAGTTTATTTAAGTTTTTAGAAACACTAAAAGTCAGTTTAGAATAGAAAAGCAAAAATACATAAAAAATCAAATAAAATAGGAAATAAATAAAAAAAATAGTGTTACTAATGATGAAGCTTGGAGCTTGGATGAAAATGGATGCCCATGGTTTTTAGTGCCTATTGGGAGGCTGTAGGTGGTAATTTGGTTCATGGTTTCACCATTCTCAATTGATGCAAATGTAAGCTCAAACTTCATCTTTTAGTCATTTAATTTGTAAATGCTAATTAGCCTGTTATTCCTGAGTGATTTGGCTTATTTGTTGTATCACAATCATAGTTAGTAGGTTTGAACAAGTTTTATGACTTGGTTCACCCATTCCCTTTGAAAACTCACAACTGAGCTCACATTAAGGGGTGTTTGGATCTGCCTATTTATCTGTTCTCTTGTTGTTGTCTTGGTGTTATTTAAACATTGGTAGGTCACATTAGGTCATTGTAGTGTAATATAACCATAAAACTCAGGTCTCAAGCCCCATAAGTCAAAATCATCTTCATTGCCCATTAACTGTCAACTGATGAGCAGTTGTGACCACAAGCCCATCCATATCATTGCATTATACATAATTGTAGCTTGATTTCATTAGCTTTTAGCTTAATATAGTTTAGTCAATCAGTAGGATCCCTCAGAAATCCAAAATAGTCAAAGTACCAAGTTTCATACAAAAGTCAAAGTTCATATTTTCAGATTTTCCCCAGATTTCAAAGATTTAATGTGATTTTTGTAATGTGATTTAGGATCTAAACTTTTCACCATTTGATTGTCCATCAGCTCAACTTTGTGATTCCACCTTCCATATATTTTTAGCAATTTTATGCTGGGCCCCACTTAGCCCCAAACACACTTGCAGGGCTGCTAAGGCCCCTGCATCAGCAGATACTCACCCACACCACCCACTTTGTGGTGGTTTTGTGACCACCCCATTGGGACCCACACCCTAGACAAAGGTTCTCCCAACCCCCCCTCCTAACAGGGAACAACCTTTGACCATTAGTTTGACTCTAGGACCCCTGGGACCCACCTAGTTTAGCCTCTCAGCTCTGTCCCTAATCTGTGTTAAATTGCAAATTGCAAAGTGCTTAATTGGTTCTTGTTAGCTTATTTGAGATCAAGAGTTGTTGTTTCTGGCTTATTTGTGATTGTTAAGTTTGTTGGAACTCACTTTTACCATTGTGGACCCCACCCAAAGCCATTTGACCTAAATTGACCACACAGTCAACATAAGTCAACTGTGTAAGCCAAGGGGGTGCTTATAGCTTATTTATAAGCTATCTTGAAAAGTGTTTTCACAAAAGTTCTTAATTTTCATTAGTAAAACAGGTCTGTAAAAGAAAAATCCAAAAAATCCAAAGTTAAAATAAGTGATAGTTTCTATTTAATTCAACTTAATTTTAATTTTCATTTTTAGATTTTAATTAAGTAACTAGTGTTTTTATATTTTTATTAATTACCTTATATAGTAAAGTAATTTTAGTAATTTTTTCAGATTTTTATTTTGTCATTTAGTGTTAATTAGATTTAATTTTAGTTTTCTTTATTATTAATTAATATTAAGTATTAAAAAGCTTATCTAGTTTTTATAAAGTTAAACTTAGTTTTTATATTTTTCCTAGTTCTAATATAGTATAATAGGTTTTTAGAAAATATATTTTGAGATTCTACTGTTCATTTTCTATTTTTCTTATTTTATTTGTTTAAAATAGACTTAAGTCAATTAAAAGGTAAATAATTAGTTGTTTAATCTTAAAACATAATTTTTAGAGTTTTTATAATTTTGTAGGATTCCTGTGATGGTTAAGTGATTTTATAAATTTTCTTGTAATTTTCTAAGTTACTTTAGTATTAATATTAATTAAAAGTAGTTTAATTAGTTTAATTAAGTTAAATAGTTTTCAATTTATAAAAAACTCACAAAAAGACAAAAACATTTATTTTTATTTTTTATACTTTCTTCAAGTTCTAATTTAGGTTTAGAAAATATTTTTGCAAAATTTTAGTTTAATTTGTATTAGTTATAATTATTAGTTAATTTAAATTAGATTTTAATTTAGATTTTAAATAGTTTAATTAATTAAATAATATCTAAAAAGTATTTTAATCATTTTTATAATTTCATTTTCATTTTTAATTTTAAGTTTTAAAAAGTGTCAAAAGCACCCCCTGTAGTTCGATAAATACCAAAATCCCACTTTTTCAGTCTAATTACGTAAATCTGAATTGTGAATACGTGCATATATCTGTATACCTGATTTTTGTGAATATTATATCTGTGTACAAATACCATCATAACAGTAGCAATATCATCTCCACATCATCTGGCTACTGTCCTCAGTGCCACTTTCTCACAAACGATTCTCAAAAGCACCATTGCAATCTCGCTGGGACTTTAACGACCCGGGAAAACACTACACTATCACCGGAGTATTGATTATAGGCTGTCTTTGACTTGTTGACCTTGGTCAATAATAATCTGACGGTTCGGGCTCAATTAAGTACGCTGTGTCTTTCTTGTTCGGCTTAGTAGGATAGTTCCTTGCCATATGACCTACACCCTGACAGTTGAAACACTTTACCGGATTACCCTGATTCACATTTCCCAAATTCCCAACTACTGGAGCTGCAACATTTCTATTCTGATTACCCATTGCCTGATTACCAACATTCTGACCCCTCTGATTTCCAACAAACTGGCCCAACTGATTCCCTGCATACTGACCATACTGATTTCCTGCATTCTGATTCCCTGCATTCAGCATATTCTGATTCCCCATGTTAATTCCAGTAGCATATCCTTGCTGATTCCCATAAACTCCAACCATTTGGCCTCCGTTTCCCATATTGAAACTCGGCTGAGCAATCTGCTTGTTGCGAGTGTTCGATGAAATCCTTTGGTTGTTGTTAGTTGGTGTAGAATAGCGTCCTTGGAATGCCTTTGACAGAAAACCAAACGCTTGGGTCAATGCAGCAGTAGCTTCATCATTTTCAGTGAATTCTGGTTCTTGGAATTGTTGGTATTGCTGTTGTGGAATAACATGTTGTTGTTGCTGTGGGTAGAACTGTTGTTGGTAGACCGGTGTTGTTTGTTGAATGTATGAAGGTTGTATGTAGTTGTGAGTGGAAGATGATGATGGTTGTTGTGTGTTCACTGGTAGCGGTGTTGGTGTAGTAGCAATTAATGCAAGAGGATCATGATTCTTTGCCAATTTTTCTTTCCTTACTTCATTAGCCTCAGCTTGGTTTTGCTTCAAAAAGTCATAGAGTTGATCATAATTCACCTTATGTAAATCCTTTGTTTGATTGACAATTGTAACATAACAACCCCATTCTTCTGGAAGGTTATTGATGAATTTGATGTTTGTTGCAATTGTTCGAGGTGTCAACTTGTTTCTGATTAACTCATTCATCAAAGTGCAAAACCTTGTGTAGTAGGATTCAATCTGTTCACCTTTAGTGGATGTGAAATTCTCCCATTCAGTAAGAAGTTTGTTCTCAACGTCTTGTTGTCCAATCTCTGTTCCATGACATATCCTTCTAACACGTTCCTACATAGCATAAGCAGTTTCACAGCTGTCGACGGCAGCAAAGATCTCCCGTGGTAATCCAAGTTGGATTAAATGCATTGCCATATCATCTGCGGCGATCTGCTTCTTGTCTTCCTCTGTGTAATCTGCTTCTGTTTGTTCACGCACAAATGGTTGAGTAGGAGGTGTTGTATTTGGATTACCTTCAATTTGAACTTGTCTTGGCTTGAATGGACCATTTGTAATGGAGTTGATCATTAATTTACCATCAGGCTTTGTTTTGATGTAACGAAGCATGCGGCTTGTCCATGGGAGATATCCACCTTTTTCAAGCATTGGAGGTCGATTTTCCACACCGGCTGCATGAATATCTTGCTGAGATGCCATTGATGAAGTGTAGATTGATAAAGTTGATTCTTGGATCGATTCAACGAAGTAGGAGTTGTGTTTAGTGTAAGTTGATGCAAGTTTTTATGGTGAAAAATTTGATCTAAAACCTTAAAACCTCAATAACTTCTGTGGAAAACTAGAAGGGGGGGTTGAATAGTTTTACGTCGTTTTTAAAATGTTATGAAAATTTGTTTAAAAGTTTTCTTTGTTTTATAAAATATAGATTCGATGCTATATGAAATCAAGTCGTGCACAATATGAACAACACTAAGTATGTACAATAAAGCAATAATAACGTAAGTAAAGAAATAGATAAGGGTTGGAAAGATCGAACCGAGAGACAAGAGATTTATAGTGGTTCGGCTACAAGGTCACCTTCCTTGCCCTACTCCACTCCCCGAGCACCTAACTCGAGAGTTTTCTTCACTATATCAACAAGCTCCCTTATGGTAGAGAAAACCTTACACACCAATTTACACACCACAATATCTTCACAACTTAATCACGACTTCTACACAACTAGTTCACACCTATTCACTACTTAATCACACCACCTCTTCACACCAATCTTCTACACACCAATCTTCTTCACACATATTCTTCTACACACCAATCTTCTTCACACCTATTCTTCTACACACCAATCTTCTTCCTAACTTATCTTCTTCACAACTATTCTTCTAACCAATCACACTATATATCAAACTACACTATCTTCTAACAAATATTCACAACTATTCACACAATGAAATAATAGCAAAGATGATACACTAACAACTTAGATGTGGAGATCACAACAAGTTGTAATACTTCTTGTCTTGAGGGATAGAAGTATTCTTCTCTTGCACTTGATGGAATGATGTTTGGATCACTTTGAAACAAAGATTTAAGAATGTATAATCAAAGAATTTATAGATTGGAAATGGAGATCTAGAACAGAAATTTCTGTAGTGCAAATGGTGAGGAAAAAATCCAGGTTTAAGGTGGTATTTATAGGCAACAGAATCTGACAGAGGAGCGTGGCCGGTCCCCTTAAATCATGGCCGGCCCCCTTAAAATTAAGGAGACCGCCCTTTATAATTAAGGGGGCCGCCCAGCTGAAACGGCCAGATTCTTTGTCTTTTAGTGGGGAAAGTTTATTTGGTGAAAAACTAACTGATTTTGGTTAAAATTTTGAATTCATATATTTAGTATGAATAAAACATTTTTCTTTATTACCAAAAGTGTTTTTCAAAAATATATAACATGTTTATATAATTAAATAAACTTTGTATTAGTTAATTAAACACCCCTTTGATCATAAATTGCACTAAACACTTTGTTTATTCATACCTTAAGTGATTTGGATGTAAAGAGAAATATTAATCACTAAATACTTGTTTATGTCACAAGTTTTAGTTCTATGAGTTTATATTTTGTGATAATTAAAACATAGAGATATTGATAACATGTTAATAATGTTTTTAGGCATTATTTATGTCAACAATCTCCCCCTTTTTGATTATTACAAAACCTTAAACTCAATATATCTAAAACTTGTTTTTAGACAAGTATTATAGAGTTTACATTTCTCTTCTCCCCCTTTTTGTAAAATTAAAAAGGTTAAGCCGAGTAAGCTTCGCAAGGGAAGTTTAAACGGGTAGAATGCTCCCCCTTGATGTATGCTCCCCCTCATTTGAGAGCACCAAGGGAACGAGCTATGGAGATCTTTGCTACAAAAATATTTGAAGAGAGCAAGATTGATTGAGCCCGAACCACCTAACTTATATTGACCACGGAATGGTCAACAAAGTCAGACAGCCTAGATCAATGCTCCGCGGAAGTATAAGGTTTCCCCAGGTCGTTAAGTCCCGACGAGGTGTGGATGGTATTAAAACGGTTTCGTGATCGGGTGAATCTTGATGGATAAGGGTTTGAGTGAGATTAAACTAAGGAATATACGAAGAAATAGCTTAAATAAGCTATATGAATAAGACGGGAAGGTTACAAAAACCAGAAACGTTTAAAATTTAAAAACGCGTACGTTATGTTTAAATAAAACGTAAACGTACAAAAAGTGAAAACGGAAATCTGAAAACACCCAGGGGGTGAAAATGACTTTTTTACAAACTTAAAAGTTAAAGAAAATTTATAGAAAAAGAAAATAATTTTTTACACTAATTAATTATTTAATATTAATTAATTACTATTTAATACTTATTATTAATATTTAAATAACTAAAATACACTATAATATTATTTAAATACTAAAAAGGTGAAAATAAAATTCCTAAAATTATAAAATAACTAAAAATAAGTTTTAAAATTAAAAATAATTATTTTTGTCTTTTTGTGATTTTTCTATTAAATAATTACTAATTAATTACTAATTACCTAATTAAACTATTTTAAATTAAGAAAAATACTAAATGAACAGTGAAAATTCTAATAAAATTTCTAAAATTATTTTACAACATATAAAAGCTATAAAAAATATAAAAACTAAGTTTTACTTAATAAAAACTAATTATGCTATTTTAAACTTAATATTAATTAATTATAAATAAAACTAAGATTAATTCTAATAAATACTAAATGAAAAAAATAAAAATCTGAAAAAATTATTATAACTACTTTAATATATGAGGAATTTAATAAAAATATAAAATAGCTAAGTACTTAACAAAAATTTAAAAATGAAAATTAAAATTAAATTACATTAAATAGAAACTATCACTTAATTTTAAATTTGTTTTTCTTGATTTTTCTTTTACAAACCTATTAAATACATAAAAACAAACACTTTTTATAAAAACAAACTTTTTGAAAATAAAAAATAAGCCAGAATAAGCTAATAAGTTGTGACAGTTGACTTATGTTGACCCAAGAGGAAAATAAGCTAAAATGGCTTTGAGTGGGACCCACAATGGTTTAATCTGGTCTCAATAAGCTAATAGGGCAAGAATAAGCTGGAAAAGGTGCAAGGAGACCTCAGAATAAGCTAAAAGCTAATCAATAAGCACTATGAAACTTGCTATAACCTCAGAACTGGGACAGATTTTGTGGCTCAAACTAGGTGGGACCCAGTGGTTTCTAGGTCAACCAAGAGGTCAAAATTCACTCCCTGGTAGGAGGGGGTGGAAATGAACCAAGGTGTAGGGGTGTGAACCACTGTAGTGACCACAAACCACCACCAAAGTGGTGGTGGTGGCTATGGTGTCTGATATGCAGGGGAGCAGACAGCCCTGCAAGTGTTTTTGGGCACTTGTGGGGCCAGGTATAAAATTTCTAAAAATCAAAGGATGATAAGAACATGCAATTTAGCTGTTAGACAACAAATTAGAACAAGTATGAATCCATGAGAGCAACCACAAAATTCTATTTAAATCTTGCAAGTTTGAGAAAAATCTGAAATCATACACTTTGACTTTTTGGAAGAAACTCTTGTTTTGACTTTTATGAGATTCTATAGGATCTTACAAACTAATTAGGTTGAATTAAAATGAAATGACACTAAAACATGCTAAAGTACCTAAAAATGACATGATCTGAGGGTGCATGAATCTCACATTCACAACAGTGCACAGATAAGTGGGGTGGTTTGTTGATTTTGACTATCAAACAAAGAACATGTATTTTTAAGGCTTCCCTAGACCTAATTAGACCTAAACTAACTTTGTACAACAGCACTTAACCATAATACCAAGTGAAACCTGAGTGAGCAAGTTAAACCAAACACCCCTTAGGGGGACTGTTTTTGATGATTTCAAAGGATATGAACAGATTAACACTAAAACATAATCAAATAACTTATATGAGGCTAATTTAGATTTAACTTAAACAGAAATAAACAGCAACAACAATAATTAACAAGAGACACAATTTTAAGACTAAAATCCAAATCACAACCTTACTTGATTTCCAAATCAGTAGAGACCCAAGAACCAGGAACAAGAACACAACTTAATATCCCCCATGGGAGCCTAAAACCATTCCAAAATCCATTCTGCAACTTCTTATCTTCTTCCTTTCAATTTAGTCTCAACTGTTTTCTCTCAATTTTTATATTTTAATGTGAAATGAGCTAGAACTAATTTTTAAACTGACAAAGCTTAAAGAAGCTTATCATTGACTTAAGTGATGTTTTCTGATTCAAGAAATAGTGACTTTCAACAAGTTATAAGTAATTTGAAATTTTTAAGTAAAAATTGCATAAACTGAAGGCATTCAAGAAAACTAAGATTGATGATTTAAATGAGTACCAAATACACTGTGAGTTTGCAATTACAATTTAAAACTAACTTTTACACTAAGAAAATGAAAATTACATGAAAATGACTTCAAATTATACTAACTAACTAATCTACTCTCTACTGCTACAACTAACTATCCATTCTTCACTTTTCTTTTCTTTTTATAAGCCTGAGCACACCTCTGACTTTTCCCACTTCTTGTGGACCCTTGGATTGGCTTCAAAAGACACCAGCCGTTTGATTAGGTTTTGGCGGGAACTTGGATTTTGATAGGATAGTGGGTTTGGTGAGCATTTATGAGGAGGAGGAAAAAGTGAGGGTGTAGGTGAAGGCTTTAATGAGGGTTGGGAGGTTTGGTGAAAAGTTGAGGGAGGAGGGGGAACATAGTCGCAGGAAATAGGGGTTGTGGGGAAGGGGATGAACAGTGGTACGGGGGTGTTGGAGTTTGACCAGGGTCAACGCTGGGCAACTATTATTTTAGGAGTGGGCCGGGTCTTGGTGTTGGGCTGGGAGTGTACATGGACTGGGTCAGATTTGGTTTGGGTTTGGATTGTTTTGTTTTTGGGTTAAGTAATAAAAAGGGGTCCATTTGGTTTTTAACTAAATAACATCAAGGACCAAAAGTGTAACATTCTGAAATTTAAAGGACCTGAATTGTAAATTTTCCAAAGTACTCACAAGGGCCTTAATTGACAAGTTTGAAAATTATAAAGACCAAAATTATAATTTTCCAAAATTTAAACCCCGAGGACTAAAATTGACATTTTCCAAAAGTTTAGGGGTTAAACTTGTCATTTTGTAAAAACTTTTATCCAAGGACCATTTTTAACACGTTTTGATTTTCCAAGGATAAAAATTGATTTTCCTTTCAAAAATATCCCACCAGGGACCAATTCTGCCAAAATCTGAAACTCCAGGGACTGAACGTGTAAATTCTCAAAACTTTCCATTTTTCCACCAAAGGACTAAATATGACATTTTATGATTTCAAAATGACCTTTGGTGATAATTTTCCATATTTTGAATATCTAGGGACTAGATTTGTAATTTTATGAAAGTTGAGGGACTAAAACTGCCAATTTTGCAAACTTTGTGCGTTTTTCGCTTGTTTTTGCTCATTTTGCATCTAAAACATATAAAACACAATTTTGAAATATTTTTAGTATTTTGATGCATTACTGAGTGTTTTTGTATGTTTTGCAGTTCAGATTAGACCAAAAATGATGAGTGTTTGAGCACTCATCAATCCCCCACACTAAACTATTGCTAGTCCCTAGCAATACTGTTTTGAAAACTTGATGGATTTGAAAAACTCTTTACCAAAAGCCATCACTTCTGGAGTAGCCAGGTGTAAGAACTGTGGCACACCTGATAACCGTGTGATTTTGAGCAAACCACCAGCTGTCAACGGATTTGAGTAGTCTTTACCAAAAGCCGTTTACTTCTGGACTAGCCAGCTCTTGATGGAATAGTCAACATCTTGGTGAGCTGATTACCAATTATGGATTTTCCACGGCCTTTACCAAAAGCCATAATCTTGCGGGCTAGCCAACTCATTTGTTTTTGGGGAGTTGATGAACCATACAATTTTGGGCAAATTGCCAGCCGTAAACGGATTTGAGATATCTTTACCAAGAGCCGTTTGCTCCTGGACTAGCCAATCCCTTTTGTCGCTTAGACAAGGCGGACTGATTACCACAAAAATTTTGAAGCACCAGTGAAAAATTTTTAAAATTTTTGAAATTTTGGCAAAAACGGGGGTATTATATAGTAAAATGTGATAAAATTCGCTAGAATAGCGAATACCCTCCCACACTTAGCATGAATATTGTCCTCAATATTCAAAATCCCGGCTATTATGCCGACATTTTGAACGTAAAAGGGCAACATTACAAGCTAAGCGTGGAAAATACCATTTTGTTTTTTCACTCTATATGTAACCATAGCATGGGGGATTCCCCCACACTTAGGGTGAAAACCCTATAAGCATGCTACTGTTTTTGTTTACCGAGTCGCTAGCTTGACTCGACCCCTAATTTATTTGTCATTGGGGAATGTGGAAGAAGTGATCTCCATCGGACTTTCATTCAAAATGTTTGGACAAACATATGAAGCACGTGAAAGTTCCACACCGATGAGATAAGTAACCAGCTCAAGATAATGATACATGAAAATGCCGGGATCAAATATAGTGTCCTCACTCCCGAAGGAGTGAAGAAGAGAAGAAGTCACCCTGTAGGTGAAGAAAAGGAAGAAAATCATGATAAAAAGCATGATTTGATCTTCTTCCTCAAGAGGAGGCTCAATAGCCTGAGTTTGGATTCCAAAAGGTAAGCTCGTAAACAACCCGGGAGGGTGGGTGGGAATTTGCAAATTCTCATAATTGAGAGCATCTCCCCCCGGGATATCAAACTGATGAGCGAGTTCACCGGAGAACTCCTCATGAAGAGAATCATTCACAAGATGTGAATCTGTGGACTCATGTTCCATTGTGGACTCATCACAATCCTCGTCAAAGATTGGATTATTAGAAATCATAGTGAATTCAGAATCGAATTCAAATAGAGGATTGGTGAGAGTAGTATTGAATGTTTCGGGAACAAAGTGAATATTATTCTCTGCTGGACTGCTGGGATAAGAAGTGAGTGACGGATCATGATATAGGAGACTTTCAATTACTCCCAGATCGGCTTGGAAATCAAGAGGTGAAGGAATATCACACATATCATCCAAAGTTCCCTGTGACTCTCCTGGGATTGGGACAAGGATCTCAACACTAGACTTTATTAATTCGTCCGATTCCTTATCAGGAACAGTGCTAAGATGCTCATCCCCCATGATCGGAGGGTGAGTGTGAACTTCGGGTGTGATAGCAATTGTTTGAGATGGAATCTCAACTGCTGGGGTATCAACTGATGAACTTGAAGTTTTATAAAATTCAAGGATGTCAAGTGTATCCTCATCATCACTGTCATCAGGAATGAAACGGAACAAAGAGCTAGATTTGGCTGCTTTTTCTCTTGCAATGGATTCCCGAATAGATTTTTCATATTCATCTTAGGAATTTATTCTAGCAGCCTGCTCTTCAGCCAGCAATTCTTCCATGGATTTTTGATGAGTATGTCTTTGGGCAAAGTCGTCAACTAAACCCTTAAGCTCATCAACGATTTTCATCAGATTTTGCATTTCTGGAAGAAGTGCTTGATTCATATCGTACTGTGGAGGTTGGTCGTAATAAGGTGTGTCAAAATTGTCACAAGGGTATGGATTCCCCGTTTGACAATCTGAACTGAAGTGTGGACCTCCACAGAAATCACAACAGTAAAACTGTTGAGGCTGTGGGTTGTACGTGCTAGAGTCATAACCGTTATCAGGAAACTGCTCATAGACAAGCGTGTTTCCCGATTGACAATCAGAACTGTAGTGTGAACCACCACAGTACTCACAACAGTAAAACTGCTGAGACTGATGGTGTGGTAGCTGGTGGAATGAATCAGTGGTGTCATGGTAAGAATAGGGATCTTGGTTATAGACAGACCCGTTTCCTGACTCTACCATGCCACAACCGGGGCAATTACCACCATTATGAGAACTACCACACCACTGGCAAACCAGAAAGTGTGGATGAGACATAGAAAGAATCAAATGGTTTGGGAGGGGTAGGGATGAAGAATCAAAGGTGCGAGAGGGTAAAGGTGAATATTTTTGGGTTTTTGGAAATACATTTTGTACAAATGAGAAGGAAAATCTTTTTGTGTTTTGTTTTTATGAAAATATGAACAAAGATGGATAAATGTACAATGGAACGAATTCCAAAGACACTAATCAGAAAAACCGTTTAGATAAACGCGCACAACCTCCCCGGCAGCGGCGCCAAAATTTGATTGAGCCCGAACCACCTAACTTATATTGACCACGGAATGGTCAACAAAGTCAGACAGCCTAGATCAATGCTCCGCGGAAGTATAAGGTTTCCCCGGGTCGTTAAGTCCCGACGAGGTGTGGATGGTATTAAAACAATTTCGTGATCGGGTGAATCTGGATGGATAAGGGTTTGAGTGAGATTAAACTAAGGAATATACGAAGAAATAGCTTAAATAAGCTATATGAATAAGACGGGAAGGTTACAAAAACCAGAAAAGTTTAAAATTTAAAAACGCGTACGTTACGTTTAAATAAAACGTAAACGTACAAAAAGTGAAAACGGAAATCTGAAAACACCCAGGGGGTGAAAATGACTTTTTTACAAACTTAAAAGTTAAAGAAAATTTATAGAAAAAGAAAATAATTTTTTACACTAATTAATTATTTAATATTAATTAATTACTATTTAATACTTATTATTAATATTTAAATAACTAAAATACACTATAATATTATTTAAATACTAAAAAGGTGAAAATAAAATTCCTAAAATTATAAAATAACTAAAAATAAGTTTTAAAATTAAAAATAAGTATTTTTGTCTTTTTGTGATTTTTCTATTAAATAATTACTAATTAATTACTAATTACCGAATTAAACTATTTTAAATTAAGAAAAATACTAAATGAACAGTGAAAATTCTAATAAAATTTCTAAAATTATTTTACAACATATAAAAGCTATAAAAAATATAAAAACTAAGTTTTACTTAATAAAAACTAATTATGCTATTTTAAACTTAATATTAATTAATTATAAATAAAACTAAGATTAATTCTAATAAATACTAAATAAAAAATATAAAAATCTGAAAAAATTATTATAACTACTTTAATATATGAGGAATTTAATAAAAATATAAAATAGCTAAGTACTTAACAAAAATTTAAAAATGAAAATTAAAATTAAATTACATTAAATAGAAACTATCACTTAATTTTAAATTTGTTTTTCTTGATTTTTCTTTTACAAACCTATTAAATACATAAAAACAAACACTTTTTATAAAAACAAACTTTTTGAAAATCAAAAATAAGCCAGAATAAGCTAATAAGTTGTAACAGTTGACTTATGTTGACCCAAGAGGAAAATAAGCTAAAATGGCTTTGAGTGGGACCCACAATGGTTTAATCTGGTCTCAATAAGCTAATAGGGCAAGAATAAGCTGGAAAAGGTGCAAGGAGACCTCAGAATAAGCTAAAAGCTAATCAATAAGCACTATGAAACTTGCTATAACCTCAGAACTGGGACAGATTTTGTGGCTCAAACTAGGTGGGACCTAGTGGTTTCTAGGTCAACCAAGAGGTCAAAATTCACTCCCTGGTAGGAGGGGGTGGAAATGAACCAAGGTGGAGGGGTGTGAACCACTGTAGTGACCACAAACCACCACCAAAGTGGTGGTGGTGGCTATGGTGTCTGATATGCAGGGGAGCAGACAGCCCTGCAAGTGTTTTTGGGCACTTGTGGGGCCCAGTATAAAATTTCTAAAAATCAAAGGATGATAAGAACATGCAATTTAGCTGTTAGACAACAAATTAGAACAAGTATCAATCCATGAGAGCAACCACAAAATTCTATTTAAATCTTGCAAGTTTGAGAAAAATCTGAAATCATACACTTTGACTTTTTGGAAGAAACTCTTGTTTTGACTTTTATGAGATTCTAAAGGATCTTACAAACTAATTAGGTTGAACTAAAATGAAATGACACTAAAACATGCTAAAGTACCTAAAAATGACATGATCTGAGGGTGCATGAATCTCACATTCACAACAGTGCACAGATAAGTGGGGTGGTTTGTTGATTTTGACTATCAAACAAAGAACATGTATTTTTAAGGCTTCCCTAGACCTAATTAGACCTAAACTAACTTTGTACAACAGCACTTAACCATAATACCAAGTGAAACCTGAGTGAGCAAGTTAAACCAAACACCCCTTAGGGGGACTGTTTTTGATGATTTCAAAGGATATGAACAGATTAACACTAAAACTGTCACAACTCACCATTTCAGGTCATTTCCCGAACTTTGGAAAAACACTATTCATAAATCACTATTCATCAAAACACTATTCATCGTTTTACTATTCATCATTTTCGAGGTCAGTTTGAAATTCTGAGAAACATTTGGGAAATTTACTATTCACTTAACACTATTCATTTCCAGAAAAGTTTTCACTATTCACTTGCATTACTCATTTCATCGTAAATTTAGTTTACGGGTATTCAAATTCGCGTAACCGGATTGGTTTAGGTGCGAATTCATTTCATTAGTGGTAAGGACACTGCATACGGACTGGAGACAGTCTGCATATCATCATAACAGCATTTTCATGTTATACCACTCTCAGGATTTTCAAACTTATATATTTGATACATTTAACGCTTTTACGTATAAGTATTTATAGTAAACGTTAACACCCGGTTTATACATGACGAATATATCTAAATATTCACACAATGGTCCCCGACACATTTTTATATCCATTTTATCATCATAAAAGTTATAACATTCAATTACCCAGTATTTTGGAAATTTATTTTATTTATAACGTACGCTTATGAATATAACGACGGTTTTCGTGAAAACTAAACAATAATCACCCGATCACTTAATAATTGTACCCAACATATTTTCAACATATTTTTATCATTATTATGACTTTATTTTGTCCCGCTTAACTTCGTGAACATTTATTTCTATTAAACCCGGTACCCGATTTTAACAAACAACACAAACTAACACCTAAACTACATAAGATTTCTAATTAAATCACAAGTACCCCTACCCCTCCCCTTTTGCTCACCCTAACCGGCCACATGAACACCCCTTTAACCTCATGCATTGAATTCTTAATACTAAACTAATAAACCTCTAAAATATATACCTAAACCAAAACCAAAAATCATTCTTACACTTTTTAGATAAGAAGAAAACTCATCTCACCTCTTTCTCTCTTCTACCTCACGACCCAACATAAAAACATAGATCAAGTGAAGGTTTTTTATAAGTTAAAGCACCAAAGTTGTTCATTATACTTGCCTAATCAAGAATCATTCAAGAAATACACAAGTAATCCAAGGTTTCTAATCATCTCACCACCTATTATTTCAAAGTGAGTATTCAAATTTATTTTCATGTTTTCATCTAATTAACATATGTATCTTATAGTATTCATGCTTAATTTCATGCACAAACTAGCTATACCACTTTATTTTGTGGACTTTTTGATCATACAAACCCTAGAATTGGTTTTAGGTGTTCCTTTGTTAAATTAACATGATTACTAGTGATTAGGAACCCATGGCACCCTAAGAAGGTGTATGGTAAGATTAGATTAGCTTTGTGGTGTTTGCAAGAGATTTGGTGATGTTAGAAACTAGTTTTGAACCTTGGAAATGGATTTGTAACACTTATATAAACATGCTGTCCCATTTTGTTAAATTCTGGAAAATCAGTAAATACAAAGTAAACTTTGGCAAAATTTTTAGAAAATACTTTCAAAAACGAATCCGTAGGCGAAAGAACGGATTAAAAAGAGTTTATAACGAATAAGTTATGAATTTTTTAATATTAACGACGAAAACTATTTTCCGGAAAAATACATGCTGATGGACGTTTTTCATCGGACAAAAAGAGACTTTAGACGTAACCCGGAGGAGTCTAGCTTTCTAAAATATATTACTACATACTAAGACGTAACCGTGGATATAAAGAACAAGTAAAACGGGCTTATAACGACAAAGATATTCACGTTTGAATATTGGCAAAACTCATTTCATTTTGACAGCTTTTACTAATATTAACACTAAAACTACGTAGTAACTCTAGATTTATAAAAATAATGCCAAGTACCCAATTTTATAACTAATGAAGTATTAGTTATTACAAGTATATTTTTATCACTACGAGGCGTTATTTAAAGGATTTCAACCCGAGGATTTCAACACGAACATTGATACATACGATATATATATAAGTATATATATTGCAACTAGCTTTATTTTTCTAATAGCCATATTTTTCCTAAGTCTTAGAATGTATATTTTGGTAACAACAAGTATTTTTCAAGTTAAGAGTGGTATAGGGAACATGTGCATGGACATTTTCAACATCATTTCATGATCTAAAGTAGATCGTTCATCATTCATATTAGGTTGCGGTTAGAGATCGAACCTCATTTCTGTGTATACACTTTTGTCATCGTAGCTGTTGCATCAGGTGAGTCATAGCCCCTACTCTTTCTATACTTGTTTTAACTCTTTGGGGGAGATACATGCTCAGCTACTTGCTTACTTGTACAGATACTCAAAACATTTATACTTAATTGTTTATACTTGATTGTGTTACACTTGATTGTCTTATACTTGATCGCATTATACTTGATTTTATACATACGTGATTGTGTTATACTTAACTGTGTTATACTTACTTGATACTTGAAACGTTTAAACTTTTATGCTTTGGGAAACGGCACCCAGTAATCTGTCAAAGGAGAGGTATTGATAGTACTATTATGGGGAAATACCCCCCACCCAAGTCCAAAACAGAGGCGACGTTGGGTGACAGGTACTATTTGGGATGGTGGTTCCCCGCCTATGGGTCCAAAATAGACGTGACCATGGGTGAATATAATCCTGATAAACTATATATTGTAGCAGTGGGTTGTAAACACACAGGTTACAAGGCTCTTATGGCGGGACTTGTAACTGAGTGGATTTACGATGCCTTTGCTGGGAAACCTTCATACATATGCATTACATTCTTTTTCAACAAACTCTATGAACTCACCAACCATTGTGTTGACACTTTAGCATGTATTTTCAGGTTTTAAGCTATGGCACACTACTGGAGGTGTTGGCAGGGCATGGCATGGTCATAGAAGACTCTGATTTAATCATTTGGGGACCGTTTTAAAATACTTTAAGGGCCTACTTCCGCATTACTTTTAACGATGTAAATTCAACAATTTGATTTAACTATTTTATTTTAAATGATTCAAGTGCAAACCATTTTTGAACTAGTGTTGTGATATCAATTGAGTTACACCCCAGCTACATGTATGCTTCCGCTGGACCCGATTTTGGGGGTGTGACAGATTGGTACCAGAGCTTTGGCTATAGCGAACTGAGTGTTTTTAAAACCTAGACTATAGCTACTTTCAAGAAAACTTAACCCTATGACCGTCACGTGCCTGCCTGCCAAGCTGAAGCCTCATTTGTGGTTAGTTGCTGACATAGGTGATGAGATTTGTGTCTCATTATCTGATATATTATATTCACTTATTCTAGTTGATTACTATGATTGTCTTTCATATAAGCATGTTCACGTATCATATATATCACAGCGTTATGTTTTTCTTTGCATAGTTTCATCATTTGACCTCGAGTTTGGTCACCTGCCTTAGTCTTTCTAAACACCTTAGTATTTGTGAAGGACATAGTATTAGTATAACTGAGCTGGGTATTTCAAAATTCATGGAACCTCGGTGGAATATAGACTGGTCATTTATATTCAACCCGGGATAGTAGGACATAGGCTGACCACCTATATCCGACTCAGAAATGCATTTTGCAACACTGAGAATAGTTATAATGATATTTTGTCTGGATTGTGTGTAAGCAATTCCAAAGTCGAGCCAATCTTTCAAAAGACCTTTTTCAAGGATGTTGAATCCAGACCTTGATTTTTAGCTTGGTTCTAGTGACTGTTCTTGTTTGATTGGGTTGCGAAAATCAAGCTAAAAGTTAAAGTCATCACTCAAACCGATTTAGCCTAATCTCATGACTGTTCTTGTTTGATTGGGTTGTGGGATTAAGTGAAAATCGGTTACCTAAAGGATTAACCTAAAGGAGGTCTTTTGAGGACTATGCTCGGGTTTGGGAAGGTTTGCCTCATCAAGTCTGACCACGAGAACGTACCTAGTTGGATAGGAAACCCACATACATAAGCTTTGACACATTTTCTTAAACACACACTTAACTGATTAACATTAACTGAACTTCGGGACGAAGTTCCTTTTAGAGGGGAAGACTGTCACAACTCACCATTTCAGGTCATTTCAGGTCATTTCCCGAACTTTGGAAAAACACTATTCATAAATCACTATTCATCAAAACACTATTCATCGTTTTACTATTCATCATTTTCGAGGTCAGTTTGAAATTCTGAGAAACATTTGGGAAATTTACTATTCACTTAACACTATTCATTTCCAGAAAAGTTTTCACTATTCACTTGCATTACTCATTTCATCGTAAATTTAGTTTACGGGTATTCAAATTTGCGTAACCAGATTGGTTTAGGTGCGAATTCATTTCATTAGTGCTAAGGACACTGCATACGGACTGGAGACAGTCTGCATATCATCATAACAGCATTTTCATGTTATACCACTCTCAGGATTTTCAAACTTATATATTTGATACATTTAACGCTTTTACGTATAAGTATTTATAGTAAACGTTAACACCCGGTTTATACATGACGAATATATCTAAATATTCACACAATGGTCCCGACACATTTTTATATCCATTTTATCATCATAAAAGTTATAACATTCAATTACCCAGTATTTTGGAAATTTATTTTATTTATAACGTACGCTTATGAATATAACGACGGTTTTCGTGAAAACTAAACAATAATCACCCGATCACTCAGTAATTGTACCCAACATATTTTCAACATATTTTTATCATTATTATGACTTTATTTTGTCCCGCTTAACTTCGTGAACATTTATTTCTATTAAACCCGGTACCCGATTTTAACAAACAACACAAACTAACACCTAAACTACATAAGATTTCTAATTAAATCACAAGTACCCCTACCCCTCCCCTTTTGCTCACCCTAACCGGCCACATGAACACCCCTTTAACCTCATGCATTGAATTCTTAATACTAAACTAATAAAAATCATTCTTACACTTTTTAGATAAGAAGAAAACTCATCTCACCTCTTTCTCTCTTCTACCTCACGACCTAACATAAAAACATAGATCAAGTGAAGGTTTTTTATAAGTTAAAGCACCAAAGTTGTTCATTATACTTGCCTAATCAAGAATCATTCAAGAAATACACAAGTAATCCAAGGTTTCTAATCATCTCACCACCTATTATTTCAAAGTGAGTATTCAAATTTATTTTCATGTTTTCATCTAATTAACATATGTATCTTATAGTATTCATGCTTAATTTCATGCACAAACTAGCTATACCACTTTATTTTGTGGATTTTTTGATCATACAAACCCTAGAATTGGTTTTAGGTGTTCCTTTGTTAAATTAACATGATTACTAGTGATTAGGAACCCATGGCACCCTAAGAAGGTGTATGGTAAGATTAGATTAGCTTTGTGGTGTTTGCAAGAGATTTGGTGATGTTAGAAACTAGTTTTGAACCTTGGAAATGGATTTGTAACACTTATATAAACATGCTGTCCCATTTTGTTAAATTCTGGAAAATCAGTAAATACAAAGTAAACTTTGGCAAAATTTTTAGAAAATACTTTCAAAAACGAATCCGTAGGCGAAAGAACGGATTAAAAGAGTTTATAACGAATAAGTTATGATTTTTTTAATATTAACGACGAAAACTATTTTCCGGAAAAATACATGCTGATGGACGTTTTTCATCGGACAAAAAGAGACTTTAGACGTAACCCGGAGGAGTCTAGCTTTCCAAAATATATTACTACATACTAAGACGTAACCGTGGATATAAAGAACAAGTAAAACGGGCTTATAACGACAAAGATATTCACGTTTGAATATTGGCAAAACTCATTTCATTTTGACAGCTTTTACTAATATTAACACTAAAACTACGTAGTAACTCTAGATTTATAAAAATAATGCCAAGTACCCAATTTTATAACTAATGAAGTATTAGTTATTACAAGTATATTTTTATCACTACGAGGCGTTATTTCAAGGATTTCAACCCGAGGATTTCAACACGAACATTGATACATACGATATATATATAAGTATATATATTGCAACTAGCTTTATTTTTCTAATAGTCATATTTTTCCTAAGTCTTGGAATGTATATTTTGGTAACAACAAGTATTTTTCAAGTTAAGAGTGGTATAGGGAACATGTGCATGGACATTTTCAGCATCATTTCATGATCTAAAGTAGATCGTTCATCATTCATATTAGGTTGCGGTTAGAGATCGAACCTCATTTCTGTGTATACACTTTTGTCATCGTAGCTGTTGCATCAGGTGAGTCATAGCCCCTACTCTTTCTATACTTGTTTTAACTCTTTGGGGGAGATACATGCTCAACTACTTGCTTACTTGTACAGATACTCAAAACATTTATACTTAATTGTTTATACTTGATTGTGTTACACTTGATTGTCTTATACTTGATCGCATTATACTTGATTTTATACATACGTGATTGTGTTATACTTAACTGTGTTATACTTACTTGATACTTGAAACGTTTAAACTTTTATGCTTTGGGAAACGGCACCCAGTAATCTGTCAAAGGAGAGGTATTGATAGTACTATTATGGGGAAATACCCCCCACCCAAGTCCAAAACAGAGGCGACGTTGGGTGACAGGTACTATTTGGGATGGTGGTTCCCCGCCTATGGGTCTAAAACAGACGTGACCATGGGTGAATATAATCCTGAGAAACTATATATTGTAGCAGTGGGTTGTAAACACACAGGTTACAAGGCTCTTATGGCGGGACTTGTAACTGAGTGGATTTACGATGCCTTTGCTGGGAAACCTTCATACATATGCATTACATTCTTTTTCAAAAAACTCTATGAACTCACCAACCATTGTGTTGACACTTTAGCATGTATTTTCAGGTTTTAAGCTATGGCACACTACTGGAGGTTTTGGCAGGGCATTGCATGGTCATAGAAGACTCTGATTTAATCATTTGGGGACCGTTTTAAAATACTTTAAGGGCTTACTTCCGCATTACTTTTAACGATGTAAATTCAACAATTTGATTTAACTATTTTATTTTAAATGATTCAAGTGCAAACCATTTTTGAACTAGTGTTGTGATATCAATTGAGTTACACCCCAGCTACATGTATGCTTCCGCTGGACCCGATTTTGGGGGTGTGACAAAAACATAGTCAAATAACTTATATGAGGCTAGTTTAGATTTAACTTAAACAGAAATAAACAGCAACAACAATAATTAACAAGAGACACAATTTTAAGACTAAAATCCAAATCACAACCTTACTTGATTTCCAAATCAGTAGAGACCCAAGAACCAGGAACAAGAACACAACTTAATATCCCCCATGGGAGCCTAAAACCATTCCAAAATCCATTCTGCAACTGCTTATCTTCTTCCTTTCAATTTAGTCTCAACTGTTTTCTCTCAATTTTTATATTTTAATGTGAAATGAGCTAGAACTAATTTTTAAACTGAGAAAGCTTAAAGAAGCTTATCATTGACTTAAGTGATGTTTTCTGATTCAAGAAATAGTGACTTTCAACAAGTTATAAGTAATTTGAAATTTTTAAGTAAAAATTGCATAAACTGAAGGCATTCAAGAAAACTAAGATTGATGATTTAAATGAGTACCAAATACACTGTGAGTTTGCAATTACAATTTAAAACTAACTTTTACACTAAGAAAATGAAAATTACATGAAAATGACTTCAAATTATACTAACTAACTAATCTACACTCTACTGCTACAACTAACTATCCATTCTTCACTTTTCTTTTCTTTTTATAAGCCTGAGCACACCTCGGACTTTTCCCACTTCTTGTGGACCCTTGGATTGGCTTCAAAAAACCCCAGCCGTTTGATTAGGTTTTGGCGGGAACTTGGATTTTGATAGGATAGTGGGTTTGGTGAGCATTTATGAGGAGGAGGAAAAAGTGAGGGTGTAGGTGAAGGCTTTAATGAGGGTTGGGAGGTTTGGTGAAAAGTTGAGGGAGGAGGGGGAACATAGTCGCAGGAAATGGGGGTTGTGGGGAAGGGGATGAACAGTGGTACGGGGGTGTTGGAGTTTGACCAGGGTCAACGCTGGGCAACTATTATTTTAGGAGTGGGCCGGGTCTTGGTGTTGGGCTGGGAGTGTACATGGACTGGGTCAGATTTGGTTTGGGTTTGGATTGTTTTGTTTTTGGGTTAAGTAATAAAAAGGGGTCCATTTGGTTTTTAACTAAATAACATCAAGGACCAAAAGTGTAACATTCTGAAATTTAAAGGACCTGAATTGTAAATTTTCCAAAGTACTCACAAGGGCCTTAATTGACAAGTTTGAAAATTATAAAGACCAAAATTACAATTTTCCAAAATTTAAACCCCGAGGACTAAAATTGACATTTTCCAAAAGTTTAGGGGTTAAACTTGTCATTTTGTAAAAACTTTTATCCAAGGACCATTTTTAACACGTTTTGATTTTCCAAGGATAAAAATTGATTTTCCTTTCAAAAATATCCCACCAAGGACCAATTCTGCCAAAATCTGAAACTCCAGGGACTGAACGTGTAAATTCTCAAAACTTTCCAATTTTTCACCAAAGGACTAAATATGACATTTTATGATTTCAAAATGACCTTTGGTGATAATTTTCCATATTTTGAATATCCAGGGACTAGATTTGTAATTTTATGAAAGTTGAGGGACTGAAACTGCCAATTTTGCAAACTTTGTGCGTTTTTCGTTTGTTTTTGCTCGTTTTGCATCTAAAACATATAAAACATAATTTTGAAATATTTTTAGTATTTTGATGCATTACTGAGTGTTTTTGTATGTTTTGCAGTTCAGATTAGACCAAAAATGATGAGTGTTTGAGCACTCATCAAAGATACACATATATGCAAGACAACAATTATGCAACTAAACATAGATTCATTCAAGCATTATAGAAATGATAAGCATTACAACATTCAATATCCTTGAAGCATATTGATAAAAATAACACAAAATAAAAGACATAGTCCTATATTGCCTAAGAGAGCACTTGGACTTGCTTGCAACCCATGGTTGATTGTTTTATTTGCTTGAAGGGAAACATAAGCATAAAGCTTAGATCTTTGATTGAAAGGGATATGGAGTGGAGTGTGGAGCGGAAGAAGTGGATCTCACGATGTTGTATCGTGTCAAGGGTGGTATTGGATGATTACGAGTGAGAAGATATTCAATCCAAGAAATATCTTCACTCAAGTAGAGGATTTGTTTTTGAAGGAATATGCAACAAGGGCAAAAGTGAGTGTGGTTTGTAACTTGATCCAAGTTGAGAGAGTGGGGAAGGAAATTTGCATAGGGTGATGATGGAGGTTGCCCTTTGTTGCGTTGTGCAAGATGCATAGCAAGGAGATCACTAAGATCATGGATTTGGTTTATTTCATCACGGAACTTTTGTTTTTCCGTGGTAATGTGGAGGGGATCATAGGTTTGGTATGGAAGAGTTGGGCTTGTGTAGTTGGAATTGTAGTTTGATGGTTGATCAAACTTGTATGGATCATTATAAGTGGTTGGAGGTTGAGATGTGTAGTTTGGCTTGAAGGAAGATGTTTGGCCAATGTTGTATGGTTTGTAAAGAGGATTAAATGAATGACCTTGTTGGTTTGATGCAAAGTTTGGGAAGTAAGAAGTTGGGGGTGTGGAATGACTTCCAACTTCATTAACGATGATGGATTTGTTTCGAGGGCTTTTTCCTCGCCAAACGGGTTTTTCCGTCATCCTTGCTAGCCTTGAGGCTTTTGATTTTGGTTTGTTTGGAGAATTCATGATGGGATGAATTGTCACAACTCACCATTTCAGGTCATTTCAGGTCATTTCCCGAACTTTGGAAAAACACTATTCATCAAACACTATTCATCAAAACACTATTCATCAGTTTACTATTCATCGTTTTCGAGGTCAATTGGATATTCTGAGAAACTTTTGGGAAATTTACTATTCATGGAACACTATTCATTGCGGGAAAAGATTTCATCATTCTCGTGCATTACACATTTCATCGTAAATTTAGTTTACGGGTATTCAAATTCGCGTAACCGGATTGGGTTAGGTGCGAATTCATTTCATTAGTGTTAAGAACACTGCATACGGACTGGAGATAGTCTGCATATCATCAGTAGGTCATTTTCATGTTATACCACTCTCAGGATTTTCAAATTACTATATTCAGTACATTTAACGTTTTTACGTATACGTAATTATAATAAACGTTAACACCCGGTTTATACACGACGAATATATCTAAATATTCCCACAATGGTCCCGACATATTTTTATATCCATTTTAACATCATAAAAGTTATAACATTCAGTTACCCAGTATTTTGGAAATTTATTTTATTTATAACGTACGCGTATAAATATAACGACGGTTTTCGTGAAAACTAAACAATAATCACCCGATCACTCAGTAAATGTACCCAACATATTTTTAATATGTTTTTATCATTATTATGACTTTATTTCATCCCGGTTAATTTCGTGAACGTTTATTGCTATTAAACCCGGTACCCGATTTTAACGAATAACGCGTAATAACACTTAACGCTACACTATATTTTCCCTAGTGATCAAAACCGTTTTGGCTACTCCTTTTCACACCCAAAAACCGGCCATATGATACACCCTTTAACCATGTGCTTTATTTTCCTATATTATACTAATAAACACCTTAAAACCTTAACTTTACCAAATTTACAAATCATAATTCACTTTTATAAGAAAGAACAAAAACTTGCTCATCTTCCCCATTTCCTTCTCCATACCCACGACCCATAATCATCACCATGATCAAGTGATCATTTTCCATAAAGTAAAACACAAAACTTGTTCATTTTACAAGCCTAATCAAGAATCAAGCAACAAAAACACAAGAACATCAAGCATAATCATCCAATAATCATCTCATTTTGTCAAGTAAGTTTTCATCTTTATTTTTTTATGGATCATCCTATTTTTACATGTATTACATAAGTATCATGCTAAAAACCATGTACAAGTAGCTATACCACACTTTATTTTGGCTAAAAACAAACATACAAACCCTAACTTATTTGTTATGAATCCCCTAGCTCTAATAACTTGGTTAGGAGTCCATGGCACCCTAAGAAGGTGTATGGTAAGATTAGATTAGTCATGTGGTGATTACAAGAGGTTTGGTGATGGTAGAAATTGGTTTTTAACCTTGGAAACTTGATTTGGAACCTATTTTAGACATGCTGTCCCGTTTTGTAAAAATCTGGAAAATCAGTAAACACCAAGGAAACTTTGGCAAAATTTTTAGAAAATACTTTCAAAAACGAATCCGTAGGCGAAAGAACGGATTAAAAAGAGTCTATAACGAAGGAGTTATGATTTTTGCAAGATTGTAGACGAAAAGTATTTTTCAGAAAATGTTTGCTGTTGGACGTTTTTCATTGGACAAAAAGAGACTTTAGACGTAACCCGGAGGAGCCGAGCTTTCCAAAATATATTACTACATACTAAGACGAAACCGTGGATATAAAGAACAAGTAAAACGGACAAGTAACGACAAAGATATACTCGTTTGAATATCGGCTAAAACCCTTTTATAATTGACAGCTTTTAATATAATTTGGCGCAAAAACTACGAAGTGCATTTTTAAGCTAAACATAATGTCAAGTACCGAGCTTTATAACTAACGTAGTATTAGTTATTATGAGTATGTTTTCATCATTTCAAGGATTACAACCCGAGTATTTCAACGCTAACAAGGAAACTTACGTTATATATATATAAGTATATATATTATAACTAGCCATTTATATTTTCTAATAGCAATATTTTCCAAATTCTTGGATTATATATTTTTGGCAATACAAGTGTTTTTCCAAAGAGTAGAGTGGTATAGTAAACATGTGCATGGACATTCATAACATCATTTCATGATCTAAAGTAGATCGTACATCATTCATATTAGGTTGCGGCTAGTATGCGCGCCTTGTTTTTCAGCTCAGTACATGTTCATGGTACCATCATATTGGGTTACGACAGCAAATTGTTCATTGGTGTTCATTTCATTTCATCACAGTTTCATCAGTTAAGGTGAGTTTTCATAGCCCCGTTTTCAATTCAACATTTTTGATTGTTTTCAAATCCCACGGGGGGAATACATTGCATCAATTATTTCAGTACGAGCCCAAGTATTCAAACATGTACATAGCTTAAGTTACCTTGCCATGTGCTAAGTCCCCTGTAACATCATGAACCGTTAATTTCAAGTACTAAGCGAGAGTGAGTGGATAGATCTATCGAGGGTGACGCCTCCATCCGTGGTAGTGGATACCAACAGTAAGCGGATGCATGTCATGTCTTTTACATTTGAATGTTTCGGCAGAACATTCGGGAGGGGCATAGAGTTTCATCAGTCATAGCTTCGGTGTCATGAGCTTAAGGCTATTGTACAATTTTCATGAGATTTTTATCTTGCACTTTTACTTGTGGTGGCCGTACATCAGTACATTTTACAAACCTATGGAATTCACCAACATTCGTGTTGACGTTTTAGCAATGTATTTCAGGTTACTAAGGTAGCTCATGTGACATGCATTTGGACCTTCATGGAGTCGCGGAGTTGACGCGTCTCATCATTATTTCATGCACTTATGTAAACATTTGATCTTGTACGACTTGTTTTTCATAAACATGCAACACATTTTGGGGACCTCATTTTGTAAACTCTGAATTATTTCAATGATCAAATGCAGTATTTTCCAAACGACACTTTAGGTCGTTCAATGTAACTGTAACTGTGGTGCTATGACAGACACCCCCAGGTATTCCATTCCGCTGCAAGTCAGGTAAATTGGGGGTGTGACAGATTGGCATCAGAGCTAAGGTTATAGCGAACTAGGATGTATCTTGGACCCTAGACTATAACCACATCATCATAGCATCTCATCATTTCATCATAAGTGCATAATCATGATACATGTTGTTTTATACATCCCCTGTGCGAGTTATTTATACTCATATCCGTATATGTATATCATTTTATTGACCTGGTTCACAAGTGACATGTCTTCAGATACTCACCCTGACATCCTTTTATCGGATTCTGACATTGAAGATGCCTTGTCATCTTCCACTACCATTATACCATCAGTTGCACTTACACCACCATTAGTACTATTGATTTGCCATAGGAACAGAGTTTTCCTATCATTCAGCCCGTACATAGAATGCCTTTTGGTAGTGTATTCAGAATTAATCTTAATGGACTTATTAGGATGCTTATTGCAAGGAAGATAGTGTGTTTTCTTTCCATCACTAGTAGGGCACTTACTACTCAGGTACTATCACCACCATCAGTTACTTATTACACTATTGGCCTTCCCACAGTGTGTACTTTGGTTTTACCTTTTGGATGTCGCGAGGTAGCGCGAAAGAGGGTAGTATTTCATTCACTGGTACCATCATTGTCATTTCCCTTTTCCATTCCCACTTGACATGAACTAGATGACACCTAGTAGAAAATACCAATAACACGGACTCAACAGAAACATCCGCAGATTCTTCAGGAATTAGGTTGATTTCGTTTTTGACGAATTAGTAGACTATTACGATTCGACAAGATTCACCCACGTATCCAATACACCATTCAAGCTATTTTAGTATCATATGGGGAAACTGTTTTACAGAAAAATTTCTGAAGTAAGCTATTTTATTACCATCCTATAAATTGATTTTCTGTCATTACACCAAGTATTTACTATTATTACGCGAAGCAATTTTCATGTTACTTGAAAGAAAACATCAGGACACCATTTTTATAACAATGCGTTGAACACCATCTAAAACTTTTGAGGAAAGTTATGATATTTTGACAAAATCCAACATCGCATCATTAGTCCTCAATTATACATAGCCTGATCACCTATGTAAAATTCAGGAAGGATTATGCCATGAAGGAAATAATTTCCTTTTCAAAGGATTGTAATAACAATCTTCATCCAAAAGTTTTGTAAACAAAGGAACTCATTCATAAACATCCATTTTGCCGAACTATCCCTGGATACTTACCCTACCTGTCACTCACTTAGCCATTAAGTTGGATTCTTCCCATTGAATTCCCTAGAAGAGACTTTCCATATCAATTACATGCAGGATTCCTTTATACAATAGAAGCAACGAAAGGATTACAGAACTAGTAACCAGGACTAGAAGTATATAGTGAGAGAATTCATAACTCAACAACAATCCTCAGATACTGCGAGACCATCCTAATCACCATCTCTGACTTAGTTGTCAAATTCTACTGTTTAAGGGTACTAGCTAGACTGAGCTACAGGATTGAACTCAATATAGATGTCCGCAGGACAACACAATAGAAATAAACCAAGCTTCTAATTGAGACTGTAGAACATTTCATTTAAACATGGCCTCATCCATACATGAACTTTCCTGCAGTAAGTTTTCACAAAGTACAATTGTTTGAATCAAGTATATCGATGTAATTTCCTCTAAGGCCTTATGTCACTAGAAATTTCAGATAACCTCACCTTCATACCAAGCAAGGGATCAAACCGGAACATATCTCCTCATCTACATGGGAAAACAGAATAGACATTCATCGACACAACATCAAGTGATACCTTCGTCTTGCCAATTACAACGATGAACTATTTCAGGACTTAAGTTAGTCTAAATGCCTATGCTTGTAGTTATGCCAGATAACCATCAATAGACATTATCCAACTTCAGGAACTAAGTGTTAGACATCTATGCATTTAAGCGAACATTTCCTATTCTACCATTTTATCCTTTTCAGTGTTTTCACTTTTAAATAAAGTTGATGCGTTTACATAAATCACATACCCTGTGGAAAAATGATTTCTGAAATTCCTATTTTGAACAAGTGCGATCCTTTTTGGTCAAACTTTAGCAACACTATTGTACAATGAGAAATATACATAAACATCAAACTTTGGTAAGCAGTCTTAATCACAACATGTTTGAAAACAGTTCCTATTTCATAACTACTGGATTTTGAATCATCAAGGAAAATATTACTCAGTAAATCATTTGCTCCATTTTTCTAAATTCGTTTATTCAGAAAAGGATTTCAACTAAAACTCACAATCGCGAGACAAATTTCCAGAACCAATTTCTCTACAACATCGCTTATGCATTTAGGATTTGTGACTGGACAATAGAGAATATTTGGTATATGTGGTGAAGGAATTAGGAGGACATCACAAATTGATCACGAACTTCAGTAGTGGAGACCAAACCCAATAGGCAAAGAAAAACATATGTTTTATCATCCGTTGGAACAAAACACAAGGAATCAAATTCTTACCTATATGCTATCCCTTCAGATAACGCCAAGTTCGAAGGACCGAACGTTATGGAATTAGTCACAAAGGTTTATTGTACCCATTTCAGTATTTCCTGTTAAGGAAACCGATTCAACTTGGACCTCAGGTATTCATTTCAGGATTTCCTTCAGAAACCCATTTAGATGTGAACATCACCTATCATCCTCAGAACGATGGTCAAAGCGAGAGAACAATTCAAACATAGGAAGGTATGCTCAGAGCATGAGTGATTGACCTTAGAAATGGTTGGACTAATCACTTAACATAAATCAAATTCATCTACAACAATAGTTATCACACCAACAACGGGAAACTGGCAGGAGTTAGATTGGTACATAACACCCATCATTTGGATTGGATATCCTGAACAACAAACCATCCAGATTCAGGTAGGAGAACAAACTAAGTTAAAAGCTATGCCTTGGATTGGCATGATACAAATTGGATAACAAGAAAGGTTGAACCTTTAGCATATTGGACTATTTAAGATTCATTTTAGAATCGACCAACTAGCATACAAACTTGAGTTCTGGCAGAATTCAGCAGTATATATTACCAGTGTCACATTTAAAACAGTAAGAAGCGCAAACCATTGATTGATGGGCCAAACTCAGAAAAAGCTCAACTCACTAGTTCAGTAGGCATTCATGAGATAACCAGAATTTCCTACAAGTCAAGAATCAGTTACAAGTTCAATAAGTCGTAAACCATTAAAACTTCAAGTTCTGTAGAGTTATGCAGAAAGTTCTACCTAGGAAAGGCATGTTATCGTTCAGAAAACTTGGAAAGTTACACCAATATACGCTGGACCATTTATATTTTGACAGAGTAGGCCTAGTGGCCGTCAGACTTGAACATTGCCAGAGAACAACAGGATAACACGAACATATTTCACATTTTCAGATCCCCAGAAATGACTTTCAGATGAGTCACTCATGATTCCATTGGAAGGGATCCAACCCAAATGACAATCTCAGACCTTGAAAGAGAACCAACAGAAATCATGGACCGTGTGGTCAAACAGTTGAAACAGAGTCGAATTCCTATCGTTAGAGTTCGCTGGAATTCTCGAATATCATCACCTTTTCATCAATACATTCTCAGAGACCAACATAAACTGAACTTCGGGACGAAGTTCCTTTTAGGGGGGAAGACTGTCACAACTCACCATTTCAGGTCATTTCAGGTCATTTCCCGAACTTTGGAAAAACACTATTCATCAAAACACTATTCATCAGTTTACTATTCATCGTTTTCGAGGTCAATTGGATATTCTGAGAAACTTTTGGGAAATTTACTATTCATGGAACACTATTCATTGCGGGGAAAGATTTCATCATTCTCGTGCATTACACATTTCATCGTAAATTTAGTTTACGGGTATTCAAATTCGCGTAACCGGATTGGGTTAGGTGCGAATTCATTTCATTAGTGTTAAGAACACTGCATACGGACTGGAGATAGTCTGCATATCATCAGTAGGTCATTTTCATGTTATACCACTCTCAGGATTTTCAAATTACTATATTCAGTACATTTAACGTTTTTACGTATACGTAATTATAATAAACGTTAACACCCGGTTTATACACGACGAATATATCTAAATATTCCCACAATGGTCCCGACATATTTTTATATCCATTTTAACATCATAAAAGTTATAACATTCAGTTACCCAGTATTTTGGAAATTTATTTTATTTATAACGTACGCGTATAAATATAACGACGGTTTTCGTGAAAACTAAACAATAATCACCCGATCACTCAGTAAATGTACCCAACATATTTTTAATATGTTTTTATCATTATTATGACTTTATTTCATCCCGGTTAATTTCGTGAACGTTTATTGCTATTAAACCCGGTACCCGATTTTAACGAATAACGCGTAATAACACTTAACGCTACACTATATTTTCCCTAGTGATCAAAACCGTTTTGGCTACTCCTTTTCACACCCAAAAACCGGCCATATGATACACCCTTTAACCATGTGCTTTATTTTCCTATATTATACTAATAAACACCTTAAAACCTTAACTTTACCAAATTTACAAATCATAATTCACTTTTATAAGAAAGAACAAAAACTTGCTCATCTTCCCCATTTCCTTCTCCATACCCACGACCCATAATCATCACCATGATCAAGTGATCATTTTCCATAAAGTAAAACACAAAACTTGTTCATTTTACAAGCCTAATCAAGAATCAAGCAACAAAAACACAAGAACATCAAGCATAATCATCCAATAATCATCTCATTTTGTCAAGTAAGTTTTCATCTTTATTTTTTTATGGATCATCCTATTTTTACATGTATTACATAAGTATCATGCTAAAAACCATGTACAAGTAGCTATACCACACTTTATTTTGGCTAAAAACAAACATACAAACCCTAACTTATTTGTTATGAATCCCCTAGCTCTAATAACTTGGTTAGGAGTCCATGGCACCCTAAGAAGGTGTATGGTAAGATTAGATTAGTCATGTGGTGATTACAAGAGGTTTGGTGATGGTAGAAATTGGTTTTTAACCTTGGAAACTTGATTTGGAACCTATTTTAGACATGCTGTCCCGTTTTGTAAAAATCTGGAAAATCAGTAAACACCAAGGAAACTTTGGCAAAATTTTTAGAAAATACTTTCAAAAACGAATCCGTAGGCGAAAGAACGGATTAAAAAGAGTCTATAACGAAGGAGTTATGATTTTTGCAAGATTGTAGACGAAAAGTATTTTTCAGAAAATGTTTGCTGTTGGACGTTTTTCATTGGACAAAAAGAGACTTTAGACGTAACCCGGAGGAGCCGAGCTTTCCAAAATATATTACTACATACTAAGACGAAACCGTGGATATAAAGAACAAGTAAAACGGACAAGTAACGACAAAGATATACTCGTTTGAATATCGGCTAAAACCCTTTTATAATTGACAGCTTTTAATATAATTTGGCGCAAAAACTACGAAGTGCATTTTTAAGCTAAACATAATGTCAAGTACCGAGCTTTATAACTAACGTAGTATTAGTTATTATGAGTATGTTTTCATCATTTCAAGGATTACAACCCGAGTATTTCAACGCTAACAAGGAAACTTACGTTATATATATATAAGTATATATATTATAACTAGCCATTTATATTTTCTAATAGCAATATTTTCCAAATTCTTGGATTATATATTTTTGGCAATACAAGTGTTTTTCCAAAGAGTAGAGTGGTATAGTAAACATGTGCATGGACATTCATAACATCATTTCATGATCTAAAGTAGATCGTACATCATTCATATTAGGTTGCGGCTAGTATGCGCGCCTTGTTTTTCAGCTCAGTACATGTTCATGGTACCATCATATTGGGTTACGACAGCAAATTGTTCATTGGTGTTCATTTCATTTCATCACAGTTTCATCAGTTAAGGTGAGTTTTCATAGCCCCGTTTTCAATTCAACATTTTTGATTGTTTTCAAATCCCACGGGGGGAATACATTGCATCAATTATTTCAGTACGAGCCCAAGTATTCAAACATGTACATAGCTTAAGTTACCTTGCCATGTGCTAAGTCCCCTGTAACATCATGAACCGTTAATTTCAAGTACTAAGCGAGAGTGAGTAGATAGATCTATCGAGGGTGACGCCTCCATCCGTGGTAGTGGATACCAACAGTAAGCGGATGCATGTCATGTCTTTTACATTTGAATGTTTCGGCAGAACATTCGGGAGGGGCATAGAGTTTCATCAGTCATAGCTTCGGTGTCATGAGCTTAAGGCTATTGTACAATTTTCATGAGATTTTTATCTTGCACTTTTACTTGTGGTGGCCGTACATCAGTACATTTTACAAACCTATGGAATTCACCAACATTCGTGTTGACGTTTTAGCAATGTATTTCAGGTTACTAAGGTAGCTCATGTGACATGCATTTGGACCTTCATGGAGTCGCGGAGTTGACGCGTCTCATCATTATTTCATGCACTTATGTAAACATTTGATCTTGTACGACTTGTTTTTCATAAACATGCAACACATTTTGGGGACCTCATTTTGTAAACTCTGAATTATTTCAATGATCAAATGCAGTATTTTCCAAACGACACTTTAGGTCGTTCAATGTAACTGTAACTGTGGTGCTATGACAGACACCCCCAGGTATTCCATTCCGCTGCAAGTCAGGTAAATTGGGGGTGTGACAGATTGGCATCAGAGCTAAGGTTATAGCGAACTAGGATGTATCTTGGACCCTAGACTATAACCACATCATCATAGCATCTCATCATTTCATCATAAGTGCATAATCATGATACATGTTGTTTTATACATCCCCTGTGCGAGTTATTTATACTCATATCCGTATATGTATATCATTTTATTGACCTGGTTCACAAGTGACATGTCTTCAGATACTCACCCTGACATCCTTTTATCGGATTCTGACATTGAAGATGCCTTGTCATCTTCCACTACCATTATACCATCAGTTGCACTTACACCACCATTAGTACTATTGATTTGCCATAGGAACAGAGTTTTCCTATCATTCAGCCCGTACATAGAATGCCTTTTGGTAGTGTATTCAGAATTAATCTTAATGGACTTATTAGGATGCTTATTGCAAGGAAGATAGTGTGTTTTCTTTCCATCACTAGTAGGGCACTTACTACTCAGGTACTATCACCACCATCAGTTACTTATTACACTATTGGCCTTCCCACAGTGTGTACTTTGGTTTTACCTTTTGGATGTCGCGAGGTAGCGCGAAAGAGGGTAGTATTTCATTCACTGGTACCATCATTGTCATTTCCCTTTTCCATTCCCACTTGACATGAACTAGATGACACCTAGTAGAAAATACCAATAACACGGACTCAACAGAAACATCCGCAGATTCTTCAGGAATTAGGTTGATTTCGTTTTTGACGAATTAGTAGACTATTACGATTCGACAAGATTCACCCACGTATCCAATACACCATTCAAGCTATTTTAGTATCATATGGGGAAACTGTTTTACAGAAAAATTTCTGAAGTAAGCTATTTTATTACCATCCTATAAATTGATTTTCTGTCATTACACCAAGTATTTACTATTATTACGCGAAGCAATTTTCATGTTACTTGAAAGAAAACATCAGGACACCATTTTTATAACAATGCGTTGAACACCATCTAAAACTTTTGAGGAAAGTTATGATATTTTGACAAAATCCAACATCGCATCATTAGTCCTCAATTATACATAGCCTGATCACCTATGTAAAATTCAGGAAGGATTATGCCATGAAGGAAATAATTTCCTTTTCAAAGGATTGTAATAACAATCTTCATCCAAAAGTTTTGTAAACAAAGGAACTCATTCATAAACATCCATTTTGCCGAACTATCCCTGGATACTTACCCTACCTGTCACTCACTTAGCCATTAAGTTGGATTCTTCCCATTGAATTCCCTAGAAGAGACTTTCCATATCAATTACATGCAGGATTCCTTTATACAATAGAAGCAACGAAAGGATTACAGAACTAGTAACCAGGACTAGAAGTATATAGTGAGAGAATTCATAACTCAACAACAATCCTCAGATACTGCGAGACCATCCTAATCACCATCTCTGACTTAGTTGTCAAATTCTACTGTTTAAGGGTACTAGCTAGACTGAGCTACAGGATTGAACTCAATATAGATGTCCGCAGGACAACACAATAGAAATAAACCAAGCTTCTAATTGAGACTGTAGAACATTTCATTTAAACATGGCCTCATCCATACATGAACTTTCCTGCAGTAAGTTTTCACAAAGTACAATTGTTTGAATCAAGTATATCGATGTAATTTCCTCTAAGGCCTTATGTCACTAGAAATTTCAGATAACCTCACCTTCATACCAAGCAAGGGATCAAACCGGAACATATCTCCTCATCTACATGGGAAAACAGAATAGACATTCATCGACACAACATCAAGTGATACCTTCGTCTTGCCAATTACAACGATGAACTATTTCAGGACTTAAGTTAGTCTAAATGCCTATGCTTGTAGTTATGCCAGATAACCATCAATAGACATTATCCAACTTCAGGAACTAAGTGTTAGACATCTATGCATTTAAGCGAACATTTCCTATTCTACCATTTTATCCTTTTCAGTGTTTTCACTTTTAAATAAAGTTGATGCGTTTACATAAATCACATACCCTGTGGAAAAATGATTTCTGAAATTCCTATTTTGAACAAGTGCGATCCTTTTTGGTCAAACTTTAGCAACACTATTGTACAATGAGAAATATACATAAACATCAAACTTTGGTAAGCAGTCTTAATCACAACATGTTTGAAAACAGTTCCTATTTCATAACTACTGGATTTTGAATCATCAAGGAAAATATTACTCAGTAAATCATTTGCTCCATTTTTCTAAATTCGTTTATTCAGAAAAGGATTTCAACTAAAACTCACAATCGCGAGACAAATTTCCAGAACCAATTTCTCTACAACATCGCTTATGCATTTAGGATTTGTGACTGGACAATAGAGAATATTTGGTATATGTGGTGAAGGAATTAGGAGGACATCACAAATTGATCACGAACTTCAGTAGTGGAGACCAAACCCAATAGGCAAAGAAAAACATATGTTTTATCATCCGTTGGAACAAAACACAAGGAATCAAATTCTTACCTATATGCTATCCCTTCAGATAACGCCAAGTTCGAAGGACCGAACGTTATGGAATTAGTCACAAAGGTTTATTGTACCCATTTCAGTATTTCCTGTTAAGGAAACCGATTCAACTTGGACCTCAGGTATTCATTTCAGGATTTCCTTCAGAAACCCATTTAGATGTGAACATCACCTATCATCCTCAGAACGATGGTCAAAGCGAGAGAACAATTCAAACATAGGAAGGTATGCTCAGAGCATGAGTGATTGACCTTAGAAATGGTTGGACTAATCACTTAACATAAATCAAATTCATCTACAACAATAGTTATCACACCAACAACGGGAAACTGGCAGGAGTTAGATTGGTACATAACACCCATCATTTGGATTGGATATCCTGAACAACAAACCATCCAGATTCAGGTAGGAGAACAAACTAAGTTAAAAGTTATGCCTTGGATTGGCATGATACAAATTGGATAACAAGAAAGGTTGAACCTTTAGCATATTGGACTATTTAAGATTCATTTTAGAATCGACCAACTAGCATACAAACTTGAGTTCTGGCAGAATTCAGCAGTATATATTACCAGTGTCACATTTAAAACAGTAAGAAGCGCAAACCATTGATTGATGGGCCAAACTCAGAAAAAGCTCAACTCACTAGTTCAGTAGGCATTCATGAGATAACCAGAATTTCCTACAAGTCAAGAATCAGTTACAAGTTCAATAAGTCGTAAACCATTAAAACTTCAAGTTCTGTAGAGTTATGCAGAAAGTTCTACCTAGGAAAGGCATGTTATCGTTCAGAAAACTTGGAAAGTTACACCAATATACGCTGGACCATTTATATTTTGACAGAGTAGGCCTAGTGGCCGTCAGACTTGAACATTGCCAGAGAACAACAGGATAACACGAACATATTTCACATTTTCAGATCCCCAGAAATGACTTTCAGATGAGTCACTCATGATTCCATTGGAAGGGATCCAACCCAAATGACAATCTCAGACCTTGAAAGAGAACCAACAGAAATCATGGACCGTGTGGTTAAACAGTTGAAACAGAGTCGAATTCCTATCGTTAGAGTTCGCTGGAATTCTCGAATATCATCACCTTTTCATCAATACATTCTCAGAGACCAACATAAACTGAACTTCGGGACGAAGTTCCTTTTAGGGGGGAAGACTGTCACAACTCACCATTTCAGGTCATTTCAGGTCATTTCCCGAACTTTGGAAAAACACTATTCATCAAAACACTATTCATCAGTTTACTATTCATCGTTTTCGAGGTCAATTGGATATTCTGAGAAACTTTTGGGAAATTTACTATTCATGGAACACTATTCATTGCGGGGAAAGATTTCATCATTCTCGTGCATTACACATTTCATCGTAAATTTAGTTTACGGGTATTCAAATTCGCGTAACCGGATTGGGTTAGGTGCGAATTCATTTCATTAGTGTTAAGAACACTGCATACGGACTGGAGATAGTCTGCATATCATCAGTAGGTCATTTTCATGTTATACCACTCTCAGGATTTTCAAATTACTATATTCAGTACATTTAACGTTTTTACGTATACGTAATTATAATAAACGTTAACACCCGGTTTATACACGACGAATATATCTAAATATTCCCACAATGGTCCCGACATATTTTTATATCCATTTTAACATCATAAAAGTTATAACATTCAGTTACCCAGTATTTTGGAAATTTATTTTATTTATAACGTACGCGTATAAATATAACGACGGTTTTCGTGAAAACTAAACAATAATCACCCGATCACTCAGTAAATGTACCCAACATATTTTTAATATGTTTTTATCATTATTATGACTTTATTTCATCCCGGTTAATTTCGTGAACGTTTATTGCTATTAAACCCGGTACCCGATTTTAACGAATAACGCGTAATAACACTTAACGCTACACTATATTTTCCCTAGTGATCAAAACCGTTTTGGCTACTCCTTTTCACACCCAAAAACCGGCCATATGATACACCCTTTAACCATGTGCTTTATTTTCCTATATTATACTAATAAACACCTTAAAACCTTAACTTTACCAAATTTACAAATCATAATTCACTTTTATAAGAAAGAACAAAAACTTGCTCATCTTCCCCATTTCCTTCTCCATACCCACGACCCATAATCATCACCATGATCAAGTGATCATTTTCCATAAAGTAAAACACAAAACTTGTTCATTTTACAAGCCTAATCAAGAATCAAGCAACAAAAACACAAGAACATCAAGCATAATCATCCAATAATCATCTCATTTTGTCAAGTAAGTTTTCATCTTTATTTTTTTATGGATCATCCTATTTTTACATGTATTACATAAGTATCATGCTAAAAACCATGTACAAGTAGCTATACCACACTTTATTTTGGCTAAAAACAAACATACAAACCCTAACTTATTTGTTATGAATCCCCTAGCTCTAATAACTTGGTTAGGAGTCCATGGCACCCTAAGAAGGTGTATGGTAAGATTAGATTAGTCATGTGGTGATTACAAGAGGTTTGGTGATGGTAGAAATTGGTTTTTAACCTTGGAAACTTGATTTGGAACCTATTTTAGACATGCTGTCCCGTTTTGTAAAAATCTGGAAAATCAGTAAATACCAAGGAAACTTTGGCAAAATTTTTAGAAAATACTTTCAAAAACGAATCCGTAGGCGAAAGAACGGATTAAAAAGAGTCTATAACGAAGGAGTTATGATTTTTGCAAGATTGTAGACGAAAAGTATTTTTCAGAAAATGTTTGCTGTTGGACGTTTTTCATTGGACAAAAAGAGACTTTAGACGTAACCCGGAGGAGCCGAGCTTTCCAAAATATATTACTACATACTAAGACGAAACCGTGGATATAAAGAACAAGTAAAACGGACAAGTAACGACAAAGATATACTCGTTTGAATATCGGCTAAAACCCTTTTATAATTGACAGCTTTTAATATAATTTGGCGCAAAAACTACGAAGTGCATTTTTAAGCTAAACATAATGTCAAGTACCGAGCTTTATAACTAACGTAGTATTAGTTATTATGAGTATGTTTTCATCATTTCAAGGATTACAACCCGAGTATTTCAACGCTAACAAGGAAACTTACGTTATATATATATAAGTATATATATTATAACTAGCCATTTATATTTTCTAATAGCAATATTTTCCAAATTCTTGGATTATATATTTTTGGCAATACAAGTGTTTTTCCAAAGAGTAGAGTGGTATAGTAAACATGTGCATGGACATTCATAACATCATTTCATGATCTAAAGTAGATCGTACATCATTCATATTAGGTTGCGGCTAGTATGCGCGCCTTGTTTTTCAGCTCAGTACATGTTCATGGTACCATCATATTGGGTTACGACAGCAAATTGTTCATTGGTGTTCATTTCATTTCATCACAGTTTCATCAGTTAAGGTGAGTTTTCATAGCCCCGTTTTCAATTCAACATTTTTGATTGTTTTCAAATCCCACGGGGGGAATACATTGCATCAATTATTTCAGTACGAGCCCAAGTATTCAAACATGTACATAGCTTAAGTTACCTTGCCATGTGCTAAGTCCCCTGTAACATCATGAACCGTTAATTTCAAGTACTAAGCGAGAGTGAGTGGATAGATCTATCGAGGGTGACGCCTCCATCCGTGGTAGTGGATACCAACAGTAAGCGGATGCATGTCATGTCTTTTACATTTGAATGTTTCGGCAGAACATTCGGGAGGGGCATAGAGTTTCATCAGTCATAGCTTCGGTGTCATGAGCTTAAGGCTATTGTACAATTTTCATGAGATTTTTATCTTGCACTTTTACTTGTGGTGGCCGTACATCAGTACATTTTACAAACCTATGGAATTCACCAACATTCGTGTTGACGTTTTAGCAATGTATTTCAGGTTACTAAGGTAGCTCATGTGACATGCATTTGGACCTTCATGGAGTCGCGGAGTTGACGCGTCTCATCATTATTTCATGCACTTATGTAAACATTTGATCTTGTACGACTTGTTTTTCATAAACATGCAACACATTTTGGGGACCTCATTTTGTAAACTCTGAATTATTTCAATGATCAAATGCAGTATTTTCCAAACGACACTTTAGGTCGTTCAATGTAACTGTAACTGTGGTGCTATGACAGACACCCCCAGGTATTCCATTCCGCTGCAAGTCAGGTAAATTGGGGGTGTGACAGATTGGCATCAGAGCTAAGGTTATAGCGAACTAGGATGTATCTTGGACCCTAGACTATAACCACATCATCATAGCATCTCATCATTTCATCATAAGTGCATAATCATGATACATGTTGTTTTATACATCCCCTGTGCGAGTTATTTATACTCATATCCGTATATGTATATCATTTTATTGACCTGGTTCACAAGTGACATGTCTTCAGATACTCACCCTGACATCCTTTTATCGGATTCTGACATTGAAGATGCCTTGTCATCTTCCACTACCATTATACCATCAGTTGCACTTACACCACCATTAGTACTATTGATTTGCCATAGGAACAGAGTTTTCCTATCATTCAGCCCGTACATAGAATGCCTTTTGGTAGTGTATTCAGAATTAATCTTAATGGACTTATTAGGATGCTTATTGCAAGGAAGATAGTGTGTTTTCTTTCCATCACTAGTAGGGCACTTACTACTCAGGTACTATCACCACCATCAGTTACTTATTACACTATTGGCCTTCCCACAGTGTGTACTTTGGTTTTACCTTTTGGATGTCGCGAGGTAGCGCGAAAGAGGGTAGTATTTCATTCACTGGTACCATCATTGTCATTTCCCTTTTCCATTCCCACTTGACATGAACTAGATGACACCTAGTAGAAAATACCAATAACACGGACTCAACAGAAACATCCGCAGATTCTTCAGGAATTAGGTTGATTTCGTTTTTGACGAATTAGTAGACTATTACGATTCGACAAGATTCACCCACGTATCCAATACACCATTCAAGCTATTTTAGTATCATATGGGGAAACTGTTTTACAGAAAAATTTCTGAAGTAAGCTATTTTATTACCATCCTATAAATTGATTTTCTGTCATTACACCAAGTATTTACTATTATTACGCGAAGCAATTTTCATGTTACTTGAAAGAAAACATCAGGACACCATTTTTATAACAATGCGTTGAACACCATCTAAAACTTTTGAGGAAAGTTATGATATTTTGACAAAATCCAACATCGCATCATTAGTCCTCAATTATACATAGCCTGATCACCTATGTAAAATTCAGGAAGGATTATGCCATGAAGGAAATAATTTCCTTTTCAAAGGATTGTAATAACAATCTTCATCCAAAAGTTTTGTAAACAAAGGAACTCATTCATAAACATCCATTTTGCCGAACTATCCCTGGATACTTACCCTACCTGTCACTCACTTAGCCATTAAGTTGGATTCTTCCCATTGAATTCCCTAGAAGAGACTTTCCATATCAATTACATGCAGGATTCCTTTATACAATAGAAGCAACGAAAGGATTACAGAACTAGTAACCAGGACTAGAAGTATATAGTGAGAGAATTCATAACTCAACAACAATCCTCAGATACTGCGAGACCATCCTAATCACCATCTCTGACTTAGTTGTCAAATTCTACTGTTTAAGGGTACTAGCTAGACTGAGCTACAGGATTGAACTCAATATAGATGTCCGCAGGACAACACAATAGAAATAAACCAAGCTTCTAATTGAGACTGTAGAACATTTCATTTAAACATGGCCTCATCCATACATGAACTTTCCTGCAGTAAGTTTTCACAAAGTACAATTGTTTGAATCAAGTATATCGATGTAATTTCCTCTAAGGCCTTATGTCACTAGAAATTTCAGATAACCTCACCTTCATACCAAGCAAGGGATCAAACCGGAACATATCTCCTCATCTACATGGGAAAACAGAATAGACATTCATCGACACAACATCAAGTGATACCTTCGTCTTGCCAATTACAACGATGAACTATTTCAGGACTTAAGTTAGTCTAAATGCCTATGCTTGTAGTTATGCCAGATAACCATCAATAGACATTATCCAACTTCAGGAACTAAGTGTTAGACATCTATGCATTTAAGCGAACATTTCCTATTCTACCATTTTATCCTTTTCAGTGTTTTCACTTTTAAATAAAGTTGATGCGTTTACATAAATCACATACCCTGTGGAAAAATGATTTCTGAAATTCCTATTTTGAACAAGTGCGATCCTTTTTGGTCAAACTTTAGCAACACTATTGTACAATGAGAAATATACATAAACATCAAACTTTGGTAAGCAGTCTTAATCACAACATGTTTGAAAACAGTTCCTATTTCATAACTACTGGATTTTGAATCATCAAGGAAAATATTACTCAGTAAATCATTTGCTCCATTTTTCTAAATTCGTTTATTCAGAAAAGGATTTCAACTAAAACTCACAATCGCGAGACAAATTTCCAGAACCAATTTCTCTACAACATCGCTTATGCATTTAGGATTTGTGACTGGACAATAGAGAATATTTGGTATATGTGGTGAAGGAATTAGGAGGACATCACAAATTGATCACGAACTTCAGTAGTGGAGACCAAACCCAATAGGCAAAGAAAAACATATGTTTTATCATCCGTTGGAACAAAACACAAGGAATCAAATTCTTACCTATATGCTATCCCTTCAGATAACGCCAAGTTCGAAGGACCGAACGTTATGGAATTAGTCACAAAGGTTTATTGTACCCATTTCAGTATTTCCTGTTAAGGAAACCGATTCAACTTGGACCTCAGGTATTCATTTCAGGATTTCCTTCAGAAACCCATTTAGATGTGAACATCACCTATCATCCTCAGAACGATGGTCAAAGCGAGAGAACAATTCAAACATAGGAAGGTATGCTCAGAGCATGAGTGATTGACCTTAGAAATGGTTGGACTAATCACTTAACATAAATCAAATTCATCTACAACAATAGTTATCACACCAACAACGGGAAACTGGCAGGAGTTAGATTGGTACATAACACCCATCATTTGGATTGGATATCCTGAACAACAAACCATCCAGATTCAGGTAGGAGAACAAACTAAGTTAAAAGCTATGCCTTGGATTGGCATGATACAAATTGGATAACAAGAAAGGTTGAACCTTTAGCATATTGGACTATTTAAGATTCATTTTAGAATCGACCAACTAGCATACAAACTTGAGTTCTGGCAGAATTCAGCAGTATATATTACCAGTGTCACATTTAAAACAGTAAGAAGCGCAAACCATTGATTGATGGGCCAAACTCAGAAAAAGCTCAACTCACTAGTTCAGTAGGCATTCATGAGATAACCAGAATTTCCTACAAGTCAAGAATCAGTTACAAGTTCAATAAGTCGTAAACCATTAAAACTTCAAGTTCTGTAGAGTTATGCAGAAAGTTCTACCTAGGAAAGGCATGTTATCGTTCAGAAAACTTGGAAAGTTACACCAATATACGCTGGACCATTTATATTTTGACAGAGTAGGCCTAGTGGCCGTCAGACTTGAACATTGCCAGAGAACAACAGGATAACACGAACATATTTCACATTTTCAGATCCCCAGAAATGACTTTCAGATGAGTCACTCATGATTCCATTGGAAGGGATCCAACCCAAATGACAATCTCAGACCTTGAAAGAGAACCAACAGAAATCATGGACCGTGTGGTCAAACAGTTGAAACAGAGTCGAATTCCTATCGTTAGAGTTCGCTGGAATTCTCGAATATCATCACCTTTTCATCAATACATTCTCAGAGACCAACATAAACTGAACTTCGGGACGAAGTTCCTTTTAGGGGGGAAGACTGTCACAACTCACCATTTCAGGTCATTTCAGGTCATTTCCCGAACTTTGGAAAAACACTATTCATCAAAACACTATTCATCAGTTTACTATTCATCGTTTTCGAGGTCAATTGGATATTCTGAGAAACTTTTGGGAAATTTACTATTCATGGAACACTATTCATTGCGGGGAAAGATTTCATCATTCTCGTGCATTACACATTTCATCGTAAATTTAGTTTACGGGTATTCAAATTCGCGTAACCGGATTGGGTTAGGTGCGAATTCATTTCATTAGTGTTAAGAACACTGCATACGGACTGGAGATAGTCTGCATATCATCAGTAGGTCATTTTCATGTTATACCACTCTCAGGATTTTCAAATTACTATATTCAGTACATTTAACGTTTTTACGTATACGTAATTATAATAAACGTTAACACCCGGTTTATACACGACGAATATATCTAAATATTCCCACAATGGTCCCGACATATTTTTATATCCATTTTAACATCATAAAAGTTATAACATTCAGTTACCCAGTATTTTGGAAATTTATTTTATTTATAACGTACGCGTATAAATATAACGACGGTTTTCGTGAAAACTAAACAATAATCACCCGATCACTCAGTAAATGTACCCAACATATTTTTAATATGTTTTTATCATTATTATGACTTTATTTCATCCCGGTTAATTTCGTGAACGTTTATTGCTATTAAACCCGGTACCCGATTTTAACGAATAACGCGTAATAACACTTAACGCTACACTATATTTTCCCTAGTGATCAAAACCGTTTTGGCTACTCCTTTTCACACCCAAAAACCGGCCATATGATACACCCTTTAACCATGTGCTTTATTTTCCTATATTATACTAATAAACACCTTAAAACCTTAACTTTACCAAATTTACAAATCATAATTCACTTTTATAAGAAAGAACAAAAACTTGCTCATCTTCCCCATTTCCTTCTCCATACCCACGACCCATAATCATCACCATGATCAAGTGATCATTTTCCATAAAGTAAAACACAAAACTTGTTCATTTTACAAGCCTAATCAAGAATCAAGCAACAAAAACACAAGAACATCAAGCATAATCATCCAATAATCATCTCATTTTGTCAAGTAAGTTTTCATCTTTATTTTTTTATGGATCATCCTATTTTTACATGTATTACATAAGTATCATGCTAAAAACCATGTACAAGTAGCTATACCACACTTTATTTTGGCTAAAAACAAACATACAAACCCTAACTTATTTGTTATGAATCCCCTAGCTCTAATAACTTGGTTAGGAGTCCATGGCACCCTAAGAAGGTGTATGGTAAGATTAGATTAGTCATGTGGTGATTACAAGAGGTTTGGTGATGGTAGAAATTGGTTTTTAACCTTGGAAACTTGATTTGGAACCTATTTTAGACATGCTGTCCCGTTTTGTAAAAATCTGGAAAATCAGTAAACACCAAGGAAACTTTGGCAAAATTTTTAGAAAATACTTTCAAAAACGAATCCGTAGGCGAAAGAACGGATTAAAAAGAGTCTATAACGAAGGAGTTATGATTTTTGCAAGATTGTAGACGAAAAGTATTTTTCAGAAAATGTTTGCTGTTGGACGTTTTTCATTGGACAAAAAGAGACTTTAGACGTAACCCGGAGGAGCCGAGCTTTCCAAAATATATTACTACATACTAAGACGAAACCGTGGATATAAAGAACAAGTAAAACGGACAAGTAACGACAAAGATATACTCGTTTGAATATCGGCTAAAACCCTTTTATAATTGACAGCTTTTAATATAATTTGGCGCAAAAACTACGAAGTGCATTTTTAAGCTAAACATAATGTCAAGTACCGAGCTTTATAACTAACGTAGTATTAGTTATTATGAGTATGTTTTCATCATTTCAAGGATTACAACCCGAGTATTTCAACGCTAACAAGGAAACTTACGTTATATATATATAAGTATATATATTATAACTAGCCATTTATATTTTCTAATAGCAATATTTTCCAAATTCTTGGATTATATATTTTTGGCAATACAAGTGTTTTTCCAAAGAGTAGAGTGGTATAGTAAACATGTGCATGGACATTCATAACATCATTTCATGATCTAAAGTAGATCGTACATCATTCATATTAGGTTGCGGCTAGTATGCGCGCCTTGTTTTTCAGCTCAGTACATGTTCATGGTACCATCATATTGGGTTACGACAGCAAATTGTTCATTGGTGTTCATTTCATTTCATCACAGTTTCATCAGTTAAGGTGAGTTTTCATAGCCCCGTTTTCAATTCAACATTTTTGATTGTTTTCAAATCCCACGGGGGGAATACATTGCATCAATTATTTCAGTACGAGCCCAAGTATTCAAACATGTACATAGCTTAAGTTACCTTGCCATGTGCTAAGTCCCCTGTAACATCATGAACCGTTAATTTCAAGTACTAAGCGAGAGTGAGTGGATAGATCTATCGAGGGTGACGCCTCCATCCGTGGTAGTGGATACCAACAGTAAGCGGATGCATGTCATGTCTTTTACATTTGAATGTTTCGGCAGAACATTCGGGAGGGGCATAGAGTTTCATCAGTCATAGCTTCGGTGTCATGAGCTTAAGGCTATTGTACAATTTTCATGAGATTTTTATCTTGCACTTTTACTTGTGGTGGCCGTACATCAGTACATTTTACAAACCTATGGAATTCACCAACATTCGTGTTGACGTTTTAGCAATGTATTTCAGGTTACTAAGGTAGCTCATGTGACATGCATTTGGACCTTCATGGAGTCGCGGAGTCGACGCGTCTCATCATTATTTCATGCACTTATGTAAACATTTGATCTTGTACGACTTGTTTTTCATAAACATGCAACACATTTTGGGGACCTCATTTTGTAAACTCTGAATTATTTCAATGATCAAATGCAGTATTTTCCAAACGACACTTTAGGTCGTTCAATGTAACTGTAACTGTGGTGCTATGACAGACACCCCCAGGTATTCCATTCCGCTGCAAGTCAGGTAAATTGGGGGTGTGACATGAATGGAGAGTTTTGAGGATTGGGGATATTTATAGTGTAAGATTTGTGTGTTTAAGGATGGATAAGGTTTGTTTGGGGGATTAGGGCAAAATGTGTTGGTGAAAAATGGGAAATGTAGGTTGAAATGGGCTAAAAAGCAGAAAAGATTATGTAAACCCGTCCATCAGATGGCCGGTCCCCTTAATTAGGGGGCGGTCCCCTTAAAATTAAGGGGGCCGCCTTACATAATTAAGGGGGCCGCCCATCTGGTGATTTACAGATTGCCAGAATTGGGTTTTTGGCAGAAAATTTGCAGAAAGGTTGTGTTTTTGGATTCAAGCAAGTTCAATTCCTTTAGGAAATATAGCATCTAATCTAATAATTAAATATCATGCATGCAAAACAACACATAGGCACAAGAGCAAATAATCAACACATAATAAGCAATAGGAGGTAAGTAAAGGCAAGCAGACTTAAGCTTCCTAAGGCACCTATCTTAGATTTAAGGCAAAGGCAATTAGTGAGTGAAAAACTAATGATAGATCAAGATGACACCATTACTAGTGAATTTGTCCTAGTGAGTGTCTATATGCAACAAATGTGGAGTTGTGATTGTTTCGACTCCTAGAAGCAAAAAGAAATAACGATCCTAAGAAACAATCCAAATGATCTCCTTGATTCAATTTTTGCTCGGTCATGAATGTCAAAGACATATATTAGATTATATACCTTGACAATTTATGTGAGAGTTTATGCATGATTTTGAAATACAATGTTTTTAGAATTAGTCAACAATGCAAGGAAAATGATTTTCATGTGATTCCTAGATTGTGAGAATAATTTTTAGAGAAAATTGATTGAGTTTTAAAAAAAAATTATGCAAAGAAAATAAATCTTCTCAATCTTTAGTTTTGTGCGAAATAGATTCCTAGACTCAGAAAAGGTGGAATGGAAGAAAAATAAATTTTCATGCAAGTATAAATTAGAATTAATTCAATGTAATTTAGTCAACTTGTTCCATCATTCCTAATCCTAAACGCAAGTGGTTGAATAATTCACGCTTAAGGGGTTTTGTGAATATATCCGCAATGTTGTCTTCCGATGCAACCTTTTCTATAGATATATTTCCTTTTTGTACATTATCCCTAAGAAAATGGTGACGTATTTCTATGTGTTTAGTCCTAGAGTGTTGCACCGGATTTTTACTTAAATCTATCGCACCTTTGTTATCGCACATAATGGGGACATTTTCTAACCTAATGCCATAGTCTACGAGAGCTTGTTTCATCCATAGTGCTTGTTGACATGACTTTCCGGCGCTTACATATTCGGCTTCGGTGGTAGAAATAGCAAGAGCGGTTTGCTTCTTCGAAAACCAAGACGTTAGACAACATCCCATAAACGTGCAAATACCGCTAGTACTCTTTCTATCTACGTAGTCTCCCGCATGATCCGAATCCGCATAGACAATGGTTTCTATGCCGGATTCCTTAGGATACCATAATCCTAAGTGTATAGTGCCTTTAACGTATCGGAAGATACGCTTAACCGCTTCTAGGTGAGAGGTTTTGGGATCCTCTTGAAAACGGGCACAAAGGCAGACACTAAACATGATATCGGGTCTACTTGCCGTCAAGTATAGTAAACTACCTATCATTCCTCTATACTTGGTGTTATCTACGGACTCACCTTCATCGTCCTTTGTGAGCTTTACCTCCGTAGACATGGGTGTTTTCATGGGTTTTGAGTCTTCTAGGCCAAATTTCTTAAGCATTTCCTTAATGTACTTAGATTGGTTAAAGAATATTCCATCTTCTAATTGTTTTATTTGTAATCCTAGGAAGAAGTTAAGTTCACCCATCATACTCATCTCAAACTCATCATGCATGATTTTGGCAAATTCATCACACATGTCTTGACAAGTCGATCCAAATATAATGTCATCAACATATATTTGAACAATGATGAGATTTGGGTCTTTCCTTTTAGTGAAAAGAGTGTTATCTACCATTCCCATGGAATAATCATGTTTAATAAGAAAAGCTTTTAATCGATCATACCAAGCTTTGGGAGCTTGTTTGAGTCCATACAAAGCTTTCTTTAACTTATAAACATAATCAGGTTTTGCGAAGTCAATGAATCCTGGAGGTTGTGCCACATATACCTCCTCATTGATAAAACCGTTAAGGAATGCACTTTTCACATCCATTTGGAATAACTTAAAATCTAGGGCGCAAGCATAGGCAAGTAATATCCTAATTGATTCTAGTCTAGCTACGGGGGCATAAGTTTCGTCATAATCAATTCCTTCTTGTTGATTATAACCTTGGGCAACTAACCTAGCTTTATTCCTAGTAACTATTCCATTCTCGTCTAACTTATTCCTATATACCCATTTGGTTCCTATAATGGTCATATCCTTTGGATTTGGGACTAGTTCCCAAACATCATTCGCCTTAAATTGATTTAATTCTTCTTGCATAGCTATAATCCAACTTTCATCCTTTAAAGCCTCGCTAATATTCTTAGGTTCTATTGCTGAGAGGAAACAAAAGAAATTGTTTTTATCTTGGGCTTGTGATCTAAGGGTTCTTTGGTTAAGATGTCCTATTATATTATCTAATGGATGTGATCTAGATTCTTTAATATCAACAATTTCGTTATTTTCTAAGTGAATGTTTTCATTATCATTTCCTATGGGTTTTGTTTTACTAACCTCAATAGCTTTATCTTCGACTAAATCATCATCTTCTAAAGGTAAAGTTTTAGGAGGTGGTGGTGTTTCATAAAATGTTACATTTAGTGATTCCTCTACTTTCATGGAGTGTTTGTTAAGTATTATATATGCTTTGCTATTTTGTGAGTATCCTAAAAATATTCCTTCATATGATTTTGGATCAAACTTAGTGAGATAGTCCTTAGTGTTTAAAATATAGCATTTACTTCCAAATACCCTAAAGTAGCTTAAGTTTGGTTTTCTACCTCTTAATAACTCATAAGGAGTTTTTCCTAGAATTCTTCTAATTGATACCCTATTTAAAATATAAGTTGATGTATCTACGGCGTGACACCAAAATTTTTGTGGGATGGATTGTTCATTTAACATAGTTCTACTCATTTCTTGTAGTGACCTATTTTTTCTTTCTACTACGCCATTTGATTGAGGAGTACGAGGAGCGGAGAAATTGTGAGATATTCCATTTAACTCGCAATATTTTCCGAATTGTACTTCGTTATCAAATTCCCTACCATGGTCCGTCCTAATGGCAACTATTGAGCATCCTAATTTATTTTGAATCATTTTACTAAATATTTCGAATTTTTCAAAGGCTTGGGTTTTGTCACTTAAAAACCTAGTCCACGTGTATCGTGAGTAGTCATATACTATTACTAAGGTATATTTGTTTCCTCAATAGCTCCGCACAGCGGATAGACCAAAAAGATCCATATGTAATAATTCTAGGCACCTAGTAGTGGATACTATATTCTTGGCTTTGTGACTAGCATGAGCTTGTTTTCCAATTTTACATGCATCACAAAAATGCTTGTCATATTTTAGATTAGGCAAATTTCTAACTAATTCCTTAGAGGCCAAAGATTGTATTTGTTGCATGTTAGCATGTCCTAATCTCCTATGCCATAGTGTAGAGTTTTCATCTAGGGTCGTTAGGCATATCCTATCCTCAGGTTTGTTTCCTAGTTTCATAACATATATGCCACCTTTTCTAATTCCTCTACCTATAATTTTTCCATTCTTAACTATTTCGCTATCATCTTCGGTAAATGTGACTCTACATTTATTATCACATATTTGTCCTACACTAGGCAGATTATATGTTAATTTATCTACATGCTCTACATTTTCAATAGTAAGTGAGTCTTGAGAGATCGTACCTTTGCCAATGATTTTTCCACGTAAGTCACTACCGAAAATAACGTTACCTATCACACAATGAAATAATAGCAAAGATGATACACTAACAACTTAGATGTGGAGATCACAACAAGTTGTAATACTTCTTGTCTTGAGGGATAGAAGTATTCTTCTCTTATACTTGATGGAATGATGTTTGGATCACATTGAAACAAATATTTAAGAATGTATGATCAAAGAATTTATAGATTGGAAATGGAGATCTAGAACAGAAATTTCTGTAGTGCAAAAGGTGAGGAAAAAATCGAGGTTTAAGGTGGTATTTATAGGCAACAGAATCTGACAGAGGAGCGTGGCCGGTCCCCTTAAATCATGGCCGGCCCCCTTAAAATTAAGGGGACCGCCCTTTATAATTAAGGGGGCCGCCCAGCTGAAACGGCCAGATTCTTTGTCTTTTAGTGGGGAAAGTTTATTTGGTGAAAAACTAACTGATTTTGGTTAAAAATTTGAATTCATATATTTAGTATGAATAAAATATTTTTCTTTATTACCAAAAGTGTTTTTCAAAAATATATAACATGTTTATATAATTAAATAAACTTTGTATTAGTTAATTAAACACCCCTTTGATCATAAATTGCACTAAACACTTTGTTTATTCATACCTTAAGTGATTTGGATGTAAAGAGAAATATTAATCACTAAATACTTGTTTATGTCACAAGTTTTAGTTCTATGAGTTTATATTTTTTGATAATTAAAACATAGAGATATTGATAACATGTTAATAATGTTTTTAGGCATTATTTATGTCAACAACTTCCGTTCGGAGTGGATTTGGGCCTTGAAGCTTGGTTTGAATAGTCTTTAGATTATTCAACGTGTCCTTCTTCTCTGTCTCACGGTCGTTTTGATAGCTGATTCGTCGAAAACAGAGTTACGGTTCAAAAGTTATGGCCGTTTGAAGTTTGGTTGTCAAAAGTCAAAAACTTACGCGTAAAGTCCTGATCTTATGCGTAAACAGTAAACTTAAGCGTAAAGGGTAAACTTATGCGTAAACAAAATCTTATGCGTAGGAAATGTTATGCGTAAACAAAAGTTATGCGTAAATAGTAAACTTATGCGTAAGAAAAATACTTGTGCGTAAGATTAGTAGTTTATGCGTAGGCTTTGTGTTTATGCGTAAGATTAGTTACGCGTAAGGTTTAGCTTATGCGTAAGATTTTTACGCGTAAGGTTTACAAACCAAAATGATCTCTCAAACTTATCCAAGCTTGAAAGATATCCCGTGTCGAAGTATTCCATAAACTTATCCAAGTCAGGGACGTACTGAGTCACCGATGCATGAAGAAAAGACCTTTGAGGAAACTTTTGCGTAGATTTCTGAAACTTACGCGTAGAAAATCAATCTTATGCGTAAGAAGAGGGTTTTGACTAAACTTAAGCGTAGGAAAGGGGTTTTGACCTCAACTCACGCGTAGAATGTACTGTAGACAGCTGTGACTTGTACTATACTCAAAATCTTACGCGTAAGATGTCCAGAAACGTGAAAAATCCAATTTTTTCACCAAAAAACTTGATTTCCACTTGATTCTATTGATCAAAACTTTCCCAAAACCCTTAGAAACACTAAAACTTCAATAAAACCAACAACTTTAGCACTAAAATCACGTAAAAATCAAAACTTTTAAAGAAAAAGTACACGTTTTTTATAAAGAACGCAACTTTTTATGAAAAAGTTTGATAAAAACGTTTTCCACACACTCCTAAATCATTGTTAGGCGATTGATACCACTTGTTGGACCTTAGATATATCAACTTTTACACAAATATAAGAACTAGATGAAGTAAAGATGGTGACTTGATGCAATATGTGTGGCGTAAGATTGAATGAAATAGAGATAAGAGATGAAGAGAACTTTTATTAAAAAACACACACAATACACACACAAGCACACACCTCAAATGAGCCTTTGAGGTGTTTAAATTGTTCTTAACATGAGATGCCCTATGGGCTTTCTATGGGCTTGGGCTTGGACTTGGTTACATGATTAGATAACAAGGCTTATGAAACATAGCACATAACATATTAGCTTGCCAAGTCCAAAGCCCAATGACTAAACTATTAGTAGTCTTAACAAACGACACAAAGTTACAATATGAGAATGACCATCACTTCATAATACATATTTTTAATGCTAACAACCGCCTTTGTTTAAAACAAGTTGCCTAAAAAGCTTGATGATCCGGGTATATTTGTTTTGCCTTGTAAGATAGGAAGGTCAAGCCTCAACTTGATTCCCTTATCCTTATTCACCGCTCTTAAGCTAGGGAAGTTAGAGGAAACGGAGGTATTGATAGGGCTAGCGGATGGAAGTATTGCCCACCCGGTTGGAATGATTAAGGATGTAGTTGTTCACGTAGGAAAGTTAACTATATTAGCGGATTTTCACGTCCTAGACATGGTTAGTGACACTACATGCCCATTATTGGTAGGAAGAGGATTTTTAGCAACCGCTAGCGCCATGATAGATTGTAAGGAGTCTAAGATAGCGGTAGGTGAAGGCGATACTTGGTCGGTATACGATGTAAAGAAGCATAGTTATGATTGTGATGATGAACCGATACCGCATTGGGTAGAGATGAATAGGAGACCGTCTAGATATGGACCTTGGATAGAAAGGAACTTTATAGGACCTCAATGCCCATTTTATCTAGAAAAAGATTTCATTGAGAAAACACATTCGGTGGAACAACTCATAGCTAGAGATGAAGAGCTAGATCCCTTTGAGGACCCCTTAGTCTTTAGGAAGATGATTGAGTTCTTGAGCGTAATGCCCATTAATATAGAGATGAATAAGTGGAAAAGAGAGGGAGACAAGTGTTAATGGAGGTGGGACAAGCCACCTAAAGAAGGTGACGGATCATGGCATATGAGGATGACTTTGTATGATCCGGATGGAGAAAAGTTTGAAAGGTCATACCATACTAAGGAAACCGATAGGAAGTTAAAACCTAAGTTTGATCCCAAAGATGTCCTCAATGAGGAACTCACTCGTATCACGTAGTAACCCATGACCTTGAGTCTAGCTACAAGACTCGTAAATAAAGAAAAGTGCTTCTTGGGAGGCAACCCATGTTTTGTGTGATTTTGTTTATTTGTTTGTTATTTGCTTCCATATGCATGCTTAATTTTTATTGTTGGTAGATCATGTTTCTAAACTAAATAGTGGAAATACTTTACTTTGTTGTTTTGGCCTAGTCTTAACTCCACCTAAAAGTATTTTTGCAAAATATAAGTGTAAGGGGAAACCCCAAATGTGTTTTTAAGAAACAAACCGGTCATGATTCTCCACAATATTAAATGAACATGTATATTCGTACTTGTTAGAGTCAAATGCTTGTATTGACTCATAATGAAGTTTTGCAGGATTTTCCAGGAAGTAGGACCAAGTTTTTCCAGAAATTTTCCGGAAACTTAACATAAGAATTTTTGCATGTCACTTCTGACGGCGTCAAGAGTTAACTCTTGACGGCGTCAAGTGTAAAAATCTGGAAATTTTACCAGTTTTGTTTTTCTAACGGAGTCTTATGGTTTTTGTGAATTATTAAGTTTTATAATCTCCAGAAAATCTGCAAACTTCATTCCACAAGCATTATATCTTATCTTGTTTTCTAGGATTTAGTAACTTATATAGGATGCCGCCGATTTTACGCGAGGTTATTTTGTCTATTTTCTCAGGTTTTACAGGTTATGTATGACAAGAAGATGATTTATATTCTGGAAGGGTAGCTTTGATTGTTCATTTTCTTGGAGGAAGATTTAACCTGGTCACCTTATTATCCATACCGAGTGAATCAAGGGAGTATTTGATTTCATTCTTTTTACTTTTTTCACTTTTACATTCTTTACTTGAACATTGGGGACAATGTTCATCTTAAGTGTAAGGGGAGGGTAAAAAGATGATACCTTACATATGCACTTTCGCTTGAGTTTGTTTTGTCTAATGGTAGATGTGTAATAAAACTATGAGAAATACTTGTTAGTGCAATTTTAGCGCCAAATTTAAAATTTTTTACAACATTTAGGAGTGAAACTTTAGCCATAGAAAGCGTCTCATGGATAGGAGATTGTATGACTAGCACATAACCGTATATTCAGAAAAATTTTCCACCCAAATATGTGAGGTTCGCCTTTAGATTTGATAGGAAAAGCATTTATTATTAGTGCTTATGAGTGTACCGGTAGCATTTAGATTCTAGAACTTGCGTTAGTGATGCATCCCAAGACCGCTAGTGAGACTACATTCGTGTAGTAGGATTTACTACATGATAAGAGGCATTAGGATCACCCTTGTGTTAAACCCGTATCCTAATTACTTGACCATTATAGTCATATTACTTGGCTAGTTAAGTCAACTAATTTTTCCCACACCCTTAGCGTTGTACTCATTTTTACGACACGAAACCCCTAGTACACCCCTCCGAGCCTATATTTTCGTTTCTAACTTTAAGCATTTTATTTAAAGAAAGAATTTGTTACACCCCACTTAAATGTACACCCAAATCGCCTTAGCCTTCCGTGTATGCGCTCATTTTTAGTGCATTATTGTTATTTGTTAAACCCTAAGTTAACTATCTAATTGATTACATGGTTGCTAAGTCGAGTCATACCCTTGTACATATTGTTTTGGGACGATTGGGACTCATGGGTAAAGTACTTATTTATGGAGTAATGGGGAAGAACATCATTTATTACCCCCATATGTACGTTAATCTTAAAAGTACTCCAACTGTTTTGATTTTCTTAATTCGAGTCATTAGAATACTTCATTGTAAAGTATGTAAAAATTCAAGTGTAAGGGGAATGTTCAACCCCTATGATGTATTATCTTGGATGGTAGGGTAAGAGTGTATGCAAAAAAAAAAAAAAAAAAAAAAAAAAAAAAAAAAAAAGAAAAAAAAAATCAAAAAAATCAAGAAAAAGAAAAAAAAATAGAAAAGGAAAAAGAGAAAAAACATACGGACTACCATCCCTTTTCATTCTATGTTCATTTTATGTTTTTGTTATTTTTCATTTATTAGCTTAAGTCGAGTCTAGTCTTGGCTTAGCAACGCCATATTGTACATGTAATTAACCAAGATTGTTAACTCGCCACCAGTAAAACTCCCTTTATCCAACAAAACCGTGTATTTCATATCCCTACATCTAACATTACAACCCTTTAAAAGACCTCTTTGATAGTTTATCCTAGGTTCTTACGCCATGTGGTGGAGGTTTGATCCTTTCCCAAGCCTATGGTAATCTATTTTGCTATGACAGATAGTGAGAGATATCTTTCGTTTCCATATTGTAATTTATACTTTATTACACCCGAGAGATGTGAGTATCTAAACACTATTTGTGAGGTGCTTGTGTATGACCTCCGTGCTTGTCTATTGGTCTTTAGTGGAATGATTATTTGTTGTAATTACTTTTATATTAGTGTTAAATGACCCCTAACTTGTATTTTGAGTAGAATAAAAGCGCATTTGCTTGAGGACAAGCAAATCTCAAGTGTAAGGGTATATGATGAGGCGAAAAATGAACCACTTTTAGGGGGTCATTTAAGCCCGGAATTGACTTTATTTGATCAAATATTTCCCTAAATAGTTCCTTTTGTGATTTTACGTACTTTGGGAGTGAAATCTGGAAAAGGAAGCAATTCGGATGTTTTTAGAGCATAAAAGTGAAGAAAACGCCAAAGTCTTAATTTTCCTTGCTGGGAACAGTAGGTGACGGCGTCAAGAAGGAATCCTTAACGGCGTCAAGAGCAAATTTCCATGACGATCCAGTACAGATTTGACGGCGTCACGAAGTAGGGCGTCAAGAGTAAAATACATGACGGCCTGGAAATGCATAATACATGACGGCGTCAAAAGTGGATTAAGGCAGTCCGAGAATAGTTTTGGCAGCGAGGTGACGGCGTCACAAGTTTGGTCTTGACGCCGTCAGACCCTATTTCCTATATATATTTTTCTAATTTTCACACATTAAAAAGAGAAGTTTTGGAGAAACCCTAAGTATGAACTTGGTGCGAATTTTACAGGTTTTTCAAGGGTTCTAAGCCCTTGATACCTTTCATGTGTAATTGAGATAAGTATTCTTTTAATTCAATCAATATGTCTATGTGTTGGTTGTCTATATCTTGTTCTTGTCTTAATTCCATCATGCTAGGCTAGATCTATCTTGTGTTTGCTTGGATCTAATGAAACCTAGATGTTAATTATGTGTTGATTACTTGTTTATAGTTGTTTTGGATGAATGAATTTTATGTTAGGCTTAAGAAAACTGGCAGATCTCCAATTGGTAACATGCTTGAACGTCTTAAGAAACATGAACCGATGTGCACTAGGTCTTTATTGGTTGTATTTAATGCATGAGCCACTGTTTATAATCCCTATGGTTGTGCTGGGCATGGTATAGGAGGAGATAAGAGCTCATAGAATTGGGGAGTTAAGTGCGCCACCCCATGAATGATATTAAGGAATACAATCCGTCATCCATACAACTATAACAAGTAATTAATGTGTAAAAGATGTCTAGGGAGTAGTGAAATCTAAGTAAACACATTTTCTCCACTTATTGCTCACAACCTTAGTATAATTTAGTTTATTTTCATTTCTAGTATTTTATTTTGATTGCATCTTTAGTATTGGGTTAGTTGACAAGCAACTAATTCCGCCCAAATCCTTCAAACCCGAGATTTTTACTTGCTTTCTAAAAAATATAAAAATACAAAAAGAATCATCCCTCACCTTTAGAACTAGTATTTAGGTTTTCTAATCCTAGCGACACTATTCCTAGCTGAACGATCAATCCCCCGGTACTTGTCACTATACTATACTACAACGATCAGGTACACTGCCTGGTGGGGGTTGTAAGCTTCTCAAGATCCCTTGAGAGGTAAAGCCTGGTACGATTCCCACGTATCAAGATGAGTACGTGTGTTCTGATGAACCTGCTTGCGTATCTTGGAATGAAATGGATGTTGACGAAGACAATGATCCGGTAGTTAATTGTCAATTTATTGAAACAACAAGCAAGGTGTGAGTAAAGGTGATTACTCGTGTCAAGCTCGTAGTGGACTTGCTTGCGATTCATGGAATAACACGGATGAAGATGAAGTCAATCATTCGAATTGCAATTCTAAACTAGATAAAACATCAAGCAAGGTACACTTTAAAACCAAACACTTTTGCTTTGATTAATTTATCCTAGAGTTTTCTAAACTAGAAAATGAGTCTAAACGTTTATGCAACATGGACCTAAAAACTATCTTCAAGAATGAGTCTTCAAAATCTTTTAAGAATATCTTTGAAAAGGAAATGTAGAAAACTAGAAGGGGGGGTTGAATAGTTTTGCGTCTTTTTCGTTTTAATAAAAGTTTACTTTCAAATAATTAATGGTATTTTGTAAAAACCTTTGAAGCTAAAGTACAGATACAAATTAATTCACATATGTTATATAAATACTTCTTATTTAAAGTGTTAAATAGAAATTATAATTTCATATATCTCACTTAAATATAAGTTTGTATTTATATGTGTATATGTGTTTTAATGATTGTATATACTTTAATTTACTAATGTATAATTATTGTTTTGAATGGAAGCTAGTTTGATCTTTATGTGAAACCAATATATGCACAACACACAATAATAATAATGTACGAGAAGGCAAGTAAGTAAATGAGTAAAGAGTGAGGGATGGAAAGATCAAACCGAGAGACAAAGGATTTATAGTGGTTCGGTTACAAGGACACCTTCCTTGCCCTACTCCACTCCCCGAGCACCGAACTCGAGAGTTTTCTTCACTAAGTCAATAACCTCCCTTATGGCGGAGAAAACCGTACACACCAAATGCTTACACCAATTTAGGACACAAAAGCAAGATGTCGAGTTCTAATCGTAGCTAGAACCAATCTCACACCAAGTAACACACCACGATTTATTCACGCCTTTGACTTCTTCAATAAGTCTTCACGCCACTAGTATCTTCACGCCTTTACAAAATTCTTCACAACTTCAATGTCTTGCAACTTCACAACTTCAAAGCACCAATGTCTTCACAACTTCAATCAACTAATGTCTTCAAGTCTTCACCACTTGAAAGCTTCACTTTCTTCACTACTAGTCCCTATTGCCACTTTCTCCTATCTTCACTATTATCCAACACAACTTCTTCACTTCAACTTCCACTACACACTTACAATAATTCTAGATTCTACAATTAAATCTAGCAAACTAAAACATACACCTTATTCACCAAAGTATGAAAGATCAACAAGATGAAACAAACAAACAACTTAGATAGCAAGATGATACTAAGTTGTAATACTTCTAGTAGAAGTATTCTTCTCTTTGCACATGAGTGTTGAGGCTTGAATCACTTTGAAACAAAGATCAAAGTATATAAGATCAAAGGATTTTTAGAAGATGGAGAGGGATGTTTAGATCAGAAAGTTTTTGTGCAAAAAGGTGAGGAAAAAATCTAGGTTAAAGGTGGTTTTTATAGGCAACAGATTCTGACAGAGGAGCGTGGCCGGTCCCCTTAAATCATGGCCGGCCCCCTTAAAATTAAGGGGACCGCCCTTTATAATTAAGGGGGCCGCCCAGCTGAAACGGCCAGATTCTTTGTCTTTTAGTGGGGAAAGTTTATTTGGTGAAGAACTAACTGATTTTGGTTAAAAATTTGAATTCATATATTTAGTATGAATAAAACATTTTTCTTTATTACCAAAAGTGTTTTTCAAAAATATATAATATGTTTATGTAATTAAATAAACTTTGTAATACTTAATTAAACTTTCCTTTGATCTTATAATGCTTTAAACACTATGTTTATTCATACCTTAAGTGATTAGATGGTGAGAGTGATTATTAACTACTAAATACTTGTTTACGTCATTATCTTTGATTTAATGTGTTTTTGTTTTGTGATTATCAAAACATAGAGATATCGAAAGATATGAATAACGTTTTTAGTCGTTTATTTATATCAACAATCTCCCCCTTTTGATGATTACAAAACCTAAACTCATTAAATCTAAAAATTAATTTTTAGACAAGTATTAAGTGAGTTTACATTCACTTCTCCCCCTTTTTGTAGAATCAAAAAGGTTTAAGCCAATAAGATGAAAACTCCCCCTTGATGTTTGCTCCCCCTCGTTTGAGAGCACCAAGGGTTCGAGAAATGGGATTCTTGCAAGAAAAATATTAGAAGCACAAGCATGACACAAGCAAACACATATAGCATAGTACTAACGAATAATGAGCATAGCAAAAGAGAATTAGAAACATATATTAAATCATTCATTAAAGGAAAATGATTACGTCAACCCATCATCATTGTTACATAGGCTAAAAAGATGAAATTCTAAGCTAAGTAGAATGTCCTAATTTGCCAACAAGAAGTGTCACCAAACTTTCTTGAATCCCAAAATGGTTGAGGAGTTTTATTTGAAAATGAGAAACATAAGCATGTAAAATGCTTGATGGTTTAGTGGAGGTAAACATTCGGTTGCATGGATGTTGTTGGGTTTGGAGATGTGGAGCTTGTAGGTGGTGAAATTGAAGATGGGTTTGTTGATTGAGGGTTTTGATGTTGTTCAAGTGATGGTGTTTGTTGAGATCTAGTAAGAAGATACTCAATCCAAGTAAAGTGCTCATTCAATGCAATGGTTTGTTGTTGGAGGAAGATGCAACAAGGGCAATTGTTAACATGCTTCTCGATTTGGTTTTTGTTATGTGGTGATGATGGTGAGCTTGATTGTGGTGGTTCCAAATTGCGTTGAGCAAGATGTAATGCTAAAAGAGCACTAAGCTCATGTGCCTCTTTTAGCTCCTCAACGAACTTCAAGTGTTCGGAGGAAGGTGATGGTGGTGGAGCTTGATAGTTGTCTTGGGTGAAAGTTTGAACATGCAACATGGGAGTGGCATGTGAAGTTGTAGGATGTGGTGGTGGTACTCTTGGTGGTGGAGACATGGTTGAGCTTGGATAGTCATGAAAACATGAAATGTGTGGGAGAGGTTCTTCATGAGTGGGTGATGTTTTTGTTGAATGAGCAACATGTGAAGTATTGATTGAGAGATTGGGATTGTTGTTTTGGGATTGAGCATGCTCATCATAAGAAGAAACATTAATGAGGGTGTGAGTGGATGATAGGTTGTGAGATGAGTCATTAGTGTGGGTTTGAGGCTTAGTAGTTGGTTGACTTGGAACAACATCACTTGAGTTGTGACAAGAATCAAGTTTCCTCCTCCAAACGGGTTTGACGGAGATCCTTGCGGTTCTTGAAATCTTAGGTTTTTGGTTGTTGGGAGATGACATGTTTGGGTGTGATGGCATTAATGATGGGAAGAGGGTATTTATAGTGTATGAGAAATGTGGTTTAGGAAGGTAAATTTTGAGGGATAACATGGGCCAAAATATGTTTGTGAATTTTGGGAAGTATAGGCTGAAATGGGTCAAAAAGTGATAAAGAAAACAGTATCCCCGACCATCAGATGGCCGGTCCCCTTAATCATTAAGGGGGCCGCCTTATATAATTAAGGGGGCCGCCCATCTGGTGATTCCCAGAATGCCGGAAATGGATTTTTGGCAGAAAATTTTCAAAAAGGTTGTGTTTTTGGATTTTGATTCAAGTAAGTTCAACTCCTTGAGGCAATATAGGGCATACTATTCATGAATGTAGAGAGTGATATAGAAATAATAGAAATAAGCAATAAATTTCTAATAATCATGCAATCTATTTATTTATCAATTAAGATATGCAATTAAGGAGGCAATAAAGTAAATAAGCTAAATAAGCAACTATATGAAGATGATAACACTTAGCCTAGAGCAAACATGTTGATGATTGTTAACAAGTAACACATAGGTGGATATGATTATATGGACTTCAAGACTTATTACAAACAAGATCCATATGGGCAAGTCATGATTCTCATGAAATGATTTGATTAAATTGTGAATGTGATTTCCAATAGAGGTGTATGACACATGTGAGAAGGTTAAATGTGTTTTAAGCAAAACGTTTTTAGTTTTATTCAACAATGTTTTGAAGTAACTTCAAGTGTGTATTACAATAACGTAAAAAAAATTTAATCTTGTTTTTTATTAAAATAATGGTTATAAAGAAGTTTTAGTTAAGTAAAGAAATACTTCATTTCAAAAAGAGAGAAGTTTTAAACATAATGTTTTGATCATAATAATCAAGAAGTTGCAAATGAAGGATTTGAAATGGAAGCTTGTCATTTTTAAGAGAATCAATTAAGCCCATTGTCACATATAATCATCTTTAATGACACCTAAAGATATTAAAGTGAAATGATAGATACTTATGATCTAAATGCAATGGGACAGGAAGAAGCAAGGTAAATAGTTCATGGATACAAGATAGACATATGTGTATATATATATATATATTACAAAGAACATCATAATATCAAGTTGCAAACAAATATCAATTATAATGCATCTAATAATGCAACTAGTAAGATCATATAGCTTAAGTGGAAGGGTTCTACTATAGATCAAAGAAGATTTAAGAAAAATGATAATAGACTAAACAACAAGAAGGTTAATAATGCTAATATCATGTATGCATATATTAGTGTTAATAATCTAAAAGCATGGCAACATATCAGTTAAATTGTATTCACACACTAATTAAAACATTCTAAAGTATAATATAACATTGACAAGTTTTAGAAAAGAAAAACTTATCTCAGGTCCAGCTTTTCAAAAAGGATGGGCATGACGATGAAAGAAGAAATCTTAAGAGCAAGTCCAAGACATGTCGAAGTAGCCAAGTGATATCCCATGAATAGAAAACAAGGTAACTAGATCCGAGATGCTCAATCGATCACACCAATCATCACAAGTCGTTAAGGTTAAAAGAAGTAGTACTTAGGAGGCTTCATCATGAAAAAGTAACGGATACACCATGATACCAATACTCCAAGAGTGAAGAACAAAATGCCGATACATGAATAAATCCACAACAACGTCATAGGCGAAACATTTGCAGAAAGTGAAACAATATGATAGAGACCAATATCCGTCAAAGGTAATAGAACGAGATGAGTAAATCAACACGTAATAGACTATTCATTCGTAAATTACCTAAACAAGATAAACAGCTTGGTACCCAGATTCTCATGGGTCCTAGTTGGTTAGATGACAACATCCATTGCATTTGAATGCACATGATGTGGATGTCGTCGATAAGTACAAGAATTCATCAATAGTTTGTTTTAATTAACAAACAATGACTTTCTTGACTAGAATAATAAGTAATGAATGTTAATAGTATTAGTTCTAAATTTATTCACTAGATTTAACAAATTTTATTTGTTTTAATGCATTTGTTGAAGGATCATTTACGATAAATCCTAACCCGGTTTTATCATAAAATGGCTTTTGAATGTCGAGAAGATATTTTAAAGATTTAGAGCTATTTTTGAATTTTGCCAATGCTTTTGCTTTTTCATTTTCCATTTTAATTTCATGTTTTTAATCTCGACATTTTTACATACAAGATCGATTTCAATATTACTTTTAAGTCTAGACATTTTATCTTCTAAAATGATTTCTTTTTCAAAGTTGTTTTCAGCGGATGTTGAAAATTTGTTTTTAAAAATAATTTTGGAGTCAATGTTGCAAAAGTGTTTGAAGTTGTTTTCCATTTTTAAAAATTCTAATATAAATTGATCATAACAAAAATGTTCAGTTTTGAATTGTACCTTCTTTGTAGTTGTACATTCCTCACATGCTATACGGTGATCAATTTCATTTTCCATGTCGCTCCATGTTTTGTTTGTAGTTTCACTTGGATCTAGGAACATGTAGTTCTTGCCATCAATACTTGTGTTCTCATTTGTTTGAATATTCTCATAAGCCGTATTATCATCGTCTTCTTTGCACTTGTTGCACCATGATTTATTTACGCTTTTTCTTTGGATTTGGCTCATGTATTCTTCGTTGTAGATACCTTCAATGATCACATTTGAACTAGTAGTACATGTATTTATTTCAACTAATATTTATTTACTAAATTTTCTAGATTAACTATTTCTTGTGCAATATTAAGTTTATCATCTTTGGTTTTACATTTCTCTTGGTGAATCTTTAAAAGACATTTCCAAATATCATTTGCCGTTTTACAACAAAATAATCTTTCATATTTAACTTTTGGTAGAGTTTTTAAAATAAGTAATTTGGCTTTAGTGTTTTTATCAATATTAGTTTGAAGATTATTATATTGATTTTCAAACTCTATTTTGGTTGGTTTAAGATCACCAATTGAAATGATATGCCAAAGATCAAGATCTATTGATTTCACATAGTTTTCAAATTTGTTTTTCCATTCAAGAAAATGATCATTTTCAAATAACGGTGGTTGTTGTGCAAATTTCCCTTCTACATATTTTTCAAATTTCATTGATCGTTGCAAGTTTTAAAATACAATCTATTTTAAAAATCTTGCTAGACGTGGCTCCTGATACCAATTGTAAAAAACTAGAAGGGGGGGTTGAATAGTTTTGCGGCTTTTTCGTTTTAATAAAAGTTTACTTTCAAATAATTAATGGTATTTTGTAAAAACCTTTGAAGCTAAAGTACAGATACAAATTAATTCACATATGTTATATAAATACTTCTTATTTAAAGTGTTAAATAGAAATTATAATTTCATATATCTCACTTAAATATAAAATTGTATTTATATGTGTATATGTGCTTTAATGATTGTATATACTTTAATTTACTAATGTATAATTAATGTTTTGAATGGAAGCTAGTTTGATCTTTATGTGAAACCAATATATGCACAACACACAATAATAATAATGTACGAGAAGGAAAGTAAGTAAATGAGTAAAGAGTGAGGGATGGAAAGATCAAACCGAGAGACAAAGGATTTATAGTGGTTCGGTTACAAGGACACCTTCCTTGCCCTACTCCACTCCCCGAGCACCGAACTTGAGAGTTTTCTTCACTAAGTCAATAACCTCCCTTATGGCGGAGAAAACCGTACACACCAAATGCTTACACCAATTTACGACACAAAGAAAGATGTCGAGTTCTAATCGTAGCTAGAACCAATCTCACACCAAGTAACACACCACGATTTCTTCACGCCTTTGACTTCTTCAATAAGTCTTCACGCCACTAATATCTTCACGCCTTTACAAAATTCTTCACAACTTCAATGTCTTGCAACTTCACAACTTCAAAGCACCAATGTCTTTACAACTTCAATCAACTAATGTCTTCAAGTCTTCACCACTTGAAAGCTTCACTTTCTTCACTACTAGTCCCTATTACCACTTTCTCCTATCTTCACTATTATCCAACACTACTTCTTCACTTGAACTTCCACTACACACTTACAATAATTCTAGATTCTACAACTAAATCTAGCAAACTAAAACATACACCTTATTCACCAAAGTATGAAAGATCAACAAGATGAAACAAACAAACAACTTAGATAGCAAGATGATACTAAGTTGTAATACTTCTAGTAGAAGTATTCTTCTCTTTGCACTTGAGTGTTGAGGCTTGAATCACTTTGAAACAAAGATCAAAGTATATAAGATCAAAGGATTTTTAGAAGATGGAGAGGGATGTTTAGATCAGAAAGTTTTTGTGCAAAAAGGTGAGGAAAAAATCCAGGTTTAAGGTGGTATTTATAGGCAACAGATTCTGACAGAGGAGCGTGGCCGGTCCCCTTAAATCATGGTCGGCCCCCTTAAAATTAAGGGGACCTCCCTTTATAATTAAGGGGGCCGCCCAGCTGAAACGGCCAGATTCTTTGTCTTTTAGTGAGGAAAGTTTATTTGGTGAAAAACTAACTGATTTTGGTTAAAAATTTGAATTCATATATTTAGTATGAATAAAACATTTTTCTTTATTACCAAAAGTGTTTTTCAAAAATATATAATATGTTTATGTAATTAAATAAACTTTGTAATACTTAATTAAACTTTCCTTTGATCTTATAATGCTTTAAACACTATGTTTATTCATACCTTAAGTGATTAGATGGTGAGAGTGATTATTAACTACTAAATACTTGTTTATGTCATTATCTTTGATTTAATGTGTTTTCGTTTTGTGATTATCAAAACATAGAGATATCGAAAGATATGAATAACGTTTTTAGTCGTTTATTTATATCAACAGGAAATCTTATTATAAGATAAAATGTCTAGAATTGAGAGTAATGTTGAAATTAATCTAGAATGTAAATTATGTCTAGATTACAAACATGAAATTAAAATGCCAAATGAGAAAGGAAAAATTATTAGTTAAATTTGATGAAAGCTCAAAATCTCTTGAAAGATTGTTGAGGAGTCAAAAGTTGTTTAAAGATAAAACCGGATTAGGATTTAACTCATAAGCACCATCAACTAATAAAACAAAGCATGTAAAATTTGTCAAACCTAGAAGAGAGATTTAGAGATAATTCAATCTCTAATAGAAACTCATGATAAAAGGATTTAGACTATCATTCTCTATGCCTTTATATGATTATCTAACCTTCTTGGATACATGAGTTATTGAGTTTCAAAGCGTGTCATCAAACCAAGATTTTACGCGTAATGCTTATCCGCTTGATAGCATCTCTATGCAATTTAAAAGGTACGCATTACTTCAACTTGACTTTGATTGTCTCTTGTTTCTAGCATTATGTGTTCGAATATGTGTTATTTGTAATACTCTAGAGTGTTTACCTGCTATTTGTAAATAACTAAGATTAGATTCTATGCAACAAGGAATTTATTCTTTAGTACTAGTAGGAGATATAAGGTGTTTTGGTTCTTTAACCATCAAGAGATAAACACGAAAAACTCTTGAGTAAGTCTCACTCAACTCTTGCTTACAAGTGAGCTAACTAAGAATTTCCTAAGTGTTAAAATGTCTAACACTTTTGTGATGCTTGCAAAACAAACCTTTGTAAAACAACATTCTTAAATACCATACTTTGGGTCTTAAATTGTGTTTTACTTCAATTACTCTTTTGTGATAATCTCACATAAAACACACAAGGTGAAATAAATCACATTAGCATACATTAGGATGTGTGAAAGAAAATGAGTTTTCAACATCTAGGGTTTACTCATCAAATGTGACACTTAGTCTCATGATGTTGTACCTCTTGGACTTTTTCAAAACAAATAAGAGTTCATAGTGTCTTAAGTAAGAAAACCCAAAGAGTCGAGGAGTCGTTGAATATAACATTTAACGAGTGATCTCCTCCTTCTAAGATATTATCTTTGGTAGATGATAATTTAGTCGAAAGTCCAATGATGGCAAGACATGCATGGAGTAAAAGTACAAAATAACATCTTCTCACCTTAAGTCAAACATTGAATCAAGTAAAACTGACATAAGTTATAAAACTTGATTTATAGGTCATAGTTGTGTCTAAACAAATTCAACAAAAACAATTTTTGGAATTTAGAATAAAACAACTAGTGAAACAAAATTGATATTTCAAAGTAATCAAGTAAGTATAGTGTCAATATTTGAAAGACTTTTTGATTATAAAAGCAAGCCCCAAAAGCAAGGGATTTTAACTTAAAGATATTCCTAGCTACTCTCTTGTTCTCAATGGTTAAGTTATTGATGACTTATCAAGAATGAGATTAGTAAATCCGTAGGTAAAACTAAACGTAGAGAAATGTTTGGAAGATTACTTGTTCTCATAACAATTAGATTCAACATTATGTTTAGCTTTTGTCTATGTGCTCGTGTTAAAGAAGATCCTCGAACAACTCTTTAGTTGAGCTTGTTTGGATACATCATAAGGTACTACACAACTAGGATTATGGTATCCCAAAAGAACAGGAATAGAAACCATAGTGTTTGACAAATGGAATTATGTCGGTAATAAGTTGATAAGAAAAGCACAAGTGGTACTTGCACTTTTATACTTACTTACCCAATGATTCTCCAAAACGCGCAAGATTCTCTAATTATTATCGGATGGAGAAGCACATCAACAAGCTCCACTTGAGTAAGCTAACTCATATCGACAACGAAATTCATCTCATATACATTGTTATCCCTTCAACAAAGGAAGCATCAACTTCGGCGACAATTCTATCCATTATGTTTCTTAATAGACATATTGTGATCCATCATCATCGCCTTGGTAAGATTGTTCATTGAGGAACGTCTTTACTAAGAAAGTCATCTACGTTAACTATTTCATCAACGCGTTAACAAAATCTCTTGAATGTGAAGCATTCATAATTCCTAGGCTTAGTCAAAGACTCATAAGATCTAAAACCTTAGTTTTGAACATTAGGATAAAACCACAAAAATCAAGACAATTTCTTTTTAAGTTTCTCCCTGCAGATCCCACGGCACCTTCAGACCATACGGGCGGAACCCATTTTTTGGTTCCGCCTGGTCCGCCAAAACCTCAGATTGTTGTATTTGTAATTTCAAAACCAAACACCCTCTTAACCTTAACATAAACTTTCAAACAGCCATCACCCTCTCAAAAACACATATCCTCACGAATTTTAGGGCTTGTAATCCAATCTCTTCAAATCCAACTAACTTTGTAAGTATTCTAATCACAATTGCATTTTTGATTCAATTATAACATTCTTGCTTACAATCATTAACTAGAATCTTAGGGTTTTTGCATAAAACTTCTTGATTCATGAAAAACTTGGTGGCTAGTCAATTATGTATTTCATTAGTTAAAAATTGTATCTTTTTGTTGATTTGCCAAACACACCAAGTGCATTGTCTTTCAAAAATCACATCCAAAAGTAGAACATGACTCATCACCACATTGTTAAAACAAATGAAAAACATCATTTGAACATCACTTGCATACTATCTCTTGAATGCTAAAGGGGATACATAATTAATATGTATTTTCGGGTACATTCAATCGAAGACACATTCAATTATGAGAGTGTTGGTTATCTTTTGTTTTTACAACAAAATTTGCATAACAAAACAATTTGGTAATCAAAATGAGTCAAGATAACCAAGTCTTCACATTGTTTTGCATATAGGAACACATTAGAACATCCACATTTTTAAAAGTCATTAACATACAATTTTATGTTTTCTAGGAATCAACATGCCTCCCGCAAACAAATCCGATCACAAGGAAACCCTTAAGTACATGCCCAAACACCATATGACCAAAGGTCTCAACCCGGTTCAAGTAGAAACCTTTAAGGCACTAGAAAACGCTATGTTCACGAAGGAAGAACCATTGATCCATCCTTTCTAGAAGGAACATCCATTCGCCAAAACTTTGCCGCAATCAACTTTGATTGTCTTCTTGATATAGATGAGCCAATTTGTCCTAGATTCATCTTAGAATTCTATGCAACCGTAAACCTTTCGACTAGTGTTGTTGGCAAGATATCACTAAACTTCACAACCAATCAAACACCACATGACATAGATTTAAAATACTTAGCTATCATTCTTGGTGTCCCAAATGAGGGAACTTGTATCTACACGGATAAGTGGCCCATTTCAAGTCTTGATTCTATTGATCATTTTTATCCATACGACACACCTCTTGCTAGTAAGGAAACTATTAAGGAACATCTCTTTGTTAGAACCTCTACCACTAGGGTGAATCGTTCGGGGAATATTGTAGATAAGGTAACCAAGTACCTTTTGGTATGGAGCTCAACGAGCTTAAACCACAATTTAAGAAGTGGGAAGAAATCCTTAGAGCTAACGTCATAAGTACCATAGGAAATAGAGATCACATCAACACATGTCTTTGCTACATGCTTTATAGCATTTCCACCGGTCAACCCTTCAACTTACCTAGCCAAAAGAATGGCCGACATATCCTTAGTTGGAACAACCGCTCTTCCCTATGGAATGCTTCGTACTCGCCTCTTTAGAGCAATCTCACCCATTCCTCCTAACGATAATGGAATGCGCCTTGACTATTTTCTCGTTCCTCACATCTTCGTTCCTTTAAGTGATAAACGAGTTTTCAAAAATAAGGGCAAACGTACTCGATCACCTACACCATCATCATCATCATCCGGCATGAGCGAGGACGATAAACTTCCTAACTCTAAGTTACCCCCTTTAGAATACCTTCAAGCACTCCCCATCATTGACAATGCATCCGAAGAGTTCAAGCAAACCAAAGGAATGTTCAAATGCTTTGGAAGGTACCTAAACAAGCTCAACAAGAAGATAGACCGGTTGTGAGAAGATTAAGGAGTGTTTGGCTTATGAATACTTTAGAACCATTTATGTGTTAAACTACGTTATTTGTTTATTTTTCACTTTCATGGTTTATTACATTTGTTGGATTATGTTTGTATGAACTTGTATGCAAAATGACAATGTTTAAGGTATTTGTCATATTCTTTATGCTTATGGAAATTCTTACTAAGTATAGTGAAATCCTCGACCTCAAGGTCAAAGTCCTATGATATGTATGTTTACGTGTCTATTTTTTGCATTGCCTAACCAGAAATGCCTTATCATTTTGATTTTAGGAGTTTTCGAAAATTTTGAAAATCGTCTCGCGGGTCAAAAACGCGGACTCCCTATTTTTTTAGCTCTGGCGGATCTGGCGGTACCCAAAATTGGGTTCCGCCAGTGTATTTTCTGGGAATTCTAGAAATGGCCCAACGGACCAGGCGGTACCCCCAAATGGGTTCCGCCAGTGTATTCTGAGGGTTCCGCCAGACACCTGTAGAAACTTTTTCCATTTTTCTTAAGTCCAAAACTTATAAAGTGTCAAACCATTATCCTAAGTGAGAAACGTCTTCCAATAAGTCCAATAACCATATTAGAAGGACTTTCACTCACTAAAACAATTAGGAAGCCACTTCCCTCCAAAAATATAAATTCAAACATAACCAACCCAAGGAACCCTTTTAAAGGATCCTTCAAACCATTGAAACATTTTTAACCAAATCACATCCCATGATTACAAAGCATTGAGTGCTTTTGTTGGTCTGTCACTCCACCTTACTCCATTGGATTGACATGCAATGATTTGTCATGTTCATGAAAACTATGTAAATCATTTGAAACCTCAATCTTTGAATGGTAAAACATCAAATCCAAACACCCTTTTCAACATCTTCTTCATCCTATAAATTTGAAAGTTCTGCAACAATTCAAATCACACCATCACCATTAAAACTTCTTCTCTCAAAACATCAAAACCACACCTTTGAAAATGACCAAATCCAACACATCATCCGAGTCATCAAAATCCTTCTCAAAAACCACGAGAATTAGTGTTAAACCTTGTTGCTTCAACAAAACCGTCAAGTCAAGTTCATCTTCTTCAAGTGATGCTTCACTTAACATTTCTTCACCTATCCAATATTTCCTTAACCTCACTACCTCAACACAATCCCCAACACATTATAATACCAATGTAATTACCTTTCAAGAATTGCTTAATCTTGATACTCCAACACCCTCTCCAACACATTGCTACACAAACATGGCCACCATTCCTCCAAAAACTAGACCTTCAAGTGATTCATCATCACCTTCTCAACAAGCACAACCAACAAAAACTTCATCACCTCAATCACCAACACCTACACCAATGGAACTTTTCCATACACCACCAACATTACCACTACCTTATTTGGAAACTTTAGAAGACCTATCACCCAAATCATCAAGTCCACCATCCTTGTCACTCTTTGACACCATTACTCAAATGGAAACCCAACAACAACCTAGTGAGCAACTAGATGATGAACCCCATCAACCATCATTAGTAGAACGGTTGGCTTACCGTTATGCTAGACCATCCATTTTTCCAAATGATCAAGGTCATACCCACTCACAATCATTTGTGTTTCACCCAATTTACAAAGACCTTCATGGCAATCCTATCGGCGAACCAAGCTTCCGCCATTTTGTTCAAAACCAACAACCACCACAACAACAACAACCATCATCACAAGAACCTTCCCAACAATTTGAATCTCTACTTTCTTCTTATAAGAAAATAGAAGCATCCATATGGGAAAAACCTCCAAACCTTAATAATGAGATTGACACTCATCTAAACCACCTTCATGCCTTCAAACGTATGGTTGAGTCTCAAATCAACCATATTACGGTTTTACAAACAACACTTCACTCAACAAATGAAGGAAGCAAAAACACTACTCAACCTTCCACCTTTGCTCCTTCAAGTTCAAACCATCCACCACCAACATATCAAACCACCCTTCCACCAAACTTTCCCCGCCATGATTGCAATCATTGCGAAAGAACCGCTCACATTAGTGAAGGGTGTCGAAGGGAAATCCGTGAGCTATCCGAAGAAATGAGGTTTATACTAAACCACATTTTGGATCTTCTACAATCCTCGTCTCACACACCTCAACCTTAGAGTCTCCAAAATGAAACAAAACCGTTTCTTTTGGAAAATGTTTCCCATTTAAACCAACAAACCAAAACCGTGTCATCTTTTCAACCTTCAAAATAAAGCCCGCTACAACCACAACCCACATTTTCATCCTTAAACAACCTTATCCTTGTTTTTGGAAAATGTTTCTCACTAAGGAAAATGATGATTTCCTTGTAGCTTTTTATGGTCTTAGTTTATTTGTAGTTTTTCCTTATCTTTAGAAGTAGGATGGTGTAATCCAAATTTCTTGTCTTTGACTTTTTAAGAGTCAAAATTTTACATGAAATGAATTTCATTACACTACAAGGTTTTCATTGTTTGTTGACCATTTAGGTATAATAAGTGAAATATACCTTGCTATGGTACCATACATATATCTTGTGTTGTTGAAACTAACCTTTCTTTTTGTAGGATCATTTTCCATGTTTTCCTTCCTTGATACTCCATTTAGGGGAGTAATATTCAAGGGGGAGCATGAGTGTTGTACTATTTCACTTCACAACTCTTAGTTGTGTTTTAAACATGAAATGCTTTCATGACTTGTCTTGTGCAATAACTAACCTTTTTCTTGTAGGTTCAAAATCCATGTCTCCTCTCTTGGCACTCCATTTAGGGGGAGTATCGTCCAAGGGGGAGCAAGTGCTTACTTCTGCTTCGCTACTCTTCTTTTTGTTTCGACAAAAAGGGGGAGAATTTAGATATAAACTTGTTTCAAAAAAAAATTTTGCATATCACATCATCTTAGCAAAAACAAGTTTTTATAACTTTATAAGACTTAACACTAAAACTAGTGACTTACTTATAAATAAAGTTTATGTTTTGTCATCAACAAAAAGGGGGAGATTGTTAATACAAATATCGCCTAAAAACGTTATTTATATTTTACGATCTTTGCTAAGTTTTGTTAATGACAAAGTATGAAGTTTAGCTATAAGTAAATCATCACTTTAAGTGTTTAAGTCTTGTTTAACTAAGGCTTTCATTTCCTTTTAAACAAAACATTGTTTTTTATTTCTTAAACTAGAAAGTGTCTTGTCACATCACATTTATTTCTTAATATAGTAAGGTCACATCACATTTAGGGCAAGCTTTGTCAATATACATTTATGGTAAGAAGTGTGTTTGACTTACTAAGTGGTTGCTTGCAAGTTTAGTGTTTGACTTGATATTATGAGATGTGACATTGTTTGGTTTGCAAGAGTAATGAGATGTGACCTTGTTTGGTTTGGAAGATTTATTGCAAAAACCAACTGCAGCCCTGGCGGTACCCTGGAGTTACACGGGCGGAACCCTTCTGAGGGGTCCGCCGTATCCGCCAGATCTGCAGAATGATTTGCTATAAATACCAAACCATTTGTTAGTTTTGTGTAACCCCTTTAGGACATATTTTTACATACTCTCTCAACTAACTCAGTAACCTTTTTATTTGTGTAATTCTCTTATGTAGCAAGGGACTTCACAAGATCATTCAAGAAGTTACAAGCTTCAACTCTAAAGTTGCAAGTTTTGGTAGCTTGGTCATGTATAAGCTTTGGTAGTTTATACTTCATGTGTGTCATGTATATAGAAGTAAGTGGTTAGTATTTTAGGCCTCAAAATACGTAGTGTGTCGAGAGTTGTTGTACCCTTGTAAAAGAACTAACGGGAGTGGTTGTACCCTTGGTAAAGAACTCGACATCTAGCTTAGTGTCGGTAAAAGTGTAAGCGAAGATAGGAGTGGTTGTACCCGTGTAAAAGAACTCGACATCTAGCTTAGTGTCGGTAAAAGTGTAAGCGACGTTGTAAAGGTTTTCTCCGCCGGTGAAAGGAGCTTGTTGATTAGTGCTTATAACTCTCGAGTTGGAAACTCGGGGAGTGGATGTAAGGCAAGGAAAAAGAGTCCTTGTAGCCGAACCACGATAAACAATCATGTTGTGGTTTGATCGTTTCTTTCTTTATCTTTGCTTATTACATGTTGTTCTTTAGTTAGAATTGGTTGTTACATATAAAGGTTTTCAAAGAACTAAACAAGTAAAGATGTGTTTATATCTTTAAACAAAAGTAAAGCTTTTCAAAGTACTAAACAAGCAAAGTCAGGATCATCACAAGCAAAACTTTTCAAAGTATGAAACTAGTATAGTTAGAATTGTTACTCACATGAAAAGCTTTTCAACGAATCAAACATATAATATTGTGTTTATATCTTTAACCAAACGTAAAGGTTTTTAAAGATATCCAAGTTTAAAAGGTTTTAAAAAGCGGTAAACTATTCAACCCCCCTTCTAGTTTTCCACAGACTGTGTAACTACTTAGTTCATTGTAAGATAACTAAGCAATCCCAAACACTCTAAAAGGCTAAAAATCAAGAGAAATGATACGACTAAGAGACTTAGAAGATTTTGCTTAAGAAAAGTTATGTATGTGACTCATGTCCAGTTCAACACAAACTATTTTTCATATTAAAAGTTGAGTTCAACACAAACTATTTTTCATATTAAAAGTTGATGTTCAAACATATATGTGCTTTCACTTTTCGTATAATCTTCAAGAATATAAAAGGGGTATAAAAAGTACCTTTTTTGGGTCAGTAATGGTTCCAACAATAGCTGCATCAATAGCCTCTTGGTTTCTGTTTCAGAAGTTCCTGTAGCATAAATTTACAACATAAGCATTGAATCTCAATCAGCATGTTGTCAAATGGTAGTATGTAAGAAAACGATGAAATCACAGCAAACTTATAGCTGAGAACGGCAACTCAGATGTTACAACATTGTGTTTGGGAAACAAATTTCAAATCATGGTACTTCTATTTTCAAAAACTATTACTGTTGAAGCATGAAGAGATGCATTTTTCACTCGCGTAAATCTAATACCTGAAGCATAATATCCGAGTGTAATCTCTGCATGTTCATCAGGTAATTCTCAAATAATCGATATAACATCCTTCGAACTCCTCAACCCCGTTCAACGCGATTTGAATATCATCTGTATACGCTTCATCAGTTCTACTTCCGTGTAAGGGCACTTGCCCTGCAAAACCAAGAAAACTCAGTTTAACTTTAGGCAACATTTATTCAAATGATATAAAGAGAACCACTTTCTTCATACGCGTGACCATATACATGATGGCAGTGACTTAATTGATTTTTTTACATGTATTAGGACCTCAAATTCCCCGCACTTTAGGCCCATATTTCAGGCCTCTATGAAATCTAAACTGAATGAGGGTTTTTTTCATTCATGATACTGATGCTATTTTTTTCTCTGTTAATGGTTTATTACCTAAAATATTACACAAAACATCTTGAATCCCGGCATTTTCACGTATCATTATCTTGAGTCGGACACTTATCTCATCGGTGTGGAACTTTCATGTGCTTCATATGTTTGTCCAAACATCTTGAATGAAAGACCGATTGAGATCACTTCTTCGACATTCCCCAAGGACAAATGAATTAGGGGTCGAGTCAAGCTAGCGACTCGATAAACAAAAACAGTAGCATGCTTATAGGGTTTTCACCCTAAGTGTGGGGGAGTCCCCCATGCTATGGTTACAAAAGAAGTGAAAATACAAAATGGTGTTTTCCACGCTTAGCTTGTAATGTTGCCCCTTTACGTTCAAAATGTCGGCATAATAGCTGGGATTTTGAATATTGAGGACAATATTCATGCTAAGTGTGGGGGGTATTCGCTATTCTAGCGAATTTTATCACATTTTACTATATAATACCCCCATTTTTGCCAAAATTTCAAAAATTTAAAAAAAATTTCACTGGTGCTTCAAAATTTTTGTGGTAATCAGTCCGCCTTGTCTAACCGACAAAAGGGATTGGCTAGTCCAGGAGCAAACGGCTCTTGGTAAAGACATCTCAAATCCGTTTATGGCTTGCAATTTGCCCAAAATTGTATGGTTCATCAACTCCCCGAAAACAAATGAGTTGGCTAGCCCGCAAGATTATGGCTTGTGGTAAAGGCCATGGAAAATCCATAATTGGTAATCAGCTCACCAAGATGTTGACTATTCCATCAAGAGCTGGCTAGTCCAGAAGCAAATGGCTTTTGGTAAAGACTACTCAAATCCGTTGACAGCTGGTGGTTTGCTCAAAATCACACGGTTATCAAGTGTGCCACAGTTCTTACACCTGGCTACTCCAGAAGTGATGGCTTTTGGTAAAGAGTTTAAAATCCATCAAGTTTTCAAAACAGTATTGCTAGGGACTAGCAATAGTTTAGTGTGGGGGATTGATGAGTGCTCAAACACTCATCATTTTTGGTCTGATCTGAACTGCAAAACATACAAAAACACTCAGAAATGCATCAAAATACTAAAAATATTTCAAAATTGTGTTTTATATGTTTTAGATGCAAAATGAGCAAAAACAAATGAAAAACGCACAAAGTTTGCAAAATTGGCAGTTTCAGTCCCTCAACTTTCATAAAATTACAAATCTAGTCCCTGGATATTCAAAATATGGAAATTATCACCAAAGGTCATTTTGAAATCATAAAATGTCACATTTAGTCCTTTGGTGAAAAATTGGAAAGTTTTGGAAATTTACGAAATTAGTCCCTGGAGTTTCAAATATTGGCAGAAAAGGTCCCTGGTGGGATAATTTTGAATGAAAAATCAATTTTGGTCCTTGGGAATTCATAAAAACCACTTTTAATCCCTGGATGAAAATTTTGAGAAAATTACAAGTTTAGTCCCCGGAGTTTGGATTTTGACAGTTTTGATCCTCGGGAAATTCAAATTTGGAAATTATTCAATTATGGTCCTTGGAAATTAATGACTTGGCAAATGAGAACCTCGGTGATAGTTTGGAGATATGGCAGATTTTACCCTCATGTTTCATAAGTTTACAAATTTGGTCCTTGTTTAACATAGCAAAACCAACCGGACCCTTTTAATTGTTATTACCCAAAACAAACCCAAAACCAATCCACAACACAATCCCTTACCTGATCCCAGCCCACACAACTCCCCAAGCCCATCTCACCATAAGCCCATCCCCACTTAAAATAACAAACAGACCCCCGTTTTATTATTTAGAACGGTCAACCATAGCGTTGACCCTTCTTCCACCTCCCCCACACTTCTGATACTCCCCTGCCACACTCCACACTCCATCCCTCCAGCTCACTTATCCCATTCTTTGCCCCCTCCACCTCACCACTAACCTCCAAGAACCATTTAATTCCTTTAATTCTCTCCAAGCAATAACCAACTGCCAAAATAGCTTTTTCCCGCCAAAAGGATTTTAAGGGCCAAGATTGCTCCAAGCTATCCTACGGCTCAGATGATGGTGGGAAAGTCAAGGAAGGACTCCAAGAGCTATAAAAGAAAAGAAGAAATGGAAAAGTAGTAGTAGTTAACCTAGAGTAGTTATAGTTTAGTTTTAAAATTCGTGTTATGTAATTCTCAAAAATCAAGTGGATCAAATTAGTTTCTAAGGTGTATTTTTAGCTAAAAAGTAGTGTTTGTAATGTTTGTGAACTATTAATTTCAAGTATTTCCTCTTAATTTAGTATTTGCAGTTTTCAAGTACCATTGTCAATTTAGATAAAAGCTATTGGAAAGTATGGTTGGGTGTGAAATTGAACTCAGTTAAGCTCATCACTAAGGATTGTGGGTCTTATGGGAAATATTTAAAAATCACATTGAGTCCTTGGTTGTTTGATGCTCAGTCCCATTTCCTTTGTAAGTTTTTTATTTCATTTTCACCATTTACTGTTCTGTCTATTCTCATAGGAGTTTATCTGTGTTCCTTTGTGTTTAACTGTTATGGTTGTGATAGATTCATGCTTAGTTTGTATCATTTGTTTAATAGTACCTTATGTGCTCAAATACCCTCAATTTAACTGCCATGAGATAGCATATTAGTGATTCTTAGGTATTAGCTGTCATAACCTGTAATTTTGTGCTCAAACAAAGTCATATCATTAGTACATCTCATTTGGAATCATTCCCTTGGCCTTAATCAATCCCCAGCTGTGAAAATCAATTTAACTGCCAAATAGAGGGGTGTTTGGCTTATGCTTGTTACCTGTGATCAAGTGGTTGCTTGTTGTTATTTTTGGTTCAATACAGTCACACTAGGTTTATATTGGTTAGTTATGGCATAAATCTCATAAGCTCTTTCTTTAAAAAGTCAAATCCATTTCTAATCCTTCCTAATGGTATAACTGTTAGGGCTTTTAGGGGTGTGACCTTAATTTTAGTTACAAAACTTGTTAACATAACTTAATCTAGTCTTATCTTAGGATAATATATCAATATCAGTCATTTAGAATCAGTGGAAATCCAAATAAGTCAACATAAGTAGTTTTTCTTCAAAAGTCAAATGTGGCATTTCAGTTTTTTACCAAATTTACATGATTTAATTTGAATTGTGTAGGGGGTCTTAGATTGTGAAATTTGTTTCTAATTGTTCTCCACCAGCTCAACTTTGAGTTACCATCTTCAATATATTTTTGTGATTTTCTTGCTGGGCCCCACATCACCTCAATCTCACTTGCAGGGCAAGGTTTGCCCTGCTGCAGCAGTCACCACCCTACCACCACCACTTTGTGGTGGTTTTCTGGCCACTACAGTGGTCCACCACCTTCCCTCTTTGTTCCTAGCAACCCTCCCCATGGTTGGCTTTCAATATTGACCAACCATTTGACCTAGGACCTAGTGGACCCCATCTGTTTACCCTCCCCAAATCTGTCCCAGTTCTGAGTTCTTAGAAGATTATAAGTGCTTTTTGATAGCTCATTAGCTTATTCTGAGGTTCTCATTTACTTTTTCCATCTTATACATGTTCTAAAAACTAATTTGGATCAGTTTCAACCAGAGTGGACCCCACTTTTAGCCATTTTAGCTCATTTCCACATTTGGTCAACAGAAGTCAACTGTTGACCAAATAAGCACTTCAAGTGCTTATTTCTGATTTCCTAGAAAGTTGTTTTTGTAAAAAGTTTTTGTTTTTAGTTATAAAATAAGTTTCTAAAATAAAAATCCAGAAAAATCAAAGTAATTTTAAGTGATAGTTTCTATTTAATTTTATTTAAATTTTATTTTTCAATTTTAGATTTTAATTAAGTACTTGTCATTTTTATATTTTTATTAATTACTTCTTATATTAAAGTATTTATATTAATTTTCTTAGATTTTTATTTCATCATTTGGTATTTATTATATTTAATATTAGTTTTATTAGAAATTAATTAATATTAAGTTTAAAATAGCATAATTAGTTTTTAGTAAGCAAAACCTAGTTTTTACATTTTTTATAGATTTTATATGTTATAAAATAATTTTAGAAATTTTCTTAGAGTTTTTACTGTTCATTTGCTAATTTTTATAATTTAAAATAGTTTATTTAGTAATTAATTAATATAAAAACCACAAAAAGACAAAAACACTTATTTTTATTTTTAAAACTTATTTTTAGTTATTTTATAATTTTAGGAATTTTGTTTTCACCTTTTTAGTATTTAAATAATATTGTATTATATTTAAGTTACTTAAATATTATTAATAAGTAATAATTAGTATTTAATTAATATTAAATAATTAATTAGTGTAAAAAAATTATTTTTTTTTCTATAAATTTTCTTTTACTTTTAAGTTTGTAAAAAAGTCATTTTCACCCCCTGGGTGTTTTCAGATTTCCGTTTTTACTTTTTATTTCGTACGTTTACGTTTTATTTAAACGTAACGTACGCGTTTTTAGGTTTAAATCGTTTTAGGTTTTTCCTACTTTCCCGTCTTATTCGTATAGCTTATTTAAGCTATTTCATTGTAGATTCCTTAGTTCAATCACACACAAACCTTTTTCTCATCCAAATTCACCCGATCACAAAGCCGTTTGTTTACAATTCACACCTCGTCGGGACATAACGACCCGGGGAAACACTATATTCCACGGAGCATTGATCTAGGCTATTTGACTTTATTGACCATTATTTGTTCAATATAAGTTAGGTGGTTTAGCATCAATAAACTTTTGGCGCCGCTGCCGGGGAGGTTGTGCGCGTTTATCTAAACGGTTTTTCTGATTAGTGTCTTTGGAATTCGTTCCATTGTACATTTATCCATCCTTGTTCATATTTTCATAAAAACAAAACCCAAAAAGATTTTCTTTATCATTTGTACAAAATGTTTATCCAAAAACCAAAAAATATTCACCTTTACCCTCTCACGTCTTTGATTCTTCATTCCTTACCCTCCCTAGACTTTTGATTCTTTCTATGTCTCATCCACACTTTCTGGTTTTCCAGTGGTGTGGTAATCCTCATAATGGTGGCAATTGCCCCAGCTGTGGCATGGTAGAGTCGGGAAACGGGTCTGTCTATAACCAGAATCCCTATTCCTACCATGACACGACTGATTCATTCCATCAGTTACCACACCATCAGTCTCAGCAGTTTTACTGTTGTGAGTACTGTGGTGGTTCACACTACAGTTATGATTGTCAATCGGGAAACACGCTTGTCTATGAGCAGTTTCCTGGTAACGATTATAACTCTAGCACTTATCACCCACAGCCACATCAGTTTCACTGTTGTGATTACTGTGGAGGTCCACACTCTAGCTCGGATTGTCAAACAAGGAATCCATTTCCTTGTAACAATTACGACTCTTCGTTTTCAGACCCACCTCCACAGTACGATATGATTCACACAACTCCTCAAGAAACCGAGCAAGACCTTTTACTAAAGGCTCTTGATATTTTAAAAGAACTTAAAGAGGAGTTGGTTACTACACCGTTTCGAGACTCTCGTGAGAAATCTATGGCAGAATTACTTGCTGAAGAACGAGAGGCTAAAAACGAATTGAGTATGGAGGAATTACTTGTCTTAGAACAAGCAGCTATAACACTTGCCAAATTTCGTCAAGCTGCTCTTCTAGACTGTGATGATGATAGTGATATTGAAGACACCCTTGATATCCTTCAATTTTATAAGGGTTCGTCAGATTCATCACTTGTGATTCCTCCCATTGAGAATCAGGGAGAAAATAATGAGACGGAGAAATTACTAGCCGTTGGACAAATGGAACTTGAAAATTCCATGAATGTTAGCTCCTCTCATCTCCCTCAGTCTGTTGTTATCACACCCGAAGTTCACACTCACTCTCTGAACATGGGGGATGAGCATCTTAGCACTATTCCTAATAAGGAATCGGACGAATTAATAAAGTCTAGTGTTGAGATCCTTGTCCCAATCCCGAGAGAGTCACAGGGGACTTTTGATCTTATGTGTGATATTCCTTCCACCCCTAATAATCCAAATGATCAAATTGAGACTGTCTCTGATTCCAGTGATGATTGTTTATCTTATGGAGACATTGAATTTATTGATGCATCACTTCTACACTCTGATGTTGACTTTCTTCTTGAAGAGTTCGCTGATGAACTCTCTCATATGGATCCCATCCCACCAAGGGATGAAAATGAAGTCTTTGACTTTGATACGGATTTGAGAGAGCTTGAATTCTTACTTACTTGTGATCTTTCGATTGAACTTACTCAGATCAATCCACTTCCTCCGGAAAGTGAAAATGATCTGGACGAATTCGAGGCTTTTCTTACTGAAGATAGTTCAATTTCATATGAAGTTGATGATAATTATCTTGATCCTGAGGGGGACATTCTTTTTCTAGAAAGTTTGTTAAACGAAGATCCATTCCCCCCTCTCCCACCCAAACAACTTCATAATGAGGGAATCAAATCAGTTGAGGAAACTGATAAATTTCCTGAGATCAAGCTCAAGGACTTGCCTCCTCCACTTGAATATACATTTCTTGAGAAGGAAGTTCTTATCTTAATTGCTATTCAGATCTCTCTTCTTTCCTTCAGCTTCCAGGTGATTTCTCCTCTTCTTCACTCCTTCGGGAGTGAGGATACCATCTTTGATCCCGGCATTTTCACGTATCATTATCTTGAGCCGGACACTTATCTCATCGGTGTGGAACTTTCACGTGCTTCATATGTTTGTCCAAACATCTTGAATGAAAGACCGATTGAGATCACTTCTTCCACATTCCCCAAGGACAAATGAATTAGGGGTCGAGTCAAGCTAGCGACTCGGTAAACAAAAACAGTAGCATGCTTATAGGGTTTTCACCCTAAGTGTGGGGGAGTCCCCCATGCTATGGTTACAAAAGAAGTGAAAATACAAAATGGTGTTTTCCACGCTTAGCTTGTAATGTTGCCCCTTTACGTTCAAAATGTCAGCATAATAGCCGGGATTTTGAATATTGAGGACAATATTCATGCTAAGTGTGGGGGGTATTCGCTATTCTAGCGAATTTTATCACATTTTACTATATAATACCCCCGTTTTTGCCAAAATTTCAAAAATTTTAAAAAATTTTCACTGGTGCTTCAAAATTTTTGTGGTAATCAGTCCGCCTTGTCTAACCGACAAAAGGGATTGGCTAGTCCAGGAGCAAACGGCTCTTGGTAAAGACATCTCAAATCCGTTTATGGCTTGCAATTTGCCCAAAATTGTATGGTTCATCAACTCCCCGAAAACAAATGAGTTGGCTAGCCCGCAAGATTATGGCTTGTGGTAAAGGCCATGGAAAATCCATAATTGGTAATCAGCTCACCAAGATGTTGACTATTCCATCAAGAGCTGGCTAGTCCAGAAGCAAACGGCTTTTGGTAAAGACTACTCAAATCCGTTGACAGCTGGTGGTTTGCTCAAAATCACACGGTTATCAGGTGTGCCACAGTTCATACACCTGGCTACTCCAGAAGTGATGGCTTTTGGTAAAGAGTTTAAAATCCATCAAGTTTTCAAAACAGTATTGCTAGGGACTAGCAATAGTTTAGTGTGGGGGATTGATGAGTGCTCAAACACTCATCATTTTTGGTCTGATCTGAACTGCAAAACATACAAAAACACTCAGAAATGCATCAAAATACTAAAAATATTTCAAAATTGTGTTTTATATGTTTTAGATGCAAAATGAGCAAAAATAAATAAAAAACGCACAAAGTTTGCAAAATTGGCAGTTTCAGTCCCTCAACTTTCATAAAATTACAAATCTAGTCCCTGGATATTCAAAATATGGAAATTATCACCAAAGGTCATTTTGAAATCATAAAATGTCACATTTAGTCCTTTGGTGAAAAATTGGAAAGTTTTGGAAATTTACGAAATTAGTCCCTGGAGTTTCAAATATTGGCAGAAAAGGTCCCTGGTGGGATAATTTTGAATGAAAAATCAATTTTGGTCCTTGGGAATTCATAAAAACCACTTTTAATCCCTGGATGAAAATTTTGAGAAAATTACAAGTTTAGTCCCCGGAGTTTGGATTTTGACAGTTTTGATCCCCGGGAAATTCAAATTTGGAAATTATTCAATTATGGTCCTTGGAAATTAATGACTTGGCAAATGAGAACCTCGGTGATAGTTTGGAGATATGGCAGATTTTACCCTCACGTTTCATAAGTTTACAAATTTGGTCCTTGTTTAACATAGCAAAACCAACCGGACCCTTTTAATTGTTATTACCCAAAACAAACCCAAAACCAATCCACAACACAATCCCTTACCTGATCCCAACCCACACAACTCCCCAAGCCCATCTCACCATAAGCCCATCCCCACTTAAAATAACAAACAGACCCCCGTTTTATTATTTAGAACGGTCAACCATAGCGTTGACCCTTCTTCCACCTCCCCCACACTTCTGATACTCCCCTGCCACACTCCACACTCCATCCCTCCAGCTCACTTATCCCATTCTTTGCCCCCTCCACCTCACCACTAACCTCCAAGAACCATTTAATTCCCTTAATTCTCTCCAAGCAATAACCAACTGCCAAAATAGCTTTTTCCCGCCAAAAGGATTTTAAGGGCCAAGATTGCTCCAAGCTATCATACGGCTCAGATGATGGTGGGAAAGTCAAGGAAGGACTCCAAGAGCTATAAAAGAAAAGAAGAAATGGAAAAGTAGTAGTAGTTAACCTAGAGTAGTTATAGTTTAGTTTTAAAATTCGTGTTATGTAATTCTCAAAAATCAAGTGGATCAAATTAGTTTCTAAGGTGTATTTTTAGCTAAAAAATAGTGTTTGTAATGTTTGTGAACTATTAATTTCAAGTATTTCCTCTTAATTTAGTATTTGCAGTTTTCAAGTACCATTGTCAATTTAGATAAAAGCTATTGGAAAGTATGGTTGGGTGTGAAATTGAACTCAGTTAAGCTCATCACTAAGGATTGTGGGTCTTATGGGAAATATTTAAAAATCACATTGAGTCCTTGGTTGTTTGATGCTCAGTCCCATTTCCTTTGTAAGTTTTTTATTTCATTTTCACCATTTACTGTTCTGTCTATTCTCATAGGAGTTTATCTGTGTTCCTTTGTGTTTAACTGTTATGGTTGTGATAGATTCATGCTTAGTTTGTATCATTTGTTTAATAGTACCTTATGTGCTCAAATACCCTCAATTTAACTGCCATGAGATAGCATATTAGTGATTCTTAGGTATTAGCTGTCATAACCTGTAATTTTGTGCTCAAACAAAGTCATATCATTAGTACATCTCATTTGGAATCATTCCCTTGGCCTTAATCAATCCCCAGCTGTGAAAATCAATTTAACTGCCAAATAGAGGGGTGTTTGGCTTATGCTTGTTACCTGTGATCAAGTGGTTGCTTGTTGTTATTTTTGGTTCAATACAGTCACACTAGGTTTATATTGGTTAGTTATGGCATAAATCTCATAAGCTCTTTCTTTAAAAAGTCAAATCCATTTCTAATCCTTCCTAATGGTATAACTGTTAGGGCTTTTAGGGGTGTGACCTTAATTTTAGTTACAAAACTTGTTAACATAACTTAATCTAGTCTTATCTTAGGATAATATATCAATATCAGTCATTTAGAATCAGTGGAAATCCAAATAAGTCAACATAAGTAGTTTTTCTTCAAAAGTCAAATGTGGCATTTCAGTTTTTTACCAAATTTACATGATTTAATTTGAATTGTGTAGGGGGTCTTAGATTGTGAAATTTGTTTCTAATTGTTCTCCACCAGCTCAACTTTGAGTTACCATCTTCAATATATTTTTGTGATTTTCTTGCTGGGCCCCACATCACCTCAATCTCACTTGCAGGGCAAGGTTTGCCCTGCTGCAGCAGTCACCACCCTACCACCACCACTTTGTGGTGGTTTTCTGGCCACTACAGTGGTCCACCACCTTCCCTCTTTGTTCCTAGCAACCCTCCCCATGGTTGGCTTTCAATATTGACCAACCATTTGACCTAGGACCTAGTGGACCCCATCTGTTTACCCTCCCCAAATCTGTCCCAGTTCTGAGTTCTTAGAAGATTATAAGTGCTTTTTGATAGCTCATTAGCTTATTCTGAGGTTCTCATTTACTTTTTCCAGCTTATACATGTTCTAAAAACTAATTTGGATCAGTTTCAACCAGAGTGGACCCCACTTTTAGCCATTTTAGCTCATTTCCACATTTGGTCAACAGAAGTCAACTGTTGACCAAATAAGCACTTCAAGTGCTTATTTATGATTTCCTAGAAAGTTGTTTTTGTAAAAAGTTTTTGTTTTTAGTTATAAAATAAGTTTCTAAAATAAAAATCCAGAAAAATCAAAGTAATTTTAAGTGATAGTTTCTATTTAATTTTATTTAAATTTTATTTTTCATTTTTAGATTTTAATTAAGTACTTGTCATTTTTATATTTTTATTAATTACTTCTTATATTAAAGTATTTATATTAATTTTCTTAGATTTTTATTTCATCATTTGGTATTTATTATATTTAATATTAGTTTTATTAGAAATTAATTAATATTAAGTTTAAAATAGCATAATTAGTTTTTAGTAAGCAAAACCTAGTTTTTACATTTTTTATAGATTTTATATGTTATAAAATAATTTTAGAAATTTTCTTAGAGTTTTTACTGTTCATTTGCTAATTTTTATAATTTAAAATAGTTTATTTAGTAATTAATTAATATAAAAACCACAAAAAGACAAAAACACTTATTTTTATTTTTAAAACTTATTTTTAGTTATTTTATAATTTTAGGAATTTTGTTTTCACCTTTTTAGTATTTAAATAATATTGTATTATATTTAAGTTACTTAAGTATTATTAATAAGTAATAATTAGTATTTAATTAATATTAAATAATTAATTAGTGTAAAAAAATTATTTTCTTTTTCTATAAATTTTCTTTTACTTTTAAGTTTGTAAAAAAGTCATTTTCACCCCTGGGTGTTTTCAGATTTCCGTTTTTACTTTTTATTTCGTACGTTTACGTTTTATTTAAACGTAACGTACGCGTTTTTAGGTTTAAATCGTTTCTGATTTTTCCTACTTTCCCGTCTTATTCGTATAGCTTATTTAAGCTATTTCATTATATATTCCTTAGTTCAATCACACAGAAACCTTTTTCTCATCTAAATTCACCCGATCACAAAGCCGTTTGTTTACAATTCACACCTCGTCGGGACATAACGACCCGGGGAAACACTATATTCCACGGAGCATTGATCTAGGCTATTTGACTTTCTTGACCATTATTTGGTCAATATAAGTTAGGTGGTTTAGCATCAATCATTGTGAATGATTTGTTCAAAAAAAAAAGATTTGTGAATGATTGTAGCTTATCAAGAGACATTGCAGGCAGAAAGAGGGGGTTAATTCAACCCATTTGAGCGGTTTTGCTGCATAAAAAAAAACCTATTTTATTCATTAACTTATCTACTCATTTTTCCACAAACAACACATTCAATAATTAATAAAAATCTACCACAATCAATAGATTAGGGAGGTGATTTTTTTTTTTTTTTTTTTTTTTGGCTTACGGAGTGTTTGTTTCGGCTTATATTGCCGACTCATGGGTTATTTGGTTTTGGGTGTATGTTGTAGAAACTCACTTTTTATGAGTTATTTTGACACTTTTCGGCTTATATAAGTTTATTATGCCATAATAAAGTTACATAAGGTGAAAAGTTTTCAAATAAGCCACAAAAAGTGAGCTTATGAAACATATGACCAAAACCAAATAAGGCATAACCCTGCAATATAAGCCAAAAAAACACTGACTTAAAAGCGTATTTCGCTCAATGTATGTTTCATAAATCAATTATTTATGGCTTAAAATTTAACTTTTTGCACAAAGTTTGTATCCTAATATTAGCATGATATATTGCACCAGCATTCGCCAATACTTACCATGTTTATCCTCACCGCCATCCAACGGACGCCACTGTTTGCAAACTTACCTATATGTGTGCTCCTGCAACAACAGAGGTTCAATGTCATTTTCTATGTCTTTTGTTTTCGTTTCATGACGCCGCATACCAATAGCTGTTGCACCATACAGAATTAAATAAAAAGTCGGCACTATTCCAAAAAATGACACCCATTCAAGGTAACTAAAATCGTATGAAATCAAAACCTCTTGTGGCAGCCTACACCCATTTCATAGTAATAATACCATCCGTATATGCATGTATTTGGAATTTGAAGACTTACCCCACCATGTTCAGCCATTGTCTCTTGTATTCTTTTTGCCTCATGGTATCTAATTTTGTGCTCAACCTGTTATACAACTAAACGGTATTACGTTACTGATTATATTCAGCATAACATGCGAACCCAAAAAAATAGGCCACACCCAACACACCTTAACTATTTGGTAAGACTATCATCCACTTCACTTTATAATTTTCCTCATTAGTAATAAGCAGTTTGAATTTGGTTGTTAAAAACCGTTTATTTCTTACACAAATGTTCTGATTATCTTTTATCTTGTTTTGTGCATCAACGGGTGGCAGTCGCACCTGGGGTTTTCATTGACACCTGTAACATAAATAATTGATTGAGCAGGCACAGAAATGCAAAAAAACTTAAACTACTAAAGAAGTGTTCATTGTGAAAATTGACACCGTTTACATGTAAGATTACAGTTCATTCACCTAAAAGATAAGGTTGCTAAAACATCAAAAAATTATCACAAAAAACTATCAAACTCAGTTCAATCTAAATGAAAAAGTACTAATCTTGAACGTTAAAAAAAACAAAATCCACACAAAAAAACATATAAATAAAACAATTTTATTCAAATTCGACACCATATAATTGAATACGAAAAACAACATACCTTGATTTATGAGGTATGACCCAAATGATTTTAGTAAATCTCCGTAGTAGTCAAAAGCACTTCAAAGAACACAATAGCAATCTTGCAGTTTGAACCTGCAAAATTAAATCCGAGTTCACTCAACCTATAGCTCTCTTGTGACGTTGGATATCATATGAGGTATCCAAAAAACAATGCAATGTTTTTTTCCATACCGCACTTTCCAAGGAAATGGTTGAAAACACCAAAAGAAAATTTATGAGACAATCCATAGAGCAACCTATAAAAACCAAAAAAGCGAAAAACAACATTACCAAAAGACAACAGTACAGCCCAAGAAAAGATAATTATCTACGAAGTCAGGTTTATTACAGCAGTAAAAAAGTCGAAGCACAACCTATTTGATCATGGAGAATTTTCAATTACATGTATACCAAAAAGAGGTCGAGCAACTAACATGGTTTTGAGGTCTCACAACACATATGTTGTCACTTTATCTTTCCTGACTCCCTATGTGAACTACCTACAGATTAACAGAAACAATATGCATCAAAATAATACGTATCATATTGTAAATGGTTAAATGAAAAAAAGTGACTACCTTTTTCTTGTGTTCATCATTTACAGTTGACATATACCCTCCAACAACTTGAAGCCGTTTTGAGGAGCTTGATAAATTCTCGCCCGTCCGTCCCAAATCCTCTAAAAACGGCAACCTAATTAAACCCACAAAAACCCAAATATAACAAAAACACGAAACTAATAATAATAATAAATAACAACAACAACAACAACAACAACAACAAAACAAAAACTAATTTTAACTTCTTTATGTTTCTGCGATGGATCTGATTAATTTTCTTTGTGGATCTTTCGATCTGATTAATTTTTTGTTTTATCGATCTATGAATCTTGTGTTGGATAGATAATTTATTTTGATTGATAGCAAACAAATTGAAGTGAATAACCATAATCAAAAGCATGTACATATCCTTTTGATTCTACCAAATCAACAAATTAATGTAAAACTGAAACCCTGGTATGGATCACCGGCCACTTACCAACCTCGCTACAACCCCACTTCACCATGAACATCAGCAGCATTTACGATTACCTAATTATTAGCCTCTTGCAATCGATTTTTTTAGCAGTTGTATTTTTTATAAAAGAGAGAGAGAGGCGGTGAGATGTGTGTGGGGGATTCTAGAGACTGAAACAAAAAAAGACCAATTTGTTTGTGTTAAAGATAAAATTACACCAACAGTGAAGTACATGCGGCTGAAGCGGATTTACTGTGCGAACCACTGTTGATGTAGTGATGTACAAATTTTTTATGCGGGAAAAATTATCATCTTTAGTATATATATATATATATATATATATATATATATATATATATATATATATATATATATATATATATATATATATATATATATATATATATATATAATATAATGGTAATAATACTTAAACCCAAGACTAGCAGAATAACTTGGTCCAGGTCCATGTACATACAGCCCATTAGGAATGCAAGATCCATGAACCACTTGAACCCCTCGTATTACCAAACTGAACTGGTTGAAGTTGACTAGTAACATAGGAATCCAACAAATGAATCGTTGACTAAAATTCAAACATTTGACTCCTATTCAACATAACCAAATCAATATGTCAAAATGACAAAGTATCTAACCCGACAATAGCCTTTTAAGAAAATGCCCCCAAGTGGCACAACACCAGATTATTTTGTAACTAGCAATATGTGTGTTTTGCTATCAGGGAATTGTTTGGGTACTGATCAGAATACAATCAAGTGTAAAACTGATATCTCGGTGTATGTTGAATTGTATGTGTTGTCTTAAGTTTTTATCAATACAAAATGTCACTTCTAATCTCTTTCAAAATGTAGGCTGGCTCTATGTGATATCTATTTACTCTTTCTCTCATTAAAGATATGAAAGTCATTCATCATAACCGATGTAAGTGTTTGATCTTGGAGTAACTGACATGTATTATGATTCTTTAATAAGTTTTATAACCACCTGGGCGTTGAATCGAGATTAGTAATTCATAAATATGTACTAATTCATTTTATCCGCATTTTTAGCCCCAACAAGAGATGCCAAGATGTTCAGGATGCCTTTGCTTCTACATCGTTAGCAAGCTTGGTTTAATGTATTCTACATCATGTCCTTTCTGGATGACACTAATCCTGGATTCTCGTCATTGCTAAGAAAAACAGACGGAGAAAATGCATGAGAACACAATAAACCCTATTTGAATATAGCAAAAACATCGATCGTTACAATTTTACAGTTATCAAATGGCGTTATCCACCAGCAAAGTGAGTTGAGTTGTGAATCATAGTTATGGAATCAACATTGCCAACTCAAAAGCCGGAATTGTTACTTATCAGTTATATCTGAATCAATGACTAGTTGCAGGGGCTAATACAACTTTCATTAGGCTTATAAATAGGAGCCTTTCCGCAAAATTCAACAGTCAAACTCTTGCATGTGCAGAAGCAATTTGGTGATCTGATGAGCAGCACCCATGCAGAGCTGTATGGACTGGAAGGTTTGAGTTATCTAGTTTTGGATTTGATGATTTTACAAAAGAAGACTCAGATAAAGCTGTGACATCCACACAGTCAGTAAGTCTTACAAGCACATAAACTGATCAAGTATGAAAAATCATGTCTAAGTAGGCAAAAAGAACATAAAGAAGATGTCACAGTATCTACCAATTTAGCAATGTCATTTGACCACAACATAAATATAATTACGTACAAACTGTGAACTCGTTAAAATGAAACTGTCAAGAGACCAAACACATTTAGCCCGATTCAAACCTTGGTACTGTTTCCTACTTTCTACATTTGGTAAGTACACTCTTCATTTCTCCTCCAATATTTACATTTTCCATCAATTCATTTGGCACAAGCTTACCAATCAACTCAAGTAACATGGCATCTAGCGAACCTGATGCAATTCGATCTAATAACAATGATAAAGTAGAAACATCAAGTGTAAATTGTCTTCCATCCATTTCATGTAAAAGCATCTTTATGTCATCATAATGATTGTTTCTTAGATATCCTTGAAGAAGATTACGGTAAGCAACATTATTCGCTAGGCAACCACTCTCTGTCATTTTAAGAAACAACTGTTTTGCATCACTCAGTTGTCCCTTCTCACAAAACACATTAATCATGATGGTGTATAATTTAACATCAGGCTGCAAACCTTTCAGAGTTAGTTCATGGAAAAGAGCCTGAGCAATATCAAGTTTGCCACACTTTCTTACACCATCAATGAGGATACTGTACACAATGATATTTGACTTCAGCTTGGAATCACCTGACAACTGAAACATAGATAGGGCCTCTTCCACTTGATGGTTGTAGCAAAGACCCTCAATAAGAATTTGATAAGGGCATTCATTTGGTAATTGGCATTTTGCAAGCATCTCATCAAAGAGTTTGCGAGCATCGCTACAACGCCCAACTGCAAACAACCCTTGTATCATGGTGCTCTAAGTAACTACATCAGGTTCTAGACCTCTTTTAGCAATTTCATGAAACACATGCATAGCCTCATCTATCTTCAAACTCTTGCAATATCCATTCAATAAACTGCTATATATAACAATATCTGGGACAAGACCTCGTAACACCAATGAATCAAAAGTTGTCTTAGCCTTGGTCATTTCACCACGCAAACAGTAGCCATCTATAAGTGAACTATATGTCACAATGTCAGTAACAATACCTCTTCCGAGCATGATGTTAATAACATCCTCAGCTTCTTTAACCTTACCATCTTTGCAAAATGCATCAACTAATATATTGAAGGTTCGCACATTTGGAGAGATCCCAACATCCAACATTTCTTGAAGCATCTTAGAGGCTTCATCCCAACGACCTAAGTTACAAAGGCCATCAATCAAACAGTTGTAAGTGATGACATTGGGTGAGATGCCATTTTTGAAAACCATTTCTTTTAAGAGCTTGAAAGCATCATCAATCATTTTATCCTTGCAAAGACTATCAATTATGTTGCTATATACAACAACATCAGGTTTACAACCCCTTTCAACCATAAGCCTAAGCAATTGAGTGGCAATAGCGTTATTCCCAATCTTGCAAAGCCCTTTGATCATTGTGGAGTACATAACCACATTGGGTTCACAAATTTTGTCTTTAATCAATTTCTTGAAGAATCTCTCAGCCTCGAGAATCCTATCCTCTCGAACCAGTCCGTTTAAGAGTGTACTAAAAGTGAAAACATCAGGACGAATACCTCTCCTGAGAAAGAAACCAAAAATGGCAAACCCTTCATTTGTGCAAGACAAGTGGCAACAACAGTTGATGGCAATGTTCATAGTATAGTCATCAACAGGAACACGAAGAGCACACATTCGTTTAAAAATGTCAAGTGAATGAGAAAAATGTTTCATTTTGGTAACAACACCCAACAACTGATTGAGCTTAATGACAGATGGAAAAGGTTGTCTTTGAGACATTTGATCAAACAGGTTCAGAGCATCTTCCACGTTGGCAACTTTTTTAAGCTTTGAACCATCATTTGATCGAGAACTGAAGTGAATAATGGATGATAAAAATGGGTTTATTGAATGAAGAAGAGAAGAATTGGGAGTAAGTTTGAATAAAGCTGTGCGATTCATCATCCCAACAAAGAAACCACTCTCTTGTTATTTCTTTTTTAGGAAAGTAATGTGTCTACTTCAAGTATAATAGGATCATTTATGTTGTTACCAAGTGCAATATGGATAGGCGCAAATTTGCTAAAGAAAATAGCACAAGGACCATTTTTGCAAATAAACTTAGGTGTCGTTTGTTTTTTCACAATAAGCATTTTTTTCCTCTTTTCACTTCTTTTGTCTGCAAGAGGGCAGAGGTTTTTGTTTGTTTTTTTGCAGACATAAGTGCTTCTCTTCACTTTTTTCCTCTTCTAAATTTAAGACATTATCTTTCACTTCTTACCTCTTTTTTCACTTCTTGCCTCTTCTTTCATAAAACTTACATCTCTTTCTCAATATCTGTTATTATACGTTTTCGTTTGTTTTTTTACGTTTTCGACACTTTTTTATGTTTTCCACCGAATTTTTATGTTTTCGTTTGTTTTTTTTCGTTTTTGCCCCTTTTTTTACGTTTTCGTCTATTTTTTTACGTTTTCTCCAATTTTTTTACGTTTTCGTCCATTTTTTACGTTTTCGCCCTTTTTTTACGTTTTCGTCCGTTTTTTTACGTTTTCGTCCATTTTTTACATATTCGCCCGTTTTTTTTACGTTTTCGTCTATTTTTTTTACGTTTTCTCCCATTATTTTTAAGTTTTCGTCCGTTTTTTTACGGTTTCTCTATTTTTTTACGTTTTCGCCCGTTTTTTTTTTTTTTTTATGTTTTTGCCCGTTTTCATCCATTTTTTTACATTTTCGCCAGTTTTTTTTACGTTTTCGCCCTTTTTTATGTTTTCACCCTTTTTTTTTTACGTTTTCGCTCGTTTTTTACGTTTTCGCCTTATTTTTTTTTACGTTTTCTTCTTCTTTTTTTACGTTTTCATTCGTTGTAGTCCGTTATTTTTACGTTTTTGTATTTTTTTTATATTTTCATCTGTTCTTGTCTGTTTTTTTACGTTTCGACCATTTTTTACGTTTTTGTTTGCTTTTTTTTTTAACGTTTTCGTCTGCTTTTATTACGTTTTCAACCGATTTTTTACTTTTTCTTATATCTTTTTCACATTTTCGTATTTAATTACGTTTTCGTCTGTTTTTTTTACGCTTTCGACCTTCTTCTTACGTTTTCTTACGTAAGAAAATGTACAATAACGTAAAAAACGTACAAACATACAAAATCATATGAAAACGGATGAAAACGTAAAAAAAAAAAAAAAAAAAAAAAAAAAAAAAAAAAAAAAAAAAATGTAAAAAAGGTCAAAACGTAAAGAATAGACGAAAACGTAAAAAACGGATGAAAACCTAAAAAAACTGACATAAAAGTAAAAAAGGTCGAAAACGTAAAAAACGTTAAAAAATGGATGAATACCTAAAAAATAGACGAAAACGTATAAAAACAGACGAAAACGTAAAAAAACGGTCGAAAACGTAAAAACAAACGAAAATGTAAAAAAAATAGGAGAAAATTTAAAAAAGACAACATAAAAAATGGTCGAAAATGTACCAAAACGTAAAAAATGGACCAAAACGATAAAAATATACGAAAACGTAAAAAAACATATGAAAGCATAAAAAAGACGAAAACGTAAAAAAATAGACGAAAACGTAAAAAAACGAAAGAAAACATTAAAAAACCAGACGAACTCGTAAATAAACAGAAAAAACGTAAAATAACGGTCGAAAACGCAAAAAATATAAAAACGTACTAAAACGTAAAAAAACGGACGAAAACGTAAAAAAAAATAAAAAAATAAAAAATAAAAAAAATAAAAAAAACACACACTAGTGAAAAAGAAAAAGGAAAGGAAAAAAAAGTATTTTAATAGCGCAAAAAAATACTAGTGAAAAAAAAGAAAGAAAGAAAGAAGTACTTCAATAGCACAAAAACAAACGGTCTTCTTCTTGTAGATGAAGAGCTTATGTTCACCTCTTCTTCTGCAGACATGGTTTGCAGATGAAGAGGTAAAAGCTCTGAAAAAACAAACGACACCTTAGTTCGCAAATCTAGCGAAATTATGAGTTTTTTTTTTTTTTTTTTTTTTTTTTTTTTTTTTTGGTTTAGTAAATGGAAATCTCTAAATCGCAAAATTGAGCATATTTTATTTTCCCTAATTATTAAATATATTTACAATTGAAATTAAACTAATTAAAAAGGTGTTGCTAACCGGAAAAAATAAAGTGGAGATGGGAGAAGAGGTTGAAAAGGAGTTTGCAGTCTCAATGGTAGTATTTGTTGTGTGGCTCCCCAACAAAAATTGTTGTGGATTCAAGTCTTGTTTAGGAAATGTTAGATACTCTGTGGTATGTATATTATGAGATAGTCTTAATGGTATCTTTTGTTGTGTGAAAAGTTCCCAATCAAAATGGTTGTTGGTTCAAGTCTCTTTTAGGACATGTTAGATAGGCTGTGGTATGTATATTGTGAGATACTTCGCTGTTGGGACTGTTTGGAGGCGTTTAGTCTCCAAGGTTTGTGCTTCTATGATTGGCCATTCTTTGGATGGTTATTTTGACGGTTTGCAATTTGGTGTGGGTGTTTCGGGAGGTGGGGAGGCAATCCTTCATGCTGTGAATCGTTTGATTGAAGACCGTGGGAGTGATGTGGGTTTATCTATGTTGTTGGTGTACTTTAAAAACGCTTTCAATATGGTGGATCGTGCGGTTATGTTACGAGAAGTTCGCCTTCGTGTTCCGGCTATTTCACGTTGGGTGGAATTCTGTTACTCCAGTCCTGCTAGATTATATTATGGTGAGCATACTTTATGGTCGCACCAAGGGGTGCAACAGGGTGATCCGCTTGGGCCTCTTCTTTTTGCTTTAGTGTTACATCCCTTGGCATGTAAGATTCGAGACTCCTTCACTCTTTCTCTTAAGGCTTGGTATCTTGATGATGGTACTATTATTGGGGATACTTTGGTTGTGGGGAAGGTTTTGGAGTTGATTATGATGGATGGACCTAGTTGTGGTTTACACCTCAATGTTGATAAAACTGAGGTCTTTTGGCCGAAGGAAGACCCAAGGAGCAGGCATGTTGGTGTTTTTTCCCCTAATATTTGTCGACCTTCGCATGGTGTTAAATTATTAGGGGGTCCCGCCAGTGTGGATTTTGAGTTTAGTAGTAAGCTTGTTATGAAAAGGGTTGCTAAAACTATTGAGCTTATGGATGCTGATGCTAAGCTTAATGATCCCCAGTGTGAGTTGTTGCTACTGCGTGCATGTGCCGGTATTTCCAAGTTGTATTTTTCTATGCGCACATGTCCTCCTCGGGTCTTTGAGAGTGCTCAGGTTTCTTTTGATGCAGCACTTCGCTCTTCTTTGGAACGTATTGTCACTGCTTCTGGACCTGGGTTTGGTGATTGGCAATGGAGACTCGCCACCCTACCTTTTGCTCTCGGGGGACTTGGTGTGTATTCTGCAGGTGATGTCTTGAACTACGCCTTCCTTGCTTCTAGACTTCAATCTACCAGCTTACAGACTAAGCTTCTCCGTAGTTCTGGTATTGTGTCTATTGGTCCCTCTTTTGATGATGCATTGTGTACTTTTAATGTGAATATGGATATTGACCTTATGAGTAACCCTAGCGAGATCGCTGCCCCCAAACTTATTAAGAAATTGGCAAATATACATTTCGCACGTGTTGCCCAAACGGTTGAATCCACTTTCCATTTATCCTCTAGACAGATGGCTTTATGGAACTCATTGAAAGAGGATTATACGTCAGATTGGCTTAGGGTGGCACCGATATCCGGATTGGGACAGACTATGAATGCCAGGACTTACCGATGTGTTTTGTGCTATCGGTTGGGTGTTCCTCTTTTTACTATCCAGATGCCATGTTCAGCTTGTTCTAAGGTTTTTCCTGGAGATATTTTTGGAGATCATGCTGTATCGTGGGCAGGCTTAGTTGGTATTAAACATCGCACAATGTTGTGCGTGATGTTCTTGTTGATATATGTTCTCGGTCTGGAGTTTCAGTTCGTAAGGAGGTGGATATTGGGCTTCGTGGAGAGACGGACAAAACCTTACGTCCGGCCGATATGTTACTTTATTCTTGGGATGGTGGCCTTGATGTTTGGTTGATCGTACAGGATCATCACCTTTGACGCGTTCGTGTATGGTTGATTTTATGCCCGGTCGGGCGGTTATTGAGGCCGCACAACGTAAACGTGTCAAGTACGCAGCTAAATGCGCTGATATCGGATATGTGTTCCTCCCCTTTTCATTCTCTTCTTTTGGAGAACTTGAAAAGGATGCAGTGACCTTATTAAAGCGCATTAGACGATTCTCTATGACCCAAGACATTGGAGCACGTGCTGCTCCACATATTTTTAGTAGGATTGGTTTTGTTGTAGCTAGAGGTGTGGGGGCTCAGTTAGTATCTCGGCTCCCCACTAATTTCTTGTAAAATCCTATTTGTTTTTCAATAAAAATAAATAATAATAATAATAATAATAATAATAATAATAATAATAATAATAATAATAATAATAATAATAATAATAATAAATCGCACGAAGACCTATTTTGCAAACGAAAAAACTCGCAAGGGAACTATTTTCCTCACAAATCACTTGTGACCAGTTTACCGATGACTCATGTATCACATTGATACATAAATGAAAGTTAACGTACCACGCGAGTAATATTTTGGGTACACGTAATATAACACTACATTTGAGAAAGTAGATATTTATTTGTATGACTTAAACCCATAATAACAGCGATAGGTGATTGTATATGGCCTCTTGTACTCTGATAAGTAAATGATATTACTCTTTTTTACTAAGTCTCTAAAATTTACAGTCTTATTGTTCGAATCATAACATACATATACGGACGCTTCAGTGGGTGTTGTTTTAGTTCGTTTGGATCATGATTGGTTTCACCAGCTATACTTTAACGACTTCAAACTACAAATGTGTCCAAACTTTTTATAAATTTGTCCAAATTAGCACATTTTTGTGATTTTGAGCACAAATTAACACTTCTAATGAGTTCACATATATCCCGCTAAAAAAATAGCTTTTGGTGTGAGCTGATGGCCACAAGACCAAGATCCACCAGCCCACTGCCGGTGTGGTGTCTCACGCCATAGGGTTGCGTCGATGCCATAGCACATCAAGCCAATGACATAGTAGAACTTTTACTACAGTAGTAATTTACTCAAAAAATCTATTTACTGTATATAAAATTACCTGACTCTTCTTTTAAAGGAATAAAGGGTTTATTTTAGGTAAATCATTTGATTGTCGTGTCACTACTCACTACTCTTTGAAATGGCGACAATGGTGCTGCGCTCGAATTCTGCTGCTAATTCCTTCATCAGACTTCAATTGGGTATACGAATCTCTTCTTTTTCAGCTTCATTTCACTCAAATTATGGCCGCCCAAAAATTACCAATTTAGTTGATGCCTTGAAGGTGTTCGATGAAATGTCACAGACACGACCTCTACCTTCTGTTGTTGAGTTTACTCAATTGTTAATTGATGTTACTAAACTCAAATATTTTTCATCTTCAATACGTCTTTTTAATCGAATGTGTGCCCTTGGTGTTCCTGTTAACGAGTATACTATGAGCATTGTTATCAATTGTTGTTGTCACTTGCATCGCTCTAATGATGCTTTTGCTATCTTAGCTTGTTGCTTCAAGCGAGATATTGGACCTGATGTTACCACTTTCAGTACACTCTTAAATGGACTAGTTGTAGAAAATAGGATCCATGAGGCAGAAAGACTGTTGGTGAGAGTGATCACGAAGAAACTTTGTGAACCTGATGTAATCATGTACTCCGCAATGATTAAAGGCCTTTGCAAGACTCGTGATTACGTTCAAGCTGTTGGTTTTCTTAAGCTAATGGATAAAAGTGGTTGTAAACCTAATGTTGTTGTATATACCACCATTATTGATAGTATGTGCAAGCACAAATTGATTGATGATGCTTTGAAGCTCTTCAACGAGATGGTTTTTCAAAAAGGCATTTCACCAAATGTAGTCACCTACATCTCTTTGATTCTGGGCCTTTGTAAGGTAGGTCGTTGTGAGGAAGCTTCTAAGATGCTAAAAGAAATGTTAGATGATCAAAAGATGTCTCTGAATGTGAAAACCTTTAATATATTAGTTGATGCATTTTGCAAAGAAGGTAAAATTGAAGAGGCTGAGGCTGTTCTCAAAATCATGCCTGAAAGAGATATTCTTCCAAACATCGTGACATACACTTCACTTATAAATGGTTATTGTCTGCAAGGCGAAATGAGTAAAGCAAGGACAGTTTTTGATTCACTGGCATCTAGATGCCTCATACCCAATGTTGTTACTTATAACACTCTATTAAAAGGGTATTGCAACGAATCAAAGATAGATGAGGCAATGCATATGTTTCAAGAAATAACTAAACAGGGTATGGAACCTGATGTCTTCACTTACAACACAATGTTACAAGGAATGTTTCGTGTTAAACGTTGTGAAGATGCACGTAGAATCTTTGCTGAGATGCAAGCACAAGGCTATGTTCCAGATGAACTCACCTATAGAATAATGCTGGAAGGTCTTTGCAACAGTCATCAACTAAAAGAGGCACTCTCGTTGTTCCACTGGATGAGTGAAAACAATATATGTAATTCAGATATTGTTGTGTATAATATCCTCATCAATGGTGCATGTAAATGTGGGAAACCTGACATTGCAAAGAATCTTTTCGATGAAGTATCTGTTAAAGGTTTACAACCTGACGTTTACACTTACACTGCAATGATTACGTGTTTTGGCAAGGAATCAAAGATAGATGAGGCAATGCTTATATTTAAAGAAATAACTGAACGAGGTCTGGAACCCAATGTTGTCACTTACACCACAATGTTACAAGGATTGTTTCATGTTAAACGTTGTGAGGATGTAAAGGAGTTGTTTCTGAAAATGAAAGAGACTGGCTGCTCACCAGATGAAACGACTTACAATGTTCTTCTCCACGGGTGTCTAGAGAACCAACAATATGATGATGTAAAGATGCTTTTAGTAGAAATGGATGAAAGAGGTTACTTACTTTGGACTTCAACTTTATCACTGCTACAGAGTCGGAACGCAGCCAAAATACTTGATGAATCTTTGCTTGAGTTGATCGGTAAGTGTGAGCCAAAGTATTCTATTAATGCTTCTTTTTTGGATGCATAGATAGATGCCGCATGAGGAGAATTGCATATTGAGCCGGCAAAAGGAAGTAAGTATAAATTCTCTTTGGTCTTGATGTTGTTGTTGATCATTAGACATTTTCCTTTACAAAGAATTCACAACCTTTGATATATAGTAAGTTTTGTTTTTGAATTAGTACCAATGTCCTCACCATCTGTTGAATTATCACTTCAATTTAGTGTTGGTAGATTCCTTTATTACGTTTTGAAAAGTTTATCATTTTCATTATACTTCCGAATGTAAGAGCTTGCATTGCATGATAAAAGCGTCAATAAAATCAGTGTTAACTTTTTGTTTAACTTCAAAAAAATTAGTGGCTAGAGTTTGAGATATATCGTTTGTTATGCTAACAAAGTAACACTTCTAAAGGTATTAGCCAAAAAGGATCCTAATTTAAAAATCCATTTGCTTTGAACTATCTACAAACTCTATTAACGGATAGCAGGAGAAATAAAAAGGAAAAAAAATCCCGAAAACTGACTGAAGCTATCCAAGGGTCCAAGCCACTGCACCCTAGCAGTTTGTGTCATGATCTTCTTCAAACCTTTAATAACTCATTTGGCAAATACTTTTAATATGTTCTTGCCAAATGGTAACACTTCACACATCACAGATAATATGTTTATCTGTGTTTCATGAAAAGGCTGCACGTTAGACCTCTGGTTGTGCACATTTTTCTTGCCATGTGTAGCTGCTTAAATGTTGTATGACAGTTAGCTACATTTCGTAACTTTTAACTTTTCACTAAGATGATCCCACTTGTCTTGTGCTAATGTTTTTAATTTCTTTGTTGCAGATTCATTAAAGTTAAATTACAGTTTCTTGTTGCATTTCCATGTTAGTCTAGCTCTTCTTGCATCTTCAAGCTTAGAGACTTAGAATGTAGTGTTAAAGTCATGCGATGTGTGAATGTAGTGGGAATCCCAAATGGTCATGTTGTGCAACTGGATGTTCAAGTTGCAGGTTTAATGTAGATTACTGATTCCAAGTGTTGAGTTGATGTTGTTAGACAATTCAATTTGTCCAATGTGTGTAAGGATCCTTTATGAGATACTATTCAATGAAATTTCTTATTTTGGTAAGAAAAAAATTATACTGCATGAATATAACTTGCGGGTGTTATGTTAATCAATATTCAGTTGAAGTATACATAATTGCATGGTTTTGGCGCAAACTGAATAACCTGGCAAAACTGAACCAAATTGGTTTGGTTGGCCCTTCATAATTTGGGTGTGCGGTTTGTAAATCTTATAAACCATTAAAACCCGCATGATTTGGTTTTAACGAAAGCGTTGGTAAAACAATTACCCCTTTAAATATTAAGCATACATTAACAACAGAATTTGTGTAGCTTGGTTTTTGTATCTAACAAATAGACCAGAATTGATGTTTATAGCTTCAACCTAAACACTCTGTTTGTTTGATTTCGTAAGTGATAAAAGCATGTTCTGTTTTAGAGGCCTCCTCCCAGACGTCCAAAGTTACAAAGGCCATGCATTAAAAAGTTGCAAGTGATAACATCCGGTGGGATGCGTATTTTGAAAGGCATTTATTTAAAAGCTTAAAACGCATCATCTATCAATTTGTCGTTGCAAAGACTGTCAATGATGGTGCTATATGCAACCACATTAGCCTTGCAACCCCTTTCATCCATTAGCCTAAGCAAAGCAATGTCAATAATGTTATCCGCAAAAATCTTGCAAAGGCAACTACATTAGGTTCACAAAGTTTTCCTCTAACCAATTTCTCGAATAATATCTCAGCCTCGACAATCCTATGTTCTCGAACAAGTCCGTTTAAGAGTGCATTAATAGTGACGACATCAAAAAAATACCTCTCTTGAGACACAAGCCTAAGACAACAAACTATTATGTGTGCAACACAAGTCGCAATAATAGTTGATGACAGTGGCATTGGCATAGTGACATAGTGTAATCATCAACACGAACACGAAGAGCAATGTCATAGTCTAATCATCAACACGAACACGAAGAGCACACAATTGTTAAAAAGATCAACATAGGAAGTCAAAAGTTTCGTTTTGGAAACAAGACCCACCACTGATCGAATTTAATTACTGATAGAAGTGGTCTATAGAACATGGCAAGTTCAAAGCATGATCCAAGTTGGCAACTTTTTGAAAATTAGATATACAATGATAATCATTTGAACAAGAACAAGAACAGAAGTGAATAGAAGCGACAAAGGTGATACCAGGACATAAATGGAAATATGAATTTAAAAAAAAAAAAAAAAAAAAAAAAAAAAAAAAAAGAGAGAGAAGGTTATTAAGAATTAAAGAGTTTGTACTAGTAGAATTAGCTTTGAATTTGCCTTTCTAAAAAAAAATAGCTTTGAATTTGGAGAAAACATTAACAACCTTTTTTTTTTTTTTTTTTTTTTGGAGCGATTCATCATCAACATCTCTGTCTCCAACAATGAGAGCAGTATTTTGACGATTTTTTGAAATGGTAAAGGGACGTCATGACTGTTTGAATAAGTTTTAAGTGTCAAAATGTTATATAGTCAAATTTGTAGTGAAGCTTAAACTAATATGACTAGTTAGGGATACTAGCAGGGTACCCGCGCGATGCGGCGGCGGGTACCCTATAACTATATTTAATAGCAAGTTACATGTTTTTTTCTTTAACAATAACCGCACAAATGAATAATGCGGGATGCAGCGACGGGTACCATGTGACGATATTTTGCGGCGAGCAAATTTTATTTGGTTACACGTTTTTTTCTAATAACCATACAAATGAATGCTATTTAAATTAAAATAATTTTACGCAATAACAATGATATATCACCATGCATACCACTTAGTCCAAACAACCGGTCAAAACCACCTAAACTAAACAAAATGGGTTGTTACAAGTTTTGAAATGGATTGTATTAATTTAGAGGGTTGTTTAAGAATTTAATACACTTAATTTTTTAGATGTAAAGTTTATTTGTGTGTGTGCGCAACAAACTATTGAAATTTCCGTAATAAGCAATTGTTCAATTTTAATTTTTTAAGTTTTTCATTTCAAGCAAGTCCCCAATGTTTTATAAAATAGTTTAGATTAGTTAATTAAAAGAATCTAAAACCATGGTTTAAAAACAAATTACTCCATAGGTTTTAGTGAAAACATAGAGAAGCTTCGGCTCACACATCTATCTAAATGGGCTTAGATACAAAGCCCAGTCCAGTCTCACATACATATCCTTTTAAGTTTGAACAACCGCAAAACCCTAATTCGAATTAGTATGTATACATTGCAGTATCTGTTGGAATTATTATATCATGACATTCATATAAATAAACCATGTACATCAAAGTGAGCATGAGCGGAAGCAATTATAATAGATCGAATAACATGTAATTAATTAATCAATTATTTAAATCGTAAACGTACCTTTGTGATTCTAGCCCGAACAAGAATCAATGCAATCTTCCGGAACCAAGAACCCTAATTAGGGTTTATAAGGATTATAAGAATTACCCCTTACCTTTTTGTAATTCAATCCAACAATCAAACAATAGTGTGTTTGATTCACGTTCTTGTACACACATACTAATTCAAGAAAAGTATTTGCAAGTAATAAACACAAAACCTTTTTTGATCAATAAAAATCAAATCCCTTATGGGATTGTTTTGATGGATCGATTATGGGACAAAGAGAAGGAGAGAAAACACCAAGATGTGTGTGTACAAGTTATGTGAAAAACCTACATCTTGGGTTTGCTTATATACTACACAAGACTTGGAGCTCAAGGCACAAAGGAGGTGGGTTTACCCCCTTGGGCCGATCGGTGTAGGACTCCTCTAGGGGATTCCGGAACCTTCTCTTGTTTCCATGTTTTGTCTAGTATTACTTTCCTAATCTTCGTTTAATAAATAATTAGTCATTAATCAATAATACTAATTATTATTATTTATTTTGTGTTTAATAATTAATTATAACATTTTATAAATAATTATTACATTTTCTCTTCATACGTATTGTGTGCAATCCCGTGATCTCGAGTTCGATCCTAACACACGACTACTAAAATAATGTCCATAATCTAACAGCTCCCACTTGGGCATATTTTAATAGTGTGATCACATCGGTTAGCGTCTTGCAACACGCCGATGCCTCTAGTACAACTTGAGTAAGGCTCCTGGAAAACCTTTTAATGATTTCTCATTATTATTATCCTTTTGTTTCTAATACCACGTTAATAAGGATATGGATTAAAGTCATTCCTTAATTAACCATTCTGTTTCTCGTTGTTTGTGATTGATCAAGATTACCAAATCTTCTGAACATATTCAGGGGAGATATTGGGTGCGGCCGCACATGCATCTTACCAACCTTACGAGGGGCCCAACAGTATTAAACTCCAAAAATAAATTTGAAGGAACAAATTCTATCTTGAATACAAGCAAAACCCACAAACTTTGTAACATTTCCGAAAACAACCCTTATGACTACCAGTTACGTATAGCGTTAAGTTGTTCCACAAAAATGTACTACATTCATGACACTTATCTTGCATCTCAAGTCTGAGGATAACTTCTCATGATTTACTCAATAACATAATCCATAAAGTAACATCATGTAGTTGGGATAAGTCCTATATTCGGTATCATTGAATATCATCTGAAATGGCATGACTACGCATCAATATACTTTAAGTATATTATACCAACCTTCAGATTTGTCTTGATTTAATAATATTCCCATATTATTAACTGGCAATGGACAATTTAAGAATAACCTTTATTCATGAATTTAAACATACAAATATAGGATACAATATATTATAAATTAAACTTACCATGTATTTCAATTTATCATAATAATTGTTTAACATCCCTTATCCAAATACTAAATAGATCAATGCATGATAACTTTTATTGATGGATTATGTCTCAAGCAATGACATTCATACTTGTTGACAAGACATAAATCATCCAACTTTGATCTATCGGAATTTTAAGAATACTTATTTCAAGAATTCAACTATTGAAATTCTTATATGTGCATAGTCAACTATTTGATAATGCCATATTTCATAAAAATGTGATACATCCTTAACCACCAATTTATGATAATTAAACTCCCAAATATTTTAAAGTTTAAAGTATTCTTATTCTTTTAATGTATAATGCAACTATGCTTTTAGTAAGCACAACTAGTAATAGCCAAAGATGAAATCCTTACCATGACTAGTATTGAGTGTCATCTCAATTTCATTATCATCATTGTATGCAACAACAATATGCTATTAGAACTTTCCGTAAACCATAATATCTATTGTGTAATGTTTGATGCCCTTCAAACTTTCAAGTTTGTTGGCTATGACAATTTTCACAACAATTGAAAATTGTTCATCTATAGAATTTGGAAGGTGTTCCAGATTTAGGATGTAATTCTATAATCAAACACATTCTTTTTAGAATATTACACAAGTTATCTAATAACTTTTAATTAGATATTAATATTTCCAAATCATCTTGGAATCAAGCATGATACAACAAAACATGATGTTCATGAAAAATCTTTGAGTCATACTTAGATTTTATTCATGTCATACATATCTATTTAGACTTTCTAAATAATATATCATGTTATATTAGATTTATTTACCGCACATGTTTCAACAATAAACATTCATTCCAAGGTTGTATGTCTTATTTCCTAAATCTTACAAGTAAAATTTCATTCCATTCTAAGACTTAACATTTACTTATAGGGAATATTACTTTTCATATGTTCTACAACATATATGATTTAAGAAATTAAACATAATACTCCCACTAGCTTTTAGGAATACTTAGAAATTATCTTATTTCAATTATAAATCAAAACATGAATTTAATAATTAAACATAAGAGTAATCTTCTAGATGCATGCATTTATCCATTCATGGATTATTGCACCATGTACACTTCCAAAGATTTATTTGAATTCATAAACTCCTTTTGATTACTTATCGTCCTCGCTCAAGTAATCACTCATGAAAGAGTTTTGATATTCTATTGTCAATTTCATATAAATGAAACTAAATATGACAATCATAATCTTTATATATATTTAATGTGTTTATAATAGAATATTCAATCACAGTTAATTGCTTAAGTGTGATTAATAATCTTATCATAAAACATATATTAAATACGTGCACAATTTTGTCCATATGATTTCTATACAAAGAGTTAAACCACAAGGTTACCTAATCTTTGAAGAAACTCATTTTCATTTTCTAGTCTAACTATTAAGATAAACCAAGTTTCAAAAATTGATTATCTTTATGGACAGCATCTTAATCATTCATAGCATGTGTACTTTACCCAATTTCATAATTGGTAATGTAGCATGATGATTATCAGGTTTACAATAATCCTGTAAATCATAACCCTCAGCATATTAATCAAATATCTGAGATATATTGCTATTCTATGAATGATAATTCCATTATCTTGAGATTTAACATTTAAATATCAAACTTCATCATCATCTTGAGATTTAACATTTAAATGTCAAACTTCATCATGATATTTACTAGTGTATTTTAGAAGATTATGTATCTTGTAATTTTATCTTTTAAAGATCAACACTCCCACTTGCTTTTAGCAATTTAAAGACTATCTTTAAATACTTAGCAAATTAAGCAATAATATAATATTCTCTTTTGGGATATTACAAATACATATTGACAGTTCCTAACTTAATTTTGTTAATAACCTCTTCATAAGCAGTTAAACAAATTTGGAACTTCAATTTAAGACATAATGTAATTCATCACATTCATCACATTCCATCATATGATAATGTCTTATTAATCTTCTATGTTGGAGTTTTATTAAATATGTCCAAGTCATACTCAACATTCTAACCTTGATATCTTTTGGAAGAAAAGAAGTCATAGTTATCTTTAATCAAACAATATAACAAGAGTTTGATTTTCCTAACTGAACATACCATAAACATTTGATATTTCATTAGTATTAATATTGTAAGACAATCTAACAATATTAAAGATAACCATATTCTTTTTGACTTGTCTATTTACCAATTAATTCATTTTAATGGTATAATAATTTTCAAGCCTATTACATGCCTTATAACACAAGTACTTTTTACAAAGTTACTTCATGTCCATGTCTTTAACAGAAAACATAAACTATTATAATCCCACTATACGTTATAAGTCATTTAACAATTTAATAACTTTATGTATATGTCTTAATTAAAAAACATAACAAGATAACGTCTTACTTTATTATAAGTCTTGTAACAATTAAAAGACTTTATGTTTATATTTTTAATATGAAACATAAACATGTTTAACTAAGTAATTATGAACACCATCTTTTGGTTTCATTAATAATTTCAAGTTAATTTATTACTTCACAATAATGTAAATAACATTATTTCTTTATTTATTTATGTCATTCCAAGAACACATAAATATTCAGATTGAAGTAGCATTAGATTACTTAATTAATTTATGTCATTCCATGAATTCATAAATATAAATTAAAGTAGTCTTGATATCAAATTGACACATGTTCTAATAGGTATCTAATTTAGATACTGCAAATTCTCATAGTTCAATTACATCAGTTGATCTGCTAGTAATGAAAATATGAAATTCACCTTGTTGTTGCAATCTAGTTAAGCTCTCACATAACATAAATTGTAACACCAAGTGTTTCTTGAATTAGCTTAGTATAATTCATATTAGAACATTATTCTAATTTAGAAACTGCAAATTCTCATAGTTCAATTACATCAGTTGATCTGCTAGTAATGAAATATGAAATTCACCTTGTTGTTGCAATCTAGTTAAGCTCTCACATAACATAAATTGTAACATCAAGTGTTTCTAGAATTAATATTAGAACATTATTCTCTTACCTTGAAGTCAAGAGAATCCATTAAATCATATCTTTATGAGTTATTTCTTGCACACATTAAAGATAACATTTCTCCCACTTGTGCATGGAACAACCTCATATCGTTGATAAACAACATGCCATGCATTTGTTTATGTGTTCAATATGATTGTGTCATATATTTTAGCATAACAAGTATATGTAAAACAACAATGTCTAGTAAGGAAACGTACAAGATTATGCTTAAAAGTATGAGTGTCTACACTTGGAAAGTAATTATCTTTAGCTACCAAGATATCAAAGCTTGTAACTCCCACTGAATTAAAGATCATTACAATAATTCCTTATTCAGTGATAATTACACAATACTCCCACTGAATTTGACAACATTGTAAATGTTTCCTATCCAGTGAAAGCAAATAGTGTACTTTTAACTTTCCTACACCTTTGAATGTCCATACGTAACAATTACTTATGCATTAAAAGGTGTATTCTACTACGTAAATGATGGACTATCCACCAAATGCTATTAACTTGAAAAATTGGGCATGCAATTTCTTCCTTAACAGGTCTACCATCCTACAATGTATGTAGCACCTTAAAAAATAGTCAAAACAACAAGTTTGTCTTTAAACATTTTGCAGTAATTAGTCTAGCTTCTAATTATAATAACTCATAAAATGTCATACATAATTTTCTATTAACCAAATATCATATTTGTTACTAAGAATTTGATCACCGAATGAGGATGATAAAATCCCTATGAAAAATGTATGCAATTTTCTTAACCATTAAAATTTGCTATGAGTTATATTAGAATTTAGACATATCTAATATTCCTATTATCCTTTCTCATTCATGAAAAGGAATAAAATTGTGTCTCACTCTTCCTTCATAGAAAGGAGACTTCTTTTGTCTTTTAAGTAAATACTTCTTAATCAAACATTTGTTTGAAAACAGAACTAGATCAATTTACCAAAGCCCAAAATACGTTTACGGTTTGAACGTTGCATTAATACATTAAAACGAATTACAAAATTCAATTTCAGTATTTTCGATAATTAGATCTTTAAGAAAATAAAATACCCATTGGCAAATATTCATATAAACCATAGTATTTTCTTAAAGCTAGGATCCTAAATTGACATAGTACCATTACATCAGTTGATCTGCTAGTAATGATAGTATTCAACAAGGTAATTGTCGAACAATAATTGCCAATATCATATTGCAATTCCTAGATTTATGGGATTTACAATCACAAAACATTTGTAATGTAAGCATGTTTGATCCCCATCTTAATGCCTTGAGTCCAAGATCTCACTTCCTACTCAATTTAAGTCGTCTAACTTAAAAACTGCAAACTCACAAATCCATCACATCAGTTGATCTGCTAGCAATGAATTTATGAAATTTACCTCTCCATTGCAATCTCGCCAAGTTCTCACATGACGTAAATTACAACTTCAAGTGTTCTTAATTAGATGGCATTCGACTTAATTTTATAAGGGTATTAATATTTTGATGTGATCAAAATAATGTATGAAGAAGCATGCATACAACTTCATAACATTGGTTTTACAAAACATTTTTATTACCAATTTTCTAAGAGTAAAATAACAAAGTTTTGATTGAGGTATCGGGTTCACCAATTAAAGAATAACCATCAATTATCGTCCACTATATCGTACTTTTGCATAAGCCCGAAAGCTTAGTGTTTCGGATAATCATTGTGGAATTGTGGATTATTCACCCTTAAGATGACAATGTACATGTAATGGTTGTTCGGTAAGTCTAATTTACACACAAACGAGCGTTAAGACAGAATGTTGTCTCTCTAAGGCCACAATTTAATGCGTTGCCATCCTTATACCCATCTTATAGTGTGTAAACTTCGGTCGAGCCTATTTAACCATTACGTACAAAAACATCAATCAACCAATCCTTTAAAATTTAAACTCTTAAAAACCAAAACAATTTCGCCATTATTTAGTCCGTATTATTTTTCTATTCAAAAATTACCCTTTTCGTTTATAAACATGTCTAACACAATAAATAAACAAAACAAGTAATGTACAATAAAAATATAAAACAACAAAATAAACAAATATACATAATCATAACAATTAAATATGTATAAAACATGTAGCCACATGCAAATCTTATTCAAAAGTCCTATTAATAATCAAATCTAGGTGTATTACGTATTAATTCAATTAGGGCTTTATTCTTCTTGGAAAAAGAGCCACATACATCGATAAATCGATTGCGTAAGCCAAAATTAAATAAATACCACATAGCACATAATTAATTACTTAATATTGGAGTCTTCCCCAATTCGACATCTATTAAAATTTACATGTTTCGATATAACTTAACAATTAATTCATATAAACAATTTAAACAATTTAAATTATAACACAATAAAAATCCATGCAAATATGCACTTTTTCATGGATTTAGCTTAACAATTAACATATTGCACCAAGATCGTTTACTAAAACGCATAACAATTACATGACATCCTAGGGTTTCTAATCATATTAAAAAAAAATTAAAAACCATAAACCCTAAAAACCCTAATTAGGTCAATCGGCCCATAAAATTTTAGGGTTAGGAATCTAACAAATAAACCCTAAAAACATGTAACTAAACGAATCAAGATCCAATTATTATGTGTTTCGATAATTAATTACACATTATAACGGCTCTGATACCACTGTTGGAATTATTATATCATGACATTCATATAAATAAACCATGTACATCAAAGTGAGCATGAGCGGAAGCAATTATAATAGATCGAATAACATGTAATTAATTAATCAATTATTTAAATCGTAAACGTACCTTTGTGATTCTAGCCCGAACAAGAATCAATGCAATCTTCCGGAACCAAGAACCCTAATTAGGGTTTATAAGGATTATAAGAATTACCCCTTACCTTTTTGTAATTCAATCCAAGAATCAAACAATAGTGTGTTTGATTCACGTTCTTGTACACACGTACTAATTCAAGAAAAGTATTTGTAAGTAATAAACACAAAACCTTTTTTGATCAATAAAAATCAAATCCCTTATGGGATTGTTTTGATGGATCGATTATGGGACAAAGAGAAGGAGAGAAAACACCAAGATGTGTGTGTACAAGTTATGTGAAAAACCTACATCTTGGGTTTGCTTATATACTACACAAGACTTGGAGCTCAATGCACAAAGGAGGTGGGTTTACCCCCTTGGGCCGATCGGTGTAGGACTCCCCTAGGGGATTCCGGAACCTTCTCTTGTTTCCATGTTTTGTCTAGTATTACTTTCCTAATCTTCGTTTAATAAATAATTAGTCATTAATCAATAATACTAATTATTATTATTTATTTTGTGTTTAATAATTAACTATAACATTTTATAAATAATTATTACATTTTCTCTTCATACGTATTGTGTGCAATCCCGTGATCTCGAGTTCGATCCTAACACACGACTACTAAAATAATGTCCATAATCTAACAGTATCCACATGTTCTTTTCCGACTGCTTTAGAAACATTTTCATTGTGAAACTTTTTTGTTTTTTCTTTTTCATAGATTTATTTTTATAAAAAGCTGTTGTTTTTTATTGATGATAAGCTAATTAGGTCAAATATGTGCCAAGAGGGTCAAGGATAATAAAAATTGCACATCCATGGTATTTAGTTACCTTGGAAGTCCTTGACTCCATGAAGAATGTGGCAACATGCTAATCTGAGGCTTTAAAAAAAAATCAAAAAAAAATCAAAAAAATCAATACTTTTTTTTTTCTTTTTTTAATTTTTTAGCGCATAAGTTTTTCTTGGAGATGAAAATAAATATATATTTTCAAGATTTTATTTGTTCTTATATCAATCTTTGTGATCATCCCTTGTGCTTAAGTCTTCTCCTTCAATTCTATATGGGGTTGTGCTTCAATGTAATGGGTTGACGCTACTGATTTGTTACAAATATTTGCCACAAAGTATTTCAGTAACTCATGCTAAAAATTTTCGAAACTACGAAGGCTTTTTGTTTTGTCTAGATTTATAGGAATTTTTTTTAACTTCAACAGTTAATAGTTAATGGCTAGGAATTAATATGGATGGGTTTTAATGGAGGGTTGTACACTGTTCTTAAATGGTTGTAATATTTGGTGTATGGTGTTTTTAATACTATTAATGTATAATTCTAAGGATTTTGGTCTGAATTTCGATTCATACTTGTTTTTGTTGTACACAATGCTTTGCTTGTTGTAATTATGAAAATTCTTTGCTTTAAAGTGTTGTAAACCTTGCATCCTTTTTTGTACATCTTAATTTTTTGGAGAGAGGGTCATTCCTCTATTATAAGTAGTATAGATAAATGTTTTCTTTTTATTATACAGTAATCAATTATAGTACGTTTTATAGTTATAACTTTTCACCCAGTAAAAAAAAAGGTGGATGCACATACCTGCAGGTGACGAGTTTGAGTTAAGAATGTTCACATTGATGAATACCTTTTCATTTATCGAGTGAGAAAAAAAAAAGTAAATAACAAAATAAATAAAAGATACATAATAATAATAATAATAATAATAATAATAATAATAATAATAATAATAATAATAATAATAATAATAATAATAATAATAATAATAATAATAATATGTTTTGGGAGCACAGCTGGTGTCTAGACTCCCATCCAACTTTATGTAAAATTGTTATGTTTCAATAAAATTATTATTAAGTCTAAGAGTAACGAGGTTGGGCTTTCTATGCTTTTGGTGGATTTTAAGAATGCTTTCAATCTGGTTGATAGGAGCGTCTTACTTCAGGAAGTTAGGGTGTGATGTCCATCCATTGCTCCTTGGGTTGAGTTCTGTTATGCCCGACCTGCTAGGCTTTATTATGATGACTCTATCATTTGGTCATGTCAAGGGGTTCGACAAGGGGATCCGTTAGGCCCCTTGTTGTTTGCCCTAGCTTTGCACCCATTGGTCCAGTCTATTTATCAGTCTTGTGAGCTTACCCTTCAGGCTTGGTATCTTGATGACGGTACTATTGTTGGAGATACCCTTATGGTTGCCAAGGCACTTGACATCATCAGGACAGATGGTCCGGTTCGTGGTTTGGTTTTGAATGTTGATAAGACTAAACTTTTTTGGCCTGTGGAAGATCCTAGAAGTAAGGTGGAGCGTGTTTTTCCTATAAATATCTCTTGCCCGCTCAATGGTGTCAAACTTCTTGGTGGTTCAGTCAGTTTGGATGATAGTTTTTGTCGGGATTTGGCTTTAAAAAGGGTTTCTAAAACCATCACTTTAGTGGAGGCGGTCCACAAACTCCATGATCCCCAATGTGAGCTCCTTCTTCTTCGCAGTTGTGCTGGGGTTGCAAAATTATCTTATGCTTTGAGAACCTGCTCTTCTTTGTATTTACAGGAGGCCTAGATTCAGTTTGATTAGTCATTACGCACTTCCTTGGAGAAGATTGTTACTGCCTCAAGGCCGGGGTTTGGTGATTGGCAGTGGCGGCTTGCCACTCTCCCAATCAAGTTGGGTGGTCTTGGTATCCTTTCAGCAGGTGATATTATCCAGTATGCTTTTCTCGCCTCTCGTATGTAAACGAGTGATCTACATGATAAGATATTGTCTAAAACCGATAATGTCTCCCATGGTCCTTCTTTTCAGCATGCTCTTGATAGTTTCAACATTACTTGAAACATGGACGCTCTCTCTGTTGCTAATGGCGTTTCTGCCCCCAAATGATGAAAACCTTGGCAAAGTGTTACTTTTGTGTCATTGAGAAAGACATTGTTTCTAACTACTCACTGAGTCCAAGACAGGTGGCTATCCTCAGTTGTATACGAGCCCCATGTAGGACCTTAGATCTATCAACTTTAACACAAATATAAGCACTAAAAGAAGGAAAGATGGTGACTTGATGAGATATGTGTGGCGTTAGATTATATGAAAAAGAGTAATAAGATGAAGAGAACTTTTATTAAAAAACACACACAATACACACACAAGCACACCTTACAAATGAGAGGTAAGGTGCCTTTTATAGTTAGAGAAAAGGCCTCATGGGCTTTCTAATGGACTTGGGCTTGGGCTTGGACTTGGTTACATGTTTAGATAACAAGGCTTATGAAACATAGCACATAACATATTAGCTTGCCAAGTCCAAAGCCCAATGACTAAACTATTACTAATCTTAACAAACGACACAAAGTTATACAATGAGAATGACCATCACTTCTAAATACATATTTTTAATGCTAACAATCTCCCCCTAAGGGGTGGTCATTCGAATGATGCTCCATGTGAGTGGGTCTTCCGTGTTCTTTGTCTTTAACTTTGTGTGTCGTTATAGAATAGTCTTTAGTCTTTGTTCCTTCATGCTTTGTGATCTTTGATAACTGATTTTCATCGTTCTTTGTTCCTTTGTGATGTGGAGTTATCTGCCTTTCGTCACTTCTGCGTCTGTGGTGGTTGTTTGCCATTCCAACATGCTCATACATCTTTGTACTTTGATATTCATATGCACGTAGTTCCCTTTCTTTCACTTTGATCCTTAGTCTTTATACTTTGTAGATTCTTCTTTTTGGCGTAGAATCTTTCTTTGAACTTTGTGTTGTATGGATCTTTGAGGGAGCTTTCTTTAACTTCCAGATGTATGTATGAGCATGTGGAATCTGTCGCTATGGAGATGAAGTGTCCCTGCATATAAACAGTTAGCAATAAAACATCCGGTACTTACAGATAAGAATTAGAGATCGTCAACAACATAGTGTGAAGACTCCTTCTAACCCTTACCAAGGCCGTTCCCATGTCAGATACTCTCGAGAGAGCTTACGAGACCTACTTAGTAGCTCAATGACTGGGTGAGTCGCTGGGGATCACTCCACGACTGTAGACCGTTTGAAACCACCGCGAACACTAAGCGTAACCCATAAAGAATTACCGAAGTGACCTGTTGTCAGGGCTGCTTGATGTTGACCCTGGCAGGAATTTCCATTCAATCATTGAGAATCACAAAAGTGAATCCTCTCATAAATGTTCTGGCAGATTGCTAAGATCTGCGTAGGACTCTTAAGATTACATCTGGCGTCCTTAATGATGAACAACCAGTGTAGAAATATCATGTGTTCCTATGAGATCTTTTGATGAATCTCGGGGCTCTAGACTCGATAAGTGCACATTTGGTTTCCTATGCGGAGATTAGGGAGAGGTCTCCTGCTTCAATATCAACCATCTCTAAGAGACAGGTCGATAGATTACACCGGTTCCCCGTGAGAATGAAACAAGCTCTTTTAAGAGAACTTGAGTGGTTAAGAAGGTTTAGTGCAGTGCGTCACTGGGTCCATGACGTCTTGTCTTCAATACCGGTGTCACCTTAGTAACAACCAGTAGCATATGCATTGTACCCAGTGTCTGCCCTAAGGTTGAACATATGGAGGGCTATTTTTTTTCACCCTTTTTCATAACTTTTCTTTTTAATTCTTCAACCCCTTCTTTCTCCTTTCTCATTTTCTCCTTTTTTCAATCATACCTAAGGACTTCTAATTCTAATCTATTGGAATTGTCCTTGGGTAGATCCCTCCGGCTCTGGCGGATCATAGGACGGTTTTCCCTAACCTTAGTCACCTTATAACTCCATGAATCCTATAATTGCCAAGAAACCTTTGATTGAAAATCTCTCAAAGTGTTTATGAATATAAACACATTTTTGACACTTCGAGAGTTTTGCATTTCTTTTGAAGGACTCCCCCTTCACATGTGCTCATGAATTTTTAAGAAATTTGCACATGCGTGAGGAGTTTGCACTTTTTGAATTGATCCACTTTCAGTGAACATGACCGATTCGAGACACGCTTACATCACTAGTTAGACTAGCTTGAAATTATTACCCGTCCTGGTCAAATCCAAAGAAAGTCTCTCGATACGGTACATTCTACTCAGACAAGTCCTATTCGAGACACGCTTACATCACTAGTTAGACTAGCTTGAAATTATTACCCGTCCAGGACAAGTCTTTTCGATTACTGACATTTTAAGCTTCGTCAATTCATTGGTACATTCTGAGTCGAGCTCTTCTGAGATTCAGTCACATTCTTTAAACATCTTTGATCACATTTTAATCATGTCTTCTCCCCCTCAAAAATAGCATATTGTGATATTTTTTTATATCAACAGATTAATAAAAGGCTTTTTGGAGAGATAGACAGATTCTGCATGAATTTGGAACATTTTTTTCTTTATATACTCCCCCTTAATGATAGCATATTTAAAATTAATTAAGGGTTTTGAGGGAGTTATCTTGAGCACTAATTTTGAGAGATTTTGAGAAATCTTTTGAACAATCTTGAAAAAGTGCTCAAGAATTTTGTTTTGAAAACGAGTTTATGCTTGAAATCTTTTTCGTTTGTTTAGACTCGAACTTTTTGAAAAAGAGTTCGTCATTGAACGTACCAGTCCTTGATTTGAAAAATAATCAGAAGTCATCGTTAAAGTACGGGTTTCGTACTGAAGTATACGAAAGCCATTGTGAAGAAACTTTTTGAGAAACGACATGTTTTTGAAAAACATTTAAAGAATAACTCCCGCTCAAGCATCTGTACATGTCCGTATCATTGTTGAATGACATTTCTAGAAACGTACAGAATATTGATTTATACGAGAGACATGTCGTGAGAAGAATATTTTTGGATTTTTTTATTTTATATATTTTTTTTGTATTTTTAGAAAATTTTATATTTTTGTATTTTGTTTTTGTTGGTTTTTCAAATTTTGTATTTTGTTTTTCAAAAATATTTACAGCGATGTGATTTTGAAAACATTTTTCAAGAAGATTCGAGAAGACGTTCTAGCTCCTCAGGAGTTAGGCTTCGCATGCCAATTCGTCGAACTAAATAGTCAAACCTTTCTTTTGGAAGGGCTTTAGTAAAGAGATCGGCGAGTTGGTAATCAGTCTTAACGAAAAATAATTCAACAGTACCCTCTTCCACGTGTTCTTTGATGAAATGGTAGCGGACTTTGATATGCTTCATCTTAGAGTGATGTACAGGATTGCACGAGATGGCTATGGCACTTTTTGAGTCACAATACATAGGTATTCTGTCAAAAGTAGAGCCATAATCTGTGAGCTGTGTCCGCATCCAAAGAACTTGGGCACAACACGCAGATAGAGACACATACTCGACTTTGGCGGTTGAAAGTGCAGTACAATCCTGTTTCTTTGACGACCAGCTTACTAGCTTTTCACCCAAAAATTGTGCTCCGCCTGATGTACTCTTTGCTGTAACTTGATCACCAGCATGGTTTGCATCTGAAAATGCTGTTAGATTACGAATCCTTCGGATACCAAAGTCCCAAGTTAATGGTGCTTCGTAGGTACCGAAAGATCCGTTTAACCTCTTTGAGGTGAAGTTCGGTAGGCTTTGCCTGAAACCGTGCTAACAAACAAACAGCAAATTGAATATCGGGTCGGCTAGCAGTTAGGTACATGAGAGAACCGATCATGCTCCGATATTTTTTTGGATCGATGGGTTTCCCAAACAAATCAGCACCTATTTTTGGTGAAGTGACCATTGGTGTACCAACAGAATCACAATTTTCCATTCCATGTTTTTTCAAAATCTCTATTGTATATTTAGCTTGATTGATAAAAATACCACGAGGGGATTGATGGATTTGTAAACCAAGAAATAATTTTAGTTCCCCCATCATGGACATTTCAAATTTACTTTTCATGAGATTTTCAAAATGTTTTGAATGGTTAGGATTGGTTGATCCAAAAATAATGTCGTCCACGTAAATTTGAACGATCAAAATGTCATCTTTGAACTTTTTGATAAACAAGGTGTCATCAACCGTTCCTTTTGTGAAATTGTTTTTAAGCAAGAAAGATGATAGTTCGTCATACCACGCTCTTGGAGCTTGTTTTAGACAATAAATTGCTTTCTTAAGCTTGTAGACGTAGTCTGGATGATCTTTGTCGACGAATCCCTCTGGCTGACTCACATACACTTCTTCTTTCAGAGTTCCATTCAAGAAAGCTGTCTTAATGTCCATCTGATAGACTGTGATGTTTTTGTGAGCGGCATAGGCTAAGAAAATCCGGACTGCTTCAAGTCTAGCTACAGGCGCGAATGATTCTTCAAAATCTATCCCTTCTTCTTGTGGATATCCTTTAGCCACGAGACGAGCTTTGTTGCGAATAACAGTCATTTCCTCATCCAGTTTGTTCTTCCACAACCACTTGAGATCAAGAATTCGTTTATCAAGTGGTCGTTCAACAAGTTCCCAACTGTCATGTAACAGGTATTGAAGAAATTCCTCCTGCATCGCTTCAATCCATGGGTTTTCTGCCATTGCTTCCCGAATGTTCTTAGGTACTTTGGTGCTTATTGAGCAAATGTAAATGCACAATTCGAGATCGGTGGCAAGTTGTCTCCTCGTCTGAACTGGCATTGAAGGATCACCAATAACATGTACTAACGGATGGTCTTTTGTCCATTGAAACGTAGAAGGGTACCTTTGGTTGAATGAATGTGTGTTAGATGGTTCTTGTAACCTTGAAGAAGATTCAGCAGAGTCTGATGCAAACGGGTTTTCAAATACTTCTTCTTCTCCTTCTAACGCAACATTGTTTGAATTAGATGTAGGTTCTTCTTGAAAATTTGTAGTTTGATTTTGCTCATCAACTCTTGGTAGAACAGATTCAATAACTGGAGTTGCTTGAGTAGATGTTGATGATGTTGAGGTTGTTGGTGCTTCAGCTTCAACTGTTGTAGATGCATCTTGAGATGGTGGTGGTTGATGGTTTTGAGCGGGTGCAGCGGAATGTAGATGAGATGCATTTGTCGAAGTTCCACCATAGTATTCATCAAACATTAGCTCGAAGAAATTTTCCAGATCTTGTTCTGAAGGTTTATCCGTGTTTGTTGACTGAGCTCCTTGAGGCACGAGTCCTGAACTGATGTGTCCAGAAGTCTGCATGTTTGGTGCGGGTCCTAATCCGTTTTGATTAGAAGCCATCGGATTAAGCGCGGGTTCTAGAGCGAGTCTCTCAGAAGCCATTTGTGAAATCTCGTCAAACTTCACATTCATCGTCTCCATTATCTTTTTCGTTCTTCTATTATACACCCTGAATGCCCTCGAGTTTTCTGAATATCCAATGAAGATTCCAATATCACCCTTAGCTTTTAACTTCCCTAGATCTTCTCTGTCATTCGTCGGATAGCACAAAGCGCCAAACACGTGAAGGTAAGAGATGTCAGGTTTACGGTTGTTCACTAGCTCATATGGGGTTTTATTGAATCTCGGATGGACTAGGGATCGGTTTTGAGTAAAGCAAGCAGTGGCTACAGCATCAGCCCATAAGAATAGTGGTGCACTAGAAAAAATCAGCATTGTGCGAGCAGCTTCCACAAGAGTTCGGTTTCTTCTTTCAACTACCCCATTCTGCTGTGGAGTTCTAACAACTGACGTCTGATGTGTAATTCCAACATCTTCGAGGTAAGTTCTTAACTCCTGATTTGTGAATTATGTGCCATTATCTGTTCTTATAATCCTTACTGGAGCTTGAAGTAAAACTTGAATACGCTTCAGAAAGGTGATGATGATGCATGGTGCTTCGTCTTTTGATCTCAAAAACTTTACCCAAGTATATCTTGAATAATCATCAACAATAACAAGAATATACTTCTTCCCATTAATGCTTTCAACTCTCATTGGGCCACATAAGTCCATGTGCAACATATGTAACCTTGCTTCCGAACTAGGTACGGTTTTGGGTTTATATGATGCTCTTTTGCTTTTTCCTTGTTCGCATGATGGACATAGGTGTTCCTTGGTGTATTTGAACTTAGGAAGTCCGGTGACGATGTTGTCTTTGGCTAACTTGTTGATGGTGTCGAAATTGAGATGGGATAAACGTCTATGCCACAGCCAGGACTTAGTTTCGGTTGCCCTTGTCATAAGACAAATTGGTGATGTAGAAGCCATTTGGTTGATGTCGATAGCATACAAGTTTGTATCACGATTACCAGTTAAGAGATCATCACCAACCAAATTTCTGATAAAAACCGTGTTTCTCCTGAATGCAACTTCTAAATCTGCATCACAAAACTGCCCAACTGAAAACAAGTTGTGTCCCAACCCTTCGACGTAGTAAACTCGAGTGATCAAAAAATTCCCAAACTGAAGATCTCCAAAACCCAGGATAGCTGCTACATGATCATTTCCAAAGCGTACAGTTCCCATGAATTTCCAGACAAAATTGATCAGCAGCTTTAAATTCCCGGTCATGTGCTTGGAGCAACCCAAGTCGACGATCCAAAGACATATTTCGATAACCTGCCAAGAACAGAAGAGTTTGTATTTGGAAACCGTGTTGAATTTGGTTCCATGGGGTTAGGAGTAAAAGCAGAATCACACTCATAGACAGTTGCTACTTGTTTAGCTTGAGCTATTTCTAATTTGCCGTCCTTAAGAGTGAACTCTCTACCCGTCGGAATCCACATACAAAACTTAAGGTAGTTCCTAGGCATCCGACTAATAGTGGTAGTCCTAAATCGTGCAACTAATCTTTCTATAGATCTGGATCTAGCACTATGTCTTTTTGGAACATTCTTCTGTTCAGGCGTAACATACACATTCTTAGAAACACGTTCATCATGAACATCATTAATTAAGCATTTCTTGCATATTAAACAAACAGAGTCATTACATGCATTAGAAACAGTACGCTCGACATTACATTCAGATGAAACATGTCTCTTATTACAAAGCGATAAATTCCTATGGTGTTCTTCTACTTCTTCAACTTTATTCTTGGTACTACTCTTAGAGACAGGCGAGACTCTATTGTTCCTTGTATTGCTCCTAGGCTTTAGTCTGCTGCTCCTAGAGGTGCTTTCTAATCCTGTAGAAGGTAAGGCACACACATTAGGATTTATATTGTTGTCCTTTTTAGCATCCCTAGATTCTTTAGAATTAGCCTTTATGCACTTGTCATTTGTCTTAGAAGTGGAAGCAGACACATTAGTGGGACTAATCCTAAAAAGGCCAGGTGCTATCACTTTTGGTGTTTCGACAACTGCTTTTCCTTTATCAACAATCTTTTCATTTTCACTTTTCTTGGGCAAGGGTGTTGGAGTGACTGGTTTTGTCAAATCCTTTTTCTCATCGACTTTTGGAGCAAACCGTGAAATTGACATTTTTGGTTTTTGAACCGTGTTTGAAACATTTGGTTTCTCCGAAGTCAATGGTTTTGCAAACTTAGTTTCCTCACCCTTTCCTTTTTGACTTTCAAGCTAAGCCCTCAAAAGATCATTTTGCTCTTTCATATTCTTTAAGGCACGCTCATACGACAATTTGTCATACTTGCATTCTTCCTTTTTTCGATCAAGTTGTTTAAAATATGACACATTTTCTTTTTCAAGCTTTATAAGAGCATTTTCATATTTTGAAACAATTTCGGAGGTCTCAGCTCTCAGTCTTTCATCGTCTTGAACAGAGTATGTTTGTAAAATGATGGACATAATGTCAGTGGTCATAACAGCTTCGAAGAGAGAATCATTTAGGTTATCCAAAACATTCATGTTTTCACGAGTATCATTAGCTTCGTTTACCAGGGATTTGTGGTCCTTGACAAAGTCGGCCGTTTCTTTTAAGAAAGCTTTTTCAAAATGGATTACCCTCGCACTGATGTTATTCAGTGGGATAGTAATTTCGTTTTCAAAAACTTTTTTCTGCTCAATATGAAAACTGGAATGCCAGTTGTTAATATCGATTGTAGTTTTAGAAGCAACAATATTTTGAAGTTCTTGAATTCTCTTTTTAACGTCATCCAAAATTTCTCTTGCCTCACTTGTTTTAAAAGTGTTGTTAGAAGAAATTTGTTCCATTTTTGAAAGAGATTTGGAAACAATTACTTTCTTAGAAAACATTTTTGAGAATGGTCGTTTTATGGAAAACACAGATGGTTCTTTTTGTGGAACAAAAGTAATTCCCGAAAGTTTGTTCAATTTGTTGTAATCAATGGGTTTCAAATCCTTTTGTTTCATTTTATTTATGCTCTCTTCGACATGTTCTATCGTTTGCACAGAATCCCGAACGATGGGAGGATCATGTTTAGTGTAAATCACATTACCATTGTACAAAACATTCTGTTCTTGCTGAGCTTTCTTGAGATTACTGGGGGTGTTGTTACCAAGAGCCACTTTATGTTTCGTATGGTAAACCAGATTAGTTTGATTTGAAATCATTTTCATTGTTTGACTCAACTGACCCGACTTAACCACTAATTCTTCTAAATGTGCAATCATGTGTTCTGACTCTACGATTTCAGCCAAAAGTTTGTCTTCTTTCTTTGCAAAGTCCTTTTTCAGCTCGTCCCTTTCTTTTTCAAGATTGGTATAAGTTGATTTTTGTTTAGAAAGTTGGTTTTGTAAATCAGAAATTTCCGCGTTTAAAGATTTGATCTTTTTGAAAGAATTTACATCAAGTGTATCAAACTTGATTTGCAATTGTTGTTCCCTTGAAACGGAATTTTGATAACCAGTTTCTAATTCAGACAATCTTTTGTTATGAAATTCAAAAGCTTTAACGTTTTCTTTGTAACTCTCAAGCTCAGCGGTCAATTTAACATTCGCGGCCTTAACGTCGCGATTGACCTTTTTCACATTCTCAATTTCAATACGACATTTATTCAATAATGATTCAAATAAAGCACGTGTTTCCTCATCATTCTCAGCATGCTGTGAAACGAAGCCTCCATTATGATTCACATCTGGAGTCGCTGAAGGAGTATTGCTACTACTTGGCGTGTCCTAGAATGTATCATAAGTGGATGCTTGCTTCTCAAAATGTTGTTCCTCATGAGGAGACATATCAAATATATCATTATTGTGACATGTGTTGAAGTTTGATACCTCAGAGACTGCATTGATGTCATAGACCGGAGGTGTGTCAGAATCTGTGTCATACTTTGCCTCCTGAAGATTCGCCATGAATATGCAGTTCGCATCGATATCCTCTCTATCTTCCATGTCATCCATAAGAGCCATAAAATCATTCTCCTCGGCATTCAACTGAAATCCTGCCTCTGCCTTTTGTGCCAACATCACTGCTTTCTGCAAGTACGCTAGATCTTTCTTGTTCGGCTTAGTAGGACAGTTCCTTGCCATATGACCTACACCCTGACAGTTGAAACACTTTACCGGGTTACCCTGATTCACATTTCCCAAATTCCCAACTACTGGAGCTGCAACATTTCTATTCTGATTACCCATTGCCTGATTACCAACATTCTGACCCCTCTGATTTCCAACAAACTGACCCAACTGATTCCCTGCATACTGACCATACTGATTTGCTGCATTCTGATTTCCTGCATTCAGCATATTCTGATTCCCCATGTTAATTCCAGTAGCATATCCTTGCGGATTCCCATAAACTCCAACCATTTGGCCTCCGTTGCCCATATTGAAACTCGGCTGAGCAATCTGCTTGTTGCGAGTGTTCGATGAAATCCTTTGGTTGTTGTTAGTTGGTGTAGAATAACGTCCTTGGAATGCCTTAGACAGAAAAGCAAACGCTTGGGTCAATGCTGCAGTAGCTTCATCATTTTTAGTGAATTCTGGTTCTTGGAATTGTTGGTATTGCTGTTGTGGAATAACATGTTGTTGTTGTTGTTGTTGTGGGTAGAACTGTTGTTGGTAGACCGGTGTTGGTTGTTGAATGTATGATGGTTGTATGTAGTTGTGAGTGGAAGATGATGATGGTTGTTGTGTGTTCACTGGTAGCGGTGTTGGTGTAGTAGCAATTAATGCGAGAGGATCATGATTCTTTGCCAATCTTTCTTTCCTTACTTCATTAGCCTCAGCTTGGTTTTGCTTCAAAAAGTCATAGAGTTTATCATAGTTCACCTTATGTAAATCCTTTGTTTGATTGACAATTGTAACATAACGACCCCATTCTTCTGGAAGGTTATTGATGAATTTGATGTTTGTTGCAATTGTTCGAGGTGTCAACTTGTTTCTGATTAACTCATTCATCAAAGTGCAAAACCTTGTGTAGTAAGATTCAATCTGTTCACCTTTAGTGGATGTGAAATTCTCCCATTCAGTAAGAAGTTTGTTCTCAACGTCTTGTTGTCCAATCTCTGTTCCATGACATATCCTTCTAACACGTTCCCACATAGCATAAGCAGTTTCACAGCTGTCGACCGCAGCAAAGATCTCCCGTGGTAATCCAAGTTGGATTAAATGCATTGCCATATCATCCGCGGCGATCTGCTTCTTGTCTTCCTCTGTGTAATCTGCTTCTGTTTGTTCACGCACGAATGGTTGAGTAGGAGGTGTTGTATTTGGATTACCTTCAATTTGAACTTGTCTTGGCTTGAATGGACCATTTGTAATGGAGTTGATCATTATTTTACCATCAGGCTTTGTTTTTATGTAACGAAGCATGCGGCTTGTCCATGGAAGATATCCACCTTTTTCAAGCATTGGAGGTCGGTTTTCCGCACCGGCTGCATGAATGTCTTGCTGAGTTGCCATTGATGAAGTGTAGATTGATAAAGTTGATTCTTGGATCGTTCCAACGAAGTAGGAGTTGTGTTTAGTGTAAGTTGATGCAAGTTTTTATGGTGAAAAAATTGATCTGAAACCTTAAAACCTCAATAACTTCCGTTCGGAGTGGATTTGGGCCTCGAAGCTTGGCTTGAAATCATTCAACGTGTCCTTCTTCTCGGTCTCACGGTCGTTTTGACAGCTGATTCGTCGAAAACGGAGTTATGGTTCAAAAGTTATGGCCGTTTGAAGTTTTGTAGTCAAAAGTCAAAAACTTACGCGTAAACCTTGAATCTTACGCGTAAATTTTGAATAATCTTACGCGTAAGATGTTATGCGTAACCTTTAAGTTATGCGTAAGATCTAAGTTATGCGTAAACAATATTGTTTATGCGTAGACTTTGATGTTACGCGTAAACTTAGAGTTTATGCGTAAGAATGTTACGCGTAAGGTTTTTTTCAACCAAATTGATCTCTCAAACTTATCCAAGCTTGAAAGATATCCCGTGTCGAAGTATTCCACAAACTTATCCAAGTCAGGGAAGTACTGAGTCACCGTAGCACGAAGAGAAGACCTTTGATGAAGTTATGCGTAGAATTCTGAAACTTACGCGTAAACAATATTAGGCGTAAGATCTTATGCGTATAATCTCAACTTGTGCGTAGAAAACCAATGTTAAGCGTAGGATCTCAATCTAACGCGTAGAAAACCAAAGTTATGCGTAAGAAGAGGGTTTTGACCAGAGTTACGCGTAGGAAAAGGGTTTTGACCACAAGTTATGCGTAGGAAGTACTGTAGACAGCTGTTTCTTGTACTATTCACCCAAGTTACGCGTAAGGTGACCAGAAAACTTCAAAAATTCGATTTTTTCAACCAAAAACTCTTTTACCACTTGTTTCTAATGATCAAATCTTTCCCAAAACACTTAGAATCACTAAAGCTTCAATAAAAACAACAACTTTAACACCAAAACTTGTAAAAATCAAAACTTTTTGAAGAAAAAGTACACAAAATGGATGAAAAGTGTAACTTTTTAACAAAAAACTTGATAAAAACACTCCTAAATCATTGTTAGGCGATTGATACCACTTGTAGGACCTTAGATCTATCAACTTTAACACAAATATAAGCACTAGAAGAAGGAAAGATGGTGACTTGATGAGATATGTGTGGCGTTAGATTATATGAAAAAGAGTAATAAGATGAAGAGAACTTTTATTAAAAAAACACACACAATACACACACAAGCACACCTTACAAATGAGAGGTAAGGTGCCTTTTATAGTTAGAGAGAAAGGCCTCATGGGCTTTCTAATGGACTTGGGCTTGGACTTGGTTACATGTTTAGATAACAAGGCTTATGAAACATAGCACATAACATATTAGCTTGCCAAGTCCAAAGCCCAATGACTAAACTATTACTAATCTTAACAAACGACACAAAGTTATACAATGAGAATGACCATCACTTCTAAATACATATTTTTAATGCTAACACCCCACATGCACATGATTTTATTTTCACTATCCCTATTGATGGCTTCGGACAGAGGATGAACCATTGCCAATTCCGATCTCTGTTGTGTTATAGGCTTACTGTACCCATGTTTTCTGAAGGTAGCCGTTGTTCGAGTTGTAATGTGCGTCGTATGGACAAATGGGGAGATCATGCGGTCCACTGTTCTAGTGAAGTGGGCGTTAACTTCATGCATAACTTGGTGTGTGATATACTTGTTGATATATGTTCTAAGGTTGGGATCATGGTGCGTAAGGAGGCTCCTATGGGGTTCCTTTCGGATGATGGGAAGGAGTTACGACCTGCAGATTTGTTATTATTTAATTTACTTCAATGTAAAGATGCATGCTTGGATGTGACTGGTATCTCTCCATTTACTGGTATTGGGGCGACTTTATAGGCTCCTGGGGAAGCCTTGTACAATGCTGTGGAGAAGAAAAAGAGAAAGTATGCGCCGAAATGTGAGGACAACGGATACAAGTTCATACCATTTGCTATTTCTACGTTCGGGAATTTGATACGGAGGCTTTAGACATACTTTCACACATTAAATCTATTGCCATTAACCACTCAAATAATGTTAAGAGTGGTGTTTTTATTTTTCATAGAATAAGTTTTTGCATTCAGAAAAGAGTGAGAACGCAGCTTGTGTCTAGACTCCCATCCAACTTCATGCAAATTTTTATGGTTATAATAAAGTGATGGTTTATAATAATAATAATAATAATAATAATAATAATAATAATAATAATAATAATAATAATATGTTTTGGGAGCACAGTTGGTGTCTAGACTCCCATCCAACTTTATGTAAAATTGTTATGTTTCAATAAAATTATTATTAAATAATAATAATAATAATAATAATAATAAACTCGTCGGTGAAGGATAAAGTGTATTAACTACCATAAGCGAATACTATCCCGGCAAGCGTAATTATAAATTACTATAAATCAAAATAAATACGTACCAAATAGATACGACATAGCGTACCAGCTACGCCTAATGCGCCTAAAAATGGATAAAGGTACATTATAGATAGTTAAGATAGTGAATTTCAAAAGCAATTAAAGAAAGTGATCCAACAACATACCATATAGTTACGTAACTGCACCTTCAATTACAAATAAAAATTCTACTTATTAGATTAGCCCTTCAATTACATATAAAAATTCTAATTATTAGCCAAAAGAAAAGAAGAATGTACGCGCACTAGTTTCACACGTATACACACGGAGTTTAGGCATAATAATGATATTTTAATTATTTTGTTTTGAAATTAAATATTGTGACAATTCATAAGTCCATAGTTTTATAAGGTCAAAGATTTTTCTATAAAATTAATTATATTAAATCTTTTATACTTACATAGAGATAATATTCGTACACGTGTGAGTTTTTACATAAAATTTTCATTATGTATTAATATCGATTAATATTTTGTATAAATATTTGTTGCAAAAAGAATTTAACTTTGTTTAACTTGCATGGTGTAGTTAAAAATTAGCTATTACTATCATGTTCTAGACATTATGCATTTATGCGTGTTTAGTAACACATAATGACCATTGCAAAAATATGCGTCGTTGCTATATGTACAATCCTATCTTCTCGAACAAGTCTGTTTAAGTGTATTAAAAGTCCAAACATCATGAGGAATGCCTCTTTTGAAAAAGAAAGAGAAGATGGCAACGTATTTTTCATAGTATACTCATCAACAGGAACACGAAGAGCACACATTCGTTTAAAAAATCAAGTGAATGAGAAAAATGTTTCATTTTGGTAACAACAGCCAACAATTGATTGAACTTAATAACAGATGGAAAAGGTCGAATTTGAGTCATTTGATACTTAGATTGAGTACGAATTAAAGTGATCTAAGTAAGCTAATTGGGAATTTGATAAAGGTTTTTTTTTCTTTTTTTTTTTTTTCTTTTTTTTTTTTTTTCTTTCTTTCTTTTTTTTTAAAGTTTTATTACCTTATGAAAAGTGCAAAACACATGACCCCTCTATACCCAGGGAATGACACGTGGCATCCGGTCCACATATCGTTAACCTAAATCGTGAAATGGAGATCCATTTTAAAAAGAACCAAAGATGTTTCTAATGTGTAAAGATCGAGTAATGTATATTGGTATTTTTTATTTTATTTTTATTTTTTTGTTAGAAAAAAAAAAGCTTAACGTTATGCGTTGTCATTGTACATTTTAATTGGAAAAAACGAGTGCGTTTTTTAATCACCGAGGGTAGCTTAGTTGTGAAATAAATGTGACTATCTATGGTATCTATAAAGTATTTACATTATTTTTTTTATTTTTATTTTTAAACTAGAAAACTTGGAAAATATTTTAAAAAAGTAATTTAATCTTTAAACTTGAAAACTTAAAAACTATCTTACACATTTTTGAAAACTTAAATGGAGACCATTTTTACACTGGGACACGATCTTACACATGAAAAGTTTATAATAACTATAACACCCTAGGAACTTAAATGGATACCTTTTAGTCATGAAAAGTTTATAATAACTATAACACCCTAGGAACTTGCATACAACAAATTACGTGCAAAAACTTACTTACAAAAGTGCAAAAATAGAGACCTGCTTACAAAAAAGGACTTGCATATCCATAAAATTATTAAAAAAACACCACCGCTTATGACTTACCCATTGAAACTTTTTATTCATGTGTTTCGACATTTGATCACGTATAAGAATTTACTAAATAAGAGACTATATATTTGCAAATTCAAGAAAAATAAAATACTACTTACTTGGTTTTGGACCAATACAATTTTTGGTTATTAATAAAAGTGACAACTTTTGACACGATATGAAATATTTAAAAAGTTATTTGAACCATCAATCATTACCGAATCATCGTTTTTATACCAACTATCCTGCTAGTATGTTAACAAGCAGTAGGGGTGTTGATCGGTTCGGTTTTCGGTTATTCGGTTAATTCGGTTCGGTTAATTCGGTTAAAAGTTTTTTTAGGGTCAAACCGTGAACCAAACCAAACCGAATTCAAATTCGGTTTTCGGTTCGGTTTGGTTGAATTCTAGTACGGTTTGGTTCGGTTCGGTTTTCGGTTTAACCGAATTACACACTTTATTTAAAAAAAAGAAAAATATACAAATATATTTAGCCAAAAAAGTTATTTCAAACATAAAAAGTATTTTTTAATATTAGGATAAAATTGTATTGTTATTCATATATATATATATATATATATATATATATATATAAATATAAATATATATATATAATGTTTTATTGATCTTATATATATATATATATATATATATATATATATATATATATATATATATATATATATATATATATATATATATATATATATAAAAAATATATAAATTTATATGAATTCGGTTTTCGGTTTGGTTTTCGGTTTTGATTACCAAAACCATATCCAAACCGAGAACCGAATTAAAAGTTCGGTTTGGTTCGGTTTTGGCAAATTCGGTTTGGTTATTAATTCGGTTTGGTTATTTTCGGTTCGGTTCGGTTTTGGTTTTCGGTTTATTCGGATATTTCGGTTTTTCTGCTCACCCCTAACAAGCAGAACTAAAAGTCCAAAAGAGAAATTAAATCCATTAAAAATTTGTTAAGTAGCCTACTAACAATAATACTTAAACCCAAGACCAGGTCCATGTACAGACAGCCCATTAGCAATGCAAGATCCATGAACAAATTGAACCCCACGTGTTACCAAAATGAACTTGGTTGAACCGGTTGACTACTAACATAAGAATCCAACAAATGAGTCGTTGACTAAAATTCAAATATTTGACCCCGATTCAACACATCCAAATCGAAGACACCATTTGAGTATCTTGCTACAGACACGATAATAATTAACAACTTGGCTGATTCATTGAAGTTGTTTGATAAAATGTAACAGACACGACCGCGACCTTCTGTTGTTGAGTTTACTACAATGAAACATTTTCTTCTTCAATACATCTTTTTAATCAAATGTGTTCCTGTTAATGAGTTTACATTGAATATGGTATGAATAGTTGCTGTCAGTTGTATCGCTCAAATGACGGTTTTGCAATGTGCTGTGTTCATAAGTTGATAAGTCAAAATGAACAACTTATTTTGTCTTTTTGGGCAGGCAAAACAGGGAGAGTATCTAACCTGACAAAAGCCTTTTAAGAAAATACCCACAAGTGGCGCAACACCAGAATATTTTGTAACTAGCAATATGTGGGTTTTGCTATCAGAGAATTGTTTGGGTACCTCATACCTGATCAGAATACAATCGAGTGTAAAACTGATATCTCGGTGTATGTTGAATTCTATATGTTGTCTTAATTTTTTATTAATACAAAATGTCATTTAGAATCTCTTTCAAAATGTAGGCTAGCTCTCTGTGTATCTATTTACTCTTTCTCTCATTAAAGATATGAAAGTCGTCATTCACCAATCACCACAACCGATGCAAGGGTTTGATCTCGGTTTAATTCAAGTGCATTTTGATTAACCTTGAGTTTTATAACTACCCGGGCGTTGTTCCGAGATCACCACTATTTTTTTTTATGTACAATTCATGTTGACAACCTCGTGTGTGTGGGTAGCAAAATTATTTAGCCAAGGATTAATTACATGTATCCGCATGTTAGCACTAGCTAGATGCCAAAATGTTCAGGATGCCTTAGCTTCTACATCATTAGCATGCTTGGTTTAACGTATTCTACATTTTCAGGCTGATACTAATCCTACACTTAAGAACACAATAAACCCTAATTAAATGAAAGAAAAAGCATCGATCATTACAATTTTACAGTAACCAAATGACATTATCCACCAGTAGTGAGCTGAATGAACTCGGAAGCCATAATGGTTACTTACCAATGAATAAATGACTAGTCGCAGGTGCTGATGCAACTTTCATTAGGCTTATAAACAGCAGCCTTTTCGGAAAAAGTCAACAGTCAAACTCTAGCAAGTGCCGAAGCAATTTGGTGATCCAATGAGCAGTTCCCGTGCAGAATGTGAGTGCAGAGCTGTATGGACGAGCTGTACGGGCTGGAAGGTTTGAGTTATCTAGTTTTGGATTTGATGATTTTACAAAACAAGACTCAGATAAAGCTGTGACATCCACACAGTCAGTAAACTGATCAAGTATGAAAAATCATGTCTAAGTAGGCAAAAAGAACATAAAGAAGATGTCACAGTATCTATCAATTTAGCAATATGTCATTTGACCACAACATAAATATTACGTACAAACTGTGAACTCGTTGTAATGAAGTTGTCAAGAGACCAAACACATTTATAGCCCAAATCAAATCTGGTACTGTTTCCTACTTTCTACATTTGGTAAGTACACTCTTCATTTCTCCTCCAATAATCACATTTTCCATCAATTCATTTGGCACAAGCTTACCAATCAACTCAAGTAATGTGGCATCTAGCGAACCCGATGCAACTTGGCCTAAAAAAAATGATAGAGTAGAAACATCAAGTGTGTAACGTCTTTCATCCATTTCATGTAAAAGCATCTCTACATCATCACAAGGCTTGTTTCTTAGATATCCTTGGAGAAGATTACGGTAAGTAACAATATCCGGCGGGCAACCGCTCTCTGTCATTTTAAGAAACAACTGTTTTGCATCACTCAGTTGTCCCTGCTCACAAAACACATTAATCATAATGGTGTAGGTTCGAACATTAGGCTGCAAACCCATATGAGTTAGATCTTGGAAAAGAACCTTAGCAATATCAAGTTTCCCACACTTTCTTGCGCCATCAATGAGGATATTGTACACAATGATATCTGAATTTAGCTCACCCACCAACTGAAACATAGAGAGTGCTTCTTCCAATTTATGGTTGTTGCAAAGACCCTCTAAAAGAATTTTATAAGTCAACTGATCAGGAATTTGACCTTTTGCATGCATATCATTAAAAAGTTCGCGAGCATCGCTACAACGCCCAACTACAAACAACCCTTGTATCATGGTGTTGTAAGTAACTACATCAGGTTCTAGACCTTTTTTAGCAATTTCATGGAACATATACATAGCCTCATCTATCTTCGAACTCTTGCAATATCCATTCAATAAACTGTTATATGTAACAATATTTGGGACAAGACCTCTTAACACCAGTGAATCAAAAATTGCCTTTGCCTTGGTCATTTCGCCACGCAAACAGTAGCCATCTATAAGTGAATTGTATGTCACTATGTCAGGAACAATACCTCTATCAAGCATGATGCTGATAACATCCTCCGCTTCGTCTACTTTACCTTCTTTACAAAATGCATCAACTAATATATTATAGGTATGCACATTTGGAGAGATCCCAACATCCAACATTTCTTGAAGCATCTTAGAGGCTTCATCCCAACGACCTAAGTTACAAAGGCCATCAATCAAAGAGCTGTAAGTGATGACATTGGGTGAGATGCCTTTTTGGAAAACCATTTCTTTGAAAAGCTTGAAAGCATCATCAATCAATTTGTCTTTGCAAAGACTGTCAATGATGGTGCTATATGCAACAACATTAGGTCTGCAACCTCTTTCATCCATTAGCCTAAGCAATTGAGTGGCAATAACGCTATTCCCTATTTTGCAAAGCCCTTTGATCATTGTGGAGTACATAACCACATCGGGTTCACAAATTTTGCCTTTAATCAGTTTCTTGAAGAATCTCTCAGCCTCGAGAATCCTATCCTCTCGAACCAGTCCGTTTAAGTGTACTAAAAGTGAAAACATCAGGACGAATACCTCTCTTTAGAAAGAAACTGAAGACGGCAAAGCCCTCATTTGTGCAAGACATGTGGCAACAACACTTGATGGCAATGTTCATAGTATCTTTTATATAATAAAAGAATTACATTATTTCGGAGTGTATTTGCAAATCCTTTCTCATTGAAAAAAAAAATTGGACCAATAGCAGAGCTCGATTTTGCCATGTAGGCGAAATCGAGCAACATGATTGGTCAATAAAAAGTCAAAATTAAATTGATTTTGGTCAAACTTAATAAATTTGATGGAGAAATTTGGTAAAAAAAATAAAAAAAACGTAATATTTGGCCATTGTAAACGAATTAAAAGTATGTACATGAGAATTATTTTGCAAGAATATATAGTTTTAATCAGATTATTGAGTTGGTAATCACGAATGTGAGATACAACAATTATTCTTTACTTATGATTTAAGTGTAAACCTCTTTTTGCTTCTGAATAGAATCCGAAAGAGACCTCAACAGAACTTTGGCTTATGCCTTATCTAGCTGATAGTATTTAGTAACATGTTTTATGGTTTAACTTTTTTGTTATATACACCAACTTTTAGTAACTCTTTTTTATGTTTTATTGAAAACTCCTACACTTAATATTTTGTGTTTTTATTATAAACACACTAAGCTATATTAGAATTAGTTGTGAGTTCAAGGGTTTTTCACTAAGCTTCTAAAAAAAGCTTATAGCTTTATCATACACTTATTGTGTTATGGTAATTGAATAAGCCAATAAGCACCTTTAATAAGCATAACCAAACACCCCTTTAGTTCTAATATGAAGTTTTCTTATTTGATGTTATGACTAACTTTGTTGTTATCCTCACTATAATGCAACATGTTAGTGGTATTTGCAGTTTTATTATCTTATCGCACACACTAAAGTGTAATGCAATTTGTTGTGTGCGTTTTTTAGAGGAGGGTTAAGTATCAACACACGATTGTCGTGAAAGAATTTTCTACGCCTGCTCAAGGTATGAATATATAATTTAGTTGAGTTGCTGATTTAGTTAATACATGAATATATTTTAATGTACCAAAGATGTGTTTTAGTGCATATATGGGGAGTTTTATAGTAGGAATTCTTTTCGGAGTGTAATTTGTCTTTGAATGAATTAATGAAACTTATCAGGTGTTTGTTGTCATTGATAACATTATGGGTGTCAACCAACGGTCTAAAATATGAGTGTCTTTTACCTTGATGATTTAGGCCAATTGTGAAGAAAGTTGCATTAAAGTGAAAGGTTGGTAAGGATTCAAACAATTCTAAAAGACTTGTGAATATACTCTTTGTCATTTTTTTCATGCATTTATAATTTACTTATACAAGTAATAATAATTTTCTTATATAGTTCGGGCTTAGAGAAAAATTATTCTTATACATTATACATAAACCTAAGATTAAATTTGAGTTCTACCCATTACATCTTTGTTCGTTTCTCTTTATGTAATAAAGAAGCTATAGTGTAAGCATATATGTTAATTTGGTAATTTTATGATCAAACATGAGAAGTAAATAACACAAACTTATAAAAATACAATTTTCCAAACAAAAAGGTACATTAGTAAAAATAATATGATGGTTATTCATAATTAAGGAAATGAATTAATCTTCAAAGCTATCTAAATATGCTACATATTTTAACGATAGCACGGGTTTGCAAAACTAAAAGCATATATCACTAACATCTCATACAAGTCAAATATCATCATGTGATTTTGCCTGAATAATAAAATATAATTTTTAATACAAAAGCATTATTATAAAATAATAGGTAGGTTATAGCATATACATGTGATTATTTATTTTTAGTCCACCAAGTAAAACCATTTGCAATATGTTAAGTGATTCATTTCTTAATCGATAATAATACATAATTAAAACGAAATTTTAAAAACCCTGTGCGTGCACAGGTATTATAACTAGTAGTCATTAACAGGAACACCAAGAGCACACATTTGTTTAAAAATGTCAAGTGAATGAGAAAAATGTTTCATTTTGGTAACAGATTGCAACAATTGAGTAAACTTGACAACGGAAGGCAAAGGTCGGGTTTGTGACATTTGATCGAACAGGTTCTGAGCATCATCCAAGTTGGCAACTTTTTGAAGCTTAAAATCATCATTTGAACGAGAACTGAAATGAATAATGGATGATAAAAATGGGTTTATTGAATGAAGAAGAGAAGAATTGGGAGTAAGTGTGTATAAAGCTGTGCGATTCATCATCCCAACAAAGAAACCACTCTGTTGCTCTTTCTTCTTTGGAAAGTAATGTGTCTACTCCAAGTATAATATGATTAGCATCATTTGTATGTTGTTACCAAGGTTTTGAAACCCGGATCGACCCGGCCGGTTTAACCGGTTCGACCGGTTCTGGCCGAAAAAACGGGTCAAAACAACCTGGGTTTTTAAAACCGGGTTAACCAGTTTGACCCGCCGGGTTTTGAGTGACCCGGGTCAACCCATTTCTCGAAACCCGGTTGGGTTTCATTTTTTCAAAATATTTTAATAAAAACCCAGGTTGACCCGGTGGTCGACCCGTTTGACCCGGTGGTCGACCCAGTTGACCCGGCGGTCGAACCGGTTGACCCGGTCAAAAAAATAATAAATTGAAAACCGGGTTGACCCGGCGGTCCAACCGGTCGAACCGGTTGACCCGGTGCCCGGTGACTCGACCGGGTCGATTTCGAACCCGGTTTCAAAACATTGGTTGTTACTAGGTACACAGTGCACTGAGTGATAGTCGCTCTATAACATTCTATAATATAAAAAAGGAAAAAACATTCTACCTAATAACGTACTTATAACACACCGTTAAAAAAAAACCACTCAATCACAAAAATAGAAATATACCCATAACCCATGTTATCCCAATGGTGAAACCTCCTATAGCACAAAAGAGCGGTGCGATCATGGCTACCATGCATGACACGTTATAGGCGCCAAATATGCTCCTATAATATGATTATAACTTAGTGCATCGTGGTCTGTAAGTGTGAAGTGTCTTCCTATAATAATAGAGTTTAAGTAGTACAATGGATGTATACTTTATGAAATGTACTATTAGGGTACGCGCACCAAAAAATATTACTCGTCTGGTACGTTAACTTTCATTTTTGTACCACTGTGATACATGAGTGACTGGTAAACCAGCTAAAAGTGATTTCTTGAGCAAAAATGATCCCTTGTGATCTGTTTCTTTTGCAAAATGGGTTACTCTTGTGATTTTTCTTTGACAAAATTGGTCCCCTAAGATTTTTTGCAAAATAGGTCCTTGTGCAACTATAGTTCCTGCTTCAAAACTCCTTTTACAAAATTGGTCCTTGTTCGAAATTTACAAATTCGTCCGTTGTGCTAATTATTTCTACAAATTTAGTCTTTGTACGTTTTTTAACACTTAGGCATTCACCTTAAAAGTTTCGTAAAGACCAAATTTGCTATAAAAAATAATAGCACAAGGACCATTTTTGCAAACAATCTTGTGATTTTTTTATATTTCGGAAATAGTTCGCAAATCTCGCGAAATTAATGTGTATTTTGCATTTTTTTTATTTTTTTTATTTTTTATTTTTTATTTTGGTAAAAAATGAGAATCTTTTACAAAATAATAAAATCAAGTAATTTTTGTTTTCCCTAATAAAATCGAGTAAATTTATGTGTTTTTAGTGTGTGTTTGGTGAGGGAAGTTATGGCGAAATGAAAACGATAGTGGGTGTTTGTTGGAATTGTAAGTTTACGAAATTGCCCCTCCGTGTTTTTTTTAGTAGTAACTGTTTTGATCTCAGCTGTTGATCAAAGTTAAATCAATAGTCCATATCTGTCCCTTGGTATGTGAGGAATATTTGGTTTTTAAAATAACTCAACTCATTATATTGAGTTTAAAAAGTATAAGAAATATATCAAACTTAAAAGAACAAAGATTTTAATAGTTTTATTTGAAGATATTTTAGTAAAATTACTTTTTCTCATTTTATAAGTTTGTGAGTAAAGTGATTCTGTTCCATGTATATATATTAGAGATATACAACATACCTTTGTGGTGTGCAGCTAGTATAACTTACTGTAACAATTAACATAAATAAATACTTAATATACAAGTATTTATATTTTTACAAAAGTATAAATAATATAATACATTTATAAGACACATCTTAAATCAATATAGTTCAAAATATTACTTCATTCTCCTAAAATAAATGTGCACCTTCATAATGCACAAAGTTTTAAAAAATTCACTAACTACTTCTTTATCAATCAAATATGATATATGTCCACTAAACTTTCTTTTTATTGGTTTAAATATTAAAGATTTAGGTCACAAAATAGCAACGAACTTTTTTCAAAGTCTCGTCTTAGTATGTAAATTATAAAAGTATCGTTAAACGCAACCAACTTTCATAAAGTGTTCCAATATACACATTTTGATGTGTTGTCAAACCAAAATACAAACACGTGTCATTATTTTTAACCTGGCAACACATCAAAACGTGTATATTAGAACATTTTACGAAAGTTCATCGCATTTGATGATATTTTATATAGTTCACATACCAAATTGAAATTTTGCAAAAAGTTCGTTGTTAGACTAACCCAAAGATAAAATGAACACTTAGGGTGTGTCTGGTACATGGGAATGGGGAATACTTTCATTCCTCATAAACATGTTTGTTTATTGACTATGAGTTTCTTAATCGTAAACCATATCCAAATATCGTGCCATACTCCAAACCCACTTAAAAGGTGACTATGTAAATCTATGTTGCGCCTATTTATTTATTTATTGTTATTTTTCTTTTAATCTCTTAAAATCGTTCTCTCACATTACTTCTTTAATATTTTATAACTTTTACTTTTTGTACTCTCTCTCTCTTATTTTATTCCGTTAACAATAAAGTAGGCCAAGCGTAGGGGTGTAAACGAGCCGAGACAACTCGCGAGCAACTCGAAAAATACTCGATTCGACTCGATTTTAAACGAGCCGAGACAACTCGCGAGCTACTCGACTCGACTCGATTACACATTTACACCCCAATATATATATATATATATATATATATATATATATATATATATATATATATATATATATATATATATATATATATATATATCTACATTATATATAACAGGAGGCGTATGACGTCATTAATGCCACCTCAATGCCATGTAATTTATTACCTGCCGCATATCATGAGAGAAAAGATCATATTTTTTCTTTTTTAGTACAATATATGATCACATACTATGAGTTGTTGATGAGTTTTTTTATGCAGGATGTTAATTATTAGTTGTTTAGAGCCATATCATAGAAGAAACAACTAAATTTTGCAAATTTAGTGGTTTTATGATACGCATCAGGAACTTGAACTTTGTAACAAGGAGTGGGAATGCATTGTTTAGGTTCCTATTTTTTATGAATGATTAAATGACTTGGTATCTTTGTTGTTTAGGTTTTAATTTTGTATCTGATAATTTTTAAGATTATATAGTCCACAACAGGCACAATAAGAGAACACCATTTTCAAGCATATTGCTTTATAAATCTATGTGCTCGAACTCGACGCCCACTTTTTGCATCCACATGGTGATGCATCCGCATCAGCTGTAAACATCTCATCTCACCCGCCATAGATTACACACATTAAAATAAAGTCAGTCAACCGAGGACTTTATTTCTTCAGCGCACACCAATGTTCGATTAAATTACTGATTCAGGCACCACAGCCGGTAGACAGCAAGTTTAATGACTTCTTGCCCTGGTTAAGGCACAAGTCTGGAGCGGAAATTACATCTCATTTGTCAATTGAGAAGTCAAGTTTAATTTTTTAATATATACTTTTAACCGCTTAACAATTGCTAATTTAATACAGTTTGAATACAGATAGACGTATAACTCATAAAATCCTTTGGTCATATATGCAGTGGAATTCTCTATATATTTTTCATTTATCCACGGGTGGTGAATGCAGGTCATTGTTTGATAATATTTGACTGTTTGATTCTCTCCATAATTATGAATCACAAACCATGTTATTTGTGACTTTTGCAGAAATTGACACAATACAGGATAATCTACCTACTAAAGTTAGTTCTTTGTTAGGGAAGGATGCCAGTAACGAGGTAACCTTGCTTTGGTCATTTTACTGCAGCAAAAACTTGGTCGAGTACAAACTTGACTTGAAACCACATATTCTTTTGTGGACACATTAATTATCAGCTGTTTTTAGCTTGTGTTATATTCTCTCTTGCAGGCTTCTAAGTGGGTTCCTAATATCAGCTCTTTCCCACCAACATATTCTGGTGTCATCACTAATAAGTTTTACCAGGTATGATACACTTAAAAACTTGATGAAATATAGCTTATGTATTTATCACGTGCACCATGAATGTGTTAATTAGCCTGTTCCATGCACCTGAATCGTATTCTCTCGAATTGTTTATTTTCACTAACCAAAATTTAGGATTTTAATTCGACAAATTTACTCATATTAGGGTTTGTTTTGTTGGGCGCGATACACCATTCGAGAGAATCTTGATATCTGCATATTCTTAATCTAAGCATTTTCTTTGTTGATATATTATTAATACACAACAGTTCATATGCTAAAAACAGGTTCATGTTATGGTTGGCCTCAACTGAAGGATCTCACTGTTAGAAATTGGCAAGGATTGCATCCGATTTCTTCACCTGAGCTTGTGTCCCTGTGCTTTGAAGGTCTACAATCTCAATAGTTTCGGTTTTCTTCATACGGGTTATGTCTTTGGAGAATGTGGATTTATGTATTATTCAAAGAGTGTTATTATAAGCCAAACAAGCCAGATGCTCATACAATTTTTGATCTATTTCAACAGATCCATAGTATCAAATACCTTACGCTTAACTTGGAAAATTTTCAGGTGAGTAGGTATCGGAATCGGTGATTAGCCGTTATAGTGTGTGTTATGTGGTTGCCGTAGCAGTGATATTATCAATTAATCTTAACTTAACTGGTAATTCCTAATTTCAGAATAGAAGTGAGATGTGCTCAACGTTATTTGATACTTCCCATAGCCATTGGTCATTTTGCATGGAAGTACCAAGACATTATTGTCCCGTATCTTATGCTCATATTATTCTTATTCTGTAATTTCTTTTGCAGCTTATTTTTTCACTAATAGAACTAATCCCATATTAACCTTCTCCATAAATTAGCTTGAAGAGTTTAAAGGTTTATCTGTGTGATATATTTTCAGAAGTGCTACAAACTATACTTGCTGAAGTAAAGAGTATTTGCTAGATGGTTCTCCAAGTGCCACCTTCATAGAGGTCTCATGCGAGGTATTTACGCCATCACTATATGGTCTTACTTACCATGCAGTGTGCTTGGTGAGTAAAGCTTCTTCACTCTAATGATATTGAGATTTTAAAATAGCTTATAAATTTTTACTTAGAATTGTGAAACATAGTTAATTCAAACACATGTTCATTTATAGGTCAAGCGGCTTCGGGTATACAATCTAATATGGGGCCACGGTCTTTTAAGAATAGGAAGCAAAAAACATTCGCCAGCCTGCAAGCTTTTTTGATACATTAAATGATATGGATACTAATGCAATAATAAAGTTTGTTGAAAACTGACCCATGGGAAACGATCTCCGCTCTTTGGTGGTGAAATTCATTATCACATTTTATCTCAGGTTTTTCATCTCCGGTGTTGCCACAGATGATCGAGCTATTAGTGCCAAATTTTGAATTTAACCATTATCTGTATAATTTTAGATTCTTAACAGAGGTACCAAAATATCAAATTCATATACAATTAGAACTAACATTCTATTTTAGGATTAAAAAAGTCAATTATATTTAGAGTAGGATTCAGGTTATATATTTGGGTAGACTTAAACAATAATGATTGTAATAATTCTTTTTAAATATGTGTTTGTCAACTAACTCTCTTTTTAATTTCAGGATTCAGGAGTATTCTTTAGCCTTCACATTTTTAATAATGTTGATGCAGATAAGAGAAGCAACAAAACTTGCCATTGGATCAACAATATCACTTATTTCCATATTTGCAGGGTACAATATATTTTATTACTAAAATGTCTCACTTTTTTTGTTATTTATTTTTTTTAAAAGTTCAAAACTTTTTTTCTTGCTGTTGGTGAAGACCAATATCAGGTGCATCAATGAACCCAACCAGGATGCCACGGTCAGCCATTGTACAAACTAATACCGAGGCTTATTGGTCTACATGTTGGGTTCGGCTGTAGGAGCCATAGCCGAGGCACGGGCACACAATATGATAAGGTTCACCGATAAGCCTCTAGCTGATATTGTCAAGAATTCATCTATACTCCAAAGAAAGGATGCCCAAAAATAATATGTTGCATTCGGTATAACTATGTCAGTTGCGGCGCTTCTGTTTGCAATAACACGTGCCTGTAGAAACAAAAAGAAAAAGCCTTACACAAAATAAAGAGGTAACTTGAATGAGCAATCATCTTTCTTTTAATGTTTGTAATAAAAACAAGGCACTAAATTCATCTTTCTACAGATAATTTCAAAAAAAAAGATTAGAGAAGATGGCTTTCATTTTGTTTACAAGGTATGTTGTAGATACATAATTTGTTAAGAAATTTTAAGATACGCAACATGTATAATAAACTAAAAAAGGCACTTTGAGTGCCTTTTGACATGTGAAACAAGTTTGTGTTCTGCTCCCTTTTAACCCATTTTAAATACAAACATTTTGATGAATAAGTTTTTTTTGTGTTGCAATCTTAGATTTTGATGAATCTATATCTTTTACTTTATGACCATAATTTATGCAAAAAAACAGAAAAAGGGATGAACTATATGCTATGTGTTGGAATTGCAGAAGATCCCAGACAATTTGCCACAACGTTTGCCAATATGGTTGGTGTGCAAGCTATATCTTGATTAATGTTGTTTAGTTTTGTTTTAATGGCATGTTTTGTGGTATATAATTATTGATATGAATAGGAGAGGGATTTTTAGGCATTAGATATACATTGGTGATTTTAGGCATTAGATGTATAATGACAACATGTATAAATTAATTCCGAATCTGCATAAAAAGACCATCATAAATACTACTGTATTCCCATGGTTCTTTGTTAATAATACTGCTATCCAAAATGAGGAAAAAGAAAATGTTTCTAATAAAGTTGAAGCCAGATTTTTTAGTTATGGATGTGTGATTCGTAATGTTTATATTTTTTTGGGAATTTCCTATTTACTGACTTACTATTTTTATTTGAATGATCAAGAAAATCTAAGCCTAGCTTCTGACTGCTGTAAAGGGGTTAAAAAGAACCCGAACAAAAAAATCCAGCAAGTGGAGGCTACCGGCAGATAAGAAGTCGATCTTTGGGCAAGGGACCGGTTGTTCATTATCCTGGGGATGAAAACGTAATAGCAGCTAATGGTGGAGCTGAAGGTAGGCAACATATCTTTGACACGCTCTTTTTGGTGATATCTATTATTTAAGTATGTAGTAAATCCGAGTATACTGTGTTTTTTTGCCGTTTGTAACCTGTGTATGCAGGTTGGTACCGCTTCTTTGGTAGAAGTTCTCTAATATGTCCCCTAAACAACCACAAAATGCACGCATGGCTTCTGATCTCCTTAGGGAATCACAAAGGAAATGTTAACTGGCCAACGGTAGAACAAAACACAATCTTTGGGCAAGGGGCTTACTGGTCATAATCTTGGGGTTGAAAATATGGAACCAAGGAATGATGGAATTGAAGGTAAGCAGCAACATATTTGTGCTATTCTCTTTGCTATGCAAGGTTGTATGAGCGAACAATTAACTCACTTTTTTTAATATTCATATGAGTTCCTGACTTCGCGTGTAACTTTTCCAATCTTCAAATAAGCCCAAATAATAAGTAGGCTTATGATTACATAGGAACTCATTTTCCAAACTGATCGAAAATGGTCGTTTTGCCCGAAAGTTTGCTGCTGGTCACATAGATCTATATGGTTAAGTCATGTTAACATGAGATTATATGTATAGATGAGTTAACTATAACATGGTTTAACAGTATTTATTGCATCCCGCCTTCATGTGTATATATTGTGCCATCCGTGATCAGATGAATTAACTATAACATTAGCAAAATTAGATGGGATAATAGAGTTGACATCACTGGAACCTGCAGTCGGAAATCTAACCAGCTATCACCTTAGTTTATACGAAGTTTAAAGTTTGTTCTTATAATAGTCTCATATATGGTGTAGTACTGCACTTGTGTTAATGAACCCGTGCATCTTTATACTTGCACTATAATCGCCATCTATATACATTCCAGTTTATTATCCCTAAACTAAGAGTGCATCCCATGCTTATTTGTGCAGGCCAAGCCAGAGACAACGGATAGGGTATGAAGCATTATGAGAAAGCAGCTTGCTCTAAAAGATACATTTAAGTTACTGGTGAATCAAAGTTCTCTGCACAAGGAGCTTATTCACTTGACACAGTACTTCAGTAATTTATTGAAAGTTTTATTTATTGTCACTCCTTAAGCTTAAACCTGTACTCCATTACATTTGATATTGTATCGATTCGTTTACATTATAATTGTCGTTCTTAGGAATAGTTAATTCACAAGTGAGACTAATGCTATATAGTTAAAACCCAAAGTCTATGTAGCTGTTTGGCATCACTTAACAAGCACAGTAGATGTCTTATATGGTCATTTCACAAGCACATTAAGACCACTTTGTTGTAATTTTCTTTGTTGTGTATGTGTGTTTTTTTTGTTTTTGTTTTTTTGTTTTTTTTTTTTTTTTTTTTTTTTTTTGTTTTGTTTTTTTTTTTTTTTTTTTTTTTTTTTTTGTTTTTTTAAGATAATTTATTATATAGGTTGAAGCATGCAGTTAACTGAATAAGTAACGTGGTCAATAGCACGACTAACTCATAAGACAATAAAGGTGGACGAAGACACTGAGCCAAACCTGACTGAAAAGCTGTGGAAAAAAAGACTTCCTAAATCAAGTTAGATAATCGAGGGGGATGAAAATTAACTGGAATTGTGTGAGGCTCACAACAGGTTTGTTGTTATCTCATTTAGTTTAATGTGAACATATAAGAAATCTCTCAACTAATAGTTTGATCATCAATAGTTGCTTATAATACAACAAAACCAGACAAAACTCAAATTTACATCTATGTTGATTGAGCGATCCTTATGTTGTTTGTTATTTTTCAGGTAATAATGGCCTTTTTTTGCATTCAATCAAGCCTAATAAGTTGTCAGAACCATGAAACATCATTTTGTGATTGCTCCAAATTTAGCGATAAATTCGTATGAGATAATTAAAATTCTCTATCGGTGTATCTCATAGCCGATTCTTTTTAATCACTTGGTGTATTTGGCATAATTTACTGCTAACAATTGTATGAATGATATGACCACCAATTACACTTTATACCTGCAAATCTACGTTTTTGCGTTTTACTGCTAGAAAAAGTATCATGTATGCTTAGGAGCTTATGCTTTGGTTTTACGTTGTTTATAGATATAAGTGCCAAAAAGATAGTTGGGAGCAGCATATGTTTAGCAAAACAATCGATATTATGGACCTTGAATTCATCTTAATGTACAAATTAAGAGGCGTGTTTTTTTATTAACCTTGCACGTTTATTTTCATTGTTTTTTTGGCTTATATTTTGTGTTGCAGTGTGACAATTTATGGCCTTACATTCTTATTCATGAACAACTAAACAAGTAAAGTACAGAAATATATTTTTTGCAATCTCATCTATAATTGTTTTTTACAATCTCCTCTAATACATTATGTCTTAGCATATGTTGTTTATATTAGTCTATCTTACAAGTTACGAGAACCAAACGAAGTGGCTACTGGATTAGTTGTTGTTTGGGCTTAATATTTGTTAGATCTTATGTTGTTTCGAGGCGAACGATAAATACTCTTTTACTGGTCATAGTACATAAATATTGTTCGATAAAAATTTCTAATTGCGACCTTTGATAATTTAAATTTCTAATTGCGACCTTTGATAATTAAAACGTAGTTATATATTAAAGTGATTGTTTTTCAAAATAAGAGGTGTTGTATGTGCTTATTACAATTACAAACAACATAATGTGGCAACGTATGGTATATGACAACAACTTTACTCGATGGTTTAAAATAATAAGTTTGATTAGACAATGAAAGACGCAAACTTAGACGGCTTTCATGGTGTGATAATATGGATCTTCAATCTTGATATACATGCTTTTTGGCCAATAATTGTCATTGATATTATTTACCAATAATTAATACCTTCGTAAACATATATCTTAATAATTAAACATCCACAATAGTTTTCTTATTTATGGTCAAACGGGCAGTGGCTGGTTTGCTCTCATGGGCAACTATATGTTGTTGGCTCAAGGTTCAATAGCATGAATGGTTTGAAGATTCAATGTTGTAATAGAAATGGTAATTACACATGCTTATCGAACAGATGAAAATATCACCTTATGATAAATGTTTGCCGTTAAAGATTGTAAGGAAGCAGTTCCCCATGTCTGTCTCTTTCGCGTGGACAATCAACAAAAAGTCAGGGACAATCACTCGGGCAATTCGGTTTGTATAACGTATGTATGATGATTACCAAATGATTACCAACTGTACACTTTACGTTTGTTTATCCATATGTTGTTCTTTCTAACTTATAAGTTCATAATACGCAATGTCATATAACTTCCATACACATTATTTACCAACAAAAACAACCTTCGTATATATATATATCTCATTATTCAAAAAAAAAAATACACAAAAAGAATAATCACAATTCCCTTGTGTTTAAGCTTTTTGCCTTTAGAAACTAACGACCCAATTTAAATTATTTGTTACTATGAATCAACAAATAACAAACAAACGTTATTTCAAATCATACACTATATTCAAGTGAACAACTTTGTAACTTATAATTCTTATATAATTTTTAATGTTTATATAATGATTACTTAACGTCCTTATTTCTTGACAAATATGACAACGATATTCATAAGTCATGCCCGCACAATGCATTCAATATAAAAATTGGTACGTTTATATCTTATTTTTCGTTAACTTAATTTTTTCAACAATATTCATAAGTCTATCCAGTCCATCAAGCGGGCCAATTTTCCACATGTCCACTTATCCAGCCATTACCTTAAAAATAATAATTAAGCACTCGTCTTTAAAAATGAAATTCCCTTAAGCAATACCATCAAAAGTAAAATTATAAGTCATGCCCGCCCATCGGGCGGGCTTCGAAATCTAGTATATATATATATATATATATATATATATATATATATATATATATATATATATATATATATATATATATATATATATATATATATGTATATATATATATATATATATATATATATATATATATATATATATATATATATATATATATATGTATGTATGTATGTATGTATATGTATATGTATATGTAATTATAGGGGTGTAATCGAGCCGAGACAACTCGCGAACAACTCGAGATCGACTCGAAAAATACTCGACTCGACTCGATTTTAAACGAGCCGAGCTCGAGCATGTCAATACTCGACTCGACTCGGCTCGATTACACCCCTAGCCAAGCGTCAATTGTTGGGGTTTAAGATTTGGAACTTATATATAATGGATTTGGAAGCTTTGATTTTTTTTTTTTATTTTTTTTTTTATTTAACGATATAAAACATTTGATTATAGATATTGTTAAAAATGCTATATAGAATTAGATGTTCACATTTTTATGGAGAATATCATAGTTGAATCAGATTTTTGTACATTGTTATTTGGTGCTTATCAATAATTATACTGAAATTTGATTAATTAGAAGCCAAAAATTGGTATTAGAATTGTTACCTGATACCTCAACTCATACCAATTTCAATTCCACCCTATATTTAAACCCATACCGATAACGATTCCAGCCTCCAAACCAAACACACCCTTAATACTAAAATTAGTAAATTAAAATAAAATAAAATAAAAATAAGAAATTGATTACGAAGTTAGGTGTGTCATTTGATTGTCATGTCACTGGTCTTTAGTCTTTAAAGTACAGACTACATGCTCTAAAACTTTCTGGGTCTAATATGTCGATGATGGTGTTACGCTCAAATTCTGCTGCCAATTCCTTCATCAGGTTCCAATTGGGTTTACGATTCTCTCCATTTTCAGCTTCATTTCATTCACATTCTCACCTGAAGCCTTTAGCTGTTACCAATCTGAATGATGCCTTGAAGGTGTTCGATGAAATGTCACAGGCACAACCTCTACCTTCTGTTGTTGAATTTAACCAATTGTTAACTGATGTTACCAAAATGAAACATTTTTCTTCTTCTGTCAATCTTTTTAATCAAATGTGTGCCCTTGGTGTTCCTGTTAATGTGTATACTATGAACATTGTTATCAATTGTTGCGCTCACTTGCATCGCTCTAATGACGCTTTTGCTGTCTTAGGCTGTTGCTTCAAGCGAGATATTGTACCTAATGTTACCACTTTCAATACACTCTTAAATGGACTAGTTGTAGAAAATAGGATCCATGAGGCAGAAAGATTGTTGGTGAAAGTGCTCACGAATAAACTTTGTGAACCTGATGTAGTCATGTACTCCACGATGATTAAAGGCCTTTGCAAGACTCGTGATTACGTTCAAGCTGTTGGTTTGCTTAAGCTAATGGATAAAAGTGGTTGTAAACCTAATGTTGTTGCATATAGCACTGTCATTGATAGTATGTGCAAGCACAAAATGATTGATGATGCTTTTAAGATATACAAAGAGATGGTTTTTCAGAAAGGCATTCCACCCGATGCTGTCACCTACAACTCTTTGATTCCGGGACTTTGCAAGGTAGGTCGTAGCGAGGAAGCTTCTAAGATGCTAAAAGAAATGTTAGATGATCAAAAGATGTCTCCAAATGTGAAAACCTTTAATATATTAGTTGATGCATTATGCAAAGAAGGTAAAATTGAAGAGGCTGAGACTGTTATCAAAATCATGCCTGAAAGAGATATTCTTCCAGACATCGTGACATACAATACTCTTATTAATAGTTATTGTCTGCAAGGTGAAATGAGTAAAGCAAGGACAGTTTTTGATTCAATGGCATTTAGATGCCTCATACCCGATGTTGTTACTTATAACACTCTATTAAAAGGGTATTGCAAGGAATCAAAGATAGATGAGGCAATGCTTATATTTAAAGAAATAACTGAACGAGGTCTGGAACCCAATGTTGTCACTTACACCACAATGTTACAAGGATTGTTTCATGTTAAACGTTGTGAAGATGCTTGTAGAATCTTTGCTGAGATGCAAGCACAAGGCCATGTTCCAAATGAACTCACGTATGGAATAATGCTGGAAGGTCTTTGCGACAACCATCAACTCGAAGAGGCACTCTCTTTGTTCATTTGGATGAGTGAAAACAAGGTGGATAGTTTAAATATTGTTGTGTATAATATCCTCATCGATGGTGCATGTAAATGTGGGAAACCTGACATTGCAAAGAATCTTTTCGATGAAGTATCTGTTAAAGGTTTACAACCTGACGTTTATACTTACACCGCAATGATTAAGTGTTTTGGCGAGGAAGGTCTACCCAAGGATGCAAAGGAGTTGTTTCTAAAGATGAAAGAGAGTGGCTGCTCACCGGACGTTGTTACTTATGCGACATTGTTGAATGGGTATTGCAAGGACTTGAAGATAGACGAGGCAATGCATATCTTTAAAGAAATAACTGAACGAGGTCTGGAACCCAATGTTGTCACTTACACCACAATGTTACAAGGATTGTTTCGTGGTAAACGTTGTGATGATGCAAAGGAGTTGTTTCTGATAATGAAAGAGACTGGCTGCTCACCAAATGAAATTACTTACAATGTTCTTCTCCATGGGTGTCTAAAGAACCAACAATATGATGATGTAAAGATGCTTTTAGTAGAAATGGATGGAAGAGGTTACTTACTTTGGGCTTCAACTTTATCACTGCTACAGAGTCGGATCGCAGCCAAAATACTTGATGAATCTTTGCTTGAATTGATTGGTAAGCTTGAGCCAGAGAATTCTGTTAATGCTTCTTGTTTGGATACATAGATAACTTCCCATGAGGAGAATTGCATATTGAGCCGGCAAAAGGAGTAAGTATAAATTCTCTTTGGTCTTGATGTTGTTGATCATTAGACATTTTCCTTTACAAAGAATTCACAACCTTTGATATATAGTAAGTTTTGTTTTTGAATTAGTACCAAAATTTTCGCCATCTGTTGAATTATCACTACAATATAGTGTTGGTAGATTCCTTTATTACATTTTGAAAATTTTATCATTTTCATTATACTTCCGAATGTAAGAACTTGCATTGCATGATAAAAGCATCAATAAAATCAGTATTAACTTTTCGTTTAACTTCAAAAAAATTAAGTCGTATTTAGCTCTATATTTTTCTTTAGATCATTTTTGTATGACTTATTCTAGATTCTCATCTAGACATCTAGTGGCTAGAGTTTGAGATATATCGTTTGTTATGCTAACAAAGTAACACTTCTAAAGGTATTAGCCAAAAGGATCCTAATTTAAAAATCCATTTGCTTTGAACAATCTACAAACTCTGTTAACTAAAGGCAGGAGAAATGAGAAGGAAAAAAAAAATCCCGAAATATCTTCTTCAAACGTTTAATAACTCATTTGGAAAATACTTTTAATATGTTCTTGCCAAATGGTAACACTTCACACATCACAGATAATATGTGTATCTGTGTTTCATGAAAAGGCTGCACGTTAGACCGGCCTGTGCACATTGTTCTTGCCATGTGTAGCTGCTAAAATGTTGTATGACAGTTAGTTACATTTCGTAACTTTTAACTTTTCACTAAGATGATCCCACTTGTCTTGTGCTAATGTTTTTAATTTCTTTGTTGCAGATTCATTAAAGTTAAATTACAGTTTCTTGTTGCATTTCCAAGTTAGTCTCTTCTTGCATCTTCAAGGTTAGAGACTTAGAATGTAGTGTTAAAGTCATGCGATGTGTGAATGTAGTGGGAATCCCAAATGGTCATGTTGTGCAACTGGATGTTCAAGTTGCAGGTTTAATGTAGATGACTGATTCCAAGTGTTGAGTTGATGTTGTTAGACAATTCAATTTGTCCAATGTGTGTAAGGATCCTTTATGAGATACTATTCAATGAAATTTCTTATTTTGGTAAGAAAAAAATTATACTGCATGAATATAACTTGCGGGTGTTATGTTAATCAATATTCAGTTGAAGTATACATAATTGCATGGTTTTGGCGCAAACTGAATAACCTGGCAAAACTGAACCAAATTGGTTTGGTTGGCCCTTCATAATTTGGGTGTGCGGTTTGTAAATCTTATAAACCATTAAAACCCGCATGATTTGGTTTTAACGAAAACGTTGGTAAAATAATTACCCCTTTAAATATTAAGCATACATTAACAACAGAATTTGTGTAGCTTGGTTTTTGTATCTAACAAATAGACCAGAATTGATGTTTATAGCTTCAACCTAACACTGTTTGTTTGATTTCGTAAGTGTTAAAAGCATGTTCTGTTTTAGAGGCCTCCTCCCAGACGTCCAAAGTTACAAAGGCCATGCATTAAAGAGTTGCAAGTGGTAATTACATCCGGTGGGATGCGTCTTTGGAAAACCATTTATTTAAAAGCTTAAAACGCATCATCTATCAATTTGTCGTTGCAAAGACGGTCAATGATGGTGCTATATGCAACAACATTAGCCTTGCAACCCCTTTCATATCCATTAGCCTAAGCAAAAGCAATGGCAATAATGTTATCCGCAATCTTGCAAAGGCAACTACATTAGGTTCACAAAGTTTTTCTCTAACCAATTTCTTGAATAATATCTCAGCCTTGACAATCCTATGTTCTCGAACCAGTCTATTTAAGAGTGCGTTAATAGTGACGACATTAGGAAGAATACCTCTCTTGAGACACAAGCCTAAGACAACAAACCTTGATGTCTGCAACACAAGTGGCAATAATAGTTGATGACAATGTCACAGTGTAATCATCGACACGAACACGAAGAGCACACATTTGTTAAAAAGATCAATAGAGGAAGTCAAAAGTTTCATTTTGGAAACAAGACCCACCACTGATTGAATTTAATGACTGGTAGAAGTGGTGAGTGGTCCACTGGGTGAAGCTTATTAAGTTAAGCAAGCCTAGGTGAGAGTAGTACCGGGTTGGGTGACCAACCGGGAAGTCCTCACATGGGGACCACAAGCTCTAATGATATCAACCAGCTACCTTAGAAGCCTGGGCCCAACCATGTGATGTCTTGATCCAACTAAAGGACGCGAGTTCGATTCCGTTCCGCAAGCATGGTTGGGTATTGGGTGGAGGTATTTCACAGGCATCAAACCTTGGCTGGGTAGGGTTGATGGGTACCATTATGGTACACAGGGTTGAGTTGTCCCTGCCAATCTACACTTTTTTTTATCCAATCCAACAGAAGTGGTGAGTGGTCTATACTCTAGAACAAGTTCAAAGCATGATCCAAGTTGGCAACTTTTTGAAACTTAGACGTACAATTAATGATAATCATTTGAACAAAAACCGAAGTGAATAGAAGCTACAAATTTGATATCAGGACATAAATGGAAATATGAATTAAAAAAATATATATAAAAAAAAAAAAAAAAAAAAAAAAAAAAAAAAAAGATTAAAGTGTTTGTACTAGTAGAATTAGCTTTGAATTTGGAGAAAACATTAACAACAAATTTTTTTGGAGCGATTCATCATCAACATCTCTGTCTCCAACAATGAGAGCAGCATTTTGACGATTTTTTACAATGGTAAAGGGACGTCAAGACTATGTTTGAGTAAGTTTTTAGTTACAAAATATAGTCAAGTTTTTAGTAAAGTTAAACAAATATTAAGACTAGCTGGGGAATATTAATGTTTTGTATTATACAGTAATCAATTATAGTAGGTTTTATAGTTATATATATTTTTGCACCCGGTGAAAAAAAAAAAAAAAAAAAAAAAAAAAACTCGTTGTTGAAGGATAAAGTGTATTAACTACGATAAGTGAATACCATCCGCATGCATCAAAAGTATGAGTGGGTGGTCTATTGTCTTGGTTTTTTGTTCCTTTGGTGTGTCATTTTTATGTATCATGGTTTATTCTTCCAATCCTTCTTAATTAACTTGATTAGGGAGACTGGATGTCTTTGTAATATTTTGTTTTGGTTGTTAATATATATTGCTGCATTTCTTTTAAAAAAAAAAAAAAAAAAAAAAAATCGGCACACATAAGTTATAAATTATAAATCATAGCTACAAAAAACTACGCACCGAATAAGATAGGACATAGTGTACCCAGCTACGCCTAATGCGCCTCAAAATGGATACAGGTACATTATAGATAGTTAAGATAGTGATTCAAAAGCAAATTAAAAAAAGTGACCCAACAACATACCATACAGTTACTTAAGGCTAAACGGAGTGGACAAAAAATTGAGCGTGAGTCTCAAAACGAATGTCCAAGTCGCTCGTGAGTTGGGACAAAAAAAGGGTGCGTATGGTGAGTTAATCTTATAAAGTGAATAGTTAAAAATAATAATTTTCCTAATATACTTATTTAATCTCATAAAGAGGAATTGAATAACATGAGTCGTCCGTATGTATAATCTCACATATTTATTTACATATCACAGTAATTCGTGTTTTCATTTTGTTATTTATAATTCAATGCAAATATATTAATATAATATATACTAATGATAATATTTATAAATAACAATATATATGTTGTATTATTTTTTTAATTAAATATAAAGTATAGGGAGTATACATATAGGTGATATTTATTAGATTTATAAAGTTATTAAAAAACAATGAAATTGGTAGTATACTTAATATAACTTATTTAAAATTTGGGCAAGTGGCACAAAAAAATACTCAACTTAGGGTCAGTTTTCAATCAAGGTATCCAACTTTTTTTCTTGCACATTAAGGCGCCCAACTTTTTTTTGGCGGATTTAGGTTTTTTTCTAACTTTCGTTAACCAACTTCATTAGTAAATTACTTGTTTGGTCCTTGAGTTTGTATAAACATTTCATGCACCATCCACGACCACCACCAACCGTCACCACCATCACCAACCGCCACCACCACCACCACCTGCCACCTCTACCACCATCGTCCACCACCACACCACCAGAAGCTACCACCACTGCCTCCACCAATACCAACCGCCCCACCACCAGCAGCAGCTTTTCCCGCCAACATTCCCTTCAAATATCTGTTGTATCTTCTCATTTGGTTAACAAGAAATAATGCAAATTCTCTCTTTACTATCTCACTTCTTATCTTCTCTTACTCTCTTCTCATTTCTATCTCTTAATCCTCATAAATTTTGTTATCAATTCTATACAACAAACACAGTTCTATTATTAAAGCTTCTCTTATCTTTATTGATAGATTTAACAAAAGGTTAGAAGATTTTATAGCTAATCAAGATATCCAAACATCAGATGAAAACATAGTACAAAATGATCAAAATATCAATTTTCCAGATATGATAAAAAAAAAAGATTCGAATTGTGTTTTGTATATTGTCGATGAATTGGGATCATTAATGGTAAATGATGGTGACAGTGAAGAAATTTCTGGAAAAAGTAAGGGAAAAAACGAATGAAATATTGATGATAGAAGTCATGTACATGAGGCATTTGATGAAATGCCAAAGATCGAAAAACCCAAACAAGAAGGTTATGTTATTGAATATTGGGATGTGTTAAGTTCTTTTGTTAGTAAAATAGATTTGGATGAACCGTCTCTTATTAGTCTCTTCATTTGGGGGTTGAAATCAGAAGTTGAAAAAGGAGTAAGTTTGTGTAAACCGAAAACTCTCTCGGATGCATATTACTAGGCTAAGTTGTAAGAATCATGGTTGTATGAATTAAAGAGAGAAGCAGCAAACGACATTGGAGAGATTGTTCCTGGTCAAAGATAAAGAAGCTGGAAAAGAGCGGGATAAAAATGGTCCAATTGAGTGTTTTGAAGGTTTTGATAGTGAAGAAACTAAAGGTGTGGAATTGAAGGTTCTTGATGAACTTTTTGAAGAGAAGGTTGTGGGTATGAATGTAGTTTTCAGTAGGAATGGGAACTTAGATTGTGCAATTATGGGTGTTAATGAATATGTGGATGGTGCAAATGGAAGTGATGCAAATGGAAGAAACATGCTTAAAGCTAACAAAGAGAGTGGCAGTGTTTATGTTTTGGTTCATGCATTCAAGTGTGTTACTAAAAAGTGTTAAGGAAGCAACAAAGAAGGAACCAACTTTTGATCAACTGATGTTTGATACTTGGAAACGGTTGAAGAGGAAAAGGAAATGTAAAAAATGACACAAGAATCATTGTAGCTGTTGGTAGTGGTGGGGTCGGTTGGTGTTGGTGGCGGTAGTGGTGGTAGCTTCTGGTGGTGGTGGTGGACGATGGTGGTAGAGGTGGCAGGTGGTGGTGGCAGTTGGTGATGGTGGCAACGGTTGGTGGTGGTCTTGGATGGTGCATGAAATGTCTATACAAACTCAAGGACCAAAAATATAATTTATTAACGAAGTTGGTTAACGAAAGTTAGAAAGAAAAAAAAAACCTAAATCTGCCAAAAAAAAAAGTTGGGCGCCTTAATGTGCAAGAAAAAAAGTTGGATACCTTGATTGAAAATAGACCCTAAGTGGAGTGCCTTTTTGTGCCATTTGTCCTTAAAATTTAACCGTTAAAATTTATTAATTACCTTCTCATTTTTAAAGAGTTTTCTTTTACAAAATCGACGTTTTTTTTTTCTTTATTTTTTTTTTGGTTACATGGGTTTTCGACTTGATGTTGCGAGCCGACTAATCCGGTGGCGACTATCTTTCTGGGGCTGGAGTCGGCACAGGTGGACCTCGATACATGTGTTTTTATACATATTTATTTGTTGGATGAAATTTAGATGAGTTTAACCAAATTAAAATCAATTTTAAAATTATTGGCCAATAAAAACACTCAATTTTGCCATGTATACAGAATGGTGCCATAGTCCAATTGGTCTAATGGAGTTTTTCTAACATTATTTTTTCACTTTTTAGAAATTCTTTATTATACAAGAGATGTATATAAACATGAAGTGAAAAGAAACAAACAAATAAATGTGAAAAATATAAAAGCTAAGAATTAACTTTGTACCAATATTATGACTCCTTACTTTTATCAAGTTACTCCAACACCATAATCTTATGACTCTTTACTTTTACCAAGTTACTCCAAAACCATTATCTTAAGTCAGAACAAAAAATTGCTAGCCTTTTTACCTTTTCATTCCCAAAAGCCCCAAAATTAAACAAATAAAAAGAAATGTTATAAAACGAGAATTGAGATTGAGGAAATGAATATTCTTCAATTGATATTATAATGTCAGAGATATATGGGGTATATATAAGATAAACAGTAGGGTAAAAATCCTAATAGCTAAATGGGCCGTGGGCCTCTTACGGGCTATATAGACATCCAGTTGGGTGACGCTGCTGAGATTGTCTGCTTTATTGAACTCCATGAGATTGTTGTTGTTCTACTTGTAAATACATATCCATTTTGAGATCGACCATTGTGAGAGTCAGACATATATCATGCATCTGTAAAACCAACTAAACTTGTATTCGATGGGTTAGTGAAATATAAACCCATATCCTTTGTACCTTGAAAATATTGAAAAATTCTGTGGTTCAATTTGATCAATTATTATTCTTGAGAATTTAAATCATGACATGTGCTTCATGCATTTTATATATACCTTAAGGAATCTCAACATAAAATGAGCTCTATTCATTAACTTTTAGACGCATATCAATGACTATTATATTGCCAGACTTAAATACATTATTGGATCCACCACATGATAACATGTCTCCTTATGATCATTTTCGTGCCTTTACGAAAATATTTTGTGCCATTAGTCATGCCTTAAATACAAAAGTTTTAATACTTTAATTTCTCTTCCTCATAAAGACCAATGCATATCAAATAATTTATACATTCATATGTATGGACTTCAAGTCCCAGTAAGATATCTCGTCACAAGAGACTTTAATCTTTCATTAGCTCTTTGCGTCTTTACTTCTTTTGGCCATTCATTTATACATCTGCACTTCCTGCATATATGCTTCCATGATCCTCACCATGATTATAGCGCTATCTTATTTATTTACATAATCATTACCATATCGACGTCGATTCGTTACTTTTCGATTCCACACTTTACTAGACATTATATTCTATCATTTGTTGAGATCACAAAATTTTTCATATACCCGGGGTTTTCAATAACCTTCATGTCTAGTTTCTCTTTCAAAGACTATTATTGAGTCTTTATTACCTCGATTCAACCATCTTGATTTTATTGCTCCATTTTATCTATTCATTCGAGGACTTTTTATTTGGAATCGATTTATCTATCACGCTGACGTGCCATAGACTTACTACCAATCAATGATTTTACTGCTGGGATTGGAGCAATAGCAGCGTAATATGATCTAGTCACTTTCTATAGGTCACTAAATATGTCTGGCATTTACTAGATCTGGAATGTTATTTATCCCTTGAACTTTAAGTTTATATTCATTAGTGTGAGGATAAACATTTATATCATAATTCATTCCAAGTTTCTCGCTGCTCATTCTCTCCCCCAGAATGAATTATCAATTTAAACATCTCATTTTGTGTGTTGTGGTGTATTACTATATATCGCACAATTACAAAATCTCACATGAGAAATATGGTTTGTGACCAAAACCATTCTAATGGGGAGGATTCATTAAATATTATTGGAAAGATGCGAACTCGTATGTCATAACACGCCCCATAAACCAAAAGATTTGTTCTCATAATATTATTGGCTTTGCAATCAACTAAAGACGTTTTATCAACGTTTCAACAAAAGCAATTCGGCCAAATTCAACACTTATTTCAATAATCGCCCAGTACTTTGAAGTATTCACCACCATTCTCAATAATATAATTTGGAAACCGTGCTCGCATTTCATAAGCCGAGCCACTAATCACGCCACTTTCAGTTGCGTATTTGATGATCATTTTGACGATGCATCGAATTTAAAACTCAAAATGATCCACATAACGAATGTATAGGCCTGCATACATCCCCGTCATATTCTTTCCAAAACTTTATAGGACAAAGTCCTTACTGTAATTTGGTGGTGGTTGATGAATAATTAACTTCCACTGAGAACAATCAAATTTATCTTGAAAGAAACGTAAGTTTCTTCTATACATTTCGCATCTTAATTAAACCGTGATGGTCCAACCGGTCATGCCAATTAATACTTGGCTCATAAACTTATACTTTATAACCACACGTGCTTCAGTTGCACATTCTTTGCATTTATACTTTTGTTTCTCCAATCAAATTATATAAGCACTTTTATGGCTTCTACATAATTTAATACAAAGCATTTTAAGGCTTTAAATATAATATGCAAATTAGCCTAAATCATTATTAAAGAATAAAACATGTTCGATACGAGTGAATTTGCTCTATTTACGTAACAATCTATTCTCTTAATCAGTGTTATAAGCAAATAAAATAGCATGATAGATAAGTCACATATATAACTATATAAGTCAAACTCAATGTCATAATCTGACTCAAGTAAAACTCCTTATATGCTCACAACCTTAATAACAATATTGCAAAATTCACCATAGTTATGGTCACTACATCTTTTTCCTACTCCACGAGGTATAATGAATAAACTACATTTAGAGAAAAATGGTTCTCATATTTACAACGAAGATGTATATTTTCAGTGCCAACTTTTTCTCTTGCGCGCTATCATTTTTATCTTTTGCCTTATCATGACACTTACATTGATCATCATATTATCCTATAAACTTTGAAGAGTTGAGCATATTAAAAAAATACGGTTTAATAGTAATCTATTAGAGCTCGTTGTTTTACATAATTTGAAGCAATTAAGCATCACTTAAAAGATTTTTTTATCATATATATTAGTATATTGAACTGTGTGTAATCTATAAAAAGGAGCTTAGATAAATTTGATTTGAAAATTATAAGTTTAAATGTAATGATGTACTTGTATTACATTCTCCATGTTATTTGATTTTTTCATAAAGTTAAGAAAAATTGAATTACATGTGGTCATAAATAAGAAGTTTATGAGCCAAGATTGTTCTATTAATTGGCATGATCGGTTGGACCATCCCGAGTAAATGATGATGCGAAGTCATAGAAGAACCATAAGTTTCTTCAAAGATAGGTTTGATTGTTTTCAGAGGAAGTTAATTGTTCATATATATCACCACCATAGTAAAGTAAAAGGCTTAACCTATAAAATTTTTGAAAGAATAGAAAGGGGTGTATGTAGGCCTATACATCCACCATGTGGATCATTTTGAGTTTTAAAATCGATACATCGTCAAAATGATCATCAAGGACGCAACTTAAGGTTAGCGTGATTAATAGTAATCTCAATTCTTGTTTATTGTTTACTTTTAAAATGATCATTATCTTTATCTTGTTCTTGTTTATTGTTTATTGTTATTTACTTTATTGTTTATCAAGTGGCCCATTTAGCTATTAGGGTTTTTACCCTATTGTTTATCTTATAAAACAAGAATTGAGATTACTATTAATGGTGATCTATTACTATATTCATTGAAGCAATTAAGCGATTAAGCAACACGTTAATAGTAATATATATGGATCATTTTGAGTTTTAAAATCGATGCATCGTCAAAATGATCATCAAGGACGCAACTTAAGGTTAGCGTGATTAATGGCTCGGCTTATAAAATGCGAGCATGGTTTTCCATATTGTATCTTTGGAAGTGTTGAACTTTATATAGCCCAAGTTTATACGCGAATTGCTTTTGTTGAAACGTTTATAAAACGTCTTCAGTTGATTGCAAAGCCAATAATTGTGAGAACAAAACTCTAAGTTTATGGGGCATGTTAAACTTATGAATTCGCATCTTGCCAACAATATATAATGATCCTCCCCATTAGAATAGTTTTTGGTCACAAACCATATTTCCCAAGTAAGATTTTGTAATTGTGCGACTTTTATTATAGTAAATCCACCACAACGTACAAAATGGGATGTTGAAATTGATAATTCATTCAGGGGGAGAATTAGCAGCGAGAAATTTGGAATGAATTAATATATTATAAATGTTGATCCTCATGATAATGAATATGAACTTGAAGTTTAAGGGAAAATTTATATTCCAGACATGTTTATTGACATAAAGAAGGACTAGGTCATATATACGCTGCTAGTGCTCCAATTAAATGTATGTCCCAACTTGACAACCAATGATTGGCACTGAGTATATGGTATGGTTGCAGCATGATAAACTAATTGATTCCAAGTAAAAGTCCTCGAATGAATAAATGAAATGGAGCAAGAAAATTAAGATGGTCAAATTGAGGTAATAAGACCCCATGATAGTTAAGAGACACTAGACATGAAGGTTATTGAAAAACCCTGGGCACATGAAAAACTATGAGATCTCAATAAATGATATATAATGTCTAGTAAAGTGTGGAATCGATAAGAAGTGAATCGACGTCGATAGCTATATATGATAACGCGCATGATAATTATTATGTAAATAAATAATATAGCGCTAAAATGAATGTGAGGATCTTGGATTGATGAATGGCCAAATATTTAATGACGCAAGTAACTAATGAATGATTGAAGCCTCTTGCGATGAGACATGATTACTGGGACTTGAAGTCCGTACATATGAATATGTAAGCTTATTGCATATGCATCAGTCTTTATGAGAAAATGAAATGAAATTATGCATAAGGTATAAGTGATGGCACAATATATTTTCTCAAAGACTTGTAAATGATCATGCAGATGCATGTTCACATGTGGTGAATCCAATAATGTATTTTAATATTGTATAAATCTGGCAATATGTAAATAATTGGTATGCGTCTAATAGATAAATGAATAGAGCTCGTGTAATGTTAAAATTTTATTGTAGGACATAAAATGCATGAAGCATGCTTGTGAATTTTAATGCTTAAAGCATATAAGTAAAGTTCTTGAGAAACTTACTTGTTGTATTGAATTAATCATGTGTTTGGCATATATGTTATAATCTTGTTGTATTGAATTAATCATGTGTTTGGCATATATGTTATAATCGCCTTAGTGTATAGTATTATGTCATATAAAGAATTTTGCTTGCCTATGAAACTTTATAAAGATATCTAGACGTGAATATATTTTAAGTTTCATACAATTTGATTTTATGATTATAAAGGCGATTGAATGCATAAAAGTTGAATTTGAAACAAAAAGACGTAATCATTATGCATCATGAAAGATAAAGAAATATGCTACATCTTAACTACATTATAATGCATTTAGGCTATTCATAAAAAGGAAGTCTTAAAAAAATAAGACCAAAAATATTTCTTTAATTAGAAGGATTTCAAACTAACACATATATATGAATAGGAGTTAAGTTACATTATGAATTTTTATATCTTTAATTGTATGAGCCACTAATATTTATGAACCTCATTAACTTGCAATAGTCAATTTAATCAATGTAATATAACAACCCAATTAACTACCTTTTAATGCATATTTCATATATATAAAGCCTACAAACTAACTCACAAACTAACACAGTCTCATCTCAACTTCTAAACACACATTACACTATTAATAATTTAAATGTTCTACTTTTAAAAAACATAAATTTACTAAGGTTTAAAGTATTTGAGACAATATTAAATAAGGAAGGTTTAAAATAAAAAATATTTGCTCGCCACAAACAGTCACCTGGTACCGGCCGCCGCATTGCGTGGGTACCCTTCTAGTATCTCTCTATGGATAAATGACGCTCATGTTTATGAGGTCACATGATGAAAAAAGACACTTTAATTTATATAGATGATGATCACAATATCGATTTAAAGTGTCGTACTAAAATATGTATTAAACATTTATGATTCTCGCTAATGATCATACATGATATAATATATCATTTGAATTAATTGTGTTTGCAATGAATAACTTGTGAAGTACGATGATGTACTTGAATGAGATGTATGACGTATGTTAATCCTTAAAATGGATATGCGAATAAAATGTATAGAATATTTATTCATGTGATTCTATCAAGACACTTTAAGGTACAAAGGATATGGGTTTATATTTTATTAACTCGTCAAAACAAGTTTAGTTAGTTTTGCAGATGCAGGATATATGTTTAACTTACCATGATCGATCACAAAATGGATATATTTTTACAAGTGGCGGCTATTTTTCCTGGCATTCGATAGAGAAAACAATGGTGGCGACTTCATCAAACCACACATAAATTCTGGAGATGAGATACCAACTATTGCATGTAGATAATGTAGCATGCCTTGCTATATTCAAGAAATGTTACATCAAAGACGACAAGACACTTCTCGTTCCAGTGATAATTTTGTGGACCTATTTACTAATGCGTGGTTTTGCAACCTTGCAAAAGGTTTTACCTCTCAAGGGATCTTGAGAAGCTTGCAATCCCCACCAGGCAATGTACCTGACCGTTGTAGTATAGTATAGTGGCAAGTACCGAGGGACTGATCGTTCAACTCAAAGAATAGTGTTCGGTAGGGTTAAAACTCAACTAAACTAGGTCTAGAGGTGAGGGATGATTCTTTTTATATTTTTATATTTTATGGAAAGCAAGTAAAAATATAACCAATTTATCGTAGTACACATCCGATCATGTTTCTTAAGACGTTCAAACATGTTACCAATTGGAAGTCTGCCAGTTTTCTTAAGCCTAACATCGAAATCATTCATCCACAACAATTATAAACAAACAACCAACCAATAATCAATAACTAAGTTTCATTACATCTAAGCAAACACAAAGAAAACCTAGCCTAGCCTGTTAAAGTAAAGACAAACATAAGATGAAATCAAACAACACAAAGACATATTGAATGATTATTGGAAAACTTATCTTCAATTAAACATGGATGAAATATGGGTTTGGAACCCTTAAAAACAAGGTAAAAATCGTGCTAGGGTTTCTCCAAAGTTCTCCTCTCCTAACAAATGAAAACTAGAAAACTATATATAGATTTTTGAGTCTGACGGCGTCATGTGTAAATCCTGACGCCGTAAACTCGCCGCCATAAAAATTCTTGTATTGCCTAGATCCAAATCTAACATCGTCATGTGTAACTTGATTCTTGGCCGTCTCTTGCATTTTGTACGTGAGGGCCTTGGTGACGCCGTCACATGTAAATCCTCCAAAAATATTCTGGCACGTCACATGTAACTTGATTATCCACCACTTTGTCAATGAGTGACGGCGTCACATGCAAATCCTGACACTGTCAGGTACTGTTTCCAGCATGATTTGGAGACTTTGTCGTTTTCTTCACTTTTTCACTCCAAAAACGTCCAAAATGCTTCCTTTTCCAGATTTCTTCTCAAAAGTACCTAAAATGACAAAAGAAACGATTTAGGGCAATATTTGATCAAATAATCTTGACTTTGGGTATAAATGACCCCCTAAAAGCAGTACACTTTTCGTCTCATCAAATACCCTTACACTTGAGATTTGCTTGTCCTCAAGCAAATGCGCTTTTATTCTAATCAAAATACGAGCTAGGGGTCATTTAACACTAATATAAAAGTAATTACAACAAATAATCGTTCCACTTCAACCAAAACAAGCACGGAAATTATAAACTAGCACCTCACAAATAGTGTTTAGATACTCTCACATCTCTCGGGTGTAATAAAAGTATATATCACAATATGAAAAATAGAAAATATCTCTCACTACCTGTCATATCACACAGATTACCATAGGCTTGGGAAATGATCAAACCTACACCACTTGGCGTAAGCACCTAGGATAAACTATCAAAGAGGTCTTTTTAAAGGGTTATAACGTGAGGTGTAGGGATATGATAAACACGGTTTTTTTTATAAAAGCAATCTTTACTGGTGGCGAGTTAATCATCTTGGTCAATTACATGTACAATGTGGCGTTGCTAAGCCAAGGCTCGACTCGACTCGGCTTAAGCTAATCATAAATTAATAAAAACATAAAATAAACATAAAAGGAAACGGGATGGTAGTCCATATGTTTTTTCTTTTTTTCTTTTTCTATTTTTTTTCTTTATTTTTCATTTTTTTTTTTTTTTTTTTTTTTTTTGTGTGCATACACTCTTGCCCTACCATCCAAAATAATACATCATAGGAAATTTGCATTCCCCTTACACTTGAACTTTTACATACTTTACAATTAACTATTCTAATGACTCGAATTAAGATAATCAAAACACTTGGAGTACTTTTTTAGATTAACGTACATATAGGGGTAATATATGATGTTCTTCCCTAATATTCCATAACACTAGTACTTTACCCATGAGTCCCAATCATCCTAAAACAATATGTACAAGATATGACTCGACTTAGACACCATGTAATCAATTAGACGGTTAACTAAGGGTTTAAACAAATAACAATAATGCACTAGAGATGAGTGCATACAAGGAAGGCTAAGGCAATTTGGGTGTACATTTGGGGTGGATTGTAAACAAATTCTTCCTTTAAGTAAAATGCTTAAAGTTAGAAACGAAAAAGATAGGCTCGGAGGGGTGTACTAGGGGTATCGTGTACTAAAAATGAGTACAACACAAAGGCGTGGGAAAATTAATTTATTTTACTAGTCAAGTAATTATGACTTCATTAGTCAAGTAATTATGATACGGGTTTAACACAAGGGTGATCCTAATGCCTCTTATCATGTAGTAAATCCTACTACACGAATGTAGTCTCACTAGTGGTCTCGGGATGCATCACTAACGCAAGTTCTAGAATCTATGTACTACCGGTACACTCATAAGCATCTTTTCCTAATAAATCTAGGGGCGAACCTCACATATTTAGGGTAGAAAATTTTGAGTGGTACAGTTTTTGTGCTAGTCATACAACTCCTATCCATGAGACACTCATTAAGTCTAAAGCTTCACTCCTAAATATTGTAAAATATTTTAAATTTGGCGCTAAAATTACCCTAACAAGTGTTTCTCTTAGTTTTATTATAAACCTACTATTGAACAAACAAACTCAAGTGCAATTGTATTCTCTAAGGTATCATCATTTACCTTCACCTTACACTTAGGCTGAACATTGTCCCCAATATTCAATAAAAAGGATGTAAAAGTAATGAAGGTAAAAGAATGAAACAAATACTCCCCTGACTCGTTCGGTATGGATAATGTGGTAACAAGGTTAGATCCTCCTCCAAGAAAATGAACGTTGAAAGCTTCCCTCTAGAAATACAAATCATCTTCTTGTCCAATATGACCTGTTAAACCCGAGAAAACAATCAAGGCAAACCTCGCGTAAAATCGGTGGCAATATATATATATATATATATATATATATATATATATATATATATATATATATATATATATATATATATATATATATATAATGCTTGTGGAATGAATGTTTGCAGATTTCCTGGAGTTTATAAAACTAAAGAATTAACAAAAACTTTAAGACTCTGGTAGAAAAACAAAACTTGCAAAATTTTTCAGAATTTTACACCTGACGCCGTTAGGTTATAACCTTGACGCCGTCAGAGTGCTCTGATAGAAATCTTATGTTAAGTTTCTGGAAAATTTCTGGAAAAACTCACGTCTTAATTCCTGGAAATCCTGCAAAACATCATTATGACTCGATACAAGCATTTGACTCAAACAAATACTAATATGCACATTCATTTAATATTGTTGTGGTTCATGTTCAAGCTCATTCTTAGAATCAAATTTAGATTTCCCTTACACTTATCTTTTGTGAAATACCATTTTATGAAGTTAAGACGAATATAATCAACAAGGTAAAGCATTTTCACAATTTATTTTGAAACATGAGCCACAAACAATAAAAATAAAACATGCATACAAAAACAAATAAAATCAAACAAACAAACAATCAAACAAATAAAGCAAATAAAACTTGGGTTGCCTCCCAAGAAGCGCTTTTCTTTATTTACGAGTCTTGTAGCTAGACTCAAGGTCACATCCTACCGTGTGTTGCTTATGCTCACATACCCAAGTGTGAGCCATCTAATTGTTACCTCATCTTTCTTATAGTCATCACTTAGCTCTAAACATCCGCGATAATACCTTTTATTCTTTTCATGAGGATATTTAAGCCCTTTCCTTTTATCATTCTCACTCAGCATATCAAGAGGTGGAAACCTATTACATTTCTCAATAGAAGAATCCTTGAACCTAGGGTGTGCACGGGGCATTTGGTAAACAAAATCTTCATCACCGTCCGAGAATATAATTAACCCTTCCATAAGTTTTTCATCTAATTTGGTTAACCTTTTGAAGGGCTTCCCAAACACAACTTGGGTTAAGTTACTATCGATAAACTCTCCTAGATTCTCCATAACCATAAACTCAACCAAATAGACAAAGCTTCCAACAAACACATGCAATGTCTTTGCCCTAGCAACAATATTATCTCCTTTGTATTCTAACTCATTTACCATAATTATATTGTATTCAGTACGCGAGATTATGTTCATTGGTAAAGATGAGTTAAGGTGAGCATCAAAGCTCCTTAATCCTATCTTACAAGGAAACTGCATATTAAATGAGCTGTCATTCACAATCATTGTCCTAGGGTCGACATACCTAAGAGGGTTCATCTCATCTTCCATCCTATCCTCATTAATTACATCACCATCATCTAGGTCCTCATCGGAGTCTGAATAGTAAAAAGGACTAGCCCTATGGTCGTTATCATGGTCAGACTCCTCCATCTTAGAATTATTGCCAAAGTGGTGGTCAGGCGAGAGGTTAGGTGGGTTCTCATTTTCCACTAAAGGGATTGGGACGGGTGGTTGGAAAATCCTACGACGAAAAACACGAATAACAGGAATCAAACAATCAATGCTATTGTTATCAATTGAGATAGTTTACGAACAAAGGAAACGAAGAAATAAGATAGACTAAAGAAGACCTATAAAAATAAAAATAAAAATAAAAATCTTACTAGAAATGAATCTAGCAAGTAGACCTAATAAAAAGAAATTTCAACCTAGACAATAACTATTCCCCGGGCTGCGGCGCCAAAAACTTGATGCGTGGTTTTGGAACCTTGCAAAAGGTTTTACCTCTCAAGGGATCTTGAGAAGCTTGCAATCCCCACCATGCAGTGTACCTGACCGTTGTAGTATAGTATAGTGGCAAGTACCGATGGACTGATCGTTCAACTCAAAGAATAGTGTTTGCTAGGGTTAAAACTCAACTAAACTAGGTCTAGAGGTGAGGGATGATTCTTTTTTGTATTTTTATATTTTATGGAAAGCAAGTAAAAATCTCGGGTTTTGGAAGAGTGGGCGGAATTAGTTGCTAGTCAACTAACCCAAATAACTACAAATGCAAACAAAATAAAATAAAATGACACTAAGTAAATGTGGAGAAAAAACAATAATAAGAGAAAATGTGTTTACTTAGATTTCACTACTCCCTAGCTATCTTTTACTAGTTGATTAGTTTGTTACAATTGCATGGATGACGGGTTATATTCCTTAATACTATTCGCAGGGCCGTATACGATCTTCCCTAACTCTATAAGCTTCTACATCTTCCTATGTCGAGCCGACTACTAGCTCCTAACATGGCCTCCTTAGTAGTTACTTATGCATTAAATATAACCAATTTATCGTAGTACACATTCGATCATGTTACTTAAGACGTTCAAGCATGTTACCAATTGGAAGTCTGCCAGTTTTCTTAAGCATAACATCGAAATCATTCATCCACAACAATTATCAGTGGCGGCGATTAGCATGTGCAAGTGGTGCAACCGCACCGGGCCTCCCTTTGTAAGGGGCCCCCAATTTAGTATATATCCATTAATATTTATAGTTTTATATATAAACGTTTTGAATTTTTAGTGTCTTTCTTAAATATTATCAAAGTTGAACCGGGCTACATACAAAAAATAGAAGATAAACTTTGGGCCACATGCAAAAATAGTGAAAGACTTGGATTATAGGGGCCTCATTTGTGATTTCGCACCGGGCCCCCCAAATCAATAAGACGACCCTGACAATTATAAACAAACAACCAACCAATAATCAATAACTAAGTTTCATTACATCTAAGCAAACACAAAGAAAACCTAGCATATCATGTTAAAGTAAAGACAAGCATAAGATGGAAACAAACTATACATAGATATATTGAATGATTATTGGAAAACTTATCTTCAATTAAACATGGATGAAACAAGGGTTTGAAACTCTTAAAAATAAGGTAAAAATCATGCTAGGGTTTCTCCAAAGTTCTCCTCTCCTAACAAATGAAAACTACAAAACTATATATAGATTTTTGAGTCTGACGGCGTCACGTGTAAATCCTGACGCTGTCAACTCGCCGCCATAAAAATTCTCGTATTGCCTAGATCCAAATCTGACGCCGTCATGTGTAACTTGATTCTTGGCCGTCTCTTGTATTTTGTACGTGACGGCCTTGGTGACGTCGTCACGTGTAAATCCTCCAAAAACATTCTGGCACGTCACGTGTAACTTGATTATCCACCTCTTTGTCAATGAGTGACGGCGTCACATGCAAATCCTGACGCCGTCAGGTACTGTTTTCAGCATGATTTGGGGACTTTGTCATTTTCTTCACTTTTTCGCTTCAAAAATGTCCAAAATGCTTCATTTTCCAGATTTTTTTCTCAAAAGTACCTAAAATGACAAAAGGAACGATTTAGGGTAATATTTGATCAAATAATCTCGACTTTGGGCATAAATGACCCCCTAAAAGCGGTACACTTTTCGTCTCATCATTTACTAAGATATCAATTGATGTAATCATCATAGGGAGATAATACGCGCTGCACTCTTTTTGTCCTTAGTCATGGTTTTGTCCCACTGGATTTTCCTGACAAGGTTTTTAATGAGGCAAAATTTCCTAAGCGTATTAACAATATGGACATCGAACAGGGAGTGTTATGGATAATTATTAGTGGATGTCCATATAGTTCATAAGAGGCCCACAGCTCAGTTAGCTATTAGGGTTTTCACCTTACTGTTTATCTTATATATACCATATATACGCCCTGAATGAATTATCAATTTCAACATCCCATTTTTGGCATGTCATGCTGATAACGTGTTATAAAACAAGAATTGAGATTGAGGGAATGAATATTCTTCAATTGATATTATAATGTCAGAGATATATGAGGTATATATAAGATAAACAGTATGGTAAAAATCCTAATAGGTAAATGGGTCGTGGGCCTCTTATGGGATATATATACATCCATTAATAATTATCCATAACAAAAAATAATACTACGTAACACAATAATTTATTCTCTTACTTCCCTTCACCAACTCATTATTTGTAACAGATTATTTTGTTAGATATCATGTTACGAAATTTCTTTATAAAATTTATGGTTGCGTTTAGTTAGAGAAAAAAAATCTTCAATGTCCTATTTTTGAATTTGTAAAATAAGAGAGAATTTAAATTTTTGCAAAACATAGAAACAGGATCATATGATACTGTTTATAATTCTAAAAAAAAAAAAAAAAAAAAAAAAAAAAAAAAAAAAAAACAAGAGGGATTATGAGGGAAACAAAGAAAACAAAAAAAATTGTGTTTTGTAGTTTCCTTTGTTAAAAATAGGAAACGTAAATTTTATATTTTGTAGAGAATTTGATTTAATAGCAATTCTATTTTTGTCATTTTGTACAAAATATTTTGTAGAAACAATTCTTTCAACTAAACGCATCGAATACGTTTGTAAAATTTCTCTTAACCTCAATATTTTGAAAAATAAATGTTGTGCCTAATAATTATGATTTCAGTTGTTAATTTAAAATTTTATTTCTTAATTTAAAAATTAATTGATGAAAATTTGAAGAGTAAAAAAAAAAAAAAAAAAAAAAAAAAAAATTGCAAACTACGCTTATGAAATAAGTATATTTCGAAATATCTACGTTTGTTGTACCAAAATAAAAGGATACCACATGTACTCCCTTTCCATGTCTGAAACCCCCTTTCACACACCTAAAAATAGTCAAACATTAAATTTAATAAAACCAATAATTAATTACACACACTCAAAACACACACACACACATACACATATCCCTCATCTTCAATCCACCAGTTTTCAAAACTGAATTCACACACATTTCAATTCAAATCCATGATGGGTGTTTGTTAATTCCACTGGAATTAACTCACAATTGAACTGAAGGCCTTTCTTTAGATCTTTGGATCGTTTTTCAGGTACCTGTTCTTGATGTTAAAAATTGAGTCTTTATTCCAAGAATTTGTCTTTTTGATGTAAAGTTTTGATTTTTATGGTTAATATGTATAATGGGTGTTTTTTTATATGTTTTTTTTAGTAATTTCTAGTGTTTTTAGTGGTTTGTTTTGATGGAATTATTACAATTTGGGTAGATTAAGGTGAGGTGGATTATTTGCATTGCGAAAAATAGTATAAAAATGGTTTAAAAGAAAATGTTAGTGTAGTGAAGTAGATAAGCTAGGGTTTTGTGAATTTGCAAAATGCAATGTGTAATTGTATTTGATTGTGGATGTACTTAAGTATGTATGTGTATAAATGTTTGTGATTTAGGGGTGTTTGGATATATATTTTTGAAGTACAGTAATTTTTTGCTACGTGAAGAATCGGATATAGAAGATGGGGTATGATAAGGCCTAAAGGGTTATGATTAACAAATGCGAGTGACTTATTATTATTTTCGTAAAAGAAACTTTTTAGACGAATTTGCCTTTTGGGTAAAGTGGACGGTGGCCCGGCATAGTTTATGCATAATTATGTTTTTAATAGAATACCGTGTTATTAACCACTACCGTAAAGGCGCGATTTTTGCTTAAAGTAATAACAGATGATAGTTAATTATAGCCCTTTTCTGTGGATTGACATTTTTGTTAGATTTAGAGATAGTTGGGTAAGGTTGCAATTATCTTAGTAATCATGTTTCTTATAGCGCTGGCTAGCTTGACCCTAGATAATCAGACAAAAACAGAATTGTTAACAGCCTACCTAGATACTTAAAACTGATTATTGCGACTTTAAATCACAATAATCAGTTGACACTTTTCGCAACACCCCATTTGATGTGAAATGGTTGTCATGGCAATATCAGCTCTTGAATTTTCTTGAAAATTGGAGTTTTACTGCTGAAAAAAGTGTTTTCTATTGTATGCTAAGCCCAAAAGAAGTTTTAATGTTAATCTTTTTTAACTACTTTTCCATGACAGGTTTGAAGTTGGTAAGGTTGAGTTGACACTTGACAACAAACATGGGTGTTTCTGGAAAATGGATTAGAGCACTCGTTGGTTTAAAGAAACAAGATAAATCACAACGTTCAGGAGAAGATGGACGTGTGAGTATTTATCTCACTTTGTTTTTCTTCACGCATCTTAGTTATTTCATATGCATATTTCTGTACTCAACTGTGCAGTTTTCTATCTAATTTTACTTTAAATGTTGTAAGATGTTGTTTTAGTTATATTACTCTTAAGGCCATATAAAAGATGTAGATGTTATGGAAACTTTTTTGTATATAGTACGTTGGTTATCTAGACATTTTAAGAGTCAAACTTTTTTACTTTGTGCAAAAAGATAGAGTAAGTTAAGAAGTTATCTTCACATGTATTGTAAATTTGTATTTTGTAGTGATATCTGTATGACATTAAAATACTTGTCTATCTTTTAAATTTGTATCAAGTTAGTGTGCGATCTTGACCATATGTCTCGTAACTTGCTTAATTGCATCTGCATAATCAATTTCAGAGAGTCAGTAATGGAAAGTCTCGTCACCGGAGAAGAAGTTCTATAGAGATAAATGATGACAATTTTCTAAATAAGCTCAATATTGAAGACGGCAGTAGCAGTGCAATTCAAGATGTTACCGACTCTCCTTCCACTGCACTTCGAGTGCGGGATTCATCTCATATGGAACAACATATGAGAGAAGAACGGGCTGCTACATGCATTCAAACCGCTTTTCGAGGATTTTTGGTACTATTACTATCTATTCTATTCGCATTGCATAATACTTTTAAGACTTGTTGATGCTGTTGAAATTTCAGTTTTACATTCTGCCATAAATTGGGTGACATCTCAAGCTCACAAAAGATGAGTGTAGACAGTTTAGAAAAGCCAATGTTTAAATTATTACTAATGTAACAACTGCATATAGTCATGATTCATGACAAATGCCAAATTTTCAGTTCTGCATTGTTCACACAAGATATTGACGCGAAAACTGTAATAGTTGGCAGTTTTAACCCATTCAATTGTAATTGAGTTGACTTGGTTGTGTGTATCTCAAACGGCTCAAATTGGTCAAGTTAAATATTTTAGTTACACGGCCACATGGAATGGGTGAAATGCGTCAAATGGGATGAAAGATGCCCAAGGTCTATTTATAATCGATACGGCCTGCCAGGTCCTTTATTTAAAAGTGTGATTGCTATTGTAGTATAGCGTTTTGAACCTTAGTTAACACACTAGTTATCGATAAAATAATTTAAAAACGGACATAAAGTATTTGTGGGTCAACCCAATCAGTCTTATTTTACTTACTATAAAAATTGAACCACTGCAATTCAAACTCGATTTGACCCTTTCCCCAACCAACCGCCCGACTTCACATATCTTGCCACTTCACTGGTAAGCCTTAATAAAATCTTGTTTGTAAGGTTTTTATTCCCATGTTTAAAATTAGTATTTAATGGTACTGAACAATTTTTTCATTATTTGTTGTTGTGCATGCATGTTCTAGCAATTCACATCTGTTTAGTTCATAATTGGTGCCGTATATGATGTTGAACTACTTTTTCCATAATATTCAGGCTAGACGAGCACTAAGAGCTCTGAAAGGATTGGTCAGACTACAAGCTCTTGTCAGAGGCCATGCTGTGAGAAAGCAAGCTGCAATTACTCTTCGCTGTATGCAAGCGTTAGTGAGGGTTCAGGCACGTGTGCGAGCTCGACGTGTTCGTATTGCATTGGAAGGTCAGTCAGAACAACAAAAACTTCAACAGCAACTTCAACACGAGGCTCATGTTCGAGAAGTAGAGGTGAGCACACTACAAATACAATCAAATTTCAATTTTCTGTCTTGAGATAGTTTAAGTGATAGCTTGCAAATTCTGCTATTACATTATCATCTTAAGCTTGCAAAGTCAATACATGATGTTCCATATTCATTACTTGTAATTTCTTAAATGCATTTTTTTTCTTATTACATGAGACTATGAGAGTAAAGATTTTCTATGTATTACGTGTACTTAATATAATCCTTTTTTGATTTACGTCTCTCCTTTAATTATTTTTACCTTACAGCAAGGATGGTGTGATAGTGTTGGATCTGTTGAACAAATTCAAGCAAAGTTGATAAAACGACAGGAGGCGGCTGCTAAACGTGAAAGAGCCATGGCATATGCTCTTGCTCACCAGGTATTAGGAATTGTCGTGTTTCTGCATGGAACTTTAAAGATTACCAAATAGATTACATGGAAAGTACTTAGAGGCAATACCTAGATATGGTTCAGTAGTGAAATATAATGTATGTTTGCATGTTAATCAATTTCCACATAATCCTGGAAAGAATGGAGGCATGGAGTATTAGTTTGTAGATAAAACAAAGGTGAAACGGGGAGTGGAAATGTCTAATGTCAGTATATTGGTATTTGGTAACAAAAAATCTTATATTGGCAGAATGACAATGTGGCCATTTCGACCCATTTATTTATAAATGAGTTATCTTTCAAAATATCAAACGAGCCGAATGAAAAGTGCATAGTCTAAAAAGGAGCGTGTCAAACAGGTTGAAAAGTCACCTCAAGTTTACTTTTGACGCATACACCTTCTTAATCACTTTATTTGGAGACTTTATTGTAGTAGTTTTGTTTTTGTAATCATATAATGCTTTAGATAAACTGGACTAGTGTTTTCGTGTCACCTACACATGCCTGGCCCGTACATAAAAAAAACTTGTTTTGCCCTGACCAATATGCCACCTGTATAGCGATGACTCTATTAGATTAACCTCTACGTAAATGACATTTGCATGTTTAATGCAGTGGCAAGCTGGATCCAAACAACAGGCAGCACCCTCTGGATTTGAACCAGATAAAAGTAACTGGGGTTGGAACTGGTTAGAAAGATGGATGGCTGTTCGTCCATGGGAAAACCGTTTTCTCGATATCAATACAAGAGATGAAGTGAAGATTCAGGAGAATGGATCTGCTATAGAAGAGCAAGAGCATGGCATTAAGAACCAGTTGAAATCTTCTGGCAAAAATACTGTTGCTTCAAATCTTCATTCAGAGTTGTCGAATGAGAAAGTGGGTCAATCTCAATCTCAATCTGATGGCTTTGATTCTCCCCCGGTGAAGACCAATAACATGCAAGAAGCTCCTGCGTCATTGTCCGTTAAGCCAAAATCAAAGCCAGGCAAGGATTCGGTCCAGTCAAGATCCCATAGTACTCCTAGAGAGCGGTCTTCAACCTCGGGTAATCAGGGAAAGAAACGCCTATCTTTGCCTAGTAATGGTTAGTCTATCGCACTCTCTTTTACTACACTACTGTCTCAATATGTCGTTTAGCTTCAGAATATGTAGAAAAGTGTTACTGGTGGATATTATAAAACCATGAATTTTGAGCAACTTTTCTGCTATATTTAACTATTTTAGTGCCAAACTTACTAGCTGGTCTTAAGAATTTATTTTGAACAATACGAATAAGTCAGATCTGATATTGAAGTCAGAAGTGGACAGATTTTGTGTCTGTCCTGTTAGAAAAATGACATTTCTATCCTGCTCGCTTGAATTTAAGGCGTTTGGGTTGAGAAAAGAAATTTGTTGAGACATCTGACTGCAATCAACCGTTAAACCATAGATATAATAGATTATAGACCCTTTATAAGATGATAACCTCTGTATTACAATATAATATATATCATGTTTACTTGCAACATTTTTAAGGGAAATGATTGGGAGACCTAAATATGTGACTAATTTTATGCTTAAACCTGTGGCAGTATCTTGTTGGTTTGTGAAAAAGTAGGTCCCTTGGCTGCAGCCAACAAGATGACGCAACACAGTTTTAGGCATGAATTTAGGCACATCTTTAGGCTTCTCAATCACTTCTCGTTATGTTAAATAGTGTTTTGTGTAATTAAACCGTTAATATTTATATCACCTGATAGGTTTCCTTAGAGAATTAAGACAATAGGCAGTGCCAAGTATATATTTGTGTTTTCTGCTAATAACTATTGGGCTAAATTATCATAATTTGGTTACAGTTAGTCTCATATATAATCAAAATTTTATATTACAGTATTGTAATTATAATTATAAAATAACATATGTCTCTAAATAAGTTAATTTAGGAGGTTTTATGCATTAAAGATGCATCTTTACCAACTTTCATCCACTTTTGAGCCAAGTGTTTTTGTTGCCTGAACCCTTTCGAGATGAAACATGAACCAACTTGCTCATAAGTTAATATGTCAAAATTACTAAGTTGACCCCAAGCAATTTCTGACCACTTATTTGGTCCATTTGGGCAGGCAAAACAGGGAAAGGTGTTGGGAGCTCAAACAGCAAGGTCTCCAACCCGACAAAAGCCTTTTAAAAAAAAATCCTTATTCGAGACGAATGGTAAAGACCATACAGAAAGCTGTTTCACAAGTGGTGCAACACTAGATGCTTGTATATACATGAAGCATTAGTGCATCAAGTTGGAACCAAGTCGCCTGTTCCAGTCTGTTGTGGTTTTTGCACCATTATAGGCTGAGAAATTGAGCATGTTGTTATAGATGAGTTATTCTTGTTTTCTAGCAATGTTGTGATTGGTGGGTGTTTGTGTCATTATCTTGTAACTAGCAATGTATGTTTTATTATCGGAGATTTGTTTGGGTACCATGAGGACAAAATCAAGCGTGGAAATGTTCGCTCTGTGTATGTTGAGTTATTGATAAATTTCAGTTGTAGTGTTTATTTTTCTTATTTAATTGTGTAATGTGTCATTTCTAGTAATATCTTTATTTTCATTGTTGTTTAATCTCAAACTAGTTAGTGTATGTAAAAACAAAACCAAGATCTGAGTTGTATAGAGCAGCTTAGAAGCACGTTTAAGCAGGTGAATTATGGGATTAATAGTTTGATATAGCAATTGCAGTCACTTGTATTGAAATGATCAAGTGCATCCTGTACTTTCAATAGGTAGCTTAGCTCTACATGGTGTTTATATGCTGATTAGCTCTGCATTTGTAGATATGGCACTAGGGGTGGCAATCGCGTCGTGTTCGTGTTAATCTATTCGGGTTTGCGTGTTGGCGGGTTAGTAACTCTACACAAACATGACTCATTAATTAATCGTGTCAAGAAACTCAACCCTAACCCAGACTTACATAACACATGAACACGTGTAACCCATTTGTGACCCGTTTAACCCATTTAAGTAAATAGGTCCAACGGTATATAAGTTTGGTGGTTTGTTGATTGGGTAAATACCATAAAATAACAACTTACTTTCTCCGGTTTATGAGTTAAAACACTTACTTTTTTATTAACATAAAAACCTAACGTACTTTCAAATTTTGTTCGGACTTCACCAATTTGACCGATTATATTAAAAATAATAATTGAAATGACTATATTACCCTTGTCTTCTTAAACATTATTACACCCACTCATCTTTTTGTTATCTCCATCAAACACAACATACATCAACACTTCATAATAATTCATAACCAAGACACTCATTCCCCTACCTTATATCTCCCCGTACAGTCATCACGAATTCATCCTTATAACTCAAAAGTGAAATAAACATCTACCACTACACTTTAACATTTATGGCTTTTATCTGCTTCAAACTAACCACAAAAACACTCTTTCTTTCATCATAAGTTTCTAATCCTACAAATACATACAACTAAAAACCCATCTGTTTCTTGCTTTTAGAAGACCGAATCATCAAAAAATAAAAACTAGAAGATAATACCTTTCTTTAGGCTCAGCTCATCCTCAAGATCTCTATAAAGAGGTCTCGGGCAATGTTTTGTTGTTTTTGAATCTTTTTTGTTGTTGTTTGGTCAAGATTTGATTAGAGAATTAGTAGACAATTTTGGCAAATGACACCACAACCACCCTCGCGAATGATTTCTTTTTCTATTTTGGTTTGCTATTTGAGGTTGTTTTTTCGTTTGGTGGTTTTGTTGGTGATTTTAGTTTTTATTTTTGGCTCTTGATTTTTCTGTATAGTTGTGATTTTGGTGGGTTTTGTTGGTGATTTTTTGTCTGGTTTTAGTTTCTATTTTTGGCTCTTGATTTTTTTGTTTAGTTGTGGTTTTGTTGGGATCAGATTTGTGTTTATTGGTTGTTAACCCAAGATCTGGATTCATATTTGTATTTGCGTTTGTGTTTTTTGGTGGGTTCAGATTTGTGTTTGTGTTTATTGTTTTAGCTTTGTGGTTTTGATTGGAAAAAGCGATATATAATGCTAATGATGGTTTGTCTGATGGTGTGGATTTTGGTTGAAGAAGATAGGGGTAATATGGTCATTTCAATTATCATTTTTAATATAATCGGTTAAATTGGTGAAGTCTGAACAAAATTTGTTAGTACGTTAGGTTTTTATGTTAATAAAAAAGTAAGTGTTTCAACTCAGAAAACTGGAGAAAGTAAGTTGTTATTTTATGATGTTTACCCTCGTTGATTTAACAAGTTTAAATACAAAAATGATATAAGGATCTAAAATATGATAAAAATAACATACAAATAACTATACGGCAATTTTCTGATATCAATTTCAATAATATCTGAAGTATAATCGTAATTCACTTACTTATATTAAGTACAACAAAATACATTTAATCCACATCCAACATAAAAACCAAGTTATATATTTTATTTTTAGAGCCATATATACTTAAATGGGTTCACATGTTGACCTGTTTAATACTTACTCAACCCAAACACGACCCGTTTATTAAACGGGTTAGACGGGTTGACCTGTTTTTGACCCAAACATGCTTATCCTCAACCCAAACATGTTTAACTTTGTTTCAGGTTCGTACATGTCGTTTATCGTATCGTGTCAAGAATTGCCACCCTAAGATATGCGAGTCATGCACAATGACACATGCACAACTGTCAATTTAGCAATAGTATGAGTTCATTAAAATTGACATGTAGCATGAAGAATGGATTCAAACGTGTGAATTCGGAGCCGTATATAAGATGTGCGAGGTGTGCTACTGCATAGGGTCTTCAAATTATAGGGGCCTCAAAATTTTTATATGATAGAGTTTTTTTTTCAAGAGAGAAGAGAAGAGGAGAGGAAATTTGACAAAACTTCTCTCTAAAACTTTCTTCCCAAAAGTGGGATGATTTGGAGAGAAGTTATTTTAGGAAGCTCTTAATAAATGTAATTACTTAAATGACCTTCTATAAAACATAACTTTTATATATAATAAAGGGTATAATTGTAATATCATCAGTTATCACTTCTTTTCTCTCCGAACTTGGGAACATGTTATTAAAAATAAAATTTCATTCATCTTCTCTTCTTTTGTGCCCATTTTTAACTCTTATCTTCTTTTCTTTCAATGCAAAAACTTGGGAACAGAGTAAGTTACTACAAGTATTTTATTTAAGGAGTTGCATTGAAAATGCTAGCCGAAACACTTTGAAAACAATTATTTAACATTTTATCTTTTTAGAAAATTATTTACTTACTATTTTAGGCCTCGTTTTTGTTATTAAATAACTGAGACGGCACCGGATGAATTAAAGTATGATCTCTAAAGAACCCCCTAATATTTTAGGCATCAAGAAAACATTCAAAAAATGACTAACTGTTTCACAAGCACAATAAGTGCAAACGAAATGAAGCAGCAATATTCAAAAATCGACCGGTGACCAACTTTTGACATATTTAATCTGTGTTACCTACTATAATTCGTATGATTAATTTTGCGTTTTAAAAAAATGGTTCAAGTCACATGATACATAGTTTCGATTAACTTACTGATATAAATAAGTATGTACGTTACTGTCTTTACATATGCGACAACAAAAATGACTTGCAACTCGAAAGGATATGCCAATCATATAAAATTCTACATGCAATATGGTTAAAAAGCTGTGAATGTCTCATTGTCATTAGCAAAAAATCAATAACATATCATGCTATTGTCCGCACGTTGACTTATTGACATTTCTTGAATGAAAATAGAAAACAATTACTTATCGTTGTAATTCCTGGATACTAAAGCTTTAAAAAGCTACTGAGGGCATAACTTCACACAGCATACAATGCCAATGAGTCGACTCTATTTGACAGCATCAAACCTTACATTATTCATAAATCCTAGCTCCAAACTATGTCATAAACTTCCTGCTTCCATGCAAATTGACAACACTTGAAAAACATTATAAAAAGGATCTACAGTTACTAAACTGTAGTGATGAAGATGACTTCGGCATAAAGAAGTGAGTAAAATTGCAAAAAAGAAAGAAACAGAAAAGACCTTACAGATCAATCAAACTAATAAACATAATTCAACAACAAAACATCAATCATGTCAAGGTTTTGATAGCATATCAAGTGTCTAATGACCAAAGACCTGAAACCTTAAAATGCTCTCCTTGGACATACAGCTAAGCACACAATTACATTTTCTGTATCCCTCATAGAATCTATGCAGCAACACGATAATTATTAGCTGTTTCTTTGTCACAAGCTTACCCATCAACTCATGCAAAGTGGCGTCTATTGTTTTGGCTGTGATTTGACACTGCAGGAGTGAGAAAGTTGAAGCCAGCCATAAGTAAATAATCTCCTTCTTCCATTTCGAGTAAAAGCGTCTTTATATCATCATATTGTTGGTTCTGTTAATATTCATGGAGAAGAACATCGTAAATTAAATATCTGGCAAGCAGCCACTCTCTTTCATTTGCAGAAACAACAGCTTTGCATCCTTGAGTATACTTCGCTCAGAAAAACACCTAATTATAGCAGTGTATGTATAAACATCAGGCTACCCTTAACAGTAACTTCATTAAAGAGATTCTTTGCAACATCAGGTTTCCCACATTAATTTACGTGTACCATTGATGAAGATATACACGAGAATATCTAAAGACTTGTTTTTGTAGGTAATCAGTTCCTCCTTGAGTCCTTGGTCCCGAATTCACACCCACAGACACCAATCAAAACATCAAAGATATTGATACACTGGTTAACGTAGGTATATTGAATTTAAAAGAGAGGAAACTAAGTACACTTTTAATAGAAAAGCAAACTACCCTATTTATAAGTAAACAGTAAAGAAACCAATAGAACGTGGGTGCATGATATCTACAACATACCAAAAGAATAGGTACACCCCAATGTGCATTTCCCTTATTCTCGGTCAAACAAAAGACGTGGTAAACCCATGAACTTAACCATGACTTGACCCATCAAGATTACCCAACATTCACCCCCGTAATCTTGATGATCATGACCCGTTTCTTCATCACCTCGACGTTTAAGACTTTTCCCGGACACCCGACCTTCACCTCGGCCACGTCCAAAATCTTCACGTAACCGCCTTTGATTGTTCACAACACTTGTAACATGTAACATGGCATCCCGTTGGACACGTTCATTACCATCTCGACTTCTCCCGGATCCATAGCCTCTTCCTCGACCACATCCAAAGCCACCCCGATTTGAACTTCCACCGCCATAATGTTAACACCGTGTTGTACTCCATTGTTCCCGACTTTTTCCGGACTTACGACCACTACCTTGGTCTCGTCCAAAGTCTCCAACCACCCGACTGTTGTTGTCACCACACAGATACCGTTTGCTCATAACACTTCTGTGATACGAGAGCATTCTTCCACCGATCAAGAAAACAAAGCCACCTGCTTCTACCGTTTTCTTTCACCCGCCAAACGAACCGAATCAAAGCTCCCTGCTTTTCACGACTCTTCCCGTCCGTTTATCCCGCGAACCGGTTAATCTCTCCATTTTCCGGTGACCTACAACTTACCGCCTTCTATGTCTTCACTTTACGGCATCTTCAACCCTTTTACGATCAAACCCGTTCCAAGAGCCCTATTCACCCGATCAAGAAAACGAGCTACCGCTTTTACCATTTTCTTTAACCTGCTAAACGAACAAAATCCAAAGCCACCTCCTTTGACGAATCCTTCACGTTCGTTTTCACGCACCTCCGTCGGTTAGATTCTTATCACGAAACAACTGATCAAAGGTTGCTTAAACCCCTTCCACGAACCTGTGATCATAACATTACAGCCCCTTTGATCACGACTAACAGCTACGGACCGCCTACGTTCATCATCGGTCACCCCGTCGTCTTGAACGGTACTCCCCGTCTTCCCCACGACAACGTAGTCCCGAAACACCTTATCGGTCTCCGCTTCTGCTGTAAAACAGTCCTAACGACAGCACCTGCTGTCCATGCTTCCGCTGTGATGGAAGCCCCGCACCCGAAGGCTCCTCACCTTCGAAAGTCGACTCTCAAACCCGCCCTTTAACCGAACGCGGCTCTGATGCCAAATGTAGGTAATCAGTCCCTCCTTGGTCCCGAATTCACACCCACAGACACCAATCAAAACATCAAAGATATTGATACACTAGTTAACGTAGGTATATTGAATTTAAAAGAGAGGAAACTAAGTACACTTATAATAGAAAAGCAAACTACCCTATTTATAAGTAAACAGTAAAGAAACCAATAGAACGTGGGTGCACGATATCTACGAAATACCAAAAGAATAGATACACCCCAATGTGCATTTCCCTTATTCTCGGTCAAACAAAAGACCTGATAAACCCATGAACTTAACCATGACTTGACCCATCAAGATTACCCAACATTCACCCCTGTAATCTTGATGATCATGACCCGTTTCTTCATCACCTCGACGTTTAAGACTTTTCCCGGACACCCGACCTTCACCTCGGCCACGTCCAAAATCTTCACGTAACTGCCTTTGATTGTTCACAACACTTGTAACATGTAACATGGCATCCCGTTGGACACGTTCATTACCATCTCGACTTCTCCCGGATCCATGGCCTCTTCCTCGACCACATCCAAAGCCACCCCGATTTGAACTTCCACCGCCATAATGTTAACACCGTGTTGTACTCCATTGTTCCCGACTTTTTCCGGACTTACGACCACTACCTTGGTCTCGTCCAAAGTCTCCAACCACCCGACTGTTGTTGTCACCACACAGAACCCGTTTGCTCATAACACTTATGTGATACGAGAGCATTCTTCCACCGATCAAGAAAATAAAGCCACCAGCTTCTACCGTTTTCTTTCACCCGCCAAACGAACCGAATCAAAGCTCCCTGCTTTTCACGACTCTTCCCGTCCGTTTATCCCGCGAACCGGTTAATCTCTCCATTTTCCGGTGACCTACAACTTACCGCCTTCTATGTCTTCACTTTACAGCATCTTCAACCCTTTTCCGATCAAACCCGTTCCAAGAGCCCTATTCACCCGATCAAGAAAACGAGCTACCGCTTTTACCGTTTTCTTTAACCTGCTAAACGAACAAAATCCAAAGCCACCTCCTTTGACGGATCCTTCATGTTCGTTTTTCACGCACCTCCGTCAATTAGACTCTTATCACGAAACAACTGATCAAAGGTTGCTTAAACCCCTTCCACGAACCTGTGATCATAACATCACAGCCCCTTTGATCGCGACTAACAGCTACGGACCGCCTATGTTCATCACCGGTCACCCCGTCGTCTTGAACGGTACTCCTCGTCTTCCCCACAACAACGTAGTCCCGAAACACCTTATCGGTCTCCGCTTCAGCTGTAAAACAGTCCTACGACAGCATCTGCTGTCCATGCTTCTGCTGTGATGGAAGCTCCGTACCCGAAGGCTCCTCACCTTCGAAAGTCGACTCTCAAACCCGCCCTTTAACCGAACGCGGCTCTGATGCCAAATGTAGGTAATCAGTCCCTCCTTGGTCCCGAATTCACACCCACAGACACCAATCAAAACATCAAAGATATTGATACACTGGTTAACGTAGGTATATTGAATTTAAAAGAGAGGTAACTAAGTACACTTTTAATAGAAAAGCAAACTACCCTATTTATAAGTAAAAAGTAAAGAAACCAATAGAACGTGGGTGCATGATATCTACAAAATACCAAAAGAATAGGTACACCCCAATGTGCATTTCCCTTATTCTCGGTCAAACAAAAGACCTGTTAAACCCACGAACTTAACCATGACTTGACCCATCAAGATTACCCAACAGTTTTTTCTCATCTTAAGGAACAAAGAGAGTGCCTCTTCGAGTTGATCGTTGTTGCAAAGACCCTCCAACATTATACCATAAGTCCGTTCATCTGGAGCAAAACATCGAGCTTGCATATCAAAGAATAATTTGTGTGCATCTTGTTAGAATATGACAATCAAAGTACATGTATTTGCGGAAGCTAGGATCAAGTATAACACATAAATATTAACCAAACATAATAGGAACGTACCGTGGTGATTCTAGCCTGAACAAGATCAAGTAAGCAAGTCTTGAACTTTATGTAATTAGATCAATGATAAACCCGTTACCGTTTTGTTTATCGATCTCTTGATAACAACTATAGTGAGTTGTTACCTCGTTCTTGTACACACAAACTACTATCGAATAAAAGGTTATGCAAGTAACAAAAACACTTGATTTTCTTTAACAAAAATTCGATCCAAGGAACCCTAAGGGGTGTTGGGTCGATCGGCTAGGAACAAGAAAAGAAGAAGGAAAACTTTAGGGTTAGTGTGTATGTACAAAAGATGTGAATGAATAACCCTAGGCCTTGTATATATACTAGATGAATCTTGGAGAGCAAGTTAGAGTTGGATGGGTTTCCCCTTTCCTTGGGTTGACCGGCCGTACACCCTCAAGGGTGTTCCGGAACCTTCTTGTCTTCCAAATTACACTCTAGTCCTTTTCTTTCTTATTTAACGATAGTTAGTACTTACGATTAATTACTAACAACCAATAAGTCTCTCAAGTGTTTATTTAATTATATATACACGATACATATAACATATATACAATTAATATACTTTTATTCTCGTTTGTAATGTGTGCAATCCCGAGCTCTCGGGTTCGATACTAGACATTTACTTATTAATGTTTATACGTAACATTTAACAGCTCCCACTTGTATATCCATTAATAGTAAAATGACATTGGTTGGCGTCTTGCAACACTCCAATGCCCCCAGTACGACTCGAGCTAGGTTTCCTGAAAAAACCTTTAATGATTCATCATTATTATTATCCTTTCGTTTCTAATACCACATTTAATAAAGATGTGAGATTCTTTATTAATATTCTGTTTCTCGTCTCTTTATGATTGAACAAAATTACCAAAACATCTGAACGTATTCCAGATAGACTTTGGGCGTGGCCACGCAAATATTTTGTCAACCCTACGAGGGGCCCATCAATATTAAACTTCTGAACAAATCAGAAGGAACAAATTCGTTCTTGACTACAAGAATAACACATGAACTTTGCAACACTTCTGAAAACAACCCTTATAACTCCCTGTTACAGTGAGCGGTAGATTGCTTCACAAAAATGCACTACATCCATGACTCTTATTTGGTATCTCAAGTCTGAGGATAACTTTAAATATGATTCTCACATTAAATATTAAATCATATTGTTGGGATAAGTCCTATATTCAATTCATTGAATATCATGTGAAATTGGTATGACTACGCATCAATATACTTTCAAGTATATCCTAAACCAATACTCAAATTTGTCTTAGTTTAATGATATTCACATATCATTAATCGACAACGGACAATTTAGAATAATAATTTATTCATGGATTTAACATGCAAATATAGGATATATTATTAAGACAATGAATAAATAAACATAACCAATATTTTATTCTATTAAAATAATAATTGTACATTACATCCCTTATCCAAATACTAATCACAAATGGGCATGAAACTTTCAGCCAAACGAAGTCCTATGACTTCAGCATGCTTGTAGAGCTTGGTGCCAAGTAGAGGCTTTGTTAACTGATTTGCTAAGTTTTCATCTGTGTGAACTTTGAGCATTTCGATTTCACCTATTTCGACCTGTTCTCGAACATGGTGATGCTTAATCAGGAAATGTCTGGTGCCTTTCATGATTCCAGATTCATTGGTAAATGTAATTGCTGCTGAGTTATCGCAATACATTTTTATAGGTCTTTGAATCGAAGGCATAACCCCAAGCCCTGAAACAAACTTCCTAATCCAAACAGCTTCCATTGCAGCTTCTGAAGCAGCTATATACTCACTTTCTGTTGCAGAGATTGCTAGTTTACTCTGCCTTCTGCTTCTCCAATCCACAGCTCCTCCATTAATGACAAAGACATAACCCGTCTGAGACTTCGTATCATCCTTATCACCTTTCCAAGAAGCATTGTAGTAACCTGTAACATCAAGTTCTACAGATGGAGTACCCCCATAAACTAAGAACATATCTTTAGTAGCCCTAAGGTACTTAAGAATATTCTTAACAGCAGTCCAGTGAGCTTCACCTGGATTCTGCTGATATTGACTGGTTAAATTCTGAGCAAATGCTACATCAGGCCTTGTGCTTTTTACCGCATACATAATAGATCCCACAGCCGAAGCATAAGGGACTCTCTTCATGCGTTGCACCTCTGCAGGTGTTGAAGCACAAAATTTGCTACTCAAGCCATGTTGTTCTTGCATCGGCAAATATCCCTTCTTGGAATTTTGCATGTTGAATCTCTTCAATATTTTATCAATGTAAGAACTTTGGCTTAATCCGATTAATCGCTGAGATCTATCTCTATATATCTTGATTCCCAGAATGAATGCAACTTCCCCTAAATCTTTCATAGAAAAACACTTTCCAAGATATGCCTTAACCTTTTGCAAACTTGGAATGTCTTTTCCCATGATCAATATGTCATCAACATATAAAATAAGGAAAATTACATCACTCCCACTAGCTTTGTGATATACACATGGCTCATCAAGATTTTAAGTGAATCCATACTTTTTAATCTCACTGTCAAATCTCTTATTCCATTGTCGTGATGCTTGCTTCAATCCATAAATGGATCTTTGAAGTTTGCATACACGATTTGGGAATTCTGGATTCACAAACCCCTCAGGTTGCGCCACATAGATGTCTTCATCTAGGTGACCATTTAAGAAGGCAGTTTTGACATCCATTTGCCAAATCTCATAGTCATTGTAAGCGGCTATGGCTATAAGAATCCTAATAACCCTAATGTCAGCTACAGGAGAAAAGATCTCCTCATAGTCAACACCAAAAGTTTGAGTATAGCCTTTAGCTACCAAACGGGCCTTATAGGTGTGTACAATGCCATCCATATCATTCTTTTTCTTAGTAGAGCCATTTACTCCCAACTAACTTGGCACCTGGAGGCAGCTCTACTTCTTCCCAGACTTTATTGTCTCTCATGGATTGCATTTCCCCATTCATAGAAACCTGCCATTTTTCCTTTTCATGACTATTCATGGCAGCTCTATAACTAGTAGGTTCATCAAGATCCCCTAGTATAGTTTCCTCGCACTCTACGTTAAGACATAGATGATCAGGAGCTTTCACAGGTCTAGTTGACCTACGAATGGGAACCACTTCAACTTCAGGTGGAGGACGTAAACTTTCAGGTTCCACAGGAAGTTGGCTAGTGTTTTCAGAAGGTGCTACATCTTCATGATCGTCTTCCAGATCATATACTCTCCCACTGAATTCTTGAGATATGAGCTCCTTTTCCAAGAAGTCTCCATACCTTGCAACAAAAACTTTGTTTTTAGGTGGGTAATAAAAGTAGTAACCCATAGTTTCCTTAGGGTATCCTACGAAGATGCACTTTACAGATCTTTGTTGGAGTTTGTCTGTTGAGTCACGTTTAACATACACCTCACAACCCCAGACCTTTAGATAAGAAAAGTTATGAGCTTTTCCAGTCCATAACTCATATGGTGGCTTGTCCACCTTCTTTGTTGGAACCATATTTAGAATGCGAACCGCAGATTCTAAGGCATAATCCCAAAACGAAAAAGGAAGAGTTGTTAGATTAAACATAGATTGTATCATATCTTGCAATGTACGATTCCTTCTTTCAGATACACCATTTTGTTGTGGAGTATATGGAGAAGTAAGGTGCTGGACAATTCCCTCATTAGCTAAGTAATCTATGAACTCTTGACTCAGGTATTCACCACCTCTATCGGATCGAAGAGCTTTAATCTTCTTTCCAAGTTGCAACTCTACTTCTGCTTTAAACACTTTGAATGTTTCAAATACCTCATGCTTATGTTTAAGTAAATAAACATAACCATAACGGCTGTAATCATCCGTAAATGTTAAGAAGTAGCTAGCACCTCTCCTTGACACATGTCTAAGTGGTCCACACACATCTGTGTGAATAAGACCAAGTAGATCATTAGCCCTTTCAATCCTATTCTTAAAGGGTTTCTTTGTCATTTTCCCAGCAATACAAGATTCGCACTTATCAAATGATTCATTATTGATCTTATCTAAAAGCCCATCATGTTGCAGCTTTTCCATGCGATCCTTGCCAATGTGAGCAAGTCGACAATGCCAAAGATAAGACGAATCCAGACCTTTCTTGATTCTCTTATTATTGATGCTATACATTGAATTATTTTTAACAAAAGCATTATCATTATCATTCATATCAATCTCAAAAATACCATTCACAGCAATAGCATTAAAATAAAAAACACCATTTAAAGAAACTGAAATTCCATTGCTAGAAATAGTATGATCAAAACCAAGGTTCAACAAACATGAAAATGAAATTATACCTCTAACAATTGACGGTGCATAATGACAATTATTTAAAGATAGTACTAAGCCTGAAGGAAACACTAAATTAAAAATGCCTACAGCTTCAACTTCTGCATGTGCTCCGTTACCCACGTGCAAGAATTGTTCTCCATAGGCCAGCTTTCTCTCAACTCTAAACCCCTGCAAGGAATTGCAAATATGAATGCCACATCCCGTATTATATACCCATGAATTCAATTTAGGAGTAAGAGTGAATAATTCAATCATAAAGAACGCACCTGAAGTACTGGGGTTACCAGACTCATTATTCTGCTTCTTCTGTCGCAAGTCATGAATGTAGAGAGGACAATTACGCTTCCAATGTCCCTTTTCATGACAGTGGTGACAAGCCTGATCCTTCTTGTTTGGAGGATTCACCTTGTTCTGCTTAGGCTGATGCTGCTTCATCTTGGGTTGTGGTTGATAGGCCATGACCTACTTGCCTTTATCACCTTTCCCTTTTCCTTTGTTCACATGCGATTTCTTCTGGATTCTCCCCCCATGAATCGCCAACACTTGCGGGGTAGGAGCCTTGACCTTGGCTGGTAGACTTTTCTCATAATCAACAAGCAATGCGAGTAATTCTGAGACTGTCTTCCCCGAGCAGTGCATGTTGAAATTCTGCACAAAACCAGCAAAGTCCTTGTTAAGGGACCTGTTGATCAAATGCACTTGCACATTGTCGGGGTAACCAAATCCAATTCTGTGAAGTTGATCAAAGTATTCTTTTATCTCATTCACATAATCTTCAACTGGTTTACCATCACCATGCTTGCAGTTGTGTAGCTTGTCAAGTTCATCATACAATTCAACTGCAGGGCTTTTCATAAGACTTTTTAAGTTCTTCAAGCATGTCTTTAGGAAAGTAGTACTCAAACTTCTTTTGTAACTGAGCACTCATGCTAGTGAGCATTAAACAAGCAACCTCATTAAATTTAGCATGCTCCACTTTCCAAGCCGCCCTAACTGCTTCTAGTTCAGTAGCAGCAGGCTTAGCTGGGCATTCATCGGTCAAATAATCGAGCTTACTGGCCGCCCTCAAGACAATTCTGAGCGAACGGTGCCAATCATTGAAATTCTTTCCAGTCAATTTTTCTCTTTCAAGATGACTCTTGACAGCAGAAATCACAGTTGGGTTATCGGGTTGAGGCATATCTACAAATAAAAGTTCAAATATTAGTATTTTCGATAATTAATATCTTCAAGAAAATATAATACCCAAAGGCTATATTCATATAACTAACTAATTTTCTTGAAAATCTAGGATCCAACTTTACATAGATTCCACCACATCAGTTGATCTGCTAGTGGTGAAAGTATAAAATATGGTAATCTGTCGAACAATAATTGGCAAACAAGATTTCCAATTCCTAGACCATTATGGGATTTATATAAAATTGATTCATCAATTTTCCTTGTAAGCATGTTTCATCCCATCTCATGCCTTAAGTTCTAGGTCTCACGCACAACTTAATTAAGTCGTCTACCTTAGAAACTGTAAAATTACTATCTATGGTCTCACGCATTAACAGAATTTTTCCTTGTTATAATAATTTAGCCTAGGTCTCACGTTTACTAAATTAAAATTCCAAGTGTTCCTTATAGATAGATGGCATGTAACTTAAATTTTAGGGTATTCAATTTTGATGTGTCAATCAAAATATGTATAAAGATGCATGCACTCATCTTTATAGCATAAGTTTTCAAAACCTTTTTATTACCAATTCTTGAGATTAATACACAAAGTTTCACTTGAGGTAAAATACCTTAAGATGACTTTCTACAAGAATGATTTTAAAAGAAAATCGTTTAAGACGTATTCGTAAGTGTGATAACTAAGGCAGACTCTAAGGCTCTTTACCACGACTATGAATTGGTCTTAAAGGAGTTACTTTTAAAAACCATGTTGTACAAAACATCAATCAAGCAAAAGTTTATGGATTCAATCTCAAAACATGTAATAAAGTATGAATCTTGCTAGTATCGCCTTGGAGCGAATTACCGTGCGAAGCGAACCGTTGTTGGCACATAAGACACCGCAAGATTCAGTCTTTATCACTTAAAGTTTCACCATTATTAGTCCATATTATTTTCTTTATAAAAAATTACCCTTTTATTGCTTACAATCATGTCCAACAATTAAAAACAATAAAACAAGTAATCAAAGACAAATCAAAACAACTAATAACCATAACAATTATTAAAAAGGTGAAACAATTAGCCACATGCAATCTTGATTAGAAAAGATTCTAACAAAATCCATTCTAGGTTTTTATATGCATATAATCAACTAGGGCCTTCACCTCTAAAAGGAGATGAGCCACATGCATTGACAAGTCAATTGCGTAGGCCAAAGTTAATCACATACCACATAGCACATAAATTGATTTTAATATATATATTGGGGTCTTCCCCAATTTTAGATCTATCTAAACATGTGACAATTAATAAACAATTAATAGATCCATGACTAACATGCATGTTTCGTCACGGATTAAAGCATAACAATTACCACATAGGTCACAAGATACGTTCAAATAACCGGTTAATGACCTAGGGTTTCTAGTATTACAAGTTAATCAAAAAACCACAAACCCTAATTACGGTTTCATGGAAATCGACCCCCCCATAAATTAGGGTTAGGGTTTCTAATTTTTCAAAATAAATTTTAAAACGAAAAACCCTAGATCAAACATGTATCTAAAACAATTAAAGATTCGATTTTTATTATGTTTTAGTAATCGATTACATGTTATACATGGCTCGTGATGCCACTGTTAGAATATGACAATTAAAGTACACGTATTTGCGGAAGCTAGGATCAAGTAAAACACATAAATATTAACCAAAACATAATAGGAACGTACCGTGGTGATTCTAGCCCGAACAAGAATCAAGTAAGCAAGTCTTGAACTTTATGTAATTAGATCAATGATAAACCCGTTACCGTTTTGTTTATCGATCTCTTGATAACAACTATAGTGAGTTGTTACCTCATTCTTGTTCACACAAACTACTATCGAATAAAAGGTTATGCAAGTAACAAAAACACTTGATTTTCTTTAACAAAAATTTGATCCAAGGAACCCTAAGGGGTGTTGGGTCGATCGGCTAGGAAGAGGAAATGAAGAAGGAAAACTTTAGGGTTAGTGTGTGTGCACAAAAGATATGAATGAATAACCCTAGGCCTTGTATATATACTAGATGAATCTTAGAGAGCAAGTTTGAGTTGGATTGGGTTTCCCCTCTCCTTGGGTCAACCGGCCATACACCCTCAAGGGTGTTCCGAAACCTTCTTGTCTTCCAAATTACACTCTAGGCCTTTTCCTTCTTATTTAACGATAGTTAGTACTTACGATTAATTACTAACGACCAATAAGTCCCTCAAGTGTTTATTTAATTATATATACACAATACATATACCATATATACAATTAATATACTTTTATTCTCGTTTGTAATGTGTGCAATCCCGAGGTCTCGGGTTTGATACTAGACATTTACTTATTAATGTTTATACGTAACATTTAACACATCTTCACAATGTTTTGTTAGAATTAGTGAACCATGACAATCATATAAATCACGTAAACAAAGTACACAAATATGCAGAAGCGTGTAAACAAGTATAACAAATAATTATTAACTTAAACATAAATAGAAAATGTACCCGATGCACTTCAATAAATCTTGAACAAGTGTAGAACCCTAATTAGGGTTTATATGGATCAATGATTAACCCCTTACCGTTTTGTTAATCGATCCCTTGATAATTACTATAGTGAGTAATTACCTCGTTCTTATACACACAAACTATTAACGAATCAAAGGTGGTGGTAGTAAAAAAAACACAAGATTTTTCATAAAGAAAAATCGATCCAAATAACCCTTAGGGTTGTTTGATCGATCGACTAGAAGAAAACTTTAGGTTTGTGTGTGTGCACAAAAGGTACCAAAAGTTTTTACCTTAGGTTTGTTTATATAGTGAATGAAAAACTTAGAGGACAAGTTAGGTTTGGGTTGGGTTTCCCCTTCCCCTTGTAAATCCGACCATAGACCACTATTGGTCTATTCCGGAACCTTCTTGTCTTTATTTTCATTCTAGTCCTTATTGTTTGTTCGTTAGTCAATTCCGTTAAGTACTAACGACCGTTAGCCATTTCTTGTGTTTAAATAATTATATATATAACATTTAATATATATATATATATATATATATATATATATATATATATATATATATATATATATATATCAATTATTATACTTTAATTCTCATTTGTAATGTGTGCAATCCCAAGGTCTCGAGTTTGATTCTAGTCATACGCATATAAATATTTATCCATAAACTCCAACAGCTCCCACTTGGATATCTATTAATAGTGTAATGACATTGGTTAGCGTCTAGCAACACGCCAATGCCCCTAGATCAACTCGAGGTAGGTTTCCTGGAAAAACCTTTAATGATTCATCATTATTATTATCCTTTTGTTACTAATACCATGTTAATAAAGATATGGATCTCAGTCATTCTTTAACTAACAATTTTGTTTCTCGTTGTTTATGATTGAGCAAGATTACCAAAACATCTAAACGTATTCCAGATAGACTTTGGGCGTGCGCACACAAACATCTTGTCAACCCTACGTGGGGCCCAGCAGTATTAAACTTCAAAACAAATTCGAAGGAACAAATTCTTTCTTGACTACAAGAATAACCCATGAACTTTGCAACACTTCTGAAAACAATCCTTATAACTCCCAGTTACGGTAAGCGGTAGATTACTTTACAAAAATGCACTACATCCATGACTCTTATCTGGTATCTCAAGTCTAAGGATAACTATTTTCATGATTTACATAATGACAAGATCCATAAAGTAAACTCATGTAGTTGGGATAAGTCCTATATTCAATTCATTGAATATCATGTGAAATTGGTATGTCAACGCATCAATATACTTTCAAGTATATTCTTAATCAATACTCAAATTTGTCTTAGTTTAATGATATTCCCATATTGTCACAACTCGTAATTTTCGGTCATTTTCCAAACTTCGCTAATTCACTATTCATAAATCACTATTCACCGATCACTATTCATCATCTTACTATTCATCATTTTTGAGGTCAATTTGACATTCCGAGAAACATTCAGAAATTTTACTATTCACTTGACACTATTCATTCCCGGAAGATAACCACTATTCACGTGCATTACTCATTTCATCATAAATTTAGTTTACGAGTATTCAATTCCGCGTAACCATATTGGTTCAGGAGCGAATTCATGCATTATTATCAGGGACATCCCGTACGGACTAGAAATAGTCCATATATCATCATTATGGCACTTGCATACTATTCCACTCGTAGGATAACTAAATTAATACTTTTGGTATAATTAACGATTTACGTATGTTTACTTTAAATAAACACTAATACGCGAACTATAAATGTGACTAACATGTCCGACACTCCCGACTATTATCCCAATATATTTTTATATTCATTTTAATAATATAAAAATTATAATATTAATTTACCCGGTATTTTGGAAATTTATTTATTACGTATCGTACGTCTAATTTAATAACGACGGTTTTCACAAAAAAAAAAAATAATTAAACAATAATCACCCGAACTCTCCGTACTTGTACCCGACATATTTTTACAATTTTTACGACTTTATTATGTCCCGAATAACTTCAATAAAATTTATTTCTAGCAAACCCGGTACCCGATTACACCTAAAACTAAATAATACTACACAATCTTACACTAATTCTCAAAAATAAATCACCCAGCATTTCCCCCCTTTTCCCTCCTTTGTGAACCGCCCCCCCCCCCCTCCTAAGCCATCTCATGTTCTTAACCTCACCAACCAAATTAAATGCTAACCTAACTTTTGTCCCCTAAGTATATATTAAACTTTTTTCATCCATTTCTCACAATTTCCATTTTTACAAGTGCAAGAAAACTCTTCTCTCATTTTCTCTTATGGTAGAATCGACCAAGGGTGGTCAAGAAGCAAGAACAACAAATTTTCCAAGATCTAGGTGTAAGCTTGTTCACTTAGTCATCCTTGTTGGAGTTTTGAAATAGAAACTCAAGGATTAGTAGGTTTTTCATCATCTAAACTCCCTAAACCTTCAAGTAAGTTAACAAACTCATTTTTATAATTTTTACAAGTTATTACTATGGTTATATACTTTTCTTACAAGAACTCATGCATATAATGATTTATACCACTCTATTTTGTACATATTTAACTTTGAGCCCTAGAAATGAAAACATGAGAAACCCTTGTTAGACCTAGTGGATTGATGATGTTTAAGGACCCATGACACCCTAAGAAGGTGTATGGTAGGATTAGACTAGCTTTGTGGTGATTGAAAGTGGTTTGATTGAAGTTGGAACTAGTTTAGAGCATTGAAAATGGTTTTTGAACAAATAGAAATACCTTCTGTCCCATTTTGGTAAACCCAGAAAAATCCGTATTTACTCAGTCCACTTTGACAATATTTTTAGAAAATATTTCAAAAACGAAGCTTTTGGCGAAAGAACGGATTAAAACGAGTTTATAACGAAGGAGATATGATTTTTGTAAATTTAACGACGAAAACTATTTTTCTGAAAACTGCATGCTGTTTGACAGTTTTCGACGGGCAAATAGAGACGTTAGACGTAACCTAGTGGAGCCGAGCTATCAAAAATATATTAGTATATACTAAAACGAATCCGTGGATATAAAGAACAAGGAAAATGAGCTTAAAACGACCAAGTTATACCCGTTTTAACATCGTCAAAACTATATATATATATATATATATATATATATATATATATATATATATATATATATATATATATATATATATATATATATATATATATATATATATATATATATATATATATATATATATGGTCACAAATAAAAATAATAACTTACGCACTAAATGGTATATTTTCTAGAAATGTTACTAAGGACTATATTCTTAACAAATGAATACGTATGACCCAAGAGAATATTTATACGACTTAACGATGTTATTTTAAGGTTTTCGATACGAGGAATTTAACACTAACATTTTTATACAATATATTATGACAAGTTTTTATAACTCTATTTGGACTTATTTTTCCTAAGTATGGAAACTATTTTACTATGACGATAACTAGTATTTCCAAATTACGAGTGGTATTGGTATCATGTGCATGTGCATTCATTACATCACGGCATGATCTAAATTAGATCACTATCATTCATTTTAGGTTGCGGATAGTGTTCGCTCCTTGTTGTCCTTATCATTTCGCATCTTTGTATCTTCACTCCAGGTGAGTCATAGCCCCACTTTTACTCTTTATACTTGTTTTAACTCTTTGGGGGAGATACATGCTCAACTACTTACTTACTTGTATAAATACTCAAAACATACTTTCTTGATACTTGAAACATTTATACTTGATTGTCTTATACTTGATTATACTTATACTTGATTTTATACATACGTGATTGTGTTATACTTACTTGATACTTGAAACGTTTAAACTTTTATGCTTTGGAAAACGGCACCCAGTAATCTTTCATACTTTGGGAAATGGCACCCAGTAATCTGTCAAAGGAGAGGTATTGATAGTACTATTATGGGGAAACACCCCCCACCCAAGTCCAAAACAGATGCGACGTTGGGTGACATGTACTATTTGGGATGGTGGTTCCCCGCCTATGGGTCCAAAACAGACGTGACCATGGGTGAATATAATCCTGAGAAAATATAATTATTAGCAGTGGGTTGTGAACACACAGGTTGCAAGTCTCTTATGGCGGGACTTGCAGCTGAGTGGATTTACGATGCCTTTGCTGTGTGAACATTTTCTATATACTTTATTTGTTAAACAAACTCTATGAACTCACCAACCTCGTGTTGACACTTTAGCATGTATTTTCAGGTTTTAATCTTATGGCACGCTACTGGAGGTTTTGGCAGGGCATGGCATGGTCATAGAAGACTCTGATTATTTATATGGGGACCGTTCTAAACTATTTTAAAGGCCTATTTCCGCACTACTTTTAACGATGTAAATTCACTATTTTTGGTTAAACGATTTTATTCTAAATGATTAAATTGAAAACCATTTTTGTACTTATGTTGTGATATCAATTGAGTTACACCCCAGCTACACGTATGCTTCCGCTGGACCCGATCTTGGGGGTGTGACAGATTGGCATCAGAGCTTTGGCTATAGCGAACTAAGTGTTTTTAAAACCTAGACTATAGCTACTTTTACGAAAAACTTAACCCTATGACCGTCACGTGCTTGCCTGCCAAGCTGAAGCCTCACTTGTGGTTTGTTGCTGACTTAGATGATGAGATTTGTGTCTCATTATCTGGTATATTATATTCATTTATTCTAGTTGATTACTATAATTGTCTTTCATATAAGCATGTTCACGTATCATATATGTCATCGCGTTATGTTTTCTTTGCATAGTTCATCATTTAACCTCGAGTTTGGTCACCTGCCTTAGTCTTTCAGAACGTCTTGGTAATTGTGAAGGACATAGTATTTGTATAACTGAGCTGAGTATTTCAAAATTCATGGAACCTCGGTGGAATGTAGACTGGCCACCTACATTCAACCCGGGATAGTGAGATATAGGATAACCACCTATGTCTGACTCAGAGATGAATTTTGCAACACTGAGAATGGTTATAATAAAATTGTGTCTGGATTAAATTATCTACCCAATTTCCAAATGTTTCATTTTACATCACAGTATTCTCTTTCATCACAATCTCATTATGTCGCAGCTGTCACAGTCTTTTCCCTTCTCACTATCACTATCATTCCCTTTCTCATCCCTATATATATAAGAATTAGCTAACCCTCTATAGATTCCTATGTCACTCATCACTCATTACTCCCAATATTGATAAGTGGATATTATCAATGACCTCCCTAGGAAAGACTTTCCATACCATATATAAGGAGGATCCTTAGGTACATTATGACCATTTAAAACTCAACAGAAACCTCAAGATATCACAAAACCATTCGAACCACTATCACTAGCCTGATCGCCAAGGTTCTACCATCTAGAAAGTATTGGCTTGACTGAATTACAAGATTAGCTCCGATACGAATGCTCACTGAGCAACACCATAGAGATAAAAACCCAACCTCTTAACCAAGACTATAGAACCTGCAATTGAACATGTCCTCACCAATAGACCTTATTCAAATATGTTAGGCACCTAGGTAATTGTGCAGACATACCTACCCGACTATTTTATCCCCTTAATACTTTCACTTTAAATGGATTTTTCTCTAAACTACAGTTATACAAAACATATATCTTGTTAAAAAAAAAATAAATAAAAAAAATAAAATAAAAAAAAATAATAATAAATAAATAAAGTTACTTGGAAAGTCGTTTGCTTAAAGTTGTAAATTCATTTATTCAGGGAAGGTTTATGAACAACACACACAATCTCAAAAACAAACTTTGAAAACCAATCACTATATTACATCACTTATACATTTAGGAGTTTGTGAATTGACGACATAGAGCTTGGGAAAATTTTAGTAATGGAGACTAAGCACTGTAGGTGGAGAAAGACTCAATTCATGACATTCCTTCGGAGGATCACAACCTTATCCTAACCTATTATTTTCAACAACACCCTTTGACGGACTTAACCTTGTAAGCTTTTCCACAAGATTCATGATACCTATTCCAACTATTCCTAATGGAGGAATTTGATTCACCTCAAACTTCTGGCAGATTTCATTAAGATTTCCTTTGGAACCACACCACCTATTATCTTCAGACCAATGGTTAGGATTAGAGAATGATTCAAACATAGGGAGATATACCCAATTCGGGTGTGATTGATTCTGGAAATGGTTGGGCTAACCATTTGCTATAAATCGGATTCCTGGACAACAATATCTATCACAAGATTCCAAAGACAACACCATTGAGACATAATTCACAAACGTGGAGAGATAAACCCGAGATACATTGAACCCTTCAATATTTCAGACAATATGGGCCTAGTGGCCTACAGACTTGAGCTCCTCCCATTAGAGCCCAGTAGCTTACACGATAAATATTATCACCTTTTCATCAATACCACTCCAGAGATCAACACAAACTGAACTTCGGGACGAAGTTCCTGTTAGAGGGGAAGACTGTCACAACTCGTAATTTTCGGTCATTTTCCAAACTTCGCTAATTCACTATTCATAAATCACTATTCACCAATCACTATTCATCATCTTACTATTCATCATTTTTGAGGTCAATTTGACATTCCGAGAAACATTCAGAAATTTTACTATTCACTTGACACTATTCATTCCTGGAAGAAAACCACTATTCACGTGTATTACTCATTTCATCATAAATTTAGTTTACGAGTATTCAATTCCGCGTAACCATATTGGTTCAGGAGCGAATTCATGCATTATTATCAGGGACATCCCGTACGGACTAGAAATAGTCCACATATCATCATTATGGCACTTGCATACTATTCCACTCGTAGGATAACTAAATTAATACTTTTGGTATAATTAACGATTTACGTATGTTTACTTTAAATAAACACTAATACGCGAACTATAAATGTGACTAACATGTCCGACACTCCCGACTATTATCCCAATATATTTTTATATTCATTTTAATAATATAAAAATTATAATATTAATTTACCCGGTATTTTGGAAATTTATTTATTACGTATCGTACGTCTAATTTAATAACGACGGTTTTCACAAAAAAAAAATAATTAAACAATAATCACCCGAACTCTCCGTACTTGTACCCGACATATTTTTACAATTTTTACGACTTTATTATGTCCCGAATAACTTCAATAAAATTTATTTCTAGCAAACCCGGTACCCGATTACACCTAAAACTAAATAATACTACACAATCTTACACTAATTCTCAAAAATAAATCACCCAACATTTTCCCCCTTTTCCCTCCTTTGTGAACCGCCCCCCCCCCCCCCCCCCCCTCCTAAGCCATCTCATGTTCTTAACCTCACCAACCAAATTAAATGCTAACCTAACTTTTGTCCCCTAAGTATATATTAAACTTTTTTCATCCATTTCTCACAATTTCCATTTTTACAAGTGCAAGAAAACTCTTCTCTCATTTTCTCTTATGGTAGAATCGACCAAGGGTGGTCAAGAAGCAAGAACAACAAATTTTCCAAGATCTAGGTGTAAGCTTGTTCACTTAGTCATCCTTGTTGGAGTTTTGAAATAGAAACTCAAGGATTAGTAGGTTTTTCATCATCTAAACTCCCTAAACCTTCAATTAAGTTAACAAACTCATTTTTATAATTTTTACAAGTTATTACTATGGTTATATACTTTTCTTACAAGAACTCATGCATATAATGATTTATACCACTCTATTTTGTACATATTTAACTTTGAGCCCTAGAAATGAAAACATGAGAAACCCTTGTTAGACCTAGTGGATTGATGATGTTTAAGGACCCATGACACCCTAAGAAGGTGTATGGTAGGATTAGACTAGCTTTGTGGTGATTGAAAGTGGTTTGATTGAAGTTGGAACTAGTTTAGAGCATTGAAAATGGTTTTTGAACAAATAGAAATACCTTCTGTCCCATTTTGGTAAACCCAGAAAAATCCGTATTTACTCAGTCCACTTTGACAATATTTTTAGAAAATATTTCAAAAACGAAGCTTTTGGCGAAAGAACGGATTAAAACGAGTTTATAACGAAGGAGATATGATTTTTGTAAATTTAACGACGAAAACTATTTTTCTGAAAACTGCATGCTGTTTGACAGTTTTCGACGGGCAAATAGAGACGTTAGACGTAACCTAGTGGAGCCGAGCTATCAAAAATATATTAGTATATACTAAAACGAATCCGTGGATATAAAGAACAAGGAAAATGAGCTTAAAACGACCAAGTTATACCCGTTTTAACATCGTCAAAACTATATATATATATATATATATATATATATATATATATATATATATATATATATATGGTCACAAATAAAAATAATAACTTACGCACTAAATGGTATATTTTCTAGAAATGTTACTAAGGACTATATTCTTAACAAATGAATACGTATGACCCAAGAGAATATTTATACGACTTAACGATGTTATTTTAAGGTTTTCGATACGAGGAATTTAACACTAACATTTTTATACAATATATTATGACAAGTTTTTATAACTCTATTTGGACTTATTTTTCCTAAGTATGGAAACTATTTTACTATGACGATAACTAGTATTTCCAAATTACGAGTGGTATTGGTATCATGTGCATGTGCATTCATTACATCACGGCATGATCTAAATTAGATCACTATCATTCATTTTAGGTTGCGGATAGTGTTCGCTCCTTGTTGTCCTTATCATTTCGCATCTTTGTATCTTCACTCCAGGTGAGTCATAGCCCCACTTTTACTCTTTATACTTGTTTTAACTCTTTGGGGGAGATACATGCTCAACTACTTACTTACTTGTATAAATACTCAAAACATACTTTCTTGATACTTGAAACATTTATACTTGATTGTCTTATACTTGATTATACTTATACTTGATTTTATACATACGTGATTGTGTTATACTTAACTGTGTTATACTTACTTGATACTTGAAACGTTTAAACTTTTATGCTTTGGGAAACGGCACCCAGTAATCTTTCATACTTTGGGAAATGGCACCCAGTAATCTGTCAAAGGAGAGGTATTGATAGTACTATTATGGGGAAACACCCCCCACCCAAGTCCAAAACAGATGCGACGTTGGGTGACATGTACTATTTGGGATGGTGGTTCCCCGCCTATGGGTCCAAAACAGACGTGACCATGGGTGAATATAATCCTGAGAAACTATAATTATTAGCAGTGGGTTGTGAACACACAGGTTGAAAGTCTCTTATGGCGGGACTTGCAACTGAGTGGATTTACGATGCCTTTGCTGTGTGAACATTTTCTATATACTTTATTTGTTAAACAAACTCTATGAACTCACCAACCTCGTGTTGACACTTTAGCATGTATTTTCAGGTTTTAATCTTATGGCACGCTACTGGAGGTTTTGGCAGGGCATGGCATGGTCATAGAAGACTCTGATTATTTATATGGGGACCGTTCTAAACTATTTTAAGGGCCTATTTCCGCACTACTTTTAACGATGTAAATTCACTATTTTTGGTTAAACGATTTTATTCTAAATGATTAAATTGAAAACCATTTTTGTACTTATGTTGTGATATCAATTGAGTTACACCCCAGCTACACGTATGCTTCCGCTGGACCCGATCTTGGGGGTGTGACACATATCATTAATCGACAACGGACAATTTAGAATAACATAACATAAGTTATTCACGGATTTAAACATGCAAATATAGGATACAATTTCTTATTAATGAAAACAAACGTACTTAGTACTTTAATTCATTATAAATAATAATTGCTTAACATCCTTTATCCAAATACTAAATAGATCATGCATGATAATTCTAGTTAGTGAATTGTGCTTCAAGTTATGTCAATCATACTTGTTTAACAAGGTATTGTTTCAACTAACTTTGATCTATCCAAATTTTGAGAATACTTATTCCAAGAATTCAATTATTGAAATTCTTGTATGTGCGCAATCAATCATCTTGATATTGCCACATAATATTTCATAAATGGTGTGACATCCTCAACCACCAATTTATGATAATTAAACTTTCAAACATCTTTTAAAGTTTAAAGTAGTCTAATTCTTTAATATATAATGCAAATATGCTCTCAATAAAGCATATCTAGTTCACATGGCCTTTAACAAGGATAAAATCCTACCATGACTAGTATTGAGTGTCATCTCAATTAAACTAGCATCATTATATACAAACCACAATATGCTATTTAAAATCCCGTAAACTTAATATCCATTGTGTAATGTTTGATGCCTTCCAATCTTTCAAGATTTATTGTTGGCTATAACAATTCCACAACAATTTGCCATATTGTTTATACTTAGAATTTAGAAGTAATTCCAGGATGAGGATCATAATTCTAAGTCCAAACATATTCCATTAGAATATTCATTACACAAGTTATATAATAACTTTTAATTGGATATCAAATATTTTCAAATCAATTAGCATTTAAGCATGATACAACAATAACATGATACACATGAAAAATCCTTCAGTCAGACTTAGATTTCATTCATGTTCTACATTTCGAATACATATGTTGAGGCAACATGATCAAGATCTCTTTATGTTTTAATGATGACAAATAAACCATCGAAACACATAAAATAACAAAGGTTAGCTCAAAATCGCCGGAGCCAATGTCTGCTCCTGGCACGCTGCCCGTGCGTCAACGCGCGGGTGACGCGCCAGGAGTCTGTATGGTTCCGGGCGAATTTTGAAAGTCGGCTTTCCCCTTACCCGAAAAATGTGGATCTTTCAATACAGGTACGAATACGTTATGTGCTTAATTTAGAACACTCGAAACGAGTTTTGAGGCTTGAGAGATCCCACTTTAAAACACCCATTTACGGGAAAACGCCAACTCAAGTTTTCTAACTATCGCCTCTAGCCAAGGCTTTTCTAAACTTAGGAACCTTGTATATTTCATGTATCATCGTGTTAAAGCATCCATATGCTCATATCCCGTGCTTACGTCTTCTCTAATTACGTAACGGGTTTACTCCCTTATTGGTCAAACTAAGTCAAAGGTCACTTTGCGTAAACGCATCCTTTCCCACTTGGGTTATGCTTTACATCAAGGCAAAGCACTTAACTTGTTTGAACCAAGGTATTAGTTGAGAACGTCGAGTCGTGGAAAGTCACGAGATATGAACCTATGGATTCTCGACGTTGTGTTACTTGAACTTATAAGTAACCTATGATTTTCTCAACTTATAATCTTAATTGTCTAAACCTTTTCTTCTTAATAACAATTAGATTACTTCCTAATCTTCTCTTAATCCCATTTATACAAAAGACAAAACCAATCATATCCAATCTTATCCAAATCAAATATTCTCTTACACAATCTCTTACACTCTTACATATTCCCTTACACACTACATCTCAACCATCCATTCCCTTACAACACATCTCATCCCTTCATTTTAACACATGGGAATTGTTTGAATTCCAAAGAGGCTCCATCTATTCCAAGCCATCCAATTCAAACTCTCCTCTCTATACCATCACATGTGTTTGATCTTCACCATCCATTTCAAACCAAAACCATCTCAACCATTGATTTCCCCTTTCCCCCCAAGCAAAGCATATTCCCTTGGAATATCTCTTCTTAATCCAAACACAAGGCATCTTTGATCCTAGCCATCTATTTCAAATCATCACATCTCAACCATCCACATTCAACACATGCCAAATTATTTGAAAACCATAGGAGGCTCCCTTTGATCTTAGCCATCCAATTCAAACCATTTCATCTCAACCCTCTGATACGTGGGAATCGCACCAGGCTTTACCTCTCGAGGGATCTCGAGAAGCTTACAACCCCCACCAGGCAGTGTACCTGATCGTTGTAGTATAGTATAGTGACAAGTACCGGGGGATTGATCATTCAACTCAGGAATAGTGTCACTAGGATTAGAAAGTCTTCTAAACTAAGTCTAGAGGTGAGGGATGATTCTTTTTGTATTTTTATGTTTTATTAAAGCAAGTAGAATCTCGGTTTTTGGAAGAGTGGGCGGAATTAGTTGCTAGCCAACTAACCCAAATAACTACTAATGCAATCAAAATAAAATAACAAAAATGAAATGAAACTAATTATACTATTTTGGTGTAAACAATGATGGGGAAAGTTGTGTTTACTTAGGTTTCATTACTCCCTAGATATCTTTTACAGGTTGATAGTTTGTTACAATTGCATGGATGATGGGTCATATTCCTTAATACTAGTCATAGGGCCGTGTACAATATTCCCTAACTCTATAGGATCCTACTTCACTCCTATGTCGAGCCGTTAGAAGCTACTAACATGGGATCATTAAAATTCGCCCATGCATTAAATACAACCAAAAATCATAGTACACCTCTGATCATGTTTCTTAAGACGTTCAAGCATGTTACCAATGGAAGTCTGCCAGTTTTCTTAAGCCTAACATCGAATACAATCATCCGTAACAACTATAAACAAACAATCAACCCATAATTAACATCTAGGTTTCACTACATCTAAGCAAACACAAAAGAGATCTAGTTGAGCATGTTAAATTGAAGACAAGTATAAGATATATTTGAACAACACATAGACATATTGTATGAATTGAAAGAGTACTTATCTCAATTAGAACATGAAAGTTTCAAAGGGTTGAAACCCTTGAAAAAGCTGTGAAAATCGGACCTAGGGTTTTTTCCTCAAAGTTGCACAACAATGAATAAAATTTGGAAAACTATATATAGATAATACAGGGTGACGGCGTCATGTGTAAAAATGTGACGCCGTCAACTCGCCGCCTATAATGAAATCGGATTGCCTAGATCCACTTTTGACGCCGTCATGTGTAAAATTGTTCTGGGCCGTCACTAATACTTGGACCATGACGGTCTTGGGTGACGCCGTCATCTCCTATGCACAAAACTCTTCTGGATCGTCATGGGTATTGTCCACATCCACCTCTTGTATTACTCTTGACACCGTCATGTAGAAGCTTGTGACGCCGTCAGGTACTGTTCCCAGCAAGGAAAATTAAGACTTTGCCATTTTCTTTACTTTTATGCTCCAAAAACGTCTAAAATGCTTCCTTTTCCAGATTTCACTCCAAAAGTACCTAAAATGACAAAAGGAACGATTTAGGACAATATTTGATCAAATAAATTCGAATTCGGGCTTAAATGACCCCTTAAAAATGGTTCATTTTTTGCCTCATCACCCTCCATCTCATTCTTCCCCCCCCAAGCATTGGAATATTCCTTGGCATATTCTTTCTCTCTTTTCTATGCCATGTGAGGAGATATACTTCTACCCCTTCCAAATTACCCTATCTACACTGCATACCCTTGGTAATTTGGTTTCTATTTAAACACTTCACAAATGATTTCCAAATTGGCTATTTGAGTTGGTAAACCTTAGAATGATTAATGTTAAGGTTTAGTGTGAAGTACAATTGGGGGTTTAGCAAGGATAAGTATTTATAAGATCCAAACACCCAACACTTGGGAAAAACTTACAGACGCATGGCGCGCTGCCCGCGCGTTGACGCGCGGGTGACGCGCCGACCTCGGTAAATTTTCCCAAGTTTGGGTTCTTGGCCTATAAATACCACCCTTGCCTCTTGTATTCCTCACCCTTGCCATTATTCTTTCTCTCTAGATTCTTTCTTCCTAAACACTCTCAAATCTCTCTATCTCTAATCTTGTGTTCTTGATTTTCATACTAATATCTTTGAAAGAACACATCTCTTTGCAAGGGAAGAATCACAAGAACCTAATCCACTCTTGTGATTGTGTCGAGGGTCTTCTTTCTTATACCCTTTCTACTACAATCGAGTCTCTAGGTTAGGTTGAGACTTGATTGAACAAACATTCATTCTTTTATTCAATTATTTGTAAGGGAAGTCTTGTGTCTTGGTGACCAAGCCTAGATCATTGGGGATCTAGTTGGGGTTTGATACTTCCGGTGGGAAGTCTTGTTAGTGGTCTTGGTGACCCTTAGGTAAAGTCGAATCGTGATATTCTTTTGGGTGGTTTCCGAGGGCGGAATACCGTGGGAGTAACTCCTTCTTTTTGAGCATCGATATTGGTGAATATCGGTGGAGTGAATTGTAACGGTTTGTAGTCCACCGAAAGGATTATACTAGTGAATAGTATCAGATTCGCGGATTCGCAACTGGACGTACGGATGGTATAAACCCCTCATCCCGAACCAGTATATATCGTTGTGTTCTTTACTTGCTTTATATACTTTGGTTGTGTTAGTGGTTGTTGGTCTATTGTACAACCACTTGGTGTTTTCTTTGGCTTGAAGTTTTTAAACATCCAAATATTTAATGTAAAGTTTCATTCCAAACTAAGACTTAACATTTTACTTATATGGAATGTTACTTCTTATATGTTATATAACATATATGATTTAGTAAATCAAACATAATACTCCCACTAGCTTTTAGGAATACTTAGAAATTATCTTATTTCAATTATAAATCAAAACATGGATTTAATAATTAAACATAAGAGTAATCTCCTAGATGCATGCATTTATCCATTCTTGGATTATTGCACTTTGTATACTTTCAAAGAATTATTTGAATTCATAAACTCCTTTTGATTACTTACCGTCCTCGCTCAAGTAATCATTCAAGCAAGAGTTTTGATATTCATTGTCAAATTTCATACTTATGAAAACGAGTATGACAATTATCATCTGTGTATCTTTAATGTGCTTAGGAAAGAGTATTCAATCATAGTTAATTCCTTAAATATGATTAATAATCTTGTCATAAGACATGCATTAAAATATGTATACAGTTTTTGTCCATATGATTTCTACACAAAGATTTAAACCACGAGGGTTACATTATCTTTGAATAAACTCATCTTCATTCTCTAACTATTAAGAATTAAGATAAATCAAATTTTCAAAATTTGAATATCTTTATGAACAACATCTATAACATTCATAGTATGAGTAACTTACCCAATTCATTATTTTGGTAATACATCATCATATAATTCTCAGCATATTAATTAAATATATGAGATATCCAAGTGGATCTATGAATGAGAATTCCATCATCTTGAGGTTTATCATTTACATGTTAAGCCTCATCATGATTTTTACTAGTGTGTATAAAAGATTATGTATTTTGTAACAAACTCTCACTTGCCTTTAGTAATCTATTGACTATCTATAAATACTTAGCAATTAGAGCAACAATCCAATTTTCTCTTTTAGGACATTACAAATACACATTGACAGTTTCTGACATTCTTTTGTTAATGACCTACACATAAGTAGCTTAACAAATTCAGAACTTTATTTCAAGACCTAATGTGATTCATCACATTTCATAATGTCTTATTAATCTTCTAGGAGTCTAATTGAGTATATTCAATCAATACTCAATTTTCTAACCTTTATAACTTTTGGAAGAAAAGAAGTCATAGTTATCTTCAATTAAACAATTTAACAAGAGTTTGATTTCCCTAACTGAACATACCATAAATAAGTGGTATTTCATTAGAGTTAATATTGTAAGACAATCTAACAATATATAAAGATAACCATATTCCTTTTGGCATACCTATTTACCAACTAAGTCAACTTAATGGTATAATAGTATTTCCAAACCAATTGCATGCTTTATAACACGAGTACTTTTTATCAGGTCACTTCATATTCATGTTTCATCAAAGCATAAACGTGTTATAATCCCACTATACGCTATTAATCATTGATCAACTCAATGACTTCTTGTATATGTCTTAATGAAAACATAACAAGTTAACGTCTTACTTTATTGTAAGTCTTGTAATCCTTAAAAGACTTCATGTTTATAACTATACAATAACGTATAAACATGTATAACTAAAGTAATCATGAACATCATCATTTGGTTTCAATAGTATTTTCAAGTTAACACACTATTTCATTTATTTATGTCATTCTAAAATTATATAATTATTGAAGTATTATTATATTACTTCATGCATTTATGTCATTCCAATAATACATAAATATTAAAGTTGAAGTAGTATTGTTATTGACACATGTTCTAATAGATGTCTAATTTAGAAACAATAAATTATCCATGTAGGTCTCACGCATACATGGAAATTCACCTTGTTGTTAGAATTTAGTATGCGTATCACGTTTACTAAATTTCAACACCAAGTGTTTCTTAGATTAGATGTGTATTAGAATGTGAGTCTCTTACTTTGCAGTTAAGAGAATCCTTTAAATCGCATTCTCATGTGTTGTACCTTGCACACAATAAAGATTTCTCCCACTTGTGCACGGAACAACATCATGTACCATATAAATAACACGCATGCGCTTGTTTAATGTGAACAATATGATTTGTGTCATTAACATAACTGGTAGATATATAGTTACTCAATCAATCAAGGAAACGCACATGACTATCCTTGAAAATATTAGGTTCTATATTTGGAAAGTAATTATCTTGAGACATTCAAAAGATAACCTGAGTCATTATCAAGACAATAAAGCTTGTAACTTCCATTGAATTAGAGATCATTACTATAATTCCTTATTCAGTAATACGCACACAATCCTCCCACTGAATTTGACAACATTGTAAATGTTTCAATAACTAGTAAAAGGAAATATTATGCTATTCACTTTCCTACATCTTTGAGAAAACCCATTCGTAACAATTAATTAGGTACTAAAAGAATGTATTCTACTACATATATGACGGACTATCCACATATAGACTAAATGTGATTCATCACATTCCAAACTATTAACTTGAAAATTTGGGCATGCAATTTCTTCCTTAATAAGGTCTACCATTCCAACAATTGTATGTAGTACCTATAGATGGTCAAATCAAAACAACTAGATAAAGTATACTAGTTTATCTTTTACCATCTTGCGGTAATTAGTCTAGCTTCTAATTTATAACTCATACAATGCGCAATAATCTTAACTATTAGAGTTTCTATGAGTTAAGTATTTAGAATTTAGACAATTCTAATTTTCCTATTATACCTTTGTCATTCATGACAAGGCCTAGGATAAAGTCTCACACTTCTCCATATGGAAAGAAGACTAGATTTATTCTTTTAGTAAAATTGAATCTATCCAAAACCCATACAGGTATAGATCAATTTACTCGATAAACGAATAACTTACGTTTACGGTTCAATGTTGCATTAATACATTTAAAGAATTTACAAAATTCAATTTTAGTATTTTCGATAATTATTCTTTAAGAAAATAAAATACCATTGGTAAATATTCATATTAACCATAGTATTTTCTTAAAGCTAGGATCCTAATTGACATAGTACCATTACATCAGTTGATCTGCTAGTAATGATAGTATTCAACTAGGTAATTGTCGAACAATAATTGGCAAACATTTTTCCAATTCGTAGATCATTATGGGATTTACATCAAATTGATTCATCAATTTGCAATGTAAGCATGTTTCATCCCATCTCATGCCTTAAGTTTAGGTCTCACGCATCAACTTAATTAAGTCTTCTAACTTAGAAACTGCAAATTATCCATGTGTGGTCTCATGTACACTCGAAATTTACCTTGTCATTAATTTTGGTCTAGGTCTCACGCATGCCCAAAAATTAACTTCAAGTGTTCCTTATAGTTAGATGGCATGTAACTTAAATTTTAGGGTATTCAGTTTGATGTGACAATCAAAACATCTATAAAGATGCATGATGCGTGGGAATTGCACCAGGCTTTACCTCTCGAGGGATCTCGAGAAGCTTACAACCCCCACCAGGCAGTGTACCTGATCGTTGTAGTATAGTATAGTGACAAGTACCGGGGGATTGATCGTTCAACTCTGGAATAGTGTCGCTAGGATTAGAAAGCCTAAAAACTAGGTCTAGAGGTGAGGGATGATTCTTTTTGTATTTTTATATTTTATAAAAGCAATTAAAATCTCGGGTTTTGGAAGAGTGGGCGGAATTAGTTGCTAGTCAACTAACCCAATAACTAAGATGTAATCAAAATAAAATAACAAAAATGTAAATAAAGTTAATTAAACTAGTGGTATGAACAATAAATGGGAAAATTGTGTTTACTTAGATTTCATTACTCCCTAGATATCTTTTACAGGTTGATAGTTTGTTACAGTTGCGTGGATGACGGGTTATATTCCTTAATACCAATCGTGGGGTGGCGTACGTACTTCCCCAACTCTATAAGCTCCTACTTCACTCCTATGTCGAGCCTGCAAGAAGCTCCTAACATGGGATCACTAGAATTCGCTCATGGATTAAATACAACAATAAAAACCTAGTACGCATTGGTTCATGTTTCTTAAGACGTTCAAGCAAGTTACACTATGGAAGTCTGCCAGTTTTCTTAAGCCTAACATCGAAATCATTCATCCATTACAACTATAAACAAGCAATCAACCTATAATCAACATCAAGGTTTCACTACATCTAAGCAAACACACAAGAGATCTAGCCTAGCATGTTAAAATCAAGACAAGCGTAAGATATATTCAAACAACACATAGACATATTGAATGAATTGAAAGGATACTTATCTTAATTGAACATGAAAGGTTTCAAGGGGTGAAAACCCTTGAAAATACTGATAAAATCGTCCTAGGGTTTCTCCAAGTCGTCCCTAAAATTGTCCTCCTCTAATGAATGAAAATTACAAAAGTATATATAGATTTTCCAAGGTGACGACGTCAAGAAGAAAATTTTGACGCCGTCAACCCGCCGCCTATAATAAAATCGGATTGCCTAGATCCAGATCTGACGCCGTCAAGAGTGATTTTTCTCTGGGCCGTCACGTGTAATGGGGTCATGACGGCCTATGGTGACGCCGTCATGCCCTAGTGCAAAAACCTTCTGGACCGTCATGGACTCTATCCTCTTCACCTCTTGTTTTTCCTCTTGATGCCGTTATGTAGGATTTGCTGACGCCGTCAGGTACTATTCCCAGCAAGGAAAATTAAGACTTTGCCGTTTTCTTCACTTTTGTGCTCCAAAAACGTCCAAAATGCTTCCTTTTCCAGAATTCACTCCAAAAGTACCTAAAATCACAAAAGGAACGATTTAGGGCAATATTTGATCAAATAAATTCAATTCCGGGCTTAAATGACCCCCTAAAAACGGATCATTTTTCGCCTCATCATATACCCTTACACTTGAGATTTGCTTGTCCTCAAGCAAATGCGCTTTTATTCTAATCAAAATACAAGTTAGGGGTCATTTAACACTAATATAAAAGTAATTACAACTAATAATCGTTCCACTAAAGACCGAAGACAAGCACGGAGGTCATACACTAGCACCTCACAAATAGTGTTTAGATACTCACATCTCTCGGGTGTAATAAAGTATATATTACAATATGGAAATGGAAAACATCTTTCACTACCTGTCATGGCAAAATAGATTACCATAGGCTTGGGAAAGGATCAAACCTCCACCACATGGCGTAAGCACCTAGGATAAACTATCAAAGAGGTCTTTTAAAGGGTTATAACGTTAGGTGTAGGGATATGGAATACACAGTTTTGTTGGATATAGGCAATCTTTACTGGTGGCGAGTTAATCATCTTGGTTAATTACATGTACAATATGGCGTTGCTAAGCCAAGACTAGACTCAACTTAAGCTAATAAATGAAAAATAACAAAAACATAAAATAAACATAAAATGAAACGGGATGGTAGTCCGTATGTTTTTTCTCTTTTCTTTTTTCTATTTTTTTTTCTTTTTCTACTTTTCTTTTCTTTTTCTTTATTTTTCGATTTTTTTTTGTGCATACACTCTTACCCTACCATCCAAAATAATACACCATAGGGAATTAACATTCCCCTTACACTTGAATTTTTACATACTTTACAATAAACTAATCTAATGACTCGAATTAAGATAATCAAAACACTTGGAGTACTTCTAAGATTAACGCACATATGGGGGTAATAAAATGATGTTCTTCCCCATTACTCCATAACATAAGTACTTTACCCATGAGTCCCAATTGTCCCAAAACAATATGTACAAGGATATGACTCGACTTAGCAACCATGTAATCAATTAGATAATTAACTAAGGGTTTAAACATGTAACAATAATGCACTAAAGATGAGTGCATACACGGAAGGCTAAGGCGATTTGGTTGTACATTTAAGTGGGGTGTAACAAATTCTTCCTTTAAGTAAGATGCTTAAAGTTAGAAACGAAAAGATAGGCTCGGAGGGGTGTACTAGGGGTTTCGTGTACTAAAAATGAGTACAACGCTAAGGTGTGAGAAAAATTAATTGACTTTATTAGCCAAGTAATATGACTTAAATGGTCAAGTAATTATGATACGGGTTTAACACAAGGGTGATCCTAATGCCTCTTATCATGTAGTAAATCCTACTACAGGAATGTAGTCTCACTAGCGGTCTTGGGATGCATCACTAACGCAAGTTCTAGAATCTAAATGCTACCGGTACACTCATAAGCACTAATAGTAAATACTTTTCCTATCAAATCTAAAGGCGAACCTCACATATTTGGGTGGAAAATTTTTCTGAATGGTACGGTTTCGTGCTAGTCATACGACTCCTATCCATGAGACGCTTGCTAAGGCTAAAGTTTCACTCCTAATTGTTGTAAAAAATTTTAAATTTGGCGCTAAAATTACAATAACAAGTATTTCTCATAGTTTTATTACACATCTACCATCAAACAAACAAACTCAAGTGCAATTGTATCCTATAAGGTATCATCATTTACCCTCCCCTTACACTTAGGATGAACATTGTCCCCAATGTTCAATTAAAGAATGTAAAAGTGAAATAGGTAAAAGAATGAAATCAAATACTCCCCTGATTCGCTCGGTGTGGATAGTGTGTCAACAAGGTTAGATCTTCCTCCACGAAAATGAACAATCAAAGCTTCCCTTCCAGAATATAAATCATCTTGTTGTCATACATAACCTGTTAAACCTGAGAAAATGAACAAGGCAACCTCGCGTAAAATCGGCGGCAATCTATATATGCTAATAAATCCTAGAAAACAATGTAAGATATAATGCTTGTGGAATGAATGTTTGCAGATTTCCTGGAGTTTATAAAACTAAAGAATTAACAAAAACTTTAAGACTCCGTTAGAAAAACAAAACTAGCAAAATTTCCAGAATTTTACACATGACGCCGTCAGGAATTAATTCCTGACGCCGTCAGAAGTGACCTGCAGAAATCTTTACGTTAAGTTTCCAGAAAATTTCTGGAAAACTTATGTCCTACTTCCTGGAAAATTCTACAAAACATCATTATGACTCGATACAAGCATTTGACTCTAACAAATACGAATATACATGTCCATTTAATATTGTGGAGAATCATGATCAATTTTGTTTCTTAAAAACATATTTGGGGTTTCCCCTTACACTTATCTTTTGTGAAATACCTTTGGATGAAGTTAAGACTAAGCCAAACGACAAAATGAAGGATTTTTCACCATTTAGTTTGAAACATGATCTACCAACAATAAAAATAAAGCATGCATACGGAAACAAATAACAATCAAACAAATAAAAATCACACAAATCATGGGTTGCCTCCCAAGAAGCGCTTTTCTTTATTTACGAGACTTGTAGCTAGACTCAAGGTCATGGGCAATTATGTGACCTCATCTCTTGAGATGATGTACCCCATATAATTGCAATCATTACTATCGTGGTGGTGGTGTTTCAATCGATCGATACTAGCAGTCACCTCTCCTCCTCCTTTACTGCTCAGGTTAGCTATCCCATCTTGGCTTATGCCTTCAATTGTGAAAGGCCTATACCACCAGGGACTCAGTTTATCGGGACATATTGTTATCTCCAAATGTCTTAAGAGTACTAGGTCCCCCTTCGCGAATGGTACATGATTCCTCGTTGGTTGACTATGTTCAAAATCGACATGAACTACGTTGCTTTTGCTTTTACTTCCTTCATGTTTAGTTTCTTTGTAACTTTTGATTCTTGCCTCCCATGCAAGAATCTTTTCCTGAACACGAATAGGCGATGTGTCAATGCTGTTTTTGAGCTTTCTCCCCATCAAGCTTTCTTGCGTATATCGCGGGGTCATGGGAAAGCTAATCTTTCTTTTTTCAGATTAAAGCTCAATTTTCCTATTTTCATACCTAATGACAGCTCTTGCGGTGGTAAGGAATGGTGCCCCAAGGATTATTGGCATGCATCCACCTCCTTTATCATCGATGATAATGAAATTAACGGGATACATGAATCCTGCGACATTGACCAGCACATCTTCTGTGATTCCCAGGGGGTACACATAAGAGTGTCCAGCGAAGGATAGCCTAACACGAGTGGTGGCTGGCATTTTTGACGTTAGTTGGGTGTAGATAGTTAGGGGCATAAGATTTACTTCCGATCCTTGGTCGGTGAAAGTGTTGAGATATTTCAAATTCCCGATGCTGGCTGGTATCTCAAAGTTCCCGTATGCCATCTGCTTAGTAGCTACTTTTTGCACCAGTAGTTTCTCAAATATCGGTCCCCCAGGTAATGTATCATACTCATCTTTTCCCTCTTCCTCCTTCTTTGAACCCTGTTTGGAAGATTGGTTACGCCCGTCACCCTTTATCCAATTTGTTATGGTGTTTTCGTTTATATCATGTTTCAGGTAGTTACTCAAGGATTGGGATTTTGGTGGTTCTTCTGTGGTTTGTTCATTGTGGGTTTCTACATTCTCATTATCCGTGTGGACAATTGTGATGGAATTAACAAACCGGGTAATGGGGGTGGCGCTTTCCTTCCTCAGTAACATCCTCTCAGGGGTTTTCTGGTTTGCATACTCCTCCACTAGGCTCATCATCTCATTCATTTTCTCTTGCATCTCCTCCTTTTGTTTATAAACTGCTTCCTCGAATCTAGCAAGCCGCTCAGAATGGGTTGCCATATATTCTCTCATTCGAGCTTCAAATTCCGGGATAAGTTTTTCAGGAGGAGAATAAGGTGGGGCATAATTTTGAAAGGTCTCGACGTTCTCTCTAGAAGGTGACTCTGATAACGGCGTTGAGGTCATTTTTGAGACAGAATTGACAGCAACCCGTCTAGGACTTAAAGGTCTCTTTTGCCTTTCCTCGAAATAGTCAACTTTTGCCTCAAGTTTGCAAAGGAGTTCATCGGAGATTTGATTAGTCCCTCCAGGTGTCGAGATTGCGTTGATGGCCGCTTCTATAGTGTGATTAAACTCCCATAGTTCTTGATTATCGACGGCAAGTTTGTCAATAATTGCCCAAGATTCCTCGGCGTTCCTATCATGCAATCTACCTCCGGCGGCTCGATCGATGGTACGTTTGGTGTCATAGTCGACATGGTCATAGAAGATTTGAACTAATAACCAAAGATTTATACCATGATGAGGGACTTTTTGGAGTACACCCTTGAAACGAGCCCATGCTTTGTAGAAAGTTTCACCCTGATGTTGTTGAAACATCAAAATGTCATTTCTAAGCATCGCCGTTTTCCCCGGTGGGAAAAATTGAGCAAGGAAACGAGTGGTGAGATCATTGATGAGTGTGTAAATACTCATCATTTTTACCGTATTTTAACTGCCAAAACACGAGAAAACAATCAAGAATGCATCAAAATAATAAAAATATCCCAAAGATCGTGTTTTATATGTTTGAGATGCAAAATAATTGAAAACAAATGAAAAACGAATAAAGTTGCATAATTGGCAGTTTCAGTCCCCCAACTTTTAAAATTTGTCAAAACTAGTCCCTGAGCGTTTATTTTGAAAGAAAATTCAAACCAAGTTCTTAAAAACCAAAAAAATACCAAATAATGATCTTTGGGTGAAAAATCTTTCAAAAATGAACAAGTTTACATGTTTGGTCCCTGCAGTTTGAAAAATGACAAAAGTGGTCCTCGGGAATTACATTTTGGAGAAAAATGATTTTATAAGTCTTGTGGAATTATAACTTGTCAAGTTTGACCCTTGGAAGCAGTTTCAAAATGTGGCAGAAGTAATCCTCAAGTTTTAGAGTATTACATGATTGGTCCTTGTGGTGTTTAGCTGGTATATCAAACGGACCCTTGTATAAATTTAACACCAACATAAGCCCATACCCTTCTAGCCCATCCCCTAGCCCAAAAACTAACCCTTAAACGTTTTTAATAACCAGCCCACCCCCCCCCCCCCTAAAACCTAATACGTTTAATAAACGTATCATCTTCTCCCATTTACCAACCAGTCAACGATTCACCCCTATCCCCTTCTTCATCTCTATTACCCACAGAACCAAAACCTCCCTCCACTTCATCTCCTGCAACACGCCTCACCATCCCCCAAACCCTCACAAACCCGTACCTACCACCCCCACCTCAAAAGCTCAATCTCTCAATCTCCAAGAAGAAGTCACGGAATACACAGCCATGTCACCAATCCACTACCACATTGGGCGCCAAATCAAGAATAAAGGGTTGTGATGATTTGTATTTAATCCAATGGTTGAGATGATGTCGAAAGAAACACAAACAAGAATCAAGGCTGTTTTCACTCTCCAAGAAGACACAACAAGGAACAAGACAAAAAGGCACAAAGAAGTGGAATCCAAGACGAATGGGAACCCTAGATAAGTAGTATAAATGGAGGATGAATTGTAAGCCAAAAGGCAGTCAGTTTTTTAAGTTTTAATAGTTAGTCGAAAAATTAGTTTTTAGCAGTCAATTAGTTTTGAAGGTTTAATTATTGTCTTAGTTTTAAAAGCTTTTGTACTCTCTATCTTTATTAATGAAATTTTTAAGTTTTGTAATTGAAGTTCTTATTTTCAGTTTAATTCCTAATTGAAACTGCTTATTGGTAGTTAATTCATGTTTTCTTTTAGCACTTAATATAGTTTAGCCTAAGGCTTCTTGTCGAAAACTCAGTTTACAAGTCATTTTTTTTTGGCAAAAATCTCAGCAGATAAGTGTGTTTGGTTTAACTTAATCTCATGAGTCAAAGGTGTTTTTGGTCTTGTTGTTTAATCAAACTTGTTACGGGTTAGTTTATTAGGTCGTTTTGGGTAAGAATATAGTAGCATTAGGTAGTTTATAAGCTTGTATACCCGTTTTCAAAATTTGATAGCCGAAATCAATTTCTAATTCTCACAAGTTGATATCTTGGTAAGTGGTGATTTTGTGTGTCAAAAGTGGTGTTTGTTTGAAAATTTCAGTAACAACCTTTGGGAGAGTGTTTGTCAAATGGTCGATTGGTCGCGTAGAAATAGTTTGATCATTAGAACCAAATTCAGTCAGCCTTGTTTTGATTAATCGAGTAGTTTTAAAGTGAGTTTAACCATTTCTCAAAAGTCCTTAAGTATTCAAGTTCGCTGTCTCAAGAAATTTTCTTGTAAGCTGTTTTACTAAGCCAGTAGGATAGAACTTTCGAATTAGCACTCTTAGTAGTTTTTTTTAATTACAGTTAGCTAATGTGTAGAAGTATACATGAACTCAATGTGTGGTAGTTGACTTGCTTAGTCAAAAATCTTTTTCTTTTACCTAGTTTCGCAACCTGCTACAGCAGCAAACATTGCCCACTGACCCTCAATCAAGGATTTTTAACTCCTTCATGTGTGAACCAAATGATTTGAAACTTGGTTTACGACTTACCTCCCAACTAATCTCGGTTCCACTATTTTTGTTTTATTTTTATGATTTTTCTCACAGCTTATACAGGTCCTCAAAGTCAGCACCACAGCTTGTTGTCCCTGGTACATCAGTCCACTTATTTTCATTTTTTTTGTGCTATTTTGGCTTTTGTAGTAATTAATCTAGATTACCCTATGCTTTTTAGAATATCTCTTAGCTGCTGTTAGCTTACTTCCCTCAAGGATTACTTTTTGGTAGCTTGTTTGCAGCCTTGTAAGTTCTTAGTTGCCCCATTTAGCTATCTTGGCCTCCACGGTTTGCTGTCCCCAAACAGCCCCCCAATTGGCCTATATTTTGTGAGATTTAACGGTTGAAAGTGGTTACGTAAGTAGTTCGTAGTATTAGGTGCAAATTTCTAAGCTTAAACTTGAGTTTTGCAGTTTCTTGGTAGCCTAATTTGGACTGCTAATACCCCCTCTTTGGACTGCCTAACCATCAGACTTCAGCTTTTTCAAAACCTCTCTTGTAGCTATTTTAATAATCTGTGGAGGTTTCAAACTCATTCTGAGCTTACTGTCAAATTCTAAAAAGTTTTCTTGGAAAAAATTGCTAATTAGTTGGTGTTTAATAAGTTTGTAAAGGAAAATCTCAAAAAGAAAAAATAAAAAGGAAAAAGGTTGCAAGGCAGGTTCTAGAGGTGGCAAAACGGGCGGACCGGGCGGGCACGGGCTACGGGCTAAACGGTCTACGGGCTAAACGGACTATGGGCTAAACGGGCACGGGCTAAACGGGCGCGGGCCAAACGGGTGCATGTTATACGAATCGTCTTAAAAAAGACCTAAAACAACAAAAAAAATTCCTTAAACGTAACACCTCATTTATATTTAAGTAACTAAATATATTATATTCATAAGTTTTTCATTAAAAACAATTTAATGCGAGAGAAAAACATGTGCCCATTTTGCCCATTTAATTTCTAAATGGGCAATATATGCCCATTTAAAAAAAAAGGGACCAAATGTACCCAAATCTTTTAAAAATTTACCCATTTAACCCATTTTTTTGATTTTGGACACAAATTGCCACCTCTAGCAGGTTCGAACCTGGGACCTAAGCAACACAACAGACACAAACACACAACCAAACACCAACTGCCCTAGGGACTTGTTTTAATATTGTTTTGCAAAATTTAATACTTACCCCTTTGTTGTTTGGTTGGTCTAAATAAGCCTTTCAGCCCCTTAAACTGCTTATTGTGTGCTTATTGTGAATTGTACCTGGCTTTTTATATTTTTCTTAGGATCTTAATAACTTGTAGTATTTTCCAAAAAAAAGTTTCAGATTTTTCGGGTTTGTATTTTATTTATTAGAATTTAATTAATGTTTATTAGTAATTAATCCGTAATAAATAGAATTTTTGTTGAAAAATTAATTTTCTTTTTTTTTTAAATTTTCTTTTGTCTTTAAGTGCGTTAGAAAATTATTTGTAGACCCGTAGGACTTGTGTAGCTAGAAATTCACGTTTTTGCGCGTTGACGTTTATTTAATAAACGTCACGTTTATATGAAATTTGTATTTTTTTTTAGGATTCCCGATACCCAACCATGTTTCCCGTAGCATTTTAGGTTATTTCAAATAGTACTTAGCATTCCTTAGTTTAATTTTCCATTTAGGTTACGTTTATTCCATTTTCGTTCGTTAATTCGTAATTTTCGTTAATTTAACGTATTACAAAACCAAACAATCTTTCACAACCAAACATACAAGGTTTTAATCTCGATCTCACTCGAAGCTTTCCATTCACACCTCGTTGGGTTACGACCCGGGAAATCACTTCCCGGTCTCACAATTTGAATATCACTTTCACAAGTTTTGCGAGGTAATCGTTTTCCTAAACGGTTTACTCGTATTACTTTCACGTCTATTTGTCTCACGATAAATTTGACTTCACGTTTGTTGATATTTTGATAAATTGTTTTTGCACACCAAAACATAACGAATCAATCATCCCATGAGGTGATGGATCCCGCGGGTAAACGTTCAAGCCATTGACTAGCTTGATCACGTAGAGAGAATTTGAATAGGCGTACTCGGGTCGACTCTCTAGTTGTAACATCAAGGTCTATAGAATCTACAATTTTAAGAAAGTCCTTGAGATGTTGATTAGGATCTTCGGAACGAAGTCCATGGAATGCACATCCGCTTTGCACCAACCGGATGGTGTCAGATCGCAAGGGAGACACATTGGCTCCTTGGGTGAGCTCAATAGTGTTTTGATAGCCTTGGTGGCTAGGTCGGGAATACTCTCCTAGGGTTTGGGGCCTAAGAGGTTGGTTTGCTAGTGGTGGGTTTTGTGGGTGGTCTTGTTGTGGTGGGTTGATGGGTTCAAAGATGTTACTACCTTCCATGATGTCGGATGGTAAAGATTACGAACAAAGGCACGAAGAAATAGATAGACTAAAGAAAACCTAAAAATAAAAATAAAATCTTACTAGAAAGGAATCTAGCAAGTAGACCTAATAAAAAGAAATCCTAACCTAGACAATAACTATTCCCCGGCAGCGTCGCTAAAAACTTGATGTGTGGGAATTGCACCAGGCTTTACCTCTCAAGGGATCTCGAGAAGCTTACAACCTCCACCAGGCAGTGTACCTGATCGTTGTGGTATAGTATAGTGACAAGTACCGGGGGATTAATCATTCAACCCAGGAATAGTGTCGCTAGGATTAGAAAGCCTAAAAACTAGGTCTACAGGTGAGGGATGATTCTTTTTGTATTTTTATATTTTATAAAAGCAATTAAAATCTCGGGTTTTGGAAGAGTGGGCGGAATTAGTTGCTAGTCAACTAACCCAATAACTAAGATGCAATCAAAATAAAATAACAAAAATGTAAATAAAGCTAATTAAACTAGTGGTAGGAACAATAAATGGGAAAATTGTGTTTACTTAGATTTCATTACTCCCTAGATATCTTTTACAGGTTGATAGTTTGTTACAGTTGCATGGATGACGGGTTATATTCCTTAATACCAATCGTGGGATGGCGTACGTACTTCCCCAACTCTATAAGCTCCTACTTCACTCCTATGTCGAGCCTGTAAGAAGCTCCTAACATGGGATCACTAGAATTCGCTCATGCATTAAATACAACCATAAAAACCTAGTACGCATTGGTTCATGTTTCTTAAGACGTTCAAGCAAGTTACACTATGGAAGTCTGCCAGTTTTCTTAAGCCTAACATCGAAATCATTCATCCATTACAACTATAAACAAGCAATCAACCTATAATCAACATCAAGGTTTCACTACATCTAAGCAAACACACAAGAGATCTAGCCTAGCATGTTAAAATCAAGACAAACGTAAGATATATTCAAACAACACATAGACATATTGAATGAATTGAAAGGATACTTATCTTAATTGAACATGAAAGGTTTCAAGGGGTGAAAACCCTTGAAAATACTGATAAAATCGTCCTAGGGTTTCTCCAAGTCGTCCCTAAAATTGTCCTCCTCTAATGAATGAAAATTACAAAAGTATATATAGATTTTCCAAGGTGACGACGTCAAGAAGAAAATTCTAACGCCGTCAACCCGCCGCCCATAATAAAATCGGATTGCCTAGATCCAGATCTGACGCCGTCAAGAGAGATTTTTCTCTGGGCCGTCACGTGTAATGGGGTCATGACGGCCTATGGTGACGCCGTCATGCCCTAGTGCAAAAACCTTCTGGACCGTCATGGACTCTATCCTATTCACCTCTTGTTTTTCCTCTTGACGCCATCATGTAGGATTTGTTGACGCCGTCAGGTACTGTTCCCAGCAAGAAAAATTAAGACTTTGCCGTTTTCTTCACATTTTTGCTCAAAAAACGTCCAAAATGTTTCCTTTTCCAGAATTCACTCCAAAAGTACCTAAAATCACAAAAGGAACGATTTAGGGCAATATTTGATCAAATAAATTCAATTTCGGGCCTAAATGACCCCCTAAAAACGGATCATTTTTCGCCTCATCAATGCATGCACTTATCTTTAAAGCATAAGTTTTCAAAACCAATTTTATATCCAATTTTAAGAGCAAGATAAAGTTAAAAGCTTTCTATAGAGGTATTAGGTTCACCAATTAAAGAAGTACCTTCAATTATCATCCACCAATGTTGAATTGAGGTAAATCACCACTAAGATGATATTGTACATAGAATAGTGATATAGGTAAGTCTTCTTAGACATTCTCATAGGCGTGGAAACCAAGGTAGACTCTAGGCTCTTTCTAAAACCTTCTTTCCACTAGAATGAGTTTGTCTAAAAAAACCTTACTTTTATCACAACTCTTGTACAAAAACATCAATCTATAAAAAGTTTGTAACTTTAATCTTAAAATTATGTAATAAAGTTTAGATCTTGCTAGTCTCGCATGGGAGCTGATTACCGTGCGTATCGGACCACTATCAGCACATAAGACACCGCAAGATCCTTACTTTATCACTTTATGTTTCACCATTGTTAGTCCAATTTAATTTTCTTTATGAAAACAACCCTTTATTGCTTACTTCATGTCACACAATAACAATAAACAAGTAGTCACAAAGAAAAAACACAACTAATAAACATAACAATTTATAAAAGTGAAATAATTAGTCACATGCATACTTTATTAGATAAAACCCTAATAAAATCAATTCTAGGTTTCCAATATGCATGTATTTAAATTAAGACCTTCTACTTCAAAGAAAGTTAGAGCCACATACATTGCCAAGCAATTGCGTAGGTCATAATAAATTACACACCACATAGCAATTAGATTGATTTTAGTATATTGGAGTCTTCCTCAATTTTAGATCTATCTAAACATCATGTGAAAACAACTAAATAATTTAAATCAAAGTAATAATCCGTGACTAACATGCATGTTTTGTCACGGATTCATGCACAACACTTAGCAATTAAGTCACAAGATATGATCACAACAACTTGTTAAAGACCTAGAGTTTCTAATTAATTACAATTAATTAACAAAACCACAAACCATAATTAGGGTTTATGGTATCGACCACCCCCCCCCCCCCCCACCATAAATTAGGGTTAGGGTTAGGGTTTTGATTTGTATTTTAAAAAAAAATTAATAAAACCTTAGAAACAAAACATGTATATCTAAATAATTTAAAGATACGTTTTTATTGTTTAAGTAATTAATTACATGTTATACATGGCTCGTGATGCCACTGTTAGAATTAGTGAACCATGAAAATCATATAAATCACGTAAACAAAGTACACAAATATGCAGAAGCGTGTAAACAAGTATAACACATAATTATTAACTTAAACATAAATAGAAAACGTACTCGATGCACTTCAATAAATCTTGAACAAGTGTAGAACCCTAATTAGGGTTTATATGGATCAATGATTAACCCCTTACCGTTTTGTTAATCGATCCCTTGATAATTACTGTAGTGAGTAATTACCTCGTTCTTGTACACACAAACTATTAACGAATCAAAGGTGATGCTAGTAACAAAAAACACAAGATTTTTCATAAAGAAAAATCGATTCAAATAACCCTTAGGGTTGTTTGATCGATCGACTAGAAGAAAACAAAGAGGAAGAAAACTTTAGGTTTGTGTGTGCACAAAAGGTACCAAAAGTTTTTACCTTAGGTTTGTTTATTTAGTGAATGAAAAACTTAGAGGACAAGTTAGGTTTGGGTTGGGTTTCCCCTTCCCCTTATAAATCCGGCCATAGACCACTATTGGTCTATTCCGGAACCTTCTTGTCTTTATTTTCATTCTAGTCTTTATTGTTTGTTCGTTAGTCAATTCCGTTAAGTACTAACGACCGTTAGCCATTTCTTGTGTTTAAATAATTATGTATATAACATTTAATATATATCAATTATTATACTTTAATTCTCATTTGTAATGTGTGCAATCCCGAGGTCTCGAGTTCGATTCTAGTCATACACATATTAATATTTATCCACAAACTCCAACACGTTTAACCCGAAACAGTCCTAGCTAGTAACATTGTGGTGTAAGCTAGTAACGGCATTCGGCTCCAGACCTAGTTTGATTATTTCTTGAAACGTATGTGCATTGCCTCGTCTATCTTCAATTCCTTGCAATACCCATTCAACAACGTCGTATATGTAACAACGTCAGGTATGAGGCCTCTAGACACCATGAAATCGAATAACGTCCTTACTTTGGGCAAAATGTTGATAGCATCCTCGGCTTCTTGTATCTTACCGTCTTTGCAAAATGCATCAACTAAGATACTAAAGGTTTGCACATTTAGAGACATCTTGTCATCCTCTAACATTGTCTTTTAGCAACTTACAAGCTTCCTCCCAACGACATACACTACATAGACCCGAAATCAAAGAGTTATAGGTGAGGGCATTTGCTGGATTGCCTTTCTGAGAAACCATTTGTTTAAGAGCTTAAAAACGTCATCAACCACTTTGTGCTTGCACATACTATCAATGCCAGTGTTATATACTTATATGCAACAACATCAGCTTACAACCACTTTCATCCATTAGCTTAAGCAAATCATTGGCTGCTGCATAATCATGAGTCTTGCAATGCCCTTTTATCATTGTATTAAAGTTAAGAAAATTGTGTTTTGCCTCGACAGGACAACGGAAGAAATTGGGTTAGGCGTAAGATTTGTATATCATTGATCAGTGTATGTAATCCATTAATTGCATGTGTATAAGATGGAGGCCCTTAAAATTTATTGACCTAGCCTGTGCAATAGGCGACAGAACAAGGGTGGGTTTCTGGGTGTCCCGGGACACCCATGGATTTTTGTAGCGTGATACGATGTTAAGTTTGTGTAAAAAATCTTGATTTTTCATGAATGCATCCGGTCCATAAAAATAGTGTTTGGAGTATTGTTTAGTTTATTTCAAGTGAACCTAGTCAATTTTTGTCCGGTTCCGTCTCTATTAATCCCCCATCCCCGTTTGCAATCTGTGTCTTTGTATTTCAAAGTGTTTGATTCAAGTTGCCATATTCAAGAATGTAAGCCATTTATTCATGGGTTAGCCAATTAATGCCCTCCAGACGCTAAGTTTATCATGATAAGGTTTTTTTCTGCCATGGAGTATATTATTATTTTTTTGTTGAATGGCAATTGGATTAAGAGACTTAGCAAGGAGCTAGGAGCAAGAAAAGAGGAAAAGAGGAAAAGAGTTACGTACAGATGAGGAAAAATACTTAGGGGGTGTTTGATAGCCTCTTAATAGGCCTCACACTTATTCGGTCGGTGACAAATGTTGTTTGATGGCTATTTTGTCTTCTCTGAACTATCCCAATAGGTGTTGAATCTCTAAGCATCCAATATATGCAAAATGATACAGTGAGAGAAACGTTCCTTATATGTCATATTGGAGAGTCCCTTTTATAATAATTTTATACTCTATTTCTTGTTACAATAAATTATACATTTACAAAACTAGTTGTAGTCAACTTATATACATTTATTTTATCATGTCTCGTTAAACGTAATTATTCATCAACACATGTACACAAATTATGACATCAACTCAAAATATTAACCATAGAATGAAGCTATAAGAACGTAAAAAGTCTAATTCATAAAATGTTATACATGAGTATTATCAAAAATAGTACGTAGTAATTAATAATTCAAATTATATGTTGTTTATAGTACTTATTCACAACACTTGTCAAACAATATGTATCATTCAGATTCAGTTTCATTCAGAGACTTTAAATCATTCAGAGCCTTCAAATCATTCAGCGCTAAATCATAATGTATTATCAAACAGCCCCTTAATATCATTTAAAATAAGGGTGTTTAGGAGCAAAAATATCGTATAATTCTAAAACGTCATAGAACTCATATAGTAGTTTGGACTATGGACCACTGCGTCGAAGAAGGGACAAAAATATCGTTAACTCTGCCAAGAAAATAACCTAATTTGAGTTGGCAGGTTAACTCGGTCCGCCAAGAAAATTACCTAATTTCATTTCACACGTACCCTAACAGAAAGTTTCTTAATGTCATGTCAAGTTTTCAATCTCTTTAGAGAAGCAAGTAAGAGCATCTCAAACGCTGTGACGTGGCATCCTTCAAAAGAAAATAGGTAGCCCACCTGGCAACAGTTCAACCCATTGTGGGAAGTCCAACTCACCATTCGTTTAAATTGCGTATGTTTCTGAACGATTTGTACGTTTCTGAACGATTGGTATTTAAACGGTACGGCTGTCCCCACAACTTGTATTTTACATATAAATGAAATTCGGGTGTATTAAATAATGTTTTTAGTTGAGCTAGTGGAGCAAACCATCAGCACTGTTAGGACACTGGCAGTCATGCTTCCGAAAACATCCATGCCTCCGAAATCCACCAATAATATCATTCCACCTCATTTCACCTCATTCATACTTTTTCCATACCTCCCAACCCCATTTTAGTGGCAATCATGCCTTTTTCATACCTCCCAACTTTTTTTTTTTTTTTTAATAATAAATTAAATTAAACAATTTAAATAAAACATAAATATTTCATTAATAATTAAAATAACATTACATAATACTTGGAAAAAAAATACATTATTAAATCTAAAAATCCGTAGGCCATCCATATGTCTCCGCGTACCCACGTTTTGTGTTGATAATGAAATCTCGCATAACCTGATTGGTTATGTGTTCGTGCGGCTCGTTGTAGAATTTCAGTGCCCGAATCATAGCCTTTTCTTTAGCATTTTCGAGTTGTGTCTGCAGCAACTGTTCGGACAATTGATCCTTTGCATGTTTTTTTGCCATCGCCTCATCCAACGCTAGTGTTTTCTTTGCCGTATACTGCCCAATAAACTCAGCAGCACTATTCTTTGTTGACGCCTCACTAGCGGTCTTTTTCCCTTTTCTTTTTGAAACAGGAGTTGTGTCGTCATTTAGATCCGGAATAACGGGATCAACATTGTCATTGCTTCCGGACTCATAGAAGCTAGATTCCGACGACTTTCTTCGTTTGTCGGAATGAGATGTCGAAGATACTTTTTCAAAACATGGTTGCTCCAACCATTTCGATTCATCCTTAACAACCCTCCACGCTTCAATATGATTAAACGAAGCACCCTTATTCCTCTTACTATAATCAGACATGGCATTTCCCAAGACGTCGATATTGTCACACCCACTCTCACGAATGCGATTCTACACGTATATAAAAATTAACACAAGTATATATAAATTAACACAAGTATATATAAATTAACACAAGTATATAAAAATTACTTGTTGGATATGAAGGCCGTTAAAGACTCCCATTGCTTGATTCAAATGTTTCCACTTTGTATTTAACGCATGATGAGTTCGATTAGTATTTTTAATTGTGGCTTTGAAATGCTCCAAAATTCTTTCCCAAAACTTATCTCTTCCTTGTTCATTCCCGACTTTTTTACATGTCGAGATATGAATCCATGCTTTGGCCAAAGCAACCTCTTCGATCGACGTCCAACTCTTTTTATCCACTTTAGTTTTCCCTTTAGCCACTTGAACATCTTCATCTAACAAAAAATATATATAAAAAAACATAACAAATAAATAACGAAAAAAAAAAAACATATAAAAAATATAACAAATAAATAACGAAAAAAAAAACATATAAAAAATATAACAAATAAATAACGAAAAAAAAAAACATATAAAAAATATAACAAATAAATAACGAAAAAAAAACATATATACCAATTTGAGTTTGTTGTTGCGTTTCGGGAACAAAATCAACGTCATCATCATATAAAGGAAGTTCGCGTTCCACACTTGGTTCACGACGCGAAGGACCTTCACGGTACTCACCAAACGGGTTAAACTCACTCGTCATCGATATGTTATATTGGCTTGGGTTCATTGCGGGTGGATAGTTAAAAGATTGAGGGTATTGTTGATGCATCGGTTGTGTAGGTTGGGGATAATATCCCGATTGAGGGTATTGTGGATACGCCGGTGGTGGACCTTGCGGACGAACACGTGGACGGTAGCCACGTCCACGACCTCTTTGTGTTGAACCACTTCTTGATTTCCCACTTTCCATGCTTCAAAAACTATATGTGTAAAAATTGTTTGTGTTTATGTTATTGTTTGGAAATGAATTGTGTTTGAAAATGTATAAATGTGTAATATATATATAGGAATTTTTTTTTTTTTTTTTTTTTTGGCCCAATGCACGCTCCGAATTTAATTTCCAACGGCTCCAAACCATGCTTTCCAACGTTCGAATTTCACATGCTTCTGCGGCAAAAATTGCCGCTCAACGTATGCCGTTGGCCATGCCGGTGGGGTGGCGGCGGTGTTTGCCGCCGGCATAGGCTTGCCGGTGAGCCATGCCGCCCCCATTGCCACCATACTTATGCTCTACTTTTTCTATTTAAACGGGGGTTTTGATAAATCATACTACCTCCGTTTTAAAATTATTGTCATCTATTGACTTTTTTCGGTCTTTACTTTTCAACTTTAACCTTAAGTATTTTTTTTATGTTACATAATACTTGATACAAAATATATGAATGGATTGAGTTTTGAATGTATTTTCATTTGGTATAATTTTTATCAAAAATTGTATAACACAAACAAAAATATTTATATTCAAAGTTGAGAAAGAAAGACCGAAAAAGTCAATAGGGGACAATAATTTTAGGACGGAAGGAGTATGTATGAAACTATGAACTATCTTAAATACTTACTTATCTTTACAAATACACATTTTGTATGTGCAACTTGTTCAAGTATCCGCATATATTAATATACTAGACGATTACCCTCGCATAACGCTGACGGTGTATAATAACGTCAATTTGTATGTGCAACTTGTTTTTAAGTTGTAATTAAGTATTTAACTATTTAATACTTGAATGTTTTTTTATAAGTAAAAGTATTTTAGTCTAACAACATTACTTATTTTTTAAATTTTTTTAGTTTCATGAAATGAGTCTTCTCTTTATATATGTAGTATAGATATTTATGGAAAAAAGACAATCAAATAAACCAAAAAAAAAAAAAAAAAAAAAAAAAAGTTTTATTACACATTATAATACATACAATATTACATTTCAAATAGAAGTATAGAACCAAGTACATTTCAAATAGAAGTATAGAACCAAGTACTTAACAAGAATTGTACCATCACACACATACACAATCCATCTTTCACACATTATTACCTAGTATAGCCTAGGAAATAATAATCAATTACTCAATCATTTTTCCTCTATTTTTGAACGCACACCGAAATACTTGTATAAACACAACAATCACCCATTGTATTTCTGTATGTAGAACAAATTAACTACCATATAGAGCACTGATCCCTCGAATGTCATCTGAATTTAAACCTTTTGTTACTCCTGAGCTAAGCCCTGAAAACATTATTGAATTTTGGACACTGCTATGATTAAGCCCAAGAAGGTGTCCTATTTCGTGTAACGCAACAGACTCAATATCAAAAGCATTTGGTACTGCTCCAACAGCCCATGTTTTCTCTGCATTAAAATGGAGTCTTCCGTCTGTAGGTGGAAAAGCATGTCCCAACTCTCCACTGGTAAATGGCGTCCCATCTCCATGGTCTCGACTTTGAAAACTAATCTTTAGGTCAGCACGTGCGTAAGTTGTAGCTCTTGAAAATGAAAAATAACCAGAAGCATTGGTCCATTTTCTAAAAGCGCTCTCTACCGGAGGCATGGCGTGGGCATTGAAACCTGGTCCAAAACCATAGGTTAGACGCCTTTTTTCCCTGGGCCATTTTGTTCTACCTCGAAAAATTGAATAATGAGAGACTATATGCAACGGGCCATTGCTATGGTGGTGGCCTTCCTTATCAGGAAACCCACAACGAGTCATGAGCATCATGGACAATGTTGGCGCATCCAGCGTCCCAGTGGCATTGAGTTGGTAAAAGACTTGGTACGACTTGAGGGCTACCTCAAGGTCCTCATCAAATTGATCTTTCTTAGGGCCGTTGATATTAGGGTTAGTTTGGTAATTTAGGTATCCATAATGACTGAGATAGAGTTTAAGGTTATGAATGCCTTCTACTTCCTCGCCCTTTCGACACCCTTGCAGGTCTTTTAGGAACCCATAAGGCGACGAATATGTGCTATTAACTAACCCGTTTGGGTTAATTAAGTGAGGGTGTGGTAAATGTGAAAAGGCAGGCAGAACTAAGAAAACAAGAAAGAAAATTAAAGATAAAGCCAAAGAGAGTTTAAATGCCATTTGAAAGATTTTGTTAAAATCTTGAAGTACATTTACATGCTTGCTAAGCTGTATTTATACTGAAATTATAGAACATTTTTATTCATTTATTGTAATTAAATCCTTGTAAAAGGGAATTGAAATTTCTTGTATAGTGATAAGGCCGGTTTTCTTTTCCTTTTTTTAAAACGGAGTATAACTAATCAAACAATTGAGGTGAAGTCAATAAGTTGAATTCCATAACCCAAAATAGTCAACTTACATGTCTGCATCAATAGAAAGTGTCGTTGAAAAGTTGTTTAAACCTAGATAATTCTATTGTTACTTGAGACAAACAAGTTTATCTATTTAAGCTCCAACACAAGTTAGAACGTGTAGGAGAACGCTGGTGTGAGGTAACTCAATATCTTTGAGATCTAGCTTTTTCTGCATAAATTTGAACTTTTTAATATTATGCCATGGTAATCGATGGCATCCTAGATTACAAAACATTAAAATGTTGATCGTGAAAATGTTGCAGAAAGTAAGAAATTCTAATGGACGGGGTGACGAGAACACTACAACAAATTAAAAATGGCTTTTTCGGACCACTTTTGGGCGCGTTTTAGTGGTGTCCTAAAAAATAGCCTTTTCATGACGAGTTAACTCTTATTATACTGGAACATATAGATAGCTTAATGTGAATGCCCTATTAAGTTTGTTTTACTACGTATAAGACACTTGTTAATTGTTAATTGTTAATTGTTAATTGTTAATTGTAGTTTTATTATGATGAATCCATTAGGACTTGATCATAGATGGGTCTTATATACTAGTAGTATTTAACTTTTATTTTAGTCGACAAATTAGCATGTACGCTAATAGGACAATGAATATGTGATCCATAGTACGTTCGGATCTAAAACAAGAATGACATCATCAGTTTGAATAGGAAAAACTAATGATGGGAGGATATTGACTAAAGGGAAAATTCCATAAATACCCCATAAGTACAATGGTCTCCACCTTAAATAACTCACAAAATCTTGTTTTCTCCAAATACCCCAACGGGAGAAGGTCGCCTCCAAAATTTGGGCGGATAGTGTAATCTAGTGACATGTGTCCCTATACATGGTCCCATCTTGTACCTTCATGATACAACTATCAAAGTGTACTTCTTGGGCGACTGGGACCCACATTTCTTGGGCGACTTTTATTTTTTTGTCTTTTTGTAAAAAAGTAGTAACTACATTTTTTGTCCTTGTAATTTACTTGTTATTTCGTTGTTTGTCAACTTTTCAAATTCACATAAACACAAAATACATAAACATAAATACAAACACCAAGCATTTATAAGAACATCCATCAGTCTTTCTTCTGCACGACACACCAAGCAAACAGCAAACAGTTGTCATATCATCAAACACAAGAATATGAAGTGCTAAACAATAGTCATAATGTTCCAATGTATTCATGTTACATAATTCTCCTTTCTTCCAAAATTCAATCTTTATTTTTTTTCTTCAAGATCCGGCCATTAAATCTTCACCAACCACGAAATAAACATGGACTTACATGTGAGTAAACTGTAAGACTTGACTTGATACACTTGTTTAAAGATCTCAGTTTCAAGATCCGAAATAAACTCGAAATAAACATGGACTTACAGTTTCGTGGCAACAACCACCAACCATGTATCTGGCCGACTGGCCGGATCTTGACCAGATCCGGTCGAATGAATCTACTGGTGTTGGTTCGTGGTGGTTGCGATGAGGGTTTGGCGATGGAGGGTTTGGATCTTTATAGGTTTTTGTGGTGGTGGCGATGGATCTTTATAGGTTTTGTTGGTGGTGGCGATGGAGTTATGGTGGTGGATCTTTATAGGTTTTGGTGGTGGTGGCGATGGAGTTATGGTGGTGGATCTTTATAGGTTTTGTTGGTGGTGGCGATGGAGTTTTGGTGGTGTTTGGATCTTGATAAAAATAACAATGAAACTCAGGTTTGTCAAATTATGTGGGTTGGATGGTATGATAAAAGAAAGATTAGTTGTGAAAGGAAGAGTAAAAGATTAGTTGGTGATTTATTTTCAAAAGTTTTAGACAAAAATGAAATACCAAGTAAACCACAAGGGCCAAAAATGTAATTAACTCTATTATTAAATTTTTTACAAAAAGACAAAAAAACACATGTCGCCCAAAAAATGTGGTCCCAGTCGCCCAAAAAAGTACCTGTATAAACTAGTACTATGTAAGTACATGGTAGGGACATGTATAGGGACACATGTCACTAGATTACACTATCCGCCCAAATTTTGGAGGCGACCTTCTCCCGTTGGGGTATTTGGAGAAAACAAGATTTTGTGGGTTATTTAGGGTGAAGACCATTGTATTTTTGGGGTATTTATGGAATTTTCCCTTGACTAAACTTGAATGGCTCACCCTATTTATTTTTATTTATTTATTTTTAAGTGTCAATTTTAACCATATGTACAAATTTATCTCACACATATGCTGAGTAGTACTTGAAACCACAACAATTTAATTAAAAAAAATGTAAATTTTAAAATACATCCATGTGGTTTATCCAATTTCGCACCATACATCCCTCTCGAAAAAGTTGCAACAAATACATCCATCTATTAGTAAAAATGAACCAATATACATCCCTCGGTTAAAATAAGGACTAACGGTGCAAAATTTTTCTCCGTTATCTCCTAACGAGATAGAACACATTTGCACCATTAGTCCTCTGGGTTAACGGTATTTGCACGGTTAGTCCTTTTTTACGTTTTCTTCCTTTTTTTTTTTTATGTTTACGCCCGTTTTTTTACGTTTTCACCCGTTTTTTACATTTTCTTCCGTTTTTTTACGTTTTCGCCTATTTTTACGTTTTCGTCAGTTTTTTTACATTGTCGCCTGTTTTTTTTACGTTATCATATATTTTTTTTACGTTTTCGCCCGTTTTTTTTACATTTTCGTCGGTTCTTTTACGTTTTCGTCCATTTTTTTATGTTTACACCTGTTTTTTTACGTTTTCACCCGGTTTCTTTACGTTTATTCCATTTTTCGTTTTCTCCCATTTTTTACGTTTTCGTCTATTTTTTTGCGCTTTCACATTTTTTTACGTTTTCGTCCATTTTTTTCGTTTTCGTCCATTTATTTATGTTTACGCCCGTTTTTTTATGTTTTCGTCCATTTTTTTATGTCTACGCCTGTTTTTTTAGGTTTTCACCCGGTTTTTTAGGTTTCTTTCATTTTTTTACGTTTTTGTCAAATTTTTTATGTTTACGCCCGTTTTTTTACATTTTTGTCCTTTTTTTAACGTTTTTGCACAGTTTTTTTTTACGTTTTCGTCCGTTTTTTTACATTTTCGTCCATTTTTTTTCGTTTTCTCTTTCTTTTTCATTGTTATCCGTAAACTTTAAAATTTAAAGTAAAGAATAAAAAACGGACGAAAACGTAAAAAAATAGACTAAAACGTAAAAAAACTGGGCGAAAACATAAAAAAACGAACGAAAACGTAAAAATAGGACAAAAACGTAAAAAAAACAAGCATAAATGTAAAAAAATGGACGAAAACCTAAAAAGAACTTGCAAAAACGAACAAAAACGTTAAAAAAATAGGAAAGAATGTAAAAAAATGGAAGAAAAGGTAAAAAACCGTGTGAAAATGTAAAAAACGGGCGTATACATAAAAAACGGACGAAAACGTAAAAAAACAGGGGAAAAGATAAAAAAAAAACAAAAACAAAAAAAAACAAAAAAGAAAGACGAAAATGTAAAACAATTGGCTAAAACGTAAAAAACGGAAGAAAACGTAAAAAAACAAAGGGTGAACCCGTAAAAAAAACGGGTGTAAACGTAAAAAACAGACAAAAATATAAAAAATTGACGAAAACGTAAAAAAACAGGCAAAAACGTAAAAACACGGACGGAAACGTAAATAAATGAGCGAAAACGTAAAAAAACAGAAGAAAATTAAAAAAAACAGGGTGAAAACGTAAAAAACGAGCGTAAACATAAAAAAATTGATGAAAACGTAAAAAAAACGGAAGAAAACGTAAAAAAGGACTAATGGTGCAAATACCGTTAACCTAGAGGACTAACGGTGCAAATGTGTTCTATCTCGTTAGGAGATAACGGAGAAAAAAATTGCATTGTTAGTCCTTATTTTTACCGAATGATGTATATTGGTTCACTTTTACTAACGGAAGGATGTATTTGTTGCAACTTTTTCGAGAGAGATGTATGGTGCGTAATTGGGTAAACCACATGATGTATTTTGGAGTTTACTCTTAAAAAAATTTGATACAAATGAGGTACCATTGAACACAAGCTTTTTGGTAATTGGCTTACTTTAATAAAGAAACTCGTTTTTACAGTACACTTTTCTTTACCTTTCCATTACATAGTATTTGATTTAGTTAAACCATATCCTATAATAACAACATAATCTGCCCTAGTTTCTTTTTAGAGATCCCCTCAATGTCGGTGAGTGGAATCTCCAACAAAATCACATGTCGACCGATTCGACCAAAGTTGTTGTTGCGTTTCTACTGCTAGTCTCCCTCTCCTCTTATAGATGTTAACACATTCACTATTATTGTGTTTTTGACCTATTGTTTTGCTAATTTTTATGTTTTGTGCAATACAAGCAGCCCACCCACCAACTGTTGTGATTTTTTTTTCTTTTGGTTTTTTTTTAAGTTAACCATTATACCACAACATATTGTTATCGTTGCTTGTAACTCCCGATCGAAGCACAACTAGGCATTTCTTTTTGTGACCTACTCAATAATGTTACTACCTTTGTTTGGGGTTATGTCCCACATTATCAAACTTGACCATGTCTTGGCCACACGTCTCATTGTACGTTCGTGACCCTCCTTTCATATTCCTGATAATATACACATTTCAGTCTTGTTATGGGATAACTTACACATTTAGTTATTAGTCTCATTATGTGACAATTTACACATTTTAGTTGATCTACATACATGTTTTACTAATCAATTGTCAACTAAAGATACGATTAAAAAAGAAGAATTTGATGAAAGGTGTTCCACTAAGCACACTCTTTTAGTTAGTTTTCAACTTTTCATGCTTTAAAATCAAAAAATGCCAAGACTACCTCTACTCTCTCCTATTGCTTACCTTTTATACATTAAAAGTTACAACTCCAAAGTAACGATAGAAATCGATACAATCAGTTCAAACAATTTAGCAAACGATGCCATATGATGCATGCGAACATTTACAGATTCTAGTGTCTGATTGATGTGACACTTTGTGTCAAGGTAAAAAAAAAATCCATGATACTTTGTGTGATATACGGCGATACAAATATGTTAGATACTTTACTTTCCCAATGAATATTTTCTGAATTCTTTTCACTTATATATATGTTAAAGTCATGTTGATCTCAAGATGGGCTATAATGTGTAATTACTCCAATATTTCGTTCCCCTCAAAGTATTTCTTATTCTTTCCAATCCAAAGTGCACTAAAAAAATCCTTGATCACCTAAGCTGTTAACCTAGTGTCTCACTGCTCCTTCCAACTCCTATATTGATGGGTTTCTACTTCACTTTTTTTTGTGTCTTCTTTCCATGTCTAGGAGACTAGGAGTCCTAGAGGATTGATGTCGATATACCTTGAAAGGGATTGTCATCAAGCATAGTCTCTCTTTGCATCCATTTTGCGAAGTTAGTTATTGAGAGGTGGATGATGATATATACATGCAAATGGAGTTCTGGAAAAATGAGTTGTAAGATATCACATATGACACTAGTAGAATCCAACGGGGAGAAAATCAATCCCCTTGTGCCCATGGAGGTTCACCTGCGCTGACTTCGGGCTATCCAAAAAGGGTAATCGCCGTGGGATTAGTCGGCTCGCAATGTCGAGTCGGAAACCCATGTTTACCACACACAAAAAAATCGAAATCTATTACAAAGTATGGTTAATAAACATAGTAAATTAGTCAAGAGCTATTAATAAAATGACAGTCGTTTATTATAGATATCCTATGTAGTCAATAAGAGAGAAAGAATTGAAGGGAACGAAGACATTTCCATGACAATCATAAGTTCTTTCCTCATATCTCGTCTATGCAATTTCATGGCAGGGGTTCTTGTACCAAATTATATATCTCAGGGAGGAGCATCGGAACAATGTTGGCTCCCGTAAAGAGAGTCCCTTTTATAACTCAAAAAAACTATAAAGAAAACTAGAGTCGGGAAAAGTTGATGGCAAAAGGCATTGTCTTTGACATGTAAAGAAACTAAGCGTCAACAAGGTGTCAATGGTGCTTTTTGATTAGTCATTAGAGAGAGTTTCAAAAACCAAGGTTACCAGGGCTACGCCTCTCTCTCTCTAAACAAACCCAAATGTTGTTTTACCAAGAAATGACGACTCCAGCGCCAATGACGTGGAGTGATCAAGACTTTTTGAGTAACAAGATGAAGTTTGCAATGTTTGGCGTTAAGCGATGAAGACTTTTGTTTTTAATCGGTTCGATAGTCTGGCCTTGTAACCCAGATGTTTATTACATGCAGACATCATATTAGTAACATTTGAGATGTGACATGTACATTGGATACATTGAATTTGGTAAGGGAAGGTTTACAATGCCAAGACATTGAAACAGATAGTAATGAGAAGGGATGTATGAGGATAACAGTAAACCACACTATTTATAGCGAAAGAGAATCTGAGATCATGTGATAAAAATGTATTAATTCAATACTGCAGGTACTCGTTTTATATCGATGTCTGACTTTCAAATATAAAAGAACGAGACAAAACTCAATCACCGGGGTTGCATATAAGGATGATCCTACCATCTTTGCATGGGAGCTAATCAATGAACTACGTTGCGAGTCTGATCTATCTGGAAAGACACTTGAGGTTCTCCCTTTTCTCTATATATGCACTAATGACACAAATATGCATATGATCATCATATGAAACATTAAAACTTGATCTGCCTCCCTGATATAACAATTAGCATGTTTTATTCATGCAGGAATGGAGAATAGAAATGGCAGCTGAAATCAAATCCATTGACAAGAATCATCTTGTTGAATGTGGACTTGAAGGATTTTATGGTGAGTCGATGCCTGATAAGAAACAAAACCATCCTGGCTTTGAAGTCGGGACTGACTTCATTTCAAACAACCACATCAACGATATAGATTTTGCTACAATCCATATCTATCCGGATCAATGGTATGCAACGCCTCAAATTTTTGCAACTCGCACTTGCCAACTCCAATATTTCATAGTGGGGTTTAAGTCATTAAATAACTATGTACTTTTCTCAATGTACCAATATGATACATGTAATAAAAAAACTACCCATATGATACGTGAATTTTCAAATTTGTGCTAATATGGCCGTCTTTTTACCGGCTACTACCTCTTGGTAACCTGCAAAAAACTAGTACATTTTCATGTTTTGTGGTCTCATATCATTTAAAACTAAAATCCAAACACCCCCACCACCCCACAAACAACCTCTACACCCCCAGCACCACCCATCACCCGCCACCACCACCACCGCTACCACCCATCACCACCATCACCCGCCAGGGGCGGATTTACAGCTTAAGCGGGGTATGCAAGTGCCCACCCTACTTAAATTCTTAGTAGTGTAAAAAAATTTGTTTTTTCTTCGAAGTAACAAAAAAATACACTAAAAACTTGTGAGTGCATACCCTTTCAAATACCCAAAAATTCTGAGTGCATACCCTAATCTAACTTACCTTTGTTCAAAATAAAAGAAAAACCTGCTGGTGAGTTTCAGTAATGAAGCGGCAGTTTTGAGGAAGAAGGAGGAGGCCACGAGTCATTATGTAGGTTAAAAAGGAGAGTTTATATTTGTAACAGGCCCAATTGTGTTAATAACACTTTGATTTTACAACAATACAACCCATTTTCTACTTGGAAGGCCCAACTTGTTAAAAGAAATACTGCAACTTAAAAAATTAGACTTATTATCAGACTATTTTTGTTTCTTTCATATACTATATGTTTTTACATGTTACAAAGTACGGAGTATTAAAGTTTGTTCTAGTACGATTAGTTATAAACGTTTTTTTCACTTGTAGCACTCGATCATAAAAGTGTACTTTACTTTATTTATACTTGTAGTTGCTAATAATATTATGTCAATTCTAGTAGAATACTGTAATCCAACTAACCAACTCAATTTTAGATAACCCAAACTTGACAACGTAGATCAACTTTAATATCTCAGACCCCCCGAAATTGAAAAAGACGCTCCAAACCCAAATTCTGAAAAACCCGAACCGGGAAAACCCGACCCAAAAAAAGCATCCGAAAACTAAAGTTATTAACAGCTCTACTTAAAATTGTGCATACCCTACATCGAATTCCTGGATCCGCCACTGTCACCCGCCACCACCTACCTCCACCACTCCACAAACAACCCTACACACCCAAACATCACCCACTACCGCCACCACCACCACCAACATCACCCACCACCACTAGCTGCAACTACCCACCGCTCACAACCCGCCACCACCACCACCCGCCACCACTGCCACTCGCCACCACCGCCACCCGCCACCAGCATCACCCACCACCACCCATCACCCACCCCCACCACCTCATAAACACCCTCTACACACCCCAACACCAACCACAACCCGCCACCACCACCATCACCCACCTCCACCCACCACCCATAACCCGCCACGACCACCGCCTCTGCCGCCACCCACCACCCGTCAAACCACCACCGCCACCCACTGGTGGTGGTGGTGTGGGTGGCGATGGTGGTTGGTGGTGGTGGTGGGTGGTGATTAGTAGGTAAAAATTGGGTATTTGGTGGTTGTCACATATTAGCAGGTAAAACAAGTTTTCATGTACCATATTAGCAGGTTTATGAAAGTTCATGTGCCATATGGGTAGTTTTTTTTACTACACATATCATATTGGTATATTTGAAAAAGTAAGTAGCTATTTAATAGTTTAAACACATAATTTTCTAGTAATACTTCTTATTCTACGTTGACCCATATTTTTTTTAAATCAATTTAACAAATAAATATTGTAACTTGTGACTAGGGTTTCTGGAGACAAAGTAGCTCAAGCTAAATTCACTAAGAAATGGATACAATCCCATATTGAAGATTGCAATTCAGTCATTAGAAAACATTTACTAATTACAGAATTTGGAAAGTCCTCGCGGTCTAAAGGCTACACCTTCAAACAAAGGGACGAATACTTTAGAAACATATTTAACACAACTTATCAAAGTGCAAAAAGTGGCGGGTCGTGTTCAGGTACGATGTTTTGGCAAGTCCTTGCAAAAGGAATGGAGAACTGGGGTGACAGCTACCAAGTTGTCTTAGAGAATAACCCATCTACTAATGTTGTAATTTCCCAGCAGTCACAAAAGATTTCTTCGATCGACTCGCTGATGAAGACGCAACTCTTTGTTAACCGTAAAAAAATGATAATCGACTTCAAGAAGATAATTATCTTGGGGGTGATATCACTTGTTATCATCCTTCAAGGTATAAATGAAACTGGTAATAATATTAAAAAACTAAAGATGAAAATAATTACGACGAGGCATGAAGAACCCGTGCTACGCACAAGCTTCGAATCTAATTGTTAATCGCATATTCTTTCTATGTATTGGCGAGTGTATGCTTAATTATTGTTTAGTATGTTGTATGAAATGTTTTGACTTTCTTGTATAAAAATTTAAAAATGTTTGATGATGTTTTGGTTTTGTTGTGTTGTATTCTATAAATGGGCTTTTGGTTATTAAGTTGTGATGCCTTTGTTTCTCTTGGCCTATTACTTATTTGCATGATAAAAAAAATGGCTTTGTTTCTTTTGGTCTATTACTTAGCCCTACAATACTTGTCCATTAGATTGTTTTTTTTGCATGGTAATATGAAGCACACGTGGTATATCTAATTGGTCATATTTTAATGTGTGTTATATATTTTCTTTATTAAGTTTGTAAGTTAAAGTTTGTGTAATAATGTATATATAATAATGCCACATAAACTGAATTAAAATCGTTACAAACCTTTTTAGCTTCATCTCATTTTATTGTAAAACTAATTTCATTGAAAATTAACATTGAAGTCTAACTAATATTAATAAATTTTATCAATAAACTCAATTCTAAATAGTTAACCAAATGAATATTAATTAACACACTATTAATAATTCTTAAAACTTTTGGACTCCACTATTATGTCTTAAACTTAATTTTTTTAATTTACAAATGGGTTTGAGCAAAAATTATGTACTTTTTCTTTTATATTCATTATTCAAGTTACATGCTTACATAAACTAATCACGCTAAAAAGTATCATTTAACCATTTAAATGTTGCTTTACATACATGCTCGTGCATATTTTCTTAAATCAATTCGCACATGTGAGCTATATCAATAGAAAACACACATAAATTACTTGTATATGAAAATACATTAACATAATACATATATCTATATATATTGCATTAGGTTAAATCGTCAATTATTCTTGCAACCTTTTCAACTTCATCTCAATCCATAACCGACTTTTATTTCTATACTAATTACCAAATATCATGTGATAAATTCCGGCAAGCCTTGCACTTCCATCTCGATGTTGTATATACTTTACATTAGATGCATCGGTTTTGTTTTTCGATAAAAGTTTAAACTTTGCTTATATTTAAAACTCAACTTTTTTATTTGATACTATAATTTACAAACGACTTTAAGTCAAAATTATGTATTTTTTTTCGTTCTATTCATTAGTCAATTTGTTATTTTTTATATGTCGTATTTTGCTATTATGGCAAACTCATTTAATGGGCTTAAACATTGGTTTCTCACTAATGATTCTACATATAAAAAAGAAAATACTTTGCGATGCGCGGACCTTCTTCTTTTCAATAATAATTCAATTGCACATGATAAATTCATTCTAATATTTCTCAAAGAGCATTCGAAAGCAACTACTTACATAAACAATCACGCTAAAAAGTATCATTTAACCATTTAAATATTGCTTTACATACATGCTCGTGCACATTTTCTTGAATCAATTCGCACATGTGAGCAACATCAATAGAAAACGCACATAAATTACTTGTATATAAAAATGCATTAACATAATATATATATATATATATATATATATATATATATATATATATATATATATATATATATATATATATATATATATATATATATATATATATATATATATATATATATATATATATATATATATATAATGTAAGAAACTAAGAAAATAGTTGGTATCCCAATATTTGGTTCTATTTATCTGAGCATGCATGATCTTGTGTGATTTTCATAGTACCTGCGTCTGATAACTAAATTAAGAAAAAAAGAATACCAACTTAATTACAAAGATCTAAAAGATGTGTGAATCATCTCCAAAATGTTGCAAAAGAGAATTTACATACCGCTACCAACAATCAAAGATCTATAAGATGTGTGAATCATTTTCAAATGTACATACTAAATGTGATTTTGACCGGTTTATATAGCCAAGAATTAGGTTAAATCATTAATTTTTTTCTTGCAACCTTTCGCAACTCTTGCACTTCATCTAACCGACTTTTAATTCTATACTAAATGCCTTGTGATCAATTCGGGCAACCCTTGCACTTCATCTCCTTACATGATTTTATAGTTTTTATGAGGCTGAATTAAATTCCGAGCATTAGATATCTTGTACTCTATACAATCTTGAAGCCTACACAATAAATTAGAGAGCCTAATCTTATAGTGTTATAGATTAAATAAACCGTAAATAATTGAAATGTTTGGTGATTGAACTACTCGCAACTTACCACAAGTACATCATGGATATCGATTTATATTGCATGATTTTTAGACAAATTTTATTTGCCTATGCTTTTAACAAAAATGTAATACACCGTAAAATCCCAGGTCATTTATTAATGCTAATTTTCGACACTATTCTAAACTAAGCCATTTTTGCGGGCTAATTTAAATTTTTTATATGAGACTGTTTATTTGACACCCGAATGTTTTGATCACCGTTTGTTTGACACCCGATTATGTTTTGTCACCCGATATCACCCGATTGTCACTCTTGGATGTCACCCAACGAGGTTAACACCGGTAACTCCCACTTGCGACCCGACACCCTATTTGGACACCGAGATATTATTAATATGTATATATAACGATATGTATATATTAATTATTACAAATTTATTATTACTAAGTATATATATATATATATATATATATATATATATATATATATATATATATATATATATATATATATATATATACGTATGACGACACCGTTTATATTTTTATGGTTTTCACAACCGACACCAACACCGAAACTAAAGTCACGATTATGTCAATCACCGATACCCCCATTATATTTTGGGCCGGACGTCACCCTTAGCCCAAAAACAATTTCCTTTTACCCCACTGCTTGGGCCGAACATCACTACAAGCCCAAAGCTATTTTGTTTTTCGTTTGGGCCGAAGTATTACACAAGCCCAAGTGGCTATGATTTTAATTTGCGCAGCATGTCACTCAAACGAAGCCAACTCCTTTGCAAGACTTCGAAATGCACACGATTTGTTACTTGGTTTCCTACTTACACTACACAAACATACACCTTCCTTTGACCTTGTTTCTTGCGGCAAGAAGCCACCTTTTGAGCCATCAAACCGTTGGGTAATTACAATAAACACCTAGTATTACTAACCAACTAATACCCCATGGATCGAGTGTCTCAATGTTCCCCAACATATATACCACATGTGCTTAAATCCTAATTATATAATGCTCTACTCACCCTAGCTATGCTTAAACAAACCAATGTCAACTCCCTTTTGCTTCTCACTATCCCAACTCGACATGACTACATGAAGTATAACGAGACAATCTTGTCTCAAGAGAAGGAACAAGTCGCATGGAGTATGTGCACACATGAAACTAGCTAACCACCAAGATCACACTATAAAAGCCACATTAAATGCATTTTCTTCACACATACACAAGATCTCAAATTCACCAAAACTCTTTCACTATCTTTTCTTTGGATACTAACAAGGAGGAATCTAAGGCGTACGAGTAAGGTTTTTGGGTTAAGAGCGAGTTGGGTAGCAAATATTGGAGCAAGGGTCACTATTCGAAGGGTGTTAGTTTGCTCGTTTCTCTTGTTTGGTCACACGAACTCTTCACCACCATCTTTGGTGTTGTAAGTCATCACTTCTCTTTTCAATTTCTACTTTACCTAAATCATGCATTGCACATTTCATTCGTTAAACCAAGAACACTAAATCGCATGTTGTCTAACACTTAAACTAAATAATCACACAAGATACTAATACTCATGAAACCCTCGACACCCTTAGGAAAGGGCTCACCATTGTATTTTTATACGTACAACATACATATATTATTCGACACACTAATTCCTTGGCTCCCACTTAATCGAACCAACATAACATGAAAACCTTACACGGTTTTATACCACGAAAACAAGACCAAAACTGTATCCTAATCGAGCAACGTTTTAAGCAAAATAAAACACTCTTTGGGCCTAGCATGGGCTAACGAGCCCATTAAGTTTTCAAAGGGAAATTTCGGTTTAAATATTTTGGAGATAGCGAGAGGTACAAAAACGGGTTTTAAAGAATTTTTGTAAGTTAAAATCACTACTTTCATTGTACCAAAGAGTTTATTTTTTTAAAACTTAAACAAGGACCATTTTTGCAAAAAGTCCCACGTTAAGGGACTAAAACCGTCAAAACCACAAACTTTCGAACTAAATTTGACAATACCGATTTCTAATAAGAAGTTGAGGGTAGAAAATGTATTTTTTTAAAGTTAAGGAATAAAAGTGTAAAAGTTATACCAAGGACTAAAATGTAATATTTTTGACCAAGGGGTAAAAAGTGTAACTTTATAAAGTTAAGGGTTAAAATATGACAAGGTATTTTATAATTAATTAATTTGTATAATTTGATTTTATATATAAATATGTATATATTTTGGTAATTTTAAAATAAATATACAACTTTACTAAAAATATTTAATTATAAATATTTTTAAACAATGTTATTTTCACAAACGAGTTAATATTTATCGAACACCGGTTCGTAACACGTTACAAATAACTACGTAAAGTTATTTTGGAATATATTAAGACACCCGAACGGATATCACCGCACACGAGACATATCACATGTCATTTACAACACGAATCTAAAACACCGATTACAATGTATTATTTAGGTCGCAAGTCGGAGGAATTTCATTGCTAGTCGTAGCAGTACACCATCACTTTTTAGCACCGTTGTGATTCACACCACCTGTCAGGTGAGTTCATGGTCCCACATTTTTAATTGTTTTTAAACCCCGTGGGGAGATACATGCTATAAATCGAACACAAGTATTTTTCTGTATGCTGTTATCACCTGATATTGCCTAAGTTGACACCTGTGCTACAAGTCCCTCATATCACGAACCTTAATCACTTGCGAGTGAGCGCGAATATAGTTGATAGATCTATTGGAATGGCAGCCCGCCTCTGTCAAGGTGATCACTTGGCAGGAGGCGTGCTATATTCGAGGTATTATGGAAATTTGGCACATTTCCTGTCACCGAGGGCCCCTTGTCATTTACATCCTCTGTGGTGTAGGTGATTGTTATTATCTTTATGATATGTCAAATCAATGTTAAGGCTTGCATTTCGTGAGGCTTAGGAGCAATATTTCACCAGTTTAGTCAAGTCCTGTCTATCTTGGCTTGTTAATTTCAAATGCTTGACTTGTGTTCACTCTATTACTATTTAAACTACTATGGATTCACTCAACCTTTGTGTTGACTTTTTAAGCATGTTTATCTCAGGAAATTAGCAAGCATGGCGGCACGGAGCTGGCAAAGGGCACAGGACCTCCCTTTTTTAATAATTATATCATTCTTTACAAACTCATCACTTCTTTTGCGAAACAATTAACATTTTGGAAAAATGTTTGTAACTCTGACTATTTGAGTTTTCATGGAATGATATTGACTATCTTTTGAATTGTTTTCTATGAGTATGACTGTGTACTAAACTGTAATGACCCCGATTAGACTTCCGCTGCTTATCAATTTTCGGGGTGTTACAGATTGGCATCAGAGCCATGGTTATAGAGAACCAAATGATTTTTCAAAACATTGGACTATAACCTCACCGAATTTTTAAACAAACTATTTATCACCAAAGTGCCCTCCGTGCCAGCGCTTGCCAACGTCATGTTTTAAGGTTTGATTTTTAGCACCCATTGTATTTAGCTCACTATGACACTATGATCACTATGCATATAGCATTATGTAGACTAAATGACTTATATTACTGCTATTTTGGGATATTACAGTACCATGTCGCCCCCGGTTATTATTTTGTCCGACAGTGACGACGTCGTGCCAGCATCATCCACTCACCCTACTATTGACTTATCTGACTATGACACCCATGACACCCGAGACATCCATGATTCTGACCATGACACCCAACCTGTATCACCTGCTATACCATCTCCTGTTCCATCTAGAGACCCATCTGCTGATACTGAGCCCTTTGAGGAGGGTGAGGTTGCTTCTACACTCATTGATTATTTTGCTATTCAACCTCTATTTCGTCCTGTCTGTGGACCCATGACACAGGGACAGTACCTTTATGACCAGTACCTGACATCTCAGCAGTTTCTTGCGGCTGATGATCGTCCTACACCACCTGCTAGTCACCACACCGGTTCAGATGCTGATGACGAGTCTTCTGACTCCGATACTTTTGACACTGCTGCTTCTATTCCACCACCATCCCCGCCTGCACCGATTCGTCGGCGCAAGCGAGTGAGGATTCTTGAGCCCTATGAGCCTGAGCCTTTCGGAGAGTTGTTTCAATATCATGAGGGAGACTATACCCGCAAATGCACGGCTCGGAAACGAGTCTGTATTTTGCCTGCTTCTACTGTTACACCACCTGTACCTACACCTGTATCATCACCCATATCTGTACTACCACCTGTTTCTATGCCAGATCTGACACCTGTAGCATCACCAGCACCTCCACCATCACCTGTATCACCCCCACCTGAGCCACACCCTTACATGCTACCTACTTACACCGCACCCCCCACCTCTGAGGTTTTGCCACCCATGCCACCACCTACAGTTTTCTACTCACAGACTACTACTATACCGATACCATCACCTGTTCCATCACCATCACCTGCTCCCACCGAGACCCCCACCTCACCTGGTATTCATAGATTGGTTGATGCTCTTCGATGGTCGTTTTTGTTAGACTACATTCGTAGATGGAGATTGGTTGAGGGATCGCCTAGGGCTGCTGAGCTTGGAGATGGCTCTTCAGCGGTGTTACCGGTTACTGGGGAGCCGATACACCATACTATCCTCTTTTGGCTGCTAGATTAGTGAGACATGAGGATCGTCTTGATGAGCTGTTGAGTGTTATTGAGGATATATCCTTGGAGAGGATAGAGTGTCTGCAGGAGGAGGTCACGAACCTCGTGGTACATAGGACGGCTTTAGGGATGGTATTTGAGATGATGGGGACAGAGATCGAGGAGGCACAGGCTACCATCACTGAGTTTGGTCACCGGCTAGATATTCAGAGGCATGAGATAGATGATTTGAGAGCGATTGTGGCCATTACACAGGAGATAATGGAGCATCAGACACAGGAGTTAGCCGCATCTAGTTCTACCATCCACACACTTTCAGCCACTATTGAGGAGATTCAGGCCCGTGAGAGATCCAGGGATTTGGAGATGTTAGAGATGATCAGGATCATCAGAGAGCTGGAGAGGAGATCAGGAGGCGCACCTGGACCTTCATAGATCTATGATATGTCATTACTTACAGAGACATCTTAACTTGCCGCCTGTGGCATTAATAATGTTGTATCTTATTGTTTTGTAACAATGAATTCAAAATTATTAAAACTCTATGTTGGTTATGATTGTAATGTATTGATATTGATTTATGATGTTCTAGTTGTCTGATATTTTATTATGCTCCCATATTGAGATTCATTATAATTTCCATGTGTGTTGTTACATGTTGTGATGTTTATTTATGAATGATATGGTTTATGTTGATGTATGTATTTATGGTGTGGTTGTGATATGTACTTTGTGATTATCTCGACTATTATGAGTTTGGCTACACTATTTCTCTTGTTATTGATGTTTGGGATTTGTACTTATGCACTTGCGATTTTATAGAGTTATGGCCCCAAGGAAAACCGCTACTGCTACCTCGTCACCCGCTATGACCCAGGCTGCTATCAGAAAGTTGGTTGCCGACAGTGTTGCTGCAGCTTTAGAAGAGCAGGCTGCTGCAATGGCACGAACTAGCAGCAATAACCAAGCCACTGCTGAGAGCGAGTCCGCTGCGACTCGGAAGTGTACCTATAAGGACTTCATAGCTTGTAAACCATCTCACTTCAAAGGGAATGAAGGAGTGACAGAGCTTGCTCGATGGTTTGAGCGAACTGAGACTGTGTTTGTGAGGAGCGGTTGTGCCGCTGAAAGCAGAGTCTCGTTTGCTACTAGAACATTGTTGGAAGACGCGTTGTCTTGGTGGAATGCAACTGCTCAGAAGATAGGTGTGGAAGAGGCCTATCAGATCACCTGGGCTGACTTTAAGGAGAAAATGCTGAAGAAGTTCTGCCCTAGAGGTGAGATCAAGAAGTTAGAAGATGAGTTTCACACGTTGGTTGTGAAAGGAAACGATCTCAGGGCTTATGATAGGAGATTTCAGGAGCTTGCCACACTTTGCCCTTCGAAGGTTCCCGACTTGGAAAAGTTGTTGGAGAGGTATATTGAGGGATTACCCAGGAGCATTGAGGGAAACGTCACCTCGTCTAAGCCTCAAACTTTGGAAGAAGCAATGACTATTGCCCAAAGACTGCTAGACCGGGAGATTAAGCGTAACTCTGCTCAGGGGAACAACGATCACAAAAGGAAGTTTGATGATCGGAAGACAAACAACAACAACAACAACAACAACAACAACAACAACAACAACAACAACAACAGCAACAACAACAACAACAACAACAACAACAACAACAACAACAACAACAACAACAACAACAACAACAACAACAACAACAACAACAACAACAGCAGCAACAACAACAACCGTAACCCCAACCGTAACTACCACCATGACAGGAACACCCACCACAATCAACAGAACCGATGACAGGAAGCTGTCAGAGCTTATGTCGCCGCACCAGTTAAGGATGACAATGGACCCTGCTATGCTAAGTGTGGGAAGTGTTCAAGGATTGGACATAAGACACAAGATTGCAAGGCTACAGGAGCCAACTTGCAACCCGTGGCTGTTGTATGCCATGCTTGTGGAGAGAAAGGACACTACAGGCTTCAGTGCCCAAATAAGGATAACAATGTACATGGGAGAGCATACGTGCTGGGAGATGGAAATGTCCAGCAGGATCCGAACGTAGTCACGGGTACGTTCCTTCTAAACAACCGCCTCGTTAAAGTTTTATTTGTTTCCGGAGCCGATCAAAGTTTCGTATCTATTTCTCTTGCACCTCTGCTTAATATTACACCAACCCAACTAGACACCACATATGAGATTGAACTAGCCGATGGAAAGCTAGTGAGCACTAACACTATACTCCGAGGTTGCACCCTACGACTACTAGACACCCCATTTGACATTGACCTTATGCCTATTAGACTTGGTAGTTTCGACGTCGTTGTAGGAATGGATTGGTTATCCGAGAACCGCGCTAAGATCATTTGTGATGAAAAGATCGTTCACATCCCACTGAATGACGAAACCCTGATTGTTCGCGGAGAGTGAAGTAAGACACGTCTAAGCATCGTTTCTTGCGTCAAAGTTGTGAAGTACATCGAACGAGGATGTCAAGTCTTTTTGGCTCAAGTCACCAAGAAGAAGTCGGAAGAGAAGCGACTCGAGGATGTGCCAGTAGTCGGAAACTTTCCAAAAGTTTTTCCTGAGGACTTGCCTGGCCTTCCGCCGACTCGTCAAGTGGAATTTCAAATTGACTTGATGCCAGGAGCAGCACCCGTAGCACGAGCACCCTATAGGTTAGCACCGTCGGAAATGAAGGAGTTATCTGGGCAATTACAAGAATTGTCAGATAAAGGATTTATTCGCCCAAGTTCATCATCGTGGGGAGCCCCGGTGTTATTTGTAAAGAAGAAGGATGGAACCTTCAGGATGTGTATCGATTATCGTGAGTTGAACAAACTTACTGTGAAGAATCGATATCCGTTGCCAAGGATTGACGATTTGTTTGACCAACTGCAAGGATCGAGTGTCTACTCGAAGATTGATTTGAGATCGGGTTATCACCAATTGAGAGTTAGGGAAGAAGACATCCCTAAGACAGCTTTCAGGACAAGGTACGGTCACTACGAATTCCAAGTAATGCCATTCGGTCTAACAAATGCACCCGCTGTATTTATGGACTTAATGAACCGAGTGTGCAAACCCTATTTGGATAAGTTTGTGATTGTATTCATCGATGATATCCTTATTTATTCACGTAGTAAGGAAGAGCACGCAGAACACTTGAAGGCTATACTAACACTGCTCAGAGAAGAGAAATTATACGCCAAATTTTCAAAGTGTGATTTTTGGATTGAGAAAGTACAATTTCTTGGGCATGTTATCGACAGTAAGGGTATTCATGTTGATCCCGCCAAGATCGAAGCTGTTAAAAATTGGGTGTCACCGACGAGTCCTACCGAGATACGCCAATTTTTAGGTCTTGCCGGATACTATCGAAGGTTTATTGAAGGTTTTTCAAGGATTGCTAAACCTTTGACTGAGTTAACACAGAAGAAGAAGAAGTTTGAATGGGGAGAAGAACAAGAATCGGCATTTCAGTTTTTGAAGCAGAAGCTTTGTGAAGCACCGATATTAGCATTACCCGAAGGAAGTGAGGACTTCGTGGTATATTGATACGTGGGAATCGCACCAGGCTTCACCTCTCAAGGGATCTTGAGAAGCTTACAACCCCCACCAGGCAGTGTACCTGATCGTTGTAGTATAGTACAGTGACAAGTACCGGGGGATTGATCGTTCAGCTAAGAATAGTGTCGCTAGGATTAGAAAACCTAAATACTAGTTCTAAAGGTGAGGGATGATTATTTTTGTATTTTTATATTTTTTTAGAAAGCAAGTAAAAATCTCGGGTTTAAAGGATTTGGGCGGAATTAGTTGCTAGTCAACTAACCCAATACTAAAGATGCAATCAAAATAAAATACTAAAAATGAAAATAAACTAAATTATACTAAGGTTGTGAGCAATAAGTGGAGAAAATGTGTTTACTTAGATTTCACTACTCCCTAGACATCTTTTACACGTTAATTACTTGTTATAGTTGCATGGATGACGGATCATATTCCTTAATATCATTCATGGGGTGGCACACTTAACTCCCCAATTCTATGAGCTCTTATCTCCTCCTATACCATGCCCAGCACAACCATAGGGATTATAAACAGTGGCTCATGCATTAAATACAACCAATAAAGACCTAGTGCACATCGGTTCATGTTTCTTAAGACGTTCAAGCATGTTACCATTTGGAGATCTGCCAGTTTTCTTAAGCCTAACATATAATTCATTCATCCAATACAATTATAAACAAGTAATCAACACATAATTAACATCTAGGTTTCATTAGATCCAGCAAACACAAGATAGATCTAGCCTAGCATGATAGAATTAAGACAAGAACAAGATATAGACAACCAACACATAGACATATTGATTGAATTAAAAGAACACTTATCTTAATTACACATGAAAGGTATCAAGGGCTTAGAACCCTTGAAAAACCTGTAAAATTCGCAGTAAGTTCGTACTTAGGGTTTCTCCAAAACTTCTCCCTTTTTAATGTGAAAATTAGAAAACTATATATAGGAAATAGGGTCTGACGGCGTCAAGACAAATCTTGTGACGCCGTCACCTCGCCGCCAAAATAATTCTCGGACTGCCTTGATCTACTTTTGACGCCGTCATGTGTTAGCGTTTTCCAGGCCGTCATGACTTTTACTCTTGACGCCCTACTTCGTGATGCCTTCAAATCAGTTCTGGATCGTCATGGAAATTACTCTTGACGCCGTCAGAAATTCCTTCTTGACGCCGTCACCTACTGTTCCCAGCAAGGAAAATTAAGACTTTGGCGTTTTCTTCACTTTTATGCTCCAAAAACGTCCGAATTGCTTCCTTTTCCAGATTTCTCTCCCAAAGTACCTAAAATCACAAAAGGAACGATTTAGGACAATATTTGATCAAATAAGTTCAATTCCGGGCTTAAATGACCCCCTAAAAGTGGTTCATTTTTCGCCTCATCATATACCCTTACACTTGAGATTTGCTTGTCCTCAAGCAAATGCGCTTTTATTCTACTCAAAATACAAGTTAGGGGTCATTTAACACTAACATAAAAGTAATTACAACAAATAATCATTCCACTAAAGACCAATAGACAAGCACGGAGGTCATACACTAGCACTTCACAAATAGTGTTTAGATACTCACATCTCTCGGGTGTAATAAAGTATAAATTACAATATGGAAACGAAAGATATCTCTCACTACCTGTCATAGCAAAATAGATTACCATAGGCTTGGGAAAGGATCAAACCTCCACCACATGGCATAAGCACCTAGGATAAACTATCAAAGAGGTCTTTTAAAGGGTTGTAACGTTAGGTGTAGGGATATGAAATACACGGTTTTGTTTGATAAAGGAAGTTTTACTGGTGGCGAGTTAACAATCTTGGTTAATTACATGTACAATATGGCGTTGCTAAGCCAAGACTAGACTTGACTTAAGCTAATAAATGAAAAATAACAAAAACATAAAATGAACATAGAATGAAAAGGGATGGTAGTCCGTATGTTTTTCTCTTTTTCTTTTTCTATTTTTTTCTTTTCTTTTCTTGATTTTTCGATTTTTTTTTTTTTTTTGCATACACTCTTACCCTACCATCCAAAATAATACATCATAGGGAATGGGAATTCCCCTTACACTTGAATCTTTACATACTTTACAATAAACTAAACTAATGACTCGAATTAAGAAAATCAAAACACTTGGAGCACTTTTAAGATTAACGCACATATGGGGGTAATAAATGATGTTCTTCCCCATTACTCCATAAATAAGTACTTTACCCATGAGTCCCAATCGTCCCAAAACAATATGTACAAGGATATGACTCGACTTAGCAACCATGTAATCAATTAGATAATTAACTTAGGGTTTAACAAATAACAATAATGCACTAAAAATGAGCGCATACACGGAAGGCTAAGGCGATTTGGTTGTACATTTAAGTGGGGTGTAACAAATTCTTCCTTTAAGTAAAATGCTTAAAGTTAGAAACGAAAAGATAGGCTCGGAGGGGTGTACTAGGGGTTTCGTGTACTAAAAATGAGTACAACGCTAAGGGTGTGGGAAAATTAGTTGACTTAACTAGCCAAGTAATATGACTTAAATGGTCAAGTAATTATGATACGGGTTTAACACAAGGGTGATCCTAATGCCTCTTATCATGTAGTAAATCCTACCACACGAATGTAGTCTCACTAGCGGTCTCGGGATGCATCACTAACGCAAGTTCTAGAATCTAAATGCTACCGGTACAATCATAAGCACAAATAGTGAATGCTTTTCCTATCAAATCTAAAGGCGAACCTCACATATTTTGGTGGAAAATTTTTCTGAATATACGGTTATGTGCTAGTCATACAATCTCCTATCCATGAGACGCTTGCTATGGCTAAAGTTTCACTCCTAAATGTTGTAAAAAATTTTAAATTTGGCGCTAAAATTGCACTAACAAGTATTTCTCATAGTTTTATTACATATCTACCATTAAACAAAACAAACTCAAGCGAAAGTGCATATGTAAGGTATCATCTTTTTACCCTCCCCTTACACTTAAGATGAACATTGTCCCCAATGTTCAAGTAAAGAATGTAAAAGTTAAAAAGTAAAAAGAATGAAATCAAATACTCCCCTGATTCGCTTGGTATGGATAATAAGGTGGCCAGGTTAAATCTTCCTCCAAGAAAATGAACAATCAAAGCTTCCCTTCCAGAATATAAATCATCTTCTTGTCATACATAACCTGTAAATCTGAGAAAACAAACAAGACAACCTCGCGTAAAATCGGCGGCATCCTATATAAGTTACTAAATCCTAGAAAACAAGATAAGATATAATGCTTGTGGAATGAAGTTTGCAGATTCCTGGAGATTATAAAACTTAATAATTCACAAAAACCATAAGACTCCGTTAGAAAAACAAAACCGGTAAAATTTCCAGATTTTTACACTTGACGCCGTCAAGAGTTAACTCGTGACGCAGTCAGGATTGACCTGCAGAAATTCTGGAAAAAACTTGGTCCTACTTCCTGGAAAATCCTGCAAAACTTCATTATGACTCAATACAAGCATTTGACTCTAACAAATACGAATATACATGTTCATTTAATATTGTGGAGAATCATGATCGGTTTGTTTCTTAAAAACATATTTGGGGTTTCCCCTTACACTTATCTTTTGCAAAAATACTTTTAGGTGGAGTTAGGACTAGGCCAAAATAACAAAGTAAAGTATTTTCACATTTTAATTGAGAAACATGATCTACCAACAATAAAAACAAAGCATGCATACGGAAGCAAATAACAAACAAACAAAATAAAATCACACAAAAAATGAAGAACGTCACCATGAGCACCATCAATTATTTCAAACAAACGTAAACATAAAAATAAATTGTTCAAGGCCAACAGAGGCCGCACCCTAAGCTATTACAGTACCAAATGTTTCAAATTACACAACCATCAATAAATTGTTCAAAAATGATAGATATCAAGAGGAATCACTGGGGAGGAGGACCAAAACGGTAGTCATAGCCAGGAGGGAGGTGTCCGGTGTACTCGTAGGGAGGTTAGTCAGTCTCACGGCCGGGGAATGGGTCAATCTGCAGGTGAGGCTCAAGCTGATCTCAGGTGGAGAGGTGCTGCATCTGGCGGATGGTGTGATCATACATCCAATCAAAGCGCTGGTCAGTGGTGGTCCGCCATGCTTCTACCTGACCCATCCAGGCACTCTGGTGTGCCTGCCAGTCTCCCCGACTCATGTGCCGATAGTAGTCAGCTGTCCCCTCCTCATAACCCTAGAACTGATGCTGCTGGGGCCCTACCTCATCATCAGCATCCTCCTCATCATCAGGCCCCCCTGCCTCATACCAGTTATAGGTCTCATTCCTCTCTAGCATCACGATGCTCATCTGCCTGAGGGATTTAGCCCTCACTACCCTACGTGCCCCACAGTCGCTCAAGTACCCCATGATTGGAGGAGTAAGAAGATCATAGGAATGAGCCAACCGGGTCACGAACATCCCCCCATACACCTTGTCGATATCCCTCTCACCCACACTGGTCCTCAAATAACTAGCCACCCAAAATGCGATGTTGCAGTAGACATCTGCTGAAAAGATGGTGTACAGGTAGAAAAGATCTGAAGCAGTGACACGGTGAGTGGTGCCATGACGTCTTGACAGGCTGTATGTGATGCACCTATGGACCAACCTAACTATGGGGTCCCTGATGGATGCTGCCCCATTAGTCGAGGTGTAAACCCCGTTCCCTATGGTCGGCCAAAAAGTGACACACCTCATCTCACTCCTCTGAGTCTCCCCATGCAACAACCTCTGCATAAAACCTCCATCAACCGCCTCCTCCCTAGTATACAACCCAATCCTCCAACCAAACTCAGTGACCGAACATGACCTCACTTCCCCTCCTAGCCTAAAATAGATAGTGGTGCCCCCCACATCCGTCCTAGCCTCAGCCTGATCAAAATGGAAGGTCGCAAAGAATTCCCTAACCAACTCACTATACACCGTCTCCCTAATCCTAAACAACCTCTCCCATTGAGGACCCGCAAACCCATCAGTGTGGATCCTCTCCAAAAACGCAGCTTCCAACCCTTGGGACCTAAGAAACTCCCAATCAACCATTGCCCCAACATCAATATGGTGGTTACAAAGTTCCGCATACTTAGTATTGGCGCCAACAGTGTCAAACTCGCTCCAACTATGGACCAATTCTCCATAGTTAACTCTTTGTGACCTAGAGGAACTGCCCCGATGTGACGAGATCTCTTGCACATTTTCATGGAAAAAGGTAGAGTGAACGGAAATGATTAGAACGAGAATTCTAATGATTTTCTTGCTGTCAGACACATCTGACGCCGTCAGGAATAGTCCTGACGCCGTCAGATTGAGCAGAATCCGAATCATGCAAATGCGAGGGAAAAATCAATTTTCAAACTCTTAACCCATTACCCAAACGCTCCTTTAATCAGAAAACATGGGTGGGGGGTCAAAAAAAATCCGTGGCATGAGTGGCTTTCCCTAAACTAATGCATGATTCGAGTGGGATAACATAATCAATGGGTAACCCCATATTTACAACTCACCAAATGGATGGCATTATGATTTGTCAATGATGGGTCAAGAATGGGGTTTCGGGCGAAAGGGGTTTTCCAAATTGATTGATCCTAAGGACAATTGATCGAAAAAGAATGAAGAAAAATCACTTACCAAGTGAAGATTGGTTGCGGAAGACGTCGAATTGAAGGGTGGAGATTCGGAGTAGTAGCAGCAATTTGGGTGAGAATTGTGGGGTATGGGTTGAAAGTGATTGGTTTTGGGTTAATATTGCTGATTTATCGAGGTGACGGCGTCAAGAGTTATTATCTGACGCCGTCAGATACCCGTGTGAGGTGAGAAATGGAGTAATTCCACATTTAGTCCCTGCACTTTGTGTGAATAGCTAAACATAAGTAAAACCATGAGTAGCTATTCCGTTAGTGAAGTCCACTAGGGTCGAATGTTTCATTACTGTCACGGAAGGAGGTGAGGTTGTAAGAGGGATTGGGTGATGTTTTAGCTAAGTTGTAACCTTCGCACGGGTCACCGGTGTGTACAAAGAGATGTTGTTCCGTAAAGGGTTTCAAATCAGTGGTGTTTTTGAGGTACAACCTCTTCACACCGGGTTTAAAACCAAAAGAACGTCTCTTGCATAAGTTTGGGAGTGTGGTTCGCAAGCATCCAACGAAAATGTTATGGAATTGCGAATTCTTCTCTTTCTGGGGATGCTTACAAGAATGGGAGGTAGTTAACGGTGAAGCACTTGGGGAAAATTTCTCGCTATCCTCTTGGTCAAACGCCAAAGGAGTTGAAACCTCGAAGACTTTTTCGATTTCTTTAGGTATGGAGTTTTCTTTAATCTTTTCCTTGACCCTTGATATGAATTGGTCTGCTAAATTCATAAAAGCTTTGTGAGTGCTTTCCATGCGTGCTTCTAGGTGCTGGATTTGTTTTTCCTGATTATCCATGAAGGTTACCATTATCCCTTCGAATTCCTCTTGTCGTGAACGTTCAGGAAAATTGTGGTTGATAACCACATTCCTACGGAAATTTGGATTCCACATGGTTTCAGCAGCAGGTTTCTCAATACTCATTAATTATTTTACCTGCTTCTCGATGCTTCATAATAACTGTTCCTGGGTGGCGTGTGCGTAGTCAAGTTTTCCCTTGCTTGGAAACATCGGGTCCTCCCATCCTTCTTCTTCGTATTGTGCCAACCCCTCCAGAACTTTCCAGCACTCGTCAATGCTAAGTCTATTCAGCCTGCCCTTGGCTGCGTAATCAATGGCTCTCCTTGTTTGATAGTCAACTTTATCGTAAAAGATTTGAATCTGGAGCCATGGTTCGATGCCATGATGAGGGACTTTTCGGAGCAGGTCTTTATATCGAGTCCATGCTTCATAAAAGGTTTCATTTTGACGTTGTTGGAACATCAAGATGTCATTTCTAAGCTTAGTAGTTCTCCCCGGTGGGAAAAATTGAGCAAGGAAACGAGTGGTGAGATCATCCCATGTGGTGATGGATCCCGCAGGTAAACGCTCAAGCCATTGACTAGCTTGATCCCGTAGAGAGAATTGGAATAGGCGTAATCGGGTAGTCTCTCTAGTTGCAACATCTAGGTCCATGGAATCTACGATTTTGAGGAAATCCTTAAGATGTTGGTTTGGATCTTCGGAACGAAGTCCATGGAATGCACATCCGCTTTGCACCAGCCGGATGGTGTCGGATCGCAAGGGGGTCACATTGGCTCCGGTGAGCTCAATGGTGTTTCGGTAGCCTTGGTGGCTAGGTCGGGAATACTCTCCTAAGGTTCGGGGCTTAAGAGGTTCTAGTGGTGGGTTTTGTTGTGGTGGGATGACGGGTTCAAAGATGTTCCCATCGTCCATGGTGTCGGGTGGTGAAGAATTACGAACAAAGACACAAAGAAATGAGATAGACTAAAGAAAACCTAAAAAATAAAAATAAAATCTTACTAGAAAGGAATCTAGCAAGTAGACCTAATAAAAAGAGATTCTAACCTAGACAATAACTATTCCCCAGGCTGCGGCGCCAAAAACTTGATACGTGGGAATCGCACCAGGCTTTACCTCTCAAGGGATCTTGAGAAGCTTACAACCCCCACCAGGCAGTGTACCTGATCGTTGTAGTATAGTATAGTGACAAGTACCGGGGGATTGATCGTTCAGCTAGGAATAGTGTCGCTAGGATTAGAAAACCTAAATACTAGTTCTAAAGGTGAGGGATGATTATTTTTGTATTTTTATATTTTTTTAGAAAGCAAGTAAAAATCTCGGGTTTAAAGGATTTGGGCGGAATTAGTTGCTAGTCAACTAACCCAATACTAAAGATGCAATCAAAATAAAATACTAAAAATGAAAATAAACTAAATTATACTAAGGTTGTGAGCAATAAGTGGAGAAAATGTGTTTACTTAGATTTCACTACTCCCTAGTCATCTTTTACACGTTAATTACTTGTTATAGTTGCATGGATGACGAATCGTATTCCTTAATATCATTCATGGGGTGGCGCACTTAACTCCCCAATTCTATGAGCTCTTATCTCCTCCTATACCATGCCCAGCACAACCATAGGGATTATAAACAGTGGCTCATGCATTAAATACAACCAATAAAGACCTAGTGCACATCGGTTCATGTTTCTTAAGACGTTCAAGCATGTTACCATTTGGAGATCTGCCAGTTTTCTTAAGCCTAACATATAATTCATTCATCCAATACAATTATAAACAAGTAATCAACACAACATCTAGGTTTCATTAGATCCAAGCAAACACAAGATAGATCTAGCCTAGCATGATAGAATTAAAACAAGAACAAGATATAGACAACCAACACATAGAAATATTGATTAAATTAAAAGAATACTTATCTTAATTACACATGAAAGGTATCAAGGGCTTAGAACCCTTGAAAAACCTGTAAAATTCGCACCAAGTTCGTACTTAGGGTTTCTCCAAAACTTCTCCCTTTTTAATGTGAAAATTAGAAAACTATATATAGGAAATAGGGTCTGACGACGTCAAGACAAATCTTGTGACGCCGTCACCTCGCCGCCAAAATAATTCTCGGACTGCCTTGATCTACTTTTGACGCCGTCATGTGTTAGCGTTTTCCAGGCCGTCATGACTTTTACTCTTGACGCCCTACTTCGTGACGCCTTCAAATCAGTTCTGGATCGTCATGGAAATTACTCTTGACGCCGTCAGAAATTCCTTCTTGACGACGTCACATACTGTTCCCAGCAAGGAAAATTAAGACTTTGGCGTTTTCTTCACTTTTATGCTCCAAAAACGTCCGAATTGCTTCCTCTTCCAGATTTCTCTCCCAAAGTATCTAAAATGACAAATGGAACGATTTAGGGCAATATTTGATCAAATAAGTTCAATTCCGGGCTTAAATGACCCCCTAAAAGTGGTTCATTTTTCGCCTCATCATATATTGTGACGCATCAATCCAAGGTTTGGGTGCCGTATTGATGCAAAGACTAAAAGTAATCGCTTACGCTTCTAGACAACTTAAACCCCACGAGGAGAACTACACTACTCATGATCTAGAATTAGGAGCGGTAGTATTCACTCTTAAGATCTGGAGACACTACCTATATGGAACCAAGTGTACGGTTTTCACCGATCACAAGAGTCTTCAGCACATTTTGGATCAAAAGGTGTTAAACATGAGACAACGTCGATGGCTAGAGTTGTTAAGTGACTATGATTGTGAAATCCGTTATCACCCGGGGAAGGAAAACGTTGTAGCAGATGCCTTGAGTCGAAAGGAACAACTTAGACCCCTCAGAGTTAGGTCATTGGGTATGACAATTAGATCACCACTTCCGTCTCAAATTCTTGAAGTTCAAGCTGAGGCCCTTAAGGAAGAGACTAGACCACACGAGAAGATTTACGGCATGCCAGAAAGCACGAATGGATTTGTCAAGAAACCAGATGGAAGGCTGTGTTTCAAGGACAGAAGTTGGATTCCATTGTATGGAGGAATACGAGACCTCATCATGCACGAGTCTCGTAAGTCTAAATATTCCATTAATCCTGGTTCGGACAAGATGTATCATGATCTAAAGAAGTTGTATTGGTGGCCAAACATGAAAGCTGACATTGCAGAGTATGTCGGTAAGTGTTTGACCTGCTCAAGAGTAAAGGCTGAACATCAAAAACCATCCGGTCTTTTGATTCAACCCGAGCTACCAATGTGGAATGGGAAAGGATTACAATGGACTTCATTACGAAATTACCCAAGACATCGAGTGGGTTGGACACTATTTGGGTTATTGTCGATCGTCTCACGAAGTCAGCGCACTTCTTGCCAATCAAAGAGACTGATGATATGGATGTTCTTACACGCTTGTACCTTAAGGAGATAGTTTCCCGGCATGGAGTGCCGATTTCTATTATCTCCGATCGAGACAGCCGTTTCACGTCTAACTTTTGGCGATCTTTACAGAAAGCCTTGGGAACTAAGTTAGATATGAGTACAGCTTACCATCCACAGACTGATGGTCAAAGTGAAAGGACTATACAAACCCTGGAAGACATGCGTAGGGCATGTGTTATTGATTTTGGAAAAGGCTGGGATAAACACCTACCATTAGCGGAATTCTCATATAACAACAGTTATCACACTAGCATTAAGGCTGCACCGTTTGAAGCACTTTATGGAAGAAAGTGTAGATCACCAGTTTGTTGGGCTGAGATTGGAGATGTACAACTCTCAGGTCCCGAGTTGATTCTTGAAACCACTGAGAAAATAGTGAAGATTAGGCAACGATTACAAGCCGCCAGGGATCAGCAAAAGAGTTATGCCGATGTGCGAAGGAAACCAATAGAGTTTCAAGTTGGAGACAAGGTCATGCTTAAGGTATCACCTTGGAAAGGGATGATTAGGTTTGGAAAACGTGGAAAACTAAACCCAAGATACGTTGGACCCTTCGAGATTATTGAAAGGATCGGTCCCGTGGCATACAAACTTGAACTACCTGAGGAACTCAGTAGAGTGCACAACACCTTCCACGTGTCAAATTTGAAAAAGTGTTTATCAGATGAAACACTTGTGATTCCGTTGAAGGAGATCAGAATCGACGATAAGTTGAACTTTATTGAGGAACCCGTTGAGATTATGGATAGGGAGGTCAAACGACTTAAGCATAGTCGCATTCCCATTGTTAAGGTCAGGTGGAACTCTAGGAGAGGACCCGAGTTCACATGGGAGCGCGAGGATCAAATGCGTGACAAATACCCACAACTATTTGATGAGAAAACCCCGAACACCGATTCAACTTTGGATTCCGGGACGAATCCAATCTAACGGGTGGGTACTGTAATACACCGTAAAATCCCAGGTCATTTATTAATGCTAATTTTCGACACTATTCTAAACTAAGCCATTTTTGCGGGCTAATTTAAAATTTTTATATGAGACACTGTTTATTTGACACCCGATTGTTTTGATCACCGTTTGTTTGACACCCGATTATGTTTTGTCACCCGATATCATCCGATTGTCACTCTTGGATGTCACCCAACGAGGTTAACACCGGTAACTCCCACTTGCGACCCGACACCCTATTTGGACACCGAGATATTATTAATATGTATATATAACGATATGTATATATTAATTATTACAAATTTATTATTACTAAGTATATATGAATATATATAGATATATACGTATGACGACACCGTTTATATTTTTATGGTTTTCACGAACCGACACCAACACCGAAACTAAAGTCACGATTATGTCAATCACCGATACCCCCATTATATTTTGGGCCGGACGTCACCCTTAGCCCAAAAACAATTTCCTTTTACCCCACTGCTTGGGCCGAACATCACCACAAGCCCAAAGCCATTTTGTTTTTCGTTTGGGCCGAAGTATTACACAAGCCCAAGTGGCTATGATTTTAATTTGCGCAGCATGTCACTCAAACGAAGCCAACTCCTTTGCAAGACTTGGAAATGCACACGATTTGTTACTTGGTTTCCTACTTACACTACATAAACATACACCTTCCTTTGACCTTGTTTCTTGCGGCAAGAAGCCACCTTTTGAGCCGTCAAACCGTTGGGTAATTACAATAAACACCTAGTATTACTAACCAACTAATACCCCATGGATCGAGTGTCTCAATGTTCCCCAACATATATACCACATGTGCTTAAATCCGAATTATATAATGCTCTACTCACCCTAGCTATGCTTAAACAAACCAATGTCAACTCCCTTTTGCTTCTCACTATCCCAACTTGACATGACTACGCGAAGTATAACGAGACAATCTTGTCTCAAGAGAAGGAACAAGTCGCATGGAGTATGTGCACACATGAAACTAGCTAACCACCAAGATCACACTATAAAAGCCACATTAAATGCATTTTCTTCACACATACACAAGATCTCAAATTCACCAAAACTCTTTCACTATCTTTTCTTTGGATACTAACAAGGAGGAATCTAAGGCGTACGAGTAAGGTTTTTGGGTTAAGAGCGAGTTGGGTAGCAAATATTGGAGCAAGGGTCACTATTCGAAGGGTGTTAGTTTGCTCGTTTCTCTTGTTTGGTCACACGAACTCTTCACCACCATCTTTGGTGTTGTAAGTCATCACTTCTCTTTTCAATTTCTACTTTACCTAAATCATGCATTGCACATTTCATTCGTTAAACCAAGAACACTAAATCGCATGTTGTCTAACACTTAAACTAAATAATCACACAAGATACTAATACTCATGAAACCCTCGACACCCTTATGAAAGGGCTCACCATTGTATTTTTATACGTACAACATACATATATTATTCGACACACTAATTCCTTGGCTCCCACTTAATCGAACCAACATAACATGCAAACCATACACGGTTTTATACCACGAAAACAAGACCAAAACTGTATCCTAATCGAGCAACGTTTTAAGCAAAATAAAACACTCTTTGGGCCTAGCATGGGCTAACGAGCCCATTAAGTTTTCAAAGGGAAATTTTGGTTTAAATATTTTGGAGATAGCGAGAGGTACAAAAACGGGTTTTAAAGAATTTTTGTAAGTTAAAATCACTACTTTCATTGTACCAAAGGGTTTATTTTTTTAAAACTTAAACAAGGACCATTTTTGCAAAAAGTCCCACGTTAAGGGACTAAAACCGTCAAAACCACAAACTTTCGAACTAAATTTGACAATACCGATTTCTAATAAGAAGTTGAGGGTAGAAAACGTATTTTTTAAAAGTTAAGGAATAAAAGTGTAAAAGTTATACCAAGGACTAAAATGTAATATTTTTGACCAAGGGGTAAAAAGTGTAACTTTATAAAGTTAAGGGTTAAAATATGACAAGGTATTTTATAATTAATTAATTTGTATAATTTGATTTTATATATAAATATGTATATATTTTGGTAATTTTAAAATAAATATACAACTTTACTAAAAATATTTAATTATAAATATTTTTAAACAATGTTATTTTCACAAACGAGTTAATATTTATCGAACACCGGTTCGTAACACGTTACAAATAACTACGTAAAGTTATTTTGGAATATATTAAGACACCCGAACGGATATCACCGCACACGAGACATATCACATGTCATTTACAACACGAATCTAAAACACCGATTACAATGTATTATTTATGTCGCAAGTCGGAGGAATTTCATTGCTAGTCGTAGCAGTACATCATCACTTTTTAGCACCGTTGTGATTCACACCACCTGTCAGGTGAGTTTATGGTCCCACATTTTTAATTGTTTTTAAACCCCGTGGGGAGATACATGCTATAAATTGAACACAAGTATTTTTCTGTATGCTGTTATCACCTGATATTGCCTAAGTTGACACCTGTGCTACAAGTCCCTTATATCACGAACCTTAATCACTTGCGAGTTAGCGCGAATATAGTTGATAGATCTATTGGAATGGCAGCCCGCCTCTGTCAAGGTGATCACTTGGCAGGAGGCGTGCTATATTCGAGGTATTATGGAAATTTGGCACATTTCCTGTCACCGAGGGCCCCTTGTCATTTACATCCTCTGTGGTGTAGGTGATTGTTATTATCTTTATGATATGTCAAATCAATATTAAGGCTTGCGTTTCGTGAGGCTTAGGAGCAATATTTCACCAGTTTAGTCAAGACCTGTCTATCTTGGCTTGTTAATTTCAAATGCTTGACTTGTGTTCACTCTATTACTATTTAAACTACTATGGATTCACTCAACCTTTGTGTTGACTTTTTAAGCATGTTTATCTCAGGAAATTAGCAAGCATGGCGGCACGGAGCTGGCAAAGGGCACAGGACCTCCCTTTTTCAATAATTATATCATTCTTTACAAACTCATCACTTCTTTTGCGAAACAATTAACATTTTGGAAAAATGTTTGTAACTCTAACTATTTGAGTTTTCATGGAATGATATTGACTATCTTTTGAATTGTTTTCTATGAGTATGACTGTGTACTAAACAGTAATGACCCCGATTAGACTTCCGCTGCTTATCAATTTTCGGGGTGTTACAAAAAATCATGTCGAAATCAATCTCAAATTATAAAGTAAGGTATTTTTGATTGAACAGTATGATTTTTATATCGTAAAAACTTAATAGAAATTAGAGATGCCGAGGTTTTAATTGGCTATGACAATGTGAAAGTAAGAAAAAGAGTAAAAAGATGTACATTAAAAAGGTTTTTTTTTAAATTTTTTGTTAAAAGGATGAAACTCAAAGAATGCACTTTTAAAAGTTAAAAATATATACTATATAGTGGAAACCATCCTTTGTCTACTTGAATACTTTGAATGTGTTAGCATGATGAACTCAATTACTCATTAAACTAGCTTGTCAACTAAAGACCGAATCACTTGACTATTATAATACCAACAAACGATGTACGTAATATATATTCCTAGGACGACTTTCAACAAACGATGTGTACGCACTATATATTCCTAGGACGACTTTGTGATAAGGACATACGGACTACGGAGTAATTCGTATTACTATATTTGATTCTTGTCTTTTCAATGATATTAAATTAAACTACAATAACGAAGTTAGAACTCATGAGAAAATATAAAGGTTTATCATTTTACTTTAACCCGGATCTGTCTTCGAACTACTTTAGAAGTAAACTAGGTTTTATATAATCTGAAACACAATTTTATCTTTTTGTCAGCCAGAGTGATTATGATTCACAAGGCATTATGACTTGTTTGAGTAATTTGTTGCTATCTCCCGGCCAGGAATCCTGAGAGCCCTTCGAACCTGGAGACACAAGGAAAACGCGTTAGCCTCGCCCTGGGGTTCGTCCCAGGACCAAGCTCGGGCGTGAGAGTAAGTACAAGATAGTGATAAAGGTATGTGAGTATATGCAGTAAATGCTGTCAAATACAAGAGTAAATGATAAGTATTTATACTACCTTAGACCTGTACCTTTCTACTGTACGATACTGTGCGTAGTACAAGTAGGCAACTGTTCCTGACATGTGGTGTCAGCCATAGGGAACACGTGTCCATAGGGCAGGGGCTGTTGCTGACGCCAGGTCGGACCGTCCGGGCGAGATCCGTCCGGACCGTGCAGGCCCTTCCGGGCATATACACAAACATGTCCCCCCCCCCAGTATCGTGTTACGGCTCCGAGGAGGTGTGACATGATATTTTGTTCTTCCGGAAAAGCTAGGTGTTGCCGTCCTTGGCCTCCTTTTGTTTGCATCATTTGTTATTGTTACTCGGCTAAGGCTGGGACGTGTAGATGCTGGGTCATCGTTGGGCCAAGATAAATTCATGGGCCCAAGCCCATTACATGGAGTGGCTCGTATTTTACCGGGAAGCGTGAGATGTCGCCACGTGTACAAAAGTACACGTGTGGATGGCCTGATGTGCGTTTTGTTAGTGCAAGTTTTAAATTTATAAGAGTGAATTACCAAATCTAGAAACAATACATACGAGCAAGTGTACTCGTCCATTATAGCAAGATATGATGGTAAGTCGGGATCGTTCACAGGGATTTGTGAGTGAATCGAAATATAAGTCTAAAAGTAAATCTCTAATGTACGCAAATATGATAATAAGCAAATTCAATAAATTAAAAACTACACTTGTTTAGACTAGTTTTCTACTTAATGACACACATGATTGTGATAACTTTTGATAACATGTTGGTTGAGATAATTAGATGGTGATCTAATCTATTGTTTCTAAAACTTAAACCTTCGTCAAGATTTTAGTGTAACAATTCACATTTTTCAGGATAATTACCATTCCCGGAAAATTTCACTATTCACTTTTACTATTCATTTTTCCCGAAACTTTCCCGAAAGTTGATTTTTATTTGATATTCTCGAATGATAAATCATTTCCATGGCAAATTAAAAGTTTAACTTTCATAAGCTCACTTTCGTGAAAGTTATTAAGGAATTACACGTTTTAGGGTAAAACGACATTCAGAAATTCTACGCACAACGAAATTCAACCCCGTCAGGTGACCCCACATCAGTAAAATATTTTACACACTCATGATTTATTTGAGAATTAATCGTGACTGAGAAAAATATGACCAAAAAACTTCCCAACAGGTCACCCAAGCCTGTACTACTCTCGCATGAGCACGCTTAATCGTTTGGGCGATTAACCGTTAGACCACAAAACGCGTTTCTAAGACTATTTGAGTTTTCAACTTCTTAGAAAAAGTCAACATATTCTTTCCCTCCTCCATTGACCAAAAATCATCCCTTGATGTTATAAGTCAATTCGTGATTTTTAGGCTTACGGTTTGATGTCTAAAAGACATTTAATACCAACCGACACTAGACTGAGCCCAGTCTAGACATTATAAGTCATTTTAAATCATTTATAACCTATTAGAAAAGTAATATTTTACTTTTCTCAATTTTACGCAATATTCAGCGTTTTACGCGAATTACGCGTTTTAGACCCGTGTTTCCAGTTTTTAGCAGGGTTTTAGCACCCGATAGATCCTACCACTCATTTTATATTTTATTATGGACTATATGGACATGTTTAACCATTCTTCCAAGTTCCGTAATTTTACGACACCCGGTTTTACGTTTTGAGGCTTAATCATTTACGATTGGCATTTCCCGGAGTCAAAACTAACCAAGTATCTTGGATAAGATCATCACAAGTCTAACCCTTTCTCCCCAAGTTTCCAAACCGCCACTAGGAGGGGGAGTCACACCCATGTGGCTTCATCTCATGAAACTACCCTTAGATCATTAGTTAATTACAACTTGGTCACCAAGTTTAGGAAACTTCCTAGTTAACTTCCTAACCTCCTTAAATGGACTATAAATACTCCCTCCTCCCCTTCCTTTGTACGCCACCATCACAACACACCAACACCATCTCCTTTGCTTGATCTTCTTCCAATTCTATGCAAGATTCAAGTGCAAGTTCAAGGTTGAAACCCTAGTTTCTTTTAGATAATCAAAACACTTCCAAACTACATAAACTTTGGTGATTTCTCTTGAGTTTAAATCTACTCAATTCACCTCAACCTTCATCATCCATCTTTCAAGAATACCAAGGGTAGAAAGATTGCATGAAGTGAAAAAGGGTTGAAGCAAGTCTATCAATGTCCTATCCTTACATGTTAACTTCCTTTCATCTTTGAAAGCCAAAAGTTGTAAGCCAAACCCTAACATGATTCTTGTTAAATAATCATATTCATGTTATTTACATGTTATTCTTGCTATATTATGTCTTGTAGTTATGTCCATGATGTATAAAAGTGAGCAAAACAAGTTATTGTTATTGATTGTTACAACAAGTTACTAAAACAAGCAAACTAGTGACTTTCTTGGAAAACCACGACCAAAATGGTAAAATTATGATATTGGATCATTACATATTACAGTAGAGGACTTAACAAGGAAACCATAGCAATTTGAACCACCCAAAACGAGTATACGAGTCAAAAGTTATGGCGATTTGAAATTACCAAAGATTTCCGGCAAAACTGCCAAATAGCTTCCTGATCAAATTTGGGTTTTGAAAGTCATACTTCTGGTCCGATTCATCAAAAAGTTAAAACACGAAAGTTGTCCGAAACGATGTTTTCGTTTAGGAACAAAGAAGCTCGAGACCTAAAAATGCTTTCCGAGTGATAAATTTCTTCAAATTCTAAACAGCCCATTTTTAGACAAAGTCATTACATATAGGTTATGGTTTATGAAGACCAAAGGGGTCTTATGACCTATAATCAAGACCACAACCATGGCTAGAGCCAAGGTTGTGTCTCATGACCTTGAAACAAGGACCAAAGGTCATGGCTAGGCCATGACGAAATGACCATACCAACTTTCATAGGCGTAAACATGAAACAAAGAGTTGACGAGAACTTGAACAAGCAATTTGAATTTACTTCACTTAAAAAGGAACCATGAGATATTACCAAGAGAAAATGGTCATACAAAACTTATGAAACATACCCTAATAACAATCTTCATGTACTAATAAACTTTCCTAAGTTTATTCAAATATCGGACATGTAACCTTTCGGATCAAAACTTATATCTATATATTTCATCAACTACTACAATAGTAGGGAGCCTCATGTGAGGAGTTCATTATGTAAGCCGTCGAGTTGAGTTGTGGATTTACGAGTTAAAGTGTCCTGGCTCCTCGAACGCTTACTAACATGACTTCTGAATTATGTCGGCCCGAACGGTAGTAAACGATATATAAACATACATGTTTCATGAATCATTTCTTTCAAAGACTTACATTATACATCATACCACATCATGGACTAAATGCAAGATATATATATATAGGCACTACTTCATATTCTTTACTCCAATCCTAAGTCGCGACATTCTATTATAGGTTGCTCATAGAAACCTTCACGATTCGACCATCACATTCACTACTCACTACATAACTTAAGGTGAGTTCGTAGCCCCACTTTCTACTGTTTAACTACTTTACAAACCCATGGGGGGAATACATGCTATTATTTTTCTACTCGAACACGATGCTTTCTAATGTATGCTTCACGACGATGTTTTATTATCACTAAGTAACGATTGCCATGTTCGAAGTCCCTATATCATGAACCATTAGTCACTACCTTTAGTGAGCGCGAATATTGTGAATAGATCTATTGGGATTGACGAATCCCATTTGTGTTGAACAACGATGAGTTCACACAAATGCACTATATTTGAGATTTAGCGGTATAACGGCAAAAGTACCTTGATAGGGCTTCTATAATGCCAATTTTGTTGGTTCGATGTTAACGCTTTGGTTGTATGAGCTTAGTGAAATAAATAACGATTTTGTTTTCTAACTATGAGTGTGAGTCTATAGCTCACACTACGATTATTGTGTTCAAACGATTTAACTAAACTCTACGAATTCCACTCAACCTTTGTGTTGACCTCTCAAGCATGTATTTCAGGTTCATGACGATCAAGGATGGCACGGAAGGACACGGATACTCAAGAGGGCTATAAATTTTATTATCATTCAAAACTTATTTAATTTGTAAACATGGAACCATTTGGGACCTCATTTCGAAATCTCTGATATCTATATAATTTGAATGATAAATCTTTTAAAACGACTCAATTGGAGTTCGTTTTCTATTATTGTGACTATTGTGCCGTCCAGTAACACCCAGTTCGAATTCCGCTGCGTCCATGAATTGGGGGTGTTACAGATTGGTACCAGAGCCATGGTTATAGAGAAACGGGTCTAATTGAGACCTAAACTATAACCACACTACAAGCAAAAACATTTTATAGCCTTCCGATCTTCGTGTCTTCTATCCTCCAGACGATTATGGACTTATTAAGCATTTTATGCTACATGAACATAAGTATATTCATATATACACACTAGGCATTTTCCACTACACGAACAAATACTAGTATATTTATATATACATTCGAGTTATTTTCAATCATTTTATCTAAACATATCTACACATGCCTATTCTATGGCATTTCGACACAACCACATTCTCCCAACCATGTTCCTACTCCGACATTTTATATCCAAGATATTGTAACGAATTACGATGGTCTTTTCTATTTCCCGAACATTGTATGACACAATGGTCTAATCTACTTCCGAGACATTGTGATTTGTGCAATGGTCTCTCGAATTATTCCACCACCTCATCAATATCATTTCATATGATATCAAAAACCCATCACAATCTATCGATTTCCAAACAAGAAATATGAGATTTCTAAAGGACAAACTAATCCATCATCGACAAAAGCTGAATTTTCTCTACATTCATCAAAGTTTTCTTCTGAAACCTTCATTGTTAAAAATTCGTGATCCTGGCCAAGTATGTTCTATTTTAGAATTACTTCAACTTCCTTTCCACACATATCTACCCGTACTATCTTCTATGCAATGGAATGTGAAAACATACGTTACAAGTCTCTTATGGTGGGACTTGCAATTGAATGGTTTTACATCGCCTTTGTTTAGTGGACAGTTTCCCGAAAGCAACGGACGTATCACAAGTATACCTAATTTAGGTATTTGAAAATTTTATCGAACCTTGGCTAAATATAGACTAGTCACCTATATTTAACCTAGGGACAGTGGAATATAGTCTGACTAACTATATTCGACTTAAAATTTTCAAATACTGAGAGTAGTTGTACTAGGGTTATGTTTAGGTTGATTTCCTACTTGAACTCGATAAACCACCAGAATACATTAAAACGATCTAGAGACACGATAATGTCTTACCACTCAGCGAAATCTTAACACCTTATTTGTGTTACCTAATTTCATTCTTGAAATTTTTCATTTATGAGATAATCCGAACTACTATCTTGGGATAGTTATCAATTATTCTCTACATCCTGTAGAAGTACAATCCTGTTTAGGTCCTAAGGATACCATTCCATCATAAACTTTTAAAATCTCTTAAAATTTTCAAAGCAAACTCAACATCTATGCCTAAGAGTATTAATGTTAAGCATACACTACACAATTCTGTTCATCAACATATCACAACATTACCTTCACAACCGTTGAAACCACAAGCTCATTAACAGATCTTGATGCACTTTTAAAGCTCAAATCATCCTTAGTTACACCACAAGCACCCTTATCAGCTTTACAAGTTTGAATATTCATCTTGTACTTTTGGAACACCAGTATCATCTCATAATACCCTACCTTGTAACTCACCGACTAAGTATGAATGTTGTGTAGGATGATTTGTAATTATTTGAATGAATTGGGATGCCTTTTCATTTAAATAAAGACATTGTAAATCACCAAACCATAAGTTTATATTTCCTTGTTTACATTGTTTGGGATGCCTCTCTATGTAAATAAAGAATTATAAACAAGTGTGCTTGTTTGTATCCGAAATAACATAAGTATGAAGTCAATAAACACTAGGTACAACAACCGATTACCTACTAGGCTATGATTGTAACTACTATATCAATTCCTATTAATATTCGACTGCTATATCAATTTCCTTTGATATTCGACTATTACCATACTTTTCCTACATAAAAGTAAGCCTCATCCTATGCCATACACTGAAACGACAAATCAAACTACATCACTGGAAATCCCAGACTCTAGTCCTCATAAGTAACCACACATCTTTATCGACACCACTCCAACATATGACACACAAAGAACTTCGGGACGAAGTTCCCCGTAAGGGGTAGAGACTGTAACAATTCACATTTTTCAGGATAATTACCATTCCCGGAAAATTTCACTATTCACTTTTACTATTCATTTTTCCCGAAACTTTCCCGAAAGTTGATTTTTATTTGATATTCTCGAATGATAAATCATTTCCATGGCAAATTAAAAGTTTAACTTTCATAAGCTCACTTTCGTGAAAGTTATTAAGGAATTACACGTTTTAGGGTAAAACGACATTCAGAAATTCTACGCACAACGAAATTCAACCCCGTCAGGTGACCCCACATCAGTAAAATATTTTACACACTCATGATTTATTTGAGAATTAATCGTGACTGAGAAAAATATGACCAAAAAACTTCCCAACAGGTCACCCAAGCCTGTACTACTCTCGCATGAGCACGCTTAATCGTTTGGGCGATTAACCGTTAGACCACAAAACGCGTTTCTAAGACTATTTGAGTTTTCAACTTCTTAGAAAAAGTCAACATATTCTTTCCCTCCTCCATTGACCAAAAATCATCCCTTGATGTTATAAGTCAATTCGTGATTTTTAGGCTTACGGTTTGATGTCTAAAAGACATTTAATACCAACCGACACTAGACTGAGCCCAGTCTAGACATTATAAGTCATTTTAAATCATTTATAACCTATTAGAAAAGTAATATTTTACTTTTCTCAATTTTACGCAATATTCAGCGTTTTACGCGAATTACGCGTTTTAGACCCGTGTTTCCAGTTTTTAGCAGGGTTTTAGCACCCGATAGATCCTACCACTCATTTTATATTTTATTATGGACTATATGGACATGTTTAACCATTCTTCCAAGTTCCGTAATTTTACGACACCCGGTTTTACGTTTTGAGGCTTAATCATTTACGATTGGCATTTCCCGGAGTCAAAACTAACCAAGTATCTTGGATAAGATCATCACAAGTCTAACCCTTTCTCCCCAAGTTTCCAAACCGCCACTAGGAGGGGGAGTCACACCCATGTGGCTTCATCTCATGAAACTACCCTTAGATCATTAGTTAATTACAACTTGGTCACCAAGTTTAGGAAACTTCCTAGTTAACTTCCTAACCTCCTTAAATGGACTATAAATACTCCCTCCTCCCCTTCCTTTGTACGCCACCATCACAACACACCAACACCATCTCCTTTGCTTGATCTTCTTCCAATTCTATGCAAGATTCAAGTGCAAGTTCAAGGTTGAAACCCTAGTTTCTTTTAGATAATCAAAACACTTCCAAACTACATAAACTTTGGTGATTTCTCTTGAGTTTAAATCTACTCAATTCACCTCAACCTTCATCATCCATCTTTTAAGAATACCAAGGGTAGAAAGATTGCATGAAGTGAAAAAGGGTTGAAGCAAGTCTATCAATGTCCTATCCTTACATGTTAACTTCCTTTCATCTTTGAAAGCCAAAAGTTGTAAGCCAAACCCTAACATGATTCTTGTTAAATAATCATATTCATGTTATTTACATGTTATTCTTGCTATATTATGTCTTGTAGTTATGTCCATGATGTATAAAAGTGAGCAAAACAAGTTATTGTTATTGATTGTTACAACAAGTTACTAAAACAAGCAAACTAGTGACTTTCTTGGAAAACCACGACCAAAATGGTAAAATTATGATATTGGATCATTACATATTACAGTAGAGGACTTAACAAGGAAACCATAGCAATTTGAACCACCCAAAACGAGTATACGAGTCAAAAGTTATGGCGATTTGAAATTACCAAAGATTTCCGGCAAAACTGCCAAATAGCTTCCTGATCAAATTTGGGTTTTGAAAGTCATACTTCTGGTCAGATTCATCAAAAAGTTAAAACACGAAAGTTGTCCGAAACGACGTTTTCGTTCAGGAACAAAGAAGCTCGAGACCTAAAAATGCTTTCCGAGTGATAAATTTCTTCAAATTCTAAATAGCCCATTTTTAGACAAAGTCATTACATATAGGTTATGGTTTATGAAGACCAAAGGGGTCTTATGACCTATAATCAAGACCACAACCATGGCTAGAGCCAAGGTTGTGTCTCATGACCTTGAAACAAGGACCAAAGGTCATGGCTAGGCCATGACGAAATGACCATACCAACTTTCATAGGCGTAAACATGAAACAAAGAGTTGACGAGAACTTGAACAAGCAATTTGAATTTACTTCACTTAAAAAGGAACCATGAGATATTACCAAGAGAAAATGGTCATACAAAACTTATGAAACATACCCTAATAACAATCTTCATGTACTAATAAACTTTCCTAAGTTTATTCAAATATCGGACATGTAACCTTTCGGATCAAAACTTATATCTATATATTTCATCAACTACTACAATAGTAGGGAGCCTCATGTGAGGAGTTCATTATGTAAGCCGTCGAGTTGAGTTGTGGATTTACGAGTTAAAGTGTCCTGGCTCCTCGAACGCTTACTAACATGACTTCTGAATTATGTCGGCCCGAACGGTAGTAAACGATATATAAACATACATGTTTCATGAATCATTTCTTTCAAAGACTTACATTATACATCATACCACATCATGGACTAAATGCAAGATATATATATAGGCACTACTTCATATTCTTTACTCCGATCCTAAGTCGCGACATTCTATTATAGGTTGCTCATAGAAACCTTCACGATTCGACCATCACATTCACTACTCACTACATAACTTAAGGTGAGTTCGTAGCCCCACTTTCTACTGTTTAACTACTTTACAAACCCATGGGGGGAATACATGCTATTATTTTTCTACTCGAACACGATGCTTTCTAATGTATGCTTCACGACGATGTTTTATTATCACTAAGTAACGATTGCCATGTTCGAAGTCCCTATATCATGAACCATTAGTCACTACCTTTAGTGAGCGCGAATATTGTGAATAGATCTATTGGGATTGACGAATCCCATTTGTGTTGAACAACGATGAGTTCACACAAATGCACTATATTTGAGATTTAGCGGTATAACGGCAAAAGTACCTTGATAGGGCTTCTATAATGCCAATTTTGTTGGTTCGATGTTAACGCTTTGGTTGTATGAGCTTAGTGAAATAAATAACGATTTTGTTTTCTAACTATGAGTGTGAGTCTATAGCTCACACTACGATTATTGTGTTCAAACGATTTAACTAAACTCTACGAATTCCACTCAACCTTTGTGTTGACCTCTCAAGCATGTATTTCAGGTTCATGACGATCAAGGATGGCACGGAAGGACACGGATACTCAAGAGGGCTATAAATTTTATTATCATTCAAAACTTATTTAATTTGTAAACATGGAACCATTTGGGACCTCATTTCGAAATCTCTGATATCTATATAATTTGAATGATAAATCTTTTAAAACGACTCAATTGGAGTTCGTTTTCTATTATTGTGACTATTGTGCCGTCCAGTAACACCCAGTTCGAATTCCGCTGCGTCCATGAATTGGGGGTGTTACATTTAGTTCATAAAAACAAACTTTAGGTGTAAACCAATTAATTCAAGATCTATCCAAGGTTCATAAGGTATGGTGGATATCTTAAACACAAGAAAAACTTTTATTACCAATCAAATACTCTTAGGAAATGGTCAATACAAAAGGTAACCTCTTCATAGACAAAAAGGTCACAATCGTTTATAAACATTTAAACTTTCGTCCTACTAAAGGTTTACAAACAATCCGATTTGACGTTATAAAAGAATTCTTATTACAATCATACTTCTTGTTTCTTTGTTTAGTCAAGAATAATTATGGTGAAAAACAATCATTCATAGACAAATGATTATAACTAGTTGAGTAATAACAAATCTTTCAACCTTTGAAACTATTATCAATTAGTTAACCTTGGCTAAACAAATGTCACGATGAAACTTAAGGTACTATTGGTTCTTAGGATTGACTTGAAATTGAATTAAAACATGTTATCACAATCATCACTATCACTAAGTATAAAACATCATCAAAACAAGTGTAAAAAGATTACTAGCCACTCATGGCAAACATGCAAATAAACTCAGAATATTTAACATAAGAATCCATGGTTATAAGTCTTACAATGCTTTGAAATTGATAACAAATGACAAGGTATTGATAACCTAAGAGTTGGTGATGATTTCTTGAGATTTTCGGATTCCAAATGTTGCTTCCTTGGTCCTCCAAAGTTCCTGGTTCTTTCTGCACGAATTTTCCTCCTTAGAGAGCTAGAAGATGATAATAATTGTGTGTAGTAATGAGAGTAAATGGTATCTTCAATTGTGTGTTGAATGGTGTTGAGTTATGCACTTTTGAGGTCCCTTATAGGCTTGTCCAACACTCATGGTAATAAATAAGAACTTAAATGCTTGAACTTGGACAATAAGACACTAAAAAGGGCCTAGAACCATGGGACAAAAGACCAAAATTCGTGCACAAAAGGTTGGCAAAAACATGCAGCTTCGGCCATCCGATCGGTTGCGGGTTGGCACCGATCGGTTGGTGAAAGGTAATTATGGCCATCCGATCGGTTTCACACCAACCGATCGGATGGTAACTTCTGACAGCTTTGGACTTTGACTTTGACTTGTGTAGCTCTTTATGTACTATCCAAACTTGATTAACTTCTGAACTTGGAACTTTGAGATGACAAAACTTAGGTTCTCATATGAATTACTTCATAGATTGGACTTTTGAGCTTGGGAATCTTCGTGTAATCGCGTATACTTCACTTCCTTCATTTTTTCTCCATTTTTCCTGCATTTGGCTAAATATGCTACAAAACATACTTTGATACGATTTAGTGGCAAAAGCATATAAAAACAACCAAATAACATACACAAAAACACTAATAACACTTATAAAAACATGTTAACTTTGAGCGTTATCAAATCCCCCACACTTAAACTTTGCTTGTCCTCAAGCAAATCTAGAAGAAAACTAAACATCCACATGATAACCAAAAAATGATTAGAAAAATGTGATACAATCCACCAAGTACAAGTACAAGTACAAGTACAAGTACAAGATACGATTCATCGTTTTAAGCTTTAGTGGTGAAAATCCGAGATGTTTAACAATACCCAATGATTTTCTTGCTTGATTAACATTTCTAAACACCTCACGAAAAAGAAACAAAGTATAATTCACTCAATCACTCATTTATTTAGGTAGTGGAGTAAATAAGAGAAATCACACTCATTGCTCAGTCATGATCTAATTATTACCATAAGCTTGTACAAGAAACAAAACTACACCGCAATGGCGTAAGCACCAAGTCTACATATCAAAGAGGTCTTTTATTTGGTTATAAAGTAAGGCTTTGGGTTGTACAAAGCTTATGTTTAAACATCTCATACAAAATAATAATAGATTACTGGCGCGAGTTCTTGATTACTCAAAAACCGGATGGTCACTACAATATTCATGCACTTGATATTCTAACAAAGCCATTACAATATCCGGATAGATAAAGTAATTTGGTAAGGGTAGGGATAAGACATGGGAATATTTATGAAATTGGTTTTAAAAGAAAAATGAAGTAAAGTCAAAGTCCCATTGTTGCTAGTCACCGAACAGACCACGAACCCATAAATGATTATAGTTACAATCTTCCTCTTCTTAAAATAATGATACATCGATTCGCCATAACAAAATTCTTCATACTTAGCTCATTGGCTAACAACATATCACAAGATTTCCTTTATTCATATGTAGCATATTTGCTATAATTGTCACCTTATAGTTACGATGACTTATTATTATTATTTTTTATTATTATTTTTTTAAATACTAAACTCCCCCACACTTCGCATAAGCATCACCACAACAATACAAATAAGAAGCTGCAGTCTTCGTCTTTGTCGGAATGGAAAACACATGGTTGGTGAAGTGTGGCTAACTAATCATCAGAAACTATCCAACAACCAAGCAACTAGCAACCCACCATTTAGACTTTGACAAGGGTAAGGCTAAGGTTTAAAGTGTAAAATATTTTTGTATTTTTCTGGATGTAACAAAAATGAAAAGGATGGCTCGAAGGGTGTAACTAAGGGTATCTAGCGTTAAAAATGAACACTAACAAAAGGGTTAAAAATTGGAAATTAACTAATCAATGTGACTAGTTAAAAATCAATAATGAAGGCTATTTGGTTAAAATCCTAAAGTTGCCTCTTATCGCGTATGCAAACTTATATTACAAAAATTGTAATCTTACAACGGTCTCGTAATGATTTACAAGCACAAGTTCTAGAATAAATAAAATCACCGGCACACTCATAACAAAAGATTCAAGCATAAAAGATGTATGCTAGATATGAAATAGGCTCAAATCCTCAGAATTTAGTGGAAAGGGTTATAAAATGTGCTAGCAAATGTTATCAATCCCGGAAATGGATTGCAATATTAATCGGGACACATCTCAAATTTTTCAAAAATTACTATTTTTTACCAGTGGATAGATCCAGTTATTCTAATAAATTATTCCAAAAAGCGTGAAAACAACTAGATTACAAGGACAAACAAAATTTAAAAATTAAATCAATATTAGACTTAATTTCTTATTTTACCTACTCACCCCCCCCCCCCCACACTTAAGTTAAACATTGTCCTCAATGTGATAAACGAAAAAGCATAAAAGTAGGGAAAATGAGAAAATAAACCATGATATCCGGTGTTAACCAATCTTCTTTTTCTTGTAGTCAACACCTGTATTATTAGAAACAAAAACAAACAAACAAAAAGCATTGCAGTTTTATTCAAATTAGTGGCACACCCCCACACTTAAGTTCGACCAAGTAGTAAAACTTTGGGGTATAAACACTGAAAATCAAAAACAAAATAAAACACACGAGTTGCCTCCCGAGAAGCGCTTGTTTTATTAACGAGTCCTCAGCCGGACTCAAATTTCGAAATAGATTATGAAGTTTTAGTGTTATGTTTCCTTCTAGGGATATACAACACATTTCCTATCACAATTCCCTCTCCTGTTTCATCTATGTTTTCCAATTTAACATTTTCCCATGCTCTAGGAAGAGCATCATAGATAAAACCATTACTGTGTGCCCAAGGAACCATTTCCTTGTGTGGAGCCATGAATGTGATAGCTTCATATTCAAATTCGGATGAAATTTCTTCATTAGAAATCATGTTTAATTGCTCCTTATCATAATAAAGTTTAATTCGGTGCCCATTTACAATGAAACTTCCACCATGTTTGTCATAAAGTTCAACATAACCTGAAGGAAATCCATGTTTCACTATATATGGTCCAAACCATTTTGGTTTGAGTTTCGGAGCTTTAAACTTGTATTTCATATTGAAAAGCAGAACTTTATCTCCAGCTTTGAATTGTTTTCGAATTCTTAGCTTTCTATCGTGATAAGCTTTGGTTCTTGCTTTGTATAGCTTGGAGTTTTCATAAGCTTGAAGTCTTAACTCATCAAGTTCATGTAATTGCAAAAATCTCTTTTCTCCAGCTATTTTTAAATCAGGATTACAGCTTCTTAACGCCCAATAAGCACGATGTTCAAGTTCGAACGGTAGATGACATGTTTTCCCATACAAGAGTCTGTACGGTGTCGTACCAATTGGTGTCTTATATGCCGTAGGAAATGCCCATAGAGCATCATCTAATTTCCTTGACCAAATGGAAGGATTGTCTTTAACCGTTTTTTCAAGTATTCTTTTGATAACTCTATTGGTATTTTCGACTTGACCACTAGTTCGTGGATGATAAGCTGTAGCAAAACGATGATGAACTCCATATCGTTTCATTACTTTCTCCATTTGTTTATTACAAAAATGGGATCCTCTATCACTTATTAAAGCTTCAGGAATTCCATAGCGAGCAAAAAGCTTTTTGAGAAAGTTGACAACAACTCGTGCATCGTTAGTAGGAAGAGCTTCAGCTTCAACCCATTTAGAAACATAAGCAATTGCAACGAGTATATATTCGTATTTGTGTGATTTAGGGAAGGGTCCCATAAAATCAATTCCCCAAATATCGAATATTTCACAGACTTGAATGCTCTTTTGAGGCATTTCGTCTCTTCGAGAAAGGTTACCGGATTTTTGGCATGCATCACAGTTTTGAACAAGAGTATACGCTTCTTTGAAAATTGTAGGCCAATAGAATCCAACATCAAAAACTTTTCTAGTTGTAGTGGAAGGACCATAATGTCCCCCAGTTGGGCCATGATGACATTCATCAAGAATTTTTCTTGTTTCGGCACCCGAAACACATCTTCGTATCATTCCATCCTTGCACATCTTAAAAAGATAAGGTTTCTCCCAATAATAGTGTTTTAGTTCTGAAAAGAACTTACAATGTTGGTAGTGACTCATCCCTTTTTTAAGAATGTCTCCTGCAAGATAATTTGCGTAATTTGCAAACCATGGTATTTCCTCATCATCATCTTTATCTATCGTCATGAGAGTTTCTTCTGGAAAATAATCATTAATTTCATTTTCTTTTAATTCTTCCAAATTTGGATTCTCGAGACGTGATAAATGATCAGCTGCAAGATTTTCTGCTCCTTTCTTATCTTTTATTTCGATATCAAATTCTTGCAGTAATAAAATCCATCTGATAAGACGTGGTTTTGCATCTTGTTTGTTAAACAAATATTTGAGTGCGGAATGATCGGTAAAAACTATCGTTTTTGAAAGCACAAGATAAGATCTGAATTTGTCGAATGCAAAAACTACGGCTAATAATTGTTTCTCCGTAACCGTGTAGTTTTGTTGAGCATTGTTGAGTGTTTTACTAGCAAAGTAAATAGGACGAAAATGTTTTCCTTCACGTTGTCCTAAAACAGCTCCAACAGCGAAATCGCTTGCATCACACATGATTTCAAATGGTAGTGACCAATTAGGTGCAACCATAATTGGGGCACTAGTCAATTGACTCTTCAATGTTTCGAAAGCTTTAATGCAGTCAGCATTGAAATCAAATACATAATCCTTTTCTAAAAGTTTAGTCATAGGACGTGATATTTTTGAAAAGTCTTTGATAAATCAGCGGTAAAAACCGGCATGTCCTAGAAAACTTCTAACGGCTTTAACGTTAGTTGGTGGTGGTAATTTGGTGATAACATCTATTTTAGCTTTATCTACTTCCATCCCTGAACTTGATATTTTGTGTCCTAACACAATTCCTTCAGTCACCATGAAATGACATTTTTCCCAATTAAGAACTAGATGTGCAGCTTCACATCTTTCAAGCATTTTATCGAGATTGGAAAGACAAGTTTCAAAAGAATCACCAAAAACTGAAAAATCATCCATGAAAACTTCCATAGATGTTTCAAGCATGTCTTGAAATATTGCGATCATACACCTTTGAAAAGTTGCAGGTGAATTACATAGATCAAAAGGCATACGCCGGTAAGCGTAGGTTCCAAAAGGACATGTAAATGTGGTTTTCTCTTTATCGGCTGGATCGATAGGAATTTGGAAATATCCCAAAAAACCATCAAGGAAGCAAAAGTATTTGTTTCCTGCTAATCTTTCGAGCATCTGATCCATGAACGGTAAAGGAAAATGATCTTTCCTGGTGGCTTTATTAAGTTTTCTGTAATCAATACATACTCGCCATCCAGTGACAGTTCTAGTAGGAACTAACTCATTCCTTTCATTTGTCACTACAGTCATTCCTCCTTTCTTTGGAACACAATGCACTGGACTCACCCATGGGCTATCCTCGATAGGATAAATAATTCCTGCATCAAGAAGTTTAATGATTTCCTTCTTAACAACCTCTTTCATATTTGGGTTGAGTCGACGTTGTCTTTCTACAACGGGTTTAGAACCTTCTTCACAATTGATTTTGTGTTTGCAAAAATCAGGACTAATTCCTGGAATATCCGAAGTTTTCCACGCAAAAGCGCATTTATGCTTCTTAAGAACAGAGACGAGTCTTTCTTTTTGATTTGTTTTGAGCAACGACGATATGACTACTGGAAGAAGTGAATTTTCTTCTAAGTAAGCATATTCGAGATTATTGGGAAGGGTTTTGAGTTCCAAATCAGTGGGTGGTTCTTCTAGAGATGATTTGATTTTCAATTGATCTTTCTCAATGATATCTTCAAATTTCTCTTCTTCCTCTTCTTCTACTTTTATTTCCATGAATTCCTCAAATTCTTTATCAGAATCTGTTTCACTAATCTTTTCTGAAGTAGTCATGAATGGTTTCGAATCGTCAAGTAATGCATCCAATTCTTCTTCAGTGACTTCATCAATTACATCGATGTTATAGCATGTGTCATCACTGGAATTTGGATATTTCATTGCTTTATCGATTAAGAACGTGATTCGATCTTCTCCTACTCCAAGATTTAGTTCTTTACCTTTAACTTTAATCATTGCATCAGCAGTGTTTAAGAAAGGTCTTCCTAAGATTAAGGGTACTCGACTATCTTCTTCCATTTCTAAGATGACAAAATCCACAGGAAAAACAAATTTACCAACTTGAACAAGCATATTTTCAGCAACCCCAACAGGATATTGGTATCTCATCTTAGTAGGTTTCAATGTATTAATGGAAAGTTTAGAATACAACGAATAGGGCATCAAATTGATACTTGCACCTAAATCGGCTAAAGCATCACATGTGATGTTGTTTCCTAATGTACATGGTATAAGAAAACTTCCGGGATCTCCAAGTTTTGTTGGAATTTTGTTTTGAATTATAGCAGAGCATTCTTCATTAAGAACGATAGCGGAAATTTGTTCTAACTTGTTTCGATTATTAAGAAGTTCTTTCAAAAATTTCCCATAATTGGGCATTCTAGCTAGAACATCAACGAGGGGTACGTTAATTCTAACTTCTTTGATCATCTCTAAAAACTTCTTATTTCGCTCCTCTATTTTCTCTTTTCTTAGGGCTTGTGGATATGGTATTTTTGGTGTATAAGGCTTTATTGGTGGAACGGTTGGTTTTTGGGTTGGTTCTTTTTCAACTGCTTCTTCCTCTTCAGTTTCTTCCTCCTCTTCTTGAATAAGAGTATTATCGGTAGGAATGGGTGGTGGATCATATGAGAGACCACTTCGAGTGAATACAGCATTGATATGCTCATTTCTGTTGTGTGGTGGACGATAATTCTTATCGTTTGATCCAGATGGTTTTGGATTGGATTGGGTGTTACTTGGTAATGTACCAGGAATTCGAGAAGAAAATTGATCAGAAAGTCTACCAAATTTTTGTTCAAGATCCTGAATAGAAGCTTGATGATTTTTCTGACCTTGCTCAACTTTTGTTTTGAGATTGAAAAATTGAGTTTTTACGAACTCATTTGTGGTTCTTTGAGCATTTACGAATTCTCGCATCATTTTTTCGAAATCAGATTCTTCCTTTTTATCTGAATTTGTTGGGTTTGGATTTTCTGTTCGAGGTTGAAAATCACGGTTGTTATCCCTTTGTTGGCGATCTTGCCAATTTCCAGAACTTCTTCCGTAATAATTACCACGAAAACTTCCTCCACGATATCCTCCTTGGACATAATTGGCTTCCCCTTCGTTGGGTCCATTCATAGGTTGGTCATCACACTCGGATGATGTGTGATTTCCTCCACAATTATTACAGCCATCTCGCATTTCTTTCATTTCTCCTTTTATATCTTTGTATTGCGAGTCCATTTTAGAAGACAAGGCTTCTATTTTGTCCATGAGTTTTGAATTATCTGAACTTTCGGCAAAAGCAACGGTTTTCCGTAAGGGTTTGGTTTTGGAATCTTTTGACCAATCGAGTTTAAGAAGTACTCGATCTTCAAGAAGTTGATATGCCTCATTTGGTGTTTTGTAAAGGAAAATTCCTCCGGCATCAAGGATTGCTTGAGATGCTTCATCAAGACCATGATAAAAGATTTGGATTATTGTTCCTCGTCCTAAATTATGACCATGACAACTGCGAAGCAAATCTTTCATGCGAAGCCAAGCTTCAACAAGAGATTCATTAGGATTTTGTGAAAAAGCACGGATTTCTCCCATTAACCTATCATACATGGCAGGTGGAAAGAATCGGCTTACAAAAGCTTACCTCATCTCCTCCCAAGTATTAATAGTTCCTGGGGTTAATTCGTTATACCATACTTTGGCATCTCCGGCGAGTGATGATGGAAAAAGTTTGAGCTTGATAGCATCGACATTAGTGTCTCCATAACGAAACATGCCACAAATTTCAATGAATTCGACAATGTGTTTATGCGGATCGGCCCGCGAACGACCATCGAATTGACGGTCTTTGATCATAGAAAGATGGTGACCTTTAACGGTAAAGTTTTCACCAAGGTCGGCGACAACAATAGCAGCTCCAGGAGTGGGTGCTACGGTTCTATTGGCAGCCCACATGGGTAAATCGTCAGCCATGGGTAATGGTTCAAAAAGATTAGAAATTGGATGTTCTTCGGAAAGATTATCAAACCAATTAAGAATAGTTGAAGATCTCTTCTTACGAAACAAACTTTCGGGATCGGATAAGGGTGTACTAAGCTTTTTAGTAGTAGAACGAGTGTTCATACAACTATCAAGAGAATCGAATTAATTACCTAAACAAAAGAACAAGAAAAATAAAAATAAAAAAAACAGAAAAATTCAAACCGAATCGGTTGGAAATCAAACCGATAGGGTGGACGCTACGATAAAATTAAAATGTGAGAAACCGACTCGGTTGGAAGAGAAACCGATCGGTTGGTTGCTACGGAAAATTTTTTTTTTAGAAAACGAACACGAAAAGAAACGGACTTTTAAAACTTAAAAGAAACACGATCAAAATCCCCGGCAACGGCGCCAAAAACTTTGATGCGATGTTTGTTAGTGCAAGTTTTAAATTTATAAGAGTGAATTACCAAATCTAGAAACAACACATACGAGCAAGTGTACTCATCCGTTATAGCAAGATATGATGGTAAGTCGGGATCGTTCGCAGGGATTTGTGAGTGAATCGAAATATAAGTCAAAAAGTAAATCTCTAATGTACGCAAATATGATAATAAGCAAATTCAATAAATTAAAAACTACACTTGTTTAGACTAGTTTTCTACTTAATGACACACATGATTGTGATAACTTTTGATAACATGTTGGTTGAGATAATTAGATGGTGATCTAATCTATTGTTTCTAAAAATTAAACCTTCGTCAAGATTTTAGTTCATAAAAACAAGCTTTAGGTGTAAACCAATTAATTCAAGATCTATCCAAGGTTCATAAGGTATGGTGGATATCTTAAACACAAGAAAAACTTTTATTACCAATCAAATACTCTTAGGAAATGGTCAATACAAAAGGTAACCTCTTCATAGACAAAAAGGTCACAATCGTTTATAAACATTTAAACTTTCGTCCTACTAAAGGTTTACAAACAATCCGATTTGACGTTATAAAAGAATTCTTATTACAATCATACTTCTTGTTTCTTTGTTTAGTCAAGAATAATTATGGTGAAAAACAATCATTCATAGACAAATGATTATAACTAGTTGAGTAATAACAAATCTTTCGACCTTTGAAACTATTATCAATTAGTTAACCTTGGCTAAACAAATGTCACGATGAAACTTAAGGTACAATTGGTTCTTAGGATTGACTTGAAATTGAATTAAAACATGTTATCACAATCATCACTATCACTAAGTATAAAACATCATCAAAACAAGTGTAAAAAGATTACTAGCCACTCATGGCAAACATGCAAATAAACTCAGAATATTTAACATAAGAATCCATGGTTATAAGTCTTACAATGCTTTGAAATTGATAACAAATGACAAGGTATTGATAACCTAAGAGTTGGTGATGATTTCTTGAGATTTTCGGGTTTCAAATGTTGCTTCCTTGGTCCTCCAAAGTTCCTGGTTCTTTCTGCACGAATTTTCCTCCTTAGAGAGCTAGAAGATGATAATAATTGTGTGTAGTAATGAGAGTAAATGGTATCTTCAATTGTGTGTTGAATGGTGTTGAGTTATGCACTTTTGAGGTCCCTTATAGGCTTGTCCAACACTCATGGTAATAAATAAGAACTTAAATGCTTGAACTTGGACAATAAGACACTAAAAAGGGCCTAGAACCATGGGACAAAAGACCAAGATTCGTGCACAAAAGGTTGGCAAAAACATGCAGCTTCGGCCATCCGATCGGTTGCGGGTTGGCACCGATCGGTTGGTGAAAGGTAATTATGGTCATCCGATCAGTTTCACACCAACCGATCAGATGGTAACTTCTGACAGCTTTAGACTTTGACTTTGACTTGTGTAGCTCTTTATGTACTATCCAAACTTGATTAACTTCTGAACTTGGAACTTTGAGATCACAAAACTTAGGTTCTCATATGAATTACTTCATAGATTGGACTTTTGAGCTTGGGAATCTTCGTGTAATCGCGTATACTTCACTTCCTTCTTTTTTTCTCCATTTTTCCTGCATTTGGCTAAATATGCTACAAAACATACTTTGATACGATTTAGTGGCAAAAGCATATAAAAACAACCAAATAACATACACAAAAACACTAATAATGCTTATAAAAACATGTTAACTTTGAGCGTTATCATGGCCCCGATTTGTCCACGTGTGAGTCTGATACGAAACGACGTTTTACTGTTCCACATGTCTTCCTATATAATGTTTGTTTTTCACACTTTTCAGTTTTTACTGTTTTTACTTTTCTTCACACACAAGCGAATCGGTCTCTTCGACTTCTCATCAGGTGCGTTCCTCCGACCCTTCCCTTCTTTTCCTTTTGTAAGAGAGTTGCCTTTCCCTCCATCTACAACTTATGGCTTTCGGTTCACAAGAAAACGTTGCGTCGATATCCGGCGCAGATGATAACGTTGCATCGGCGTCTAGGGCGGCGGATATCATTCCCAAATTCGACATGCACATATATTTGTCCGTCATGTCGGAGCGGGATGTGCGGGAGGCCGCCCGGATATATGGGATTCCGGCGGAGTTACATCCCCGTTTGCCACCACCTGGCATGACCATGGATCGGTTACCGAGGAACGCCAATGGGATTTACGAAGCATATCTGGAGTTTTCAGGGATTAGAGTTCCGTTTCGACATTCCTTCTTCAAGTTCTTAACCATTTCCGAGTACATCTGTCCCAACTGGTTCCGATCGGTTTGTCGAAGGTCATTTTGTTCAAGGTGTATTGCAGAAGTTTAAATTTTGCTCCATATTTGACTCTGTTTCGCCTTTTCTATATGTTGCAAAAACATGGGCATTGGTTCTCGTTCGCCCGTCGCACCGGCAAAAATGGTCAAGCTAGGATCTTCAATGAGACGTGCTCAAGCATGAAGCACTGGAAAGACAGATTCTTCCTTATTGACCGTAGAGTGATCCCTCAATCCATGCCCTGGAGACATCCGGACTCCAGCGTTTCTGAGCTGCCACCGTTTGGTGGTTATCAGCCGGAACATGTGGATGCCCTGACGGCCGCCGTGGTTGATATTCAGGCAATTCATCTGGCGTTGCTCTTTGAGGCCGGCTTGACCAAGATTTGGAAGTACCCTGATCACCGACCGGTTTTTAAGGATGGGGAGGGGAATGGTAACTCTCTTGTTAATCTAGCGTCTATATTGTATGCGTGTTTTATGTTTATATGACGCACTTACATTTTTTTTTCTTCTTTCCTTATGCAGTTGTGCCGATGTCTCGCTTTCTTAGGTTTCCCAACACCTCAGTCTCTCGCGTCGGCAAAGGGCCTTCATTGGCCGAGGGGGGTGAGGTTGAGATGCATGTGACGGAACCTCTGGGACCCAATGAAACACTTCCCAACAAGACTAGGTTGCAGAGGGTCGTTGAGAAACCTGACCAAAGGGTGATAGATTCTCGGGCTGCCAAGGATAGAAAGAAGCAAGCTACCCAGCCCCGGAACATGAGCAAGAAGCGTCCGGCTGTTAACCCTTCTCCTCGGCCACATAAAAGAGCCTCTGCCTCCAGCATCGTAGTGTCAGAAGATGAAGGTTCTTCCGATAGTGACCATACCCGTTCCCCTTCTCCCATCAACATCAGTCATCCCGACTCTGAAAATGTTGATGATGACGGCCACACCGCAGATGTGGAGAATGTGGAGAATGTTGATCGTCCTGGAAATGTTGAGAATGTAGAGAATGTTGGTCATGTAGAAGTCCCTCTTGAAGAGAGTGCTGGGAATGCCGGAGGGATCGCTCTTGAAGAAAATGTTGTGCATGTTGCTCCTGAGTATGTGAACGGTAATCATGAGGGGGACGGTCTTAGTCTTGACGCGTTTGCGACCGAACTGAATGAGGGTTTGGACCGTCCGAACGTTTCGGAACTTGCTCATGGAGGTATGTTTAATTAACCATTTTTATTTTATCGTTGCCCTTCCGAGGACACTGTCATATTCTGCTTTCCCTTATTCGCAGGTTTACACGGGTCCACTTCCGCTGGTTCTACTCATCAGGCGTTTACCAGTAGGGGGTCTGGAGGTGAATTTTCCCTGATATAAGCACATATTCCTCCTCTTCCCCCCCCCCCCCTTTTCTTTTATATATATATATATATATATATATATATATATATATATATATATATATATATATATATATATATATATATATATATATATATATATATATATATATATATATATATATATATATATACACTAAGGCAATTTATCTCTTCTTTTTCAGAGCGGGGTGATTCCTCCAAGCCCTACGTTCCAGGGTGGAAGTTGACCGTTGGGGCTAGCCTGAATGATGCTGAGGTTTGTAGGGACCTGATGGTGCATCTTGCCCCTCCTTCTGTGCGAGCGGAGCAAGCAACTCTGACTGACTATCAAGCCACCCAGCATGCCTGGTTTGAATTGGCACGTGGTTCTTTGGCTCAGGCAGATGTGCTTCAACGGCTTGAGAACTTGAGTTACCACTATGCTCAACTGTACCAAACTCATGAAGGATGTGGTAGTTCGGCTGACCGGATAAGGGAGCTTGAATCCGGGCTGGCAGAGCAGCGTCGAGCAGCTGAAGTCTTGACGAAATCTAGCCAGGAGTTTCAACAGCAACACCAGGATTGTGCCAGCCGGAAGGAGGGGTTGTCTAATCAGCTGTCGACTGTTGAGCAGGAGAGGGATGCTCTGGTGGTCAAGAATGGAGAGCAGTCTGAGAGGATCAAAGTTCTGGAGGAGATGTTGGCGGGGAAGAACACTGCCTTGGAAGCCTCGGAAGCCAAAGCCGCTGGTCTGGAGAAGACTGTTGAAAGGATGACCGTTGAGTCAAGCCAAGCAAAGATCTTGCGGTTTAACTATGTCCGACAGCTTGTTCCCACGGTTGTTAAGAGACTTCAAGAGAGTGATGAGTATCAGATAGCATGGCGTGAGGTTTTTAATGCGGCCATAGATGCTGGTTGGTTGGAAGGAGTAAAGGTTGGTCGTAAGCCTGAGCAGATAGAGGAGATTGTGAACTCTACCTCCGGATTTGACATGCCGGCTGCTCTCAACTTCCGTGCTTCTTATGATGCCATGTTCCTTCGGCAGTTTCCCTTTGTTGACAAGATTGTTGCTTCCTACCGTCTTCCGTTGGCTGACATTATGAATATTTTCCCAGCCGGGGAGGGGGTTACCGCTGGTGTCGGAAGCTCAGTGACGGCCGGTCAAGAACAAGAACAGGAGTCGGATCATCAGATATCTTAGTTATTATCTTGTTTTTCTGATTGGTCTGTAATATTTGAACAATTTCACTCTTATTTTGTACATTCGGATGGTCCTTCCTTTTGGACGTACTATATTTATTTACTGATGGCCCTTCCGTTCGGATTTATCGTGATTGTTGTATTTTGTTTTTTCAACATCCTCTTATTTTTTGTGAATACTTTAGCGACGTTATCTTCAAATGTCCCCGTATAGCTAGGTTAGGTATGTGATCACTAGGTGTCCTGACGACGCTAGGTAAATTAGGCAGATCTTTAGATGTTTTTTGCCTTTAGGTCCGTTACCCCTGGGTGGCTTGGCACCGTTAGGTTAATAATGTTACCCCTGGGTGGCTTGGCACCGTTGGGTTAATGATGTTACCCCTGGGTGGCTTGGCACCGTTGGGTTAATAATGTTACCCCTGGGTGGCTTGGCACCATTGGGTTAATGATATCACCCCTGGGTGGCTTCGCACCGTTGGGTTAATAATGTTACCCCTGGGTGGCTTGGCACCGTTGGGTTAATAATGTTACCCCTGGGTGGCTTGGCACCGTTAGGTTAATAATGTTACCCCTAGGTGGCCTGGCACCGTTGGGTTAATAATGTTACCCCTGGGTGACTTGGCACCGTTAGGTTAATAATGTTACCCCTGGGTGGCTTGGCACCGTTGGGTTAATGATGTTACCCCTGGGTGGCTTGGCACCGTTGGGTTAATAATGTTACCCCTGGGTGGCTTGGCACCGTTGGGTTAATGATATCACCCCTGGGTGGCTTGGCACCGTTGGGTTAATAATGTTACCCCTGGGTGGCTTGGCACCGTTGGGTTAATAATGTCACCCCTGAGTGGCTTGGCACCGTTGGGTTAATAATGTTACCCCTGGGTGGCTTGGCACCGTTGGGTTAATAATGTTACCCCTGGGTGGCTTGGCACCGTTAGGTTAATAATGTTATCCCTAGGTGGCTTGGCACCGTTGGGTTAATAATGTTACGATGAAGCGTTAGTCGAATGGAGGTAGCTAATCTTCGTTCGGATTTCACAGGTTTTCCTGCATCATTCATAATGGAAAATTACCCCCTCTCCGCCTGGGGGGTTTCTTAATAACTTCATTAGCAAAATGACTTTGATCGTGAGTCTTACATCAGAATTCTAAACAGAATACAAACTATAAATAACATTTCCGGAGGTTGACAGCATGCCACTTCCGGGGGACTTCCTGATCGTCCATTGTATATAACTTATAGGATCCATTCTGATATGCTTCTGTCATACGGTATGGCCCTTCCCACTTTGGACCTAGCTTGCCCTGATCCTCGGCATGGCTGGCCTCATTCCTGCGGTACACAAATTCTCCGGGTCGGAAGGTTTTCGGACGGACCCGTCGATTGTAGTATCTCTCTATCTTCGTCTTGTATTTGGCTTCCCGGATTGCCGCTTCTTCTCTCCTTTCCTGCAGTAGATCCAAGTTAAAACGAATCTCTTCATCGTTCAACCCTTCTCTTATCATCATCGTCCGGTGACTGGGCATCCCTATCTCTGCAGGTATGACTGCCTCGCTGCCGTATGTAAGGCTAAAGGGGGTCTCCCCGTTGCTCATTTTGAGAGTCGTCCGATGGGCCCATAAAACATTGGGTAGCTCATCCACCCATCTGGCTTTTTCTCTACCCAGCCTGGTTTTGATGCCATTCATCAGACTTTTGTTAGCGGCTTCCACTAGACCATTTGCTTGCGCGTGGGCGACCACTGTGTTGATCTGTTGTATGTGCAATTGTTCACACCATCTTTTGAATGGGTCATTGACGAACTGCGTTCCATTGTCGGTGACTATTATTCGTGGGAGTCCAAATCTGGATACTATGTTCTCCCATGTGAATTTCTTGACCTCCTTGCCCGTTATGCGGACCAACGGCTTAGCTTCGATCCACTTGGTGAAGTAGTCGATAGCTACTATCACATATTTTGCTTTCCCCGCCGATTGAGGCAAAGGGCCTAGAATGTCCATTCCCCATTGGTAAAAGGGCCATGGTGCCATTATGGATGTCATTGGTGTCTTTGGGAGTCTCGGGACCCTGGAGTAAATCTGGCAGGAATCACACTTTCGAATTTCGTTCCGGGCGTCCCGGTGCATGGTTGGCCAGTAATATCCATGCCTCATGGCCTTCGCGACGACCATTCTTGGTTCAGAATGCATTCCGCATGCTCCCATGTGTATTTCTCTGATCACATAGTTGGCTTGCAAAGGTCCCACACACCTCAGCATGGGCACCAAATAGCATCTTTTGAACAAGACTCCCTCTTCCATCACATACTGGTTGATTTTCATTCTTAGAGCACGTGCTTCGTTCTTGTCTTCCGGCCAGATTCCTTCGTTTAGGCACCTGATGATGGGTGTCATATAATTATCCCCTTCTTCCTCCACCACTGCATTTATCTCTTTCTTCTCGATGGATCTCTCCGTTAATACTTCTACTAGGACTTCTTTGGTTAGGTGGTCGAATGCAACGGTGGCCAGCTTACTCAGCACATCGGCCTTCTGATTTCTTGTTCGAGGAATGTTACTTATGGAGAACCTATTTCCTGCCGTCAATTCCTTCGTCTTGGCTAAATACTTCATCATGTTGGCGTTGGCGGCCATGTAGTCGCCGCTTATTTGATTGGCTACCAGTTTCGAATCGACGTACACCCTTATGTTACTTACACCCATCTCTGCCGCTATCCTTAAACCGGCCAGTAGCGCCTCATACTCAGCTTCGTTGTTGGTGGTGTCTTTGAAATTCAGACGGAGGGCGTATGTATATTCCGTCTTGGTGGGACTGATTAGTACCAACCCAGCGCCGGCCCCCTTTTGGTTGGAGGCACCGTCCGTGAACAATGTCCACTGTTCGGTTTCATCTTTGCTCGGTCTCCTTGCCGGTAGCTGGAAGTAGGAAGGGGAGTTATTTCCAATGGGTGTCTCGGATAGGAAATCAGCAAGAACTTGTCCCTTAATGGCATTCCGAGGAATGTATTCTATATTGTATGCACCCAGTTCCATGGAATACTTGGCGAGTTTTCCGGACGCCTGTGCCTTACCAAGAATTTGCTTAATTGGTTGATCGGTGATGACTTTAATGGGATGGGATTCGAAGTATCTACGCAATCTTCTTGATGCGTGCAATAAAGATAGAACCAATTTTTCCAACGGGGCGTAATTTCTCTCCGCCTCATTCAGGGTTCTACTGACGTAATGGACTGGACTTTGTTTTCCCTTCCTCTCCGTCACCAGGACGGTACTTACAGCCTCATCAGCGGCTGCGATATACACATACAAGGTCTCTTTGGCAACCGGCGTAGTCAAGGACGGAAGGTCTTCAATGAGCTTTTTCATCTTCTGGAAGGCCTCTTCTGCTGCTTTCGTCCATCTATACTCTTCTTTATTTTCTTTGGTAATATTCTTCAGCGTCTCGAAGAAGGGCAGTGATCGTTCGGCCGACCTAGAAATAAACCGGTTTAGCGCCGCTAGCTTGCCGCTGAGACTCTGCATTTCTCTCAGCGTTCGGGGAGATTGCATGTCTAGTATGGCTTTTGTCTTTTTCGGGTTGGCTCGGATTCCTTCGGAAGTGACCAGATAACCCAGGAATTTCCCTTCTCCCATGCCGAATGAACACTTTCGTGGGTTGAGCTTCATGTTGATCCCTCTTAAATTGTCAAATGTTTCGGCGATGTCCGCGATCATCGTCCTTTCTTCTTTACTCTTAATGACCATATCATCAACATAAGCCTCTAAATTTCGCCCCAGCTGCATTTGGAATGCCGCGTCCACCAATCTTTGGTATGTAGCATCGGCATTCTTAAGACCAAAAGGCATCTTGGTGTAGCAATAAGTCCCTTGATCTGTATAAAAGGCTGTCTTTTCTTCATCTTCCTTTGACATTTTCACTTGGTGGTAACCTTTGTATGTGTCCAGGAAGCATTTGTATTTGTATCCCATCACAGATTCTATCTTCCAATCAATGTCCGGAAGAGGGTAGTAATCCTTCGGACATGCCGAGTTGACATTCTTGAAATCGACACACATCCTCCAGGTGCCGTCACTCTTTTTCACCAAAACCAGGTTAGATATCCACGTCGGATATTTCACCGGCCGAACAATCCCGGCCCGCGTCCACTCTTCTACTTCCCTTAGTACAGCTTGGCTTCTGTCAGGGGCAAAGACTCTGCGTTTTTGACATACTGGCTCCACAGATGCATTGATGTTCAGGTGATGCTCTATTATCCTTCGTGGCACTCCTTTCAACTGCGCCTTACACCCTTTAGTCAGACTACCTCCGATCATGACAAGTTGGTCCGGATACACCGGGTTGACCATTATCTCCTCTGCTTCTCCTGTATCTAATTCGTGTCCTTCGATCACATCCTCCTTCTCTTTCTCCATTTGGCTTTCTTCAATCCTCCGGCATTCCAATACCGCGGCGGACCGGGTGGATAGTGTGGCGATTCCTCCCGGTGTAGGAAATTTCATCATCGAATGAATGATTGAGGGGATTGCTCCAAGCGCCTTAAGACCACTCCGGCCGAGGATGACGTTGTAAGGGGAAGGAGCACGGATGACTGTAAATTTCATTGTCATCTTTCGAGATAACCTCCCGTTCCCAAACTCTACATCCAGTTCTAACTTCCCTATTGGTTTGGTCACGCTACCGGCGAACCCCAGCAGATCCGTTCGGGTGGGCCTTAACCTTGACTTAAGAGAGGAGTGTAGTTGATTGAAGCAGTGTTCGAACATGATTTCTACTGACGCCCCTTCATCCACAAAGACTCTCCGAACGAGATACCCTTCTACCGTCGCCTCTACAATGATTGGTTCCTCCGATACTTCATCCGGAGACATAGGTGGGAATGTTATAGGCACCTGCATCCACTCCTCCGACTACTCTCTGTTTTTCCTTTTCTTACCATTCGTGCATGTGCGAACCATATTAATAACCCTACCCTTTTGTGGTTCATCTTCCCGTCGTCTACCACCTTTATGACGAACGTCTTTGACAAGATGATTGAGCTTCCCTGACTCAAGGGCCGTCTCTAGTTGTTTCCGGAGCTGGATGCAATCATTAGTGTGGTGTCCGTTACCCATGTGATAGTCACAGATTTATCTTGATCCTCCCTCCTAGACGGGTGACCGATAGGTCTAGGGAGTGGGAGTTGTAGCTGACGCTCGGTTGCTAGGATTTCTCGGGGTAACTTGGTGAGAGAGTTCAGTGTGAGCTTGGGGGGATAGTTGTTTTGTCGCGCGGCATGATCGTTTCGAGGGGGAAGCAACGGAGGTCGTTCTCTGGGCTTGTAAGGGGCGTACCAATCACGTCCTGGGGGATTAGCCCTTCCTTCATAGGGTCTTCTATCTCCTCCATATGGCCCTCGAAACTGTATATCCTCCCGTCGGAAGTGACTGATAGGCGGCCTTCTTGAGGATTCTAATCGCTCTCCTCTGGGTAACTCAGTGTTGGCGAAAGCCCTTTCCGATCTGACGAAATCATCCACTCGGTTCATCATCTCCTCGACCGACTTAGGTACCCTATCAGCGAAACGTTTAGCCAACTCCGGGGTCTTACATGCATCCATGAAGGAGGATATTCGCATTATCTCCGGCACACCTTGAATGAAACCTGTTTCCGTGGTCCATCTCTCCTTAAATTCAGGAAGAGATTCATTGGCATTCCTGACGATCTTGGTAATTTCTGTAGGGTCTTTGAAACATTTCTTACGAAGAGCAAAACGGGTTGCGAACTGGTGACGAAGGTCTGCCCATTCGTCGATACTACCGGAGGGGAGCTTGTCGTACCACCCTCGGGCGCTCCCATCCAATGTCTGCTGGAACATACGACACCACACTGGCATGAGCCAACATCCCTGCATTGCGGCTCCGGAGAACCTGGTGAGATGATCCTCCGGATCTGACGAACCGTCGTAGAGTTTAATGTGAGGTGGCATCTTATGCTCCGGGGCTGAGAACTCGAGGAGTCTGCGGGACAGGGGGGAGTTGGATATTTCCTTGAAAGGCTTTCCCAAGTCTTCGTCTGAGATCCTTGCTCCGGTCACGATTCCCCCCGCTGTCCTGTCATTTCTTACGTCGTCCTCAATGAAGTTTAACCGAATGGGTTGAACCTTCTCCCTCCGATTATGTTCTTCCACCAAGGCTTTGAGGGCGGACAGGTGTCCCTCAATTTGCTCCCTCATCCTCGAGGGGGTATCTTCATTTCCTCCTGAAGTTTCCGGTGGAGGACCTGACATTCTGTGACCCTGGTAGATTGAACCCGGGTCCCACGGATGGCGCCAATTTGTTTGAGTAATTTGTTGCTATCTCCCGGCCAGGAATCCTGAGAGCCCTTCGGACCTGGAGACAAAAGGAAAACGCGTTAACCTCGCCCTGGGGTTCGTCCCAGGACCAAGCTCGGGGGTGAGAGTAAGTACAAGATAGTGATAAAGGTATGTGTGTATATGCAGTAAATGATGTCAAATACAATAGTAAATGAGAAGTATTTAACTATTTATACTACCTTAGACCTGTACCTTTCTACTGTACGATACTGTGCGTAGTACAAGTAGGCAACTGTTCCTGACATGTGGTGTCAGCCATAGGGAACACGTGTCCATAGGGCAGGGGCTGTTGCTGACGCCAGGTCGGACCGTCCGGGTATTAACCCGTCCGGGCGAGATCCGTCCGGACCGTGCAGGCCCGTCCGGGCATATACACAAACATGACTCTAATTTTATAATTGGATAATATAATTAACGGACAAAATGTTTAGTATCCTTCTGAAGGACGATTGGGGCGATGCATATTGTTCACTAGTTTACTCTCATATGCACTGTGCTTGCACATGAGGGGATTTGTTAAATTAAATTGTTCAAACTTTTTTTTATATAAATTGTTTAACAATTTCATTTGTTACTTTGGGTATATCTTATAAAGTATGGTGAAACCATATTTTACTAGCTAATCCCGAGAACTATATTTGAACAATGAGCGCCAGTCTGATAAGATGTTGAACTCAGAAGTGGATAGATCTTATAATGTCCTATACATACATGATCATAGCCCATTTTGATTCTCTATTTTGGATCAACTTGAAAGACATAATAAAAGAATCTACCATCACTGAATTGTAGTGATGACTTCAGCAAATGGAAAATGTAAGTAAAACTGCAAACCAAACAAATTGTTACAGTACCGTAAAACTAGAAAACATAATTCAACAACAAATCTGCAGTTATGTCAAGGTTTCTGAATTGATTGAGTGACTAAAGACCAAACACATGAAGCCTAAACAGAACTGTACAGACTTTATACTTTCTTCATTTTGTCAATCCAATCTGCGGTTCTCCTTACACATACAGCTAGACCCACAATTACTGTCTCTGCATCCCTTATAGACGGCTATCTATACAGCAAAACAAGAATCATTACCTGGTTTCTTTGTCACAAGCTTACCCACCAACTCAAGCAAAGTGCTGTCTAATGTTTCGGCTGCGATTTTATTCTGTAACAGAGATAACGTTGTGGCCTTAAGTAAGTAGCCTCTTTCTTCCATTTCTAGTAAAATCATCTCTATATCATCATATTGTTGGTTCTTTAAATATCCAATGAGAAGAACATTGTAAGTAGCTTCATCTGGTGAGCAGCCACTCTCTTTCAGTTTCAGAAACAACTGCTTTGCATCCCTAGGTAGACCTTCCTCGCAAAAAACCCTAAGCATCACAGTGTATGTATGAACATCAGGTTGTAAACCTTTCAAATTCAGATCATCAAAGAGATTCTTTGCAATGTGATGTTTCCCACATTTGCGTGCACCATCGATGAGGATGTTATACACAATATGTAAATTAGATGTCTTGTTTTTACTCATCCAAAGGAACAAAGAGAGTGCCTCTTCCAGTTGATTGTTATCGCAAAGACCCTCGAGCATTATTGCATAAGTTCGTTCATTTGGAACATGGCCCAGTGCTTGCATATCAGCAAAGAATTTGTGTGCATCTTCACAACGTTTAACCCGAAACAATCCTTGTAACATTGTGTTGTAAGTGACGACGTTTGGCTCCAGACCTTGTTTAGTTATTTCTTGAAACATATGCATTGCCTCGTCGATCTTCAATTCCTTGCAATACCCTTTTAATAGAGTGTTATAAGTAATAACATTAGGTATGACACCGCCTCTAGACACCATTAAATCGAAAAGCGCCCTTGCTTTGCTCATTTTACCTTGTAAAGAATAACCATTTATAAGTGAACTGTATGTCACTGTGTTAGGAACAATACCTCTTTCGAGCATTATGTTGATAGCATTTTCAGCTTCTTCTATCTTACCATCTTTGCAAAATGCATCAACTAATATATTAAAGGTTTGCACATTAAGAGATATCTTTTCATCATCTAACATTTCTTTTAGCAACTTAGAAGCTTCCTCCCAACGACCTACATTACAAAGGCCCGAAATCAAAGAGGTGTAAGTGACGACATTTGGTGTAATGCCTTTCTGAAAAACCATGTGTTTTAAGAGCTTGAATGCGTCATCAATCATTTTATGCTTGCACATGCTATCAATGACAATGGTATATGCAACAACATCAGGTTTACAACCACTTTCATCCATTAAATTAAGTAAATCACTAGCAGCAACGTAATCATGAGTCTTGCAATGCCCTTTAATCATTGTGGAGTACATGATGACATCAGGTTCACAAAGTTTGTTTGTGATCACTTTCGCAAACAATCTTTCTGCCTCACGAATCCTACCTTCTAGGACAAGCCCAGTTAAGAGTATATTAAAAATGGCAGTATCGGGTACAATATCTTGCTTGAAGCAAGAGCCTAAGACAGCAAAAGCGTCAGTGGAGCGATACAAGTGACAGCAGCAGTTGATAACAATGCTCATAGTATACACATTAACAGGAACACCAAGGGCACACATTTGATTAAAAAGACGTATTGAAGAAGAAAAATGTTTCATTTTAGTAATGTCATTTAACAACTGAGTAAACTCAACAACAGAAGGTAGAGGTCGTGTCTGTGACATTTCATCGAACAGCTTCAAGGCATCATCTAAATTGGTAATTTTTGGGCGACCATAATTTGAGTGAAATGAAGCTGAAAAAGAAGAGATTCGTATACCCAATTGAAGTCTGATGAAGGAATAAGCAGCAGAATTCGAGCGCAACACCATTGTCGCCATTTTACACACAGATATGTTAAGAGTTCAAAAGAGGAGTGACATCAGGCTCTTATGCTTCACCTCCCTCTTTTAGTAGAGATGGTGTCTTAACTATCTTTATCAACAATCCATCACAACCCAATCTCTTAATAAAATACTAGAAAGTGTCCGCGCGATGCGGGGCTGATTGTTGGGTGAAGAGGAGGGAGGTAAGGTGGTGGAAAGTGGTTGTTGGGGTGGTTGTTAAGGTGGTTATAAATTGTTGGGGGTGATTGTTAGAGGCGGTTTTTTTCCATAATTAGTAAGTAAAAGTCTGAATTTTTAAGCCTTTTTAATTATAGAATAGTCCCAAATACATTATATAGTAGTATAGATATAGATTATTTTCTCTTTCCTTCACCTACACAACCAATTTATATTTTTTTTACCATTTATTAACAACCCAACTCAACCAATACATACAACCAATCTATTCTTTTATAAATAATAGTAAATATTAAAAAGAAACAAAAAAAGGAAAACAAATAGCCATTTGTTTGATGCCATGTGGCAGATTGGAGGTTATGACTTTGGGTCACCCTATGAACTGGTTGGATGGTTGGGTTGTATGATTTTATTAAACAAACAATATTTGTGTATTATATAGATTGGAGATTGGGTTGGCAACCCATCAATAAACATAGTCTTAGGTCGGGATGCTTATCGTAAAAACATGAGTCTAAATTACTTCGGTTCTAAATCGGTTTTGATCATATTTTCAAAAGAACATTTTTAAAAAACTGACAAAAAGATAAAAGAAAAAGTAAACTGCAAAAAATTGTCTTCGGAAAAAAAAATAATAAATCCATTAAATTTGCCAAAAAGGCAAATAATGTCCTCGAAAAAAATAGAGAATTTCAAAAATGTTCCTTGTGGTCACCCAGGTTTAACGGAAATGCTCCAATAGCCATGTTTGATCTGCATTAAAATGGAGTCTTCCGCCTGTGGGTACAAAAGCATGTGCCAAATCTCGACCAGTAAATGCCCACCCATCTCCATGGTCTCCACGTTGAAAAATAATCTTTAGGTCAACACGTGCGTAAGTTCAAGCTCTTGAAAATGAAAAATAACGAGAAGCAGTGGTCCATTTTCTAAAAGCTCTAACTACCGGAGGCATGGCTCGGGTATTGAAACGTGGTCCCAAACCATAGGTTAGACGCCTTTTCGACCTGGGCCATTTTGGTCTACCTCGAAAGAATGAATAATGAGAGACTATATGCAACGGGCCATTGCTATGGTGGTGGCCTTCCTTATCAGGAATCCCACAACGAGGCATGAGCATCATGGATAATGTTGGCGCATCTAGCGTCCCAGTGGCATTGAGTTGGTAAAAGACTTGGTACGACTTGAGGGCTACCTCAAGGTCCTCATCAAATTGATCTTTCTTAGGGACGGGATATTAGGGTTAGTTTGGTAGTTTAGGTATCCGAAATGACTAAGATAGAGTTTAAGGTTATGAATGCCTTCTACTTCCTCTCCCTTTCGACACCCTTGCCGGTTTTTTAGGAACCCATAAGGCGACGAATATGTGCTATTAACTAACCCGTTTGGGTTAATTAAGTGAGGGTGTGGTAAATGTGAAAAGGCAGGCAGAACTAAGAAAACAAGAAAATCTATTTATCTATATATACATAATAAAAAACAAGGTTTTTTTTTTTTTTTTTAAATTTGACAGCTAATTAAATCTATATATGAAGGATTTTTTTGAAATTTGACAGCTAATTAAAGCCACGTGTACACAACTCCACGTCACAAAAGCCACATCATTATTGCCAGGTGTAAAAGCCAGTCAAATGAAGCACCTCATTCTTAAATGCGAAGAGAAATCAGTTGCATATTCCTTCAATTTCATTTAAAACTTTCCTTCGTTTTCTCAATTAAGTAATGATACATAGTTGGCATTAAAAACCTCCATATCAACTCCAATCCTTTCTATGTATATCATTAATTTTGAAACTCAGTATTGTCTACATGATCTCATTCTCGATATATTTTGTATTTCTGTATCTTCATTTCAATTTCACAGTTTAGGTGTTTGAATCTGTTTTGTGTATTTGTGATTTAGACAACTAATTACGTCTTCTCTGATTGTAACAGGTAAACCATTGTTGACGTGCTATCAAGGTGTTTACTTACAACCCAATGACGTATTTGATATATACATATTTTTGCTTTGTTGATATTATCTAATTGTAAAGCGATGTGATTATTTGTATATCTCGATTAATCATATTTTATGTGTTTATGGTTGCAGATATCGTCAAAAAATTGGTTCTCGATGAAGTGCTCATAGGTGTTTGATCAAATGCATCAAAGAAATATCTATCAAGGTATCATGGAATTGAATTTTTTAAACATAACAATTTTCTTTGAATTTCTTACCGCATGTTGAAATCATTCCCTGGGCATTTAAGTTGCTAATGATTAGAGGTTAAAATTTTGGCAGCCTGGTATGACGTTAAACGAGTTTGGTTCAATTGCAACGGGTTGAGTTGGGTTACCCCATAAATGTTTTAGCATGACAACCAATATAACCTGGTACTTATATCTATTTGAGATAAAAATTGTGTTCAAAGTAGAAATATGAAGAACATGGACCAACTAACAAAATGTATATGTGAGAGAGTTGTAATGGCATTTTTTCTTTGTTATTCTCTCTTGTTAGATGTATCAGTGATGTTTGGCAGAATTAGGTAGTGAGGAAGGTGATGATTTGATCTCGGAATGGCATATATACAGTTATACTAATGCTTTTGGTTTTATTTGCAAGGTATCCTCACTTCATTTCCAAAAGGTCATGCCATTCACTGCAAATACTAGAGCTTGATTGTTTGAATAGAAAGTGAAGTTCTATGATGCTTACATCGTCAACTTAGTAGATCAATTTCCTTCAAAGGAGAGTACGATGTTGCTTAATCTCTATTCATGTGTGAATATAAAAAATGGTCGATGTTTATCCGTTGAAAAGGATGAACAAATTATTCTTTCGTTATCTCATCATTTTAAACGTATCTTTATGTACCTTTCCTCATTAGACATTAAAAATGTTTAGCTAATTGATTGTAAACAGCTATTTGAAGTGATTTTTTTCCTATAGTTGGTATACTTTCTTTGCAAGGATCGGCGAACTTTACCTTTATATTTTATTTTTCTTTTAAGTTTCTTTTTTATCGGCGAACTTAATATAAGCTACCCGTGATTTATCACGGGTTTATAAGCTAGTTAAAGATAAAGCAAAAGAGAGTTTAAATGCCATTTAAAAGATTTGTTAAATCTTGAAGTACATTTACATGCTTGCTAAGCTGTATTTATACTGAAATTATAGAACGTTTTTTTTTAAAATTCATTTATTGTAATTAAATCCTTGTAATTTCAACAATCGGGAGGCATCGACGGCACAAAAATTGGACGTGGCGACGGCAACAGCAACAACAACGGCAAGAACGTTGCCAACAAGAAGAGCAGATGGGAGTGATGTTTTTGTTTTTAAGGTTAAAGAAATAATGAAGATGAAATAGGTATGATTAGATGGGAGTGATGGTTTTGTTTTTAAAAGGTTAAGAGCAAAGGGAGCCCTAACGCATCCCTTGCGTTATTCTGATGTGGCAAGAAATCAACTTGAGTTAACACGTTACAACCATTTCTAAGTAGCATGCGTTGGGGCTGCGTTTTAACTTGAGTTGGTGTGGCAACTCAAGTTATAACTTGAGTTATGCCAAGTTACAACCATTTCCAACCTTGAGTTATGCCAAGTTTGGCTGGTTTGTTTAGTTTTTTTTTCTCTTTTTTTTAAGTGAGTCCCAAAAAGTAGTGTTATTAGGTGTTATGATTTTCTTGTGTTTTTTGATGTTATGTTATTTGGTGTTGAGATGATGTGGCGCTGACATGTACTCCCATCTCCTCTTCATTATTTCTTTGACCTTAAAAACAAAAACATCACTCCCATATGCTCTTCCAAGTAACATAACATTTCCAAATAACTTGAGTTATGCCAAGTTACAACCATTTCAAACCTTGAGTTATGCCAAGTTCGGCTGGTTTGTTTAGTTTTTTTTTTTTTTTTTTCTCTTTTTTTTAAGTGGGTCCCAAAAAGTAGTGTTATTAGGTGTTATGATTTTCTGGTGTTTTTTGATGTTATGTTATTTGGTGTTGAGGTGATGTGGCGCTGACATGTACTCCCATCTCCTCTTCATTATTTCTTTAACCTTAAAAACAAAAACATCACTCCCATCTGCCTTTTCCAAGTAACATAACATTTCCAAATAACTTGAGTTATGCCAAGTTACAACCATTTCAAACCTTGAGTTATGCCAAGTTCGGCTGGTTTGTTTAGTTTTTTTTTCTCTTTTTTTTAAGTAGGTCCCCAAAAGTAGTATTATTAGGTGTTATGATTTTCTGGGGTTTTTTAATGTTATGTTATTTGGTGTTGAGATGATGTGGCGCTGACATGGCGGTGAGTTATTTCATAACTCAAGTTATGGTACCCTTTGCTCTAAAGAAGTAATGAAGAGTGTGTCTTAGATGTGGAAGACCTTATTTTTTATTCTCTTTCACAATCAGGAGTTATGTCCATAATAAGTTAAGAGCATCCACTATGGTAAACCTTTTTAAAAGGTTTATAATGTGTTTTGACATTAATTTATAAACATTTTTGTTTTATAAACCTAACCCCATTATGTATAAACCTTTTCAAGTTTTATAAATATCCCACATAATTCAAATGCATTAAACTATGAAAAGGTTCAACATCTTAGACCTCTTCATGCCACATAAGCTTGAAATAGATGTTCACTATGGTTTACAAAATTTTAGACCTCTTCATAACTTTATAAACCTTTTCATAAACCACCGTAGTGGATGCCCTAATAAAAAAGACACCCATCTTTCCTGTTTCCATCTTATTTTGTTCCTATCTAGGACATTAAGTCAAAAAGAAACAGCCCCTGAGGCCGGTTTTCGTTTCCCGTTTTTTAAAAGTTGCCTAAGAAAAAGAATTCATTGGGGGGAAGTATTTGGAAAAAGAAATTGTAATACCTTTTGTGACACTGCATCGTCGTCACAAAAGGTCGTGTCCATAGTCAAAGTCATAAAGCCAGTTTTCTCCGTCGTGTGGGACTTATACGACGACAATACCGTAACATAAAATTTCTTAATGTCATGTCAAGTTTTCAATTTTAGAAGCAAATAAGTTCAAGTATCCGCATATATTACTATATTAAAATATTACTCTCGCATAACGGAGAAATGTAAATTTATAAATGTAACTTGCTTTTATAATTAAGTATTAAACAATTTAATACGAGTACTTGAATTTCTTTTATAAATAAGAGTATTTTAATATGACAACATTACTTATTTCTAAATTTTTAAGTTTTAATAAATGAGTTTTCTTTTTATATGTATTATAAATTGTGAAAGAAAGACAAACAAATAAACAAGAAACAAATTTTTATTACACATTATTATACATACAATATTGCATTTCAAATATAACCAAGTACAGTACTTTACAAGAATCTCAACCATCTCACACACACACACAATCCATATTTCAGACACTATTACCAAGTATAGCCTTGGCAATAATAATCAATTAATCATTTATTTTCCTCTATTTTTGCATGCACACCAAAATACTTGTATAAACACAACAATCACTATACCCATTGTATTTCTGTATGTAGAACAAATTAACTACGATATAGAGCCCTGATCCCTCGAATGTCATCTGAATTCAAACCTTTTGTTACTCCTGAGTTAAGAACTGACCACATTATTGCATTTTGGACACTGCTATGATTAAGCCCAAGAAGGTGTCCTATTTCGTGTAACGCCACAGACTCAATATCAAAAGCATTTGGTACTGCTCCAACAACCCATGCTTGTTCTACATTAAAATGGAGTCTTCCGTCTGTAGGTGCAAAAGCATGTGCCAACGCTCCACGGGGACCACTAAATGGCCTCACATCTCCATGGTCTCGACGCTGAAAACTAATCTTTAGGTCAGCACGTGCGTAAGTTCTAGCTCTTGAAAATGAAAAATAACGAGAGGCAGTGGTCCATTTTCTAAAAGCTCTTGCTACCGGAGGCATGAATCGAATAGGGTAACGTGGTCCAAAACCATAGGTTAGACGCCTTTTTGACCTGGGCCATTTTGGTCTACCTCGAAAGAATGAATAATGTGAGACTATGTGCAACGGGCCATCGCTATGGTGGTGGCCTTCGTTATCAGGAATCCCACAACGAGGCATGAGCATCATGGACAATGTTGGCGCATCCAGTATCCCAGTGGCATTGAGTTGGTAAAAGACTTGGTACGACTTGAGAGCTACCTCAAGGTCCTCATCAAATTGATCTTTCTTAGGGTCGGTGATATTAGGGTTAGTTTGGTAATTTAGGTATCCGTAATGACTAAGATAGAGTTTAAGGTTATGAATGCCTTCTACTTCCTCTCCCTTTCGACACCCTCGCAGGTTTTTTAGGAACCCATAAGGCGACGAATATGTGCTATTAACTAACCCGTTTGGGTTAATTAAGTGAGGGTGTGGTAAATGTGAAAAGGCAGGCAGAACTAAGAAAAAAAGAAAGAAAATTAAAGATAAAGCAAAAGAGAGTTTAAATGCCATTTGAAAGATTTTGTTAAATCTTGAACTGAAGTACATTTACATGCTTACTAAGCTGTATTTATACTGAAATTATAGAACATTATTATTCATTTATTATAATCAAATCCTTGTAAAAGGGAATTCAAATTTCCTGTATAATGACATTAAGGTTTTTCTTTTCCTTTTCTTTAAACGGAGTATAACTAATCAAACAATTGAGGTGAAGTCAATAAGTTGAATTCCATAACCCAAAATAGTCAACTTACATGTCCACATCAATAGAAAGTGTCATTGAAAAGTTGTTTAAACCTAGATAATTCTATTGTTACTTGAGACAAACAAGTTTATCTATGTAAGTTCCAACACAAGTTAGAATGTGTAGGAGCACGCCGTGTGAGTTAACTCAATACCTTCAAGTTATAGCGTTTTTCTGCATAAATTTGAACTTTTAGTGTTTTGTCCCGTTTTTTAATTATGTCATGGTAATCGATGCCATCCTAGATTACAAAACATTAAAATGTTGATTGTGAAAATGTTGCGGAAAGTAAGAAAATTCTAATGGAGGGTGACGAGAACACTACAACAAAAGATGGCTTTTCGGGACCACTTTTTGGGCGCGTTTTAGTGGCGTCCTAAAAAATAGCCTTTTTACATGACGAGTTAACTCTTATTATACTCGAACAAAAGTTAACTCTTATTATACTCGAACATACAGGTAGCTTAATGTGAATGCCCTGTTAAGTTTGTTTTATAAGACACTTGTTAATTGTAGTTTTATTATGATTGAATCCATTAGGACTTGATAGATCGAGGGTCTTATATAGTATTTAACTTTTATATCATGACCTTATAAGTCGACGTATTAGCATGTACGCTAATAGGACAGTGAATATGTGATCCATGCTGTAGGGCTGAGCACCGGTCCCGGACCGGACCAGACCGACAAGACTACGACTGAATTAGCCCAAAAGCCGAGACCGAGGACCGGACCGAATGTGGTCGGTTTGGTCCGGTCTCGGTCGGTCCAGTCCAACAAGGCAAAATAGTTGGTTTGTGGTTCGGACCAGACTGACCAAGACCGAGACCGAATTAGCCCAAAAGCCGAGATCGAGGACCGGACCGAATGTGATCGTTCCGGTCCGGTAAGGTCAAGTCTCATTCGGTCCGGTCCGTTCGGGTGATTTGCTCAGCCCTAATCCATAGTACGTTCGGATCTAAAAACAAAAATGACTTCAGCGGTTTGAATAGGAAAAACTAGTGATGGGTGGATATTGATTAAACTTGAATGGCTCAACTTTTTTTTTCTTTTTTTTTTTGAAATGTCAATTTTATCTATCTTATAATATTTATAGTACAAATTTATCTCACATATACTAAGTAGTACTTGAAACCTCAACCATTTGATTAAAAAATTTCTCTCACAAATGAGGTACCATTGAACACAAGCTTTTTGATAAATAGCTTATTTTAATAAAGCAACTCGTTTTTATAATAAACTTTTCTTTACCTTTCTATTACAAAGTATTTGATTTTGTTAAACCATTCAACAGGTCGCGTATCCTATAATAACAAGATAATCCGCCCTAGTTTCATTTTAGAGATCCCCTCAATGTTGGTGAGTCGAATCTCACACTCATCAACAAAACCACATGTCGACCGATTTGACCAAAGTTGTTGTGGCGTTTTTAGTGCTAGTCTCCCTCTCCTCTTATAGATGTTAACACATTCACGATTATTGTGTTTCTGACCTATTGTTTTGCTAATTTTTATGTTTTGTGCGATACAAGCAGCCCACCCACCGACTGTTGTGCTATTTTTATTTTATTTTTTATTTATTTTTATTTATTTTTTTGGTTATTTAGAAGTTAACTGTTATACCACAACATACTGTTGTCGTTGCTTGTAACTCCCTACCAAAGCACAACTAGGCATTTCTTTTTGTGACCTATTCAATAATGTTACCACCTTTGTTTGGGGTTATGTCCCACATTATCAAACCCGACCATGTCCTGGCCACATGTCTCATTGTACGTCTGTGACCATCCTTACATATTCCTGATAATAACTCTTGTTACAGGATAACTTACACATTTAGTTATTAGTCTCATTATGGGATAATTTACACATTTTAGTTTATCTACATACATGTTTTACTAATCAATTGTCAACTAAAGATACAATAAAACGATTAAAAAATAAGAATTTGATGAAAGGTGTTTCACTAGGCACACTCTTTTAGTTTTAAACTTTTCATGCTTTAAAATAAAAATAAAAAATGTCAAGACTGCCTCTTCTCTCTCCTATTGCTTACCATTTTTTCATTAAAAATTACAACTCTAAAGTAACGATAGAAATCGATACAATCAGTTCAAACAATTTAGCAAACGATGATGCCATGCATGCGAATGTTTATAGATTCCAGTGACACTTTGTGTCAAGGTAAAAAAATACATCCACTAGTACAAAACAGGCTTTCCCCGACGACTTTTTTAACCCCTACCCGTCGACATGTCGACGGAATAATACCGTCCCGTCGACATGTCGACGGCACCATATCGACGGCTATCCTTCGACGGGAACCGTGTTCCCGTCGAAAATCGCCGTCGACACGGTAGGTCCCACATCGTTTTCCAGTCAAAGGATTTGTTGTCCGTCAAACCCCTTCCCGTCGACATGTCGACGGGAACATATAACTAATTAATGTTTTAATTAGTTAATAATAATTATGTTTTATATAATACCGTCGACATGTCGACGGTATTATTAAAACAATAATAGTGTTATTATATTATGCCGTCGACATGTCAACGGCATAAAATTAACAACATTATTTTTGTTTTAATGATACCGTCGACATGTCGACGGTATTATAAATACCCAATTACTATGTTTTAATGATGCCGTCGACATGTCGACGGCATCATTATTAATATCCTGCTAACAGCAGGCTGCAAATATTGCAATATTCCAGATTTTTTCTGGATTTTTTGGAAAAAATCTACCAAAACCTGTAACTGTAATAGCACCTATAACCACTCAATATCAATATGTCCTAAACGTATAACTCGCCATCGGCTATAACACTTGCAAAATATCGCTAAACACCCTCAAAATGCATAAAAACATATAAAGTTTACAAAACGGGGTGTGGTAATATCTAAACCTAGCTGCCATATCCACAAATGTTTTAATATCCGCGACGTTCAAGTCGCCAAAAGGTTAAACTATACAATACTAACATATGGGTCGCCAAAATATTGTTTCAAGCATAAGTACAACACAAAATACCCAAGTTTGTACCTCTACATCCAAAATCACTCGTGATCATCAGTAGGACCCTCATCATCGCCAGAACCATCCTCATCGCCTCTGCGACTCCCGCTCCCTCCAGCTGAGCCACTACCTCCAACGCCACTGCCTGAGCCATCCACGTGCTGAGAACCCGCCTGACTAACATACTCATTCCATCGCGGGTTGGAGGACATAAAATCTGTGACCAGATCAATCTGCGCCTTCAAGACCTTACGCTCTTCAGCTTCTTTACGGCTCTTCTCCTCGGCCTCAGCAATCTTCTTCTCGGCCTCAGCAAGCTTTTTCTCCATCTCAGCATATTCTGAAAATGAAATAATCAAAATTAAAAAACATCTATTGCAATACTTAATTTGAGTCGTGATCAAGTAATCTATAATTAATATATTATCAAACTGTACATACCTGGAGGTGGAGGCGGGGTGTATGGTAACGGTGGCCTGGAGAGCCCGGGTACGACCCTACCCCGTCCGGCGATGTGGCCCCGCTGCTTGCCCTTCAAAACCATCGCAAGTATCTGCTCCTCCGTATACGCCACCCCTTCCGGCGTATTCGCTCCCAGATCTCACAGCCGGACCATCTCTTCCTATTTAATTGAGAAAAAAATTGAGAAAATTTATATATATATGTAAGTGTGTGTGTGTGTGTGTGTATATATATATATATATATATATATATATATATATATATATATATATATATATATATATATATATATATATATATATCGGGTTAATTACAAGATTATGTTTCAATGAATCATTAAAGTGCGTGTTTGGGGAAATAAATAAATAAATAATAAATTAAAAAAAAAGATACTTACATATTGAACACGAGCCTCATCCTGCAACCACATACCATCATTGTCGCAGTGTGTGTCGTAAAACGACTGGATGAGGGACGGGTATTCTTTGTCCTTGCTGTTCAGAAACTGTATATACACATGCATATATATAAGATGAAACAAATTAAAAATGGCAAATCAAACACCATATTTATTCTAATTAAACTTAAATACTTTTATAAAATTAAAATTAATTACTTTTATCGTTGTTGTAATTAAATAATTTTATAAAAATAAAATACTTTTATAAAAATAAAATGTGTCTTACATAGTCGTGGCGAATAGCGGCCAATGACTTGGAACCGTGGCGGCTGTACACCTTCAACTTCTTTTCGTTCTCCTTGTTCACAGCAGCACGCTTCAGGTTCTTCCCCTTCATGTAAAACTTGATATGCTCCTCCCACACAGATGGCTCGACGTTCGGAGGAGGGTTTCTTCGTATCTCATCCACTTTTTCAGGCCCACCCTCCCCGTCGAAGTAAACCCTCTTCATCGTGCCCTTGTTGTCGGAGTAGACCTTAGCAATGTACGCATTGAGGCCCTTCGAAATGGTAGTCCAATTGGGTGAGAGCATGTGGCTCTGCAAGTTGAAGAATTCCTGCAAACAAATTTAAACAAATATACACAATTAAACAAATTTAAATAAATGTACACATTCAAAGATATAATTAAAAGGAAAATAAAATAACTGACCCCGAGTCGGTTCATGAAGCCCTGTCGAGTCGCTTCGTCAAGGTCGTGCCAGGAGGGATAGTGCAACGGCAAGGACCTAACCAGCTCGCCAACATAGTTACTGAACCATGCGTGGTGGGGCCCAACATGCTTAAATGTCTTCTGATCACGCCACTCAAACTCGATCGATTGCGGGCCCGAAGCAGTCACAGCTTTCCTGAGGTCTTTGTTTTTGTTGGCTTCACGGACCTGTGCCCTGCCGCCAGCCCGACCTCCACCCCTGCCGCCAGCTTGTCTCGCTCTACCTCCTCGTCGAGGTTTTTGTGAGGAACCTACAATTGAAGTGAGTGAAAACGTTAAAAAATAACAAGTAACAAAATTCAAATTATCAAGTTTAATTTTCTTACCACTACGGTGACCGCTAGTAATCGAACGAGGAGGGGGTGGTGGGTCATCGGCACCGTCACCACCGTGACCTCGCGCTACTGCTGCCATCTGTAAAAAGTACAAGTTGAATTAACATATAGAAATTCGGGAACAAATTAACATAAGCATGCACACATTCAAATACATACACATTTAAAATAAATATACACATTTAAACAATCCATAACAATTTCATTCAAATAAGCTAAGTGTCGTTTTACAAGTTACAATTTAAGATCAATCTGCTACATCTACATCACTATCATAAACAGCATGAGTCGCATCTTCAACTTCATCATCAGAATTGTTTGCGTCAGAGTCTGCTAAATCATAAGGATCGTCGTCCTCATCATCAATAAATTCATCGTCGTCATCAACATGAATGATTGGTGGTGGTGCCTCAACTAACGTTGATTGACCATCGATATTTAAGGTTTCAAATGCCAAATCATTCAAATTAGCAGACAGTTGGAGATTCAATGAGTTGTTTCCATGTATCACATCATCATCGTCTTCTGCCACAATGACATCCCAGGTCGTGTTGTGATTCACTTCTTGGACGACCTTCCAATGGAGTGGTCGTCTGGCAGGATCTTCAAGGTAGAAGACTTGTTTTGCTTGTGTTGCGAGAATGTAAGGTTGATCTTCAAACGCTGTGCTACATGCCCAAATTTGTGTCATGTTGTTTCTAGTGTTATAACGTTCGACTCTACCTCTTTTGACCAAGTCGAACCACTTAACTCGAAACAGCACAACTTTGAACTGGGTATACGCGAACTCCAGAATTTCTTCTAGATGACCATAATACATTTCTCCTTCCTTCTCGCCAGGAGAACAAATTCCGCTGTTCTGAGTTGTACGTTTTACATCGCGGCTGTGTACAACAAACTTCACACCGTTGACTACGCAAGAGTGAACTGAGGTTACGGTCGATAATGGTCCACAAGCCAAAGCGAATAAGTCGGGAGTACACCTTGGGTCATTGTCTGTGTAAAGTTTACCGATCTATGAACAAAGATAAGAATAGATGGAGATGAGTAATATATATAGTCGTTATTTATACAAGGAATTACATATAATAAGTTTACCTTCGTCTGAAACCATCTAGGAAATTCTTGTTGCATGTTGCTATCAGGATGTTCACTGAAAATGGACATGATATTAGAATTAATCGAAAAGATAACTTGGGAAAAGGAAATTTCAAAATAAAAACACGTACCTCTCGAACTCGTTCATGTACGAGATGCTATGGTTATACATGAGATGTTAAATGAACGAGTCGAGATACAATGGTTATACATGAGATGTTAAACGAACGAGTCGAGATGCAATAGGATTTATCCTATAAACATCTGTCAATAAGAAAAACCAACAAAAAACCAACTTTAAAAATAGTGATAGCTTCTATTTAATAGGATTTATCTTTTTAATTTTTCTTTTCAGCTTATTAATAAGATGTTATGGTTGTACATGAGATGTTAAACGAACGAGTCGAGATGCAATGGTTATACATGAGATGTTAAACGAACGAGTCGAGATGCAATGGTTGTACACGAGATGTTAAACGAACGAGTCGAGATGCTATGGTTATACATGAGATGCTATGGTTGTACCTAACAACTTTCTTTCTACCTAACAACTTATCCTCACAATATAAACACACACACACACACACTCATCTCACTATCTCTCTCTCTCTCTCTCTCTCTATCTCTCTCTCTCTATCTCTCTCTAGCAGTTTCTGTTTTCTGGCGACACCAGCAGTTTCCGGCCGCCGGAATCTTTTTCTAGCCACCACCTTTTATCACCTCAACTTGTAGATCAGGCCACCCCGGTCACGATTCAACCACTCAACCTCACAACCACAAACATACACTGTTATCATGGTGAAGAAGATGGCAGAATTTGAAGCTTTTCCTTGTCCTTGTGAACGAGGAGACGTGGTTCTGCGAGAATCGCGTAGATCTTACTCCCGTGGTAAACTATACTATGCGTGTCCTTTCTCGCAGGTGAACAATTACATACTTTTTTGTATATTATATAAATAATTTGGTTAGTTGTTAAAAATAATAGTTTTTACTCTTTAACAGCCTGGGACAAAAGACCATGGATGTGATTTTTTTTTATGGAAGGAGGAACGACTCGCCAAAATGATGATCGGTTCTCTGGGAGCTTCAACATCAAGCGGTTCTGGATCTGCTCCAACAAGGTGCTCAAACTGTCATGAAAAAGATCTTAGAATAAACATGCTGGAGGCACAAAAACAGGTGGTGGAGGCACAAAAACAGGTGCTAGAGACAAAATTAAGGATGTTGGAGGCAAAACTTGACATGGCAACGCATCCCAACCACGACCACGCATGTCAGTCGGATGCAATACTCCGTGACCTTTTAGGTGACATGGATAAATTTCATATGTAGTACTGTTATCGTTGTTGTTATTGCTGTTATCGTTGTTATTGTTGTTGATGTTGTTTGCTGTTGTTGTTGATGTTATTGATGTTGTTTAATAAAATGTTGTTGTTGTGGTAAGTGATGTTGAACTTCCTTTACATTTTAAATTCGTATGCACAAATAATAGAATTGAAGGAGCAATAATTACCAAACATAAAGGCAAACTGTTTATTTAAAACAAGCAAGAGTTCTCAACCACATGCATTTTCATACAGACTAAAACTAAACCACTCGACAACTAAACTAAACAACTCGACAACCAAAGGAAACAACTCAAACTAAACAACTCCACAACCAAACAAAACAACTCAAACTAAACAACTCCACAACCAAACGAAACAACCCGTTTATTTTTTTTTGCGGCTACTTCCCGCTTTACTCGAAGTCGCACCATCTTTTCCCTTCCTTGCTCTCATTTCCTTGACATGTGCAAACGTAGCTTCAAGATTTGTGACCCTATTTAACATATTATCAAGTTTGGTTTCCAACATACTTTCAGCTTCAGCAGCATCTAGCTCGTCCATGTACTCTTTGTAGTACGACTTTTTCCTACACCATTCGATAATCTTGTCTCTCATCCACGGTTCAGCATCCTTAAAATCACCATATTCCTCATAAACTGCATGACCAAAAGTTAACATAACTTCATTAAAAAGGAGCTCGTGTGACAAGATTTTTGAGTACTCCTCTTCAACTGTGCAACCACGCCAAGTCATGTGTGTCTTGTAAGAATTGACGATTGAATTATTTGTGAGATGTGTAAAATGAGACGGAAATAATTTTGTGAGAATGTATATATTGGTAAAAAAATGAGACGGGAATGTATTTGTGAGGATATATATCTTGATTTTTGAAGATATATTCCCGTCGACATGTCGACGGGAACAAGAAAGCGGGAAAATATCCCGCCCAATATTTTACCCATTTATTAAAAATGTTTATAATTAGTAATATACTCCCGTCGACATGTCGACGGGACTCTTAAAACATAATAATTATTATGCTTAATCACACGTTAATTGCGGGATAAAACATTATTAATCTATTCCCGTCGACATGTCGACGGGAATATTTAGCGGGAAATTTCGCGCCCAACTTTTTGGTGAATTATTGAGGCTTAAAAAATATGTTAAAATGTTCCCGTCGACATGTCGACGGGAAAATACGATTATGAAAAATTCAACGCAGTTGGGCTCGGTCAAGCGTTTTTTTTTGTCGTTTTGTGCCTTATGCCGTCGACATAATGTCGACGGGAAAACCCTCGACGCCTGTTCTCCTGATCCTTGTAGTGATCCAAGATACTTTGTGTGATATATGGCGATACAAATATATTAGATACTTTACTTTCTCGATGAATATTTTTTGAATTCTTTTCACTTATATATATTAAAGTCATGTTGATCTCAAGATGCACTATAATGTGTAATTACTCCAATATTCGGTTCCCCTCAAAGTATTTCTGATTCTTTCCAATCCAAAGTGCAATTAAAAAAATAATAATAAAAAAAATAAAAATCCTTGATCACCTCAAGCTGTTAACCTATTGTCTCGCTGCTCCTTCCAACTATTAATTTAATGGGTTTCTCCTTCACTTTTTTTGTGTCTTCTTCGCATGTCTAGGAGTGAGGATTGATGTCGATATACCTTGAAAGGGATTGTCATCAAGCACAGTCTCTCTTTGCATCCGTTTTGCGAAGTTAGTTATTGAGAGGTGGATGATGATATATACATACAAATGGACTTTTGAAAAAATGAGTTGTAGGATATCACAGATGACGCTCGTAAAATTATCAAAATCTATTACAAAGTATGCTTAATGAACATCTTAAATTAGTCAAGAGCTATTACAAAGATGACAGTCGTTTATTATAGATATCCTATGTAGTCAATAAGAGAGAGAGAATTAAAGGGAACGAAGACATTGCATGACAGTCATAAGTTCTTTACGCATATCTTGTCGTTGCAATTTCATGGCAGGGTTCTTGCACCAAATTATATATCTTAGGGAGGAGCATCGGAACAATGTCGGCTCCTGCAAAGAGAGTCCCTTTTATAACTCAAAAAAACTGTAAAGAAAACTAGAGTCAGGAAAAGTTGATGGCAAAAGGCATTATCTTTGACATGTAAAGAAACTAAGGGGGTGTTTCTTTTTTTTTTTTTTTTTTTTTTTTTGTTAAGAAGTCTTAATGGGGAGATAGTGGTGAGGCCACTCATATAATATATTTCTTTTTCTGTTAAATGGTCTATATGGGTAGAGAAAGCAAAGGGAGACTCATTAATAGAAAGGGGCCCACCCACTTAATACAGAAAAAAGAAGAAAAAAAAAAAAAAATTAAAAAAAACCCTAAGCGTCAACAAGGTGTCAATGGTGCTTTTTGACTAGTCATTAGAGAGAGTTTCGAAACCCAAGGTTACCAGGGCCATGCATGTGTCTCTAAACAAACCCAAATGTTGTTTTATCAAGAAATGACGACTCCAACGCACACGACATGGAGTGATCAAGACTTTTTTAGCGACAAGATGAAGTTTGCATGGTTTGGCGTTAAGTGATGAAGACTTGTGTTTTTAATCGGTTCGATAGTCTGGCCTTGTAACCCAAATATTTATTACATGCAGACATCATATTAGTAACATTTGAGATGTGACGTGTGCATTGGATACATTGAATTGGCAAGAGAAAAGGTTTACAATGCCAAGACATTGAAACAGATAGTAATGAGAAAGGATGTATGAGGATAAACAGTAAACAACACTATTAATAGCGAAAGAAAATCTGAGATCACGTGACAAAAATGTAATAATTTCATACTGCAGTTACTCATTTTCTTTCGATGTTTGACTTTCAAATATAGAATAATTAAATAAACCGTAAATAATTGAAAAGTTTGGTGATTGAACTACTCGCAACTTATCACGAGTATATCGATGGATATCGATTTATATTGCAGGATTTTTAGACAAATTTTATTTGCCTATGTTTTTAACAAAAATGATGTCGAAATCAATCTCCAATTATAAAGTAAGGTATTTTGGATTGAACAATATGATTTTTAGAACGTAAAAACTTAATAGAATTAGAGATACCGAGGTTTTAATTGGCTATGACAGTGTGAAAAGTAAGAAAAAGAGTAAAAAGATGTACATTAATAAGGTTTTTTTGAAATTTTTTGTTAACATGAAAACTCAAAAGATTGCACTTTTTACAGTTGAGAAAATATATATATATTGGAAACCATGCTTTGTCTAATTGAATGTGTTAGCATGATGAACTCAATTACTCATTAAACTAGCTTGTCAACCAAAGACCGAATCACATGACTATTATAATACCAACAAACGATGTGTACGTAATATATATTCCTTGGACGACTTTCAACAAATGATGTGTACGTAATATATTCCTAGGACGACTTTATGATGGGACATACTTCATATTACTATATTTGATTCTTGTCTTTTAAATGATATTAGTTAAAACTACAATGGCCAAGTTAGAACTAATGAGAAAATATAAAGGTTTACTATCATTTTACATTAACCAGGATCTCTCTTCGAACTACTTTAAAAGTAAACCATGTTTTGATATACTCCGTAATCTGGAACACGATTTACCTTGTTGACAGTCAGAGGACATTCGTATCTTTGATTATGATTCACAAGCCATTATGAATCTAATTTTATAATTGGACTTATGCTTAAATGACAATATGTTTAATATCCTAATTACCTTTTATCTTAATTAATGCAATAACCAAATTACTTTTTATCTTAATTTCTAGATAAGTTTAAAAAAAACGAGCGCATAAATTCGCATAGCGGAACATGTTATAAGCATCATATCACTATTTGACAGCAGCCTTACATTCCTAGTACCAGATTATGTCATAAACTTTCTACGCAAATTAATTGACAAAAGTTGAAAGACATAATAAAAGAATCTACCATCACTGAATTGTAGTGATGACTTCAGCAAATGGAAAATATAAGTAAAATTGCAAACCAAACAAATTGTTACTGTACCGTAAAGCTATAAAACACAATTCAACAACAAATCTGCAATTATGTCAAGGTTTCTGAATTGACTGAGTGACTAAAGACCACACACATGAAGCCTAAAGACTTTATACTTTATTCGTTTTGTCAATCCAATCTGCGGTTCTCCTTACACATACAGCTAGACCCACAATTACTGTCTCTGCATCCCTTATAGAAGGCTATCTATACAGCAAAACAAGAATCATTACCTGGTTTCTTTGTCACAAGCTTACCCACCAACTCAAGCAAAGTGCTGTCTAATGTTTTGTCTGCAATTTTATTCTGTAGCAGAGATAACGTTGAAGCCGTAAGTAAGTAACCTCTTTCATCCATCTCGAGTAAAAGCATCTTTATATCATCGTATAGTTGGTTCCTTAAATATCCATGGAGAAGAACATTGTAAGTAGCTGCATTTGGCAAGCAGCCACTCTCTTTCATTTTCAGAAACAACTGCTTTGCATCCCTAGGTAGACCGTCCTCGCAAAAAACCCTAATCATCACAGTGTATGTATAAACAACAGGTTGCAAACCTTTCACAGTTAGATCATCAAAGAGATTCTTTGCAATGTCAAGTTTCCTACATTTGCGTGCACCATCAATGAGGATAGTATATACAACAATATTTAAATTAGCTGTGTTGTTTTTACTCATCCAAAGGAACAAAGAGAGTGCCTCTTCCAGTTGATCGTTATCGCAAAGACCCTCCAACATTATTCCATAAGTCTGTTCATCTAGACGAACCTGACCTCGTGCTTGCATCTCAGAAAAGAATTTGTGTGCATCTTCACAACGTTTAACCCGAAACAATCCTTGTAACATTGTGTTATAAGTGACGATGTTTGGCACCAGACCTTGTTTAGTTATTTCTTGAAACATATGCATTGCCTCGTCTATCTTCAATTCCTTGCAATACCCTTTTAATAGAGTGCTATAAGTAACAACATTAGGTATGAGGCCTTTAGACACAACTAAATCGAAAAGTGACCTTGCTTTGCTTATTTTACCTTGCAAACAGTAACCATTTAGAAGTGAACTGTATGTCACAATGTCAGGAACAATACCTCTTCCAAGCATTATGTTGAAAACATTTTCAGCTTCTTCTATCTTACTACCTTTGCAAAATGCATCAACTACGATAGTAAAGGTTTGCACATCCGGAGACATCTTTTCATCCTCTAACATTTCTTTTAGTAACTTAGAAGCTTCCTCCCAACGACCTTCATTACAAAGGCCCGAAATCAAAGAGGTGTAGGTGACGACATTTGGTGTAATGCCTTTCTGAGAAACCATCTCTTCATAGAGCTTGAAAGCATCATCAATCATTTTGTTCTTGCACATACTATCAATGATGGTGGTATATACAACAACATTAGGTTTACAACCACTTTTATCCATTAGCTTAAGCAAACCAACAGCTTGAACATAATCACGAGTCTTGCAAAGGCCTTTAATCATTGTGGAGTACATGACTACATTAGGTTCACAAAGTTTATTCGTGATCACTTTCGCCAACAGTCTTTGTGCCTCACCAATCCTACCTTCTAGGACAAGCCCATTTAAAAGTCCACTAAAAATGAACACATTTGGTACAATATCCCGTTTATAACAACAACCTAAGACTGCAAAACCATCATTCAATCGATACAACTGACAGCAACAATTGATAACAATGCTCATAGTACACTCACTAACAGGAACACCAAGGGCACACATTCGATTAAAAAGACGTACTGAAGATGAAAAATGTTTGATTTTGGTAACATCGGTTAGCAATTGGTTAAATTCAACAACAGAAGGTAGAGGTCGTGTATGTGACATTTCATCGAACACGTTTAAGGCATCAACTAAATTGGTAATTTTTGGGCCGCCATAATTTGAGTGAAATGAAGCTGAAAAAGAAGAGATTCGCATACCCAATTGAAGTCTGATGAAGGAATTAGCAGCAAAATTCGAGCGCAACACCATCGTCGCCATTTTACACAGATAGTCAGATATGTTAGAATTTAAAAGAGGAGTGACATCAAGCTCTAGATCATTTTCATTTTTCAAATAAAGTTTTTTTTTTTTTTTTTTTTTTTTTTTTTTTTTTTTTTTAAATAGGAGTATAAAAAAAGTGAAAAAAAAAAAAAAAAAAAAAGGTAGAAGAAAATTTTTGATCCCCTAGATACGCATAGACCCGTTAACTAATTGTTATATAATTAGACTTTCTATTAAATAACAAATTAAACATATCTATAATATTTAAAGAAACTCAACTAAAAGCAACTGTCATAGAAATTTATCCAACTGGATTTATTCTTTAATCATTTAGTCTCAAATGATCTCCTCTACATTTTACCCATCACCAAACTTATTTTCCTCTGTTTTTAACAAAAATCACGTCGAAATCAATCTCAAATTATAAAGTAAGATATTTTGAATTGAACGGTATGATTTTTAGAACGTAAAAACTTAATAGAATTAGAGATGTCGAGGTTTTTAATTGACTATAAGGGTGTGAAAAGTAAGAAAAAGAGTAAAAAGATGTACATTAAGAAGGATTTTTTTTTTTTAACATGATGAACTCAATTACTCACTAAACTAGCTTGTCCACCAAAGACCGAATCACATGACTATTATAATACCAACAAACGATGTGTCCGTAATATATATTCCTAGGACGACTTTGTGATACGGACATTACTATATTGATTCTTGTCTTTTCAATGAGATTAAATAAAACAATGGCGAAGGTTTACTATCATTTTACATTAACCCAGATCTCTCTTCGAACTTCTTTAAAAAGTAAACCATGTTCTGATATAGTCAGAGGACATTCATATCTTTGATTATGATTCACAAGCCATTATGAATCTAATTTTATAATCGGATTTATGCTCAACGGACAAAATGTTTAATATCCTAATTACTTTTTATCTTAATTAATGCAATCACCTAATTACTTTTTATCTTAATTTCTAGATAAGTTTAAAAAAGCCGAGCACATAACTTCCCATAGCGGAACACGTTATAAGTCATCACTATTTGACAATATTAAGCCTTACATTAATCCTAGTTCCAGATTATGCCATAAACTTCTACGCTAATTAATTGACGAAAGTTGAAAGACATATTAAAAGAATCTACGATCACTGAATTGTAGTGATGACTTCCGCAAATAGAAAATGCAAGTAAAATTGCAAACCAAACAAATTGTTACAGTACCTTAAAACTATGTCAAATCTGCAAATAGAAAACATAATTCAACAACAAATCTGCAATTAGGTCAAGGCTTCTGAATTGATTGAGTGACTAAAGACCAAACACATGAAGCCTAAACAGAACTGTAAAGACTTTATGCTTTCTTCTTTTTGTCAATCCAATCTGCGGTTCTCCTTACACATACAGCTAGACCCACAATTACTGTTTCTGCATCCCTTATAGACGGCTATCTATACAGCAAAACAAGAATCATTACCTGGTTTCTTTGTCACAAGCTTACCCACCAACTCAAGCAAAGTGGTATCTAATGTTTTGTCTGCGATTTTATTCTGTAGCAGAGATAACGTTGAAGCCTTAAGTAAGTAACCTCTTTCATCCATCTCTAGTAAAAGCATCTTTATATCATCACATAGTTGGTTCCTTAAATATCCATGGAGAAGAACATTGTAAGTAGCTTCATTTGGCGAGCAGCCACTCTCTTTCATTTTCAGAAACAACTGCTTTGCATCCCTAGGTAGACCTTCCTCGCAAAAAACCCTAATCATCACATTGTACGTATAAACAACAGGTTGCAAACCTTTTACAGTTAGATCATCAAAGAGATTCTTTGCAATGTCAAGTTTCCTACATTTGTGTGCACCATCGATGAGGATAGTATATACAACAATATCTAAATTAGTTCTCTTATTTTTACTCATCCAACGGAACAAAGAGAGTGCCTCTTCCAGTTGATTGTTATCGCAAAGACCCTCTAGCATTATTGCATAAGTTCGTTCATTTGGAACATGGCCTAGTGCTTGCATCTCAGCAAAGAATTTGTGTGCATCTTTACAACGTTTAACCCGAAACAATCCTTGTAACATTGTGTTGTAAGTGACGACGTTTGGCTCCAGACCTTGTTTAGTTATTTCTTGAAACATATGCATTGCCTCGTCTATCTTCAAGTTCTTGCAATACCCATTCAATAAACTGTTATATGTAACAACATTAGGTATGACGTCTCTAAGAATCATTGAATCAAAAAGTGTCCTTGCTTTGCTCATTTCACCACACAAACAGTAACCATTTATAAGTGAACTGTACGTCATGATGTCGGGAAGAATATCTCTTTCAGGCATGATTTTGATAACAGCCTCAGCCTCTTCAATTTTACCTGCTTTGCATAATGCATCAACTAATATAGTAAAGGTTTTCACATTTGGAGACATCTTTTGATCATCTGACATTTCTTTTAGCATTTTAGAAGCTTCCTCGCTACGACCTACCTTGCAAAGTCCCGGAATCAAAGAGTTGAAGGTGACAGCATCTGGTGGAATGCCTTTCTGAAAAACCATCTCTTTGTAGATCTTAAAAGCATCATCAATCATTTCGTGCTTGCACATACTATCAATGACAGTGCTATATGCAACAACATTAGATTTACAACCACTTATATCCATTAGCTTAAGCAAACCAACAGCTTGAACGTAATCACGAGTCTTGCAAAGGCCTTTAATCATTGTGGAGTACATGATTACATCAGGTTCACAAAGTTTATTCGTGATCACTTTCACCAACAGTCTTTCTGCCTCATGGATCCTATTTTCTACAACTAGTCCATTTAAGAGTGTACTGAAAGTGGTAACATTAGGTACAATATCTCGCTTGAAGCAACAGCCTAAGGCAGCAAAAGCGTCATTAGAGCGACGCAAGCGACAACAACACTTGATAACAATGCTCATGGTATTCTCATTAACAGGAACACCAAGGGCACACATTTGATTAAAAAGATGAACAGAAGAAGAAAAATGTTTCATTTTGGTAACATCGGTTAACAATTGGTTAAACTCGACAACAGAAGGTAGAGGCTGTGTGTGTGACATTTCATCAAACACCTTCAAGGCATCATTCAAGTTGGTAACAGTTAAGGGCTTAGGGGAAGATTGAGAGTGAAATGAAGCTAAAAAAGGAGAGATTCGTATACCCAATTGAAGTCTGATGAAGGAATTAGCAGCAGAATTTGAGCGCAGCACCATTGTCGCCATTTTACACACAGATATCATATGTTAAGAGTTTAAAAGAGGAGTGACATGACGATCTTATGCTTCACCTAAATTTGCCCCCTTTTTACTAGAGCTGGAGTGTTAGGTAGGGTCGGGATGGTTATCGTAAAAACATGAGTCTAAATCGATTTCGATCATTTTCGAAAAAAGATTAATTTATTTGTTTATTTTATTTTATTTTATTTTCTTGAGGAACAACAATTTTCGGTTAATCCATTGATATCACATCTTTTATATAATAAAATAAAACCCTTATTAAATTTTTTCATTTCAAAAAAATCAATTCATACCTTATTAGGAAATAATTGAATTATTATTATATTTTTTAAAATGATTTTAAAAGGAAAAAAACCCTAATTATTACTTGATTTAGAAAGAAAAAAAATTGAATTCGTTTGATAATAACAAGAATTCATTTGTTTAGTAAATTGTGTAAAAAAATATATGTGTCAAAAGTATAAAAAATTAAAACTTAAAACAGGCGGAGTAATTACAAAATATTAAAGGGTTAAAATTAAAATTTCCAAGAACAACACCATCAAACAATCTACCATCGGACCGACACTTTCAACACAAAGTTTCTTTCAACCCAATTTGCCGATCAAACCTTATATCAATTTTCATAACAAAAAATTTTCCAGATTGCTCATTCTTCCCGAACTCCTTCCCTGAACTCTAAAGTAAATAACCAAGATAGAAGCTTAAATCCTCAAGTTAAGGTAATCTTATTCAAATATTGTATTTTTTTTTTTAAAGATTTGATTACATAGACTTTTGGATTTTATTTTTTTATATATATTTTTTTCATGTTTTTTATATAAAGTTATAAACTTTATATCGTAACTTTGATGGGGTATGATTTTTTCAATATTTTTTTTGAAGTTGGAATTGAACTTACTATTGGTTATCTGTGATATATTGATTTGTGTATTTGGTTATTTGTTAGTAATTTGTGTTGATTTATCACTATTAGATCTAAGGACTTTGAGGGTTAATAGTTGGCTATGATGTTCAATTTTATTTGGAAGCTCTAATTTAATGTAATTTTATTATAAGAGAAAGAATTAACTTTAGCTTACACAAGAATTCATTGATGTTGAGGAAGAGTAGAAGATTAAGAATGATGGTTCATAATTTGAGGTATTAGGTAGTTGATTAAATGAAATCACAATGCCGAACTTGATGAGGATTAAGTTTCTTAGCATGTGACCTATTAAGCTATTCTTAAGCAGCTGATTATGAGAATACTTAGTGCTACATTATTTAAGAAGTAAAGATAGGAGTTGAACTTGGAAGACTGGTTTTGCATATTGTATGAGATGGTAGAGGTTGTTCGACTTTTTGTGAGATCATGTGGGATTCGTATTGAGGAAACATGAGATGGAGGAAAATACAACAGCTTTGCATAATGCTAATGTAGTAGACCATGTTCTGTATTACCCACGATTGCAAATCCGCAAATGTAAGTTCCCACATAAGCTCATATCAGATATTTTATCAACTTATCCACCAATGCTTTCGTTTTATCCGAAAGGGGTGGATGTGGAAGAGAATATGACTGAGAAGCAGAAAGTGGATTACATGAGGAATCAAGAGAGGTATTATAGGAGAAGGATGGAGAGGGCTAGGCCGTGTATGTTGCCGAGTGCGGTTCATAGTGAGATATTGTCGATATTGAATATGATATTGCCACACTATTTTTGATATCAATGCGGAATGCGAAGAACTAGCGTAAATTTTAGTACTTTTTGCTTTATGGTTGTTTGGAATATTGTTTATCCAACTAAGATTTGATTAATGTCAAGAGAAGTAAGTTTCTTCTAGATATGTAAGTCTTTATGTCGTGTCCGTTAACAAAACTTGCTAAGGTTATTTGAATGACATCATAAGAACTCTTTTGGCCAAGTTATCGGATACCACTATTACCTTGAAATATAATTTGATAGCTAATTTTTATAAATTTGTTTATATTGTTGAGTTTTCTTTGAGTGAAGATACAATCTATTAGCCTTTTATGTTCATGGTAGTTTGATGAAGATCACAGTAGTTAATGGTCTCTGTCCTATAATCACAATGTATAACTTATAATGTATTGTCAAGTTTTGTGCGTCCAGTTGGCATTATAAGTAATAACTTATAACAAATACTTCTACTTTATAATTTATAACCACAATGAATTTATTTGATTTATTTTTAAGTGGTTTGAAACAAACCCGTAAACTATTTGGCGGATGTTGGGTGATTGTGAATTTTTCAAGTCACATCAGATTTGAATTTAATGTTAGTTTTCTAATGTACATTTTTTGGTATATCGGTTAATGTTTTTGTGCAAACGCAGGCGTCAAACTTAATATATGTTGACCAACCTACTGGGACCGGATTTAGTTATAGCTCTGACAAGAGAGATATTCGCCATGACGAATAAGGTGTGAGTGATGACCTATACGACTTCTTGCAGGTATTTTTTTCTTTCTTTCTTGCCTGGATACAACTGAAAAGCAGGCTTCATAAGTATGTTGACCTTGATAGAATGATAGATATGCCATAGGTACTTGGCTATCATAATTGTTCTGGTCTTTAGTTTTAGAGCTGATCTTTTATATGCTGTGAGAGTATCTTTTTTTCTGCATTTGGTTGTAACATCACTACAACTTTCGCGTGGCACAGTCCATAGATGTATTTGTAATACCCTAATATCCTTTCATAACAGTCAAGAGCAGATTAAAAATAAGTGAAAAACATATGGAAAAATAATGGCATCATGTCTTGATTCTTGAGGTCAGCTCTTTTACAACCTATATTACGGAAATGTTGGTTTGTAAGTGGAGCTTATATGTGAGACTGGTGGGGAAGTAGGATAAACATGGTCAATATAATTTAACAAAGATGTAACAGAAAGATCAGGTTAACTACTGGAGTAAAATTGATCATTTCAATTGGTAGTCGTGGCAAAATGTAAAGGTAAACGAGTTTTTTTTCTTGATCAAATATCTTAATGCACAATCTTTAGAGTGTAAATATTGTGTTTAAAGTATTAAGGGTTCCTTTTCTTAACTTTAGGCCACAAAGTTAGAAGGGAACAAGGTTTAAATGAAATTTATTATGCAAAAGCCTCGCGCATCGCATGAAGCTGCTTTGAGCAGTGGTTTGTTACTCATTCAGTTCTTCTTAAGCTATTTAGCTTTTATTGAATGATTTGTTGCTCCAAAATAGCATCCAATATTTATTTCACTTAACAACATTTGATTGTTCTATAGATACAAATAATGTAGTATTGTAGTATCATATTGGTATCCCTGTACAAGGCACATATTGGATAAAAAGCTTGGTTCCATATGTGGGACAATAATGGTAGCTGTAAACAAGATGCGAATAGTGTCCTGTTTGCATTTGCGTTAAACTGGATTGTTGTTATTTAATGTTGCAATAGTCATTTTTTGAGAGTTTCATAATAGTAGGATCTTTAATATGTTTTTCATTTAAATTCAGAATAATCAAATTGCGAATATCAGAAAAGAAGCTGGGTTAAGATACTCGATTGTTGAGATAAATGTAAATTTGCTTAACTATCTCCATGTTCAATGAATTGACGATATAAGACTTCACACTACTTTATCTCATTGCTTAGTCATGTAATGGTAGCTAAAACTCAGGTTTCCCCATATCATTAGTCAAGTCACGGTAGCTAAAACCAAGGTTTTTCCCATAACATTAAGGTGGGCTAATTGCATTAAGAGGTAATGAACATTTTTGTCAAATTTGGTTAATATCGTATATTTTCACTTATAAAAAAGTTCAAAGCATTCATTTGTCTCTATGTTTAGGTAGGTGTCTAACTAAATACAAGTTAGCAGAAAGTAGTTAAAGGTTGGTTGCGCACCATAGTGATGCTATTAGAAAATTATATAGGTTAGATCTTTTTCAGTTTAAAATACGAATGTTAGTTATATCTATAATGTGCACAAATTTGAATTTTATAATTCATTAATGAGTACCATTGGTACAACTGTAAAATGTTTAGAGGTAGGAGTTTCTCTTGCTGTATATAAACAGAATTTTGATGGCTGCATACAGTGCATAGACTGGTTACACCTTAGATGTATCAAATATGGTTAATTTTATTATTATTATTATTTCAGTAAGTATATGAATTGATCAATAAAATGGTTAAAGTGTCTACGTGGTAAATATACACAAAGTAACATTTAACCCATTCCAACAGTTTGGACATTTTCCTTTCAAGATATTTTCTTTTAGGAAATATCTTGACCCATATAGATACAACATAACATAGATTGTCCTGTTTGCAAGTGAATGGGTCGACATTAGAACCTCAAATCACAGTGGCTAATAATTTACTCTCTTTGTCTCGCATAGATGTAAGATTTTCAAAAGTTAGTTACATCATTGATGACCTCACCTGTAGCACTTCAATGTTACAGTAAACAAGTATAGGTTGGATGATAGAGGTTATAAGAAAAGCGGAAGATGAAGTTTGGGTAGCATTAATCAAAGTATGTTTAATCATTGGCTGTTTTGATAGCTAAATGTCATAATAAAGGGTTGTTTGGATAGCTTAATGTCTTTTATGGGTTGTTTAACTGTGCGTATTGGTGATGTAATAGCTTGATTATGAGCTGTTTGGATAGCTTATTTCAGCAGATAATTAACCTTCAATCGTGCTTATAGGGACTATTTGGATAACTTATTTCTATTTAACGTTAATATGCTGGTATTCGGGGATGTTTGGATAGATTATTTTAGCAGCTAATTAAACTTCACCTTTTGTTATTAGAGGTTGTTTAGATAGCTTATTACAGTCACTCATTAACCTTGACTTGCTGTTGTCAAGGGTTGTTTAGAAAACTTATTTTAGCAGATAATAAACCTCGATCTACTGATTCCAACATCTCTAACATGTCTCTTTCACACAATTAAGTCTAAATTAAGATTTTGATGCTCTTCTAAATTAAGCTTGCAGCAGCTTGAAAGGTATGAACTCAAAAAAAAAAAACACAAGCTTTCAAATTTTTATTTAGTTCCGTTTGTTCATTGCATAAGTCGGGGTATTATTTGACACACTAACTGCTAAGAGGGGCGTTTGGGTCTATATTCTGAAATTGATTATTTGATATTCATATAAGCTAGAATAATATTGTCAACTCTAATGGAATGGGCTATAAGTAGTGTTTAGATTTAGATGTACTTTTTTTCTGTTTGAGATTGTAACAGCAGATAGCTACATGTATGGGTACTTGGAATGAAAATTAGTCAAAAAGAAAATGCCAAACATCAAGTCATTGTAAAATGTGTTTAAATGGTGTGTGGAACTGGCAATTGTATTGTATAATTATTCTGCTGCAACTGTTATGAAACTTATCCTCCAAGACTGATTATGTGACCACTAATAAGAGGGTGTTTGGGATTGCTCATTTAATGCTTATCAGCATTATAATAAATGGTCACATTCCTGGATTATTACTTGTCTGCTCTCAATATTAAGAAAACTGAATTGTAATTAGTAGGACTCACATCTCTATTGCTAGCATCCAAGCCAATTACGAGAACTATTGGAATCAAATTGTGCATGTTTCCTATTGTAATCATTAGTGCAAATACTTCAATAGTAGTTAATAGAGAAAAGTACTCTGTGTGGACAACCATATATTAAGGTAATTTTGGTTTTTAATATAATGAAGGATCTGAGAGTTGATTCAATCAAAAATATAACCTTTAATTTAAATTGTTCAATCGAATTTGTGTTATATATGCTTGATTCTGTTTAATTTTAGTTATTGATGGAAGCATAATCACAACAACAGTTGAAATTGAAGTCGTACATCAAACTTTGTAGTTATAGTGTTTACCATTGTTGAATTTCATGGATTTATGAAGCTAATACTATATCGTGTCCCCTATTGAATTCCCAAAAAACACACATTTATTTACAATTCAAGTCCCTACACATGTTTTTTTGGCAGAGTGTGACTCCTAACATATCTTTAGGTTGGTTAGCATGAAAGTCTGGTCTTAGTATGCTGCTAGATACATGTGCTTATGTGTTTTGAGATTTTATATTAATCTATGCATTATTTATGATCACAACACTTTCAGTAGGTTGAGACGAGCTTAATATCAGTCAAAGGCGGACACACATAAGGCATAAGGTATGAACTGCAAACCCTCCGAGAAACATCTGTAAATATTTGCTTTTTTTGACATTAATTTTTTTTATAGTTTAATACTAACTGCATACCCACTTCCAAAAAAGGTTTAAAACTGCATATCATGTGATCAATTTCTGCATACACCACTAATATCAATCACGAATGGACAGAAGAGGTACTTATTTTGTATACACATCAACCATTCATTTTCTTAGACTCTCAAAGGGTTAATATAGATCAACTAAATTTACTCAAATGTTGGCTCCAAACTTCACACCATGACTGTTATTGTTATTTAGTTTTAGTTATTTGAATTGGCAAACAATCTGTTACATATGTGTTTTTTGAAACTTAAACTGAAAGAGTTATCACTTTGGTTTTTCTACCTTATTTCCAGAGTGTTTGGATGACATGTATATGGTTATACAAAAACAAAAATGGTTTGGAAACTTATTCAGAAACTAAGATATGATTATTACGGAGTATTTAGCAACTTAAGCCTAGAATATTACTTTCAAGTTGTGGGAAAATCTTAATTCCTTCTAGATTAAGTAAACAAGACCCGTGCAGTTCATGGTCATTTATTATCGGTCGTCACACCTACACATACGATGCATTAAACAGGAATGTCAAAAGGACAGCTTTATATGGCTGCAAGTTAAGTTAGACTGAGTCTCTTTAGGCTTAACTTTTAATTTAGTGTGACAAGCAATATTAAAGACCGCAAAATGGATAGATATTAGATAAAAGGATACTTTCATGTGGGTCAAAGCAGACTTGGTCGGGTTGGGCCTACTAAAAAATACTTTAATACGTACTATCTGGTTTTTTTGAATCTCTTAAGTAATTAAATTGTTTAATATGATAACAAGAAAGATATTGCAACATTAATCTAACTTTTATAAAACCATAACAAGTTTGTTTTTTTACCTTTTCTTTTTTGTATTTGGATACACTTCAACTCTTTTTCAACCTGTTTCTTTTTCATTTAAAGCTTATAGCTTAATCCATATTTGATGTAAAATTAACCAAGATTGACCTGTATATAGTTAAACAGGTCAAAATTGCTACATATAAGAAACATGCGCATAATCGAAATGAATATTGTAGATTTGCTTTGACACCATTGTCATGTTTGCAGGCAATCTCTAGGAGGGCCCGTCGACATGAGAAGATAAGAGACTATGAGCATGCGTTTCTTGATTTGAAGAGACGCATCTCTCTTCTTTTAAAAGCATAGTGAAAAGAAATATGTGGAAGATTTAAAAGTCACTCGTCAGCATCTTTCATCATTGAAGAGATATATGAAGAAAGAAATGTCAATGGCTCTTTACATGATCTGGTAAGTTTTTTTCAAATGAATCGAATATGCATTATTATATTCATTGTAACATACAACCTTTGAATGCTCAATTATATTCATTGACAGGGGATTCAAAGGGTCGGAATCTGGTAGAGAAATCAAGAGCATACCATAAAGCTGCACTCAGACACCAACCAGACAAGGTTCCGTATTGCTAAAATTTTTTGGATTGAACCATGTGTTGCTAAAATTTTTAATCATGTGTTGCTAAAATAAATAACTTTTTTGGATTGAAGAATATCTAAAAGCTTAAACATCGTTTTGTGGTAGCCTTCAAGAGCGAATGCCGTATGCCCACCAACCTTCTAAACAAAGCAACCGTTGCTTCTAGGAAAAGCGTGACGAGTTACTCCAGTTTCTTGCAAGGTGACATCAGAGGGTTAAAAGTCAATGCGCATGGCGCCACCCAATCCCAAGCCGATGTTGTAAGAGGATAAAGTTGCAATTCCAGCATGTTATGTTCAGATATCAAGTGTTATATATAAGATCTTAATCTGTTTTGTTGATTGATCAAAAAATATCTTGAACGAATCTTATTGGCTTATTAATTGGACTTGCTGGTTATAAGCTTATTTGACTAGACAAAACAGCCCCCTACACCAATGTTATACTGATGACAGCAAAAAGATTATTAAAACCTTGAACTTGAAAAAACTATAATCTTTCCTGTCTATCGGTTAAGGTAGACATTTTTTAGTCACGTGATGGCGATGAGGACTCATACGAAGAAAAAGGAATAAAGTCACGATGAGATTAAAAACAATCCGATAGAGGTGCATTGCACTCATTGTATAATCAAAATCCTTTAGTTATAACGTACTACAAAATTATTTAATGTATACATTTTCTAACATATTTTTGATGATAAGCATTCCCGTTTGAGTATCTGAAGTGCCACATCAAAAACTACCTACAAAGAAACAAGCAACGACATATATCTGATCGAGAATCGAGAATGAAGATCAATACAATAAATATTACAAAAATTAGGTTAGCAATATATTTTACAAGATATATGTATTGGAAACATATTGGATTAACTTAGAACGTTTTGAGACATTCAAACCGTTTATCAAGCTAACATATTATATTAGTATTCTTTATTGTCTAATTATAAAATATTATAATAGCTAAACTTACAAAGTTACATGGTAAGACACCCATTAATATTTCAACATAAGATTCAGAAATAAATTATTTTAAATTATCGATATACAAACACAAAATGCTGTAGCTAAACTTTATACATAAAGATAACCATTTCTATGAAAAATATATGACTTTTACAACGTACATCAAACATAATTAAAACAAAATGAAAACAAAAAAATAAGCCATTTGTTTTTAAAAAAAATAAAAATACATTATTAAAAATTTTAGAAAAAACCCCGCGCGTGCGCGGGTATTATAACTAGTTATCTATAATGATAAAACTGAGAAAGCATGAAAAATTCGTGACTTCGGATACTAGGAGAACCCGTTCCGGCAATGAAGTCAACAAGGACCCTTATGGTATGGAACTCAATGAGCTTAAGCCCCAATTTAAGAAATGGGAAGAAATTCTTATGGCCAATGTCATAAGCACCATAGATAATCGGGATCATATCAATGTTTGCCTTTATTACGTGCTCTACTCCTTGTCCACTCGCCAACCCTTCAACTTGGCATACTACATGGCCAAAAGGATAGCGGACATTCCCATGCTAGGTACCACCGCCTTTCCATATGGGATGCTTCTAACCCGTCTCTTTTGAGAATTTGCACCCATTCCTCCAACTTTCTGAGGTCTCCGCCTCGACTACTCTCTCATACCTCATATATTTGTCCCAATTAGTGATAAGAGAGTCTCTAAGGTTCAAGGGAAACGCCCTCATCCTCCTACTTCCTCATCATCCATGAGTGAAGATGACGGTCTTCCTAATTCTACGCTACCACCTCTTGAATAGTTCCAACAACTTTCAACAATTGAAAACGAATCCGAGTAATTCAAGCAAACGAGGGGATGTGGAAGTGTTTTGGAAGGTACCTTGGCAAGCTCAACAAGAAGATTGATCGCCAATGAGAGCGTGTTTTATGAGTGTTTGGCATAACTTGACATTTGAACAATTTGGTAGCTAAACAATGTGTTTTATGGATTTGTGTACTTGTAGGATCATTTGTTAACATTTAGACTATGTCTTTACTAATCGGATATGCAGGTGGACAACATTGTGATGATGTCAAATTTTCATTATTTTAAATATAGTGAAAATCGTTAGCCCCTGATGTGTGTCGAAAGTTTTAAATTTATAATACTAGATTTTACCAAACGAATGACTAACAACACAACACGGGAAGTGTACCCTTTCGTATGTAATATAGCCTAAGGTAAGTCCAGGTCATTCCACGGGATTTGTAGCAATTAACAGAAGGTTTATCAAGTAACAAAGTCTAATGATTGTCACATATCAAATAGCCTAAACGTATGTATAGCAAAGCAAGGTATCAAACAAGGCATGATCCACATAACATAATAGATAGGGATAAAGTAGAGGTGGCAAAACGGGTGGACCGGGCGGGCGCGGGCTACGGGCTAAATGGGCTACGGGCTAAACGGACTATGGGCTAAATGGGCACGGGCTAAACGGGCGCGGGCCAAACGGGCGCATGTTATACGAATCGTCTTAAAAAAGACCTAAAACAACAAAAAAAAATCCACAAACATAGCATCTCATTTATATTTAAGTAACTAAATATCTTATATTCATAAGTTTTTCACTAAAAACAATTTAATGCGAGAGAAAAACATGTGCCCATTTTGCCTATTTAATTTCTAAATGGGCAATATATGCCCATTTCAAAAAAAAAAAGGGGGGGACCAAATGTACCCAAATCTTTTAAAATTTTGCCCATTTTGCCCATTTTTTTGATTTTGGGCACAAATTGCCACCTCTAGGATAAAGCAAGACTTTATATAAACAAAATCATGCAAGTTACAATTATTGGTGTATTAATCGTAACAAACATATCTACCAATAATGATATAGAATCCTTTCGACCTATAGACTACATCATCACGAGCGCATTAAGAATGGTTTATATCGACTATGCATACATATGAATTCCTCATAACCCGGCATTTCTACATAAGGAAATGTCTTAAACATCATTCCACTTGGTTTGTTTATCATTTTATCACACAATTTCTACAAGCATGATATTGACTCATGATTCAAAACTAATCAAGCAAATAAGCCCTTGCAATAATCAATCAAGAGATAAACAAGGTCCAAGCAAAAGTAATATCAAATTCATAAGCATACATACTCACAAGTTATACTAATATCGTCCGAGAATCAACCACATCATAACCAAACCAATAACCAACATCACAAACATACAAAACTCATCAACTTATTCAATATTATTAGTAAAGAAATGTACCAAATCCGTTTATGCGAGTAATACGAATACAAAGAGCCAAAAACCAATATATCGACTAGTGGACTACCACAAGCACTAGTCCAACAACCCAAGTATCCAAGATCAACCAACAACCTATGCTACTGAATATACCCGCGGGAATGTCACGTTCACCTCTGCAAATCCGAAACGTGTCACCAAATGGAGTGTTTGGTAACAAGGTTAAAGGTAGAGACTTGAGAGAATTTGGTGTGAATCCTCCAAGTATTGTGTTTAGGTTCTGTAATAGTGATAAATGGTGATCTATAAATGATGGTGGACCTCTGGAAATTCGTGGTTAAGGAGGATGGTGATGGTTGTGATGGTTCGATGGTGTAAAGGGGTGTTTGGATCATTGGATCCTAAGATCCTCACCTTCAATCTTTGCCTTCAATTGATATATATATGTTATGCTACGAGTTCCTGTGACCAAATGGGGTATATATAGGCTTAGGAACACTTGGGGATCAAGTTGGGAGAGTATATGATCGGTTGGGACTCAATTTAATGCATAATAGTTGATCAGCGTCGAACTGCTCCGCACTTACTTACAAAACCCGCCGTACTTGTAAAGTGTTCCGCACAATGTTTATTGTGCTCCGTACTAGAAAGTGCGCCGCACTTATTGGCAAAACCGACGTACTTCTGGTTGTTTTGAGCTGTTGGTATAATAATGACAGTTGTAGATAATTCTTTCCTCTTTCCGTGGCCGCTTGAATCACTTAAATCGGAGTTCTTATGCTCAACTTATGGCCAAAATGGTGGACAGGTGTCGGGAGATCTTAACTTGAGTTTATTTCTTCATTTAAGCTTTATTTCTTCGTGTTTTCTTCCATTTCTTCCACGACACCCTATAATATCAAATATAGTCTATTAAGTATCGAATGTTCATATAATTCATCAACATATATACATAAAAGTATGGATAACACATATAGAAATATGTATAATTTGAGCGTTATGAAATACCCCCACACTTAAACCTTTGTTTGCCCTCAAGCAAATCTAAGAAAAGAAAATTAAAAAGAAATTCCTAAATGAAAAAAAAAAGAAAAAAATTTAAATGGTCTGAAATCATCTAAAAATATTTTTGGTTTTTATAATAAAGAGCAAGAAGCGCAAGCATCCCCCACACTTAAGGGTTTGTTTGTCCTCAAGCAAATAAGAAACAAATAAGCTTTAAAAAACAAAAATAGAATTATGAAAAATATTTTTGTATTTTTAAGAGTAAACTGCAAAATACATCCCTTTGGTTTACAATGTAACACCCCCAAAATACGAGTCCAGCGAAAGCATTCGGGTCACTAGGGTGCTACTCAATTGGTATCACAACACAAGTATAAAGAACGGTTTTTAGCTTAACCGTTTAGAAGAAATTTCATAGTCAAAAGTATTTTGTTTACATCCTTCAAAAATAGTGCGGACATACAAGCCCATAAGATGATTTAAGCGGTCCCAATTATATCAGAGTAGTCTATAACCATGCCATGCCAAAAGCCTTCAAAAGTTAGCTATCGCCTTAAACCTGAAAATACATGTTAAAAAGTGTCAACACGAGGTTGGTGAGTTCATAGGTTTGTATAAAAATGTAGAGTAAAAGCAATGTGAATTCAATATAGTTTTGTGACCATTGTGTCGCTCACAATGTCATGAAAATAAAGTTTATCTTATAGCAAAGTTTGAAGTGTGGACCATGAGTAGAGTATGTGTGACCATTACAACGAATATAATGTCACACAAAAGTGATGTCTATTACGTCAGCACTAAGTTCATGCAACCGAAGCTTGACAGTGTGCATGCTCTAGAAGCACGTTAAATAAAGCCCTTGTAAGTGTCTATCCCGTGACACTCGTGTTTCGACATGTTATACGCTCGCGTTTGCCTATCCGGTCAAACCGAACGGGGGTGTCATCCCCAATAGATCTATTTATAGCATTCGCGCTTCCCCGCAGGAATTAACGGTTCATGAATTTGGGCATGTGAGATTCAGTGTCTTAGGCTAATTCCACGTAATAGTTTTGAGAAAGTAAGAACATTATAGTGGTCCAGAAAATGTTTTGCATGATTCTCACCCCATAGTTGTGAAACAAGTATAAGTAAAGTGGGGCTACAAACTCACATATATGATTTAAACACTTGCGTCCAAAATGAGGTAATTCAATGTGCAATAAGTAAATAAGTCATGTTTCAAGTAAGAGCAAGTAACGAGTTTAAGTATAAACAAGCATTGAGTTTAGTTAAAAACGAGCATGTATTCTCCTCCAAAACAGTTGTAAAAACAAGTAAAAGTAGGGGGTATGAACTCACCTTAGCAAATAGCAGTCTGATTGTTGAAACTCAAGTGGTGATAGAGTACGGCACCGACATGCGACCTAGATTAGTACAGCAAGTTTAGTTCACAATTCCAACTTAAGACCCAACGAGTTTTATGTAAGTTTAAAAAAAAAAATCTTTTTAAATGTTTGCGTCATTGTTGCTTGTGTGGCAGCGTTTAAGTTTGAAAACAATTTTCTTTGTTTGTGTAAGTATTGGCTCATGGGAGAGTATATAACTCTTGATTTGATAATAGCTGAAGACGAGGTGCGAGAAAGTAGCTTCAATAAAAGTTTAGGTGTTGACGGTTAGCGCGATTATTAAGTATATTCATATATGTGTCATATATAATAGTAATTGAAAAGAGTAGTTTATATAAATAATAAACTTTTATTTATATAATGTAAGTTGTCAAAAAGTTCATTTCTAAAATCGTTAGTTACATATAAAATTCCTCGTAGTAGCCTTCATATGAAACGGTAACTATTTATATACCTCGTTGAAAATAGAGTTTTAGTGATAAGTAACTAAGCAAAAGTCCGAGTATAATTTATAAGCGAAGACTCAAATTAGGATATTCCGAATAGTTTAATGTTTATGTTTGCATGAATTGATTTGTGGTTTAAAGAAATATTACTATCGTTTTTGTGTTGAGTTAATAAATCATATATGCTTATAATAAACATTGTGTCGATTTAATTAGTCATCTACATGCTTAGAGGTAGATATGTTGTGTCACGTCGTTTTATACATGTCGGAAAGTATGTTAATAATAGTGGTCGAGTAAAATGATAAACCGTTAAGTGAGTCTCGTGCATTTTGCGTTTTAGTCCAAAGTTTAATTTTTGTAACTTTATATTTTTCTACTGATTTTAATGTTTATAACAGATTTTACTTGGGCTATGAAAACTGTTAAGTTGCTTCAGACCATTAAGAAACTATTGGGCCATGAGTTGGGCTAGGCCCAACCATCACACGACACTCACCCAAAATATTACCAGTTTACAAAGTTGTTAACAAGCAGCTTCCATTTTCTTTTATGCGCAATATAAGTCGAGTCGTGGGGAAGTTTTATACTCGAACCTGGACTTTCAGTAAATATAGGGCTATGACTATAACCAAACGCCAAGTAGACAAGGAGAAAAGTAACACAAGCCAATATTGTTTCAACTCTAATTTTTGTTTCAGTTTATATATTTATTGCCACATAAAACATCAACAACAAAAGTAACTTTTATTCACAGATTTATGGGCTAACCCGATTGACACCGAAAAATTTACAACATCGATTTTAAGATAAAAGTCATGTCGCGAGTTTATTAAAGACATCAGTTTTATAGTCAACAACAACAACAATAAAAATCACTTTCATGGCATATGAAATTTACTAGTCGACAACCACAACTAACAATATCACAAAATATAAACATAACTCGAATCGAAAATTAAATATCCAAATACTAGATTTTTTTTTAACCAAAACAACAATCTAACACAGTTTCATTAAAAATATAATATCAAGAAAAGTTGTAAAGTATAAGATTATCGAATCCTTACAATACTTTGAAGAGAAATCGTAAACGAAGTGTCCAATCCGAATCCAAGCAGCAACCACACAAAAGCAATCCTTTATCTATACTACTGATGCGTGGGAATCGCACCTTGCTTTACCTCTCGAGGGATCTCGCGAGGCTTACAACCCCCACCAGGCAGTGTACCTGATCGTTGTAGTATAGTATAGTGACAAGTACCGGGGGATTGATCGTTCAGCTTAGGAATAGTGTCGCTAGGATTAGAAAACCTAATTAATAGTTCTAGAGGTGAAAGATGATTATTTTTGTATTTTTATATTTTTATTAAAGCAAGTAAAATCTCGGGTTTTGAAGGAGTGGGCGGAATTAGTTGCTATTCAACTAACCCAAAGCTATTATATAATTAAAATAAAATAATGAAAACGAAATTAAACTAATTAAACTAAGGTTGTGAGCAGTAATTGGAGAAATTGTGTTTACTTAGACTTCACTACTCCCTAGATATCTTTTACATGTTAATTACTTGTTACACTTGTATGAATGACGGATTGTATTCCTTAATACCATTCGTGGGGTGGCATACATAACTCCCCAACTCTATGAGCTCTTATCTCCTCCTACACCATGACCCAGCACAACTACAGGGATTGTAAACAGTGGCTCATGCATTAAATACAACCAATAAAGACCTAGTACGCCTCGGTTCATGTTTCTTAAGACGTTCAAGCATGTTACCATTTGGAGATCTGCCAGTTTTCTTAAGCTTAACATATAAATCATTCATTCAAAACAAGAATAGACAAGTAATCAACACATAATCAACATCTAGGTTTCATTAGATCTAAGCAAACACAAGAGATATCTAGCCTAGCATAGTAGAATTGAGACAAGAACAAGAGATAAACAACCAACATATAGACATATTGATTGAATTGAAAGTACACTTATCTCAATTACAATGCAAGGTCTCAAGGGTTTGGAACCCTTGAAAAACCTGTAAAAGAGGCACCAAAATCGTCTTTAGGGTTTCACCAAAACTTCTCTCTTTTTAATGAAAAAACTAGAAAACTATATATAGGAAAATCGTTCTGACGGCGTCAAGAGTTAATTCTGACGCCGTCACCTCGCCGCCATATACTTCCTCGGACGCCCTAGATCCACTTGTGACGGCCTATGTGACGCCGTCACCACCTTCGGTATTTTATTCTTGGCCACTTTGACGCCGTCACCTCTCCATCTGACGCCGTCACCAGCTACGGTAAATTATTCTTCATGTCTGACGCCGTCAAGCTTTTGGTCTTGACGCCGTCACCTTGTATTTTCAGCTTGGATTTTTGGTACTTTGCCGTTTTCTTCACTTTATGCTCCAAAAACGTCCAAAATAGTCTCTTTTCCAGAATTCACTCTCCAAACACCTAAAATCACAAAAGGAACGATTTAGGGCAATATTTGATCAAATAAAGTCGGATTCGGGCTTAAATGACCCCCTAAAAACGGATCATTTTTCGCCTCATCATATACCCTTACACTTGAGATTTGCTTGTCCTCAAGCAAATGAGCTTTTATTCTACTCAAAAGACAAGTTAGGGGTCATTTAACACTAATATAAAAGTAATTACAACAAATAATCGTTCCACTAAAGACCAATAGACAAGCACGGAGGTCATACACAAGCACCTCACAAATAGTGTTTAGATACTCACATCTCTCGGGTGTAATAAAGTAATATAACATTATGGAAATGGAAGATATCTCTCACTACCTGTCATAGCAAAATAGATTACCATAGGCTTGGGAAAGGATCAAACCTCCACCACATGGCGTAAGCACCTAGGATAAACTATCAAAGAGGTCTTTTAAAGGGTTATAACGTTAGGTGTAGGGATATGAATTACACGGTTTGGTTGGATAAAGGAAGTTTTACTGGTGGCGAGTTAACAATCTTAGTTAATTACATGTACAAGATGGCGTTGCTAAGCCAAGACTAGACTCGACTTAAGCTAATAAATGAAAAATAACAAAAACATAAAATAAACATAGAATGAAACGGGATGGTAGTCCGTATGTTTTTTCTCTTTTTTTTTTTTTTTTTTTTTTTTTTTTCTATTTTTTTTTTCTTTTTCTTGATTTTTTTTCGATTTTTTTTTTTTTTTTTTTTTTTTTTTTTTTTTTTTTTTTGCATACACTCTTACCCTACCATTCAAAATAATACATCATAGGGGTTTGAGCATTCCCCTTACACTTGAATCTTTACATACTTTACATTAAACTAATCTAATGACTCGAATTAAGAAAATTAAAACACTTGGAGCACTTTTAAGATTAACGCACGTATGGGGGTAATAAGTGATGTTCTTCCCCATTACTCCATAAAATAAGTACTTACCCACGAGTCCCAATCGTCCCAAAACAATATGTACAAGGATATGACTCGACTTAGCAACCATGTAATCAATTAGAAAGTTAACTTAGGGTTTAACAAATAACAATAATGCACTAAAAATGAGCGCATACACGGAAGGCTAAGGCGATTTGGGTGTACATTTAAGTGGGGTGTAACAAATTCTTCCTTTAAGTAAGATGCTTAAAGTTAGAAACGAAAAGATAGGCTCGGAGGGGTGTACTAGGGGTATCGTATACTAAAAATGAGTACAACGCTAAGGGTGTGGGAAAAATTAGTTGACTTAACTAGCCAAGTAATATGACTTAAATGGTCAAGTAATTATAATACGGGTTTAACACAAGGGTGATCCTAATGCCTCTTATCATGTAGTAAATCCTACTACACGAATGTAGTCTCACTAGCGGTCTTGGGATGCATCACTAACGCAAGTTCTAGAATCTAAATGCTACCGGTACACTCATAAGCACTAATAGTAAATGCTTTTCCTATCAAATCTAAAGGCGAACCTCACATTTTTGGGTGGAAAATTTTTCTGAATATACGGTTATGTGCTAGTCATACAACCTCCTATCCATGAGACGCTTGCTATGGCTAAAGTTTCACTCCTAAATGTTGTAAAAAATTTTAAATTTGGCGCTAAAATTACACTAACAAGTATTTCTCGTAGTTTTATTACTCATCTACTATCAAACAAAACAAACTCAAGCGAAAGTGCATATGTAAGGTATCATCTTTTTACCCTCCCCTTACACTTAAGATGAACATTGTCCCCAATGTTCAAGTAAAGAATGTAAAAGTTAAAAAGTAAAGAGAATGAAATCAAATACTCCCCTGATTCGCTCGGTATGGATTTTAGTTGGCCAGGTTAAATCTTCTTCCAAGAAAACGAACAATCAAAGCTTCCCTTCCAGAATATAAATCATCTTCTTGTCACAAATAACCTGTAAATCCTGACAAAAGTAGACAAGACAACCTCGCGTAAAATCGGCGGCATCCTATATAAGTTACTAAATCCTAGAAAACAAAGTAAGATATAATGCTTGTGGAATGAAGTTTGCAGATTTCCTGGAGATTATAAAACTTAATAATTCACAAAAACCATAAGACTCCGTTAGAAAAACAAAATCGGTAAAATTTCCAGATTTTAACTCCTGACGCCGTCAAGAGCAAACCCTGACGCCGTCAGAATGGACCTGCAGAAATTCTTATGTTAAGTTTCCGGAAAATTTCTGGAAAAACTTTGTCCTACTTCCTGGAAAATCCTGCAAAACTTCATTATGACTCAATACAAGCATCTGACTCTAACAAATACGAATATACATGTTCATTAAATATTGTGGATAATCATGATCGGTTTGTTTCTTAAAAACATATTTGGGGTTTCCCCTTACACTTATCTTTTGCAAAAATACCTCTAGGTTGAAGTTAAGACTAGGCTAAACAACATAATAAAGTATTTCACATTTTAATTGAGAAACATGATCAACCAACAATAAAAATAAAACATGCATACGGAAGCAAATAACAATCAAAACAAATAAAAATCACACAAAACATGGGTTGCCTCCCAAGAAGCGCTTTTCTTTATTTACGAGTCTTGTAGCTAGACTCAAAGTCGTGGGTTACTACGTGATCTCATCATTGGTTTCACTCTCTAGGTCGTCTTCTAAACCAGTTTTGTATTCCGGACCTAGTTGCAAGCATTCTTTGTAGAAACCAAGCATTCTATTTCTAACATACTCTACTCCTCTACGTCTATCCTCATCATTCCTATAATAAGCCGCTTGCTTACGTTCCTTTTCGAAATTAGAGAAAAGGCGGTATTGCTCAATCTTGTAGGGCATTTGATAAGCAACCTCATCATTCTCTTCCTTGAATCTAACTATCCCTAACGTCGGATCATAACTCATCCTAGTGGCCTCAACAAATGGTTTCCCAAATATTATTTGACTAAGGCAAGCATCTATCACCGGACGCGTGTCTTCCACTATCATAAAATCAATCTCATAGGTGAGATTCCCTATAATCACATGTACTCCCTTAATTCTTCCTGCAAAATTACTTATCCAACTTTTACCGGGCATTATCCTAAAATTGAGTTGCTTCTTCATCACCCAATTGTAATAAGTCCTAGACATGATGTTCACGGGGGATCTAGGGTCTATGTAAGCTTTCCATACATGCATGTGCCCGATATTGCATGGGATGTTAATGTTAGAGGGGTCTCCCATTTTGATCAGGGGATCGCCAAAGATATATGTTGTCTCGGGACTATCGAATAAATACTTATGGTATTCCCGTTCTTCCTTGGTTGGCAACTTATCAAAATATTCCTCTATAGGTTCTACCTCCTCTAATTCCTCATCCTTATTAACCTCAACTTCCCTACTCTCATCCTCACTATTGGCTTCTACTCTAACTTCATCTTTGTCACTCTCCTCTATCTCCTTATCTATCGGCTTAATGGTGACAACATTGACAAAGTGGACATGTTTGGATGATGAGGGGTCCTTAGCTTGGATTCCACTATTGGTGTCCCTAGTGTCCTTCCTAGGTGTAGCTAATGTTTGGTTGTTGAGGGCTTTCAACAAGTTGTCGATTTTGTTGGTCATCTCCGTTTGTTGTTGGTTGAATTCGGTTTCAAACCTAGCTATGCGAGCTTCTTGAGATGCCATAAATTTCGACATCAATCCTTCAAGATTGTTGGTACTACCATAGTTGTTAGAAGGATTGTTGTTGAAGGTACGGTTGGATGGTGGACCGTTTGATTGGTAACGATTAGGTGGGTTGGATGAATTGGGTTGATTTTGTTTCCACCTAAGGTTTGGGTGATTTTTCCATGAGGGGTTATATGAATCACCGTATGTGTTTGGCTCGGGCTTGAAAGTGTACCACTTATCTCCCGCTTCGTCGGTACGCGTGGATGCGTAGTCCGCAAAAGCTGTTCCGGGGAGTTCCACACAATCACGAGTGTCATGGGGACCACTACATAATTCGCATGAAGAAGTGATTTTGTTCACTTGGCTTGAATGCTTCGGAGCTTCGTAAGATTTCATGAGAAACTTGACTTGGTCCTCAAGTTCCATGATCCTACGGTCGGGAGTGCTTGAATTATTCGAAGGCAAAGATATTGCCTTGACCGTTTTGTTCAAATCACGGGGATCATTCCAACTTTCGTTGTCATAGAGAGCAAGATCTTCTATGAGTTCCCATGATTGTTCCGCACTAAGATCACGTAGCTTACCACCGGCCGATTGGTCAATGGTTCGCCTCGTGGAGATGTCGATATGGTCATAGAAGATTTGGACTTGGAGCCAAAGATCTATGCCATGACGAGGGACTTTTTGGAGTAAGTCCTTGAAACGAGTCCATGCTTCATAAAGAGATTCATTTTGACGTTGTTGAAACATCAAGATGTCATTCCTAAGTTTAGTAGTTCTCCCCGGTGGGAAAAATTGAGCAAGGAAACGAGTGGTGAGATCATCCCATGTGGTGATGGATCCCGCGGGTAAACGCTCAAGCCATTGACTAGCTTGATCCCGTAGAGAGAATTGGAATAGGCGTAAACGGGTAGTCTCTCTAGTTTCAACACCTAGGTCTATGGAATCTACGATTTTGAGGAAGTCCTTAAGGTGTTGGTTTGGATCTTCGGAACGAAGTCCATGGAATGCACATCCGCTTTGCACCAACCGGATGGTGTCGGATCGCAAGGGGGTCACATTGTCTCCGGTGAGCTCAATGGTGTTTCGGTAGCCTTGGTGGCTAGGTTGGGAATACTCTCCTAAGGTTCGGGGCCTAAGGGGTTCTAATGGTGGGTTTTGTTGTGGTGGGATGATGGGTTCAAAGATGTTACCACCTTCCATGATGTCGGATGGTAAAGAGTTACGAACAAAAGCACGAAGAAATAAGATAGACTAAAGAGGACCTAAAAATAAAAATAAAAATCTTACTAGAAAGGAATCTAGCAAGTAGACCTAATAAAAAGAAATCCTAACCTAGACAATAACTATTTCCCCGGCAACGGCGCCAAAAACTTGATGCGTGGGAATCGCACCTTGCTTTACCTCTCGAGGGATCTCGCGAGGCTTACAACCCCTACCAGGCAGTGTACCTGATCGTTGTAGTATAGTATAGTGACAAGTACCGGGGGATTGATCGTTCAGCTTAGGAATAGTGTCGCTAGGATTAGAAAACCTAATTAATAGTTCTAGAGGTGAAAGATGATTATTTTTGTATTTTTATATTTTTATTAAAGCAAGTAAAATCTCGGGTTTTGAAGGAGTGGGCGGAATTAGTTGCTATTCAACTAACCCAAAGCTATTATATAATTAAAATAAAATAATGAAAACGAAATTAAACTAATTAAACTAAGGTTGTGAGCAGTAATTGGAGAAATTGTGTTTACTTAGACTTCACTACTCCCTAGATATCTTTTACATGTTAATTACTTGTTACACTTGTATGAATGACGGATTGTATTCCTTAATACCATTCGTGGGGTGGCATACATAACTCCCCAACTCTATGAGCTCTTATCTCCTCCTACACCATGACCCAGCACAACTATAGGGATTGTAAACAGTGGCTCATGCATTAAATACAACCAATAAAGACCTAGTATGCCTCGGTTCATGTTTCTTAAGACGTTCAAGCATGTTACCATTTGGAGATCTGCCAGTTTTCTTAAGCCTAACATATAAATCATTCATTCAAAACAAGAATAGACAAGTAATCAACACATAATCAACATCTAGGTTTCATTAGATCTAAGCAAACACAAGAGATATCTAGCCTAGCATAGTAGAATTGAGACAAGAACAAGAGATAAACAACCAACACATAGACATATTGATTGAATTGAAAGTACACTTATCTCAATTACAATGCAAGGTCTCAAGGGTTTGGAACCCTTGAAAAACCTGTAAAAGAGGCACCAAAATCGTCTTTAGGGTTTCACCAAAACTTCTCTCTTTTTAATGAAAAAACTAGAAAACTATATATAGGAAAATCGTTCTGACGGCGTCAAGAGTTAATTCTGACGCCGTCACCTCGCCGCCATATACTTCCTCGGACGCCCTAGATCCACTTGTGACGGCCTATGTGACGCCGTCACCACCTTCGGTATTTTATTCTTGGCCACTTTGACGCCGTCACCTCTCCATCTGACGCCGTCACCAGCTACGGTAAATTATTCTTCATGTCTGACGCCGTCAAGCTTTTGGTCTTGACGCCGTCACCTTGTATTTTCAGCTTGGATTTTTGGTACTTTGCCGTTTTCTTCACTTTATGCTCCAAAAACGTCCAAAATAGCCTCTTTTCCAGAATTCACTCTCCAAACACCTAAAATCACAAAAGGAACGATTTAGGGCAATATTTGATCAAATAAAGTCGGATTCGGGCTTAAATGACCCCCTAAAAACGGATCATTTTTCGCCTCATCAACTACTATATAATGCATTTGGGACTATTCTATAATTAGAAAGGCTTAAAATTCAGACTTTTACTTGCTTATTATGGAAGGATTTCAAAATTAATTGGTTAGAAAGCAAGTTGGTTAGTAAGTTTGTTAGGGGTTGTTCAAACTAAAATTATTTGCCTTAGCAATCTCTAGTTATAATGCATAAAGACAACTAAATGTGTAACTGAATAACGCAAAATATAGTCACAGATACCCGCTGCAGCATTGCGCGGGTACCGTTCTAGTGATATTGAAAAGAGATGTGGTGCCTTTTGATTCGGTTGGGAATAAAAAGAAAGAAAATCAGAAACCCTAACCCTACCTTTTGAATATCGAAATTCGTTTATAACCAAAAAGAGTTAAATCCAACTCTTTGATTCTCCATATGCCCCTCTTGTGACTCGACTTGGGATGGAGAGAAAGCAAATAGTGCATAGCCGCTCCTTGGCATGTAGAGGTTTCTTTGGGACAATATTCGAGAGACAAGGATCGATTCACACTTCTTTTCTTGTTATGATTTTTGAGGTTTCATAGATTAGGTTTTCTTTTAGATCTGGTTTTGAAAGAGAGAGAACAAGAGATAGTGTGTATCTGTTTTTCTTGATATGTGTGTGAGAGTTTTGAGACTATGAGATTATAACGTTGTGGAAAACTAGAAGGGGGGGTTGAATAGTTTTACGTCTTTTTAATTTTATTATGAAAACTTAGTTTAGTTTTAAAATCTTGTTTGCTTTTAAAACTTTGATTCAATCTTATGTGAACTCAAATCTTGAACAATATGAACAAGTATATCTAAGTATGAACAATAATAATAATGTAAGCTAAGTATGTGAAATCAATACATGCATAATATAAACAATTATAGCTATATACGAGAGATAAGTACGTAATCGTTTATTTTATAATCCTTAGTTATATTTTGTATAAAAACTATACTTGATCGAAATGATCAATTATATGTATGTAACCTTTTTAGTTTGATTGTAAAAACTTTGTTTTGTGAATGAAACTTTCGTTTGATCTTTAAGTAAAATCAATACTAGCACTATATGAGCAACTATATATATACGTCTACGTCTACAAATGTAATAACGATATAAGCAAGATAATAAGTAAGATATGGAAAGATCTAACCGCGAGACAAAGGATTTATAGTGGTTCGGCTACAAGGACACCTTCCTTGCCCTACTCCACTCCTCGAGTCACCTACTCGAGAGTTTTCTTCACTATGTCAACAAGCTCCTTATGGCGGAGAAACCTTACACACCAATATACACACCACTTACACACCAAAGCTTCGTCACAACGAAATCACACCTTCTTCACAACTACTTCACACCAATCTACTACACACCTATCTTCACAACTACTTCACACCAATCTACTACACACCTATCTTCACAACTACTTCACACCAACTATCTTTACTACAATCTAGTTCACACCTATCTTCTACACACCAATTATCTTCACTACAATCTACTAGCCAATCACACAATCTATATTCCTAACACAACTATCTACAATCAAATATTCACAACACACTACACAAAGATATATGTAAATATTCTTGATGATGCACCAACAACTTGGATGTGGAGGTCACAACAAGTTGTAATACTTCTTGTCTTGGAGGATAGAAGTATTCTTCTCTTGCACTTGAGAGGATGATGTAAGAATCACTTTGAAACAAAGGATTATGTATTTATGATCAAAGGATTTAGAGAATAGAAATGGGGATCTAGAACAGAAAGTTTTGGAGTGCAAAAGGTGAGGAAAAAATCCAGGTTTAAGGTGGTATTTATAGGCAAAAGAATCTGACAGAGGAGCGTGGCCGGTCCCCTTAAATCATGGTCGGCCCCCTTAAAATTAAGGGGACCGCCCTTTATAATTAAGGGGGCCGCCCAGCTGAAACGGCCAGATTCTTTGTCTTTTAGTGGGGAAAGTTTATTTGGTGAAAAACTAACTGTTTTTGGTTAAAAATTTGAATTCATATATTTAGTATGAATAAAACATTTTTCTTTATTACCAAAAGTGTTTTTCAAAAATATATAATATGTTTATATAATTAAATAAACTTTGCATTAGTTAATTAAATACCCCTTTGATCATAAATTGCACTAAACACTTTATTTATTCATACCTTAAGTGATTTGGATGTAAAGAGAAATATTAATCACTAAATACTTGTTTATGTCACAAGTTTTAGTTCTATGAGTTTATATTTTGTGATAATCAAAACATAGAGATATTGATAACATGTTAATAATGTTTTTAGGCATTAATTTATGTCAACAATCTCCCCCTTTTTGATTATTACAAAACCTTAAACTCAATATATCTAAAACTTGTTTTTAGACAAGTATTATAGAGTTTACATTTCTCTTCTCCCCCTTTTTGTAAAATCAAAAAGGTTAAGCCGAGTAAGCTTCGCGAGGGAAGTTTAAACGGGTAGAATGCTCCCCCTCATTTGAGAGCACCAAGGGAACGAGCTATGGAGATCTTTGCTACAAAAATATTTTAAGAGAGCAAGATACACATATATGCAAGGCAACAATTATGCAACTAAACAAAGATTCATTCAAGCATTATAGAAATGAAAAGCATTACAACACTCAATATGCTTGAAGCATATTGATAAAAATAACACAAAGGAAAAGACATAGTCCTATATTGCCTAAGAGAGCACTTGGACTTGCTTGCAACCAAAGGTTGGTTGATTCGTATTTGAAAGTGAACATCATAAGCATATGGTATGCTTAGATGGTTGATGATGGAGTGTTTGGAATGAGGATGGTTGAGTTAGGGTAAGATTGTTGGATTAATGGAGGTTGTTGGATGAATGTTGGATAGTTTGGTGGTGGAGAGTTTGTAGCGGAAGAGGTTGATTGAGGTTTTGGATGTTGTTCAAGTGAGGGTATTGGATGTGATCTAGTGAGAAGATATTCAATCCAAGTGAAGTGTTCATTGAATGCAATCGTTTTTAGGAGAAAGATGCAACAAGGTTAATTGTTGACATGCTTCTCAAGTTGATTTATGTTGTGTGGTAATGAGGGTGATCTAGATGAAGGTGGATCCAAATTGCGTTGAGCAAGATGTAAGACTAAAAGAGCACTAAGCTCATGGGCTTCTTTTAGCGCCTCAACGAACTTCAAGTGTTCGGAGGAAGGTGATGGTGGTGGAGCATGATAATTGTCTTGGGTGAGGGTTTGAACATGCAACATAGGAATGGCATGTGAAGTTGTAGGATGTGGTGGTGATACTCTTGGTGGTGGATACATGTTTGAGCTTGGGTAATCATGAAAACATGATATGGGTGGAAGACATTCTTCATGAGTGGATGGTGTTTTTGTTGAATGAGCAACATGTAAAGTGTTGGTAATGAGGTTGGGATTATTGTTTTGGGATTGTGCATGCTCATCATAAGAAGGAACATTAGTCGAAGCACGAATGGATGATTTGTTGTTAAATGGATCATTTGTGTGAGAGTGAGGTTTAGGTGTTGGTTGATTATGAACAACATCGCTTGAGTTGTGAAACGATTATGAGGTTTGAGTGTAATGGAGAAGGATATGGGTGAGTAAAGGTTTTTGATATGTAATGTTCGTGAAAAGGAGAGTGAGGTGTTAGGTAAGTAATGTTTGAAAACATAGGTGGAATTTGGTGTTGAATGTTTGACAACGTCATTTGGTTTGACGGATTTTTAAAGGAAGTTAGGCTTTCTTCTCCAAACAAGTTTCTTGATGGTTTTGGTTTAATGGGAGAGGAAATGATGAGATGAGTGGAGATTGAGAGGAATGAGAGTGTTTATAATGTAGGATTGGTGGGATCAAGGATGGATAAACTTTGATGGAAGGTTTAGGATAGAATAGGTTTGTGAATTTTGGGAAGTGTAGGATGAAATGGGCTAAAAAATAGAAAAGGGAAACAACACATTCGACCATCAGATGGCCGGTCCCCTTAATTGGAGGCCGGTCCCCTTAATAATTAAGGGGGCCGCCTTATGATTTAAGGGGGCCGCCCATCTGGTGATTCCCAGATTGCCAGAAAAGGGTTTTTGGTAGTGCATTGCAGAAAGGTTGTGTTTTTGGTTTCAAACAAGTCCAACTCTTTGAGGCAATTAAACATAGACTAATTATGTAGGCAATTATGTAGCTAAAGCATGTTAACCAAAGAGATTAAGTAATCAAGCAATTTCATCTAGCATGCAAACATACTCATCTAGCAAGCAAAATATAAGTGCTAGGAAATAATAAGCAACATCAAGTATTTCATAACTACATAACTAGGAGGATTAATCCTAATGTGTATTATGATAGCATGGGTTTCTAGACTTGTTACAAACGAAGTCTTAATAGATAAACCATGGCCCTCTTGATTTGATTTAGTTCACTTATAAGTGTCATTTATATAAATATAGATGACAAATATGAGATCACCATGCATGATTTAAAGAGACGTTTTTAGCATTATTCAACAATGTTTGAAAGTAGGTTTTCATGTAGATATGAGAGTTAATTGAATAAAATAGATTCGGTTTTACTTCAAAATGTGTTAATGAAAGGTAAATAAAATTTTCTCAATCTTTGGTTTTGATCAAAACAAAATTGTGGATATTTATTGTGAAAACATCTTATTTAAAAGTGGGATAGTTATTTGAAAAACTATTTTCCAAAATGTGAGGTTTTTGCATATTTTTAAAGATATTAGATTTTTGACAACAAATATCATTAATCATATATTTTAAAAGATGTTTGTTATAGATCTCATGCTCAAGAGGATTGGTTAAGCCTACTATTATCTCATGCTATCGTTTCTACATATCCTATGATCCTAAATGAGGTGATGACGAAAATTAATATGTAGGATGCGAGAGTGTTGAATGGGGTATAACCTAACATCTATAGTTCCTTTGATTTCGCACGCTTATCTGACTTAATGCCATATTCTACAAGAGCTTGTTTCATCCATAGTTTTCTTACGCGAGGAATCTAATCCTACTTCTATATTAACGATTTATCCACTTAACTCATTTCACTTCATCACCATGAGTTTCCTAATAGTGGATATAGAAGATTTCCATTTTCTATTTTGTTCGGCAATGAACCATTTTATCTTATTCCTAGGAAAGTCAACCAATGATGTTTCTAGGTTATAAGAATATAAGCAATTATGTACTAAGCATTAATCTAACTAATCATTTATCTAAGCATGCAAATTATAGTGATGAACTTAAAAGAAACGTGTACCTTTTAGTCTTCAATGGAATATCTTCAAGCACTTCAAGTGACCATGTTGACTTATAGAAGTCATTAGTAGATGATATTCCAACTTCTTCCAAGATTGACAACTTAGCCACTTGGTCCCCATTGTCTCATTGGTCCAAAGTTGTTTGGTCCAAACATATTTAACATTTGGCTAGGATGCATGTATGGTGGTAATATTTCCCAAGGATTGTAACTTGGTAGATAATTCCACATTTGATTTCTAGTGTTATTGTAATTTTGTCTATTTTGATTTCTTCTAGGTTGAGGTGTTTTAGATCTTGGATGATGATTGTTAGGTTTTCTTGGTGGTGGAGTTTTAGATCTTAATTTAGGTTTAGAAAATCCGGTTTTGACTTTTAATGATGGTTTATAAAAACTTTTTACTTCCACATCACTTGCAATAGGTATTTTTCTATCTTCTCTAAGTATATACTTAGGTTTTGACTCTAATGGTTTTTGTTTACTAGATTCACATTCAAACTTTATATTTTTATTTTCACTAGTTGAAACATTAGTTGAGGTTAATCCTAGACCGGTTTTGTCTCCCGAAGTTTCTTGAACACTTATTATTTTCTTAAGTGGGTTACTACTATTTTTAAACTTGTCAAGTTTGAAAATTTCATCTTTAAGTTTTTCGTTTTTATTTTTAACCTCTATGCATGTTTTACATTCTATAAGAACTTCTTTTCCTTTTTCCAAATGTTGTAGTCTAATTTTTAATTCGAGTACTTCATTTTCTAATAGATTGTTAATATGTTTTAGTGACTTATTTTTAGCTATAACTTTTTGACCTAATTTGCGTAACCTATTATATTCACTATCTAGGTCTTTTTCGTCTAATGATAAATTTTCGTCACTAAAGTATTTGGTTTCGGAACGTACCTCGCTTGATGTCTTAGCCATAAGACATTTCTCCTCATTTGTGATTTCTTTCTCATCGTCATCGCTATCATTCCAAGCTCCTCCAACAAACGCCTTTTGATTTTGATTTCTTGACATCATTGGGCATTTTCCGATGAGATGATTTGGATCACCACATTTGAAGCACTTCCTATTACTTTTGCCATTTTTGTCATCTTTATTTCTTTGGTTTGCTTTCCTTTCATCATACGGTTGTCTAACCAATCTTCCTCGCCATTTGAGGAATTTCTTGAAGTCTCTTACGGCCGTCGCATATTCTTCGTCATCACTTTCGGAGGTTGAGCTATCCTCGTTACTAGATTCCTTCCTAGCTTTCAACGCAATTGACTTGCTTTGCTCTCTTTTTCCATTGACCATGTCGGAGTCTTTCTTTATTATTGCTTCGTAGACTTTCAGGTTGCCGATCAACTCATCAAGTTGAAGAGTTGACAAGTTCTTCGATTCTTCAATCGCCGTAACTTTAGCTCGCCATTTTGGATGAAGAGCCCTAAGAAATTTCCTAACAAAATTCTTACTAGAAAAATTCTCATCAAGTGCTTTTAAACTTGTGATAATAGTGTTAAATCTAGCAAAAGCATTATCTATTGATTCCTCCTTCGGAATCGTAAATTGTTCATATTGTTGAACAAGAAGATCTATTTTGTTATCTTTAACTTGACTATTACCTTGGTGAGTGATTAGTAAAGAATCCCAAATCTCTTTTGCGGTTTTACACATAAAAATTCTTTCATATTCTTTGCGTGGTAACGCATTATAAATAACCATTTTAGCCTCATTATTTTTTGATAGTTTCTTTTTCAAATCATCATTTTGTTTTTCAAAAGATACAATTTCATCCTTTTTAGTTTCAAAATTATATTGAATAGGAGGAAAATCACCAAAGGTAATAACATGCCAAAGATCTAGATCCTTTGATTTCACATAAGTTTCGAATCGATTTTTCCAATATAAAAATCCATCACTTTCAAATAGTGGTGGTCTTTGCATAGATTGCCCTTCTAAATATTTTTCAGATTCCATAGATCGTTACAAGTTTTAAAATACAATATATTTTAAAAATCTTGCTAGACGTGGCTCTGATACCAATTGTGGAAAACTAGAAGGGGGGGTTGAATAGTTTTACGTCTTTTTAATTTTATTATGAAAACTTAGTTTAGTTTTAAAATCTTGTTTGCTTTTAAAACTTTGATTCAATCTTATGTGAACTCAAATCTTGAACAATATGAACAAGTATATCTAAGTATGAACAATAATAATAATGTAAGCTAAGTATGTGAAATCAATACATGCATAATATAAACAATTATAGCTATATACGAGAGATAAGTACGTAATCGTTTATTTTATAATCCTTAGTTATATTTTGTATAAAAACTATACTTGATCGAAATGATCAATTATATGTATGTAACCTTTTTAGTTTGATTGTAAAAACTTTGTTTTGTGAATGAAACTTTCGTTTGATCTTTAAGTAAAATCAATACTAGCACTATATGAGCAACTATATATATACGTCTACGTCTACAAATGTAATAACGATATAAGCAAGATAATAAGTAAGATATGGAAAGATCTAACCGCGAGACAAAGGATTTATAGTGGTTCGGCTACAAGGACACCTTCCTTGCCCTACTCCACTCCTCGAGTCACCTACTCGAGAGTTTTCTTCACTATGTCAACAAGCTCCTTATGGCGGAGAAACCTTACACACCAATATACACAACACTTACACACCAAAGCTTCGTCACAACGAAATCACACCTTCTTCACAACTACTTCACACCAATCTACTACACACCTATCTTCACAACTACTTCACACCAACTATCTTTACTACAATCTAGTTCACACCTATCTTCTACACACCAATTATCTTCACTACAATCTACTAGCCAATCACACAATCTATATTCCTAACACAACTATCTACAATCAAATATTCACAACACACTACACAAAGATATATGTAAATATTCTTGATGATGCACCAACAACTTGGATGTGGAGGTCACAACAAGTTGTAATACTTCTTGTCTTGGAGGATAGAAGTATTCTTCTCTTGCACTTGAGAGGATGATGTAAGAATCACTTTGAAACAAAGGATTATGTATTTATGATCAAAGGATTTAGAGAATAGAAATGGGGATCTAGAACAGAAAGTTTTGGAGTGCAAAAGGTGAGGAAAAAATCCAGGTTTAAGGTGGTATTTATAGGCAAAAGAATCTGACAGAGGAGCGTGGCCGGTCCCCTTAAATCATGGTCGGCCCCCTTAAAATTAAGGGGACCGCCCTTTATAATTAAGGGGGCCGCCCAGCTGAAACGGCCAGATTCTTTGTCTTTTAGTGGGGAAAGTTTATTTGGTGAAAAACTAACTGTTTTTGGTTAAAAATTTGAATTCATATATTTAGTATGAATAAAACATTTTTCTTTATTACCAAAAGTGTTTTTCAAAAATATATAATATGTTTATATAATTAAATAAACTTTGCATTAGTTAATTAAATACCCCTTTGATCATAAATTGCACTAAACACTTTGTTTATTCATACCTTAAGTGATTTGGATGTAAAGAGAAATATTAATCACTAAATACTTGTTTATGTCACAAGTTTTAGTTCTATGAGTTTATATTTTGTGATAATCAAAACATAGAGATATTGATAACATGTTAATAATGTTTTTAGGCATTAATTTATGTCAACAAACGTTTCCTTTTTCTTTTTCTTTTTATTTTTTTTCGTTTATTATTAACTTAAACGTGAAGTGGGTAACAAAAGAAATTATAAGTTGTGTTAAAGTTTTTATTTTATTAATAAAGAGTGTGTCGTGTGTACCCCGTGTCTCGTTGAACTCCAGTATAAACGTGGTATTCCAGTTCTCGTGATCGTAGAAAAATATAATTTCTGATAGCGTTTTTATAAAAGTAATATGAAAACACCATTATCGACTCCAGGTATAAATTATTAAGTTTATGCCGTTACTATGTTAGTGTTGGTACGCGTGTCGTGTCGTTTATCAAAACAAAGCGAGAAAACTTCTCGTTTTTAATTTTTAATCATTAGTAAACATCAGAAAATAAATAATTCGCATTTTCTGATAAAAACAAATTATTCCACTAAAATAATAGTCTGAAAAATTACGGGTGGTTACATACAGGTTTTGCCATCTTACATCCCTGTCAGAAACTTTGAGCAAGATACATCCCCCGTTATGCAAACGTTTGCCACTATACATCCCTCGTTTACAATGAGGACTAACGGTGCAATTTTTTTCTCTTTTATCTCTTAACGAGGCAGAAAATATTACACCGTTAGCCTTCATTAGCCAAACATTTGCACTGTTAGTCCTCATTTTGAGTTTTTTTTCCGTTTTTTACGATTTATCCGTTTTTTGTCATTTTTTTCCGTTTTTTATACGTTTATCAGTTTTTTTACGTTATTATTCGTTTTTTGTACGTTTTATCTGTTTTCTGTCAGTTTTTTTTCCCATTTTTTGTACCTTTTATTAGTTTTTTTTAAGTTTTCATCCGTTTTATTTAGATTTAATCCGTTTTTGTCACTTTTTTTTCGTTTTTATACGTTTTATCAGTTTTTTACGTTTTTATCTGTTTTTTGTACGTTTTATCCGTTTTTTGTCAGTTTTTTTCCCTTTTGTTGTACGTTTTATCAGTTTTGTTTTACGTTTTTATCCGTTTTTTGTACGTTTTATCCGTTTTTTGTCAGTTTTTTTCCATTTTTAGTACGTTTTATCAGTTTTTTTACGTTTTTATTCGTTTTTGTACATTTAATCCGTTTTTTGTCAGTTTTTTCCGTTTTTTATATGTTTTATCAGTTTTTTTTACGTTTTTATTCATTTTTTGTACGTTTTATCCGTTTTTGTCAGGTTTTTTTCGTTTTTTGTATGTTTTATCAGTTTTTTTACTTTTTTATACGTTTTATCCGTTTTTTGTCAGTTTTTTTCCCTTTTCTATAAGTTTTATCATTTTTTTTACGTTTTTTTTTTTCCATTTTTTGTACATTTAATCCGTTTTTGTCAGTTTTTTTTCCATTTTTTATACGTTTTATCAGTTTTTTACATGTTTATCTGTTTTTTGTACGTTTTATCCGTTTTTTGTCAGTTCTTTTTCCTTTTTTTTGTATGTTTTAACAGTTCTTATCCGTTTTTTGTATATTTTATCCGTTTTTTCGTCAGTTTTTTCCCTTTTTGTACGTTTTATCAGTTTTTTTTTACGTTTTTATCCATTTTTTGTACATTTAATCCATTTTTTGTAAGGTTTTCCCCGTTTTTTATACGATTTATCAGTTTTTTTTTACGTTTTTATCCATTTTTTGTACGTTTTATCCGTTTTTTGTCAGTTTTCTCCCTTTTTTGTACGTTTTATCAGTTTTTTTTATGTTTTTATCCATTTTTTTTTCGTTTTATCCATTTTTGTCAGTTTTTTTTCCCTTTTTTGTACGTTTGATCAGTTTTTTTTACGTTTTTTATCCGTTTTTTGTACACTTAATCCTTTTTTTGTCAGTCTTTTTATGTGTTTTATATGTTTTTTCCATTCTTTAACGTTTTTGCAGTTTTTGGCCTTTTTTGTACGTTCTATCAGTTTTTTTTTACGTTTTATCCGCTTTTTGTACATTTAATCCTATTTTTGTCAGTCTTTTTCCGTTTGTTATACGTTTTATCCATTCTTTTACTTTTTTATACGTTTTATCCGTTTTTTGAATGTTATATCGATTTTTTTTTATGTTTTTATCCATTTTTTGTAGGTTTTATCTATTTTTTGTATGTTTTACCCATTTTTTTGTCAGTTTTCCCCTTTTTTATGTTTTATCGGTTTTTACATTTAATTCATTTTTTGTACGTTTTATTTATAAAAGAATGGAAAAACCTGCTAAAAAATGGAAAAAAAAGTGATAAAAAATGGATAAAACGTACAAAAAATTAATTAAACGTAAAAAACCGATAAAACATTAAAAAAAAAAGGAAAAAAGAAAGAGGAAAAACTGACAAAAAATGGGTAAAACATACAAAAAACAGATAAAACTTACAAAAAATGGATAAAATGTACAAAAAAATGGCAAAAACGGATAAAATGTACAAAAACGGATAAAGACGTACAAAAAACGGACAAAAATGTAAAAAAAAAACTGAGAAAAATTGATAAAACGTACAAAAAACGGATCAAAACGTAAAAAAAAACGATATAACGTTCAAAAAACGAATAAAAACGTAAAAAAACTGACAAAAATGGATGAAACGTACAAAAAATGGATAAAACGTACAAAAAAAAACGAATAAAAACGTTAAAAAATTGATAAAACGCACAAAAAACCGATTAAATGTACAAAAAATGGATAAAAACGTTAAAAAACGGATAAAACGTACAAAAAAGGGAAAAGACTGACAAAAAATGGATAAAACGTATAAAAAACAGATAAAAACGTAAAAAAAACGGAAAATAACTGACAAAAAACGGATAAAAACGTAAAAAAAATTAATAAAACGTACAAAAAAGGGGAAAACTGACCAAAAAAAACGGATAAAACGTACAAAAAACGGATATACACTTAAAAAAACTGATAAAACGTACAAAAAGGGGAAAAAAAACTGACAAAAAACGGATAAAACGTATAAAAAACGGATAAAACGTACAAAAAACGGATAATAACGTAAAAAAAACTGATAAAACGTATAAAAAAAGGGAAAAAATTGACAAAAAACGGAAAAAAAACTCAAAATGAGGACTAACGTAGCAAACGTTTGGCTAACGAAGGCTAACGGTGTAATATTTTCTGTCTCGTTAAGAGATAACGGAGAAAAAAGTTGCACCGTTAGTCCTCATTGTAAACGAGGGATGTATAGTGGCAAACGTTTGCCTAACGGGGGATGTATATTGCCAAAAGTTTCTAATAGGGATGTAAGATGGCAAAACCTGTAAACCACAGGGATGTATTTTGCAGTTCTCTCTATTTTTAATATGTGAGAACAGAGACATATAACGATCCTCGAGCTGGGATAACATGACTGAGCACCTCACGAATAAGGAAAAGTATAATTCACTCACACTCATTATTTATATGATGGAGAATATAAGGAAATCACATTCAATTGCTCAGACATGATTCATTAAATTACCATAAGCTTGTACAAGAAACAAAATTACACCGACATGGCATAAGCACCAAGTATAAATATCAAAAGAGGTTTTTATTCGGGTTATAATGTTAGGCTAAGGGTTAATAAGGGTATTAATTATGCATGGGAAATATTTACTGGAATTGGTGTTAAAAGAAAAATAAGTGTCAAAAAGTCCAAGAAACCCATGTTGCTAATCACGACTTACCACAAACCATGAGGTTATCAAATATCTCAACCTCTCACAATCTACTCGAACTAGAATGATATATCAATACGCCAACTCTTTATTCATTTTTTTTCATCAATTTTTCTTTTTCTTTTTTTTGCTCACTTTTTTTTATCATTTTTTTTAAACTCCACATCCACACAATCAACAATTCCCCCACACTTAGTATAAGCCTACACCACAAAAAATACAAAGTAGAAGGCCGGCATCTTCATCTTTGTTGAAATGGCATGACACTTATAACAAGCGTAAACAAATTATTAATCAAAAATCATCCATACATACCAATCAACAAGCAACCAACCGAATTGACTTTCGACAAGGGGTAAGGATAGGCTAAATCTTATATATTTTTATAGTGGATGTAAGAAATGAAAAAGGATGGCTCTTCAGGTTAAACTAAGGGTATCTAGCACTAAAAATGAGTGCTACAAAAGGGTTTTATTTGGATGGTTAGCTAATCAGTGTAATTAGTTAAAGAATAAATAATATGAAATATGGAATGGCCATTTGGGTTAAATCCTAATTGCCTCTTTAGCATATATAAATACCTATATCACACGAATGTGATCTCACTGCGGTCTCGTAATGATTTCAAGCACAAGTTCTAGAATCGAATAAATCACCGTCACACTCATAAACAAAGAAATCAGGCATAAAAGACATATGCTGATATAGGCTCAAAATCCTCACATTTTAGTGGTTATGGTTACAAATGCGCAAGTAATGTCATCGATCCCGAGTCGGATCTGCTCTATCAATCGAGACGCATCTCTGGTTTCAAAGACATATTTATTTACTAAGTTTTATTCTAATATATTAACCTAAGTGACAAAAAAGATAAAATAAAATAATTAGATTACTAAGGGCAAACGAAAATTTTAAACGATATAAGAATAAGTCTCATTTTTCAAATTCATTTCCCCCCACACTTAAGTTAAGCAATATGCGTAATTAGAAAATAACTTAAAAGTAGGATAAGTAGGAACAATAAATATAAGAGAAACGAAACTTCCCGGGGTTCTTAAGTGATCGGTTGAATTCTGAAAAGATGTAGTTTAGCAGAACGCGAACATAAGCATGTCAATTCAACCAGATATAATATAACACTCCACATATATAACCTCCCCAAGTATGGGATATCACAAACCGACCAACCTCCACTTTTATTTATTAGACCTGCAAAATAAACAAAACTACAAGAAAAACGTAAAATGAATAAAGCACACTTTCGTAGGCACCATGATTGAATTTAGCATATGCAACAAGCCTTTAAACCCCTCGGTGTCCCGAGTGGACGAGTTATAGTCTCGTGAGGGTTTACAGTGAACACACCCACAAAGTTCAAAAACACATTTTTTCAAACAGTCAAGTACGGAGCACACAGGCGTATGCGCGTCATACTAAAGAAACTGCAAAGTTTTTTGTTTTATAAAGTAGATTAGTATAAAAAATAATTTTAGCAGACAGAAAGTACGACGTACACAAGATAAAGTGCGGCGGTTTTATTTTGACAAAAAGCACACCTTTTTGAAATTTTCCTCTTTTAATATTTTATTTATCTCACAATTCACTAAAAACAAGCACAATCAAAATACTAAGAAATGAAAAATAACATAAGAAGGAAAGTAAAATAAGTATTATTCATAGATTCACAAAACATACAAAAGCAAAAATAAAGGTGAAAAGAAAAACTTTTTGGATTTTTTTTAAGGCAAACACTCATCAAACATAAATTTTTATTTAAGGTACGAAAAACATATATAGCAAGCGCACAATCAAACAAACAGTTTGGTTAAAACATTATTTTAGTGGTCTGATGATAAAAGTACACCGCACTAGAAATTAAGTGCGGCACTCTTCTAACAGAATTCCATTTTCTGGTTTATATTATCACAGACAAAAAACAAGCAAACACACCAACCGAACACACAAAATAAATTGATGATGAGGCAAAAAGTGAACCACTTTTACTGGGTCATTTAAACCCGAATTCGAGATTATTTGATCAATTATTGCCCTAAATCGTTCCTATTGTCATTTTAGGTACTTTTGGAGAGAAATCTGGAAAAGGAAGCATTTTGGACGTTTTTGGAGCATAAAAGTGAAGAAAACGGAAAAGTCTCAATTTTCCTTGCTGGAACAGTACCTGACGGCGTCAAGAGTTACAAAAGAGGTGGATGTGGAAAATACACGTGACGATCCAGAGAGTTTTTGTGCATAGGAGATGACGGCGTCACCCGAGGCCGTCATGGTCCAAGTATTAGTGACGGCCCAGAAGAAAATCCTACATGACGGCGTCACAAGTAGATCTAGGCAATACGATTTCATTATGGAGGCGAGTTGATGGCGTCACAACTTAACACATGACGCCGTCACCCTGTAAAATCTATATATAGTTTTCCAAATTTCATTCATTGTGGTGCAATTTTGAGGGAAAAACCCTAGGCCGAATTTTACAGCTTTTTCAAGGGTTCAAACCCCTTGAATCTTTCATGTTTAATTAAAGATAAGTACTCTTTCAAATCATTCAATATGTCTATGTGTTGTTTGATTATATCTTATGCTTGTCTTCAATTTAACATTAGTGGCTAGATTTCTTTTGTGTTTGCTTAGATGTAGTGAAACCTAGATGTTAATTATCGGTTGATTGTTTGTTTATAGTTGTTACGGATGATTGTATTCGATGTTAGGCTTAAGAAAACTGGGAGACTTCCATTGGTAACTTGCTTGAATGTCTTAAGAAACATGATCGGAGGTGTACTACGATTTTTGGTTGTATTTAATGCGTAGGAGAATTCTAATGATCCCATGTTAGGAGCTTCTAACGGCTCGACATAGGAGTGAAGTAGGATCCTATAGAGTTAGGGAATATTGTACACGGCCCTACGACTAGTATTAAGGAATATGACCCGTCATCCATGCAATTGTAACAAGCTATCAACCTGTAAAAGATATCTAGGGAGTAATGAAATCTAAGTAAACACAACTTTCCTCATCATTGTTTACACCACTAGAATAATTAGTTTTGTTTTCATTTCTGTTATTTTATTTTGATTGCATCTTAGATAAATTGGGTTAGTTAGCTAGCAACTAATTTCGCCCACTCTTTCAAAACCTAAGATTTTAATTGCTTTTATAAAATATAAAAATACAAAAAGAATCATCCCTCACCTCTATACCTAGTTTAGGAGGCTTTCTAATCCTAGCGACACTATTCCTGAGTTGAACGATCAATCCCCCGGTACTTGTCACTATACTATACTACAACGATCAGGTACACTGCCTGGTGGGGGTTGTAAGCTTCTCGAGATCCCTTGAGAGGTAAAACCTGGTGCGATTCCCACGTATCAAGTTTTTGGCGCCGCAGCCCGGGGAATAGTTATTGTCTAGGTTAGGATTTCTTTTTATTAGGTCTACTTGCTAGATTCCTTTCTAGTAAGATTTTAATTTTATTTTTAGGTTTTCTTTAGTCTATCTTATTTCTTCGTGTCTTTGTTCGTAACCTTTACCATCCGACATCATACAAGGGGGTAACCTCTTTGAACCCATCAACCCACCACAACAAAACCACCCACAAAACTCACCACTAGCAAACCAACCTCTTAGATCCCGAACCTTAGGAGAGTATTCCCGTCCTAGCCACCAAGGCTATCGAAACACTATTGAGCTCACTCAAGGAGCCAATGTGTCCCCCTTGCGATCCGACACCATCCGGTTGGTGCAAAGCGGATGTCCATTCCATGGACTTCGTTCCGAAGATCCTAATCAACATCTCAAGGATTTCCTTAAAATCGTAGATTCTATAGACCTTGATGTTACAAGTAGAGAGTCAACCAGATTACGCCTATTCCAATTATTTCTACATGATCAAGCTAGTCAATGGCTTGAACGTTTAACCGCGGGATCCATCACCTCATGGGATGATCTCACCACTCGTTTCCTTGCTCAATTTTTCCCACCGGGGAGAACTACCAAGCTTAGAAATGATATCTTGATGTTCCAACAACGTCAAGGTGAAACTCTATATGAAGCATGGACTCATTTCAAGGACTTACTCCAAAAAGTCCCTCATCATGGCATAGATCTTTGGCTCCAAGTCCAAATCTTCTATGACCATATCGATCTCTCCACAAGGCGAACCATTGACCAATCGACCAGTGGCAAGCTACGTGATCTAAGTGCGAAAGAATCATGGGAACTTATAGAAGATCTTGCTGTCTATGACAACGAAAGTTGGAATGATCCCCGTGATTTGAACAAAATGGTCAAGGCAATATCGTTGCCTTCAAACAATTCTAGCACTCCCGACCGCAGGTCATGGAACTTGAGGACCATGTCAAGTTTCTCATGAAATCTTACGAAGCTCCTAAGCTTTCAAGCCAAGTGAACAAAATCACTTCTTCATGCGAATTATGTAGTGGTCCCCATGACACTCATGATTGCGTAGAACTCCCCGGACAAGCTTTTGCGGATTACGCATCCTCGCGTACCGACAAAGCAGGAGACAAGTGGTACACTTTCAAACCCGAGCCAAACCCTTACGGTGATTCCTACAACCCTTCTTGGAAAAATCACCCGAATCTTAGGTGGAAACAAAACCAAAACATGCCCCAAAACAATTCTTTCAATCCACCTAATCGTTACCAACCAAACGGTCCACCTGCTAACCGTACTTTCAACAACAATCCTTCCAATAACTATGGTAGTACCGATAATCTTGAAGGATTGATGTCTAAGTTTATGGCATCTCAAGAAGCTCGCATAGCTAAGTTTGAAACCGAATTCAATCAACAACAAACGGAGATGACCAATAAGATTAACAACTTGTTGAAAGCCCTCAACAACCAAGTGCTAACAACACCTAGGAAGGACACTAGGGACACTGATAGCGGAATCCAAATTAAGGACCCCTCATCATCCAAACACGTCCATTTTGTCAATGTTGTCACCATTAAGCCGATAGATAAGAATATGGAAGAAAGTGACAATGATGAAGTTGGAATAGAAACCGAGGCTAGGTATGAGATTAAGGAAGTTGAGGATAATAAGGGAGAAAAGTTAGAGGAAGTAGAAAACATAGAAGAATACTTTGATAGGTTACCCACCAAGGAAGAATGGAAATATCACAAGGATTTATTCGATGATCCCTAGACACCATACATCCTTGGTTCGCCCCTTATTAAAGTAGGTGATCCCTCTAACATCAACATACCATGCAACATTGGGCATATGCATGTGTGGAAGGCTTATATCGATCCTAGGTCTCCTATAAATATCATGACTAGGACCTATTATAATTGGGTAATAAAGAAGCAACTTAGGTATAAGATGATGCCCGACACGATTAGGATGAGCAACTTTGTAGGAAGAGTGAAAGGATTGCATGTCTTTGTAGGAAACTTCACTTATGTTACCGACTTTGTGATAGTAGAGGATACTCGTCCGGTAATAGATGATTGCCTAAGTCAAGTAGTGTTCGGAAAACTGTTTGTTGAGGCCTCTAAGATGAGTTATGACCCGTCCCTAGGGATTGTTAGATTCAAGGGAGAGAACGATGAGATTGCTTACAAAAATGCCCTATAAGATTGAACAATGCCGCCTTCTATCAAACATAGAAAAGGAACACAAGCAAGCGGTTTACTATAGGAATGATGAGGATAGACGTAGAGGGGTAGATTATGTCATGAATAGAATACTTGGTTTCTACAAGGAATGTTTGCTACTAGGTCCGGAATACAAAACTAAGATTAGAGATGACCTAGAGAATGAGACCAAAGATGAGGTCACGTAATTTCCCATGACCTTGAGTCTAGCTACAAGACTCGTAAATAAAGAAAAGCGCTTCTTGGGAGGCAACCCATGTTTTGTGTGTTTTTAATTGTTTGAATGTTATTTGCTTCCGTATGCATGCATTATTTTTATTGTTGGTAGATCATGTTTCAAACTAAAATTGTGAAAATGCTTTATTTTGTTGTTTAACTTCATCTTAACTTCATATAAAGGTATTTTGCAAAAGCTAAGTGTAAGGGGAAACCCCAAATTTGTTTCTAAGAACGAAATTGATCTTGATTCGCCACAATATTAAATGAACATGTGTATTAGTATTTGTTAGAGTCAAATGCTTGTATCGAGTCATAATGATGTTTTGCAGGATTTTCCAGGAAGTAGGACATAAGTTTTTCCAGAAATTTTTCGGAAACTTAACGTAAAGATTTCTGCAGGTCACTTCTGACGGCGTCATGTGCAAAATTCTGGAAATTTTGCGAGTTTTGTTTTTCTAATGGAGTCTTAAAGTTTTTGTTAATTCTTTAGTTTTATAAACTCCAGGAAATCTGCAAACATTCATTCCACAAGCATTATATCTTAAATTGTTTTCTAGGATTTGTTAGTATATATAGATTGTCGCCGATTTTATGCGAGGTTGCCTTGTTTGTTTTCTCAGGTTTAACAGGTTATATATGACAAGAAGATGATTTATTATTCTGGAAGGGAAGCTTTGAATGTTCATTTTCTTGGAGGAAGATCTAACCTTGTTACCACACTATCCACACCGAACGAATCAGGGGAGTATTTGTTTTCATTCTTTTACCTATTTCACTTTTACATTATTTAATTGAACATTGGGGAAAATGTTCATCCTAAGTGTAAGGGGATGGTAAATGATGATACCTTATAGGATACTATTGCACTTGAGTTTGTTTGTTCGATAGTAGGTGTGTAATAAAACTAAGAGAAATACTTGTTAGTGTAATTTTAGCGCTAAATTTAAATTTTTTTACAACATTTAGGAGTGAAACTTTAGCCTTAACAAGCGTCTCATGGATAGGAGTTGTATGACTAGCACAAAACCGTACCATTCAGAAACATTTTCCACCCAAATATGTGAGGTTCGCCTTTAGATTTGATAGGAAAAGCATTCATTATTAGTGCTTATGAGTGTACCGGTAGCATTTAGATTATAGAACTTGCGTTAGTGATGCATCCCGAGACCGCTAGTGAGACTACATTCGTGTAGTAGGATTTACTACATGATAAGAGGCATTAGGATCACCCTTGTGTTAAACCAGTATCATGATTACTTGACCATTTAAGCCATATTACTTGACTAGTAAAGTCAATTAATTTTTCCTACACCTTAGCGATGTACTCATTTTTAGTACACGAAACCCCTAGTACACCCCTCCGAGCTTATCTTTTCGTTTCTAACTTTAAGCATCTTATTTAAAGGAAGAATTTGTTACAACCCACCCAAATATGCAACCAAATCGCCTTAGCCTTCCGTGTATGCACTCATCTTTAGTGCATTATTGTTACATGTTTAAACCCTTAGTTAATTATCTAATTGATTACATGGTTGCTAAGTCGAGTCATATCTTGTACATATTATTTTGGGACGATTGAGACTCATGGGTAAAGTACTTGTGTTTTGGAGTAATGGGGAAGAACATCATATATTACCCCCATATGTGCGTGGATCTTAAAAGTACTCCAAGTGTTTTGATTATCTTGATTCGAGTCATTAGATTAGTTTATTGTAAAGTATGTAAAAATTCAAGTGTAAGGGGAATGTACATTCCTTATGATGTATTATTTTGGATGGTAGGGCAAGAGTGTATGCAAAAAAAGTCGAAAAATTAAGAAAAAGAAAGAAAAAACTAAAAAAAGAAAGAGAAAAACATACGGACTACCATCCCGTTTTATTTTATGTTTATTTTATGTTTTTGTTATTTTTGATTTATTAGCTTAATTCGAGTCGAGTCTTGGCTTAGCAACGCCATATTATACATGTAATTAACCAAGATTATTAACTCGCCACCAGTAAATATTGCCTTTATCCAACAAAACCGTGTAGTCCATATCCCTACACCTAACGTTATAACCCTTTGAAAGACCTATTTGATAGTTTATCCTAGGTGCTTACGCCAACTGGTGGAGGTTTGATCCTTTCCCAAGCCTGTGGTAATCTATTTTACTATGACAGGTAGTGAGAGATATGAGTATCTAAACACTATTTGTCAGGTGCTAGTGTATGACCTCCGTGCTTGTCTTTGGTCTTTAATGGAACGATTATTTGTTGTAATTACTTTTATGTTAGTGTTAAATGACCCCTAACTTGTATTTTGATTAGAATAAAAGTGCATTTGCTTGAGGACAAGCAAATCTCAAGTGTAAGGGTATTTGATGAGGTGAAAAGTGAACCACTTTTAAGGGGTCATTTAAGCCCGAATTCGAGATTATTTGATCAATTATTTCCCTAAATCATTTTTTTTGTCATTTTAGGTACTTTTGGAGAGAAATCTGGAAAAGGAAGCATTTTGGACGTTTTTGAAGCATAAAAGTGAAGAAAATGGCAAAGTCTCAATTTTCCTTGCTGGAACAGTACCTGAAGGCATCAAGGCTCTCCACATGATGGCGTCAAGAGTTACAAAAGAGGTGGATGTGGATAATACACGTGACGATCCAGAGAGTTTTTGTGCATAGGAGATGACGGAGTCACCCAAGGCCGTCATGGTCCAAGTATTAGCACTGGTACAAAAAGTTCTGTTGGTCACGCAAAAAATGTGTGACGATATGCATATAGTCACGCACGTTTTTTCGTCATGTGTGACAAAAGGTCCCGCCACCGTAGGTGGCATATGGTCACATTGTTGAGTTCGTGGCCTTTTCCATCGAAAAAGAGTGACCAAAACCCCGAATATGTGTGACAAATTAGGCACAAGTTTTGTTGGATTAGTCATTATCAGTGACCGTAAACACCTTATAGTCACACGAATGTTTTTTGAGAGTTACTATTGTTCGTCTTTTGGCCACATAAATATATAATATATGTGACATTTGAGATGACATATTCAAGTAAAGGTGTATTTCGTGTGACTATTGATAATCCAATGGCCACATGAATATAGAATAAATGTGACGTTTGTGATGATTTAGTCACACAATGGGTGTTATTTTTTTTGGAGTTAGTCACATACAATTTAACACAAAGTGGCCAAAAGTGTGAATAAGTGTGACCATATGCTGTTTAAAGTGAAGAAATGTGTATTTTGTGTGACTATTGATCATCCAATGGCCACATGAAGTTTATGTTTGCGTGGCCTTTTTGTAATATTTAGTCACACAAAGCATGTTTGTTTTGGGTATTTAGTCACATACCATTAAGCAAACAGTGGCCAAAAGTGTGAATAAGTGTGACCATATGCTGTTTAAAGTGAAGAAATGTGTATTTTGTGTGACTATTGATCATCCAATGGCCACATGAAGTTTATGTTTGCGTGGCCTTTTGTAATATTTAGTCACACAAAGTATGTTTGTTTTGGGTATTTAGTCACATACCATTAAGCAAACAGTGGCCAAAAGTGTGAAGAAGTGTGACCATATGCTGTTTAAAGTGAAGAAATGTGTATTTTGTGTGACTATTGATCATCCAATGGCCACATGAAGTTTATGCTTGCGTGGCCTTTTTGTAATATTTAGTCACACAAAGCATGTTTGTTTTGGGTATTTAGTCACATACCATTAAGCAAACAGTGGCCAAAAGTGTGAATAAGTGTGACCATATGCTGTTTAAAGTGAAGAAATGTGTATTTTGTGTGACTACTGATCATCCAATGGCCACATGAAGTTTATGTTTGCGTGGCCTTTTGTAATATTTAGTCACACAAAGTATGTTTGTTTTGGGTATTTAGTCACATACCATTAAGCAAACAGTGGCCAAAAGTGTGAAGAAGTGTAACCATATGCTGTTTAAAGTGAAGAAATGTGTATTTTGTGTGACTATTGATCATCCAATGGCCACATGAATTTTATGTTTGCGTGGCCTTTTGTAATATTTAGTCACACAAAGCATGTTTGTTTTGGGTATTTAGTCACATACCATTAATCAAACAGTGGCCAAAAGTGTTAATACGTGTGACCATATGCTGTTTAAAGTGAAGAAATGTGTATTTTGTGTGACTATTGATCATCCAATGGCCACATGAATTTTATGTTTGTGTGGCCTTTTGTAATATTTATTCACACAAAGCATGTTTGTTTTGGGTATTTAGTCACATACCATTAATCAAACAGTGGCCAAAAGTGTAAATAAGTGTGACCATATGCTGTATAAAGTGAAGAAATGTGTATTTTGTGTGACTATAGATCATCCAATAGCCACGTGAATTTTATGTTTGTGTGGCCTTCAGTAATATTTAGTCACACAACGACTAAAGCAAACAGTGACCAAAAGTGTTAATAAGTGTGACTATATGCATCTTTTAGTCACATTTAAAAAATCAATATATATCAAAACAATTCAAATATATATATCAAAACAAATTCAAATACCATAAAATTGGAATGTATAACTGAACAAAATGTAAAATTGGACCTCCTTTTATACACCAAGGAGTCCTAGTCGGCTTACAATAGTTTCTTTATAAGTATCTATAATCTTTTCCATAATTAAGCAAGTAGCAACTTCGAGCGGTCTTAATCTCTGAGCAGTACCAACTTTAACTAGAAGTAGTAACTTTTGTACTAGCAGTAGTAAATACTTGGCCACGTTTTCTTTGAAGTTCATGAGCTGCACTAAATCCATCTAAGCAATATTAACACAAACATGATCAGCAGTAATTCAAACAACATCATGAAGACTTTTAATCCAAAACAATGAACAAAAATTTGCAGTTAAACTTACAAGTTTTTCTCCCATTGATCTAATCTCATCATCTGGATACAAAAGCCTTGAAAATGTAGGCTACTGCATATCAACACATCAGGATGAGAGCAGGACTAGAACATGTCAAAGCTCACAAAATCAACAGAACTAGATGAGCCACTGGTTCAACTATCTGCACAAACATGATAGGAGAGTTAATACTAGTACCACGTTAGTACTGCTGGAGCAGAGTTACTACTGCTAGTATATATATATATATATATATATATATATATATATATATATATATATATATATATATATATATATATATATATATATATATATATATATATATAACAGAATGTATATAAATGAAGCAAATATATATAAAATTGTAATGTCGTATATAATCAAATTCTCAACTAGAGACCAAATGTTTTCGCTTCGTTGGTACTAATTTCAGTCCTGTATTTTGTTCACTAATATTTGGTATCATAGTTGGTGGTGTAACCTGTAGAACCGGTTTGTCGTGGCTTAAGCGTTTTCGTATGTCCGATAGTTTTAACAGGTTCCTATATGTATATATAAAACACGGTACATTAGTCATGTACGTAAAACTAAAAAAATCAAAGGTGGATGTTTTATTACTTACCACTGTTTCCATTACTGGTACATTTTCCAAAGTTTCAATGGCCATTGGAGTGGTCACCTGCAATATAAATTAAGAAATACAATGGTGTTATCATTAGAAAATGAAATTGTTAACAACATAAAAAGTGGCTTACATCTGAGTCTAATGCCTGTTTCTTTCTGCAAAAAAAAAATATGGGAAATGTAAGAAACTAAGGCACTAATAACGCTGCATAATATAACATCTGCCAATCATGAAACCGTAAAAATATACATGGGTTGGCTTTGGTGACTGAGATGGAGCATACCCACGCCTCGAAAATGAAGTGTGCCAGAAAATCCATCTGAGGGAATTTTTAGCCAGGCATCCCATGTATCATCCTCACCCGTGAAAATAGCATGTAGCCCCTGCAAGAAACAAGTAACGTGATTAATGCTAACATAAAAGACTACAACATTAGATGTCCCAAAATATAAGTTTAGCCTAAAAAACAAACATACGGGTTGCATATCGACTCGGGCAACAAATAATATACAATTGGTTGCAATTTTATGCAGTGCCAAACGTGGAACGAATAAATGTCAAACACATTACCAAGCAAGCAAATCACTAACATTTGGTACAAATGAAACAGTTTGACAAAAAGCAACCATATTTGAGTTAATTTCCTATATAACAGATGTTATGTTAATCTTTTGATAGATAACTTACGCAACTGCGATAAGCAAACTCCAACTGTTCAGCAACATCCTCCCGGAGTGGAAACCAATCAAGACTCCCTTTACGAGCAAAAAAGTGGCCTCTTAGAACACGTCGATTGTCTCCATTCCAATAAACAGGAAAACTATTTCGTCTTAATAAGTCTACCTACAACGATTACCACAACACGAATTTATAATCTAAAACATGTTTAATCCACGAAAATCAATTTAAATCATTTTATATTCGATTACACATTTAAGAAAATATAAATTAATTATGTGTTTGATCATACCCATGAACAGAGTAAGATAGGTGAGATGAGGGTGATGGTGGCTCAACTGTGATGCTGGTGGTTATCTCGAACCAAACAACCGAAGCAAACAAAGTCTCCCATACACTTCCCTTGTCTTGATGACGGTGATGGCGTGGAGGAGCGATGGTTGGTGGAACCATGGCGAGATAAGGCAGTGAAGTGTGGCGGTTGTGTAAGTCGGTTCTAGAGAGAAGGAGAAGAGATGAATAGAGAGAAGATAGATCGGACTAAGCTAGTAATGTTAATGTTTTGATTTTGGGTGAAAAAGGGGCGCCATATGAGCGGAGCGGGAGATTGAAATTTTGGGGAAAATTTAGGGGCGGGATGTTGAGCGCTATACTAAAAATTTGGAGATTGAAAGCCTATCAAATGAGCTTGAAATGTTTAATGAGTTGAGCTCAACCTTATATAAGTTCAACTCGAGTTATTGTTGAGTTCTCGAGCTTGTAAGTGATATAAAATATGTGTTTTTTTTAATATGTAAGTGTACTAAGTGTAAATACTTATTTATGAATGTATCAAGCTTTTCGAGCTGAAGTCGAACCAAATTCAATTCTTAGGTTATATTTCAAATTTAATTTTTGTAATAAAACACATCTTTACACATAAATCGAGCTTTTCGAGTCAAGCTCAATCCGAGTTCAAACTTTCTCGATCCCGGATAACATATGATCGGGAAGGTCCCTAGATACTTGCTTCTTAGTGTCTGTGACAAATGGTATACACCTACCAAGCCGGTGCAACCCATGCATGACTAGTGATAATGGCTAACTCACATGGGTCATGGGTCATGTGCATTAATTAGGTTATCGCTGGTCACATTCAATAATTAATGGGTATTTGACATCGATCTAGGGATGAGCATTTTGACCCGAATCCCGGAACCTGATGAGGTGAAAAATAAACCACTTTTAGGGGGTCATTTAAGCCCGGAATTGAATTTATTTGATCAAATATTGCCCTAAATCGTTCCTTTTGTGATTTTAGGTACTTTGGGAGTGAATTCTGGAAAGGAAGCAATTCGGACGTTTTTGGAGCATAAAAGTGAAGAAAACGGCAAAGACTTAATTTTCCATGCTGAGAATAGTACCTGACGGCGTCAAGAAGAAAATCATGACGGCGTCAAGAGTAAAATCCGTGACGACCCAGTGAAAACCTGAAGGCGTCACAACAAGGGCGTCAAGAGTTAATATGGTGACGGCCTGCATAAGGAGTATACATGACGGCGTCAGACCCAGATCTAGGCTGTCACACCCCCAAAATCGGGTCCAGCGGAAGCATACGTGTAGCTGGGGTGTAACTCAATCGGTATTACAACACAAGTTCAAAAATGGTTTTCACTTTAATCATTTAGAATAAAATCGTTTAATCAAAAATGTTGAATTTACATCATTAAAAGTAGTGCGGAAGTAGGCCCTTAAAATAGTTTAAAACGGTCCCCATATAAATAATTAGAGTCTTCTATGACCATGCCATGCCCTGCCAAAACCTCCTGTAGCGTGCCATAGGTTAAAACCTGAAAATACATGCTAAAGTGTCAACACGAGGTTGGTGAGTTCATAGAGTTTGTTTAACAAATACAGTTTATAGAAAAATGGTCACACAGCAAAGGCATCGTAAATCCACTCAGTTGCAAGTCCCGCCCATAACAACACTTGCAACCTGTGTGTTCACAACCCACTGCTAAAAGATAGTTTACACAATGCACCAGATTATATTCGCCCAAGGTCAAGAATAGACACAAGGGCGGGGGCCTCTTCCCAAATAGTACTACGACATCCAAGGTCAAGTATAGACACAAGGGTAGGGGGCATCTTCCCATGAGTACTACCAATACCTCATGGGTATAAAAATGTGTTAGGACCATAGTTGGGATTATCGGATCAATTATTCAAAATAATAGCTCATAAGATAACGTTTATTAGGTAGATAATCGTAGGTATATAGAAATGATGCATCTCACGCATAAATGACAAATTTTCTCCGGAGGTGAATAGTGTTTTATGAATAGTAAAATTTTTGAACGCTTCTCAGAATATCAAACTGACTCCGAAAAAGATGAATAGTAAAATGATGAATAGTGATCAATGAATAGTAACCGATGAATAGTAAATGTTGAAAGTTCGGGAAAAGACCAGAATTTACGAGTTGTGACAGTCTCTACCCCTTAAGGGAACTTCGTCCCGAAGTTCAGTTAACGTTGGTCTCTGAAGTGTTATAAAGGTGAAGATTCATGAGACGAAATGACCAGTTGACGTGCTTCCAGGCGGCGGTTTACGAAGTGATGAAAAGTATAAGCGTTCTGACCACGAGGGTATACACATACATAAATGAAGCATTTGGAAATTGAGTAGAGGATTCAATCCAGACAGAATTTTATTATAACCATTCTCAGTGTTGCAAAATTCATTTCTGAGTCGGATATAGGTAGTCAGCCTATGTCCCACTATCCCGGGTTGAATATAGGTGACTAGTCTATATTCCACCGAGGTTCCATGAATTTTGAAATACTCAGCTCAGTTATACTAAGACTATGTCCTTCACAAATATCAAGACGTTCAGAAAGACAAAAGCAAGTGACCCAAAACTCGAGGTCAAATGATGAAACTATGCAAGGAGAAACATAACAGGGTGACATATATGATACGTGAACATGCTTATATGAAAGACAATGATAGAAATCAATTAGAATAAATGAACATAATATACCAGATAATGAGACACAAATCTCATCACCTAAGTCAGCAATAAACCACAAGTGAGGCATCATCTTGGCAGTCAGGCACGTGACGGTCATAGGGTTAAGTTTTTCGTAAAAGTAGCTATAGTCTAGGTTTTAAAAACACTCAGTTCGCTATAGCCAAAGCTCTGATACCAATCTGTCACACCCCCAAAATCGGGTCCAGCGGAAGCATACGTGTAGCTGGGGTGTAACTCAATCGGTATTACAACACAAGTTCAAAAATGGTTTTCACTTTAATCATTTAGAATAAAATCGTTTAATCAAAAATGTTGAATTTACATCATTAAAAGTAGTGCAGAAGTAGGCCCTTAAAATAGTTTAAAACGGTCCCCATATAAATAATCAGAGTCTTCTATGACCATGCCATGCCCTGCCAAAACCTCCTGCAGCGTGCCATAGGTTAAAACCTGAAAATACATGCTAAAGTGTCAACACGAGGTTGGTGAGTTCATAGAGTTTGTTTAACAAATACAGTTTATAGAAAAATGGTCACACAGCAAAGGCATCGTAAATCCACTCAGTTGCAAGTCCCGCCTATAACAACACTTGCAACCTGTGTGTTCACAACCCACTGCTAAAAGATAGTTTACACAATGCACCGGATTATATTCGCCCAAGGTCAAGAATAGACACAAGGGCGGGGGCCTCTTCCCAAATAGTACTACGACATCCAAGGTCAAGTATAGACACAAGGGTAGGGGGCATCTTCCCATGAGTACTACCAATACTTCTCCGACAGTATAGAGTATTATGTATGCACGTAAATACGAATCTTGTATTTAAGTTAAGCAAGTATAGTGTAACAAGTATGTATAACGCAATCAAGTATAATGCCAATCAAGTATAACACAATCAAGTATAAATGTTTAAGAGTATCAAGAAAGTATGTTTTGAGTATTTATACTAGTAAGCAAGTAGTTGAGCATGTATCTCCCCCAAAGAGTTAAAACAAGTATAAAGAGTAAAAGTGGGGCTATGACTCACCTGGTGCGATAGCTACGATGACAAAAGTGGATACACAGAAATGAGGTTCGATCTCTAACCGCAACCTAATATGAATGATAGTGATCTACTTAGATCATGAAATGATGAAGAGAATATGCATACACATGATACCTATACCACTCGTAACTTGGAAATATTAGTTATAGTCAAAGTAAAGTATTTTCCATACCTAGGAAAAATAAGTCCAACTAGGTTTATAAAAACTTGTCGTAATATATCGTATATAAAATGTTAGTGTTATATTACCTATTTTGGAAAATCTTAGAATAACGTCTAATCGCCGTAAAGATAAATTTATAATCACTAGTTATGACTTTAACTCTTGCATAAGAAATCTAGAAAAAATAGCATTTAGTACGTAGTTATATTATTTCTAGTAGTGACTAAATATATATATAGTTTTGACAATTTTAAAACATGTATAACTTGGTCGTTTTAAGTTCATTTTCCTCGTTCTTTATATCCACGGATTCGTTTTAGTATATACTAATATATTTTCGATAGCTCGGCTCCTCTAGGTTACGTTTAACGCCTCTATTTGCCCGTCAAAAATTGTCAAACAGCATGCAGTTTTTCAGAAAATAGTTTTCGTCGTTAAATTCGGAAAATCATATCTCCTTCGTTATTAACTCGTTTTAATCCGTTCTTTCGCCCACGGATTTGTTTTTGAAAGTATTTTCTAAATCTTTGTTCAAAAATATCCCCTGAGTTACTGAGTTTCCCACGTTTTCAAAATAAGGACAGTAGGTATTTATATAGTTTTAAAAATCATTTTCCCAGTTTCGAACTTGTTTCAACTTCAACCAAACCACTTTCAATCACCACAAATCTAGTCTAATCTTACCATACACCTTCTTAGGGTGTCTTGGGTTCCTAAACATCATCAATCTAGTGGATCTAACAAAGAAATCCAAAATAAACATTTCTAGTGTTCAAAGTTATATATATATATGTATAAATGAGTGGTATAACTAACATATGCATGTAGATCTTGAATGGAAATCATATGATGATAAAAATAACATGAAGAAATTATGAACAAGAGTTTGACAACTTACATAGAAAGATTATAGAGCTTGGATGAGTAAAACCTAAGAAACCTTGAGTTTTTATCACAAAACCCAAACAAGGACAACTAAAGGAACTAGATTAGAGCTTGATCTTGGAAAAATGATGGATCCTTGATGTTCTTCTCTTCTTGGCCGAGCACCACCCCAAAGGAAAAAGGAGAGAAAGTTGCTAGTTGTTTGAAAATGGTTAAGTGTGAAATGAGATGAAAATGGGATGATATGTGTGTACTAGACAATAGTTAGGTGAGTATTTATGTTTATTGGTGAAGTTAACACATGAGAAGGCTAGGAGGGGGGGGGGGGGGGCGGTTTTACAAGGAGGAAAAAGGGGAAGGTGTTTGTTGATTTAATTAGGAAGTGTAGTGTAGTTTGTGTTGTTATTAGTTAGTTTAGGTATAATCGGGTACCGGGTTTGCTAGAAATAAATTTTATCGGAGTTAACCGGGACATAATAAAGTCATAAAATTTGTAAAAATATGTTGGGTACAAGTATTGGGTGTTTGGATGATTATCGTTTAGTTTTTAAGAAAACCGTCGTAATTATATTAGACATACGATACGAATTAAATAAATTTCCAAAATAACGGGTAAATGAATTTTATAATTTTTGTATCATTATTATGAGTATAAAAATGTGTTAGGACCATAGTTGGGATTATCGGATCAATTATTCAAAATAATAGCTCATAAGATAACGTTTATTAGGTAGATAATCGTAGGTATATAGAAATGATGCATCTCACGCATAAATGACAAATTTTCTCCGGAGGTGAATAGTGTTTTATGAATAGTAAAATTTTTGAACGCTTCTCAGAATATCAAACTGACTCCGAAAAAGATGAATAGTAAAATGATGAATAGTGATCGATGAATAGTAACCGATGAATAGTAAATGTTGAAAGTTCGGGAAAAGACCAGAATTTACGAGTTGTGACAGTCTCTACCCCTTAAGGGAACTTCGTCCCGAAGTTCAGTTAACGTTGGTCTCTGAAGTGTTATAAAGGTGAAGATTCATGAGACGAAATGACCAGTTGACGTGCTTCCAGGCGGCGGTTTACGAAGTGATGAAAAGTATAAGCGTTCTGACCACGAGGGTATACACATACATAAATGAAGCATTTGGAAATTGAGTAGAGGATTCAATCCAGACAGAATTTTATTATAACCATTCTCAGTGTTGCAAAATTCATTTCTGAGTCGGATATAGGTAGTCAGCCTATGTCCCACTATCCCGGGTTGAATATAGGTGACTAGTCTATATTCCACCGAGGTTCCATGAATTTTGAAATACTCAGCTCAGTTATACTAAGACTATGTCCTTCACAAATATCAAGACGTTCAGAAAGACAAAACCAAGTGACCCAAAACTCGAGGTCAAATGATGAAACTATGCAAGGAGAAACATAACAGGGTGACATATATGATACGTGAACATGCTTATATGAAAGACAATGATAGAAATCAATTAGAATAAATGAACATAATATACCAGATAATGAGACACAAATCTCATCACCTAAGTCAGCAACAAACCACAAGTGAGGCATCATCTTGGCAGTCAGGCACGTGACGGTCATAGGGTTAAGTTTTTCGTAAAAGTAGCTATAGTCTAGGTTTTAAAAACACTCAGTTCGCTATAGCCAAAGCTCTGATACCAATCTGTCACACCCCCAAAATCGGGTCCAGCGGAAGCATACGTGTAGCTGGGGTGTAACTCAATCGGTATTACAACACAAGTTCAAAAATGGTTTTCACTTTAATCATTTAGAATAAAATCGTTTAATCAAAAATGTTGAATTTACATCATTAAAAGTAGTGCGGAAGTAGGCCCTTAAAATAGTTTAAAACGGTCCCCATATAAATAATCAGAGTCTTCTATGACCATGCCATGCCCTGCCAAAACCTCCTGCAGCGTGCCATAGGTTAAAACCTGAAAATACATGCTAAAGTGTCAACACGAGGTTGGTGAGTTCATAGAGTTTGTTTAACAAATACAGTTTATAGAAAAATGGTCACACAACAAAGGCATCGTAAATCCACTCAGTTGCAAGTCCCGCCCATAACAACACTTGCAACCTGTGTGTTCACAACCCACTGCTAAAAGATAGTTTACACAATGCACCGGATTATATTCGCCCAAGGTCAAGAATAGACACAAGGGCAGGGGCCTCTTCCCAAATAGTACTACGACATCCAAGGTCAAGTATAGACACAAGGGTAGGGGGCATCTTCCCATGAGTACTACCAATACCTCTCCGACAGTATAGAGTATTATGTATGCACGTAAATACGAATCTTGTATTTAAGTTAAGCAAGTATAGTGTAACAAGTATGTATAACGCAATCAAGTATAATGCCAATCAAGTATAACACAATCAAGTATAATTGTTTAAGAGTATCAAGAAAGTATGTTTTGAGTATTTATACTAGTAAGCAAGTAGTTGAGCATGTATATCCCCCAAAGAGTTAAAACAAGTATAAAGAGTAAAAGTGGGGCTATGACTCACCTGGTGCGATAGCTACGATGACAAAAGTGGATACACAAAAATGAGGTTCGATCTCTAACCGCAACCTAATATGAATGATAGTGATCTACTTAGATCATGAAATGATGAAGAGAATATGCATACACATGATACCTATACCACTCGTAACTTGGAAATATTAGTTATAGTCAAGGTAAAGTATTTTCCATACCTAGGAAAAATAAGTCCAACTAGGTTTATAAAAACTTGTCGTAATATATCGTATATAAAATGTTAGTGTTATATTATCTATTTTGGAAAATCTTAGAATAACGTCTAATCGCCGTAAAGATAAATTTATAATCACTAGTTATGACTTTAACTCTTGCATAAGAAATCTAGAAAAAATAGCATTTAGTACGTAGTTATATTATTTCTAGTAGTGACTAAATATATATATAGTTTTGACAATTTTAAAACATGTATAACTTGGTCGTTTTAAGTTCATTTTCCTCGTTCTTTATATCCACGGATTCGTTTTAGTATATACTAATATATTTTCGATAGCTCGGCTCCTCTAGGTTACGTTTAACGCCTCTATTTGCCCGTCAAAAATTGTCAAACAGCATGCAGTTTTTCAGAAAATAGTTTTCGTCGTTAAATTCGGAAAATCATATCTCCTTCGTTATTAACTCGTTTTAATCCGTTCTTTCGCCCACGGATTCGTGTTTGAAAGTATTTTCTAAATCTTTGTTCAAAAATATCCCCTGAGTTACTGAGTTTCCCACGTTTTCAAAATAAGGACAGTAGGTATTTATATAGTTTTAAAAATCATTTTCCCAGTTTCAAACTTGTTTCAACTTCAACCAAACCACTTTCAATCACCACAAATCTAGTCTAATCTTACCATACACCTTCTTAGGGTGTCATGGGTTCCTAAACATCATCAATCTAGTGGATCTAACAAAGAAATCCAAAATAAACATTTCTAGTGTTCAAAGTTATATATATATATATATATATATATATATATATATATATATATATATATATATATATATATATATATATATATATATATATATATATATGTATAAATGAGTGGTATAACTAACATATGCATGTAGATCTTGAATGAAAATCATATGATGATAAAAATAATATGAAGAAATTATGAACAAGAGTTTGACAACTTACATAGAAAGATTATAGAGCTTGGATGAGTAAAACCTAAGAAACCTTGAGTTTTTATCACAAAACCCAAACAAGGACAACTAAAGGAACTAGATTAGAGCTTGATCTTGGAAAAATGATGGATCCTTGATGTTCTTCTCTTCTTGGCCGAGCACCACCCCAAAGGAAAAAGGAGAGAAAGTTGCTAGTTGTTTGAAAATGGTTAAGTGTGAAATGAGATGAAAATGGGATGATATGTGTGTACTAGACAATAGTTAGGTGAGCATTTATGTTTATTGGTGAAGTTAACACATGAGAAGGCTAGGAGGGGGGGGGGGGGCAGTTTTACAAGGAGGAAAAAGGGGAAGGTGTTTGTTGATTTAATTAGGAAGTGTAGTGTAGTTTGTGTTGTTATTAGTTAGTTTAGGTATAATCGGGTACCGGGTTTGCTAGAAATAAATTTTATCGGAGTTAACCGGGACATAATAAAGTCATAAAATTTGTAAAAATATGTTGGGTACAAGTATTGGGTGTTTGGATGATTATCGTTTAGTTTTTAAGAAAACCGTCGTAATTATATTAGACATACGATACGAATTAAATAAATTTCCAAAATAACGGGTAAATGAATTTTATAATTTTTGTATCATTATTATGAGTATAAAAATGTGTTAGGACCATAGTTGGGATTATCGGATCAATTATTCAAAATAATAGCTCATAAGATAACGTTTATTAGGTAGATAATCGTAGGTATATAGAAATGATGCATCTCACGCATAAATGACAAATTTTCTCCGGAGGTGAATAGTGTTTTATGAATAGTAAAATTTTTGAACGCTTCTCAGAATATCAAACTGACTCCGAAAAAGATGAATAGTAAAATGATGAATAGTGATAGATGAATAGTAACCGATGAATAGTAAATGTTGAAAGTTCGAGAAAAGACCAGAATTTACGAGTTGTGACAGTCTCTACCCCTTAAGGGAACTTTGTCCCGAAGTTCAGTTAACGTTGGTCTCTGAAGTGTTATAAAGGTGAAGATTCATGAGACGAAATGACCAGTTGACGTGCTTCCAGGCGGCGGTTTACGAAGTGATGAAAAGTATAAGCGTTCTGACCACGAGGGTATACACATACATAAATGAAGCATTTGGAAATTGAGTAGAGGATTCAATCCAGACAGAATTTTATTATAACCATTCTCAGTGTTGCAAAATTCATTTCTGAGTCGGATATAGGTAGTCAGCCTATGTCCCACTATCCCGGGTTGAATATAGGTGACTAGTCTATATTCCACCGAGGTTCCATGAATTTTGAAATACTCAGCTCAGTTATACTAAGACTATGTCCTTCACAAATATCAAGACGTTCAGAAAGACAAAAGCAAGTGACCCAAAACTCGAGGTCAAATGATGAAACTATGCAAGGAGAAACATAACAGGGTGACATATATGATACGTGAACATGCTTATATGAAAGACAATGATAGAAATCAATTAGAATAAATGAACATAATATACCAGATAATGAGACACAAATCTCATCACCTAAGTCAGCAACAAACCACAAGTGAGGCATCATCTTGGCAGTCAGGCACGTGACGGTCATAGGGTTAAGTTTTTCGTAAAAGTAGCTATAGTCTAGGTTTTAAAAACACTCAGTTCGCTATAGCCAAAGCTCTGATACCAATCTGTCACACCCCCAAAATCGGGTCCAGCGGAAGCATACGTGTAGCTGGGGTGTAACTCAATCGGTATTACAACACAAGTTCAAAAATGGTTTTCACTTTAATCATTTAGAATAAAATCGTTTAATCAAAAATGTTGAATTTACATCATTAAAAGTAGTGCGGAAGTAGGCCCTTAAAATAGTTTAAAACGGTCCCCATATAAATAATCAGAGTCTTCTATGACCATGCCATGCCCTGCCAAAACCTCCTGCAGCGTGCCATAGGTTAAAACCTGAAAATACATGCTAAAGTGTCAACACGAGGTTGGTGAGTTCATAGAGTTTGTTTAACAAATACAGTTTATAGAAAAATGGTCACACAACAAAGGCATCGTAAATCCACTCAGTTGCAAGTCCCGCCCATAACAACACTTGCAACCTGTGTGTTCACAACCTACTGCTAAAAGATAGTTTACACAATGCACCGGATTATATTCGCCCAAGGTCAAGAATAGACACAAGGGCGGGGGCCTCTTCCCAAATAGTACTACGACATCCAAGGTCAAGTATAGACACAAGGGTAGGGGGCATCTTCCCATGAGTACTACCAATACCTCTCCGACAGTATAGAGTATTATGTATGCACGTAAATACGAATCTTGTATTTAAGTTAAGCAAGTATAGTGTAACAAGTATGTATAACGCAATCAAGTATAATGCCAATCAAGTATAACACAATCAAGTATAATTGTTTAAGAGTATCAAGAAAGTATGTTTTGAGTATTTATACTAGTAAGCAAGTAGTTGAGCATGTATCTCCCCCAAAGAGTTAAAACAAGTATAAAGAGTAAAAGTGGGGCTATGACTCACCTGGTGCGATAGCTACGATGACAAAAGTGGATACACAGAAATGAGGTTCGATCTCTAACCGCAACCTAATATGAATGATAGTGATCTACTTAGATCATGAAATGATGAAGAGAATATGCATACACATGATACCTATACCACTCGTAACTTGGAAATATTAGTTATAGTCAAGGTAAAGTATTTTCCATACCTAGGAAAAATAAGTCCAACTAGGTTTATAAAAACTTGTCGTAATATATCGTATATAAAATGTTAGTGTTATATTACCTATTTTGGAAAATCTTAGAATAACGTCTAATCGCCGTAAAGATAAATTTATAATCACTAGTTATGACTTTAACTCTTGCATAAGAAATCTAGAAAAAATAGCATTTAGTACGTAGTTATATTATTTCTAGTAGTGACTAAATATATATATAGTTTTGACAATTTTAAAACATGTATAACTTGGTCGTTTTAAGTTCATTTTCCTCGTTCTTTATATCCACGGATTCGTTTTAGTATATACTAATATATTTTCGATAGCTCGGCTCCTCTAGGTTACGTTTAACGCCTCTATTTGCCCGTCAAAAATTGTCAAACAGCATGCAGTTTTTCAGAAAATAGTTTTCGTCGTTAAATTCGGAAAATCATATCTCCTTCGTTATTAACTCGTTTTAATCCGTTCTTTCGCCCACGGATTCGTGTTTGAAAGTATTTTCTAAATCTTTGTTCAAAAATATCCCCTGAGTTACTGAGTTTCCCACGTTTTCAAAATAAGGACAGTAGGTATTTATATAGTTTTAAAAATCATTTTCCCAGTTTCAAACTTGTTTCAACTTCAACCAAACCACTTTCAATCACCACAAATCTAGTCTAATCTTACCATACACCTTCTTAGGGTGTCATGGGTTCCTAAACATCATCAATCTAGTGGATCTAACAAAGAAATCCAAAATAAACATTTCTAGTGTTCAAAGTTATATATATATATGTATAAATGAGTGGTATAACTAACATATGCATGTAGATCTTGAATGAAAATCATATGATGATAAAAATAATATGAAGAAATTATGAACAAGAGTTTGACAACTTACATAGAAAGATTATAGAGCTTGGATGAGTAAAACCTAAGAAACCTTGAGTTTTTATCACAAAACCCAAACAAGGACAACTAAAGGAACTAGATTAGAGCTTGATCTTGGAAAAATGATGGATCCTTGATGTTCTTCTCTTCTTGGCCGAGCACCACCCCAAAGGAAAAAGGAGAGAAAGTTGCTAGTTGTTTGAAAATGGTTAAGTGTGAAATGAGATGAAAATGGGATGATATGTGTGTACTAGACAATAGTTAGGTGAGCATTTATGTTTATTGGTGAAGTTAACACATGAGAAGGCTAGGAGGGGGGGGGGGGCGGTTTTACAAGGAGGAAAAAGGGGAAGGTGTTTGTTGATTTAATTAGGAAGTGTAGTGTAGTTTGTGTTGTTATTAGTTAGTTTAGGTATAATCGGGTACCGGGTTTGCTAGAAATAAATTTTATCGGAGTTAACCGGGACATAATAAAGTCATAAAATTTGTAAAAATATGTTGGGTACAAGTATTGGGTGTTTGGATGATTATCGTTTAGTTTTTAAGAAAACCGTCGTAATTATATTAGACATACGATACGAATTAAATAAATTTCCAAAATAACGGGTAAATGAATTTTATAATTTTTGTATCATTATTATGAGTATAAAAATGTGTTAGGACCATAGTTGGGATTATCGGATCAATTATTCAAAATAATAGCTCATAAGATAACGTTTATTAGGTAGATAATCGTAGGTATATAGAAATGATGCATCTCACGCATAAATGACAAATTTTCTCCGGAGGTGAATAGTGTTTTATGAATAGTAAAATTTTTGAACGCTTCTCAGAATATCAAACTGACTCCGAAAAAGATGAATAGTAAAATGATGAATAGTGATCGATGAATAGTAACCGATGAATAGTAAATGTTGAAAGTTCGGGAAAAGACCAGAATTTACGAGTTGTGACAGTCTCTACCCCTTAAGGGAACTTCGTCCCGAAGTTCAGTTAACGTTGGTCTCTGAAGTGTTATAAAGGTGAAGATTCATGAGACGAAATGACCAGTTGACGTGCTTCCAGGCGGCGGTTTACGAAGTGATGAAAAGTATAAGCGTTCTGACCACGAGGGTATACACATACATAAATGAAGCATTTGGAAATTGAGTAGAGGATTCAATCCAGACAGAATTTTATTATAACCATTCTCAGTGTTGCAAAATTCATTTCTGAGTCGGATATAGGTAGTCAGCCTATGTCCCACTATCCCGGGTTGAATATAGGTGACTAGTCTATATTCCACCGAGGTTCCATGAATTTTGAAATACTCAGCTCAGTTATACTAAGACTATGTCCTTCACAAATATCAAGACGTTCAGAAAGACAAAACCAAGTGACCCAAAACTCGAGGTCAAATGATGAAACTATGCAAGGAGAAACATAACAGGGTGACATATATGATACGTGAACATGCTTATATGAAAGACAATGATAGAAATCAATTAGAATAAATGAACATAATATACCAGATAATGAGACACAAATCTCATCACCTAAGTCAGCAACAAACCACAAGTGAGGCATCATCTTGGCAGTGTTTTCAGTGTTTTCAACTTTGTAAACCCTAGGTCGTATTTTACAGTGTTTTCAAGGGTTTTCACACCTTGAATCCTTTCATGTTCAATTGAGATAAGTCTTCTTTCAATTCAATCAATATGTCTATGTGTTGTTTGAATATATCTTACGCTTGTCTTGATTTCAACATGCTAGTCTAGATCTATCTTGTGTTTGCTTAGATGTAATGAAACCTAGATGTTAATTATATGTTGATTACTTATTTATGGTTGTAATGGATGAATGATTTCAATGTTAGGCTTAAGAAAACTGGCAGATCTCCATTGTGTAACATGCTTGAACGTCTTAGGAAACATGAACCAATGTGTACTAGGTTTTATTGGTTGTATTTAATGCATGAGCAAATTCTAGTGATCCCATGTTAGGAGCTTCTTAGCCGGCTCGACATAGGAGTGAAGTAGGCGCTCATAGGATTGGGGAAGTAAGTATGCCACCCCATGAATGGTATTAAGGAATACAATCAGTCATCCACGCAACTATAACAAGTAATTAACGTGTAAAAGATATCTAGGGAGTAGTGAAATCGAAGTAAACACAATTCTCCCACATATTGCTCACAACTCTAGTATAATTTAGTTTATTTTCATTTCTAGTATTTTATTTTGATTGCATCTTTAGTATTGGGTTAGTTGACTAGCAACTAATTCCGCCAAACTCCTTCAAGCCTGAGATTTTTATTTGCTTTCATAAAAAAATATAAAAATACAAAAAGAATCATCCCTCATTTCTAGACCTAGTCTTTAGGTTTTCTAATCCTAGCGACACTATTCCTAGCTGAACGATCAATCTCCCGGTACTTGTCATTATACTATACTACATCGATTAGGTACACTGCCTGGTGGGGGTTGTAAGCTTCTCGAGATCCCTCGAGAGGTAAAGCCTGGTGCAATCCCTACGCTACCAGAACCATATATACCGGAACCGTACCGAAATGGTACCGTTCCCGATATACGGTACGGTACCGGGATTACAAATAAGGTGAAAAAAAAATCGGGACCACTAATTCGGTACGGGACCGGTACCAAATCGGGAAATTCCCGAATAAAAACGGGAAAAGCCCGATTTCCCGGTATTGGTACCGAAACCGGTACCGGTACCAGTACCGGTATCCGAATCCCGTCTGGTACGGTACCGGTACCCCTTTTCATGCTCTGGAAAAAAACGGTACCACCAATTCGGTACGAGTTCGGCACCATTCTGGTACCGTGCTCATCCCTACATCGATCATATAGGTCATATGCATTGGGTGGATAGTTGCTTAGAGTGTCATGTTATGACACATCCATGACTGTTGACAATTGGTAATTAACATGCATGGGTCATGGGTCATGTGCATTGGGTTAGAGTGGCTTTTAGTGTAATTGAAACCATGCATTACCGGTGATAATGGCTAATTCACATGGGTCATGGGTCATGTGCATTAGGTTATCACTGGTCACATTCATTAATTAATAGGTATTTGACATCGATCATATGGGTCATATGCATTGGGTGGATAGTTGCTTAGAGTGTCATGTTACGACACATCCATGACTGTTGACAATTGGTAATTAACATGGGTAATGGGTCATATGTATTGGGTTGTAGTGGCTTATAGTGTCATGTTATCAACCAATACATTCATGGTGATCGACAATATAATGGGTAATTAACATGGGTCGTGGCTCATGTGCATTGAGTTGTAGTCGCTTATAGTGTAATGGAAACCATGCATGACCGGTGATAATGGCTAATTCACATGGGCGACTTTTTAAATACAAAATACACTAAAGGCCAAGTGCGCTTGGTTCAAACTTGGGAAAGGGAAAGGGAAAATGTAAGCTAATGGTCGGGAAAGGGAAATGTAAAGAAGATCAATCCCCCCAATTTATTGGGTAATGATCCATTACCCACTATTGGGTAATGGGTTATTGCATTATGCTTTGCCAAGAATATTTTTTCGCTACCTTTCCCATTCTTCACCCCCTATAACCCCCTACCAAGCATTAGGGGTGTTCAAAAAACCCGAGAAACTGACAAACCAAGCATTCGGTTTCGGTTTTTACTTTTAGATATCCATGGTTAACCGAACCGAACCGTATATAATATAAATAAATTACCCGGCCCGCGATGGATAGTTAAAATCTTCCAACTAACCGAACCGAACCACCCCGTGAACACCCCTAGCAAGAATATCAAACACACTTCATTTACACTTCTGCAGTAATATATATATATATATATATATATATATATATATATATATATATATATATATATATATATATATATATATATATATGTATATATATATATATATATATGTATATATATATATATATATATATATATATATATATATATATACACATACACAAACTTATCAAACACACTTCACACATTTCCATAATCATCTCTTTATCTCTCACACTCACAGTTACAACTCACTCGGATCTAGGTTTTGATCCCAAATCTCAAAAAGCTGATAAGATCACAAATGAATATAATCCAAATACCCCTTAGAGCTATTTATTCTTAGGCTTAGGTTGATTATATGTTATAAGAATTGCGTTGCATTTGTGTTGATAGAATAAGGAAGAACATGCTGTGTTGTTTTTGTGAATAATTAGAGCAAAAGAGATATTAAGGTTTGCTTGAATTAGCTTATTTTATCTTAGGATTAGGTTGACTATCTGTTATAAGAATTATGTTCCATATGTATTGAGAGAATAAGGAAGAAAAGTGGCGGATGTGTGTGCGAATATTTAGGCTAAAACATCCAAGTATCAAAGATGGAAGAAGTATCAATGATGGGTGTACAGACACCACTTTCAAGTATGAACATAAACTTGTTCTGGTGTTGTCCATCCATTATTGATTCATCTTTGCTCTTTGTCAAAATACAGAAATAATTATCAAGTTTAATTTGTATTGATAGAATAAGGAATAACATGCTGTGTTGATTTTGCGAATAATTAGAGCAAAAGAGATATTAAGGTTTGCTTGGATTATCTTATTTTATCTTAGGATTAGGTTGAAGTACAATAAACATATCAAGAACTTAAAGAGTTTTTTCATGTATTTAGTTACAATGAAAATATTTTCATTGCATTGTTGACATAAATTTAATATGATTTCATTGATTCATGATTAGCTCTCTAATGTCGCAGGACCTACATAACTAATATGTATGTTCGTCACATTTAAGTGAGCAATATAAATGATAGTAAGAATTTGGTTGCTAAGAACTTAAAGCTCAATTATCAGGGCAGATCTATCTAACGATGTTGATGGGTTCCATCGCTTTAACTGGACCTCATTTTATAACGATGTTTAATGGCTCTTTCAATAATCAAGATTAAACATCGTTAGAAAACGGGGTCCAATTAAAGCGATGGAACCCATCTACATCGTTAGATAGATCTGGCCTGATCATTGAGATGTCTTCAATGCGATAATGATATAGTGTGTATTGTTTATGATAGGCCACACTCCTTCATTATCGCATTCAAGATGAGTGATGTTACTTAGACTCTATTCTTTACTCAACATTTGTAGATTGTTTGTATTACTCTGTTTGCTTTATATATATGTGTGATGTATTTTTGATATAAGAATCATGTTGCATTTGTATTGAGAGAATAAGGAAAAAAAGTGATCATATGTGTGTGCGAATATTTAGTCTAAAACAGCCAAGTATCAAAGATGGAAGAAGTATCAGCGATGGAAGAAAAGCCACCATTGTCAAGTATGAACATAAACTTGTTCTGGTGTTTCATCCATTACTGATTCATCTTTGCTCTTTGCCAAAATACAGAAGCAATTATCAAGTATATGTTCAACTTGCCAAAATACAGAAACAATTATTAAGTATTAGTTCCAAGAACAAAGGTTGTTTCAAACACACCCTGAATTGCAACGTTATGTTTTATTTCATTTACACTATATTTTTTAAAATTTTAATATATTTTTTAATTTTTTGGCAGCAAATCCATGGTCAGACTACTTTCCAAAGGGATATTTGGATGAGGTCAATCATGAAATTTTGCAGATTTCTTCAGGTCAATCATGTTCCATTGTGACTAGTCTTTGTTGGCGACTAATATGTATATAGTTCTGTCAAGAGTTATATATAAGCATTGATCCCTGGCAAACGCTCGTCCCAATGGATCATGGTTGGCCCGAAGATGTTGAAAAGGTTCAAGCCACCTGTGGGAAACATCAATCCTTTCCTGCATTAAAAATAGGTAGTTTGGTTTTCCCATATCCCCTTTTTATACTCGTTTCCATGTGTATCTCAAATCACAAATCCTAGTTTATCAAATCTCTAAACAAAAACCTGCAGGAAGTATTCATAAACAATGTCTGCAAACAACAAGAGATCAGTACAATGGGTTGAGGGAGAAGGTTCAAGCATGTCTGCTTCAAAAAATAAAGCGGCAAAAAGTGTAAAAAAATTTAAATTGGATGGAAATGCGTGGTACAATTGATGGGCTGCTGAAAGAAAGAAAGCAAGAAAAACACAATCTATCAAACAACATGGGTTGGATTACGAAGATGCACATGTGGCCTTTGACCCAGAGAAATCTCCAAAATTAGATTAGTAGATTTTTAGAATGTGTAACTTTTATTTCCAGTATTTTGTAATTTTTCATTTCAAGTTATAAGGAAGAAATGTTTAATCTTAATTCCAGTACTTTTGTCATTGCTCAATTTTCTCATTACTTGTTGATATTAATATAATGATTCACCCTTTGCACTAAAAAAGATTCTGCTGCTAAGAAAATGTTACTGCAGCTGGTTTTGTACATTATTTTGTAATTTTTCATTTCAAGTTTTAATGGAAAATGTTTAATCTTAATTCCAGTACTTTTGTCATTGCTGAATTTTCTCATTACTTGTTGATATTAATATAATGATTCACCCTTTGCACTAAAAAAATAAAAAATAAAAATAAAAAAATAAATCTGCTGCTAAGAAAACGTTATTTCAGGTGGGTTTGTACTGCTAGAACTGAGAGTGCAGGGGTGGATTGGTAACATTTACACTTAACGGTTTAAATCCCCAATCAAATCGATAATTCAGTTTCACGCACACATAATTTCTCTATAATCACAAACACTAACATCTTTTATCAATAATTTTCAAAATCCCCAAATCACAAAACCCTAATTCAAGATGGTGTTGGCAATTGAATCAAAACGCACATTTGTTGACAGACACAACATGGTCGCTTTTTTGAAGAAACCAGATGGTTCTGAAGGATTCACACAGATAATCGATTTCTTGAATGCTACCCCTATTAGGTATGCATTAACTGTGAATCCTCCTATATGTATTTCTTTTATTAAGCAGTTTTGGGCTACTGCTAAGGTCATAACTTTTAATGGAGAAATACATATTAAGGCTAAGGTAGATGGCCAACATATACTCATAACTGAGTCATCTATTAGAGAATCTCTTAACCTACCAGATAATAAAGTGATTGTGTGTCTTGAAAATGCCGCCATTTTCAAAGGTTTGAAAAAAATGGGGTATGAGAAGAAGAATGATAGATTAAAATTTTACAAAGGTCTCTTCTCATCTCAGTGGAAATTCTTGATTCATACTCTCTTACATTGTTTGAGTCCTAAAACAACATGTTGGAATGAGTTTGGTACCACCATGGCATCAGTAGTGATATGCCTTAGTAAAGGAAAACCTTTTAATTTTTCAAAAATGATTTTGGATGGTATGATCAAGACCTTGGATGATGATGGTAACTCTTTATTATATCCAAGGTTTTTGCAGCTTATTATTCCAAATCAATTGACTACTATTAAGAGACATAGAGAAACTTTGTATGCCACCTCACTACAAAAGAAAGTATTTTCAAATCTAAAAAATAATGGAAATGATTTTTCAGGAAGGGTTACACCGCTTTTTCCATATATGGTGAACCTTCCACAAAAAAATGGTGAGGATGTCATGGAAGGGGCTGCCACTTTTGCTGCTAGCTTAGAAGCAGAGCAGGCCAGTGGTAACATACATGAGACTGCGTATGCAGCCGTTGATTCACCTCTCAGTGAAGGTAACACATCCCGAAGTGATGAGGGTAGATCTGAAACACATTAATTGATGGATACTGATGTACAAAATGTCAATTCCAATGATCCATCTCTTGGGCTAGGTAACACAAGCCGAAGTCGTGAGGCAAGAATGAAACTTATATAGGATTTGAAGGACAATTGTACCCAGTTAGAAAAGGTTGTTCTTGGCCTCCAAAAGCGCACAACAAAACAAGGTGAAAAGATCAAAAAGTTGAAAAAGAGACTTCGATATTTGGAAAGTCAACAGAGCTCAAGAAAAACTCAGTTCAGACGTTTGAAGAAGGTGGGTACAGCACATAGGATGAGTTCTTCTAAGGCTTCTAGTTTGGAGGATCCTCCCAAACAGGGGAGGAATGAAAGCAGATTCTCAGGGGAGGAAACACCAAATGCTGAAGGTGCTTGTGCTGATATGCATGTGGATATGAATATTGGGATTGATAGTGGTGATAATATGGATGATGACTATGTAGTTGCTGACAATGAGGGTAATGAGGCGGTTTTGGAAGATGTAAATAAACAGCAGGTAGTGGAATTTCCAGGTGAAAATATTGTACAAGCTTCAAAGATCATGGTGGAGACTAATACTTGTTTGGGAGAAACTGCTATTACTAGTAATGTTGAACTACTGGCCAAGGTGGTACAAGATGTTTCTACTGGTGAAGTTTCTACTGCTGAAGAGGTTGCAAAGAGAGTTGATGAAGCTGAAATAGCTAAATTTATGGATGAGAAAAGAAGATATAAAGTGTCTGAATTTGAAACAGAAGAGCAAGTAGCATTCATTCTTCAAGAAAAGGAGAAAAAAAGAGCTCATGCAGAAAAAATTCAAGCTTTTATTGATGAGGATGAAGTTCTACAGGCTAGAATTGCAGAACTTTACAAAGATAACACTTTAACTGATGACAACATAGTACAAAGACTTGCTGATTTGATAAATGAAAGAGGTGTAGAATTAGCTTTGAGTCAGCGAAGTAAGTCAATGAATCAAGGTCAAAGTCAGAAGAGGAAAAGAAATACCACAAAGTCTCCGCTCATGAGTGTAATGAAAACATAGTTAAAGAATCAAGGTTTTTATAAACCTTATCAACTCAGGGGAAAGTCATATGATGAAATTGCACATCTATACTACCACTGCAAGAGATATATTGAAGAAAAGTTTATCTCCATGGGTACAGAAGAAATAGCATCAAAGAAACAAAAGATCATTGAAGACAAGCATGCTGAGAAGAAGAATGATTAACAAAGAAATCAAGACAGCTCTTCTCTTGATCAGATGATGGTGATTGTTCCTGAAACATTATATGCTGATCCTATTCAATCTAGACATCCAATCATAGACTGGGAGATTTACAAAGATAAATTTGGAAAGGCTTGGAAGATAATCAGGCTTGGTGGAGGATCAAAAGTGTGCAAAAGTTTTCAGGAATTGATAAGAAGAAGTGACAGAGAAGACTTAGACAGATTATGAGAGTTGGTTAAAAAAAACTCAAAACAATCAAGAACCCAGATGTGAAAGAGCAAGAGCTGTGGGTTGAGTTACACAGGTTATATGAACCTGATCCAGCTGATATCTATTGGAACTTCCCAATTTATGATCTCTCAACTTCATGGAAGTTTTATGATAGCTGCCATATACATCAGTTATCAACACAAGGTGGAGTTGATGTTTTTATGCTTGCAGAAAAAGAGTATCCTTTGAGTGCTAATTTACTTGCTGTGATGATATCTAAAAAGATCATATGTGAAGAAATTACAGAGGTAGTTAAAGATCTCATTGAAAGAATTCGTGCTCAGTATGAGAGACAAATGAAAGAACGGAATAAAAGAAGATAAGGTGTTTGGAGGTAGCAGGGGTGTAGCTTCCCTGTTTTCATTAAACAGAGAATTGTTTCTTCTCTGTTGTTTGTACAAAAGTTACTAATGCTATTATAAAGTTACTACTACTATTACAATAGTTGTTTGTGTAATTTAGCCTATTGTAATGGATTTAGACTCCAAAAAGTCAAGCTTTTCTATGGCAATGAAAAAATTTGCAGTTTTCACTAGTATATCTACTTGTAGGCAACATAATTAATAATATAACATTAAAATTGATTAAAAAAACATAACATGACATGAAAAAAACATAACATTAAAATTCAAAGGAACATAACATGGTTGATAAAAAACATTAAAAGAAACTCTAAAGTCCCTTGATAAATGCGTGCTTGTTGAAAAGCTTGAGCTTCGCTTCAGCAATCTTCTTCTTCAATTCCAAAAGCTCGATAACGTCGGACTTTTGAAGCTTCTTAAAATACTCCAAGCACTTGAACATCTGCACCGAAGGACGCACAAGTTCCATTTCAGCCATGTACTTGTTCCTTTGAATAACAATATCAAGCAACTCTTGGTATGCCTTAAACAGATCTTTCGCATACTTCACATCACGCTGTGTCTCCCTATCAAAATACACCGTCATTTGGTATGGTAACTCAGTTAAGTTAGCAGCCGCTTCAAGTTCCTGAAGAAGCACAAATTGAGACATTCTTACACCCTTTGATACAATTTATGTTTTACTGTTTTTGTTTACTGGATGAATGAGGAAGTTACTTAGGTTATAGCATATAAATAGGCGGGGTAATTACATGTGAAAATGTGTTTTAGGCGTGTTTGGGTAATAAATTGTAAACGTTTAGGTTACCAACATACACATCCCAAAATTTCCTAGCAACATTAATTTATGCCTAGCAGCATTAAGTTATGCCAAGCAGCATTAACATAATTAAAGTAGATTACAACTACTTCATTTCGTTTAACTTGATGTTTTAACTTTATTTCGTTTGTAAATACAAGAATTTTAATTAGATTATAACTTTTACATTATAGTTTTAAATGATTGTTACAAACATTTAAAACTACAATATTAAAACAACAAATCTTTGTAAATTTTTAAAAAATAAAACAATCCTATCTAAATTCATTTTACAACTAACTATATCTATTTTTAGGTAATGATTAACATAATTTAAGTAGACTACAACAACTTCATTTATGTTACAAGGATAAATGTGTACATGGTTAATGGTCACATATAATACCCTTATAACGTGGCCATAATCATGATTTAGATACACATTTGTGATATGGTGTGACTATTGTAAAGCCTATAGTCACATGATCGTGCTACAAATATATGTGACTATACACATTAGGATTTGGAAAGCAAACACACACTAAACTTTAGACACACATATTAACTTACGTGACCATATGTATCAAATTTTCGTTATGCTTAATCATGTTTGTATGGTTTAGTGTGACCATATATGACATTTGGTCACACTCTTCAAGTGTGTGACATATATTTGTCACTCTTAAATGCATATCGTGACTAACGTTTCAAACTGAATTTTTAGTTGTCACACATTTCAAATTCATATGTGGCTAACTATTCAACAAAGAATAGCAGTCACGTTTATATAATATGTGACAAACTTGACTATATAATTTAGCCACATACGCAAGTACTTCATGTGACCATATATCTTTTAGTCACACTGTTCAATTGTGTGACATATATTTGGCACATATGTATATCTATAGTGTGACTAATGTTTCGAGCTGATTTGTATCAGTCACACGTCCCGAATTAAAAGTGACTAAAATGTCGAAAAATATTTACCAGTTACCCTCTAGTCACATATATACACCAACGTGTGACATATATTTTACGAAATGGTCACACAAGTCAGATCAAGTGTGGCTGTTTATTTAAGGCTGGTACATTTAGTCACGTAAATATGTTGCTGTGTGACCATTCAAAATACGCTATGTGTGACGAAAGGCCAAATCTGTACTAGTGTAGTGACGGCCCAGAAGAAAATCCTACATGACGGCGTCACAAGTAGATCTAGGCAATACGATTTCATTATGGCGGCGAGTTGACGGCGTCACAACTTAACATATGACGCCGTCACCCTGTAAAATCTATATATAGTTTTCCAAATTTCATTCATTGTGGTGCAATTTTGAGGGAAAAACCCTAGGCCGAATTTTACAGCTTTTTCAAGGGTTCCAACCCCTTGAATCTTTCATGTTTAATTAAAGATAAGTACTATTTCAAATCATTCAATATGTCTATGTGTTGTTTGATTATATCTTACGCTTGTCTTCAATTTAACATGCTAGGCTAGATTTCTTTTGTGTTTGCTTAGATGTAGTGAAACATAGATGTTAATTATGGGTTGATTGTTTGTTTATAGTTGTTACGGATGATTGTATTCGATGTTAGGCTTAAGAAAACTGGTAGACTTCCATTGGTAACTTGCTTGAACGTCTTAAGAAACATGATCGGAGGTGTACTACGATTTTTGGTTGTATTTAATGCGTAGGAGAATTCTAATGATCCCATGTTAGGAGCTTCTAACGGCTCAACATAGGAGTGAAGTAGGATCCTATAGAGTTAGGGAATATTGTACACGGCCCTACGACTAGTATTAAGGAATATGACCCGTCATCCATGCAATTGTAACAAGCTATCAAACTGTAAAAGATATCTAGGGAGTAATGAAATCTAAGTAAACACAACTTTCCTCATCATTGTTTACACCACTAGTATAATTAGTTTTGTTTTCATTTCTGTTATCTTATTTTGATTGCATCTTAGATAAATTGGGTTAGTTGGCTAGCAACTAATTCCGCCCACTCTTTCAAAACCCGAGATTTTACTTGCTTTTATAAAATATTAAAATACAAAAAGAATCATCCCTCACCTTGGTGAGTGCTTATTCACTCACCTTTTCTGAGCCAAAATAGGACTTAATAATCTAAAAACTAACCTAAAACGCCAAATAAAACATGTTTTTGTGATTGTGAATGTGCACGAACGGATATCTCGTAAAAAGACAAAAAACAAACAAAAATCCGGCAAAAACAAGCACGAGAGTAGAACGAGTCAGAAAGTCAAAGCTTGGAATCCGAAAGTCAAAGAAAGCTCAAAAAGTCAAATAAAGTCCTCAGAGTTTCAAAGTTTACAAGATTGACCCTTGTGAGAAAGATTGAAGAAATGTCAGAAATGGTCCTTGCACTTTGAAAGTTGACACATTCAGTCCCTCTTGGAAATTGTTGAAGAAAAAGTCAAAGTCAACCCTCGGGGAATCATAATTGTCATAATCAGCCCTTGGAATTTATTATGGGATATTTGCAGAAGTGCTCCTCATAGTTTCAGCAAACTACATAATTAGTCCTTGGTTATCAAATCTGAAATCCAATAGCCAATACCAAGTCCAAGTATTAAAATCCCCAAGGCCCAAAATTAAATCCACAAGCCAAATCCAATCTTAAAACTAACACCAAGCCCAGTCCAATACACCCTTTGGTTAAAAAAAATCCCACGGGTCAAAGTCAGAAAAAGTCAAAACAATATAAAATATTACCCCTTTTACCCGCCCCCTAATTCATCCATCAACCCAGAAATACTGTTACCCATGAACCCTAATTACCCCGTTTCCCAAAATTACTACAATTAAGGGTAAGCTAGTCAAATCAAAGGTGTTCTAGAAGGTCAGTGATGTGTCAGTGAGTGTCAGAGATGCTAAGAAGCACACGGATGGAGACGTGGCATTCTACTATTGGTTCCCACACGTCACAATTGCTGATCCTAAGGCTATTATTGATGGGATGGAGTGGGATTATGATCAAGCGGCTCTTAGAGGCTTCAAAGAAACACAGAGCACACGGATTGCCAGCTTGGCAATCCGTGAACCCTCAACCACTCCTCAACTATAAATAGGACCATTTGTAAGCTGATTTAGTGTGTAGTTGTAGTTGTAGCGAAGCTCTGCTGGTTTTTAGTCATGATGTATTTAGATTAGCTTATTGTAAATGAAATTCAATTTTAGTTTAATAAAATTCAGTTTCATCTTTTACTTTCAGCTTATTGATCATTTTTAGTATTTCAAGCTTTTATTTCTGTTAATTTCATTAAACTTTTAGTATCATTCATATAGCTTAATCAAGTCTATCTTTCAATTCAGTTTAGTCATTTATTCAAAATCAATAAAAAAAATTAGAAAAAGCCATAAAAAAATCCAAAAATATTTTAGGAAATTCTTTTATAATATTTTAGATTTTTCAGAAATTATTTTATATTTTTCACTTTAATTTTTCTATTTTCCTTTTTTTTAATTCATTTAAAAATAAAAAAATATAAATAAATTCATAGAAAATAAATAAAAAGTCAAAAAAATATTTTTCTTTTTCTGGAAATTCTTTTTATTAGTTTAAAATTTTTAGAAAGTTGTTTCACCTTTGTAGGATTATTTTTCGTTAAAAGTTACGTTTTAATTCGTACGTTACGTTTTAAATTTCGCGATTGATTTTCCGTTTTTAGATTTTGATCATTAGTGCATACCTAGCTTGTACATATTGCATAATTCGTGTTTGTTTGTCATAATTTGAATTACTTGATCACTATTTTCACTATTCACTTTTCACAACACGGTTTGCACGAATCGAATTACTTTGATTCCATTCACACCTTCGTACGGATACGACTCGGGTGATCCGTATTTCTTGCGGATCTCCTCAATACTATACTATTATATATAATTGATTTTGAAGCAATCACACCTCTAGACCTAGTTTAGGAGGCTTTCTAATCCTAGCGACACTATTCCTGAGTTGAACGATCAATCCCCCGGTACTTGTCACTATACTATACTACAACGATACTTGGTGGGGGTTGTAAGCTTCTCGAGATCCCTTGAGAGGTAAAACCTGGTGCGATTCCAACGTATCAATTGATAAGAAGTAGAGACATATTAACTAATCATGAGGAAATAAATAACAAAGAAAATCTAACACGAAGAGAAAAAACATTTTGTTGGGTTTTCAAATATTTCTTTAGGCAAACGAAAAAAAACTGAAAGTTTCGGGTAGAGATTCATTTAAGATATTATTTCAATATAGCATAGTACCAAGACAATCAAAGAAAATAAATTTAAACAACTGTTTTTAAAAAAATTGTAAAAATATTTTTGACAGACCAGAAAGTTCGTCGCGCTTAAAAGAAAGTGCGGCGTACATCGAGTCTATTATTTATATTATTTTTCAAAAATTCAAACTAGGATCGCGGCAAAAATTAAAAAAAAAGTGCGCCGCGCAACAAGACACATGTGCGGCGGTTTTATTAGGACATAACATATTTTTAACTTTACATATTTTTATTTAAACACACAAGCAACCAATATAATCACACAAACACACATAGTCAGACAAACACACAAAAACTAAAAATCGGAAGGAAAAACAAGAAACCATTTATATTTTATAAAATTTTAACATATATACATGACTCAAATGCAAACACTCAACACACAAACACAAACAAGCAATCCAACAAATGCAAACACTCAACACACAAACACAAACAAGCAATCCAGCAAATGCAAACTACATGCAAACATAAAATAGAAAGACATGAAAGATAACTCTAATGATAAAGATATGAAAAATATTTTTATCTCTCAAGACCAAAAGTGCGGCGCACAAGAGAGAATGTGAGTCGTACATCAGTATGAGATTTTTTTTTATTATTATTATATTTACAAATACCGAAAACTGACAAGACAAATTAAACATGACAATGCAAACACATAAGACTAGAAAAAAAAACTAAACAGAAAGCGAATTAAAACACAAACAAGCAAGAAACTTTTATTATTATTATTATTATTATTATTATTATTATTATTATTATTATTATTATTATTATTATTATTATGAAGATGCAAACAAACAAACATGCACGCTGAGAAGCAAAAACAGTTAAAAACACATTACAAATATTCACAAAACATAAAAGATAAAACAAATGCATCTGGTTTTATTTTTACACAAAACCGATATTTTTGAATGCTGAGAAAACACGTCGCACTTAGGAAAAAGTGCGACGTACTATGAGTTTTGACAATAAAAATTTTCTTGCGTTTTAACAGATGCTATGCAAAGAAAGATTAACAAACTAATAACAGCATGATTATTATATAAACAGAAACATGCCAACATTGCAAAATAAAGAAAATATAAAAATATTTTTGGTTTTTTCGTTTGAATGACAAACTAAATATTCACAAATTTACGAGGGGTATAATCAAATAAAGCATGATTCCAAATGATTACATACCTGAGTCTAGTAGTTTGGGGTTTTTGTTACCACTGAAATTAATCAGTTGAGAGTACCTTTTGATCACAGGACAGAAGTGTGTCGGCCTTGATGTTAGAACCGGCGTACTTATAAGATTTATCTGCAAAATAGCAAACGAGAACAGGGGAAATACGACGCACTTCATCTAAAGTGCGGCGTACTTACAGTAACAGAAGACAATTTTTAAGAGATTTTAAGGAATTTCAAACACACGAATGATGCACAAGACTAGCAAACAATCTGCAAACAACTAAGACAAATCCCCGGCAGCGGCGCCAAAAACTTTGATGTGTGTCGAAAGCTTTAAATTTATAATACTAGATTTTATCAAACGAATGACTAACAACACAACACGGGCAATGTACCCTTTCGTATGTAATATAGCCTAAGGTAAGTCCAGGTCGTTCTACGGGATTTGTAGCAATTAACAGAAGGTTTATCAAGTAACAAAGCCAAATGATTGTCACATATCAAATAGCCTAAACGTATGTATAGCAAAGCAAGGTATCAAACAAGGCATGATCCACATAACATAATAGATAGGGATAAAGCAAGACTTTATATAAACAAAATCATGCAAGTTACAATTATTGGTGTATTAATCGTAACAAACATATCTACCAATAATGATATAGAATCATTTCGACCTATAGACTACATCATCACGAGCGAATTAAGAATAGTTTATATCGACTACATAAGGAAAGGTCTCAAACATCATTCCACTTAGTTTGTTTATCACTTTATCACACAATTTCTACAAGCATGATATTGACTCATGATTCAAAACTAATCAAGCAAATAAGCCCTTGCAATAATCAATCAAGAGATAAACAAGGTCCAAGCAAAAGTAATATCGAATTCATAAGCATACATACTCACAAGTTATACTAATATCGTCCGAGAATCAACTACATCATAACCAAACCAATAACCAACATCACAAACATATAAAACTCATCAACTTATTCAATATTATTAGTAAAGAAATGTACCAAATCCGTTTATGCGAGTAATACGAATAAAAAGAGCCAAAAACCAATATATTGACTACCACAAGCACTAGTCCAACAACCCAAGTATCCAAGATCAACCAACAACCTATGCTACTGAATATACCCAAGGGAATCTCACGTTCACCTCTGCAAATCCGAAATGTGTTACCAAATGGAGTGTTTGGTAACAAGGTTAAAGGTAGAGACTTGAGAGAATTTGGTGTGAATCCTCCAAGTATTGTGTTTAGGTTTTAAAACAGTGATGAATGGTGATCTATAAATGATGGTGGACCTCTGGGAATTCGTGGTTAAGGAGGATGGTGATGGTTGTGATGGTTCGATGGTGTAAAGGGGTGTTTGGATCATTGGATCCTAAGATCCTCACCTTCAATCTTTGCCTTCAATTGATATATATGTTATGCTACGAGTTCCTGTGACCAAATGGGGTATATATAGGCTTAGGAACACTTGGGGATCAAGTTGGGAGAGTATATGATCGGTTGGGACTCAATTTAATGCATAATAGCTGATCAAAGTCGAAGTGCTCCGCACTTACGTACAAAACCCATCGTACTTATATAGTGCTCCGCACAATGTATATTGTGCTCCGTACTAGAAAGTGCGCCGCACTTATTGGCAAAACCGGCGTACTTCTGTTTGTTTTGACCTGTTGGCATAATAATGACAGTTGTAGATAATTCTTTCCTCTTTCGGTGGCCGCTTGAATCAACTCAATTGGAGTTCGTATGCTCAACTTATGGCCAAAATGGTAGACATGTGTCGGGAGATCTTAACTTGAGTTTATTTCTTCATTTCTTTGTGTTTTCTTCCGTTTCTTCCACGACACCCTATAATATCAAATATAGTCTATTAAGTATCGAATGTTCATATAATTCATCAATATATATATACATAAAAGCATGGATAACGCATATAGAAATATGTATAAATTGAGTGTTATCAGCCCCCGTTCAAACTCTATCGGTACATGTGTTTTTAGTTGCATTTTTGTCATTTCCCAATCAGAAATAGTAGCGTGCTTCTGTTTTAGGAGAATTTACGAAATTTGAAAATCGTTAAAACCTTCAAAAAAGCCCTTTGTTAAGGATTTGGGACTGGCGGAAATGGCGGATGTTGATATAAATAAATGACTAAAAACGTTATTCATATCTTTCGATATCTCTATGTTTTGATAATCACAAAACGAAAACACATCAAACCAAAGATCATGACGTAAACAAGTATTTAGTAGTAAATAATCACTTTCACCATCTAATCACTTAAGGTATGAATAAACATAGTGTTTAATGCATTATAAGATCAAAGGGATATTATTACAAAGTTTATTTTGATATATAAACTTATTATATATTTTTGAAAAACACTTTTGGTAATAAAGAAAACTGTTTTAATCATACTAAATATATGATTTCAAATTTTTAACCAAAATCAGTTAGTTTTTCACCAAATAAACTTTCCCCACTAAAAGACAAGTTTTCTAGCCGTTACAGGTGGGCGGTCCCCTTAATTTTAAGGGGGCCGGCCACGCTCCTCTGTCAGAACTTGTTGCCTATAAATACCACCTTAAATCTGGAATTTTTCTCACCTTTTTGCACTAAAAACTTTCTGATTCAAATCTCTATTTCAATCTTAAAAGTCCTTTGATCATATAATTCATAAGCCTTTGTTTCCAAGTGATCCAAAGCCTCATTCATTCAAGTGCAAAAAGAAGAATACTTCTATTCATCAAGACTAGGAGTATTACAACTTAGTATCATCTTTCTATCTAAGTTGCTTGTTTATTTCATCTTGTATATTATTCATTCTTTGGTGAATATAGTGTATACATTGGTTAGTTAGATCTAGATATAAGATCTAGATTTATTGAAGGTGTGAAGTAGCACTAGAAGTGAAGAAATAGTGGTGAATAGAATTTGTGTTAGAAGAAAGAAGTAGTGGTGAATAGGATTGGTGATAGAAGAAATTAGTAGAGGTAGTATATTGAAGTGGAGATAGTTGTGAAGACAAAGAAGTTGAAGCTTTGAAGTTGAGAAGACCTTGAAGCCTAGAAGTTTTGAAGTAGAATATATTTTGGAGTAGTGATTAGGACTTAGTAGTGAAGGTGTAAAGAAACAAGTGGCGTGAAGAAAAAGGGTTAGTGAAGTAGAAAGTTGTGAAGAAGCTAGGAGTGAAGTAGAAAGGTGTGAGGAAGAATTGGTGTGATGTAGATTGGTGAGAAGAAGTCGTGTAGAAGTTGTGATTGTGTTATGACAAAGTTGTGGTGTGTAATTTGGTGTGTAAGGTTTTCTCCGCCATAAGGGAGGCTTTTGATCTAGTGAAGAAAAACCCTCGAGTAGGTGACTCGGGGAGTGAAGTAGGGCAAGGAAGGTGTCCTTGTAGCCGAACCACTATAAATCCTTTGTCTCTCGGTTTGATCTTTCCATCTCTCACTTTTTGATTACTTACTTACTAGCATTCCATACATTATTATTATTGCTTGAGTTGTGCACATATTGATTTCACATAAGGATCAAACTAAAATTCATTCATAACATCAATCTTTCAAAAACAAACAAAGTACACAAATTTATATTAAAACACTTATACATATATATATATATATATATATATATATATATATATATATATGTTTATATATATGATATATGAAATTATAAATTCTTTCCCAACATTAAACATAAGTAGTGTTTATACAAAATTGTAAATACACTAGTATCGACACTTTCGCATTAAAGAGTTTTGAAATTGTACATTATACATAAGTATAGTTTATACTAAATCGTAAATAAATTTGTATCTATATTTTTTGCATTAAAGAGTTTTGAAGTTTTCAACTAATCTTCAGAAGCTACATTTCACAAAACAAATAAAACAAAAAAGACGTAAAACTATTCAACCCCCCCTTCTAGTTTTCCACAATTGGTATCAAGAGCCACGTCTAGCAAGACTTTTAAAATATATTGTATTTTAAAACTTGTAACGATCTATGGAATTCGAAAAATATCTAGAAGGGGAATTTACGCAAAAACCACCATTATTTGAAAATGATCATTTTCTTGAATGGAAAAATAAATTTGAAAATTATGTGAAATCAATAGATCTTGATCTTTGACATATCATTTCAATTGGTGATCTTAAACCAACCAAAACGGATTTTGAAAATCAATATAATAATCTTCAAACCAAAATTGATAAAAATACTAAAGCCAAATTACTTATTTTCAAAACTCTACCAAGAGTTGAATATGAAAGATTATTTCTTTGTAAAACGGCAAATGATATTTGAAAATGTTTTTTAAAGTTTCACCAAGAGAAATGTAAAACCAAAGATGATAAACTTGATATTGCACAAGAAATAGTTAGTCTAGAAAATTTAATAGATAAATATTTAGTTGAAATAAATACATGTACTACTAGTTCAAATGTGATCATTGAAGGTATCAATAACAAAGAATACATGAGCCAAATCCGAAGAAAGAGTGTTAATAAATCATGGTGCAACAAGTACGAATAAGACGATGATAATACGGCTTGTGAGAATATTCAAACAAATGGGAATACAAGCATTGATGGCAAGGACTACATGCCTCTCGATCTAAGCGAAACTACAAGTAAAACATGGAGCGACATGGACGATGGAATTGATCAACATATAGCATGTGAAGATTACACAATGTAACCATCGGTAAATTTCCACTTGTATTAATATTCTAACAAGAGAATACTTATCCATTTTCCACGTATAATTTTTTTTTCTTTAAGATTAAACATTATCAGTTTATCTTATCACCACAACCAACTAATGTGACGTAACTCACATCCGTGATAAACTGCTCACACCAACTTACTTATGTTTATTTCACATAAACATCCTTACATGTCAAGTATACAACATTACAACAACACACTTGCCACTTTACGTTAATTCGTTAACGTACGCTCACATTAAACGTTTTCTACCCATTGGGGTTTCCGTTAAACCCTAAAACTAATATAATACTAATATTAAGTATCAAAACCATGAAACTCCAAAGTATAATACTCTATAGTACAATGTACGAGATATCAAAGCACGAAAACCCTAATTTCACTTCAACTCCCGACATAAACCCTAACTTCATAAATCTATGATTTCATGTGAGAAAATCACAAACCCAAACTATTAGTAACATGTTTTATTCAAAACATAAGGGTACAAGTTTTTCAAGCCTATGTACAAGTTAGTAATGCATAGGAGTATAATAATGACTTAAACTCATTATAAACCTCAGTGTACCTACTCTAAAGCACATAAAACAAGGTCATTATGCACCAAAACTTAAACTTAATATTTTTACAATATTTAAACTAAAATGTACAAGTCTCTAAACCTAGTGTACAAGTGTCTCATGCATGAAAACCTAAAATTCTATAATTACATCCTTTAACTTAACTAAAAAGACCTAAAACTTATGTAAACCTAATTTAAATATGTTTTCTACATTTACAAACCTTAAGTACAACTCACTATAGCCCATGGTACCACACCCTAATGCACCATTCGAAATATCTCTCTATTTTTCATAAAAGTCGACCTAAACCTAAACCTAAACAAACCCTAGTTTGATTCTAACCACACTTCTCTCAAACTAAACCCTACCTTGAGTTTACTACACTTCCTAACCAAGATACAACATGTTAAAACCAATGTACAAGTTGCCTAAAGCATGATTCGATTAAGACCTAACCAACTAGTTCGAATTGGACAAGAACTAAACCAAACTAGTTACACATGATCAAGCTTACCTTAGAAGCATTTCACCCTCACCCTACACTTGTCACACCTATTTTCAAACCCTAGGTCAAGGATGTCAAGCTTTCATGTGCAATCTTCCTTCTAAGGACTTCCATGCATCGAACATAGACCATAAGGGTCATGTAATCTCCAACATATCTTGTACTATAGTTTCTTGTGTCTCCTAAACTCTCTACAACACATAACAAGTGGCTCTTGACATTTAATGAACCCTAGCTTTCACCCTCTATAAATAGCGAGGCTTCTTCCTCCATTTTGCCTCATCCCTCACTCAAAACAGCAACCCACTCACTCACTCATACACCTACTGATCTTAGAAGTGCCTTAGAAGAGATAGGAACAAGTGGGATAGGAGTTTGAAGCATGGGAAGCTTTGGTTCTTGTAGAAGCTCAATATAGTCGAACCTTTCCACCATCAATTTCTGTAAGTCCTAGCCTTTCTAATCCCTTTAGTTCATGTTAATACTTCATTTTAGTAAGCTTGAATCAAATATTAAGCCTACACAAACATTTCTTTTCTTCTTTTCTTTTTTTTTTTTTTTTTCTGTTTTGGTCGAGCAAACAAACACCCTCTATTGTTTTTCTTGTTGATATTTTAAGAACACTAGACTATAGGACACTCACATATTGTTGAAGAGAATATTTTTTAAAGAACGTAGCAATTTGAATCATCAAAAATGAGTAAACGAGTCAAAAGTTATAGCAAATTGAAGTTGAATAAAAACTATAAAACTTTCTGTTACAGCAACGTAAATCACGCGGAACGAGGCCTTTCTGCTCCGTTTCGTCAAAAACTTAAAACATGAAAGTTGTCCGGAACGACGTTTTACTTAGAAACTCAGGTGCACGAGTCCTAAAAACGTACCACAAGGGCTGGGCACTAGGACCTGTTTTCTGTTTTAAGTTATATATAAAAACAGCCCCAACCGACCCATTTTGTCTAATTATTTCGACTAGTAAACGAGCTTGATAAATTACGAAACTTGGTGGAAATAGAGACCTCATGGCATAGATTAACCTGGAACAAACACTTTTCATTTTCATTAAAAGGCCCCGTTTTTATCGAGCCATGTTTTTGGCCTAGTACTTGCTAAAAATAACTTAAAATACATGGCTTATCTTACTAAAAATAGTTTCAAACGCCCAACTTCAGAAATTAATTGCGACTTAACTATAACAAATCACGACCTCTAGTTTGAACCTATAGATAGACCATGTGACAGACTATTGAAAAGATTAAAAACATAGTAAAAACATTTCAACACCTCGCCTTTATTCACCCTTGAATTTGGCCTTGTCGAGTACCATATAAACATATATTTTTAATTATTTTGAACTAATAAGCTGGAAATATAAGCTGATAAGCTACGTAAAACATATTTGTAAACTTGTTTTAACATATGAAAAGGAGTCGTAGAAAGTCGTGCCTTTTCCTAAGCTAAAAGTGCGTTTTCGTTTAAAAAGGACTTCGGGTGAAAGGTTATTTTTGCATGAAGGGTATTTGATGTCAAAACTCTAAACTAATTTTATGAGTCGGACTTAAAATGAAATAAACTTAAGGTCAAATGGTAGAAAGTGTTATATTGGAAAGTTCAGGGAGGAAATTGTCATTTCACTATAGTAGAAGGGGGTAAACTGTCATTTCACCAAACTTCAGGGTATAAATTGTAATTTTATAAAACTTGAAGGATATAAATTGTAATTTTATAAAACTTGAAGGGTATAAGTTGTAAATATATAAAACTTGGGGGTATGAATTGTCATTTAATGATAGTTCAGGGGTAAATGTTGTCAATATCTAAAACTTCAGGGTAAAAAGTGTAATATTTTATTACGAGAATATAATTATAACACTGAGATAACTCGGGAATTAATATAAAACCTTTATGAGACATGTCGGTACCAATTAACAAAACATAAATAAATCTTAACCATCAACTAATTTTTGAAGAGACTTCATGTTGTCTCACTCAAACATTTAGTCATCGGCAAACTTTCACAATACGAATATTAAACTCACAAATACTTGACATATTCACCCAGGATACGTGTGTCAGAGCAGTTTATTCGATAAACATCATTTGTTTTCCATCCAGACTACTTAAACATCGAGGTGAGTTCATAGTCCCACTTTTTATACGCTTTTCAAACTTGTGGGGAGATACATGCTACAAACCGAACACAAGTATTTTTCTGTATGCTATCCTGATCTGGTATTGCCTAAGTTAGCTTTGTTGCCACTAAAAGACCCTCATATCATGAGCCATTAATCACTTACGAGTGAACGCGAATATAGTGAGTAGATCTATTGACAGTTGACGCCCCATTTGTGTTACTGGATAAGTGACCAAATGCATTATATTTGAAAACTAAATAGGAAGTTGGCAAGCTCCTACTCGAGGGCATTATTACTTGCATTATTATTATAATGTTAGTAACTTACATTATAGTTCATTACTATGATGTCCCACTGTTAAGGTTTGCGTGTCATGAGACTTAGGGCAATATGATGTGCTGCAATACTATTATTTTGCAACTATTTAACTTGTGTTCAAACTACTACTTATTTATAAACGCTATGGATTCACTTAACCTTTGTGTTGACGCTTTTAGCATGTTTATCTCAGGTCCATAATGAATGAGGATGGCACGGAGGGGCACGGATATCCAAGAGGGCTATAAATTTTATTATCATTCGAAAACTCATTTAACGTAATTTGCAAACATGGAACCATCTGGGACCTCATTTTGTAAACTCTGGTATTTATACAAATTCGAATGATAAATCTTTTAAAACGACTAAATTGGTGATCGTTTTCTACTATTCAACTATTGTGCCGTCGAGTAACACCCAGCTATAATTCCGCTGCGTATCCCAAATTTGGGGGTGTTACAGATTGGTATCAGAGCTATAGTTATAGAGAAACGGGTGTAATTTAGACCTGAACTATAACCACTTTTTCACAAAAATATTTTATAGCCTTTCGCTCTCTGTGCCTTCCATCCTCCAGACGATTATGTGACTTCTAGGTAATTTATGCTACATAACCATATTAGTATATTGATATATACACACACACACGAAATACTTCTGATCACTTTATACGAATAAGCATACTTGCATATGCCTATTCTAAGGCATTACGACTCAATCATATTGCCCCAGCATGTATCTACTTCTACATTTTGCAACTCACGAAACCTTCCTAAGACATTGTGCTTTGCACAATTCTTACCCTATTTGCATTAAAAATATATTCCCCAACTATTTTGAATCCTACTTATCATGTACTCCCAGAAGACATAACTCATCGATTAATTATGAATGTTGAGTCAGAAATTCTTAAGTAGGATGATTTACAATTTCTTTATTTGAATGAATTGGGACGCCTTTTTATTTAAATAAAGAAATTATGAATCGCCGAACCATAAGTTTATATTTCTTTATTTACATTGTTTGAGACGCCTCTCTATGTAAGTAATGAATTATAAACAAGTGGGCTTATTTGTATCTGAAATGACATGAGTATGAACTAAAGGATCACCAGAATTCATAAAACGTAATTTTTTTAGAATCCATAAATATTAATACATAACGAAATAATTAGCATCGGTAGTGCTAATGTTACAAATATCACTAAGTAAACGATAGAATCGCCAATAGGTTGATCCGCTATGCTAATGAAGAACAACACTACGCCTACGAGAGCAAGAATCACAACTGGATGTAAAATCTTGAAAACTCTGTAACGAAAAACGTAAACGAATTACAAACGCTATAATAAAAGAAATAATCATACGCATAATCTTATTCATAAACGATTACAAGAAAATACAAATGAAATAAAAGTTGCTTCGACATTCCTACCCCCATATCTTGTCCACACCGATAGCTAGGACCACTAGAGGAACGAGAACTGCTAAGACTATAGCCAAGAACTCATAGTCTTCCTCCGGAACATAGGCGAAATAAATCGCAGCAGCAACGGTGTAGATAATCGCGATAATGGTAATGGGGTGCAACATTTTGTAAGAATTATAGATGGAAAGGTTAGTAGGAAAGAATGAGGATTGAAATGGGGTATTTATGGAATCAAAAACTAGCCGTTGGAATTCACTATTCATGACCGTTAGAATTTACTATTCATGACCGTTGGAACACTATTCATGAACGTTTGAAAATTTAAAATTTTTACTAAGGAACAAACGGATTCATCATCTACAAAAGTTAAGTTTAAAAATTTTCTCTACATTCATCAAAGTTTTCATCCGAAATTTTTCTTAACAATTTTTTTTCGAATTTAATTTTTACAAAACAAGAAACTAGAAATCATGATTACTAAAACAGGATAAATTTTATAAATAACAATCTTCATTTAAAATAAAGTTTTTTTTTATGTTTATATGACCTTCGGAATAATGTTTACACATGTAATTCTAAATTATAGGTTTCATAAATTAAATAATTCGTCCTCATCATTTCTACATCTAACACAGACTGAATCTCGGGACGAGATTCCGTTAAGGGGGTGAGACTGTAACCATTGGTAAATTTCCACTTGTATTAATATTCTAACGAGAGAATACTTATCCATTTTCCACGTATAATTTTTTTTTTCCTTTAAGATTAAACATTATCAGTTTATCTTATCACCACAACCAACTAATGTGACGTAACTCACATCCGTGATAAACTGCTCACACCAACTTACTTATGTTTATTTCACATAAACATCCTTACATGTCAAGTATACAACATTACAACAACACACTTGTCACTTTACGTTAATTCGTTAACGTACGCTCACATTAAACGTTTTCTACCCATTGGGGTTTCCGTTAAACCCTAAAACTAATATAATACTAATATTAAGTATCAAAACCATGAAACTCCAAAGTATAATACTCTATAGTACAACGTACGAGATATCAAAGCACGAAAACCCTAATTTCACTTCAACTCCCGATATAAACCCTAACTTCATAAATCTATGATTTCATGTGAGAAAATCACAAACCCTAACTATTAGTAACATGTTTTATTCAAAACATAAGGGTACAAGTTTTTCAAGCCTATGTACAAGTTAGTAATGCATAGGAGTATAATAATGACTTAAACTCATTATAAACCTCAGTGTACCTACTCTAAAGCACATAAAACAAGGTCATTATACACCAAAACTTAAACTTAATATTTTTACAATATTTAAACTAAAATGTACAAGTCTCTAAACCTAGTGTACAAGTGTCTCATGCATGAAAACCTAAAATTCTATAATTACATCCTTTAACTTAACTAAAAAGACCTAAAACTTATGTAAACCTAATTTAAATATGTTTTCTACATTTACAAACCTTAAGTACAACTCACTATACCCATGGTACCACACCCTAATGCACCATTCGAAATATCTCTCTATTTTTCATAAAAGTCGACCTAAACCTAAACCTAAACAAACCCTAGTTTGATTCTAACCACACTTCTCTCAAACTAAACCCTACCTTGAGTTTACTACACTTCCTAACCAAGATACAACATGTTAAAACCAATGTACAAGTTGCCTAAAGCATGATTCGATCAAGACCTAACCAACTAGTTCGAATTGGACAAGAACTCAACCAAACTAGTTACACATGATCAAGCTTACCTTAGAAGCATTTCACCCTCACCCTACACTTGTCACACCTATTTTCAAACCCTAGGTCAAGGATGTCAAGCTTTCATGTGCAATCTTCCTTCTAAGGACTTCCATGCATCGAACATAGACCATAAGGGTCATGTAATCTCCAACATATCTTGTACTATAGTTTCTTGTGTCTCCTAAACTCTCTACAACACATAACAAGTGGCTCTTGACATTTAATGAACCCTAGCTTTCACCCTCTATAAATAGCGAGGCTTCTTCCTCCATTTTGCCTCATCCCTCACTCAAAACAGCAACCCACTCACTCACTCATACACCTACTGATCTTAGAAGTGCCTTAGAAGAGATAGGAACAAGTGGGATAGGAGTTTGAAGCATGGGAAGCTTTGGTTCTTGTAGAAGCTCAATATAGTCGAACCTTTCCACCATCAATTTCTGTAAGTCCTAGCCTTTCTAATCCCTTTAGTTCATGTTAATACTTCATTTTAGTAAGCTTGAATCAAATATTAAGCCAACACAAACATTTCTTTTCTTCTTTTCTTTTTTTTTTTTTTTTTTTCTGTTTTGGTCGAGCAAACAAACACCCTCTATTGTTTTTCTTGTTGATATTTTAAGAACACTAGACTATAGGACACTCACATATTGTTGAAGAGAATATTTTTTAAAGAACGTAGCAATTTGAATCATCAAAAATGAGTAAACGAGTCAAAAGTTATAGCAAATTGAAGTTGAATAAAAACTATAAAACTTTCTGTTACAGCAACGTAAATCACGCGGAACGAGGCCTTTCTGCTCCGTTTCGTCAAAAACTTAAAACATGAAAGTTGTCCGGAACGACGTTTTACTTAAAACCTCAGGGGCACGAGTCCTAAAAACGTACCACAAGGGCTGGGCACTAGGACCTGTTTTCTGTTTTAAGTTATATATAAAAACAGCCCCAACCGACCCGTTTTGTCTAATTATTTCGACTAGTAAACGAGCTTGATAAATTACGAAACTTGGTGGAAATAGAGACCTCATGGCATAGATTAACCTGGAACAAACACTTTTCATTTTCATTAAAAGGCCCCGTTTTTATCGAGCCATGTTTTTTGCCTAGTACTTGCTAAAAATAACTAAAAATACATGGCTTATCTTATTAAAAATAGTTTCAAACGCCCAACTTCAGAAATTAATTGCGACTTAACTATAACAAATCACGACCTCTAGTTTGAACCTATAGATAGACCATGTGACAGACTATTGAAAAGATTAAAAACGTAGTAAAAACATTTCAACACCTCGCCTTTATTCACCCTTGAATTTGGCCTTGTCGAGTACCATATAAACATATATTTTTAATTATTTTGAACTAATAAGCTGGAAATATAAGCTGATAAGCTACGTAAAACATATTTGTAAACTTGTTTTAACATATGTAAAGGAGTCGTAGAAAGTCGTGCCTTTTCCTAAGCTAAAAGTGCGTTTTCGTTTAAAAAGGACTTCGGGTGAAAGGTTATTTTTGCATGAAGGGTATTTGATGTCAAAACTCTAAACTAATTTTATGAGTCGGACTTAAAATGAAATAAACTTAAGGTCAAATGGTAGAAAGTGTTATATTGGAAAGTTCAGGGAGGAAATTGTCATTTCACTATAGTAGAAGGGGGTAAACTGTCATTTCACCAAATTTCAGGGTATAAATTGTAATTTTATAAAACTTGAAGGATATAAATTGTAATTTTATAAAACTTGAAGGGTATAAGTTGTAAATATATAAAACTTGGGGGTATGAATTGTCATTTAATGATAGTTCAGGGGTAAATGTTGTCAATATCTAAAACTTCAGGGTAAAAAGTGTAATATTTTATTACGAGAATATAATTATAACACTGAGATAACTCGGGAATTAATATAAAACCTTTATGAGACATGTCGGTACCAATTAACAAAACATAAATAAATCTTAACCATCAACTAATTTTTGAAGAGACTTCATGTTGTCTCACTCAAACATTTAGTCATCGGCAAACTTTCACAATACGAATATTAAACTCACAAATACTTGACATATTCACCCAGGATACGTGTGTCAGAGCAGTTTATTCGATAAACATCATTTGTTTTCCATCCAGACTACTTAAACATCGAGGTGAGTTCATAGTCCCACTTTTTATACGCTTTTCAAACTTGTGGGGAGATACATGCTACAAACCGAACACAAGTATTTTTCTGTATGCTATCCTGATCTGGTATTGCCTAAGTTAGCTTTGTTGCCACTAAAAGACCCTCATATCATGAGCCATTAATCACTTACGAGTGAACGCGAATATAGTGAATAGATCTATTGACAGTTGACGCCCCATTTGTGTTACTGGATAAGTGACCAAATGCATTATATTTGAAAACTAAATAGGAAGTTGGCAAGCTCCTACTCGAGGGCATTATTACTTGCATTATTATTATAATGTTAGTAACTTACATTATAGTTCATTACTATGATGTCCCACTGTTAAGGTTTGCGTGTCATGAGACTTAGGGCAATATGCTGTGCTGCAATACTATTATTTTGCAACTATTTAACTTGTGTTCAAACTACTACTTATTTATAAACGCTATGGATTCACTCAACCTTTGTGTTGACGCTTTTAGCATGTTTATCTCAGGTCCATAATGAATGAGGATGGCACGGAGGGGCACGGATATCCAAGAGGGCTATAAATTTTATTATCATTCGAAAACTCATTTAACGTAATTTGCAAACATGGAACCATCTGGGACTTCATTTTGTAAACTCTGGTATTTATACAAATTCGAATGATAAATCTTTTAAAATGACTAAATTGGTGATCGTTTTCTACTATTCAACTATTGTGCCGTCGAGTAACACCCAGCTTTAATTCCGCTGCGTATCCCAAATTTGGGTGTGTTACACACAACTACTAATAAGGTACAATCCAAAACCGAACATTTTTGCTATGATCAATTTATATTAGAATTTTCAAAATTGGAAAACAACTTCAAACGTTTTTGCAACATTGACTCAAAAATGATTCCTAAAAATAAATCTTCAATATTCATTGAAAACAATTTTGAAAAGGAAATAATTTTAGAAGATAAAATGTCTAGACTTGAAAGCAATATTGAAATTGATCTTAAATGTAAATATTGTCAAGACTATAAACATGAAATTAAAATGAAAAAGGAAAAAGCAAAAATATTAGCAAAATTTGAAAATAGCTCTAGATCTTTAAAATATTTACTTAACATTCAAAAGTCATTTTATGATAAAACCGGCTTAGGATTTACCGTAAATGATCCTTCAACAAATGCATCAAAACAAATAAAATTTGTTAAACCTAGTGAAGAAATTTAGAACTAATATTATTTACGCTCACTATTTATCTCTCTAGTCAAGAAGGTCATTGTTTGTTGATTAAAACAAACTATTGATGAAATCTTGTACTTCTCTACAACATCCTCTTCATGTGCATTTAAATGCAATGGATGTTCTCAACTAACCAATTCGGACCCATGAGAATCTGGGTACTGTAACACCCCCAAAATACCGCAGCGGAAGACTATGTCATAGGGGTGCTACTTCATAATACAAAGTACAAGTTATAGAAAACGAACTCTAAATGAGACATTTTGAAAAGTTACCATTCGATTAAAGAATTCAAAGTTACAACATGAGATTCCAAAGTATGATACATAAATGTATAAAAAATGTTTTGAATGGTAAATGATAAAAGCGTAAGTCTTCAGAATATGCAGCTTGACTCTAAGTTCGACGCACTAGCTATCGCCTTACTAACCTGAGATAAACATGCTAAAGTGTCAACACAATGGTTGGTGAGTTCATAGAGTTTGTCTTAAAACAGTTGAAAAGCCTTAAAGAATGTTCACACAGCAAAGGCATCGTGAATCCACTCAGTTGCAAGTCCCGCCATAAGAGACTTGTAACCTGTGTGTTCACAACCCACTGCTAACATATATAGTATGAATAAGACATGTATAAGTTCATCAAGACAATTAAGCAATTAGTAGTGAGTCTCTACTTCATCTCCGAAGACCTCACTTGGGAGCCAATTCCCAAAGATAAAAGTTTACTGGGAGCCACTTCCCAAAGACAACTGGGAGCCACTTCCCAAAGATAAGTACTAGCTACTAAATAGAATAACGCAATTAAGTATAACTCAGTCATGTATGTATGCAATCAAGTATAACACAGTCAAGTATAAACGTTTTGAGTATTTGTACAAGTAAACAAGTAGTTGAGCATGTGTCTCCCCCAAAGAGTTAAGACAAGTATGAAAAGAGTAGGGGCTATGACTCACCTTAAGTCTATGTAATGAGAAATGAAAGTGGTAGTCGAATCGCGAAAGTCTCTAAGAGCAGCCTATAATAGAACGTTGCGACTTAGGTTTGGAGTAACGTCTAAGAATACGAAGACTTGCCAATATATGTCTTGCATAATGTTCATGATGTAGTACTTAGTATATAGTGTAAGTCGTTGAATATAAGTGGTCTATGAAACATGTATAGGTTGTAAATCTCTTACTACCGTTTGGGCCGACATAATTCAGAAGTCATGGAGTAAACGTTTGAGGAGCCAGGACACTTTAATTCGTAAATCCACAACTCATCTCGACGGCTTACTTAATGAACTCCTCACATGAGGCTCCCTACTATTGTAGTATTTGATAACATATATATAAGTTTTTGATCTTTAATAGTTATATGGTCTTTAGCCGTGGCTTTGCCGTGACCTTGGTCATTGTTACCATGGTCTTAAGACTCAACCTTGGCTTTAGACATGGTTGTGGTCTTGGCTTTAGGTCATTAGACCTCTTGGTCTCATCTAATTATAACCATTATATAGTTACTTTGATCTAAAAATGGGCTGTTAAGAATTTGAAGAAATTATCACTCGGAAAGCATTTTCAGGGCTCGAGCTTCTTTGTTCCTGAACGAAAACGTCGTTCTGGACAACTTTCGTGTTTTAACTTTTTGATGAATCGGACCAGTAGTAGGACTTTCAAAATCAAAATTTGATCAGAATGCTATTTAGGCAGTTTTGCCGTTTTGGTTTTGCTAACTTCAAACGGTCATAACTTTTGACTCGTGTACTCGTTTTGGGTGATTCAAATTGCTATGTTTTCCTTGTTAAGTCCTATTTAACAGTAAGTAAGTGTCAAATATCAAAGTTATACTATTGTGGTCGTGGTTTTCCATAAAAATCACTAGTTTGCTTGTTTGCTTGTCATAAGTTAACATATGTATACCAATACTCGTTTTATCCATTTTTAAACATCATGAACACAATAACAAGAACATATATAGCATGAAAGAACCATAATAAGCATGAAAATGATATTGAGCAAGAAAGTGTATAAGAGTTTCTTACAACTTTTGGCTTTCTAAAGAAAGGAAGTCAAGTATGAACTAGGACACAAAACCTATGCTTGTAAACCCTTCACCATAACTCTTGTAACCATTGATAGACTTGATATAAACCTTGTGAAAACCATTTAACTTCAGCCCCTAATCACCTTGTGTAGCTCTTAATTCAACCATGGAATCACCAAACAAACTTAAGAACTAGGTAGAGAATACTAAGACCTTGAACTTTGTAGTGTAACTTGTAGTTTGAAGATCAAAGGATCATGGAGTTAGGGATTGTGTTGTGGCGTTTTTTATTGATGAGAATGGAAGCAAATGAGCTTGCTATTTATACTGAAAATGAGGAGGTTAGGAAGGTGGCTAGGAAAGTTACATAACTTGGTGACAAAGTTGTAATTAAATCTTGATCTAATGGCTAAAGTCATGAGATCATGCCACAAGTGTGAATGCCCCCCCCCCTAGTGGCGGTTCATGAACTTGGAGAACAAGGTGTGGACTTTTGATGATATTATCCTAAGTATGTAGCTAGTTTTGACTCTGTAAGTTGCTAACCGTAAATGCTTAAGTCACAAAACGTAAAACCGGGTATCGTAAAAAATATGAAACTTGAAAGTATTGTTAAACATGTCAATATAGTCCATAATAAAATATAAAATGAGTGGTAGGATCTATCGGGTGCTAAAACCCTGCTAAAAACTGGAAACACAGGTCTAAAACGCGTAATTCGCGTAAAACGCTGAACTGAAAAACGTAAAATTCCGATACTTTTGGAATTGTCATAAAATGAGAGAAAATCATATTTCTATTGTTTATAATGTTTTATGGATATATCGGGATGCTGGAAGGACGTTTAAACCTAAAAGTAAATCTCGGACACGGCTTTGTGATTTTTGCAGAAATGATCCGACGAGCGTCAAACTCTCGGATTATCGTTAAAATAGTTTAACTTACGAGAATATGAAATAAAAATTTCTGAGATGAATAGTGAAAAGTGAATAGTAAAAGCAAATAGTAAAAAGTGAATAGTGAAATTTTCGGGAATAAAAGTTAACCTAAAATTGCGAATTGTTATAGTCTCTACCCCTTAAGAAGAACTTCGTCCCGAAGTTCAGTTGATGTTAACTACTTACGATGTATCTAAGAGAATTTGGGATTTCAGGATCTCTAAAATAGTGGTGTTTACTCTGATTCGTCTAAGGTTCTGGTTAAGGAGTTGTATCGGCTACAATTAAGCCCACTTATTTATAACACATTACTTACATAAAGAAGCGTCCAAATTTATGTAAGTAAGGTCTCATAAACTTATGGTTCGGTGATTTACAATTTCTTTATTTAACTGAAGAGGCGTCCCAATCCATTTAAATAAGGAGATTCTAAAACATCCTACTTAATAATTTCTGACACAAAATCCGCCTTCTGAGGCAGATGGTAAGATAATCCAGTCATCAAATCCCTAAAGCTAAGTAATAATATTATTTAACTCAAATCTTGTGTCTCATCAAACAAGAACTGTCACAAGATCAAGTTAACTAATTAGTTATTACTGAGCTCCATGTTTTTAATGACTCGACGAATCTCTGGGGCTCCTTATAATACTAAAGTCACATCATCTAACAACGTGGAACTAAACCAACAACTACCAAGAAGCGTATGCGTATGTATTGTGTGTAAGGCAAATAAAGAGGAAGGTCCCAACGTATATAGCAGTTATAGTCTAGGCACTAAATGCAACCTAGTTCTCTATAACCAAGGCTCTGATACCAATCTGTAACACCCCCAAAATACCGCAGCAGAAGACTGTGTCATAGGGGAGCTACTTCATAATACAAAGTACAAGTTATAGAAAACGAACTCTAAATGAGACATTTTGAAAAGTTACCATTCGATTAAAGAATTCAAAGTTACAACATGAGATTCCAAAGTATGATACATAAATGTATACAAAATGTTTTGAATGGTAAATGATAAAAGCGTAAGTCTTCAGAATATGCAGCTTGACTCTAAGTTCCACGCACTAGCTATCGCCTTACTAACCTGAGATAAACATGCTAAAGTGTCAACACAATGGTTGGTGAGTTCATAGAGTTTGTCTTAAAACAGTTGAAAAGCCTTAAAGAATGTTCACACAGCAAAGGCATCGTGAATCCACTCAGTTGCAAGTCCCGCCATAAGAGACTTGTAACCTGTGTGTTCACAACCCACTGCTAACATATATAGTATGAATAAGACATGTATAAGTTCATCAAGACAATTAAGCAATTAGTAGTGAGTCTCTACTTCATCTCCGAAGACCTCACTTGGGAGCCAATTCCCAAAGATAAAAGTTTACTGGGAGCCACTTCCCAAAGACAACTGGGAGCCACTTCCCAAAGATAAGTACTAGCTACTAAATAGAATAACGCAATTAAGTATAACTCAGTCATGTATGTATGCAATCAAGTATAACACAGTCAAGTATAAACGTTTTGAGTATTTGTACAAGTAAACAAGTAGTTGAGCATGTGTCTCCCCCAAAGAGTTAAGACAAGTATGAAAAGAGTAGGGGCTATGACTCACCTTAAGTCTATGTAATGAGAAATGAAAGTGGTAGTCGAATCGCGAAAGTCTCTAAGAGCAGCCTATAATAGAACGTTGCGACTTAGGTTTGGAGTAACGTCTAAGAATACGAAGACTTGCCAATATATGTCTTGCATAATGTTCATGATGTAGTACTTAGTATATAGTGTAAGTCGTTGAATATAAGTGGTCTATGAAACATGTATAGGTTGTAAATCTCTTACTACCGTTTGGGCCGACATAATTCAGAAGTCATGGAGTAAACGTTTGAGGAGCCAGGACACTTTAATTCGTAAATCCACAACTCATCTCGACGGCTTACTTAATGAACTCCTCACATGAGGCTCCCTACTATTGTAGTATTTGATAACATATATATAAGTTTTTGATCTTTAATAGTTATATGGTCTTTAGCCGTGGCTTTGCCGTGACCTTGGTCATTGTTACCATGGTCTTAAGACTCAACCTTGGCTTTAGACATGGTTGTGGTCTTGGCTTTAGGTCATTAGACCTCTTGGTCTCATCTAATTATAACCATTATATAGTTACTTTGATCTAAAAATGGGCTGTTAAGAATTTGAAGAAATTATCACTCGGAAAGCATTTTCAGGGCTCGAGCTTCTTTGTTCCTGAACGAAAACGTCGTTCTGGACAACTTTCGTGTTTTAACTTTTTGATGAATCGGACCAGTAGTAGGACTTTCAAAATCAAAATTTGATCAGAATGCTATTTAGGCAGTTTTGCCGTTTTGGTTTTGCTAACTTCAAACGGTCATAACTTTTGACTCGTGTACTCGTTTTGGGTGATTCAAATTGCTATGTTTTCCTTGTTAAGTCCTATTTAACAGTAAGTAAGTGTCAAATATCAAAGTTATACTATTGTGGTCGTGGTTTTCCATAAAAATCACTAGTTTGCTTGTTTGCTTGTCATAAGTTAACATATGTATACCAATACTCGTTTTATCCATTTTTAAACATCATGAACACAATAACAAGAACATATATAGCATGAAAGAACCATAATAAGCATGAAAATGATATTGAGCAAGAAAGTGTATAAGAGTTTCTTACAACTTTTGGCTTTCTAAAGAAAGGAAGTCAAGTATGAACTAGGACACAAAACCTATGCTTGTAAACCCTTCACCATAACTCTTGTAACCATTGATAGACTTGATATAAACCTTGTGAAAACCATTTAACTTCAGCCCCTAATCACCTTGTGTAGCTCTTAATTCAACCATGGAATCACCAAACAAACTTAAGAACTAGGTAGAGAATACTAAGACCTTGAACTTTGTAGTGTAACTTGTAGTTTGAAGATCAAAGGATCATGGAGTTAGGGATTGTGTTGTGGCGTTTTTTATTGATGAGAATGGAAGCAAATGAGCTTGCTATTTATACTGAAAATGAGGAGGTTAGGAAGGTGGCTAGGAAAGTTACATAACTTGGTGACAAAGTTGTAATTAAATCTTGATCTAATGGCTAAAGTCATGAGATCATGCCACAAGTGTGAATGCCCCCCCCTAGTGGCGGTTCATGAACTTGGAGAACAAGGTGTGGACTTTTGATGATATTATCCTAAGTATGTAGCTAGTTTTGACTCTGTAAGTTGCTAACCGTAAATGCTTAAGTCACAAAACGTAAAACCGGGTATCGTAAAAAATATGAAACTTGAAAGTATTGTTAAACATGTCAATATAGTCCATAATAAAATATAAAATGAGTGGTAGGATCTATCGGGTGCTAAAACCCTGCTAAAAACTGGAAACACGGGTCTAAAACGCGTAATTCGCGTAAAACGCTGAACTGAAAAACGTAAAATTCCGATACTTTTGGAATTGTCATAAAATGAGAGAAAATCATATTTCTATTGTTGATAATGTTTTATGGATATATCGGGATGCTGGAAGGACGTTTAAACCTAAAAGTAAATCTCGGACACGGCTTTGTGATTTTTGCAGAAATGATCCGACGAGCGTCAAACTCTCGGATTATCGTTAAAATAGTTTAACTTACGAGAATATGAAATAAAAATTTCTGAGATGAATAGTGAAAAGTGAATAGTAAAAAGTGAATAGTAAAAAGTGAATAGTGAAATTTTCGGGAATAAAAGTTAACCTGAAATTGCGAATTGTTACAGGTACCAAGCTCTTTATCATGTTTAGGTAATTAACGAACGAAGAGACTTTTAAGTTGTGGATTGCTCACCTTGCTCACTTACTTTTGACGACTATTGGTTCATATCACTATGGTTCACATTCTGCACATGTTTTGCCTATGACGTTGTTGCGGTCATTTATTGTCTCGGCATTTTGTTTTTCACTTTTGGAGTATTGGTTTTATGGTGTGTCCGTTACTATTTCAAGACGAAGGCTTCAAAGCACTACTATTCTTAGTTTTCACGAATTGTGATGATTGGTGTGATCGATTAAGCATTTCGGATCAAGCTCCCTTGATTTCTGTTGCGTTGGAATTTTACTTTGCTACTTCGACATGTTTTGGGCAAACTTTTAAGATGTCTTCCATTACTCTCATGCCCACTCTTAATGAAAAGCTGGACCTGAGGTAAGTTTTCTTTTCAAAAACTTGCCAATATTACATTATATTAAAGTATGCTTTAGTTAGTATATGAATATGATTTAATTTATAAGTTGCCATGCTTTTAGATCATTAATACTAATATATGTATATATGATATTAGGATAATTAACCCTCTTGTTGTTTAGTCTATTATCATTTTCCTTAGTCTTCATTTATATGCATATATGATCATAAATATCTACCATCTCTCTCCCATATCTTTAGTTGCAAATAGAGATGATTATATGTGACAATAGGCTTAATTGATTCTCTTGAGTATGATAAGTTTTCATTTCAAATCCTTTACTTGAAATTTCTTGATTATCAATATCAAAACATCATGTTTAAAACCTCTCTCTTTGAATAAAAATCTTTCAAATATCTATATTAATTTTTTTTAAACAACATGTTTAACTATAAGCTATCATAACTTTATTTTAATCAAAATCAAAATTGAATTTTTTTTTTCATGTTATGAAACAAAACTCAATTTATTTTACTGAAATACACACTTGAATTTATTTCAAAACACTGTTGAATAAAACTAAAAACGTTTTGCTTAAAACATATTTGATTATCTCACATGTGTCATACACTTCTGTGGAAATGACATTCACAATTTAATCAAATCGTTTCATGAGAATCATGATTTGCCCATATGGATCTTGTTTGTAACAAGTCTTGATGTCCATATAATCATATCTTCCTACTTGTTACTTGTAAGCAACTCTCAATATGTTTGCAATAGCCTATATGTTATCATCTTCATATAGTTGCATATTTAACTAATTTGCTTTATTGCTTCCTTAATTGCATATCTTAATTGATAAATTAGTAGATAGCATGATTATTAGAAATTAATTGTCTAATTTAATTATTTCTATATCACTCTCTACATTCATGAATAGTATGCCCTATATTGCCTCAAAGAGTTGAACTTACTTGAATCCAAATCCAAAAACACAACCTTTTTGAAAATTTTCTGCCAAAAACCTATTTCTGGCATTCTGGAATCACCAGATGGGCGGCCCCCTTAATTATATGAGGCGGCCCCCTTAATTTTAAGGGGACCGGCCCCTAATTAAGGGGACCGGCCATCTGATGGTCGGGGACACTGTTTCTTTATCATTTTTGACCCATTTCAGCCTATACTTCCCAAAATTCACAAACATATTTTGTCCCATACTATCCCTCAAAATTTACCTTCCTAAACCACATTTCTCATACACTATAAATACCCTCTTCCCATCATTAATGCCATCACACCCAAACATGTCATCTCCCAACAACCAAAAACCAAAGATTTCAAGAACCGCAAGGATCTCCGTCAAACCCGTTTGGAGGAGGAAACTTGATTCTTGTCATAACTCAAGTGATGTTGTTCCAAGTCAACCAACAACTAAACCTCAAACCCACACTAATGACTCATCTCACAACCTATCATCCACTCATGCCTTCATTAATGCTTCTTCTTATGATGAGCATGCTCAATCCCAAAACAACAATCCCAATCTCTTAATCAATACTTCACATGTTGCTCATTAAACAAAAACACCACCCACTCATGAAGAACCTCTTCCACCCATTTCATGTTTTCATGACTACCCAAGCTCAACCATGTCTCCACCACCAAGAGTACCACCACCACATCCTACAACTTCACATGCCATTCCTATGTCGCAAGTTCAAACCTTCACCCAAGACAACTATCATGTTCCACCACCATCACCTTCCTCCGAACACTTGAAGTTCATTGAGGAGCTAAAAAAGGCTCATGAGCTTAGTGCTCTTTTAGCATTACATCTTGCTCAATGCAATTTGGATCCATCACAATCAAGCTCACCATCATCACCACACAACATCAACCAAATTAAGAAGCATGTTAACAATTGCCCTTGTTGCATCTTCCTTCAACAACAAACCATTGCATTGAATGAGCACTTCACTTAGATTGAGTATCTTCTTACTAGATCTCAACAAACATCATCACTTGAACAACATCAAAACCCTCAAACAACAAACCCAACTTCAAACCCACCACCTACAAGCTCCACATCTCCAAACTCACCAACAACCATGCAACCAAAAGTTTATCTCCACTAAACCACCAAGCATTTTATATGCTTATGTTTGTCATTTTCAAATAAAACTCCTCAACCATTTTGGGATTCAAGAAAGTTTGGTGACACTCCTTGTTGGCACATTAGGATGCTCTACTTAGTTTGGTACTCTATATTTATGGCCTTTGTAACAATGATTATGGGTTGACATAATCATTTTCTATTAATGAATGACTTAATATGTGTTTCAAATTCTCTTTTGACATGCTTATTATTTGTTGGTATTATGATATATGTGTTTGCTTGTGCCATGCTTGTGCTTCTAATATTTTTCTTGCAAGAATTCCAATACTCGAACCCTTGGTGCCCTCAAACGAGGGGGAGCATACATCAAGGGGGAGCTTCCTTCTTATTGGCTTCAACCTTTTTGATTCTACAAAAAGTGGGAGAAGTGACTATAAACTCACTAAATACTTGTCTAAAAATTAATTTTTGAATTTAATGAGTTTAGGTTTTGTAATCATCAAAAAGGGGGAGATTGTTGTTATAAATAAATGACTAAAAACGTTATTCATATCTTTCGATATCTCTATGTTTTGATAATCACAAAACGAAAACACATCAAACCAAAGATCATGACGTAAACAAGTATTTAGTAGTAAATAATCACTTTCACCATCTAATCACTTAAGGTATGAATAAACATAGTGTTTAATGCATTATAAGATCAAAGGGATATTATTACAAAGTTTATTTTGATATATAAACTTATTATATATTTTTGAAAAACACTTTTGGTAATAAAGAAAAATGTTTTAATCATACTAAATATATGATTTCAAATTTTTAACCAAAATCAGTTAGTTTTTCACTAAATAAACTTTCCCCACTAAAAGACAAGTTTTCTGGCCGTTACAGGTGGGTGGTCCCCTTAATTATAAGGGTCGGTCCCCTTAATTTTAAGGGGGCCGGCCACGCTCCTCTGTCAGAACTTGTTGCCTATAAATACCACCTTAAATCTGGAATTTTTCTCACCTTTTTGCACTAAAAACTTTCTGATTCAAATCTCTATTTCAATCTTAAAAGTCCTTTAATCATATAATTCATAAGCCTTTGTTTCCAAGTGATCCAAAGCCTCATTCATTCAAGTGCAAAGAGAAGAATACTTCTATTCATCAAGACTAGGAGTATTACAACTTAGTATCATCTTGCTATCTAAGTTGCTTGTTTATTTCATCTTGTATATAATTCATTCTTTGGTGAATATAGTGTATGCATTGGTTAGTTAGATTTAGATATAGGATCTAGATTTATTGAAGGTGTGAAGTAGCACTAGAAGTGAAGAAATAGTGGTGAATAGAATTGGTGTTAGAAGAAAGAAGTAGTGGTGAATAGGATTGGTGATAGAAGAAATTAGTAGAGGTAGTATATTGAAGTGGAGATAGTTGTGAAGACAAAGAAGTTGAAGCTTTGAAGTTGAGAAGACCTTGAAGCCTTGAAGTTGTGAAGTAGAATATATTTTGGAGTATTGATTAGGACTTAGTAGTGAAGGTGTAAAGAAACAAGTGGCGTGAAGAAAAAGGGTTAGTGAAGTAGAAAGTTGTGAAGAAGCTAGGAGTGAAGTAGAAAGGTGTGAGGAAGAATTGGTGTGACGTAGATTGGTGAGAAGAAGTCGTGTAGAAGTTGTGATTGTGTTGTGTAATTTGGTGTGTAAGGTTTTCTCCGCCATAAGGGAGGCTTTTGATCTAGTGAAGAAAAATTCTCGAGTAGGTGACTCGGGGAGTGGAGTAGGGCAAGGAAGGTGTCCTTGTAGCCGAACCACTATAAATCCTTTGTCTCTCGGTTTGATCTTTCCATCTCTCACTTTTTGATTACTTACTTACTAGCATTCCATACATTATTATTATTGCTTGAGTTGTGCACACATTGATTTCACATAAAGATCAAACTAAAATTCATTCATAACATCAATCTTTCAAAAACAAACAAAGTACACAAATTTATATTAAAACACTTATACATATATATATGTTTATATATATGATATATGAAATTATAAATTCTTTCCCAACATTAAACATAAGTAGTGTTTATACAAAATTGTAAATACACTAGTATCGACACTTTCGCATTAAAGAGTTTTGAAATTGTACATTATACATAAGTATAGTTTATACTAAATCGTAAATAAATTTGTATCTATATTTTTTGCATTAAAGAGTTTTGAAGTTTTCAACTAATCTTCAGAAGCTACATTTTACAAAACAAATAAAATGAAAAAGACGTAAAACTATTCAACCCCCCCTTCTAGTTTTCCACATCGGAACCAATTTTATGGTTCCGTGTAAAAATTTGTTGCCGCCAAATTTGTACCAGCGGACCAGGCGGAACCAAATTCTGGGTTCTGCCTGTGTAATCGTTTGGTTCCGCCTGTCTCCTGCAGAATTTTCTACATTTTTCTCGTTTTTACGTTTTCTCAAACACTAAATCATGCTTTTTAGTTAGAAACATATTTATTATCATTCATTAAGCACATTAGGGTCATTTTCACTCATTAGAACCAATAGGAAACCACTTCCCGCTAAAAATTCAATTTAACCACAACTAACCCAAGGAACCTTTCTGCATAAAGGAAGGAACCCTCTATTTGGTTCCTTGTAATCCGTGGCACCTCTGACCACAAAGATTTTCCATGCTCACATAGCATTTAGTGCATATCTTAGTCTTTTCACTCAACCAAATTCCATTGGATTGACTTCCAATGACTTGACAACCTCTTTAAACTCTTCCAAATGATTATAAACCTCCACTTTTGTATGGATGAACATCAAATCCAAACACTCCTTTCAAACATTCTTCAACTCTATAAATTAGTACATCCTGGATAGTTTGTACTCACACCTCACCATCACTTACTTGAATCTTTATCCTCTTATTACCACCCTTATACCACCATGACAAAGTCAAACAACTCGTCACCACCATCTCGACCCATTAGGAGAACCGCTAGGATTAGCGTAAAACCTTGTTGCTTCAACAAAACCATCAACCTAAGCTCATCATCTTCGAATGAATCACCACTCATCATCTCATCACCAATCAAGGATGAAAATTTCTTTAATCTCACCACTCCTACACCATCACCTAGACCACAAAATGTTCTCACCACACCACCACCAACTAAGACACCTACTGATCCAACACCTCCATCGGCACCAACTCAACCATCAAAATCTCCATCACCTCCAAAATCACCAATGTTGGAACCCATGGAACTTTTTGGAACACCACCAACTTCACCTCATCCATTTTTACAAGATTTAGAAGACCTTCCACCAAGATCATCAAATCCACCACCATTGCCTTCGTTTGGCTCCATTGAACAAATGGCTAATCAACAACCCCGGGCTTTCTTTGAGCCCAATGAACCATTTGAACAAGAACAACCTCAACTACAACAACCACCTCAACCACAAGAACCATCGCAACCAAAACCATTGTTGTTTCATCCCATTTACAAAGACATCCATGTGCCTCTATATGGAGAGCCTAACTTTCAACACCATGATCAACACAACCTCAAGAATCTCAACTACAATCTCAATCCCAATCCCAACACTTTGAGTCCTTCTTTCCATCTTATGAGTAAATCGAGGCATCCTTGTGGAATAACCCACCAAACACCCATGAGGAGATCAATGATCGCCTCGACAACCTATACGCCTTTAAGAACATGGTGGACACACATCTTCATCAAGCCATGGAATTCCAAACCGCTTTACCCTCATCCGTTGTAGCACCAAACACCAACCAACAAACAACCAATATTCCACCACCACCACCATCAACCAATAATCCTATCCTCACACATCCTCGTCATGATTGCTCTCATTGTGAGAGAACGGCTAAGATTAGTGAGAGGATCAAAATCATGGTCCGCCAACTTCAAGATGAAACCCGCTTCATACATCAATACATTCTAGAGCGTCTCAATGCTCTTTCACATCCTCCACAACCTTAGAGCTTGCATTAGGAGGATACGTTTTCATTTAGGACCTTGTTTTTCTTTTCTTTTATAGATGTAGGATTTTTTGGTTCTAAGTTATTTTTTCTTTTTGCATTTTTCTCTTTTTAGAAGCAGGACTTTTTGTATTTCTTGTCTTTTATTTTGACTTTTGTCAAAATAAAATATTACTTGAAATGAAAGTTAGTTCTACTATATATTGTGCATTGTTGGTTGATTATTTACTTGTTGTGATTGTGTCATGGTTGATTATCTATCACTTGTTGGTTGATATTTTCTATTAATATATATCATACTTGTCTTTTCGACAACTAACATTTTTTTTGTAGGATCAAAATTTGTGTATCCTTTACTTGGCACCCCATTTAGGGGGAGTATTGACCAAGGGGGAGCATTTGCCTTGCACCTCATTCCGCTACGCAACTCTTCTTTTTGTTTCGACAAAAAGGGGAAGAATATATATTAAACTCAACTTTTGCATATCATTTTAGCATATCATTCTCATATATAATTAAAAGTTGAATAAAACAAAGTTTGATATAAATTTTTTAAAGACTTGATACTATAATTATCTAGTTGCTTAAAAATAAAATTTATGTTTTGTCCTCAACAAAATGGGAGATTGTTAATACAAATATCGCCTAAAAACGTTCTTTATATTTTACCATCTTTGCTAAATTTCGTTATCGACAAAGTGTAAACTTTGTTTTTAGCAAAACATAAATATAGTATAAGTCTTTCATATATAAACTTTATTTCAAAGTTAAACATTACATTTGCTACATTTACAGTTCACAAAAACATAACATTTTCATAATTCTAAAAATAAAAAATGTTGCATGACATCATGGCATGCATCATGTGTAATCTTAGAAAGATTTCCAAAATCTTATAATTGACTTTGGAAGATCTCATGCATATCTTAGTTAGATTCTTACTCAATATCTCTTGGCTAGATTTGGAAAGATTTCTTGGAGATTTTCTGTCAGACCTGACGGAACTAGGGATGACACCCGTGGGTAATCGGCACGGGTAGCTCTAACCCGTCATCCGCATACGTAGTTTTTTTCTCACCCATCACCCACCAATGGGTACAATTTTCAACCCATGTCCTTACCCGTGGGTATTTGTTGCCCATGGGTTAGTGTTATGATATGAAAACTAACTTTGAAACTGCGTAATAAGACACCAATCAATTAAATGTATATACCTAGTTTTCATATTCTCATTTTAGTCTTGAAACTCAAACAAACTTTTAGGTTAATGTGTTTTCTTGAGACTTGGTGGTAACTATTAAATGTATATACCTACAACATCATAAATATTTTAATGAGTATAATTAATTTTCACATGGGCTTACGGGTACACCCACGGGTATTTTGACGGGTATACCCGTGGGTATTTTAAATGGGTGTCATAGGTTTTCCCGCGATGGGTATGCCTCACCCGTCACCCACCCGCCACCCACTGATGGGTATAGATTTTCACCCACGACCCACCCGTGGATGAAAATTGACGCATTTACCCAACCATTTAAGGTGGGTACCCGCGGGTTGTGGGTTTTTTCTAGCCCATTGCCATCTCTAGGCGGAACCTTTAGATAACACGGATGGAACCCTCAAAAGGGTTCCGCCTGATCTGTGGCACTGCTGAGGTGTTGAGCCTATAAATAGCAAGCCACATCCAAGAAATCCTTCATCACTATACATATACATTTGCATATACACTCTCATTTCATTCATCTAACTCAGTAGCATTTCATTTTTGTGAGATTTGTTAGCCTCGCTTTTTTTATAAAGATAATGTCACACATGTGAATTGGACTAGATTAGTAACATGTAGTACCCGCAGGGACTACTATCGTACATTAGGCAAAGTAATGTTGTAATGAGCCTATAAATACCCCTCATGACTCTCCATGAGGGGTGTGGGAATTTGTTTATCTTTACTTTTATCTTAATATTATCCATTTTCTTCACCCTCTCTCTACTTTCTCTCTCTAAAACCAAACATGGAATCCATCTTCTTTGATCAACCAAGACCTCCCGAACCACACGAATCATACATATTTTCGGTCCTACAATTGGTATCAGAGCTATGGTGATATTGATTTGTGTGGTTCGAATCTTGTTATAAACTGTTTTTTTTACCATTTTTTGTTGTCGGAATTTTTTTTTCTTACAATTCATTGGTAAAACAGTTTTATATAATAGTTGTGTATTCAAATGGTCAAAAAAGCTTAGCTTTATTCACACAGTTTTCAGAAAACTGCTTTGGGTGTCTCGATGTTCATATAGCAGTTTTATATTTGTGACTTTTTTGAACCATTTCCGTAATCTGTGGTCAACAACATCGAAACTCATCAGAATCTGCAGAGACTCGCCGGAATCTGGTCGGAATTTCTTGTATAAGAAATTTTCGATATGTACTATTTTTCGAGAATACTTTTTCGAAATGTACTAGTTTTCGAGAATATGTTTTCGAAATATACTATTTTTCGAGAATATTTATTTTCAAAAATTTTTACTTTTTCGAAAAGCTTGTCAGATTCACGTTCTCGAAAATCTTGTTCTCGATAAATCAGTATTCTCGATAAAAGATACCAAAAGTTTCGAAAATACAAGTTATAAATTTTTCGAAAACTTGACAGTTTAAGATGAAGAGAATGTGGACCACTTAACCAAATACCAACTCAAAACCTCAGTTTTATTCACATAAGTCAATACTGAAGCTAAATGAAAAAAAGAACCTGAGTCCAGAAACAAAAACAACGACACCAACACAAATCCACCTCTATCCTAATCCCACAGTCAACAACTCCAAATCTAACTATATTCCATCTCCAATACTCACCAAGACTGGAACTTAAAAAGTACTCAACTAAGCTCAGATTCTTGTTCCGTTTTTATAATCTTTTACAAAGATTTTTTATGGAACAATTATCATCATCGATCATTTTGGAAGCAACCTTCCTTAATATACGAACATACAAGAGACGAAAAATAACTATGAAGTTATTCTCTATCTTGGTTCGCTTAAATCACTCAACCTAAAAACAACAACACCTACCTGAGATCATTAAAGACCTTGAAGTGCAAACCTTGTGTTCTTCAGTCATACCTAATAAAAGGTGAGAAAAGTGTTTTTGTTCATGTGATTTAATGGAGATGCGATGAAAATGAGATTCGAGATGACGGTTTGGTGGAGTGAGTGAGAAAACGGTAAAATGGGGGCAGATGAAACGAGGGGTATGTGTTATAGGGTTAGGTCAAAAGGGTTTTATTATAACCGTGTATTGAATGTGATTTGGATCGGGTCATCCTTTCTTGGAACGGGCTAATCAATTGGGCTGGTGAGAATTGAATTGGGTTAAGCTGAATTATTATATTAAAAGGTTGGATTGGCTATTTGTTATTAAAAAATTGATGGCCTAGACCTACGAAGTGAATTATCTAAATTATAATCCGAATTTCATTAGTCTGGATATAAATTTTTGATAATTTCTGGCAAATGAGTGGTATTTTGGTATTATAATTTTCACGGGGATACATTGTTCACGACTAGAATTGCTATGGATTGGAAAAATGACCACGGGGTTTTTGCACGGTATTATTGATTTGACTTTGAAGTGACATTTCAAAATGTGTACTTATTTATCTCAAAGTCTAGGGGTGGTTGGATGCACGATTTTTGAAGTTAACTTGTCTGCGCAAATTAAAATATTCAGTCTTGACAATCTAGTTATTACTGATGTAAGGAGTTACGTTGTAGTGCTCACAGTATAGCTATCACTTAAAGGAGTTACGTTGTAGTACTCAGTGTCACACGAAGTAGTGGATTGTTCAAGTGGCGAATATTTCGTGCAACCTCATACTTAAAGGAGTTACATTGTAGTGCTCAGTATAGGTATTAAGTCACATCTATCGTACAAGCATTAAGTCACAAGATGGGATGATTACTCCTTTTTCAAGCTGGTCATATCGGGTTGTCTCCATATGTGGTCATTACTAGTAGCCGGTGAATTACAAGGAGGTTCGTTTAAAGGTTGATTTGAGAGAAGTATTGAGAGTATATTTTTGCGACATATACTAACAAATTATGCTTACACGGTCTATCTATATTGCATCAGAAGTGTAAAGTACGGGTAATTATGGCATGTACACAAAATAGTATGATGATTTCGATGATTCGCAACCATCAGGAGGGAGAAGAACATGCCAAAAGAAGTAGTGTTTCATCTCTAGTACGTTGGTTGTTCGAGGGAATTGTGCTTACACTGGAACCGAAGAAGTACTAATGATGTGTACATCGAAGCGTATTACCAACCTTCTGTGCAATGTTATGTGAGTTATATTGTCAAGATGCTCCCTGAACGACAACCATGTGCCTACACTTTTGAATCTACTTTATCCGCTGCGTGATGAAAAGAGAGTTGTCGGTTCAGGAGGGAGCAGGAAAAAGAAATAAAGGCTCACTAGTTAGGAGGGAGTAATAACCTAACTAGACCATTACAGTTGAAGTTCAGAGCTACAAATACCTTTACCGTCAGTGTCAAAGATCATACGCCGAGATCGTCGGAAAAGAGAACTTCAAGTCTGCCTCAGTATCTAGACTACAGAGACTCTGCGCTTCAACAACGTCAACATAGTTTACTATTGTTGTAATTTTACATTGTTAATGTATTTATAGGTCTCATTGTAACCATTCATGTGTGACTATATCTTGGAGGGAGATTGTTAGCCTCGCTTTTTTATAAAGATAACGTCACACATATGAATTGGACTAGATTAGTAACATGTAGTACCCGCAGGGACTACTATCGTACATTAGGCAAAGTAATGTTGTAATGAGCCTATAAATACCCCTCATGACTCTCCATGAGGGGTGTGGGAATTTGTTTATCTTTACTTTCATCTTAATATTATCCATTTTCTTCACCCTCTCTCTACTTTCTCTCTCTAAAACCAAACATGGAATCCATCTTCTTTGATCAACCAAGACCTCCCGAACCACACGAATCATACATATTTTCGGTTCTACAAGATTCTTTTGTAGCAAGAAGATCACACGTGCATCCGAAAGTTTACAAGTTTCAACATAACGTTGCAAGACTTGTTAGGTTAGCATTGTGGAAACTCGTGTAGTTTATACTTCATTTGTTTGTATCTATTCAGCAGTGATCAGTTAGTATTTCAGTCCTTAAAATACATAGAGTGACGGTAGTGGTTGTACCCTTGTAAAAGAACTCGACATTTAGCTTTGTGTCGGTAATCTTGTGTAAGAGACGTGCAAGGTTGTCTCTGCCAGTGAAAGGAACTTGTTGACTAGTGAAGGAAACTCTCGAGTTGGATACTCGGGGAGTGGAGTAGGGCAAGGAAAAAGAGTCCTTGAAGCCGAACCACTATAAACATATGTCTTGTGGTTTGATCATTTATTTCTTTATTCTTGCATATTACTTATTGTCTATTAGTTTTAATTGTCGATTACACGTAAAGTTTTCAAAGATAATTAAGTTAAAAACCGGTAAACTATTCAACCCCTTCTAGTTTTCTACATACAACATGGAATATATGGATGAAATTATGTATGAAACGTCGCCCTTATAACAATACTTATACTAACGTTAATCCTCACAATAATTTATTATAATTCTATATTACTCTATTCCTGGTTTACATTTTAATCTGTGTAGTCCGGTATATATTGTTGGAAAATTTTGTGAAAAGTTTCATTAGGATATGGATGGTTGGCGGGAGCGAAGAATGTACAACAGTGAGTTAAGAATTTGTCGTATGAACCATGTATTAAGATATAGACCACCATTTATGTATTTTCTTGTAACAAATGTTGTGTTCTATCTTTACAACCCATCCATTATGGATGTGTTGTGTTGCTCAGATATTACTCACTGCATGATTTTGGTAGCTAAAGAAGGTAAGCCTGCTTATTTTAATCTAATCTTGATAGGCTAATTTAGTGTTTAAAGTTTCAACTTGTTTACCTTTTAATGGACTGGTGTGACCTGGATATACAGTTCGGTAAAACAGTGATGCGGGATTGCAAGACCTTCGCAAAAGGTTTTACCTCTCAAGGGATCTTGGGAGATTTTGCAATCCTCCAGGCAATGTACCTGACCGATGTAGTATAGTAAGTGGTAGGTTCCGGGGGATTGATCGTTATCTAGGGGAATAGTGTCGTTAGGATTGAAGTGTATGTCTAAAGGTGAGGGATGATTATTTTTGTATTTTTTTTATATCTTATGAAAGCTTAAATTCTCGGGTATTGGAAGATGATGATGCGAAAAGTGTACCGCTTTTAAGGGGTCATTTAAGCCCGAATTCGAGATTATTTCATCAATTATTGCCCTAAATCGTTCCTTTTGTCATTTTAGGTACTTTTGGAGAGAAATCTGGAAAAGGAATCATTTTGGACGTTTTTGGAGCATAAAAGTGAAGAAAACGGCAAAGTCTCAAATTCCTAGCTCGGAACAGTACCTGACGACGTCAAGAGTTTACTAATGACTAGGGGTGAAAACGAGCCGAGCCGAGCCCGAGCCTGCCAGAGCTCGAGCTCGGCTCGTTTATATATATAAAGCTCGAGCTCGTTTCGAGCCTAATATTTTGAGCTCGAGCTCGGATCGTGAAAATTTTCACAAGCTCGGGCTCGGGCTCGGGCTCGGGCTCGAGCTCGGCTCGCAAAACTAATTTATGTGAGGTTTTAAAGAAAACAAAGTCCAAATGGAGCTCGGCTCGTTAATTACTTAAGGCTCGAGCTCGTTTATTACATTTAAGCTCGTTTATACGTATATACAATATATATACGTATATATTTCTAGGGCTCGTCTAGGCTCGCGAGCCTACTCGAGCTCTTTGTATAGAGCTCGAGCTCGAGCTCGATTATTTAAAGAGCCCAAACTTAGGCTCGAGTTCGTTTAGGCTCGGTGATGAGTGTGTAAATACTCATCATTTTTAGTCAAATCTGAACTGCAAAACGTTTTAAAACACTCAAAAATGCACCAAAATACGTAAAAAATCCCAAAGATCGTGTTTTATATGTTTCAGATGCAAAATGATTGAAAACGGATGAAAACCGAACAAAGTTTGCATAATTGGCAGTTTCAGTCCCCCAACTTTCAAAATTTGACAAAACTAGTCCCTGAGCATTTATTCTAAAAGAAAAATCAACCCAAGTCTTTAAAAATTAAAGGTTATCAAAAATGGTATTTGGGTGAAAAGTTTTCAAAAATGTGCAAGTTTAGTCCTTGGAATTTTAAAATGACAGTTTTGGTCCCCGGGAAATTTAAACCCGAAAAATCAACATCAAAGGTCCCCAGGAAATTAAGACATGGCAAGTTTGGCCCATGGAAGAATATTTTGGATTTGTGGCTGCTTTGGTCCTCTATTTTCAGGAGTTTACATGTTTAGTCCTTGTGATATAATCCAACACCAAAAGTTTTATAACAAAACCAAAAAAATAAAATTGTGGCCCAAACCCTCACAAGCCCAACCCAACTCCACTAACCCTTAATAATATAAACGCACCCAGCTTTTGACTTTCATAGTCAAACCTCAACCATCCCTTTCCCTCCTCGTGACCTGCTACCTCCATCACCATCTTCCCCATCACTCTCATTGTTTGTCTTCTCCACCCCATTTCCCTATCCCACTAACTCCACTACACTCACAAACTCCTACCTAACACCCAAAAGCCACGCTGGTAATCCAATTCAGCTACAATATGATTTCCCACCAAAACTAAATTGAGGGCTAGGATCACTCATTCTTCAATTGGACGACTGGGATTTGATCAAGAAAGCACAAGGATCATGTTGAAGCCATTTGCACTCAAAAAACAAGCACAAGAGAGGAGAAATACCAAAGTCGTACCTACCTCTTCAAGTAGTATAAATAGGGCATGATATGTAGCCTCAAAGGTATCCCATTTCCTTTCTTTGTATCTTTAAGTTTAGTTTAGTTCTCATTGTAAACTCAAGTTTTTAAGTAATTTCAGTTTAATTAAAGCTTCAAGCAATTTTCAAGTTTTTATGCAAATTTTTCATTGCCTTATTATTACTTCAATTACTTACTATTATGTTTTTTATGCTTCCTAAATCATTCTAAGTTGTTTAAAGTTGAAAGAAAAAAGTAATTCAGAAAAGAAAAAGAGATACAAAGAAATCAAAAAAATATAAATAAAAAATATAAAAAATAGAAGAAGAAAGAAGAAGCAGAAGATGCAGATTGTGGTAAATTTGGTTTAGAATCCCATGGGGGATGTTAGGGTATGGTTTGATTCCTGGTTCTCAGATTCCTTTTAGCTTGGATGTCAAGTAAGGTTTTTGACATGATTTTTCTATAAAATGTGTTGAGTGAAATTGGTTGTTGTTCATTGTTCAATTCTGTCTAATTTAGTCTGTTATAACTTAGTACAAGTTAATTAATCAAGTTTGTGTTGCAATTTAGTGATTTGCTTTGATAATTCTTGAAATCAGCCCATATAAGGGGTGTTTGGCTCATATTGCTTAGGTGTGTTCTGGTTGTTATTTGTTGCAAGTCTTGGTTCTATTAAGTCACCTAGGCCTAAGTGAGATCAGATTGATCATTTACTTGGTCCTTTTCATTGAAAAAGTCAAACTTACACTTGAATCTCCTTGGCAGTTTAACTGTGTAAGATTTTTTGTACCAAAACCTTGAATTCAACTTAGAACTAGTCTAGGTTACTTAATTTAGGTTTACTTAGGCTCAATATAACATCATTGATCAATTAGACTCGGTGCAAATTCACTTAAGTCAACCTGTGACAAATTCATTAAAAAGTCAAAATTAGCATACTCAGATTTTGGTCAAAATTCAAATCAGTCTCTAGGGTGTGTTTGTTAATGAAAATGGATAAGCTTTGCTAAATTATGTTCATTGCCAGCTTGTGTAAGAAAATCAAAGTTTGAAACAGATTTGATCATAGAAATTTGGTTTGGAAGTTGGGTGATTGACTGTGAAGGTCCCCTACATCCAGGATTTGAGCAAGATTGAAGTGACCCTAGATTGTTCAATAGTAGGAGTTAAACCTTGATTCTTGTTGATTTAGAAATCCACCTAGGTAGTATTTAGGGATTAAGAGTTAGTTTGCTTCTTAAGTGCTTAGTTAGAAGCCATCTTTTAGCTAGTTTTGGACTGTATATGCTGATTGTTCTTGATTTTTTTTTTGCTGTTCTCGATCTTGTTATTGTTTATATTGTTGTTCCTGTTTATGTTGTTGTTGTTGTTGTTGTTGTTGTTGTTTATTCTTGTAGTTATTGTTGTTGCTATTTTGCTTGTGCTTATTTAAGCTTTTGAGCTTATTTGGAGTAGTGTAAAAATTTCTTGAAAAAAAAAAGTTTTGAAAGCAAAACCAAGATTTTGGTTTTAATCTGTTGTGATTTTGGCTTTTGAATTTGATTTGTTTGATTGTCAAAACCGTTTTCCCAAAGATTTTGAGTTTGTGTTTGTGAGTCTTTGAAAAAGAAAAGAAAAGAAAACTAAAAAAAATTTGGAACAAAAAGATAGGACTGGGATTCGAACCCCAGACCTCTCCACACACACAGAGACACCACACCACACCAAACCATTTGCCCTTAGGTCTTTTTCGAGTAGTACCTTGCAAAATTTATTATTTATATACTAAGTAGCTCAGTTTTGCTTATTTAGCTTATAAACTGCCTTTCCAGCTTTTTACTAGTGCTTTTTCCAAGTTCTGATTTTTCTTAAATTCAGTGTAACTCATTTGATTTTCTCAAAAAGTTTCAGATTTTTAGACTTTGTAATTTATTTAGTAGAATTTAATTAGTATTAATTAGTATTTAATTCGTAATAAATAGGATTTTTATTGAAAAATTAATTTTCTTTTTTCTAAAATTTTCTTTTGTCTTTTAGTACATTAGAAAATTATTTGTAAACCCGTAGGATGTTTGTAGCTTAACCTTCACATTTTACTTTACGCGTTGACGTTTATTTTTAATAAACGTCACGTTTTTCATTTAGATTACGTTTTAGGATTCCCCGTTTTCCCTAAAATGCTTCCCATAGTTTTTTAGGTAATTTTAATTATTCCTTAGCGTTTCTTAGTTTATTTTCCCATTTAGAATACGTTTATCTTATTTTTGTTCGTTAATTTTCGTTAATTTAACGTATCATAAAACCAAACGATTTTTCCCACCAAACATACAAGATTTTAATCTCGATCTTCCACGAAACTTTCCATTCACACGTCGTTGGGGTACGACCCAGGAAATCACTTCCCGGTCTTACAAATATCACTTTCACAAGTTTTGCGAGGTAATCTTTTTCCTAAAAGGTTTACTCGTATTTCTCTACATCTAGTTGTCTCACGATAACTTAGACCTCACTTTTGTTGATATTTTGATAAATTGTTTTTGCACACATCAAAACACAACGAATCAAATGGCGCCACTGCCGGGGAGGCTGTGTGTCGAAAGTCTCGATAAGGTTTAGACGATTAGTCTTGTAGAACCTTCACAAGAAGTTACGTTTTCATAAAAACTTATAAACCAAAAAAATATTTTTCTTTTGTTTCTATATATGTATTATATCAATAAAAGATAAGAAAAATACAAAAAGGTTTTCCCGTTTCTTTGTTTAATAATAACAACATTAAAATCTTACCACCGCAAACCAAGGCAGAACACCTACCAACTGGGGGTGTGACCATAATAAGTTCCCAAACCAAAGATCAAAACTTGCCTTTGTATCACTTGCGTTTTGGAAAACTTTTAATCGATAAACTTACGCTAAGAGGAGTCGAAACGGTATAGGGCGATCCAACGAACTTCGCCCTAGTGAGAAATCCATTCTTTTCTCCCGCTCCTTGTACGTTTATCCTTAAACGTCAACCTTGCGTTCTTGATTATTGGTTTAAGTTCCCTTGTCGTTAAAGTGGTATTGTTTTAATTGATATTTTTTTGTGGTGCATGTGCACGCGTTCGTCTACGTCAACAAGTCCTTTGCAATCGCTTAACAACATTCCAAGAAGAAGGCGTAATCTACGACGTACCAATCCAATAGTCAAACCCGAGATTCATACTATTCCTATCATGGCTGCTGAGCCCACTATGAATGAGCTTCTCCAAGCAGCCATCGAGGGTTACGGAGATGCTATCATTATTCCAGCCATCGTGGCTGACAATTTCGAGCTTAAGACGGGGTTGATAAACTTAGTCATCTCGCGTCAATTCTATGGTTTCGAAAGGGACGATCCTCAAGATCACATTCGATGGTTTAACAAAATCACGTCCACCATCAAATGAAAAAATGTCCCTGAAGAAGCAATCAAACTTCTCATCTTCCCGTTTTCCCTCGATGGGGCTGCCAAGAATTGGCTTGACAAACAACCCCCTCGATCGATTGAAACATGGGAAGATTTGGTTAAGAAGTTTGTGAATGAATTCTTTCCTCCTTCTAAAACCATGGCCCTCAAGAATGAGATCATGAAATTCACGCAAAAATTCGATGAATCATTCGGTGAGGCATGGGACCGTTATAAGGACATGCTTCGTAAATGTCCTCATCATGGTTTCTCCGAGTTAATGCAATTCGAAACTTTCTATAATGGTGTGAGCCAAGTTGATCAAGACTCTCTCAATGCCTCCACTGGAGGTAATTTCTTGAATCGAACCACCAAAGATGCTTTGATGATCATCGAGAATAAGTCTAAGGTCCGCATTCCACGAAGCAAATCGGTTGTTTCCCAAGTAAATGTTGGTCCTTCTACCTCATCACCCGTGGCTCAATCTAGCACCGATGCTAGGCTTGACAAACTCACGGAAGCTATTCATGCTTTGGTTCGCACCAAAACTAAGAAAGTTCCTTCTCAACCTGCCGAAGTCAAAAAGGTTGAAGTTTGTGTTACTTGTGGTAGTCCACACGCATATTACAATTGTACTGCCACCGATGGCAATCCATTTGAAATTAATGCGATAGCCGGTAGTTCTAATCAAGGAGGTAACCAATACCCTCCTCAAATAGAACCAAATTACCGTGCTAACAATCAAAGTGGTCCACCCGGCTTTTCTCAACCCAATAATCCAAATCGATTCAATCAAAATCAACAACAAAGAAATCAAAACGTTAAAAACCAATTTCAACCCCCTATGAATCAATTTCCAAACCAAGGGGGAATTACAATCAAGGTTTTCAAAATCAAGGAAACTTGAATAGAAACCAAGGTTATGGTAATTTCAATCAAGGGAACAATTTTCATGGTAATGGTAACCAAAACCATGGAAATTTTCAAAATCAAGGTTTCAATCAAAACAACCGAGCTCAAAATTTTTCTCATCAAAACCAAGCCGTTGTTCAAACTCAATCATCAACCGACGAGTTATTGAAACAATTTATGAAAGCTCAAGAAGAAACAAACAGGTTGTTGATCGGTCAGATTTCTAAACTAAAGAAGTCTTTAAATGATCGACCTTCGGGATCGGGAACGCTACCTAGCAACACGATCGCCAACCCGAAGGGTGATGTAAAGGCAATCACAACCCGTAGTGGTGTTTCTTATGATGGACCCACGATTCCTACTACCTCATCTACTTCTCCTCCTAAGGTAGTGGAACATGAACCTGAGGCAACAAAGGACAAAGTGCAATTTACTAGCCCACAAAGTACCGCACACGTCCAACCTCATGTTGTCCCAAAAACCAAATCCAAACCGGGAGTTGTTTTTGAACCCCCGGTGAATCCCGTTCAACCCAAAGCTTCAATACCTTATCCTTCGCGTTTAAACGATCAAAGACTCCGTGAGCAAACTAATGATCAAATGAAAAAGTTTCTTGAGATATTTCAAAAGTTAGACTTCGACATTAGTTTCGCGGATGCTCTTCTCTAGATGCCCAAGTTTGCTTCCACTTTCAAGAGTCTTTTAAGTAGCAAAGAGAAATTTTTTGAACTCACTAAAACTCGTTTGAATGAAAATTGTTCGGCGGTGCTTCTAAAGAAACTTCCCAAAAAATTAGGAGTCCCCGGAAAATTTCTCATTCCATGTGATTTCCAAAAGCTAGAAGAGTGCTTCGCCTTGGCCGATCTTGGAGCTAGCATAAATCTCATGCCTTTCTCTATTTGGCAAAAGCTTTCACTTCCAGAGCTTACACCAACACGAATGACTCTTGAATTAGCAACCCGAACGGTTACGGTTCCGAATGGTATTGCTGAAGATATCTTTGTGAAGGTTGGCAAGTTCCATCAATCCCGAGGAAGACATAGTTCTACTTGAGAAGTTGCTTAATGATGATCCATCATCTCTTCCTCCAAAAGAACTTTATAACGAGGAAGTCAAAGATGTTGAAAAAACTAATGACTTTCCTGAGGTCGAACTCAAGGACCTACCGCCTTATCTCGAGTACGCATTTTTGGAGGGTGACGATAAGTTTCCCGTCATAATTGCTAAAGACTTGAATAAGGAAAACAAAGCCGCTCTCCTCAAGGTTTTAAAGTCACACAAGCGAGCCATTGCTTGGAGACTTTCCGACATCAAGGGTATTAACCCAGAATTTTGTATGCATAAGATTTTGATGGAGGATGACTTTAAACCGGCGGTTCAACAACAAAGAAGGGTAAATCCTAAAATTCATGAGGTCATCAAGCAAGAAGTCATAAAACTTCTTGATGCCGGTTTGATTTACCCCATCTCGGATAGTCCTTGGGTGAGTCCCGTTCTTTGTGTGCCCAAGAAGGGTGGTATAATGGTTGTTAAAAATGACGATAATGAGTTGATTGCTACTCGATTGGTAACGGGTTGGCGTGTTTGCATTGACTACCAAAAGTTGAATGACGCCACCCGCAAAGACCACTTTCCTCTACCTTTCATGGATGAAATGCTCGAAAGATTGGCGGGAAACGAATACTATTGTTTCCTTGACGGTTTTTCGGGTTACTTCCAAATTCCCATCGATCCTCAAGATCAAGAAAGAACGACTTTCACGTGTCCATATGGAACATTTGCTTATCGATGCATGCCTTTTGGCTTGTGAAATGCTCCGGGCACGTTTCAAAAATGCATGATGGCCATTTTTGACGACATGATCGAGAAAACAATGGAGGTCTTCATGGATGATTTTTCGGTCGTTGGTAATTCATTCGAATCATGTCTCACCAATTTAGACAAAATGCTTCAAAGATGTGAAGATACAAATCTTAGTCTAAATTGGGAGAAAAGTCATTTCATGGTCAAGGAAGGAATCGTCCTTGGCCATAAGATTTCTAAGAGCGGGATTGAGGTTGATAAAGCTAAGATCGACGTCATTGCTAAACTTCCTCCTCCCACAACTGTCAAAGGAGTTCGGAGTTTTCTAGGTCATGCCGGCTTCTATCGTAGATTCATTCAAGATTTCTCAAAGATAGCTAGGCCTATGACCCGACTTCTTGAAAAAGAGACTTCGTTCGTCTTTTCTGATGAGTGCATCGAAGCTTTTCAAACTCTCAAGAAAAAGCTCACCGAGGCACCAATTCTAGTTGCCCCCGATTGGGACCTACCTTTCGAACTTATGTGTGACGCAAGTGACTTTGCCATAGGTACGGTCTTGGGGCAACGAAAAACCAAACATTTTCAGCCGATTCATTATGCAAGCAAAACCATGACCGAAGCTCAAGCTCATTACACCACAACAGAAAAAGAATTACTAGCCGTGGTGTATGTGTTTGAGAAGTTTCAGCCATATTTGATCTTGACTAAATGCATAGTGTACACGGATCACTCGGCTCTCAAATATCTCTTTGCCAAGCAAGATTCAAAGCCGAGATTGCTCCATTGGGTTATCCTCCTACAAGAATTTGATATCATCATTCGTGATAAAAAAGGAGCCAAGAACCTCGCTGCTGAACATTGGTGCGTAGGGATTGCACCAGGCTTTACCTCTCGAGGGATCTCGAGAAGCTTACAACCCCCACCAGGTAGTGTACCTGATCGATGTAGTATAGTATAATGACAAGTACTAGGGGATTGATCGTTCAGCTAGGAATAGTGTCGCTAGGATTAGAAAACCTAAAGACTAGGTCTAGAGATGAGGGATGATTCTTTTTGTATTTTTTTAGTTTTTATAAAAGCAAGTAAAAATCTCGGTTTTAAAGGAGTTGGGCGGAATTAGTTACTAGTCAACTAACCCAATTACTAAAGATATAATCAAAATAAAATACTCGAAATGAAAATAAACTAAATTAAACTAATGGTGTAGGCAATATATATGGGAGAATTGTGTTTACTTAGATTTCACTACTCCCTAGATATCTTTTACAGGTTAATTACTTGTTACAGTTGCGTGGATGACGGATTGTATTCCTTAATACCATTCATGGGGTGGCGTACTTACTTCCCCAATCCTATAAGCGCCTACTTCACTCCTATGTCGAGCCGGCTAAGAAGCTCCTAACATGGGATCACTAGAATTTGCTCATGCATTAAATACAACCATTAAAACCTAGTACACATTGGTTCATGTTTCTTAAGACGTTCAAGCATGTTACACAATGGAGATCTGCCAGTTTTCTTAAGCCTAACATTGAAATCATTCATCCATTACAACTATAAACAAGCAATCAACCTATAATTAACATCTAGGTTTCATTACATCTAAGTAAACACATGAAAGATTTAGCCTAGCATGTTAAAATCAAGACAAGCATAAGATATATTCAAACAACACATAGACATATTGAATGAATTGAAAGAGGACTTATCTTAATTGAACATGAAAGGTTTCAAGGGGTGAAAACCCTTGAAAATACTGTTACAAACGACCTAGGGTTTATTAGGTTCGACCCTAGTATTCTCCACACAAGTTCCTCTCCTTGAAGGAAAAAATAGAAAAGTATATATAGATTCTGAGAGGTGACGGCGTCAAGAACAAATTTCTGACGCCGTCATCTCACCGCCAAATAATTTCTCGGACTGCCTAGATCTGGGTTTGACGCCGTCATGTGTACTCCTTATGCAGGCCGTCACAAAAATACTCTTGACGCCCTTCTCTTGACGCCTTCAGGTTTTCTCTAGGTCGTCATGGATTTTACTCCTGACGCCGTCATAATTTTCTTCTTGACGCCATCAGGTACTGTTCTCGGCATGGAAAATTAAGTCTTTGCCTTTTTCTTCACTTTTATGCTCCAAAAACGTCCAAAATGCTTCCTTTTCCAGAATTCATTCCCAAAGTACCTAGAATCACAAAAGGAACGATTTAGGGCAATATTTGATCAAATAAATTCAATTCCGTGCTTAAATGACCCCCCTAAGAATGGTTCATTTTTCACCTCATCATATACCCTTACACTTGAGATTTGCTTGTCCTCAAGCAAATGCGCTTTTATTCTAGTCAAAATACAAGTTAGGGGTCATTTAACACTAATATAAAAGTAATTACAACAAATAATCGTTCCACTAAAGACCAAAGACAAGCACGGAGGTCATATACTAGCACCTCACAAATAGTGTTTAGATACTCACATCTCTCGGGTGTAATAAAGTATATATCACATTATGGAAATGGAAAACATCTCTTACTACCTGTCATAGCAAAATAGATTACCATAGGCTTGGGAAAGGATCAAACCTCCACCACATGGTGTAAGCACCTAGGATAAACTATCAAAGAGGTCTTTTAAAGGGTTGTAACGTTAGGTGTAGGGATATGGAATACACGGTTTTGTTGGATGTAGGCAGTCTTTACTGGTGGCGAGTTAACAATCTTGGTTAATTACATGTACAATATGGCGTTGTTAAGCCAAGACTAGACTTGACTTAAGCTAATAAATCAAAAATAACAAAAACATAAAACGAACATAGAATGAAAAGGGATGGTAGTCCGTATGTTTTTTTTTTTTTCTTTTTTTTTTTTTTTTTTTTTTTACATACACTCTTACCCTACCATCCAAAATAATACATCATAGGGAATGAAAATTCCCCTTACACTTGAATTTTTACATACTTTACAATAAATTAATCCAATGACTCGAATTAAGATAATCAAAACACTTGGAGTACTTTTAAGATTAATGCACATACGGGGGTAATAAATGATGTTCTTCCCCATTACTCCATAAAATAAGTACTTTACCCATGAGTCCCAATCGTCCCAAAACAATATGTACAAGGATATGACTCGACTTAGCAACCATGTAATCAATTAGATAATTAACTAAGGGTTTAACAAATAACAATAATGCACTAAAGATGAGTGCATACACGGAAGGCTAAGGCGATTTGGGTGTACATTTAAGTGGCGTGTAACAAATTCTTCCTTTAAGTAAGATGCTTAAAGTTAGAAACGAAAAGATAGGCTCGGAGGGGTGTACTAGGGGTTTCGTGTACTAAAAATGAGTACAACGCTAAGGTGTGGGAAAAATTAATTGACTTAACTAGCCAAGTAATATGACTTAAATGGTTAAGTAATTATGATACGGGTTTAACACAAGGGTGATCCTAATGGCTCTTATCATGTAGTAAATCCTACCACATGAATGTAGTCTCACTAGCGGTCTCGGGATGCATCACTAATGCAAGTTCTAGAATCTAAATGCTACCGGTACACTCATAAGCACTAATAGTAAATGCTTTTCCTATCAAATCTAAAGGCGAACCTCACATATTTGGGTGGAAAATTTTTCTGAATAGTACGGTTTTGTGCTAGTCATACAATCTCCTATCCATGAGACGCTTGCTATGGCTAAAGTTTCACTCCTAAATGTTGTAAAAAATTTTAAATTTGGCGCTAAAATTGCACTAACAAGTATTTCTCATAGTTTTATTACACATCTACTATCAAAAAAACAAACTCAAGCGAAAGTGTATCTGTAAGGTATCATCATTTTACCCTCCCCTTACACTTAGGATGAACATTGTCCCCAATGTTCAAGTAAAGAATGTAAAAGTGAAATAAGTAAAAAGAATGAAATCAAATACTCCCCTGATTCGCTCGGTATGGATAATAAGGTGCCCAGGTTAGATCTTCCTCCAAGAAAATGAACAATCAAAGCTTCCCTTCCAGAATATAAATCATCTTCTTGTCATACATAGCCTGTGAAACCTAAGAAAACAGACAAGGCAACCCCGCATAAAATCGGCGGCAATCTATATATGCTAATAAAACCTAGAAAACAAAATAAGATATAATGCTTGTGGAATGATGTTTGCAGATTTCCTGAGATTATAAAACTAAAGATTCCACAAAAACTTTAAGACTCCGTTAGAAAAACAAAACTAGTAGAATTTCCAGATTTTTACACGTGACGCCGTCAAGAGTAAACTCATGACGCCGTCAGAAGTGACCTGCAGAAATTCTTATGTTAAGTTTTCGGAAAATTTCTGGAAAAACTTCGTCCTACTTCCTGGAAAATCCTGCAAAACATTATTATGACTCGATACAAGCATTTGACTCTAACAAATACGAATATACATGTTCACTTAATATTGTGGAGAATCATGATCGGTTTTGTTTCTTAAAAAACATATTTGGGGTTTCCCCTTACACTTATCTTTTACGAAATACCTTTAGATGAAGTTAAGACTAGGCCAAACAACAAAGTAAAGTATTTTCATTATTTTAGTTTTGAAACATGATCTACCAACAATAAAAATAAAGCATGCATACGGAAGCAAATAACAAATAAAGAAAATAAAAATCACACGAAACATGGGTTGCCTCCCAAGAAGCGCTTTTCTTTATTTACGAGTCTTGTAGCTAGACTCAAGGTCATGGGTTACCACGTGATCTCATTGTTGGTTTCACTTTCTAGGTCATCACCTATACCAGTTTTGTATTCCGGACCTAATTGCAAGCATTCTTTGTAGAAACCAAGCATCCTATTCATCACATACTCTACTCCTCTACGTCTATCCTCATCATTCCTATAATAAGCCGCTTGTTTGTATTCCTTTTCTATATTAGACAGGAGGCGGTACTGCTCAATCTTATAGGGCATTTGGTAGGCAATCTCATCATTCTCCTCCTTGAACCTAACTATCCTTAGAGTCGGATCATAACTCATCTTAGTGGCCTCAACAAATGGTTTTCCGAACACTACTTGGCTTAAGCAATCATCTATCACTGAATGAGTATCCTCTACTATCATAAAATCGATCTCATAAGTGAAATTTCCGATAATCACATGCAATCCTTTCACTCTTCCTACAAAATTACTTATCAAATTCTTATTGGGCATCATCCTATAACCAAGTTGTTTCTTCATCACCCAATTATAATAATTCCTAGTCATGATGTTTATAGGAGATCTAGGATCGATATAAGCTTTCCATATATGCATATGCCCGATGTTGCATGGTATGTTGATTTTAGAGGGGTCTCCCATTTTGATAAGGGGTGTGCCAAGGATATATGGTGTCTCGGGGCCATCGAATAAATCCTTATGATATTCCCGTTCTTCCTTGGTGGGCAACTTATCAAAGTACTCTTCTATAGTCTCTACTCCCTCTAACTCTTTTCCCTTATTAACCTCAACTTCCCTAATTTCATCCCTAGTCTCGGTTTCTATTTCAACTTCATCTTTGTCACTTTCTTCAATATCCTTATCTATTGGCTTAATAGTGACAACATTGACAAAGTGGCACGTTTGGATGACGAGGGGTCCTTAATTTGGATTCCGTTATTGGCGTCCTTAGTGTCCTTCCTAGGTGTAGTTAACGCTTGGTTATTGAGGGCTTTCAACAAGTTGTCAATCTCGTTGGTCATCTCTGTTTGTTGTTGGTTGAATTCGGTTTCAAACCTAGCTATGCGAGCCCCTTGAGATGCCATGAACTTAGACATCAATCCTTCAAGATTGTTGGTACTACCATAGTTGTTAGAAGGATTGTTATTGAAAGTACGGTTGGAGGGTGGACCGTTTGGTTGGTAACGATTAGGCGGATTGGAAGATTTGGCTTGGTTTTGTTTCCACCTAAGGTTTGGGTGATTTTTCCAAGAAGGGTTGTAGGAATCACCATAAGGGTTTGGCTCAGGTTTGAAAGTGTACCACTTATCTCCTGCTTTGTCTGTACGCGAGGATGCGTAGTCCGCAAAAGTGTACCACTACATAATTCGCATGAAGAAGTGATTTTGTTCACTTGACTTGAAGGCTTAGGAGCTTCGTAAGATTTCATGAGAAACTTGACTTGGTCCTCAAGTTCCATGATCCTACGGTCGGGAGTGCTAGAATTGTTTGAAGGCAAAGATATTGCCTTGACCGTTTTGTTCAAATAACGGAGATCATTCCAACTTTCGTTGTCATAGAGAGCAAGATCTTCTATGAGTTCCCATGATTGTTCCGCACTTAGATCACGTAGCTTACCACTTGCCGATTGGTCAATGGCTTGCCGTGTGGAGAGATCGATATGGTCATAGAAGATTTGGACTTGGAGCCAAAGATCTATGCCATGATGAGGGACTTTTTGGAGTAAGTCCTTGAATCGAGTCCATGCTTCATATAGAGTTTCACCTTGACGTTGTTGTAACATCAAGATATCATTTCTAAGCTTGGTAGTTCTCCCCGGTGGGAAAAATTGAGCAAGGAAACGAGTGGTGAGATCATCCCATGAGGTGATGGATCCCGCGGGTAAACGTTCAAGCCATTGACTAGCTTGATCACGTAGAGAGAATTGGAATAGGCGTAATCGGGTCGACTCTCTAGTTGTAGCATCAAGGTCTATAGAATCTACGATTTTAAGGAAGTCCTTGAGATGTTGATTTGGATCTTCGGAACGAAGTCCATGGAATGCACATCCGCTTTGCACCAACCAGATGGTGTCGGATCGTAAGGGAGACACATTGGCTCCTTGGGTGAGCTCAATGGTGTTTCGATTGCCTTGGTGGCTAGGTCGGGAATACTCTCCTAGGGTTCGTGCCTAAGAGGTTGGTTAGCTAGTGGTGGGTTTTGTAGGTGGTCTTGTTGTGGTGGGATGATGGGTTCAAAGATGTTACCATCGTCCATGATGTCGGATGGCGAAGAGTTACGAACAAAAACACGAAGAAATAAGATAGACTAAAGAGAACCTAAAAATAAAAATAAAATCCTACTAGAAAGGAATCTAGCAAGTAGACCTAATAAAAAGAAATTCTAACCTAGACAATAACTATTCCCCGGGCTGCGGCGCCAAAAACTTGGTGCGTAGGGATTGCACCAGGCTTTACCTCTCGAGGGATCTCGAGAAGCTTACAACCCCCACCAGGCGGTGTACCTGATCGATCTAGTATAGTATAATGACAAGTACCGGGGGATTGATCGTTCAGCTAGGATTAGTGTCTCTAGGATTAGAAAACCTAAAGACTAGGTCTAGAGATGAGGGATGATTCTTTTTGTATTTTTTTAGTTTTTATAAAAGCAAGTAAAAATCTCGGTTTTAAAGGAGTTGGGCGGAATTAGTTGCTAGTCAACTAACCCAATTACTACAGATGCAATCAAAATAAAATACTAGAAATGAAAATAAACTAAATTAAACTAATGGTGTGAGCAATATATATGGGAGAATTGTGTTTACTTAGATTTCACTACTCCCTAGATATCTTTTACAGGTTAATTACTTGTTACAGTTGCGTGGATGACGGATTATATTCCTTAATACCATTCATGGGGTGGCTTACTTAATTCCCCAATCCTATAAGCGCCTACTTCACTCCTATGTCGAGCCGGCTAAGAAGCTCCTAACATGGGATCACTAGAATTTGCTCATGCATTAAATACAACCATTAAAACCTAGTACACATCAGTTCATGTTTCTTAAGATGTTCAAGCATGTTACACAATGGAGATCTGCCAGTTTTCTTAAGCCTAACATTGAAATCATTCATCCATTACAACTATAAACAAGCAATAAACCTATAATTAACATCTAGGTTTCATTACATCTAAGCAAACACATGAAAGATCTAGCCTAGCATGTTAAAATCAAGGCAAGCATAAGATATATTCAAACAACACATAGACATATTGAATGAATTGAAAGAGGACTTATCTTAATTGAACATGAAAGGTTTCAAGGGGTGAAAACCCTTGAAAATACAGTTACAAACGACCTAGGGTTTATTAGGTTCGACCCTAGTATTCTCCACACAAGTTCCTCTCCTTGAAGGAAAAAATAGAAAAGTATATATAGATTCTGATAGGTGACGGCATCAAGAACAAATTTCTGATGCCATCATCTCACCACCAAATAATTTCTCGGACTGCCTAGATCTGGGTTTGACGCCGTCATGTGTACTCCTTATGCAGGCCGTCACAAAAATACTCTTGACGCCCTTCTCTTGACGCCTTCAGGTTTTCTCTGGGTCGTCATGGATTTTACTCCTGACGCCGTCATAATTTTCTTCTTGACGCCATCAGGTACTGTTCTCAGCATGGAAAATTAAGTCTTCGCCGTTTTCTTCACTTTTATGCTCCAAAAACGTCCAAAATGCTTCCTTTTCCAGAATTCACTCCCAAAGTACCTAAAATCACAAGAGGAACGATTTAGGGAAATATTTGATCAAATAAATTTAATTCCGGGCTTAAATGACCCCCTAAAAACGGTTCATTTTTCGCCTCATCAACCATCTTTCCCGATTGGAAAATCCTCATCAAGGTGTTCTTGAGAAAAAGGAAATAAATGAAACGTTTCCTCTCGAGACACTTAATGTGATTTCCTGTCATGGTGATTCTAGTACCCCGTGGTTTGCCGACTTTGCAAACTACCATGCGGGGAATTTCGTTGTTAAAGGGATGTCGTCCCACCAAAAGAGCAAGTTTTTCAAAGATGTGAATCATTAGTTTTGGGACGATCCCTATTTGTTTAAGATCTGTGCGGATCAGGTTATTCGTAGGTGTGTTCATGGCCAAGAAGCCATGGAAATCCTTAAGGCTTGTCATAATGGACCCACCAGGGGTCAACATGGCCCGAACTGCACCGCTCGAAAAGTATTTGATTCCGGTTTTTATTGGCCCACCATTTAAAAAGATGCCCATGACTTAGTCAAATCTTGTGACTCGTGTCAACGTCAAGGAAAGATAACACAACGGGATGAAATGCCATAAAACGTCATCCAAGTTTGTGAAATCTTTGATGTTTGGGGCATAGACTTTGTGGGGTCGTTCCCGTCTTCACGAGGGAACAAGTACATACTCGTGGCCGTTGACTATTTGTCAAAATGGGTCGAAGCCAAAGCTCTCCCAACCAACGATGCCCGAGTAGTTGTAAAGTTTTTAAAATCTCTCTTCGCTAGGTTTGGAACTCCCCGCGCTATCATTAGTGATCGCGGTACTCACTTTTGCAACTACCAATTTGCAAAAGTCATGCTCAAGTATGGTGTCACTCACCGACTTGCTACTGCTTATCACCCACAAACGAGTGGGCAAGTGGAGGTTTCAAACCGTGGTTTAAAAAGAATTCTTGAAAGGACCGTAGGCGAAAACCGGGCCTCTTGGTCGGATAAACTAGATGACGCTCTATGGGCTTTTCGCACGGCTTATAAAATACCCATCGGGTGTACCCCTTATAAGCTCGTGTATGGAAAAGCGTGTCATCTACCGATTGAGCTCGAGCACAAAGCTTATTGGGCTTTAAAGAATGCCAACTTCGATCTCAAGTCTGCGGGTGGTCATAGGAAAGTTCAACTCAATGAACTAAATGAACTTCGTGATCAAGCTTACGAAAACTCTTTAATCTATAAAGAGAAAACAAAGAAGATCCACGACTCCAAAATCAAGAACCGCGTTTTCAACGTTGGTGACCGAGTCCTTCTTTTTAACTCTAGATTAAAGATATTTTCGGGTAATGTCACAACTCACCATTTCAGGTCATTTCCCAAACTTTGGGAAAACACTATTCATCAGTTTACTATTCATCATTTTTGGTGTCAGTTTGACATTCCGAGAAGCATTCAGAAAATTTACTATTCACTGAACACTATTCATTGCCGAAAAAGTTTTCACTATTCACTTGCATTACACATTTCATCGTAAATTTAGTTTACGGGTATTAAAATTCGCGTAACCATATGGGTTTAGGTGCGAATTCATTTCATTATCAGTAAGGACATTGTATATGGACTAGAGATAGTCTGCATATCATCAGTAAGTCATTTACATGTTATACCACTCTTAGGATTTTCAAATTTACATATTTGATACATTTAACGTTTTTCTTATAATTATTTATAATTAAACGTTAACACCCGGTTTATAAACACGACGAATATATCTAAATATTCCCACAATGGTCCCGACATATTTTTATATCCATTTTATCATCATAAAAGTTATAACATTCATTTACCCAGTATTTTGGAAATTTATTTTATTTATAACGTGAGCTTATGAATATTACGACGGTTTTCGTGAAAACTAAACAATAATCACCCGAACACTCAGTAATTGTACCCAACATATTTTTTAACATTTTTATGACTTTATTAAGTCCCGGTTAACTTCATTGATATTTATTTCTAGCAAACCCGATACCCGATTATAACTAATACTTACACTAAACTACAACTAATAATACACTACATTTTCTAAGTGATCAAAACCGACTTTGCATCTCCTTTTCACATTGAAAACCGGCCACATGCCCCCCCCCCCCCTAGACACCATGTGATTTCTTTTTAACATCATTGACTTATGTACTAGTATTATACATTATACTTATGATACTTATTTACAAAAACCTCCTAAACATAATCATACATAATTTTTAGAATCAAAAAGCAAAAATCCTCATCTTCTCCATTCATAAGCCACGACCAAACCCAAAAACAAAGATCAATCCATTATTTTTCAAGATTCAAAGCTACAAAGTTGTTCATTTCATCATTCTAATCAAGAATCTTACAACAAAAACACAAGTAACACAAGGTTTCTCATCATCTAATCACCAATTATTTCAAAGTGAGTTATTAAATTTATTTTCATGTTTTCATCTAATTAACACGTGTATCTTATGGTTTTCATGCTTAATTTCATGTACAAGTTAGCTATACCACATTATTTTTGTTAACTTTTTGAACATACAAACCCTAGATTTTGATTTAGGTGTTCCTATGTTAAATTAACATGATTAGTAGTGATTAGGAACCCATGGCACCCTAAGAAGGTGTATGGTAGGATTAGTATAGCTTTGTGGTGTTTGCAAGAGATTTGGTTGAAGTAGAAACTAGTTTTGAACATAAAAAATGGATTTGTAACAAGTATTTATACATTCTGTCCCATTTTTGTAAATCCAGGAAAATCAGTAAACATAAAGTAAACTTTGGCAAAAATTTTAGAAAATACTTTCAAAAACGAATCCGTAGGCGAGAGAACGGATTAAAAAGAGTTTATAACGAAGAAGTTTTGATTTTTGCAAGTTTATTGACGAAAACTATATTTTCTGAAAATACATGCTGTTGGACGTTTTTCGTCGGACAAAACGAGGCTTTAGACGTAACCCGGAGGAGCCAAGCTTTCCAAAATATATTACTACATACTAAGACATAATCGTGGATATAAAGAACAAGTAAAACGGACTTATAACGACAAAGATATTCACGTTTCAATATCGGCAAAACTCATATTGTTTTGACAGCTTTTAGACCAAAAATAATATTAACACTACGTAGTAACTCTAGATTTCTAGAAATAATACCAAGTACCCAAATTCATAACTAATGAAGTATTAGTGATTACAAGTATATTTTTATCACTACAAGGCGTTATATCAAGGATTTCAAACCGAGGATTTCAACACTAACATTGATACATACGATATATATATATATATATATATATATATATATATATATATATATATATATATATATATATATATATATATATATACATTTCAACTAGTTTTATTTTTCTAGTTGCCATATTTTCCTAAGTCTTGGAAAATGTATATTTTTTATAACAAGTATTTTTCAAAGAGTAGAGTGGTATAGAAAACATGTGCATGGACATTCATAACATCATTTGGTGATCTAAAGTAGATCGTTCATCATTCATATTAGGTTGCGGCTAGTGTGCGCGCCTTGTTTTTCAGCTTATTACATGTTCACAGTATCATCAGTTAAGGTGAGTTTTCATAGCCCCGTTTTCAATTCAACATTTTGATTTCAAATCCCACGGGGGAATACATTGCATCAACCATTTTAGTACGAGCCCAAGTACCAAAACATATGTACATTGCTTAAGTTGCCTTACCAACCAGTTCAAGTCCCCTGTTTATTATCATGGACCGTTAATTTGCCGATTAAGCGAGAGTGAGTGGATAGATCTATCGAGGGTGACGCCTCCATCCGTGGTAGTTATTACCAACAGTAAGCGGATGCATTTCATTTTGACACATTTGGGAGTGTTTTGGTAAAACATTCAGGAGGGGCATATAATTTCAACAGTCATAGCTTCGGGGTCATGAGCTTAAGGTCTATTGTACTATTTTATGTGACTTTTGTCATGCACTTATACTTGTGGTGGCCGTACAACATTACATTTTATAAACCTATGAAATTCACCAACATTCGTGTTGACGTTTTAGCAATGTATTTCAGGTTATTAAGGTAGCTCATGTGACATGCATTTGGACCTTCATGGAGTCGCGGGGTCGACGCGTCTCATCATTTTTTTCATGCACTTATGTAAACGTTTGATCTAGCAGGACTTGTTTTCATAAACTTGCAACACCTTTTGGGGACCTCATTTTGTAAACTCTGGAATATTTCAATGATCAAATGCAGTATTTTCCAAACGACACTTTAGGTCGTTCAATGTAACTGTAACTGTGATGCTATGACAGACACCCCCAGGTATTCCATTCCGCTGCAAGTCAGTTAAATTGGGGGTGTGACAGGTAAGCTCAAAACCCGCTGGACTGGACCTTTCACCGTTGCCAAAGTTTTTCCTTATGGTACCGTCGAGTTATCTCAAAATGACGGTCAAAATTTTATAGTAAATGGGCATCGGTTGAAGCATTATTTTGGAGGGGACATACCACCCATGGTTGTCCCGGACATCCAAACCTTCCCTATGGACCAATGAATTTGGGGCGAGTCAAGCTAGCGACTCGGTAATCAAAAACAGTAGCATCACATGGGTTTTCACCCATCTTTCTAACTTCTTTCTCTTTTCTAAAAAACTAGTGTGGGGGAGTATCCACAGTCAAAAAAAAAAAAAAAAAAAAAAAAAAAAAAAAAAAAAAAAATCCCACACTTGCCCAAATCTAAACTTTTTACATTCCAAAATATCGGCATAAAAGCCGGTACTTTGAATATTGAGGGCAATATTCACTTCTAAGTGTGTGTGTGTGCGCGTGGGGGGGGGGTAAATTCTGGCAAATTTAATCACTTTTGTGCCATAATATCCCTGTTTTGGCAAAAAAAAAAATTTTAGTGGAAGTGCTTTGCACTTACTCAACAAAAGTTATTAAGGAATTACACGTTTTAGGGTAAAACGTCATTCAAAAATTCCACGCACAACGAAACTCGACCGCGTTAATTTTTCCCGTATCAGAAAAATATTTGATACACTCATGATTTATTTGAGAATAAATCATGACTAAGAAAAATATGACCAAATAAACATCGGCCGTGAAAAACAGGAATTTTCATTTTTAAGCGTTTTTACTCAGCCGTAACCTTAGCCTATACCTGCACCGCGTTTCTAAGACAATTTGAGTTTTCACATTTTTGGAAAAAGTCAACATATTTTTCCTTCCCCTTTTGACTAAAAATCATTCCTTGATTTTATAAGTCATTCCTTGATTTTTAGGCTTACGGTTTTATGTCTAAAAGACATTTAATACCAACCGACACTAGACTGAGCCCAGTCTAGACATTATAAGTCATTTTAAATCATTTTTATCATATTAGAAAAGTAACATTTTACTTTTCTCAATTTTACACAATATTCGTACATTTTACGTATTATGCGTTTTAGACCCGTGTTTCCAGTTTTAGCAGGGTTTTACCACCCCAATGGAACCTACCACTCATTTTATATTTTATTATGGAGTATAATGACATGTCTAACCATACTTTCAAGTTCCATATTTTTACGACACCCGGTTTTACGTTTTGAGGCTTAATCATTTACGGTTGGCAGTTCCCGGAGTCAAAACTCATCCAATACTTAGGATATTATCAAGCAAAGCACACCTCACCCCCCTAGCCCTTGTGAACCGCCAATAGGGGGGAGTCACCCTTGGTGTGGCTTGATCCTAAGCTAAGTTGGCTTGAGATGTATACATGTGTAAATCTTGCCATGAAAGCCTTTGACAAGTCCAAATTGGTAACCTCCTCAAGAGCATATAAATACCCCCTCCCCCCCTTTGTTTTGCCGTCCACCATCACACACCAAACACTCCACACTTAGCTAATTTCTTCTAGTTTCAAGCAAGTATCAAGAGCAACTTCAAGTATAGAAACCCTAGCTTGGTTTTAGGTACTCAAAACACTTCCAAACCTCATAAACTTTGGTGATTTCTCTTGAGTTTGAATCCACTCAAGTCACCTCAACTTTCATCATCTCTCTTTCAAGAATACAAGAGTAGAAAGATTGCATGAAGTGAAGTAGGTTGAAGCTAAAGTCAATCAAAGTCCTTACCTTACATGTTAAGTTCCTTTCTTAATTGAAAGCCAAAAGTTGTAAGCAAAACCCTAACATGCTTCTTGTTAAATATCATGATCATGTTATTTACATATCATTCATGCTATATTATGTCTTGTGATCATGTCCATGATGTATAAAAATGGGTAAAACAAGTTATTACAAATGATTGTTAAGTTAAGTTATTTAAACAAGTAAACTAGTGACTTTCTTGGTATAATCTGATCAAAATGGTAAATTTATGATATTGGATCATTACATATTGTAGTAGAGGACCTAACAAGGAAACCATAGCAATTTGAACCACCTAAAACGAGTATACGAGTCAAAAGTTATGACCATTTGAAGTTACAAACTGCCAAAATAGTTTCTGTGACAGAACATAAAACACGCAAAAAGAGGCCTTTCTGGTCCATTTCATGAAAAAGTTAAAGCACGAAAGTTGTCCAGAATCACGTTTTCTTCAAAAACTCAGGAGCATGTCTCCAGAAAACCAATAACGAATGAGATTTTTCTCAGTTTATTAACAGCTATTTTACATATATATGTCACTATATAATGGTTATGGTTTAAAAAGACCAAAGAGGTCTTATAACCTAGAATCAAGACCACAACCATGGCTAGAGCCAAGGTTGAGTCTCAAGACCATGGAACCATGACCAAAGGTCATGGCAAGGCCATGACTAAATGACCATAGAAGCTTACTTAGGCGAAAACATGAACCAAAGAATTGGCGATAACTTGAACATACAATTTGAATCTACTTCATCTAAAAGAACCATGAGATATTACAAAGAAATTGTCATACAAGACTTAAGAAACTTACCCTAATAACAATCTTCATGTAAAAATAAACTTTCATAAGTTTATTCAAATATTGGACATGTAACTTTTCGGATCAAAACTTATATATATATATATATATATATATATATATATATATATATATATATATATATATATATATATATATTATATATAACAGGAGGCGTTACACATCAATGCCACCTCATTGCCCAGTCATTGCCATGTAATTCAATTTGTGCCATGTCATCACAATACATACATGTAAGCTAATATTTAAATTAAACATATAATCTAATTTCTAAATTCAACATATATTCGGAATTCGTAGTAAAATTTTAAAAAATGACACTAACATGATTCGAACCATGGTTGTTTTAATGAATATCATGCATGCTAACCACTGAGACAACATGTTTTTTTGAGTATATGTTACAAGTCCTAATATATAAACGCAACATTATAGCTTTACAATCTTTTTAAAACCCACATTCATCTCATTATAGTTTCACAATATAATCGGCTTGCTTTTAATTATGTCTTTTCTAGATGAGAATCTGTACGTAACCCTAAAACGCACCTAAACGATCCTTGAATCAATGTCATCTATTTTCTTATAAACTTGATGATGGCTACGTTTAATTTGCGTGTATCCATGCTATGTCCCAATAAATGTATCTCATTCTCATTCTTTTGTTTCCTTTCATCAACCCTAAGCAGCCATATCTCCGATGCATCAAAACAATGGTATTAATTTGTTACATCTTTTCTAATGATTCACATATTTATTTTATGAATACTTTTGGTTTTGTAGACTGCTATGCATGGCACATGAAATAATGCTAACAAATATGTTACAGGTACCTATAGATTTTTGTATTATTTGTTACAGGTACACTCATGTCTCAGTTTCAGTTCTAAAACTATAAGGTAAGTACTACCCTAATTTTACGTTAATAAACATTCAAAATTAGTCTCTTTTTCACATATTTAGGGTTCGTGATTGTTAGAGTTTAATAATGGCTAATTTCAACAATACTCTCAGTAAATTTGCAGGTGCCTACATTCACACACAGGATATTAGAAATTAAAGGTATGTTAATTTTTTCGATGTGCATGAGATTCTTAAAAAAAATTGGGCTTTTCCTTATTTTGCTAACTATTTGTGGATATTGATGGATTAATCTACCCACTTTTTATTCTAATTTTTGCAGGTTTCAAGGTTTTGAAGATTTTGTTGCTAGGCTTGAAATTGCATGTAGGAGGTTGTTCCTTAATCTACTTTGTCTGCTCTTTAGTGCTGATATAAATATTAGCGATGATAAAGGCAAGGAATGTAGAGTGAAAAGGAGGATTGAATACATATTGTCTGACCTAACATCAAGCACTAACAAATGATTTGGTATTGCAGGTGGACATTCAACGTTGGTTAATTTTTGCACTTATTTTGTAGGTTATTCTATGGTTCATGTACACTCACTAACAGTGCACGAGAACCGGATAGAATGTTGGGTGAAGTACGTGGAAGTAACTCGGGTGAGTTCAGCCTCTAGAATATTTAAAGTATAATATTAAGTATTTTATATTTATAATTTTTGGGAATAATATTTTATTTGTTTTGTGAAGGTGTATGGCCTCTTCACTTGTGCTAAATGGCTTTGTTCGGATTTCCGTGACCCAAGGAAATGGTAGTTATCAACGAAGATGTATAAACAATACACTGGAGGTTTGTTTTTATCCTTCATAATAAAATCCTTATAAGCTGAAGTTTCTTTGATAAGTTTTTCCATGTTAACTTTTACAATGGTAAATGTTAAACAGGTGAATTTGGGTTGTAATTGTAAATGTTTAAACGGGTAATGAAATGGGTCGAATGGTTTAGATGTTTCATAAATAATGAATATATAGTCCTAAACTTGAAGTTACTCTTATAATGCATGAATCATGTATAATGATCTATAAGATAGCTTGAATTAGGATTTGCATACTTCTGTCAGACTAAGTGTTTTAAGTCTTGAACAAGTTATTGGTTTTTCACATAGTTGTAAACTTAGGCCCTTTTGGTTGCATGGCGTCGTATAGTCCAATTTGAGTATTTATTAATTATCTCCGTTGTTCTTTTGTATTAATGTTTTACACTATAAATTATAAAATTTGAAAATACTGTAAATTACTCTAAAATTTGAAGCCAGTGGTCATAGCATAGAGCCAAACGAGTTTAAGGATCTGCTACAAAACTCGGTGAAGGTTGAGCTTATTTGGTTGGAAAAAGAAGTTAGAGGTGACAACAAATAATTCTGATTCATTTTTTTATGATTTGTGAAATGTGAAGAGAATGGGTTGAAATGGGGATGGTGTTCCAAGTGGGTTTGTGTTTGGTTCAGCATAAACTACACCGTTTCTGTAGCAGTTGTTTGGCCAATCTCAGAGGGGACCCCTTCAGTCCAGTAACATGACTTAGGTTCGATAGAAGGTCGTGAAGAGGTAGTAAGTGGGCAAGGAAAAATACAGCACAGATTGTTGCAAAAGGTGTGAAACCATGAGTGCCAAGTTGAAGTCAGCACTTTACTCTCGAAACATGTTGTTGTTGTTGTTGTTGTTTTTTTTTTTTTTTTTTTTTTTTTTTTTTTTTTTGTAACTGGTGAATTACAGAGGGTGACAAAAATATCTGAATCACGAGGTGTGTCGACCGATGTTGGTTCAGGGAGCTCAGTAATGGCCAACACAAATGAGATACTAACAGAGGAAAAAACCTATTATGAGGATTGAACACCTCAGAAGCGCCCACCTGTCCCTATTTATTTTCTCTATGCTTTCTTAATGAATAACTTTACTGATATCATTATTTTTTATAGAAAGTTGATATATTACTACAGTTGTTAGCAAAAACTTATTATAGAAAGAGTCATGTAACCTTAAAACTTGGTTAGATTGTGATATTTTATGCCTTGAATCTATTATTATATATTGATCTAATATCACTAATTATCAGAAATAAATCTACAGGAGACACTTTTTATGCACAAGACTATATAATGAATACAATAACTCATTACGAGAATATTAATTGTGATTGTTGTTGACGGTAGCATTTTCTTATAACAATAAATTATACGTACTAATTTTCCATTGTAAACCTTAAACCAATAAAGGCGAAGGCCTATCAAATAACATTTTCGAGCTTTTGTGTACAACAGGTTGGACTTGCTGTAAGATCACATTAATACTCAAGTCAATGGTATACATTAGAATATGAACAACCATTTAATTCTTAGTTTGTTATTGGAGGGTAGGTTGCACGGAAGTTGAAAGATGAAGCACGATTTTTCTACACACACAACTTAGATTTTAGGGGTCGTGCGTACCCGATGCATCCACATTTGAACCATCTTGGTTTGGATCTGTGTCGAGGTATACTGGAGTTTGTAGATGGCAGAACTCTTGGGAGTTCTGGCATTAGGTGGCTGAAGATACACGTGGTAAATCTATTTGCCGGCGGGGTTGACAAATGATCCCTTTGAGGGAAGAATAGCATTCACATAAGGTCACTTGAATGATATATTTGATTCTGCTGACAGACCACTTGATGGCGTTGGTGGTTGAAAGCTGAAGATCCCTTTCAGTGTTTAGCCGTTTGTATTAATCTTGCTGAAGCTTTAAGAAGCCCGTCTCCAGAAACAATCATTTCTTATATTCCTGTCCACCAGGTATATCTTTTAACTGCATAACTTTTGTTTATTGTTTCTCTTTTGTTATTTTTTCTCTTTTGTAGTGTGTGATTTGAATATTTTCGTTCAAATCATATTGCATTCTATTAGACATTTTTTATCTTTGCTATTAGACATTGCATCTGTGAGAGGCCTTTGTTTATCTTTTTTAATTTATGCTTGTGATTTGTAGGTTTAGTGGCAAAGAGTGCTGTTTACTTAATTCGTGTTTCTGTACCTGATGCATCAAGTGTCCCAGAAGATGCAACAACTGTCAGATTTCCAACTACTATCTTGACTCAATTTAAGAGTGACTAAAATCACGGTATTTGAGTTGGAGCTTATAAAGAAACCTTTTTTAGTACCTTTCAAGAAGTATCGCAGTGCAAAGCTTGAGTTAGAAACTATTAATTTAATGGTTTTTATATGCAAAGTCGTTCTCAGAGAAACATGTCTAAGGACAGTAGCTCGACAGGATCCCCGGAAGTTAACTCTCCAAGCAGAATAGATCCATTAGGTATGTGCCTTTTGCATATAATAATGAGTTGCGTATTATCTTTCAAGATCTGAAATTGTATTTGAATTTATATATTGCAGAGAACAGACATACATATTCAAACATAAATGTTGACAGAATGAATAACCATGAACAAGGTGAGTTTAGTTCCCGTTTTGGTTCTTTTGTTTGAAGTAACAGGGCTAATTCTGATAAATATGAATCAGATCCTTTGGATATCCTTGACCGGGTGAGGATGAAAAATACCCTTGAAGACCCGATGTCAACCATCAGAAGTGTTCGTAATGATTCAAAAGACACGGATTTACGGTTTAAAAAGGCGGAGATAGAAGAAGCACAAAGACGGCTGAAAGTTGTCTTTGTTGAATTATATCGCAAACTTCATCTTCTGAAGCATTTCAGGTGTTAAACGGATAATGATATTTGTTAATTTTTATTGATCTTTTATTGTGCGATAGCATATGGGATGGAAACATGACTGATTTTCTTTTTGTTTATGAATGGAATTGTTATGTAAATCTCCTAGCCTTCTCGAAGATATTGAAAAAATATGAAAAGGTTAGAGAACTACTGATACACTCGAAGCCATTATTATCTTACTTTTCCAGTAAACAAAATGACTGCATTTTGAAGCTATATTTTAAAGATGATCATGAATGGATTGAATCTAACTTTTACTATCCATATGCCGGTTGTAGAAAGAAAGGTAGCAAGGACATACATGAAAACTATGGATGACTCTTAAATTGGGAGCTGTGATGAGGTTTGCTCAACATTTTTTTTATATTTCGCTCATATGTGGTGCTTGTGAAAAGATGACACATTTGACAACTGGCCTTTTCTAATAAACCTTAAGCTAGCTATAATCTTTTAAAGGATGAGAAATATAAAACCTGTTAGATTTCACCAGTTGACATAAAAATTATATTTGGATCAGGAAAGACGACAGAAGTTGTCACAAGGACTTCATGTAAGCTCTTATGAGTTATTAATAACATTTTGACACTTTAGGTTAATCATCTCCTGGACCGAGTGGAGGGTACCTTTATCAAATACTTTGCAAATTCCAACCGAAGAGAAGGTATGAAACTATTGAGGCCAAAACGGAAGAGGGAACAGCATAGGGTGACATTCTTCTCAGGTACATATCCTACCAACAACACACGTAGTTACTTATTTTAGCTTCTAGATGGCGCATTATGTTCATGTTCAACTAAAATTATCCCTTGAAATATACCTTTTGTTTGATCATGAAGAGGTGGTAAAGTGGGGGGTAGGATATAACATATCAAAATGGGTATTTCATATGGGTAGGTCGGGTTAAATCTGACCCACGTTTCTTCATAATCTAATTTTTTTTATCCTATTTTCTTTTCTTCATAGTCTAATGTATAAAACGAATGAGTTAGGATTTGAATATTTTGGGTGACTTTCGGCCCACTCGACCCATTCTGTTTACATTCTAGCCATCTTAAAGTTTTACCATTTGACCTGTTTGATACGGATTTCAACCTGAACCAACCCGGTTACCCAGGAATGGATCAACATTGCCACATCTTGATTTCATATGATGCTATGTACTTTGAATTTCAGGATTCTTTTCTGGTTGCTCAACTGCTCTCTTGATTGCTATCATCTTGCTTATACAAGCAAGAGAACTAATGTCTAAAGAGGAGCATACCCTGTAGATGGAGAATGTTTTCCCTCTTTACAGGTATTGTAACTTCTTGTGATTATTATATATAATAAAAGTTACAAATGATTCACTTTATGTTTTACTGAACTCTTGAATTACTTGCAGTTTATTAAATATCAGGTTCCATTTTTCTGAATAAGTTATGAAATCTGTTGTGAAACACTCTTCAGCCACCTATAAAAATCTTTGTTTTGTTTGAACCCATACCCAAGTTGACCCATTTGTACATGATGTGGGTTGAAAGTGCTACCCTTTACAAAAGGAATTGAGAAGCAAAAAAAGGTACCGTTGCTTATGAGGTATACATACTGTGAATAATATCAGTTGAAGTTAGACCACTATTGATAACTGAAGATTTTCAGTTGAGGAGGAAAGAATTAGATAATCAATTTGGTTTTGCTCTTTATACAAGATATTTAAAGAAAATAGTGATGTGAGTTTAGGGAACAATAAGTCATATATTACTACTGTCTTAATATTTTTTTTATTAATCGTAATCAACCCTTCTATTGTTGTATATATGCATGTGAAGCCATAGATGAAAATAGACTAAAGCTTGCAAGATTACAAGGGTAAACAACTCAAATCAGAGGTTTGAAGGTATAAATGTATCATTATCTTTTTTATTTTGCTTAAGCATATAACAACTGTATTCATAGGCAAATGATATTGCCACATTGCAATTTACTACATTCACATTAAAATCATGCATCATGACAAAAAATATTTTGTCCTTATGCATGATTTTAATGTGGATGTAGTAAATTGCAATGTGGAAGTATCAACCCCCGTATTCATATTCTCATAATGCTTGTGGCGTGTGTCTCTTACATTAATAAGGATCATTGGAAACTTGGAATGTTGGAAACTTGGAATGGGCTCGCTTACATATGGATAAACATAAAATATAAATAATACATACGGTAGGCGTGCTTTTGATTTTTTGATATTTATAACCACATGTAGACGGGCGGGCCATGCAACTATATATTAATATAACAACAATTGTTAGATAATAGGATAACATCTATATGAATTAAATTTGCCTGTTAATATGCCATTTTAATTACTACTTTTTTTTCGCGATAGAAAAATATGCCAACGATATTTATTAGTTATGCCCGCCCATCGGGTGTGCTTTTTATAAACGAAATATGGTCACACTTTTCTTAGTTTTATACTCCCTCCGTCCCACATTGATTGTCCAGTTTGACTTTTTCAAGTCTTTCAATTCTTTTTCAACTTTGACCTTATATATTTTTGTTTGTATTATATAATATTTGATAAAAATTATATCAATGAAAAGTACATTTAAAACTCAATCCATTCATATATTTTGCATCAATTATTATATAACACAAGAAAAAATAATTAAGGTTAAAGTTGTAAAGGAAAGACTTAAAAAGTCAAACATGAACAATAATTATGGGACGGAGGTAGTACCAAGTTAAAGAAGTTTCACATGTGACCTTTTAAGAATCCAAATGTTTACTTTCGACTTCACAGTTGACATAATTCTTTATAAGTTCTCAATTGCAATTCTTTTTACAACAACAAAAAAAAAAAAAAAAAAAAAAAAAAAAAAAAAAAAAAACGTTTTGTAGAATGAGCGACATTGGATAATTTGTAGAAAATATAAAAGCAAAATAACAACAATATTCGACACTACTGACCAAATTTTTTTTTTTTTTTTTTTTTTTTTTTTTCAAATTGGTTGTTATTTTGCAGGTCCCTTTATTTGAAAACATGGATGAAAGGTTACTTGACGCCATTTGTGAGCCAATAAAACCGTGTTTAAACACCGATCACACCTCCATTGTCCGAGGAGACCCTGTCGACGAAATGCTCTTCATTATACGAGGCCATATCCTCTCATCAACAACTACTTCTCTTTCTACACTAAAAACATATTCTCAAAATAATGTTTTGAAAGTGATTATGTAAAGAATCATATAAACCTTACAGTTTGGAATCCTTTGTTATTTGATATTGCACTAATTAAATAATATGATGTTTTAATGTTTGCTCCGTACATGATTAAATTAAAATGTAAAATTACGAGTCATGCCCGCCCTATTTTTCTGATAATTTTAATGTTGTGATCTTCTTCTTTTATTTCGTATTAAAAGCCCGTATACCAAAAGCTTATATTATTTAAAGAAGGCCATCATTTTATAATTACTCTTTTCTTTACCTTAATGAATACTTAGATGTTGGAAAAATACAACATGATATACGTACATGATTAAATTAAAACGTAAAATTACAAGTCATGCCCGCCCATCGGGCGGGCTTCGAAAACTAGTATATATATATATATATATATATATATATATATATATATATATATATATATATATTATCAACTACTACAATAGTAGGGAGCCTCATGTGAGGAGTTCATTATGTAAGCCGTCGAGATAAGTTGTGGATTTACGAATTAAAGTGTCCTGGCTCCTCGAACGTTTACTAACATGACTTCTGAATTATGTCGGCCCGAACGGTAGTAAATGATATATAAACTATACATGTTTCATGAATCATTTCTTTTCAAAGACTTACATTATACATCGTACCACATTATGGACTAATTACAAGATATATATAGGCACTTCTTCATATTCTTTACTCCAATCCTAAGTCGCAACATTCTATTATAGGTTGCTCGTAGAAACCTTCACGATCCAACCATTACCTTCATTACTTGCTATCTTACTTAAGGTGAGTTCATAGCCCCACTTTACATTACTTCAATGTTTTACAAACCCTTGGGGGGAATACATGCTATTTTAAACCGAACACAATGCTTTGAAACTGTATGTTGCCTGATTGTTTTATTATTACTAAGTACCTTCCTTGCCAATCCTAGGCCCCATATCATGAACCATTTAATCACTAGTATTAGTGAGCGCGAGTATTGTGAATAGACCTATTAGGATTGACGAATCCCATTTGTTTGAGCAGATTAGTTCAAACGAATGCACTATATTTGAAACATTAAGTATGACGGCAAAGTACTTACCGGGGCAACAAAACCGCCGATTGATATTGGTACCCGTTAACATATTGGTTGCATGAGCTTAGTATATAATAATAACTGTTTTGTTTTCCAACATAAGTATGAGTCTAATTAACTCATACTACCAACATATTGTGTTCAACCGTTAAACAAACTCTATGAATATCACTCAACCTTTGTGTTGATCTTTTAAGCATGTATTTCAGGTCCATGATAATCAAGAATGGAGCGGAAGGGCACATACTAAAGGAAGAAGGCTATAAACTACTTTGTCATTCGATAAAACATCAAAAGACTTTATATTGATGTATTTTGAAACATGAAACCTTTTCGGGACCTAACTATGTAAATTCTAATATATTTGAATAAATTCGAATGATAACTCTTTTAAAGCGACTCGGTTAGAGATCGTTTTCTATTATTATGACTGTTGTGCCGTCGAGTAACACCCAAGTTGAATTCCGCTGCATCATGAATTGGGGGTATTACAGATTGGTACCAGAGCCATGGTTATAGAGAAACGGGTCTAAGTGAGACCTAAACTATAACTACAATCACAAGCAAAAACATTTTTATAGCCTTCCGCTCTTCGTGCCTTCCATCCACCAGAAGATTATGGACTTATTACACATGTTATACTACATGAACATATTTGTATATTGTTATATACACATTGCCATAGTTTGAGCATTTTCCATAAACATTTGATTTATTTTGATGTCATAATACTCTTTGTAGACATCATGTCCGCACCTCCATCTCCCGATCATCTTCCTGCTATGCCCGTTTATTTACCAATTCTTCCCGGACCCAATGATCCTTACTTTGAAGCACTTGACTACGATGACGAGGAAGAACCTTACGAGGATCTAGTCGATGACAATGAAGAAGATTCGGACGAAGATCCTGAAATGGATATGGACATAAACATCAATGATTACGAAGAAGATCCTGAAATGGATATTAACATTGAAGGCATCGATGACATTGAGGAAGTAGAGGAACAAATGGTGGTGCGACAACTATCACCATTAACATCACCACCTCCTATTTCACCAAACTCATCCGAATCTAATCGTACTACTCCAGCTCAAGTTCCAAAGTCTACTTACGAAGTCGGCGGAACATCTACATCTACACCTATGTTCGTGAACTCTGCTCAATACGAAATATATTCTTTGAAACAAGCCCTCAACTTAACTCAACTCAAAGTTCAAAGCATGGTAAGTCAAATGAATGACTATATATCCAAGGTAAATTCTGCCAAAATGGATGCCATGAACGCACGAGAAGACCTCTATTGGTTTAAACTTGACATGAGCTATGTGAAGAGGGACTTGACTCATGTTGGGGACATAGTCTTGAATCCCTTGACCAACTTGGATGACGTCAAGGATAGACTTACATTGGTTGAGAGAGCCCAAGAACAAGATGCGGCACAAATTCACAGACTACTTAACCGCCTAAATATGGCAGAAATCCGATTGGATGGTGCTAACTTTGACCGGTATCAACTCAGGAATGAGATGTATCGAATGCAATCTCAAATGTGTGCTATACAACAAAGGCTATACCAGAAGGATGTCAAAGAATACCGCCCCAATGAAAGTGTGGATGTGTTAGCAACATACAGAAATAATAATCCGTCCGGACTACAACAACCTTCCAACCGATGTTAGACTAGTGTTATAGTACTAGTTATCTTTTGTACAACGTTGTAATTACTAAACTGAAAGTATCAGTTAGTAAATTTTGAAGAAGCTCGTAATAGGTTTCGATTTTGTAAATCAATCAACGTTATATGAATAAAACTCTTGTTTTATATACTATCATGTGTTATGCTTTTAAGTTTCAACTTTATTATCATATCATTCTTATCAAAAATTGTGCTCATTTCACAACTCTCTAATTACGACGTATCTTTTGAACAATAGAATCATGGCACCAAAGAAGAAGACACCACCAGCAATGACTCAAGCTGCTATTCGCAAACTAGTTAAAGACAGTGTCAACGCAGTACTCACAACGGAACGAGCAGCCGTAGCTGCAGCAGCTGCCGAAGCTGCCACAGCTGCTGGTGCTACAGCAGCCGTTGATGATGCTACAGCTGCTGATACTGCAGCAGCTGCTAATGCTACAGCAGCTGCTGATGCTGCAGCAGCCGCTGAAGCCGCCACTGCTGCGGAAGTTGCTATAGCTGCAGAAGCTGCCCGAATTGCCAGCCTTAACATTGGAGGACCAAGCCCAACTATCCCTCCAGTGAAAAATGTTGCTTCAGTACCTAAGGGTTGCTCATTCATTTCCTATTTGAAATGCGAACCCATAAAATTTAAGGGTACTGAAGGAGCTGTAGGTTTGACCCGCTGATTTAAAAAGCGGAGTCGGTATTTTTGGTCAGTAAATGTACTGAGAGTGATAAAGTTCAGTATGCCACAAGTACTCTGTTGAATGAGGCATTATCATGGTGGAATTCAATAGCTCAACCAATGGGCATTGAAAATGCTTATAAGATTTCTTGGGATAATCTGAAGAAGATGATGATCAAAGAGTACTGCCCCCGCAGTGAAATGCAGAAGTTAGAGGTAGAATTCTGGGATCATTCTGTTAAGGGAAATGACATCATAACTTACAACCGTCGATTCCAAGAATTGAGGATACTGTGTCCAACAATGGTTTCCACAAAAGAGAAATTGTTGGAACGGTATATCTGGGGACTTCCATCAAGTATACAAGGGAATGTAACTTCAGCAAATCCCAAGGAACTTGATGAAGCTATGCGGATGTCTCGCAACCTCATGGATCAACTGGTGCATACAACAGAAACCCGAAAGCAAAACAACACCAACAACACCAACAATGCCAACAATACCAATAACACCAACAACTCCAACCACCGTAACAACAATAACAATAGGAACAACAACAACAAGCGACCATGGGATGGTAACCATGGAAGTAACAACAACAACAACCAAACCCGAAACAACAACCATCACAATTAGCAAAACAAAAGACAAGAAGCCGCGACGGCTTATGTTGCTGCACCAGCCGGAGGTAAATACGTTGGTACTCTACCACAGCGTACCAAGTGCAACTACCATCATGCAGGTCCCTACCCGGCCAAGTGCAACAAGTGTCAAAAGCCCGAACATCTTGCCAAGGATTGTAGAGGCAAGGCTGTAGCTACTGGGGCAAACACTCAGCCAATAGTTACATGTTTTGGGTGTGGTGAAAAGGGACACTTCAAGAACAACTGTCCTCAAAACCAAGGACCACAAGGCGGAGGTGCTCGCGGTAGAGCCTATGTCATGGGAAATGGAGAACCACACCAAGACCCGAACGTGGTTACCGGTACGTTCTTACTCAATAACATTCCTGTTAAAGTCTTATTCGATTCTAGTGCTGATATGAGCTTTATATCTACTAGAATTGCGCCTTTACTTGATATTCCATCAATCACTTTAACCACTTGTTATAGTATTGAACTAGCTACCGGTGACTTAGTAAATACTAATACCGTAATCCCAAACTGTACCCTTAATCTCTTAGACCACCCCTTTTACATCAATCTTATGCCAATCGAACTCGGAAGTTTTGATGTTGTCATTGGCATGGATTGGTTGTCTAAACATCAAGCTAACATCATTTGTGGTGAAAGAGTTGTGCACATTCCATGTGACAATGAAACATTGATCGTTCGTGGTGATCAAAGTGGAACTCGAATAAACATCATCTCATGTATCAAAACCATGAAGTACATTGAGAAAGGGTGTTATGCTTTCCTAGCCCACGTACCGAAAGGAAATCCGATGAAAAACGTCTCGAAGATGTTCCTATCGCCCGTGAGTTTCCTGAAGTCTTTCCGGAAGATTTACCCGGACTCCCACCAAATCGTCAAATAGAATTCAGAATTGATTTAATACCAGGAGCGGCGCCAGTTGCCCGCGCACCCTACCGGCTAGCACCGTCAGAGATGCAAGAGCTATCAAATCAATTACAAGAACTTTCGGACATGGGATTTATTCGACCCAGTTCCTCACCTTGGGGAGCTCCTGTTTTATTCGTGAAAAAGAAAGATGGGTCATTACGAATGTGTATTGACTATCGTGAACTAAACAAATTAACCATAAAGAACCGATACCCACTACCAAGAATTGATGATTTATTCGATCAATTACAAGGTTCAACCTATTACTCAAAAACTGACCTACGATCGGGTTACCATCAAGTTAAAGTTCGTGAAGAAGACATTCCAAAAACAGCCTTTAGGACACGATATGGTCACCATGAATTCCAAGTGATGCCATTTGGGTTAACTAATGCACCGGCAGTATTCATGGATCTCATGAATCGAGTGTGTAAGCCATATTTGGACAAATTCGTGATCGTATTCATAGACGACATTCTCATATATTCCAAAAACGAAGAGGAACACAAAGAACACCTGAGAACAATTTTAGGACTACTCAAGGAAGAGAAATTGTATGCAAAGTTTTCCAAATGCGAATTTTGGATTCAATCAGTACAATTCCTTGGGCATGTGATTAACAAGACTGGGTTACATGTCGATCCCGCTAAAATCGAAGCTATCAAAGATTGGCCAACACCTACCACACCTACAGAAATTTGTCAATTTCTGGGTCTAGCCGGGTATTACCGAAGGTTTATTGGAGGATTTTCCTCCATAGCAAAACCTTTGACCAAGTTAACTCAGAAAAACAAGAAATACGTGTGGGATGAAGACGAAAAAAAAGCTTTCCAAACCCTCAAACAAAAACTTTGTAGTGCTCCTATTCTAGCATTGCCAGATGGGATCGAAGATTTTGTAGTCTATTGTGATGCATCGCACCAAGGTTTAGGTGCCGTGTTGATGCAACGTGATAAAGTCATGGCTTATGCCTCAAGACAACTCAAGGTTCATGAAGAAAATTACACCACTCATGACTTAGAGTTAGGAGCTGTAGTCTTTGCACTAAAAATCTGGAGACACTATCTGTACGGTACTAGATTTACTGTGTTCACCGATCATAAAAGTCTACAACACATTTTGAACCAAAAAGAACTAAACATGAGACAACGTCGTTGGTTGGAATTACTAAGTGATTATGACTGCGACATTCGTTACCACCCAGGAAAGGCAAACGTAGTAGCCGACGCCCTGAGCCGAAAGGAATGGGTTAAACCACTACGAGTCCGAGCCTTAGTTTTAACTATAAATTCAAACTTTCCTACTCAAATCCTTCACGCTCAAGCAGAGGCGGTGAAACAAGAAGACATCCAAAAGGAAAAGTTGGATGGCATGATAAAGAAGAAATTCGAAACCCGTTCAGATGGAACTCTATGCTTCCAAGGTCGAAGTTGGTTACCACTTTATGGTGGCCTACGAGACTTGATCATGCATGAATCTCACAAGTCCAAATACTCCATACATCCAGGATCTGATAAGATGTATCATGATCTTAAACTACTCTATTGGTGGCCGAACACGAAGGTCGATATTGCAACATACGTTAGCAAATGTCTTACATGCTCCAAAGTAAAAGCCGAACATCAAAAACCATCCGGTCCATTGCAACAACCAGAGATTCCTATGTGGAAATGGGAAAGAATTACTATGGACTTCATTACCAAGCTCCCAAAGACATCAAGCGGTTATGACTCCATCTGGGTCATAGTTGATCGTCTCACAAAATCTGCACACTTTATACCAATCAAAGAGACTTACAAAATGGAACAGCTTACTCGACTGTACGTCAAAGAAATAGTCTCAAGACATGGTGCACCGATATCCATCATATCTGACCGAGATGGTAGATTTACTTCCAATTTCTGGCAGTCACTCCAAGACGCCTTTGGAACAAATCTAGACATGAGTACAGCGTACCATCTTCAGACCGATGGTCAGAGTGAACGAACCACTCAAACACTTGAAGACATGCTTTGAGCTTGTATAATAGACTTTGGAAAAGGATGGGATACTCATCTACCATTAGTCGAATTTTCCTACAACAACAGCTATCATGCAAGTATTAAAACAACTCCATTTGAAGCACTTTACGGTCGAAAGTGTCATTCACCTGCTTGTTGGGCTGAAGTGGGAGAAGTTCAACTCACTGGTCCAGAACTCATTCGAGAAACAATGGATAAGATTGTACAAATCAGAAGTCGACTACAAGCCGCAAGAGATCGACAGAAAAGTTATGCCGACACACGACGCCGACCCCTAGAATTCCAAGTCGGAGATAGGGTTATGCTAAAGGTATCGCCTTGGAAAGGCTTGATATGATTCGGTAAACAAGGAAAACTAAACCCAAGATAAATCGGACCATTTAAAATCCTAGCCAGGGTTGGCCCTGTGGCGTACAGACTTGAGCTTCCATCAGAACTCAGTAGTGTACATCCCACTTTCCATGTATCCAACCTAAAGAAATGCTTGTCAGATGAATCACTCGTTATTCCACTCGATGAAATTCAACTCAATGACGATCTTCAATTTATCGAGGAACCCGTAGAAATCATGGACCGAGAGGTCAAACAACTCAAGCAAAGCCGTATTCCAATTGTCAAAGTTCGTTGGAACTCACGACGTGGTCCTGAATACACATGGGAACGAGAGGACCAGATACGTAAGAAATACCCACATCTTTTTACCAACAAAGCTTCTACTCCCAACGCAAATTGATCTCCGGAACGGAGCTCTCATATGGGGTGGAGACTGTAACAATTCGCAATTTCAGGTTAAGTACTATTCCCGGGAAATTTTACTATTCACTTTTACTATTCATTTTTACGATTTATTTTCCCGAAATTTGATTTTTATTTCATATTCTCGTGTGATAAATCATTTCCATGGCAAATTAAAAGTTTGACATTCATCAGATCATTTTCGCGAAAGTTATTAAGGAATTACACGTTTTAGGGTAAAACGTCATTCAAAAATTCCACGCACAACGAAACTCGACCGCGTTAATTTTCCCCGTATCAGAAAAATGTTTGATACACTCATGATTTATTTGAGAATAAATCATGACTGAGAAAAATATGACCAAATAAACCTCGGTCGTGAAAAACAGGAATTTTCATTTTTAAGCGTTTTTACTCAGCCGTAACCTTAGCCTATACATGCACCGCATTTCTAAGACAATTTGAGTTTTCACATTTTTGGAAAAAGTCAACATATTTTTCCCTCCCCCTTTGACCAAAAATCATTCATTGATTTTGTAAGTCATTCCTTGATTTTTAGGCTTACGGTTTTATGTCTAAAAGACATTTAATACCAACCGACACTAGACTGAGCCCAGTCTAGACATTCTAAATCATTTTAAATCATTTTTATCCTATTAGAAAAGTAACATTTTACTTTTCTCAATTTTACACAATATTCGTACATTTTATGTATTACGCGTTTTAGACCCGTGTTTCCAGTTTTAGCAGGGTTTTACCACCCCCAATGGAACCTACCACTCATTTTATATTTTATTATGGAGTATAATGACATGTCTAACCATACTTTCAAGTTCCATATTTTTACGACACCCGGTTTTACGTTTTGAGGCTTAATCATTTACGGTTGGCATTTCCCGGAGTCAAAACTCATCCAATACTTAGGATATTATCAAGCAAAGCACACCTCACCCCCCTAGCCCTTGTGAACCGCCAGTAGGGGGGAGTCACCCTTGGTGTGGCTTGATCCTAAGCTAAGTTGGCTTGAGATGTATACATGTGTAAATCTTGCCATGAAAGCCTTTGACAAGTCCAAATTGGTAACCTCCTCAAGAGCATATAAATACCCCCTCCCCCCCTTTGTTTTGCCGTCCACCATCACACACCAAACACTCCACACTTAGCTAATTTCTTCTAGTTTCAAGCAAGTATCAAGAGCAACTTCAAGTATAGAAACCCTAGCTTGGTTTTAGGTACTCAAAACACTTCCAAACCTCATAAACTTTGGTGATTTCTCTTGAGTTTGAATCCACTCAAGTCACCTCAACTTTCATCATCTCTCTTTCAAGAATACAAGAGTAGAAAGATTGCATGAAGTGAAGTAGGTTGAAGCTAAAGTCTATCAAAGTCCTTACCTTACATGTTAAGTTCCTTTCTTAATTGAAAGCTGTCACACCCCCAAAATCGGGTCCAGCGGATGCATACGTGTAGCTGGGGTGTAACTCAATTGGTATTACAACACTAGTTCAAAAATGGTTTTCACTTCAATCATTTATAATAAAATAGTTAAATCAAAAATATTGAATTGACATCGTTAAAAGTAGTGCGGAAGTAGGCCCTTAAAATAGTTTAAAACGGTCCCCATATAAATAATCAGAGTCTTCTATGACCATGCCATGCCCTACCAAAACCTCCAGTAGTGTGCCATAGGTTAAAACCTGAAAATACATGCTAAAGTGTCAACACGAGGTTGGTGAGTTCATAGAGTTGTTTAACAAATAAAGTTTATGCATATGTATGAAGGTTTCCCAGCAAAGGCATCGTAAATCCACTCAGTTACAAGTCCCGCCATAAGAGCCTTGTAACCTGTGTGTTTACAACCCACTGCTACAATATATAGTTTCTCAGGATTATATTCACCCATGGTCACGTCTGTTTTGGACCCATAGGCGGGGAACCACCATCCCAAATAGTACCTGTCACCCAACGTCACATCTGTTTTGGACTTGGGTGGGGGGTGTTTCCCCATAATAGTACTATCAATACCTCTCCTTTGACAGCACAAAGTATTGTGTATGCGCATAAAAGTTTACTGGGTGTCGTTTCCCAAAGCATAAAAGTTTAAACGTTTCAAGTATCAAGTAAGTATAACACAGTTAAGTATAACACAATCACGTATGTATAAAATCAAGTATAAGTATTATCAAGTATAAAAGTAATCAAGTATAAATGTTTTAAATATTTGTACAAGTAAAAACAAGTAGTTGAGCATGTATCTCCCCAAAAGAGTTAAAAGATTATAAAAAGTGTAAAAGCGGGGCTATGACTCACCTGGTGCGAATAGCTACGATGACAAAAGTGGATACACAGAAATGAGGTTCGATCTCTAACCGCAACCTAATATGAATGATAGTGATCTACTTAGATCATGAAATGATGAAGAGAATATGCATACACATGATACCTATACCACTCATAACTTGGAAATAATTGTTATTGTCAAAGTAAAGTATTTTCCATACTTAGGAAAAATAAGTCCAACTAGGTTTATAAAAACTTGTCGTAATATATCGTATATAAAAACGTTAGTGTTATATTCCTCGTTTTGAAAACCTTAAGATATCGTCTAGTAGTCGCATAAATAAACCTTGGGTCGTACGTATATCATTTGTTAAGAATATATTCCTTAGTAACATTTCTAGAAAAATATACCATTTAGTACGTAAGTTATTATTTCTAGTAGTGACTAAATATATATATAGTTTTGACGATTTTAAAACATGTATAACTTGGTCGTTTTAAGCTCATTTTCCTCGTTCTTTATATCCACGGATTCGTTTTAGTATATACTAATATATTTTCGATAGCTCGGCTCCTCTAGGTTACGTTTAACGCCTCTATTTGTCCAACGAAAACTGTCAAACAGCATGCAGTTTTTCAGAAAATAGTTTTCGTCGTTAAATTCGGAAAATCATATCTCCTTCGTTATTAACTCGTTTTAATCCGTTCTTTCGCCAAAAGTTTCGTTTTTGAAAGTATTTTCTAAATCTCTAGCCCAATGTTACCCGGAAATCTCTGATTTTTCTGGGTTTGTCGATTTGGGACAGAAGGTAATTATATATGTTTAAAATCCATTTTTAATGTTCCAAACTAGTTTCTAATCCAACTAAACCACTTTCAATCACCACAAATCAAGTCTAATCTTACCATACACCTTCTTAGGGTGTCATGGGTTCCTAAACATCATAAATCAAGTGGATCTAACAAGGATCTAACTATAATCCATTTCTAGGGATCAAAAGTTATATATATATATATATATATATATATATATATATATATATATATATATATATATATATATATATATATATAAATGAGTGGTATAACTAACATATGCATGAAATCCTTGTATAAAAATGATATGAACATTGTAAGAACTTGGTAAAACAATAGAGATGAGTTTATTAAACTTACTTCAAGGATTGGAGAGTTTTTGATGAGAAATTGATTAATAACCTAGGGTTTTACCACAAAACCCCCAACTAGATCATGATTAGGACTTGATTAAACACTTGGATCTTGAAAGTTAATGGTTTCTTCTTGGTTGTTCTTCCTTGGCCGATCCACACAAGAGGAGAGAAAGAAAGAAAGTTGCTAGTTTATTATTTCTTGTATGTATTATGAATGAAGTTGTAGTATAAGAAATAATATAAATGAAAAGGGAACAAGATCCATAAAAAAAGGAAGGGAGCATAGGGGGGGGGGGGCGGCAATCAAAGGAAGAAAAGAAGAAAATATGAAATGTGTAGGGTAATCTTGACTTTGGTGTAGAATTGGGTAGATATTATTAGTTTTTGGGGATACCGGGTATCAAGTTAACTAAAAATAAATTTTAACGGAGTTAACCGGGACATAATAAAGTTGTAAAAATTGTGAAAATATGTTGGGTACAAGTATTGAGTGTTTGGATAATGATTGTTTAGTTTTTACGAAAACCGTCGTAATTATATTAAACGTACGACATTATTTAAATAAATTCCCAAATTACCGGGTAAATTAATATTATAACTTTTATATCATTTTTATGAGTATAAAAATATGTTAGGACCATAGTTGGGATTGTCGGATTAATTATTAAAAATAATAGCTCATAAGATAACGTTTATTAGGTAGATAACCGTACGTTTACAAAAATGACGCAACCCACGTATAAACGACAATTTTTCTCCGGAGGTGAATAGTGTTTATGAATAGTAAAATTTTAAAACGCTTCTCAGAATATCAAACTGACCTCAAAAATGATGAATAGTAAAATGATGAATAGTGATCGATGAATAGTAACCAATGAATAGTAATCGTGAAAGTTCGGGAAAAGACCAGAATTTACGAGTTGTGACAGTCTCTACCCCTTAAGGGAACTTCGTCCCGAAGTTCAGTTAACGTTGGTCTCCGAAGTGTTATAAAGGTGAAGATTCATGAGATGAAATGACCAGTTGACGTGTTTTCAGGCGGCGGTTTACGAAGTGATGAAAAGTATAAGCGTTCTGACAACGAGGGTATACACACACATAAATGAAACATTTGGAAATTGAGTAGAGGATTCAATCCAGACAAAATTTTATTATAACCATTCTCAGTGTTGCAAAATTCACTTCTGAGTCAGACATAGGTGGTCAGCCTATATCTCACTATCCCGGGTTGAATATAGATGACCAGTCTATCTTCCACCGAGGTTCTATGAATTTTGAAATACTCAGCTTAGTTATACTAATACTATGTCCTTCACAAATACCAAGACGTTCAGAAAGACTAAGGCAGGTGACCAAACTCGAGGTCAAATGATGAAACTATGCAAGGAGAAACATAACAGGGTGACATATATGATACGTGAACATGCTTATATGATAGACAATGATAGTAATCAACTAGAATAAGTGAATATAATATACCAGATAATGAGACACAAATCTCATCACCTAAGTCAGCAACAAACCACAATGAGGCTTCAGCTTGGCAGGCAGGCACGTGACGGTCATAGGGTTAAGTTTTTCATAAAAGTAGCTATAGTCTAGGTTTTAAAAACACTTAGTTCGCTATAGCCATAGCTCTGATACCAATCTATCACACCCCCAAAATCGGGTCCAGCGGATGCATACGTGTAGCTGGGGTGTAACTCAATTGGTATTACAACACTAGTTCAAAAATGGTTTTCACTTCAATCATTTAGAATAAAATAGTTAAATCAAAAATATTGAATTTACATCGTTAAAAGTAGTGCGGAAGTAGGCCCTTAAAATAGTTTAAAACGGTCCCCATATAAATAATCAGAGTCTTCTATGACCATGCCATGCCCTGCCAAAACCTCCAGTAGCGTGCCATAGGTTAAAACCTGAAAATACATGCTAAAGTGTCAACACGAGGTTGGTGAGTTCATAGAGTTGTTTAACAAATAAAGTTTATGCATATGTATGAAGGTTTCCCAGCAAAGGCATCGTAAATCCACTCAGTTACAAGTCCCGCCATAAGGGCCTTGTAACCTGTGTGTTTACAACCCACTGCTTCAATATATATTTTCTCAGGATTATATTCACCCATGGTCACGTCTGTTTTGGACCCATAGGCGGGGAACCACCATCCCAAATAGTACCTGTCACCCAACGTCACATCTGTTTTGGACTTGGGTGGGGGGGTGTTTCCCCATAATAGTACTATCAATACCTCTCCTTTGACAGCACAGAGTATTGTGTATGCGCATAAAAGTTTACTGGGTGTCGTTTCCCAAAGCAAAAAAGTTTAAACGTTTCAAGTATCAAGTAAGTATAACACAGTTAAGTATAACACAATCACGTATGTATAAAATCAAGTATAAGTATTATCAAGTATAAAAGTAATCAAGTATAAATGTTTTAAATATTTGTACAAGTAAAAACAAGTAGTTGAGAATGTATCTCCCCCAAAGAGTTAAAAGAGTATAAAAAGTGTAAAAGCGGGGCTATGACTCACCTGGTGCGAATAGCTACGATGACAAAAGTGGGTACACAGAAATGAGGTTCGATCTCTAACCGCAACCTAATATGAATGATAGTGATCTACTTAGATCATGAAATGATGAAGAGAATATGCATACACATGATACCTATACCACTCATAACTTGGAAATAATTGTTATTGTCAAAGTAAAGTATTTTCCATACTTAGGAAAAATAAGTCCAACTAGGTTTATAAAAACTTGTCGTAATATATCGTATATAAAAACGTTAGTGTTATATTCCTCGTTTTGAAAACCTTAAGATATCGTCTAGTAGTCGCATAAATAAACCTTGGGTCGTACGTATATCATTTGTTAAGAATATATTCCTTAGTAACATTTCTAGAAAAATATACCATTTAGTACGTAAGTTATTATTTCTAGTAGTGACTAAATATATATATAGTTTTGACGATTTTAAAACATGTATAACTTGGTCGTTTTATGCTCATTTTCCTCGTTCTTTATATCCACGGATTCGTTTTAGTATATACTAATATATTTTCGATAGCTCGGCTCCTCTAGGTTACGTTTAACGCCTCTATTTGTCCAACGAAAACTGTCAAACAGCATGCAGTTTTTCAGAAAATAGTTTTCGTCGTTAAATTCGGAAAATCATATCTCCTTCGTTATTAACTCGTTTTAATCCGTTCTTTCGCCAAAAGTTTCGTTTTTGAAAGTATTTTCTAAATCTCTAGCCCAATGTTACCCGGAAATCTCTGATTTTTCTGGGTTTGTCGATTTGGGACAGAAGGTAATTATATATGTTTAAAATCCATTTTTAATGTTCCAAACTAGTTTCTAATCCAACCAAACCACTTTCAATCACCACAAATCTAGTCTAATCTTACCATACACCTTCTTAGGGTGTCATGGGTTCCTAAACATCATAAATCAAGTGGATCTAACAAGGATCTAACTATAATCCATTTCTAGGGATCAAAAGTTATATATATATATATATATATATATATATATATATATATATATATATATATATATATATATAAATGAGTGGTATAACTAACATATGCATGAAATCCTTGTATAAAAATGATATGAACATTGTAAGAACTTGGTAAAACAATAGAGATGAGTTTATTAAACTTACTTCAAGGATTGGAGAGTTTTTGATGAGAAATTGATTAATAACCTAGGGTTTTACCACAAAACCCCCAACTAGATCATGATTAGGACTTGATTAAACACTTGGATCTTGAAAGTTAATGGTTTCTTCTTGGTTGTTCTTCCTTGGCCGATCCACACAAGAGGAGAGAAAGAAAGAAAGTTGCTAGTTTATTATTTCTTGTATGTATTATGAATGAAGTTGTAGTATAAGAAATAATATAAATGAAAAGGGAACAAGATCCATAAAAAAAGGAAGGGAGCATAGGGGGGGGGGGGGCGGCAATCAAAGGAAGAAAAGAAGAAAATATGAAATGTGTAGGGTAATCTTGACTTTGGTGTAGAATTGGGTAGATATTATTAGTTTTTGGGGATACCGGGTATCAAGTTAACTAAAAATAAATTTTAACGGAGTTAACCGGGACATAATAAAGTTGTAAAAATTGTGAAAATATGTTGGGTACAAGTATTGAGTGTTTGGATAATGATTGTTTAGTTTTTACGAAAACCGTCGTAATTATATTAAACGTACGACATTAATTAAATAAATTCCCAAATTACCGGGTAAATTAATATTATAACTTTTATATCATTTTTATGAGTATAAAAATATGTTAGGACCATAGTTGGGATTGTCGGATTAATTATTAAAAATAATAGCTCATAAGATAACGTTTATTAGGTAGATAACCGTACGTTTACAAAAATGACGCAACCCACGTATAAACGACAATTTTTCTCCGGAGGTGAATAGTGTTTTATGAATAGTAAAATTTTAAAACGCTTCTCAGAATATCAAACTGACCTCAAAAATGATGAATAGTAAAATGATGAATAGTGATCGATGAATAGTAACCAATGAATAGTAATCGTGAAAGTTCGGGAAAAGACCAGAATTTACGAGTTGTGACAGTCTCTACCCCTTAAGGGAACTTCGTCCCGAAGTTCAGTTAACGTTGGTCTCCGAAGTGTTATAAAGGTGAAGATTCATGAGATGAAATAACCAGTTGACGTGTTTTCAGGCGGCGGTTTACGAAGTGATGAAAAGTATAAGCGTTCTGACAACGAGGGTATACACACACATAAATGAAACATTTGGAAATTGAGTAGAGGATTCAATCCAGACAAAATTTTATTATAACCATTCTCAGTGTTGCAAAATTCACTTCTGAGTCAGACATAGGTGGTCAGCCTATATCTCACTATCCCGGGTTGAATATAGATGACCAGTCTATCTTCCACCGAGGTTCTATGAATTTTGAAATACTCAGCTTAGTTATACTAATACTATGTCCTTCACAAATACCAAGACGTTCAGAAAGACTAAGGCAGGTGACCAAACTCGAGGTCAAATGATGAAACTATGCAAGGAGAAACATAACAGGGTGACATATATGATACGTGAACATGCTTATATGATAGACAATGATAGTAATCAACTAGAATAAGTGAATATAATATACCAGATAATGAGACACAAATCTCATCACCTAAGTCAGCAACAAACCACAATGAGGCTTCAGCTTGGCAGGCAGGCACGTGACGGTCATAGGGTTAAGTTTTTCATAAAAGTAGCTATAGTCTAGGTTTTAAAAACACTTAGTTCGCTATAGCCATAGCTCTGATACCAATCTGTCACACCCCCAAAATCGGGTCCAGCGGATGCATACGTGTAGCTGGGGTGTAACTCAATTGGTATTACAACACTAGTTCAAAAATGGTTTTCACTTCAATCATTTAGAATAAAATAGTTAAATCAAAAATATTGAATTTACATCGTTAAAAGTAGTGTGGAAGTAGGCCCTTAAAATAGTTTAAAACGGTCCCCATATAAATAATCAGAGTCTTCTATGACCATGCCATGCCCTACCAAAACCTCCAGTAGCGTGCCATAGGTTAAAACCTGAAAATACATGCTAAAGTGTCAACACGAGGTTGGTGAGTTCATAGAGTTGTTTAACAAATAAAGTTTATGCATATGTATGAAGGTTTCCCAGCAAAGGCATCGTAAATCCACTCAGTTACAAGTCCCGCCATAAGAGCCTTGTAAACTGTGTGTTTACAACCCACTGCTACAATATATAGTTTCTCAGGATTATATTCACCCATGGTCACGTCTGTTTTGGACCCATAGGCGGGGAACCACCATCCCAAATAGTACCTGTCACCCAAAGTCACATCTGTTTTGGACTTGGGTGGGGGGTGTTTCCCCATAATAGTACTATCAATACCTCTCCTTTGACAGCACAGAGTATTGTGTATGCGCATAAAAGTTTACTGGGTGTCGTTTCCCAAAGCAAAAAAGTTTAAACGTTTCAAGTATCAAGTAAGTATAACACAGTTAAGTATAACACAATCACGTATGTATAAAATCAAGTATAAGTATTATCAAGTATAAAAGTAATCAAGTATAAATGTTTTAAATATTTGTACAAGTAAAAACAAGTAGTTGAGTATGTATCTCCCCCAAAGAGTTAAAAGAGTATAAAAAGTGTAAAAGCGGGGCTATGACTCACCTGGTGCGAATAGCTACGATGACAAAAGTGGATACACAGAAATGAGGTTCGATCTCTAACCGCAACCTAATATGAATGATAGTGATCTACTTAGATCATGAAATGATGAAGAGAATATGCATACACATGATACCTATACCACTCATAACTTGGAAATAATTGTTATTGTCAAAGTAAAGTATTTTCCATACTTAGGAAAAATAAGTCCAACTAGGTTTATAAAAACTTGTCGTAATATATCGTATATAAAAACGTTAGTGTTATATTCCTCGTTTTGAAAACCTTAAGATATCGTCTAGTAGTCGCATAAATAAACCTTGGGTCGTACGTATATCATTTGTTAAGAATATATTCCTTAGTAACATTTCTAGAAAAATATACCATTTAGTACGTAAGTTATTATTTCTAGTAGTGACTAAATATATATATAGTTTTGACGATTTTAAAACATGTATAATTTGGTCGTTTTAAGCTCATTTTCCTCGTTCTTTATATCCACGGATTCGTTTTAGTATATACTAATATATTTTCGATAGCTCGGCTCCTCTAGGTTACGTTTAACGCCTCTATTTGTCCAACGAAAACTGTCAAACAGCATGCAGTTTTTCAGAAAATAGTTTTCGTCGTTAAATTCGGAAAATCATATCTCCTTCGTTATTAACTCGTTTTAATCCGTTCTTTCGCCAAAAGTTTCGTTTTTGAAAGTATTTTCTAAATCTCTAGCCCAATGTTACCCGGAAATCTCTGATTTTTCTGGGTTTGTCGATTTGGGACAGAAGGTAATTATATATGTTTAAAATCCATTTTTAATGTTCCAAACTAGTTTCTAATCCAACCAAACCACTTTCAATCACCACAAATCTAGTCTAATCTTATCATACACCTTCTTAGGGTGTCATGGGAAGTGGATCTAACAAGGATCTAACTATAATCCATTTCTAGGGATCAAAAGTTATATATATATATATATAAATGAGTGGTATAACTAACATATGCATGAAATCCTTGTATAAAAATGATATGAACATTGTAAGAACTTGGTAAAACAATAGAGATGAGTTTATTAAACTTACTTCAAGGATTGGAGAGTTTTTGATGAGAAATTGATTAATAACCTAGGGTTTTACCACAAAACCCCCAACTAGATCATGATTAGGACTTGATTAAACACTTGGATCTTGAAAGTTAATGGTTTCTTCTTGGTTGTTCTTCCTTGGCCGATCCACACAAGAGGAGAGAAAGAAAGAAAGTTGCTAGTTTATTATTTCTTGTATGTATTATGAATGAAGTTGTAGTATAAGAAATAATACAAATGAAAAGGGAACAAGATCCATAAAAAAAGGAAGGGAGCATAGGGGGGGGGGGGCGGCAATCAAAGGAAGAAAAGAAGAAAATATGAAATGTGTAGGGTAATCTTGACTTTGGTGTAGAATTGGGTAGATATTATTAGTTTTTGGGGATACCGGGTATCAAGTTAACTAAAAATAAATTTTAACGGAGTTAACCGGGACATAATAAAGTTATAAAAATTGTGAAAATATGTTGGGTACAAGTATTGAGTGTTTGGATAATGATTGTTTAGTTTTTACGAAAACCGTCGTAATTATATTAAACGTACGACATTAATTAAATAAATTCCCAAATTACCGGGTAAATTAATATTATAACTTTTATATCATTTTTATGAGTATAAAAATATGTTAGGACCATAGTTGGGATTGTCGGATTAATTATTAAAAATAATAGCTCATAAGATAACGTTTATTAGGTAGATAACCGTACGTTTACAAAAATGACGCAACCCACGTATAAATGACAATTTTTCTCCGGAGATGAATAGTGTTTTATGAATAGTAAAATTTTAAAACGCTTATCAGAATATCAAACTGACCTCAAAAATGATGAATAGTAAAATGATGAATAGTGATCGATGAATAGTAACCAATGAATAGTAATCGTGAAAGTTCGGGAAAAGACCAGAATTTACGAGTTGTGACAGTCTCTACCCCTTAAGGGAACTTCGTCCCGAAGTTCAGTTAACGTTGGTCTCCGAAGTGTTATAAAGGTGAAGATTCATGAGATGAAATGACCAGTTGACGTGTTTTCAGGCGGCGGTTTACGAAGTGATGAAAAGTATAAGCGTTCTGACAACGAGGGTATACACACACATAAATGAAACATTTGGAAATTGAGTAGAGGATTCAATCCAGACAAAATTTTATTATAACCATTCTCAGTGTTGCAAAATTCACTTCTGAGTCAGACATAGGTGGTGAAATTTTATTATAACCAATGAATAGTAATCATGAAAGTTCGGGAAAAGACCAGAATTTACGAGTTGTGACAAAAGCCAAAAGTTGTAAGCAAAACCCTAACATGCTTCTTGTTAAATATCATAATCATGTTATTTACATATCATTCATGCTATATTATGTCTTGTGATCATGTCCATGATGTATAAAAATGGGTAAAACAAGTTATTACAAATGATTGTTAAGTTAAGTTATTTAAACAAGTAAACTAGTGACTTTCTTGGTATAATCTGATCAAAATGGTAAAATTATGATATTGGATCATTACATATTGTAGTAGAGGACCTAACAAGGAAACCATAGCAATTTGAACCACCTAAAACGAGTATACGAGTCAAAAGTTATGACCATTTGAAGTTACAAACTGCCAAAATAGTTTATGTGACAGAACATAAAACACGCAAAAAGAGGCCTTTCTGGTCCGTTTCATGAAAAAGTTAAATCACGAAAGTTGTCCGGAATCACGTTTTCTTCAAAAACTCAGGAGCACGTCTCCAGAAAACCAATAACGAATGAGATTTTTCTCAGTTTATTAACAGCTATTTTACATATATATGTCACTATATAATGGTTATGGTTTAAAAAGACTAAAGAGGTCTAATAACCTAGAATCAAGACCACAACCATGGCTAGAGCCAAGGTTGAGTCTCAAGACCATGGAACCATGACCAAAGGTCATGGCAAGGCCATGACTAAATGACCATAGAAGCTTACCTAGGCGAAAACATGAACCAAAGAATTTGCGATAACTTGAACATACAATTTGGATCTACTTCATCTAAAAGAACCATGAGATATTACAAAGAAATTGGCATACAAGACTTAAGAAACTTACCCTAATAATAATCTTCATGTAAAAATAAACTTTCCTATGTTTATTCAAATATTGGACATGTAACTTTTCGGATCAAAACTTATATATATATATATATATATATATATATATATATATATTTTATCAACTACTACAATAGTAGGGAGCCTCATGTGAGGAGTTCATTATGTAAGCCGTCGAGATAAGTTGTAGATTTACGAATTAAAGTGTCCTGGCTCCTCGAACGTTGTGACATTTCTAAAAATTCATGTCATTTATTTTAATAGTTTATTATTCAACTATTCTATTTTAACTAATTAATTTCGTCAGAAATTATCCGTGTACGTTCAATTAATTAAACCGCGACTAGACTATGCCCAGACAACACTTTCTATGTAACATTGTTTTCTTACAATCATATTTTAAAAAGTCATAATTTACTCTGAGTCAAATTATTACACTCTTAACATTTTTGTTCACCTCTGTCTATATTTAACTATTTTAATTTTAATTATTATTACTTTTATAATAAATAATATTACTTTTATTATTTACAATTATTACTTTATTAATTACGAAAGTTTAATCGTGTAAACTTTTCTCGCGACCAACACAAAACTATGATGAGTCTACGTGTTCTAGACATTTTATTTTCATTAATAGTCATATTTTATATGAGTTATTGTCATTTTATCATTTTATGTAGACTTTGTACTTTTTACGTATAACGCGTATTTGATCCTATCTTATTGAGTTTTAACAGTGTATACGCACTCTGTTAAATTTATCACTCATTTGATATACTTAGTTGGTGTATATTGATAAGTTTTGACATTTTTGTAAGTATTATATTTTTACATTGCCCGGTTTTAAATTTCGTGACTTAAGGGTTTAACGTTAGTAATTACCGAGATTAAACTACTCACTCTAAACACATTATTGTACAAATAGACTACAAATCCCTTCCACTTCATCAAAAACTAGCGTCCCATGTGGATACGTTAGTGTGTTGTCCTTGTTTGGTGTCATATTATAACACAACTAAGGACAATTGTCCTATTTACTCTTACACAAGTTCACCAACTCATATTTCATGCAAATCTGGATCTAGGAAAATTTCATCTCATTTGTTCTTTCTCTTAAACCATACGACCTACAGCACAATATCATTTACATATTTTATTTTCACTTGTCTCTTGATCAAATATTGAAGGTTTTTGTGTTCCTATTTTAGTTCTTGGGTACATTTGAGGTCATTTGGTTCCTTGAGCACACTAAATCTTTAACACTTCATCATTTTCTTTTTGTTTCACACATGCAAAGTTCTATCCAAAAATTCTTCTTCTCTTGGTGTTTTTCCTCTTGTTGCCGTGACATCAAGCAGACCCAACCATCATCACCTTCAATATTTCTAGTTTGATTTATGTGCTAATCGTGAAGGTTCATAGGGTTATATACTAGTATTGGTACAATTCTCTCCAAAGTAAAGATGTGATCTTGGGTTAAATAGGAGGTTTAGGGGCTGAGGTTATAAAAGTTCTTACAAGGGTTACATAAGGTTGATTTCAAGATTAAAAGGGGTGTACAAAACTTGGCAAAAATATTAGAAGAAGAGGTTCAAGAAGGGCTTAGGTGTTGATTTGTAGTTATTGTTTTCATCATCACCTTGTAAGAAATATTTATTTTCATTATTTTTATTCAATTTGGTTTTAATAGACTACTGGACTTCTATGTATTTTTATGATGTAATACTGATTTTGTAAGTATTTGGCATTGTACATAAAGTTTTAATCATGAAAATAAGCTATAAACAAGCCCAAATAGGTTGTATAAATCTGAAATTTACAGCAGCACCAAAGACTGACTAAACTGATCATCTCAGTAAACTTTGAGGTTAAGACAATATAATAAGCCTGTAGAGATATGTCTTGTGGTCATTTCGCCGGGTGGCGCACCTCATAACTCATCCCGATGAGTAAATGAGAGCCAAAATGGCGAAAGGTGTCAAAATCTGCACACCTGATTTCATTTAGAAAAAGCTCATAGTGCTGGTCATTTCTGGAGCTCGGCCCAGTTTTATGAAATGTAGGAAACATCTAGACTTAAACGTATCCGAAAACCTCACCTCAATTGGGGCTGTAGAACTTTACTTATGGTCATTTTCGTGGGACTGCTGTGAGCTGCCAAACTTTCTGCATTGAACTAGGAATTTGAACTTGTAATTTCATTTGTGATATGATATAATTAAGATTATAGACCACTAAAACTAGATAATACATTGTTAAGGGCATAAGAAACAAGTCAAAATAGTTATGGGATTGAAATAATGTATTGACCAAGTCGGGACAACTATATATCTAAAAAACCGAAGCACTACCAAAAAGTATTAATAGGAACCATTTGACCACATAGACATAAACCAAAGTGGAAGATCCACTATTTGAAGAATAGACTAAATAAGCCTTTAAACATAATATTTACGGAATGGTGGAATTAATAAAAATAACGTAAACTTGACCCTTGAATGATTCATCAATAGGGTTTGGCTTGTTACTATTTTTCATAAAAACTAAATTTTTATACTTTTGTGAACTTACAAAAATATGTACAATGTCAAAAGTATATAAATACTTTTATAAAAATTTATTTTTTTACTTTCCGCATTGTCATATTTTGAGACAAACTTATATTCTTTAGGTTATGCCAATTCTGCATCATTGTGCTCTAATCATTGACATCACTTGTGCTACTCGGTTCTGCCATACTCTTTGGTACCGTTGTGTACTTTCGTCGCTACCTTCCAAGGTGAGTTCATAGCCCCACCTTTTACTTCAATTGTTTTACAAACTCCGTGGGGGAGATGCATGCTACTTATTTTTATTATGATCACAACTAATTTGAAAATTGTATTCTAACTTGAAAAATTGAAAACTGTATTCTAAACTGAATGTATTATTGACACTAAGTACTACTATTGCCATGAAGTCCCCACATCATGAATCGTTAATCACTATGAGTAGTGAGCGCGAATATTGTGAATAGATCTACTGGGATTGAACTCCCCCGTCCGGAGAGGATGCACTATATTTGAGGTCTCTAGGTGCTTGGCAAGGCACCTACCGGGGCAAATTTACATACATATTTCTTAAGGCGTCGATGTCATGAGCTTAGTGTAATAATACGTTTTATGGGCGTATAACAACGTAGCCCATCGTTTTCTTAAATTGAATTATATTGTGATCAACTTCTTATTATATAAACTCTATGGATTCACTCAACCTTTGTGTTGACTTTTTAGCATGTATTTTCTCAGGTATTATTTAGCTAGCTGAGCATTGGGAACAATTGGAGTCGCGTGGATATCAAACATTGAAGGACTTGTTTTCTTCACATTCGATAATTATTTTCTTTAAATATGTGAATGAGTCATTTTTGAACTCTTGTAACTTAAGTTTTAAATATAAATTGTTGGGACTTTTGTACTCTAATTTATCAAATTGAATGTGACATTTTATTAAACATCTCTTTTGAGGTCGTTTTATGTAACTTGTTTTTATGAACTATGAAGTGACACCCAAATTGGTATTCCGTTGCGTTGTAAATTTTGGGGGTGTCACAAACGTTTACTAACATGACTTCTGAATTATGTCGGCCCGAACGGTAGTAAACGATATATAAACTATACATGTTTCATGAATCATTTCTGTTCAAAGACTTACATTATACATCGTACCACATCATGGACTAATTACAAGATATATATAGGCACTTCTTCATATTCTTTACTCCAATCCTAAGTCGCAACATTCTATTATAGGTTGCTCGTAGAAACCTTCACGATCCAACCATTAGTTCTTACTACCAACCATTAAACAAACTCTATGAATATCACTCAACCTTTGTGTTGATCTTTTAAGCATGTATTTCAGGTCCATGATAATCAAGAATGGAGCGGAAGGGCACGTACTAAAGGAAGAAGGCTATAAACTACTTTGTCATTCGATAAAACATCAAAAGACTTTATATTGATGTATTTTGAAACATGGAACCTTTTCGGGACCTAACTATGTAAACTCTGATATATTTGAATAAATTCGAATGATAACTCTTTTAAAGCGACTCGGTTAGAGATCGTTTTCTATTATTATGACTGTTGTGCCGTCGAGTAACACCCAAGTTGAATTCTGCTGCATCATGAATTGGGGGTGTTACACAAACGGCTCTTGGTAAAGATAACTCAAATCCGTTGGTGGCTGTCAATTTGCCAAAAATTGTATGGTATTCAACTCACCATATCCTAAAAAGTAGAAGAGTTGGCTAGCCCGCAAGATTATGGCTTGTGGTAAAGGCAGTAGAATACCATAATTGGTAATCAACTCACATAGATGTTGACTGTTCCATCAAGAGTTGGCTAGTCTAGAAGCAAACGGCTTCTGGTAAAGACAAATCAAAACCGTTGGAAGCTTATGGTTTGCTCAAAATCATATGGTTATCGGTGTACCATAGTTCTTACTTGAACCGAAACATTCGGCTATTCCAGAAGTCGTGGCTTTTGGTAAAGAGACTTCAAATCCATTAATTTTGACAAAAGATTGCTAGGGACTAGCAATAGTTTAGTGTGGGGGATTGATGAGTGTGTAAATACTCATCATTTTTAGTCAAATATGAACTGCAAAACGTTTAAAAACACTCAAAAACGCACCAAAATACGGAAAAAAATCCCAAAGATCGTGTTTTATATGTTTCAGATGCAAAATGATTGAAAACGGACGAAAACCGAACAAAGTTTGCATAATTGGCAGTTTCAGTCCCTCAACTTTCAAAATTTGACAAAACTAGTCCCTGATCATTTATTCTGAAAGAAAAATCAACCCAAGTCTTTAGAAATTAAAGGTTATCAAAAATGGTCTTTGGGTGAAAAGTTTTCAAAAATGTGCAAGTTTAGTCCTTGGAATTTTAAAAGTGACAGTTTTGGTCCCCGGGAAATTTAAACCCGAAAAATCAACATCAAAGGTCCCCAGGAAATTAAGACATGGCAAGTTTGGCCCATGGAAGAATATTTTGGATTTGTGGCTGCTTTGGTCCTCTATTTTTAGGAGTTTACATGTTTGGTCCTTGTGATATAATCCAACACCAAAAGTTTTATAACAAAACCAAAAAAATAAAATTGTGGCCCAAACCCTCACAAGCCCAACCCAACTCCACTAACCCTTAATAATATAAACGCACCCAGCTTTTGACTTTCACAGTCAAACCTCAACCATCCATTTCCCTCCCCGTGACCTGCTACCTCCATCACCATCTTCCCCATCACTCTCATTGTTTGTCTTCTCCACCCCATTTCCCTATCCCACTAACTCCACTACACTCACAAACTCCTACCTAACACCCAAAAGCCACGCTGGCAATCCAATTCAACTACAATATGATTTCCCGCCAAAACTAAATTGAGGGCTAGGATCACTCATTCTTTAATTGGACGACTGGGATTTGATCAAGAAAGCACAAGGATCATGTTGAAGCCATTTGCACTCAGAAAACAAGCACAAGAGAGGAGAAATACCAAAGTCGTACCTACCTCTTCAAGTAGTATAAATAGGGCATGATATGTAGCCTCAAAGGCATCCCATTTCCTTTCTTTGTATCTTTAAGTTTAATTTAGTTCTCATTGTAAACTCAAGTTTTTAAGTAATTTCAGTTTAATTAAAGCTTCAAGCAATTTTCAAGTTTTTATGCAAATTTTTCATTGCCTCATTATTACTTCAATTACTTACTATTCTATCTTTTATTCTTCCTAAATCATTCTAATCATTCTAAGTTGTTTAAAGTTGAAAGAAAAAAGTAACTCGGAAAAGAAAAAGAGATACAAAGAAATCAAAAAAATAAAAAATAAATAAAAAATAGAAGAAAGAAGAAGCAGAAGATGCAGATGGTGGTAAATTTGGTTTAGAATCCCATGGGGGATGTTAGGGTATGGTTTGATTCCTAGTTCTCAGATTCCTTCTAGCTTGGATGTCAAGTAAGGTTTTTGACATGATTTTCCTATAAAATGTGTTGAGTGAAATTGGTTGTTGTTCACTGTTCAATTCTGTCTAATTTAGTCTATCATAACTTAGTACAAGTTAATTAATCAAGTTTGTGTTGCAATTTAGTGATTTGCTTTGATAATTCTTGAAATCAGCCCATATAAGGGGTGTTTGGCTCATATTGCTTAGGTGTGTTCTAGTTGTTATTTGTTGCAAGTCTTGGTTCTAGTAAGTCACCTAGGCCTAAGTGAGCTCAGATTGATCATTTACTTGGTCCTTTTCATTGAAAAAGTCAAACTTACACTTGAATCTCCTTGGCAGTTTAACTGTGTAAGATTTTTTGTAGCAAAACCTTGAATTCAACTTAGAACTAGTCTAGGTTGCTTAATTTAGGTTTACTTAGGCTCAATATAACATCATTGATCAATTAGACTCAGTGCAAGTTCACTTAAGTCAACCTGTGACAAATTCATTAAAAAGTCAAAATTAGCATACTCAGATTTTGGTCAAAATTCAAATCAGTCTCTAGGGTGTGTTTGTTAATGAAAATGGATAAGCTTTGCTAAATTATGTTCATTGCCAGCTTGTGTAAGAAAATCAAAGTTTGAAACAGATTTGATCATAGAAATTTGGTTTAGAAGTTGGGTGATTGACTGTGAAGGTCCCCTGCATCCAGGATTTGAGCAAGATTGAAGTGACCCTAGATTGTTCAATAGTAGGAGTTAAACCTTGATTCTTGTTGATTTAGAAATCCACCTAGGTAGTATTTAGGGATTAAGAGTTAGTTTGCTTCTTAAGTGCTTAGTTAGAAGCCATCTTTTAGCTAGTTTTGGATTGTATATGCTGATTGTTCTTGATATTTTTTTTTTGTTGTTCTCGATCTTGTTATTGTTTATATTGTTGTTCCTGTTTATGTTGTTGTTGTTGTTGTTGTTGTTTATTCTTGTTGTTATTGTTGTTGCTGTTTTGCTTGTGCTTATTTGGAGTAGTGTAAAAATTTCTTGAAAAAAAAAGTTTTGAAAGCAAAACCAAGATTTTGGTTTTAATATGTTGTGATTTTGGCTTTTGAATTTGATTTGTTTGATTGTCAAAACCGTTTTCCCAAAGATTTTGAGTTTGTGTTTGTGAGTCTTTGAAAAAGAAAAGAAAAGAAAACTAAAAAAAATTTGGAACAAAAAGATAGGACTGGGATTCGAACCCCAGACCTCTCCACACTCACAGACATAACACACCACACCAAACCGTTTGCCCTTGGGTCTTTTTTCGAATAATACCTTGCACAATTTATTATTCATATACTAAGTAGCTCAGTTTTGCTTATTTAGCTTATAAACTGCTTTTCCAGCTTTTTACTAGTGCTTTTTCCAAGTTCTCATTTTTCTTAAATTCAGTGTAACTCATTTGATTTTCTCAAAAAGTTTCAGTTTTTTAGACTTTGTAATTTATTTAGTAGAATTTAATTAGTATTCATTAGTATTTAATTCGTAATAAATTGGATTTTTATTGAAAAATTAATTTTCTTTTTTCTAAAATTTTCTTTTGTCTTTTAGTACGTTAGAAAATTTTTGGTAAACCCGTAGGACGTTTGTAGCTTAACTTTCACGTTTTACTTTACGCGTTGACGTTTATTTTTAATAAACGTCACGTTTTTAACTTAGATTACATTTTAGGATTCTCCGTTTTCCCTAACATGTTTCCCGTAGTTTTTTAGGTAACTTTAATTATTCCTTAGCGTTTCTTAGTTTATTTTCCCATTTAGAATACGTTTATCTTATTTTTGTTCGTTAATTTTCGTTAATTTAACGTATCATAAAACCAAACAATTTTTCCCACTAAACATACAAGATTTTAATCTCGATCTTCCACGAAACTTCCCATTCACACCTCGTTGGGGTACGACCCGGGAAATCACTTCCCGGTCTCACAAATATCACTTTCATGAGTTTTGCGAGGTAATCTTTTTTCTAAAAAGTTTACTCGTATTTCTCTACGTCTAGTTGTCTCACGATAACTTAGACCTCACTTTTGTTGATATTTTGATAAATTGTTTTTGCACACACCAAAACACAACGAATCATTCGGCTCGTTTGAGCTTTATACCGATCCGATCCCGAGCTTTTCACGAGCGGCTCGGCTCGTTTCCACCCCTACTAGTGACGGCGTCAAGAGTGACAAAAGAAGTGGAAGTGGAAAATACACGTGATGATCCAGAAAGTTTTTAGGCTATTTGGCCTGACGGCGTCACCAAGGCCGTCAGGGTCGAAATACATGTTGTCACACCCCCAAAATACCTGAATGGCAGCGGAATGGAATACCTGGGGGTGACTGTCATAGCACCATAATTACAGTTATATTGAACGACCTAAAGTGTCGTTTAGAAAATACAGCGTTTGATCATTAAAACATTCAGAGTTACAAAGCTTAGGTCCCAAAAGAGTTTGCCAATATAGTTAAAGTAAGTTCAACAAGATCAAACGTTTCATAAGTGCATAAAATATGGTGAGACGCGTCGACTCCGCGACTCCATGAAGGTCCAAATGTATGCACATGAGCTACCTTAATAACCTGAGAAATACATTGCGAAAAACGGTCAACATAAAGTTGGTGAATAATCATAGGTTTATAAGTAAAATCTAGTGTACATATGCCATAAGTAATGCCAAGAAATAGGATGTCCGGAAAGTATATACATTGGCTCTTAAGCTCATGACCCCGAAGCTAGACGATATTTGGCCCCAATGAGTGTTTACCAGACACTCTAATAATAAAGACATGAAATGCATTCGTTCCATTTGGAGCAACCCAAACACGAATGGAGGCGTCACCCTCGATAGATCTATCCACTCACTCCCGCTTAGTACCAGAAATTAACGGTCCATGATAATAAAAGGGGACTTTTCAAGACGTGGTAATAAGGAAACATAAGCAATGTATGAATTTTTATACTTAGGCATGTACACAAAAACAAGTAATGCAATGTATTCTCCCCCGTGGGATTTGAAATCAAAATATAGAATTAAAACGGGGCTATGAAACTCACCTGGAGTGATAGTACAAAGATGGTACAACGATGGTAAATTGATCGGGACAATAAGGCGCGAACACTAGCCGCAACCTAAATGAATAATCGCGATCTAATTAAGATCAAGCCGTAATGAAGTGAATGCACATGCACATGATACTCATACCACTCGTAATTTGGAAATACTAGTTATTGTCATGGTAAAATAGTTTCCATACTTAGGAAAAATAGGTCCATTTAGAGAAGTATATAACTTGTCATATTAACTCGTACGAAAATGTTAGCGTTATAATCCTTGTATCAAAACCTTAGAATGACGTCGTCATGTCGTATAAATATTCCCTCGGGTCGTACGTATTCGTTTGTTAAGAAAATAGTCATTAGTAACGTTGCTAGAAAATATACCATTTAGTACGTTCGTTATTATTTTTATTTGTGACTATATATATATATATATATATATAGTTTTGACAATGTTAAAACGGGTATAACTCGGTCGTTTTAGGCTCGTTTTCCTTGTTATTTATGTCCACGGATTCGTCTTTGTGTATACTAGTATATTTTTGATAACTCGGCTCCTCTAGGTTACGTTTAATGCCTCTAATTACCCGTCGTATTCTGCCAATCAGCAAGCAGTTTTTGTAAAAATAGTTTTCGTCGTTAAATTTGCAAAAATCGTATCTCCTTCGTTATAAACTCGTTTTAATCCGTTCTTTCGCCTAAAGTTTCGTTTTTGAAAATATTTTCTAAATCTTTGGTCAAAATTTAGCCAACAACCACTGATTTTCCCACGAAATCAAAATAGGGACAGTAGGTATATCAAAAGTTTCAAAAACCATTTTCAAGTCTCCAAACTAGTTCCATCATCCATCAAACCACTTTCAAACACCACAAAACTAATCTAATCCTACCATACACCTTCTTAGGGTGTCATGGGTTCCTAATCACCAAAACCAAGTAGATCTAACAAGGATCTAACCAAAAATCACTTCTAGGGCTTGTATGATCAAAAGTTTACAAAAATAAAGTGGTATAAGTTAATGCATGTATGAGATCTTGCAAGAAACATGTATAAACATAGTAATAACTTTGTAAAAATTATGAAATGAGTTTAGTAAACTTACTTGTAAGATTAGTGAAGTTAAGATGATTAAAACCTAATAATCCTTGAGTTTTTATTTCAAAACTCTAACAAGGATCACTAATGAAGCTTGTTTATGACTTGATTCTTGAAAAACATTTTGGTTCTTCCCCTTTTTGTGTTTGTGCCGTGTGTAGAGAGAAGGAAAAAGAGAGAATGAGTTTGATTTCAAAGTGAAAAATGAGATAGAAATGGTTTAGTAAAGTAGATGTGAATTATTGTTATTATTATTATATACAAGAGTTAGTAATAGCATTAATGTGTTGGATGATTTAGTAAGTAATGTAAGATAGGGGGTATGGGGGGGCGGCTAAGTCAAGGGGGGAAATGGGGTAAGACTTTTGGTGTTAAAAATGCATTATTAAGTGTTTTGTGTAGTTTTAAAATGTACCGGGTACCGGGTTAACTAAAAATAAATTTTAACGGAGTTAACCGGGTCATAATAAAGTTATAAAAATTATAAAAATAGGTTGGATAAAATTATTGGGTGTTTAGATAATTATAGTTTAATTTCCACGAAAACCGTCGAAGTTTTAGTAAACTTAAGTTAATAATTAAAATAAATATCCAAAATACCGGGTAAATTAATATTATAATTTTTATATTATTAAAATGAATATAAAAATATATTGGGATCATAGTCGGGTGTGTCGGACATGTTAGTCACATTATTGGTCGCGCGTTATCGTTTATTTAGAAATAGATATACTTAAAAAGTAAATTTATATCAAAAGTATTAATTTAAATATCATACGAGTGGAATAGTATGCAAGTGCCATAATGATAAGATGAAGACTATTTCTAGTCCGTACGAAGTGTCCCAATGATAATGCATGAATTCGCTCCTGAACCAATACGGTTACGCGAATTTTGAATACTCGTAACTAAATTTACGATGACATGAGTAATGCACGTGAATAGTGGTTTTCTCTCGGAAATGAATAGTGTCAAGTGAATAGTAAAATTTCTGAATGTGTCTCGGAATGTCAAATTGACCTAAAAAACGATGAATAGTAAAACGATGAATAGTAAATGATGAATAGTAACTTGTGAATAGTAATTTGTCAAGGTTTAGAAAAATGACCGGAAATTACGAGTTGTGACAGTCTTCCCCACTAACAGGAACTTCGTCCCGAAGTTCAGTTTTGGTTGGTCTCTGAAGTATATTTGGTAAAAAGACGTGGATACTTGAGCTGCATTTGGTCTTCCCGTTCCCAAGTAAATTCGGGTCCTCTTCAAGAATTCCAGCGAACTTTCACGATAGGAATTCGACTTTGCTTCAACCGTTCGACCTCATGGTCCATGCTTTCTACTGGTCCTCTTACCCAGTTTACGTTTGTCTCAAGGTTGGATTCCCTTCCAAATGGGATTATGAGTGACTAATCTGATGTCATTTCCTGGGATTTGCATAGGAAAAACATAGTTGTGTAATCCGGCTGTTCCTTAACAAGGCTCAAGTCTGACGGCCACTAGGCCTACTCTGTCTGAACTATTAAGTGTTCCAGTGTATATCGGTTTTAACTTTCCAAATCTCTCCGAACAATATCATGCCTTTCCTAGGCAGAACTTTCACCGTGATCTGGCTACCAACTTGAAGTTTTAGTGGTTTACAACTTGTAGAATTTTTAATTGATTCTTGACTTGTAGGAAATTTCTGGTTATTTCATGAATGCCTATTGGAATAGTGAGTTTGGCTTTTTCCGAGTTTGGTTCGTCAATAGATGATCAGTGCTTCTTCAGGTTTATAATGTAATATGGATAATATATGTTGCTGAACTCTGTCAGAACTCAAATCTTATATTTTAGCTGGTCGATTCTAAAATGAATCTGAAATGGTCCAATATACTTAAAAGTTCAATCTCTCGTGTTACCAAAATCGTATCATGCCTCTCCAAGGCAAAGCTTTTAACTTAGCTCGTTCTTTCACGTGAATCTAGTTAGTTTGTTGTTCAAGGATACCCAATCCGTATGATGTGCGTCATGTACCAACATAACTCCTACCAGTTTCTCGTTGCTTGTAACCGATTCTTGACTTGTGAAATTTCCTTTGTTGTTCCATAGTTTAGTTCTAGACCAGTGAATTTAACTTTCCGATTTCGGTCTGTAAATGGGTAATTGGTACTTCGACCATAAAGTGCCTCAAATGGTGTAGTCTCTATGCTCGTGCGATAATCATCGTTGCAACGAATCTGATTTATGGTAAATGGTTAGTCCAACCATTTCTAGAGTCAATCGCTCACTCTTTGAGCACAACTTTCCTATGTTTGAATCGTTCTCTCGTTATGACCATCGATCTGAGGATGATAGACGGTGTTTACATCTTAATGAGGTTCCGAAGGAAATCTTAGAATGATTGTTAGAAATCTGAGGTGATTCGATCACCTTTATCAGGAACAATTGAAATAGATACAATAAATCTTGTGACTAATTCCACAACGTTACGTCTTTCGAACACGGCGTTATACGAAGAAGATATAATATGGGTAACAATGTTTGATTCTTTGTGTTTTGGTCTAATGGATTGCTAAGACATGTGTCATTCTTTGGCTACTGTGTTTGGTCTCCATTACTGACGTTTGTAATCGTTCTATGGTGTTCCTCCTAATTTCCTTTATCACATATTCAAATATTTCTTATTGTCAAGTCACAAAACCCTAAATGCATAAGCGACGTAGCATGGTGATTGGTTTTCAAAATTTATCTCGCGATTTTTGAGTTTTTGGTCGAATTTTTTTTTTTTTTTTTTTTTTTTTTTTGAATAACGAATTTAGAAAATGGAGCAAATGGTTTACTAAACAATATCTTTCTTGATGATCATAATTCAATAGTTAGGAAATGTGACGCGGTTTTCAAATAGGTTGTGAATAGGACTGTTTACCAAAGTGTGATGTTTATATATTTCCCATTGTACAATGGCTTTGCTAAATATTGACTAAAAAGGATCGTATTTATTCAAAATAGGCAATTCAAAAATTATTTTCTACAAGATATGTGTTTTGTATAAACACAAATTTTAAATCAACTTTATTTAAAAGTGAAAACACTAACAAGGATAAAATGGTAGGCTAGGAAATGCTCGCATAAATGCATAGATGTCTAACGTTCGGTTTCGGATATTGGACGGTACCTATTGGTGGTTATCTGGCAAAACTACAAGCCTAGGTATTCAACCAACTTAAGTCTTGAGATGGTTTATCGTTGAAATTGCCATCATGTTGGCAATATGAGGGTTTCAATTGATACCATGTCGATGAATTTCCGTATTGTCTTCACATGTAGCTGGGGAGATATTCTTGAGTCTGATGCCTTTCTCGATGTATAGGTGAGGTTATCCAGAAGTTCTAGAGAACATAATGCTTTAGAGGAATCTATATCGATATCCATAATTCGAATCAATCATTCTTGTCGTAAACTCACTGCAGGGAAGTTTGCGTATGGATGAGACCATGTTAACTCAAAACACTTTACAGTATCGGTTAGGAGGCTTGGTTTATTCCCATGGTGTTGCTTAGCGTACCTTCACAATGTGTTCGATCCTATATCTCAGTCTAGCTAGTAACTCTGAATAATAAATTCGGACAACTAGGTCAGAGATGGTGAGTCGGATGGTCCAGTGGCATTTCAGAACTGTTATTGAGCTATAAATCGCCTTGGTGTATACTTCTATTCTAGGTTAGTAGTTTCGTAACCCTTTTATTGTTTTTCTTGTATCGAGGAATCCTCCTAGTACTTAATATGGGAAGTCTCTCCCAAAGAAGTCAATGGAAAGTCTAACTTAATGACTAAGTGTGTGACAGGTGGGGTAAGTATCCAGAGAAAATTTGTCAGAAAGAAATATTCATAAAAGAGTTTATTTGTTTAAAACGCTTTTGGATGAAGATTGTTATTAACAATGCTTTATAAAGTAACTATTTCCTTCATGGCATAATCTTTCCTGAAGTATACATAGGTGATCAGGCTATGTATAGTTGAGGACTAATGGTGCGATGCTTGATTTAATCAAAATAATATTATTTTTCTCAAAAGCTTTAGATGGTGTTCAACGTTTTGTTTCGAAGAATGATATTCTAGTCATTTCCTTTCAAAGTAATATAAAAATTGTTTCGCGTAATAATAGTAAATATTTGGCGTAATATCGGAAAATCAGTTTATAGTACGGTAACAAAACGGTTTATTTTAGATATTCGGTAAAAACAATTTCCCCATAAGGTAGTAAAATAGTTTGAAATAAAACTCGTTGAATGGCTTGTTGGATACATGGGTAAATACTATGGATTGGTAATAATCTATTAATCCGTCAATTACGAAATCGGTCAAATCCTTAATAAGACAATGGTATAATGTTGCTAAACGATTGAAAATTGCGCAATTGCAATAGGAAATGGAATAAACGAAGGTTACGATTATCGCTGAGATAACAAAGATAGTCATTACATTAGATAGGAAAGTGCTTAATATAACTAGGTTACATCCACGTACTTATGGAAAGTACCAAAAGAAAGTACAACCCTAGAGGGCTCAAACTATGGTTCACATAACTAAAACATAAACTTCTTCTTCCAATTCTGGCTTCCCAACTCTGGGCATTCACTCCTGAAGTGTCCCACTACTCCACACTCGCGGCAGGTTACCGAGAGTTTCTGATGTTTTGCGAGGGTGGGAGCCTTGCAATCCTTGGTTTTGTGTCTGATCTTCTTACAGTTGCCACATGGTTCCGGGCAACGTCCTTTGTGATGAAACTGACACCTGTTGCACTCGGGTAATTTACCTACATATCCTTTCTTTTGGCTTGACCCAGCAGTAAAGGTCTCCACCACTTGTTGTATCTTAAATGGTCGTTGAGTAGCATTAGCATCCTGATTACCGACCTCTTTTCTCTTGTTGTTATTATTGTCTCCCGATGTCTTGTCGCGAACTATGAGTTCCTTTGTTTCGATTGCCATCTGGATAGCTTCAGACATGGTATTGGGTTCACATGTGATGACCATCCTACGAATTTCAGGAGAAAGTCCTCCGACGTACCTTTCAAGTCTCTTGCTTTCCGGTTCATCCATTGCAGAGCCTAGTCGAGCAAAATCATAAAAATAAGCAGTATACTTGACAACATCATCTCCTTCCATGGTAAGGTTTAGTGTTTCTTGTTCAATTGCTTGTAATTCGCTTTTCACACAGAACTTCAAACTCATCATCCTTTTTAGTTTCTCCCAAGAGTGTGAGTAAGCAGCATCAACTCCTACTACCTGGACATACTTAGTCCACCATTTCTGGGCATGCTTCTGAAAAGTGCAAGTGGCGAACTTAACTTTGTCTTCCTTACGACAGTCACCACTTTGAAAGATTGTTTCTAATTCTTCGAACCATTTGAGAAATTCTCTTGTGTCTACATTTCCGCTAAAGAAGGAGGGATTACAACCCATAAATTCCACGTGAGTAAGTTCCTTGGTGAGGACGGTAGTTACGTTCCTGGCAATGAATTGTCCAACAGCGGTTTGCGTCATGCTTGGAGTGGTTTGCTTAAATCTATTTCCATCAAATCATAAGAGTCCATGAGAATCTATAGGTAATAAAAATCATCATATTCATAACACGTGAATATAATACATGAAGGTTTCGGTCTATATGGACCAATATCATAGATAGCACAACCATTCCCCTATAGTAGAGTCAATACTTGGTGATTCCGTTTGTACAACAATCAAAATACTACAAGTTTCTTTGAACTATGCCACACCTCTCGTGGCTAGGGTATTAGTAAAAGCTAGTAAAGATATAAGTCTAGTCTAGAGATTTCCTGTAGTCCCTCTAAGTGAAATCAGGTTTATGGCATCATAAGGTCGAGATAGTCCTGAAGGAGTGTCTGAAGTTGTGCATCGATCAAGTCCTAGATAGTGTAGATTCTAAGCCATTCTTGAGGAACCTGCAGATGTTCCTGTTGAGTCCGTAATCTTGGTATTATCCACAAGGTGTTATCTAATTCGTGGCAAGTGAAAATGGAAAAGGGAAATGACAATAGTGGTATTCTAAAGGATGAGAATAACATTGATGACGATGAAATCCCAGTGATGAGTTAGGAGATAATGGTGATAATAGTGAGTGGAATACTACCCTCTTTCGCGCAATCTCGCGACATCTAAGAGGTAAAGCTGAAGTACGCACTATGGGACGACCAATAGTGAAATAAGTAACTGACGGTGGTGGTAGTACCTGAGTAGTAAGCGTCCTACTAGTGGAGGAAAGAAAACATGCTATCTCCCTTGTAATAAGCATCCTAATAAGTCCATTAGAATTAAGTCTGAATACTCTACCAAACGGCATTCTATGTATAGGCTGAATGATAGGAAAACCTTATTCCTATAACAATTCAATAGTGCTAACGGTGGTATACGTGCAACTGGTGATATAATGGTAGTGGAAGATGACAAGGCATCTTCAATGTCGGAATCCGATAAAAGGATAATAGCGTGGGTATCTGAAGACATGTCACTTGTGAACCAGGTCAATATAATCATATATATATATATATATATATGAGTATGGGTATGAATAACTTGCACAGTGTGTGCGTAAAGCAACATGTATAGTGAATATGCACCTATGATAAAATGATGAGATGCTATGATGATGTGGTTATAGTCTAGGGTCCATGATACATCCTAGTTCGCTATAACCTTAGCTCTGATGCCAATCTGTCACACCCCCAAAATACCTGAATGGCAGCGGAATGGAATACCTGGGGGTGACTGTCATAGCACCATAATTACAGTTATATTGAACGACCTAAAGTGTCGTTTAGAAAATACAGCGTTTGATCATTAAAACATTCAGAGTTACAAAGCTTAGGTCCCAAAAGAGTTTGCCAATATAGTTAAAGTAAGTTCAACAAGATCAAACGTTTCATAAGTGCATAAAATATGGTGAGACGCGTCGACTCCGCGACTCCATGAAGGTCCAAATGTATGCACATGAGCTACCTTAATAACCTGAGAAATACATTGCGAAAAACGGTCAACATAAAGTTGGTGAATAATCATAGGTTTATAAGTAAAATCTAGTGTACATATGCCATAAGTAATGCCAAGAAATAGGATGTCCGGAAAGTATATACATTGGCTCTTAAGCTCATGACCCCAAAGCTAGACGATACTTGGCCCCAATGAGTGTTTACCAGACACTCTAATAATAAAGACATGAAATGCATTCGTTCCATTTGGAGCAACCCAAACACGAACGGAGGCGTCACCCTCGATAGATCTATCCACTCACTCCCGCTTAGTACCAGAAATTAACGGTCCATGATAATAAAAGGGGACTTTTCAAGACGTGGTAATAAGGAAACTTAAGCAATGTATGAATTTTTATACTTAGGCATGTACACAAAAACAAGTAATGCAATGTATTCTCCCCCGTGGGATTTGAAATCAAAATATAGAATTAAAACGGGGCTATGAAACTCACCTGGAGTGATAGTACAAAGATGGTACAACGATGGTAAAGTGATCGGGACAATAAGGCGTGAACACTAGCCGCAACCTAAATGAATAATCGCGATCTAATTAAGATCAAGCCGTAATGAAGTGAATGCACATGCACATGATACTCATACCACTCGTAATTTGGAAATACTAGTTATTGTCATGGTAAAATAGTTTCCATACTTAGGAAAAATAGGTCCATTTAGAGAAGTATATAACTTGTCATATTAACTCGTACGAAAATGTTAGCGTTATAATCCTTGTATCAAAACCTTAGAATGACGTCGTCATGTCGTATAAATATTCCCTCGGGTCGTACGTATTCGTTTGTTAAGAAAATAGTCATTAGTAACGTTGCTAGAAAATATACCATTTAGTACGTTCGTTATTATTTTTATTTGTGACTATATATATATATATAGTTTTGACAATGTTAAAACGGGTATAACTCGGTCGTTTTAGGCTCGTTTTCCTTGTTATTTATGTCCACGGATTCGTCTTTGTGTATACTAGTATATTTTTGATAACTCGGCTCCTCTAGGTTACGTTTAATGCCTCTAATTACCCGTCGTATTCTGCCAATCAGCAAGCAGTTTTTGTAAAAATAGTTTTCGTCGTTAAATTTGCAAAAATCGTATCTCCTTCGTTATAAACTCGTTTTAATCCGTTCTTTCGCCTAAAGTTTCGTTTTTGAAAATATTTTCTAAATCTTTGGTCAAAATTTAGCCAACAACCACTGATTTTCCCACGAAATCAAAATAGGGACAGTAGGTATATCAAAAGTTTCAAAAACCATTTTCAAGTCTCCAAACTAGTTCCATCATCCATCAAACCACTTTCAAACACCACAAAACTAATCTAATCCTACCATACACCTTCTTAGGGTGTCATGGGTTCCTAATCACCAAAACCAAGTAGATCTAACAAGGATCTAACCAAAAATCACTTCTAGGGCTTGTATGATCAAAAGTTTACAAAAATAAAGTGGTATAAGTTAATGCATGTATGAGATCTTGCAAGAAACATGTATAAACATAGTAATAACTTTGTAAAAATTATGAAATGAGTTTAGTAAACTTACTTGTAAGATTAGTGAAGTTAAGATGATTAAAACCTAATAATCCTTGAGTTTTTATTTCAAAACTCTAACAAGGATCACTAATGAAGCTTGTTTATGACTTGATTCTTGAAAAACATTTTGGTTCTTCCCCTTTTTGTGTTTGTGCCGTGTGTAGAGAGAAGGAAAAAGAGAGAATGAGTTTGATTTCAAAGTGAAAAATGAGATAGAAATGGTTTAGTAAAGTAGATGTGAATTATTGTTATTATTATTATATACAAGAGTTAGTAATAGCATTAATGTGTTGGATGATTTAGTAAGTAATGTAAGATAGGGGGTATGGGGGGGCGGCTAAGTCAAGGGGGGAAATGGGGTAAGACTTTTGGTGTTAAAAATGCATTATTAAGTGTTTTGTGTAGTTTTAAAATGTACCGGGTATCGGGTTAACTAAAAATAAATTTTAACGGAGTTAACCGGGTCATAATAAAGTTATAAAAATTATAAAAATAGGTTGGATAAAATTATTGGGTGTTTAGATAATTATAGTTTAATTTCCACGAAAACCGTCGAAGTTTTAGTAAACTTAAGTTAATAATTAAAATAAATATCCAAAATACCGGGTAAATTAATATTATAATTTTTATATTATTAAAATGAATATAAAAATATATTGGGATCATAGTCGGGTGTGTCGGACATGTTAGTCACATTATTGGTCGCGCGTTATCGTTTATTTAGAAATAGATATACTTAAAAAGTAAATTTATATCAAAAGTATTAATTTAAATATCATACGAGTGGAATAGTATGCAAGTGCCATAATGATAAGATGAAGACTATTTCTAGTCCGTACGAAGTGTCCCAATGATAATGCATGAATTTGCTCCTGAACCAATACGGTTACGCGAATTTTGAATACTCGTAACTAAATTTACGATGACATGAGTAATGCACGTGAATAGTGGTTTTCTCTTGGAAATGAATAGTGTCAAGTGAATAGTAAAATTTCTGAATGTGTCTCAGAATGTCAAATTGACCTCAAAAACGATGAATAGTAAAACGATGAATAGTAAATGATGAATAGTAACTTGTGAATAGTAATTTGTCAAGGTTTAGAAAAATGACCGGAAATTACGAGTTGTGACACATGTGACGGCCCAGAGCTCATTCCTACAAGACGGCCTCAGAAGTGGATCTAGGCAAAACGAATTTCAACTTGGCGGCGAGTTGACTGCGTCAGAGGCTAATACATGACGCCCTCAGGATGCTATGTCTATATATATTTTTCCAATTTTTCATTGTATTGTATGGAACTTTTGGGGAACAAGTTTTGTAAAAACCCTAGGTCGAATTTCCTGCATCTCGAAGGGGTTTCAAACCCTTCTTTCTTCCATGTTTGAATAAAGATAAATACTTCAATAATCATTCAATATGTCTATGTATTGTTTGATTCTATCTTATGTTTATCTTTCTTTTAACATGTTAGGCTAGGCTTTTATTGTATTTGCTTAGATGTAGTGAAACCTAGATGTTGATTATTGGTTGATTGTTTGTTTATAATTGTTACGGATGATTGTATTCGATGTTAGGCTTAAGAAAACTGACAGACTTCCATTGGTAACTTGCTTGAACGTCTTAAGAAACATGATCGGAGGTGTACTACGATTTTTGGTTGTATTTAATGCATAAGTGAATTCTAATGATCCCATGTTAGGGGCTTTTAACGACTCGACATATGAGTGAAGTAGGATCTTATAGAGCTGGGGAATATTGTACACGGCCCTACGACTGGTATTAAGGAATATAACCCGTCATCCATGCAATTGTAACAAGTTAATCAACCGGTAAAAGATATCTAGGGAGCAATGAAATCTAAGTAAACACAACTTTTCTCATTATCGTTTCTACCACATTAGCATATTAGTTTAATTTTCATTTCTTTTATTTTATTTTGATTGCATTTTTAGTTTATTAGGTTAGTTGGCTAGCAACTAATTCCGCCCACTCCTTCAAAACCCGAGATTTTACTTGCTTTCAAAAAATATAAAAATACAAAAAGAATCATCCCTCACCTCTAGACCTAGTTTAGCAGGCTTTCTAATCCTAGCGACACTATTCCTGAGTTGAACGATCAATCCGCCGGTACTTGTCACTATACTATACTATAACGATCAGGTACACTGCCTGGTGGGGGTTGTAAGCTTCTCAAGATCCCTTGAGAGGTAAAACCTGTTGCGAGGGCGCAATTCCCACGTATCAAGTTTTTTGGCGCTGTAGCCCGGGGAATAGTTATTGCTTAGATTGGAATTTATTTTGATTAGGTCTACTCATTAGATTCCTTTTTAGAGAGATTTTTATTTTCTTTTTTTTAGCTTTCTTGTAGTCTATCTTTTTCTTTGTGCCCTTTGTTTGTAAAACCATTTTCACTTGTCACTATGGCGGATGAAATTCCATTTAGATCACTGACAATAGCGGAACAATTATATTTCACTAATAGATTTGCTTCCTATCATTCCAATGATTTTTTATGTGATCTTAGTGACATCCAAGAGGAGTTGGGGGTAAAGTTAGATGGGTTTGATGAATTCTATGCATGCGTGATTTCTATTAGAGGATCATTATCAGGATCAATTCCTTTTAGTGAGACCCGTTGGATGAATTTTGAGAAAAGCTTCCTAACCATGACCCATAAGTTCAACGAATTGGTGGATTCGTATGAGCAAGATGTCCTAGTTTCTAAGAACATGAACTTAGAATCAAACCAAGATTATGAGATTGTTAGTGTTGAACTACCTAGTTGCATGAGCGGAATAGATTTCACCAAAACATACGACACACATGAGGTTAAAGTTGAGCCACCTAGTTGCATGTCATGGTTAGGCACTGCCATAATACAAGATAAACATATAGGTGATATTGATGTGATGGAAGAGATAGTAGAAAACCCAAGCCCGCTAAGTACCCTACAAGTCCTACCATCATTTGAGGCATACACACCGCCCGTGACATACTCGGAAGAAGTAGAAGAGACTTTAGGAATCCCAATAGAGGTGGAGCCCTTAGACCAAACACCACTTGAGGATATAGGTTTGAATACTTGTAATGATAACCTTACACCTAGTTCTATGGAATTTCCTAGTGTTGATGAACCGGAACCTCAATCTTTACACGACTTTCCATCCTTAGATTTACATCTAGGAGACAAAAGATGAACCAACCCACCCATCAACCAATATTATCCGGGTAGTTTTAGGATGAAGGAAGCCATTCACTCACCCCTTTCACCTCACATGGCATATTCCCACCCTAAGGGTGTGTATCGCTACTTCCACCCGCACTTAATCCTAAGTGTAGTGAAAACCTCCCCTATTTCCGTTAAATAAGGGTAGATTCAGGCTCGTAACTCGAACAAAAACAAGCGCTTCTTGGGTGGCAACCCATGTTTTTAATTGTTTGATGTTTTTATTTTATTTGTTTGTTTGTGTCATATATGCTTAATCATAGTTGTTTAATTTTCATGTTTCGAACAATTTGTGAAAATGCTTTATTTTGTTTTTAACCTCGTCTTAATTGCATATAAAGGTATTTTACAAAAAGATAAGTGTAGGGAAGTTTATATTTTGTTAAAAAGAACAAAATTGAAACATGAAAAATTCACAATTCATGATTAGCATATATTCTATCTTGTTTGTGTATCAATACTTGTGGATATGTTTTATGAGTTCCTACTTGTAATTTATTCCACAAGTATCCTATCCTTTTATTGTTTTGTTTTGTTTCTATTTCTAAGTCTGGAATTATATTTAGTTGCGATTTTTGTTCGGTTTGATGCTTTGGTTTTTGTGTTTGTTGATTACAGGTTATATTGGTCAAGAAGATGATTACATTTCTAGAGGGAAGCTTTCAACGTTCATTTTCTTGGAGGAAGATTTAACCATGTTGTCACATTATCCACACCGAACGAATCAGGGGAGTATTATTTTCTTTCATTCTTATGTATTTTTACTTTTACATCTTATATCTAGAACATTGGGGACAATGTTCGGTTTAAGTGTAGGGAGGGTATATTAGAAACTATAACTCCACTTGATTTTTGTTTTGTTTGAAAGTAAATGTGTAATAAAGCTAAGAGAAATACTTGTTAGGGCAATTTTAGCACCAAATTTAAAATTTTTTGTAACATATAGGAGTGAAACTATAGTCTTAATAAGCGTCTCATGGATAGGAGTTGTATGACTAGCACAAAACCGTACCATTCAGAAAAATTTTCCACCCAAATATGTGAGGTTCGCCTTTAGATTTGATAGGAAAAACATTTATTACTAGTGCTTATGAGTGTACTGGTAGCATTTAGATTCTAGAACTTGCGTTAGTGATGCATCCCGAGACCGCTAGTGAGACTACATTCGTGTAGTAGGATTTACTACATGATAAGAGGCATTAGGATCACGCTTGTGTTAAACCCGTATCATAATTACTTGACCATTTAACTCATTGCTTGACTAGTAAAGTCAATTAATTTTTCCCACACCTTAGCGTTGTACTCATTTTTAGTACACAAAACCCCTAGTACACCCCTCCGAGCCTATCCTTTCGTTTCTAACTTTAAGCATCTTACTTAAAGGAATAATTTGTTACAACCCACCCAAATGTGCAACCAAATTGCCTTAGCCTTCCGTGTATGCAATCATCTTTAGTGCATTATTGTTACATGTTTAAACCCTTAGTTAATTATCTAATTGATTACATGGTTGCTAAGTCGAGTCATATCTTGTACATATTCTTTTGGGACGATTGGGACTCATGGGTAAAGTACTAGTGTTATGGAGTAATGGGGAAGAACATCAAATTATTACCCCCATATGTGCATTAATCTTAAAAAGTACTCCAAGTGTTTTGATTATCTTGATTCGAGTCATTAGAGTAGTTTATTGTAAAATATGTAAAAATTCAAGTGTAAGGGGAATGTACATTCCCTATGATGTATTATTTTGGATGGTAGGGTAAAACTGTATGCCAGAAAATATATATATATATATATATATATATATATATATATATATATATATATATATATATATATATATATATATATATATATATATATAGAGAGAGAGAGAGAAAAAGAAAAAAAATACAGACTACCATCCCGTTTCATTCTATGTTTGTTTTCTGTTTTTGTTATTTTTGATTTATTAGCTTAAGTCGAGTCGAGTCTTGGCTTAGCAATGCCATATTGTACATGTAATTAACCAAGATGATTAACTCGCCACCAGTAAATATTGCCTTTATCCAACAAAACCGTGTTTTCCATATCCCTACACCTAACGTTATAACCTTTTAAAAGAGCTCTTTGATAGTTTATCATAGGTGCTTACGGCAAGTGGTGGAGGTTTGATCCTTTCCCAAACCTATGGTAATCTATTTGCTATGACAGGTAGTGAGAGATGTTTTCCATTTCCATATTGTGATATACACTTTATTACACTCGAGAGATGTGAGTATCTATATACTATTTGTGAGGTGCTAGTGTATGACCTCCGTGCTTGTTTTTGGTTTTTAGTGGAACGATTATTTGTTGTAATTACTTTTATATTAGTGTTAAATGACCCCTAACTAGTATTTTGATTAGAATAAAAGCGCGTTTGCTTGAGGACAAGCAAATCTCAAGTGTAAGGGTATTTGATGAGGTGAAAAGTGTACCGCTTTTAAGGGGTCATTTAAGCCCGAATTCGAGATTATTTGATCAATTATTGCCCTAAATCGTTCCTTTTGTCATTTTAGGTACTTTTGGAGAGAAATTTGGAAAAGGAAGCATTTTGGACGTTTTTGGAGCATAAAAGTGAAGAAACGGCAAAGTCTCAAATTCCGTGCTGGGAACAGTACCTGACGACGTCAAGCGTTTACTATGACGGCGTCAAGAGTGACAAAAGAAGTGGAAGTGGAAAATACACGTGACGATCCAGAAAGTTTTTAGGCTATTTGGCTTGACGGCGTCACCAAGGCCGTCAGGGTCCAAATACATGTGACGGCCCAGAGCTCATTCCTACATGACGGCGTCAGAAGTGGATCTAGGCAATACGAATTCCAACTTGGCGGCGAGTTGACGGCGTCAGAGGCTAATACATGACATCGTCAGGATGCTATGTCTATATGTATTTTTCCAATTTTTCATTGTATTGTGTGGAACTTTTGGGGAACAAGTTTTGTAAAAACCCTAGGTCGAATTTCCTGCATCTCGAAGGGGTTTCAAACCCTTCTTTCTTCCGTGTTTGAATAAAGATAAGTACTTCAATAATCATTCAATATGTCTATGTATTGTTTGATTCTATCTTATGTTTATCTTTCTTTTAACATGTTAGGCTAGGTTTTTATTGTGTTTGCTTAGATGTAGTGAAACCTAGATGTTGATTATTGGTTGATTGTTTGTTTATAATTGTTACGGATGATTGTATTCGATGTTAGGCTTAAGAAAACTGGCAGACTTCCATTGGTAACTTGCTTGAACGTCTTAAGAAACATGATCGGAGGTGTACTACGATTTTTGGTTGTATTTAATGCATAAGTGAATTCTAATGATCCCATGTTAGGAGCTTTTAACGGCTCGACATAGGAGTGAAGTAGGATTTTATAGAGTTAGAGAATATTGTACACGGCCCTACGACTGGTATTAAGGAATATAACCCGTCATCCATGCAATTGTAACAAGCTAATCAACCGGTAAAAGATATCTAGGTAGTAATGAAATCTAAGTAAACATAACTTTTCTCATTATTGTTTCCACCACATTAGCATATAAGTTTAATTTTCATTTCTTTTATTTTATTTTGATTGCATCTTTAGTTTATTGGGTTAGTTGGCTAGCAACTAATTCCGCCCACTCCTTCAAAACCCGAGATTTTACTTGCTTTCAAAAAATATAAAGATTCAAAAAGAACCATCCCTCACCTCTAGACCTAGTTTAGTAGGCTTTCTAATCCTAGCGACACTATTCCTGAGTTGAACGATCAATCCCTCGGTACTTGTCATTATACTATACTACAATGATCAGGTACACTACCTAGTGGGGGTTGTAAGCTTCTCAAGATCCTTTGAGAGGTAAAACCTGTTGCGAGGGCGCAATTCCCACGTATCAGAAGAGTGGGCGGAATTAGTTGCTTGTCAACTAACCCAAAACTACAAATTAAACTAAATAAACAATAAAAGTAAAATAACAAGAAAAGTAAATGTGGTGGACTTCGTATAATGAGACAAACGTGTTTACTTGGACTTCACTACTCCCTAGTTATCTCTTGTTGGATAGTTGAGTGTCACAGTGCAATTGTTTAGTTGAAGGGTTGCATTCCTTAATACCAGTCGTGGGGGTGTGCACAGCCTTCCCCAACTCTATGAATATCTATTTCTTTTTATGACGACACGTTTAGTACCCTATCATAGAATCATTAACATCTACTCATGCATTAAATACAACCAATAAACCGTAGTGCACATCCGATTACGTTTCTTAAGACGTTCAAGCTTGTTACCGTATAGGAGGTTCGCCAGTTTTCTTAAGCCTAACGTAAATCAATCAACCAAACAATAAACAACTCACCAACAATTAATAACTACGTTTCATTAGATCTAAGCAAACACAATTAAAATTAAGCTAGCATGTTAAAAGAAAGAAAAGCAAAAGAGATAATCAAACAACACATAGACATATTGAATGATTAAATGATTACTTATCTTTAATGAAACATGAGAGAAAAGAGGGTTTGGAAACCCTTGAAATATCGCCCCAGGGTTTGCCTCCAAGGTTGCACAAAGTCACACACTTAATGAATGAAAAATCCTAAAATATATATAGAAATCGTAGGCTGACGGGGTTAGGTTATAAGTCCTGACGCCGTCAGAACCCCGCTTTTAGGGTTTCGTATCGCCTAAAAGATCTTCTGACGCCGTTGCTTGTTAATACTTCTGGCCCGTCTCGTGTTGTTGCAAAGCTAGACGACCTCACATTCATTGCACCTGATGCCGTCATGTGCAAACTTCCAACTTCATATCTAGTGCGTCACGTGTAAAATTCCATCCTTCATGTCATAAAGTGACGGCGTCAGCATCTAAAGCCTGACGCCATTAGGTGTAAAATCCTGACTTTCTTGACTTTCTTGTTTTCTTTATTCTTGAGTATAAAAACGTCCAAAAAGATCCAAAATGCTTCATATTCCAGAAATCACGTCCCAAGTACCTAAAATAAGAAAATAAATTATTTGAGGCAATATTTGACTATAAAATCACAACTTAGGGCTTAAATGACCCCCTAAAAACGCATCAAATAAATCCTTATCAAACAGCCCAACCAGTAGCCAACCAACCCAATCCGCAGTAAACCAAAGACCCGAGTCAGCAACAAACCAAGACACCTCTGCCAGCAGCTAAACATTACTGACATTAGTAAACCAAACACCAAACACACCATGTCAGCAACTAATATTGAAATATTGTTGTAAAAATTACACACATTAATATATTATGCTCGGGACGGTTCAAAACAAGCCTGGTTCAGCTGGGTTGAAAACAATGGCATTCCTTTATCATTTTAAAGGAACAATGTGGTGAAGGTAGGGGCAAATAACATCTTAAGGTTGCTTGTTAAAAGGCATAACAATGAGGAGTGGTAGCCAGTTACTATCTCACGAAGGTGAGGCTATTTTGTTATTTTCATATAGCTGGAGTTCACAGTCCCCCTTGAAAACTACGAATTAACCATTTTATTCCTCAAACAAATACAGTAATTAGTTTTAATAAAATTATCCAAACACCCTAAAACAGAATAACCATTTTCAAAAGTGCTTAGTTTTATGGCTACAATAAAAATGATTGTTTGTGCAACCATGAGATAGACTTTGTAAGCTGGACAGCTGGTCCACTTAATTTGGGTTTCACGACCTTTATTTAAATGGCAAAAATGTTCATACACTCATAACACATAACAAATCACAATTTCACATGCATGAGAAAACAAAGAACTTGTGATGGACAACAGTTAAAGCGGCTACTGTTACTACGACAGAGATGAGAAAACAATCAACTTTGAATCTGACTGAAAAATATGCTTCTAGAGGAATTTATTTTTTTTATAAATCTCAACAGAATGACAACTTTATTGGCATAAAAAAATGACTCTAAATCATCAGATAAATTCAATTTTAATGTAACTAATCCCAAGTTGTTAAACAAAATCCCAAACTGGATGTCTAAATAATCTATTAATGTATTTTCGTTGCGGCTAACATAATGCCAACTACCATTCAATCATTTTTAGTTTTCTCATCTTGCTTAGCGAACAACTTAAGTTGATTTACAAATTTGTTTGAGGCTTAGTAATACTTGACCCCTAATCATAGTTACATGTATATAACAATTTACTAATGTGTTGCCAAATGGATCCCTACCAACACACATACCAAAAATTATGGTTGAAAATACAAAACATTAAAAAATCACAACTTTCATGACATACTTTCCTTAAACTAAAACGAAAAGCTTTTTCAGAGTAACATACCAAAAATGCTTTCCAGCTTTTGCTTTGTTGACTTATGGTAAGACTATCTTCTGAGAACTTTCATCCTCACTACTTTCTTCAACTTTAACTGCAGCAAATTTTTTGTCAATTAGCTGCAATACATCTGTTTGAACATTAACTAATAAACATAGTATATATAGCTCAAACACAATCATCATTATATAAATTCCTCAAAAAATGCAATTTTTTCTTTGGTTCTTTCAACATCCAGTTCTCATCAAGAAAATTTTTTAACTTATAACATACCTAATATGTTCAGCCATATATCGCCATGAAACCCAAGGTCAAAAAAAACTTTCTAGTGTGTCGTTGACCACCCTGTGATCAAAATTGGCATTTGACGATATTATAAACTTATTTTGTCACATGTCAAAAACTATGTGAATTTAAAGTTTGTGTTGCATACCCAAGATCACCTTCAAGTAGAAATCCGTGTAGTGGAAGGTCTAGAAGGCGGATAGTCACTGGAAGTCCTGAAATTTTTGATAAAAATAAACATTGGTCAAAGTTATTTTCTGGTCCTTTTCAAATGATGTAACGTTGAAAATATCATAAGTAAGCCATATTGTAAACATTAACCTTGTATAATAAGCAAATATCAACCTTGGATCATATCAAACTTATTATGTGAATTAACGTATGCCTCATTAAAACAATTCATCAAAAGAAGTACATATAGAGAATATTGGATTTACGGTTCCATAACACACCTCAATATCCATAACCATTTTACAACACCAACAATTGTTTAACATTTTAACATTCATTATCCAATTTATTAGGCTCTTGGCATTATCACAAACACATTGTAGGCTCTATCACAAATACATTGTAGGCTCATGTCAGTACCACACTCTCTAAAACAAATATAATGCTTACCAACAATCAAAAAGAAAACTGTTTCAAAGACGAAAGATGAAACATCTTAAACGGACTAAACACATAAGCATTGAAAAGTGATAAAATTGCAACACAAAATCATATCCACCATCTTCTACAAATGAATGTCAGAAAAACCAATAATTCAAATAACTTCACCATTAATTATACAAAATAATTATAACCCATATAAAAAAACCCAAATTTAACTAAATTAAACAAATGCAATTAGGGTTGATAAACTTACCCAATCGAGTTATGCCAACATGCAGTTCAAGATTCACTATTTGCTTCTTCTTCTTCTTCTTCCTCAAACTGATTTGAATCCGCATTTTTTTTATTGTGGTTACTCTGTGTGTGTGTGTGTGTGTGTGTGTGTGTTTTGATATGGGGATGGGAGGTTCTGGAAATTATAACGCAAAATAGTAAGTACAATCAAGAAATTTCTAGGTGGTGTAAACATGTTCAACTACGATTTTATTTTCTTTCGATCTAACGTTTATACATAGAACAAAGGACGATCGTCAAACTTCGTATTCAGAATTAGTGATAACATGGTATGATGAAGCGAAAAGTGTACCACTTTTGAAGGGTCATTTAAGCCCGGATTCGTGTTTATTTGATCAAATATTTCTCTAAGTCGTTCCTTTTGTCGTTTTAGGTACTTTGGAGTGAAAATCTGGAAAAGGAAGCATTTTTGACGTTTTTTGAGCGAAAAGTGAAGAAAATGACAAAATCTCCAAAATCAAGCTGGAAATGGTACTTGATGGCGTCACGCTTTGGAGGTGACAACATCAGACTTGGCAAAAGAGGTGGAGTGGAGTTTACAACATGACGGGCCAGAACTATTTTCGTGACGGCGTCACCCTTTAGGGACGCCAAGGCCGTCACTAATAACCTCAAAGAGTGACAGCCTAGAGAAAGTTATACATGATGGCGTCAGAGTTGGATCTAGGTAATACAATGGTCTTTTGGCGGCAATTTGACGGTGTCACATCTACAACGTGACGCCGTCAAGGTGTAAAATCTATATATAGTTTTCTAAATTTCTTTCATAAGTGGGTTGGAATTTTGGGGAGAACTTAAGAAAACCCTAGTACGAACTTTCTTTGTTTTCTAAGGGTTTCAAACCCTTGAATCATCCATGTGCAATTAAAAATAAGTCTTCCATTAATCATTCAATATGTTTATGTGTTGTTTGATTTTATCTTATGCTTGTCTTTTTATTAACATGCTAGGCTAGGTCTCTTTTGTGTTTGCTTAGATGTAATGAAACCTAGCTATTGATTATTAGTTGGTTGTTTGTTATTAATTGTAATGGATGAATGATATTGATGTTAGGCTTAAGAAAACTAGCAGACTTCCAATTGGTAACATGCTTGAACGTCTTAGGAAACAAGAATCGAACGTGCACTACGATTGTTTGGTTATATTTAATGCATAAGTGACTCCCAAGGATACCATGTTAGGAGCTTCTTAGCCAGATCAACATATGATTGAGGTTGAAGCTTATAGAGTTAGGGAAGATCGTGCGCACCCCTACGACTAGTATTAAGGAATATAACCCGTCATCCACGCAATTGTAACAAGCTAATCAACTAATAAAAGATAGCTAGGGAGTAGTGAAACCTAAGTAAACACATTTTCTTTCATATAAGGTTTCCACCACATTTACTTTTCGTTTATTTTATTTTATTTGCATTTTGTAGTTAAATTGGGTTAATTGACTAGCAACTAATTCCGCCCACTCCTTCAAAACCTGAGATTTTACTTGCTTTCCATAAAAACATAAAAATACAAAAAGAATCATCCCTCACCTCTAGACCTAGTTACAATTAGTTTCAATCCTAACGAACACTATTCCCCAAGTAGAACGATCAATCCCCCGGTACTTGCCACTACACTATACTACATCAGTCAGGTACACTGCCTGGTGGGGATTGCAAGCCTCTCCGGTGGGAAAAATTGAGCAAGGAAACGAGTGGTGAGATCATCCCATGAGGTGATGGATCCCGCGGGTAAACGTTCAAGCCATTGACTAGCTTGATCACGTCGAGAGAATTGGAATAGGCGTAATCGGGTCGACTCTCTAGTTGTAACATCAACGTCTATAGAATCTACGATTTTAAGGAAATCCTTGAGATGTTGATTAGGATCTTCGGAACGAAGTCCATGGAATACACATCCGCTTTGCACCAACCCGATGGTGTCGGATCACAAGGGGGACACATTGGCTCCTTGAGTGAGCTCAATAGTGTTTCGATAGCCTTGGTGGCTAGGACAGGAATACTCTCATAAGGTTCGGGGCCTAAGAGGTTGGTTTTCTAGTGGTGGGTTTTGTGGGTGGTTTTGTTCTGGTGGGTTGATGGGTTCAAAGATGTTACCACCTTCCATGATGTCGGATGGTAAAGGTTACGAAAAAAGACATGAAGAAATAAGATAGACTAAATAAAACCTAAAAATAAAAATAAAATCTTACTAGAAAGGAATCTAGCAAGTAGACCTAATAAAAAGAAATCCTAACCTAGACAATAACTATTCCCCGGGCTGCGGCGCCAAAAACTTGATACGTGGGAATCGCACCAGGCTTTACCTCTCGAGGAATCTCGAGTAGCTTACAACCCCCACCAGGCAGTGTACCTGATCGTTGTAGTATAGTATAGTGACAATTACCGGGGGATTGATCGTTCAACTCAGGAATAGTGTCGCTAGGATTAGAAAGTCTCTTAAACTAAGTCTAGAGGTGAGGGGTGATTCTTTTGGTGTTTTTATGTTTTATAAAAGCAAGTAAAATCTCGGGTTTTGGAAGAGTGGGCGGAATTAGTTGCTAGTCAACTAACCCAATTAACTTAAGATGCAATCAAAATAAAATAACAAAAATGAAATGAAACTAATTATACTAGTGTGGTGTAACAATAATAGGGAAAGTTGTGTTTACTTAGGTTTCATTACTCCCTAGATATCTTTTACAGATTGATAGCTTGTTACAATTGCATGGATGACGGATCATATTCCTTAATACTAGTCGTAGGGCCGTGTACAATATTCCCTAACTCTATAGGATCCTACTTCACTCCTATGTCGAGCCGTTAGAAGCTCCTAACATGGGATCATTAGAATTCTCCTACGCATTAAATTCAACCTAATATCGTAGTACACCTCCGATCATGTTTCTTAAGACGTTCAAGCAAGTTACCAATGGAAGTGTGCCAGTTTTCTTAAGCCTAACATCGAATACAATCATCCGTAACAACTATAAACAAACAATCAACCCATAATTAACATCTAGATTTCACTACATCTAAGCAAACACAAAAGAAATCTAGCCGAGCATGTTAAATTGAAGACAAGTGTAAGATATACTCAAGCAACACATAGACATATTGATTGAATTGAAAGAGTACTTATCTCAAATTGAACATGAAAGTTTCAAAGGGTTGAAACCCTTGAAAAAGCTGGAAAATTCGACCTAGGGTTTTTCCCTCAAAAGTTGCACACTAATGAATGAAATTTGGAAAACTATATATAGATTTTACAGGGTGATGGCGTCAAGAAGGTATTTGTGATGCCGACAACTCGCCGCCTGATGCGTGGGAATTGCACCAGGCTTTACCTCTCGAGGGATCTCGAGAAGCTTACAAGCCCCACCAGGCAGTGTACCTGATCGTTGTAGTATAGTATAGTGACAAGTACCGGGGGATTGATCGTTCAACTCAGGAATAGTGTCGCTAGGATTAGAAAGCCTAAAAACTAGGTCTAGAGGTGAGGGATGATTCTTTTTGTATTTTTATATTTTATGAAAAGCAAGTAAAATCTCGGGTTTTGGAAGAGTGGGCGGAATTAGTTGCTAGTCAACTAACCCAATAACTAAAGATACAATCAAAATAAAATAACAAAAATGTAAATAAAGATAATTAAACTAGTGGTGTGAGCAATAAATGGGAAAATTGTGTTTACTTAGATTTCATTACTCCCTAGATATCTTTTACAGGTTGATAGTTTGTTACAGTTGCGTGGATGACGGGTTATATTCCTTAATACCAATCGTGGGGTGGTGTACGTACTTCCCCAACTCTATAAGCTCCTACTTCACTCCTATGTCAAGCCTGCAAGAAGCTCCTAACATGGGATCACTAGAATTCGCTCATGCATTAAATACAACCATAAAACCTAGTATGCATTGGTTCATGCTTCTTAAGATGTTCAAGCAAGTTACACTATGGAAGTCTGCCAGTTTTCTTAAGCCTAACATCGAAATCATTCATCCATTACAACTATAAACAAGCAATCAACCTATAATCAACATCTAGGTTTCATTATATCTAAGCAAACACACAAGAGATCTAGCCTAGCATGTTAAAATCAAGAAAAGCGTAAGATATATTCAAACAACACATAGACATATTGAATGAATTGAAAGGATACTTATCTTAATTGAACATGAAAGGTTTCAAGGGGTGAAAACCCTTGAAAATACTGATAAAATCGTCCTAGGGTTTCTCCAAGTCGTCCCTAAAATTGTCCTCCCCTATGAATGAAAATTACAAAAGTATATATAGATTTTCCAAGGTGACGGCGTCAAGAAGAAAATTCTGACGTCGTCAACCTGCCGCCCATAATAAAATCGGATTGCCTAGATCCAGATCTGATGCCGTCAAGAGAAATTTTTTCTTGGCTGTCAAGAGTAATGGGACCATGACGGCCTATGGTGACGCCGTCATGCTCTTAGTGTAAAATCATTCTGGATCGTCATGGACTCTATCCTCTTCACCTCTTGTTTTTCCTCTTGACGCCGTCATTAAGAAATTGGTGACGCCGTCAGGTACTGTTCCCAGCAAGGAAAATTAAGACTTTGTCGTTTTCTTCACTTTTATGCTCCAAAAACGTCCAAAATGCTTCCTTTTTCCAGAATTCACTCCAAAAGGAACGATTTAGGGCAATATTTGATCAAATAAATTCAATTCTGGGCTTAAATGACCCCCTAAAAACGGATCATTTTTCGCCTCATCATATACCCTTACACTTGAGATTTGCTTGTCCTCAAGCAAATGCGCTTTTATTCTAATCAAAATACAAGTTAGGGGTCATTTAACACTAGTATAAAAGTAATTACAACAAATAATCGTTCCACTAAAGACCAAAGACAAGCACGGAGGTCATATACTAGCATCTCACAAATAGTGTTTAGATACTCACATCTCTCGGGTGTAATAAAGTATAAATTACAATATGGAAACGGAGGATATCTCTCACTACCTGTCATAGCAAAATAGATTACCATAGGCTTGGGAAAGGATCAAACCTCCACCACATGGCGTAAGCACCTAGGATAAACTATCAAAGAGGTCTTTCAAAGGGTTATAACGTTAGGTGTAGGGATATGGAATACACGGCTTTTTTGGATATAGGCAATCTTTACTGGTGGCGAGTTAATCATCTTGGTTAATTACATGTACAATATGGCGTTGCTAAGCCAAGACTCGACTCGACTTAAGCTAATAAGTGAAAAATAACAAAAACATAAAATTAACATAGAATGAAACGGGATGGTAGTCCGTATGTTTTTCTTTTTTCTCTTTCTTTTTTTTTTCTTTTTCTTACTTTTTTTTTTTTTTTTTTTTTTTTTTTTTTTTTTTTTTTTTTTGCATACACTTTTACCCTACAATCCAAAATAATACATCATAAGGAATGAACATTCCCCTTACACTTGAATTTTTACATACTTTACAATAAACTAATCTAATGACTCGAATCAAGATAATCAAAACACTTGGAGTACTTATAAGATTAATGCACATATGGGGGTAATAATATGATGTTCTTCCCCTTTACTCCACAACACAAGTACTTTTACCCATGAGTCCCAATCGTCCCAAAACAATATATACAAGTATATGACTCGAATTAGCAATCATGTAATCAATTAGATAATTAACTAAGGGTTTAAACATGTAACAATAATGCACTAAAAATGAGTGCTGATGAGGCGAAAAATGAACCGTTTTTAGGGGGTCATTTAAGCCCAGAATTGAATTTATTTGATCAAATATTGCCCTAAATCATTCCTTTTGTGATTTTAGGTACTTTGGGAGTGAATTCTGGAAAAGGAAGCATTTTGGACGTTTTTGGAGCATAAAAGTGAAGAAAATGGCAAAGACTTAATTTTCCATGCTGAGAACAGTACCTGACGGCGTCAAGAAGGAAAATATGACGGTGTCAAGAGCAAAATCCATGACGACCCAGAGAAAACCTGAAGGCGTCAGAAGTAGGGCGTCAAGAGTTATTTTGGTGACGGCCTGGAGCAGGATTACACATGACGGCGTCAGATCCAGATCTAGGCAGTCCGAGAACTTTATTGGCGGCGAGATGACGGCGTCAGAAATTTACTCTTGACGCCGTCACCTCACAAAATCTATATATACTTTTCTATTTTTCATTTATTAGGAGAGGAACTTGTGTGGAGAATACTAGGGCCGAACCTAATAAACCTTAGGTCGTTTGTAATAGTATTTTCAAGGGTTTTCACCCCTTAAAACCTTTCATGTTCAATTAAGATAAGTTTTCTTTCAATTCATTCAATATGTCTATGTGTTGTTTGAATATATCTTATGCTTGTCTTGATTTTAACATGCTAGGCTAGATCTTTCATGTGTTTGCTTAGATGTAATGAAACCTAGATGTTGGTTATAGGTTGATTGCTTGTTTATAGTTGTAATGGATGAATGATTTCAATGTTAGGCTTAAGAAAACTTGCAGATCTCCATTGTGTAACCTGCTTGAACGTCTTAAGAAACATGAACCGATGTGTACTAGGTTTTTATGATTGTATTTAATGCATGAGCGAATTTTAGTGATCCCATGTTAGGAGCTTCTTAGCCGGCTCGACATAGGAGTGAAGTAGGAGCTTATAGGATTGGGGAAGTAAGTACGCCACCCCATGAATGGTATTAAGGAATATAATCCGTCATCCACGCAACTGTAACAAGTAATTAACCTGTAAAAGATATCTAGGGAGTAGTGAAATCTAAGTAAACACAATTCTCCCATATATTGCTCACACCACTAGTATAATTTAGTATATTTTCATTTTTTATTTTATTTTGATTGCATCTTAGTAATTGGGTTAGTTGACTAGCAACTAATTCCGCCCACTCTTCTAATAACCAAGATTTTTATTTGCTTTTATAAAACATAAAAAAATACAAAAAGAATCATCCCTCATCTCTAGACCTAGTCTTTAGGGTTTCTAATCCTAGCGACACTATTCCTAAGTTGAACGATCAATCCCCCGGTACTTGTCACTATACTATACTACAACGATCAGGTACACTGCCTGGTGGGGGTTGTAAGCTTCTCGAGATCCCTCGAGAGGTAAAGCCTGGTGCAATTCCCACGCATCAAGTTTTTGGCACCGCAGCCCGGGGAATAGTTATTGTCTAGGTTAGGATTTCTTTTTATTAGGTCTACTTGCTAGATTCCTTTCTAGTAAGATTTTATTTTTATTTTTAGGTTCTCTTTAGTCTATCTTATTTCTTCGTGTTTTTGTTCGTAATCTTTACCATCCGACATCATGGAAGGTGGTAACATCTTTGAAGCCATCAACCCACCACAACAAGACCACCCACAAAACCCACCACTAGCAAACCAACCTCTTAGGCCCCGAACCCTAGGAGAGTATTCCCGACCTAGCCACCAAGGCTACCGAAACACCATTGAGCTCACCCAAGGAGCCAATGTGTCTCCCTTGCGATCCGACACCATCCGGTTGGTGCAAAGCAGATGTGCATTCCATGGACTTCGTTCCGAAGATCCAAATCAACATCTCAAGGACTTCCTTAAAATCGTAGATTCTATAGACCTTGATGCTACAACTAGAGAGTCAACCCGATTACGCCTATTCCAATTCTCTCTACGTGATCAAGCTAGTCAATGGCTTGAGCGTTTACCCGCGGGATCCATCACCTCATGGGATGATCTCACCACTCGTTTCCTTGCTCAATTTTTCCTACCGGGGAGAACTACCAAGCTTAGAAATGATATCTTGATGTTCCTACAACGTCAAGGTGAAACTCTATATGAAGCATGGACTCGTTTCAGGGACTTACTCCAAAAAGTCCCTCATCATGGCATAGATCTTTGGCTCCAAGTCCAAATCTTCTATGACCATATCGATCTCTCCACAAGGCGAACCATTGACCAATCGGCCGGTGGCAAGCTACGTGATCTAAGTGCGGAAGAATCATGGGAACTCATAGAAGATCTTGCTCTCTATGACAACGAAAGTTGGAATGATCCTCGTGATTTGAACAAAACGGTTAAGGCAATATCCTTGCCTTCGAACAATTCTAGCACTCCCGACCGTAGGATCATGGAACTTGAAGGTCGAGTCAAGTTTCTCATGAAATCTTACGAAGCTCCTAAGCATTCAAGCAAAGTGAACAAAATCGCTTCTTCATGTAAATTGTGTAATGGCTCTCACGAAACTCATAACTGCATGGAGCTTCCAAAACATGCTTGTAATGAATTCACATCGTCCCACGTTGGTCGAGGTCCTCGAAACTTTGACGAGGCCTATGAAGCATGGAAGGATAAACCTAATTTCAGAGGATACCAAACTCGGAGCGTATCCTTCGATGACTCCTCCCCACTCGAATGGTCCGAGCATTTCCCGTCACAGAGCACTCCTGGGCAAAGCTATGAAGATGCCTTGCTTGAGTTCATTCTATCTCAAGAATTACAGCTTTCTATGCTCGAGGCTAAATTTAGACAACATCAAGCCGATATGAATAACAAGATGTGTTATCTGTTAACTGCTATTAAAGAGCACGCTGTTAGTAAACCGATTCAAGCTGAAGAGGTCAAATCTGTCTCTGTCATGAATCAGCCAACTTTTCCTGTGAAAATAAAAAGTCCTAGTGAGCTATTTAAACATCTATCACAAAAGGTAAAAGATCCTGTTAACCCCCTAGGACCAATTCATTTTGTAAATATCATCACCACAATATCCGCTCCTACACCTAACCAGAGCCAACAACCAGCTGGACATATAGATCATAAAGCTAAGGATGAAACCTCAAGGTTAGACTACAAATTGACCAAGGGCCCTGCCAACTCATTCGAGGATTCCATCACTCAAGAATCTAGCAAACTGGATGAAATAAAAGAGAGGTTGAAAGAGCACATGAGAAATCCAGCAATCTTGGGTAAATCTATTATAGAGGAACCCTAGAAAGATTTGGTGGGAGTGGCTAATAGGAGTAGTGATAGGACTGAGGGAAGCAACCCTAAAGTTTTCAAGATTTCCTGCACTCTTAGGAAAAGGCTCTTTACCAATACTCATATAGACCCTAACCTCCCTGTCAACATAATCCCCCTTTCCCTTTACCATGAAGCCTTCCCTGAATGTACGGTGCACGATAGAGTCGACAATGACGGGGTAATAAAAGATTTATTAGTTATGATTGGTGAATTCGTCAATAACACCAACCTCACCGTGGTCGATAACATAGACCCTATCACTAATCTAACATCAACCAACCTTGTTCTGGGGAAACCATTTGTCAATGATTCAGGAGTAATCCTTGATGAGAAGGATGGTAGTGCATTATTCACCAGTGGCATCAAGAAGGTAATCTTTCATAGGGGTAATGAGGAGGTGTACGAGTACCGTCCATCTCTGGAAGGGAATCTATACGGATCAAGGGATGGAGGACCGGGGAGGATAAGGCGAAATGATCCGAATAATCTCAAAATCCCCTGCATGATCGGTCATAAGTATTTCAATAATGTCTACATTAACGTATTCCTAGCTAAGAATTTTATGTCCATATTTCACTATAACAATGTCTGCAGATGGGGAATGATTTATAAGGGAGAGAATGTGGTTGGTAGAGATCATGAAATCCAGGTATTCGTAGGAAATATGGCATTCACTATGGAATTTACAATCGTGGACAACATCGAAGACTATGTTGACCCAAGGTTGTCAAAAGTTGTTTTCGGAGCACCTTTCTGTGAAATCACTAATTTAATAGTTGATGACTGGAACGGAATCATGACCTTCGCTGATGGAGTTAGGAGGGTGTCATACCAAATGCCATACAAGAGAAAAGATCTAAACGAAATCGATTATGACGGGCTTGATAAGCTAAGTTCTCAACTTATCTTATGTGATGAAGATATTCAGAGAGGATGTAAGAACACTGTTGATTTATCATGTGGATTCTTTAAGGATGTTAGTAAACTTGGGTCCAAATATCGAACAGATGTCTTGGAGTTCGAAGACCCAAAATACCCACACTATGAAAGCGATAACGATATAGGAGATGACCTAGAGAGTGAAACCAACGATGAGGTCACGTAGTAACCCATAACCTTGAGTCTAGCTACAAGACTCGTAAATAAAGCAAAGCGCTTCTTGGGAGGCAACCCATGTTTTGTGTGACTTTTATTTTGCTTGATTGTTATTTGTTTCCGTATGCATGCTTTATTTTTATTGTTGGTAGATCATGTTTCAAAACTAAAATGGTGAAAATACTTTACTTTGTTGTTTGGCCTAGTCTTAACTTCATCCAAAGGTATTTCGCAAAAGATAAGTGTAAGAGGAAACCCCAAATATGTTTTTAAGAAACAAACTCGATCATGATTCTCCACAATATTAAGTGAACACATATATTCGTATTTGTTAGAGTCAAATGCTTGTATCAAGTCATAATGATGTTTTGCAGGATTTTCCAGGAAGTAGGACAAAGTTTTTCCAGAAATTTTCCGGAAACTTAACATAAGGATTTCTGCAGGTCACTTTTGACGGCGTCAGGAAGAAACTCCTGACGGCGTCACGTGTAAAATTCTGGAAATTTTACCAGTTTTGTTTTTCTAACGGAGTCTTAAAGTTTTTGTTGAATCTTTAGTTTTACAATCTCCAGGAGATCTGCAAACATCATTCCAGAAGCATTATATCTTATTTTGTTTTCTAGGATTTGTTAGCATATATATATTGCCGCCGATTTTACGCGAGGTTGCCTTGTCTGTTTTCTCAGGTTTAACAGGTTATATATGACAAGATGATGATTTATATTCTGGAAGGGAAGCTTTGATTGTTCATTTTCTTAGAGGAAGATCTAACCTGGTTACCATATTATCCATACCGAGCGAATCAGGGGAGTATTTGATTTCATTCTTTTACCTGCTTTACTTTTACATTCTTTACTTGAACATTGGGAACAATGTTCATCCTAAGCGTAAGGGGAGGGTAAAATGATGATACCTTACAGATACACTTTCGCTTGAGTTTGTTTGTTTGATGGTAGATGTGTAATAAAACTATGAGAAATACTTGTTAGTGTAATTTTAGCGCCAAATTTAAAAAATTTTACAACATTTAGGAGTGAAACTTCAGCCATAGCAAGTGTCTCATGGATAGGAGATTGTATGACTAGCACAAAACCGTACCATTCAGAAAAATTTTCCACCCAAATATGTGAGTTTCGCCTTTAGATTTGATAGGAAAAGCATTTACTATTAGTGCTTATGAGTGTACCGGTAGCATTTAGATTCTAGAACTTGCGTTCGTGATGCATCCTAAGACCACTAGTGAGACTACATTCGTGTGGTAGGATTTACTACATGATAAGAGGCATTAGGATCACCCTTGTGTTAAACCCGTATCATAATTACTTGACCATTTAAGTCATATTACTTGGCTAGTTAAGTCAACTAATTTTTCCCACACCCTTAGCGTTGTACCCATTTTTAGTACACGAAACCCCTAGTACACCCCCTCCGAGCCTATCTTTTCGTTTCTAACTTTAAGCATCTTACTTAAAGGAAGAATTTGTTACACCCCACTTAAATGTACACCCAAATCGCCTTAGCCTTCCGTGTATGCACTCATATTTAGTGCATTATTGCTATTTGTTAAACCCTTAGTTAATTATCTAATTGATTACATGGTTGCTAAGTCGACTCATATCCTTGTACATATTGTTTTGGGACGATTGGGACTCATGGGTAAAGTACTAATGTTAGGGAGTAATGGGGAAGAACATCATATATTACCCCCATATGTACGTTAATCTTAAAAGTACTCCAAGTGTTTTGATTATCTTAATTCGAGTCATTAGATTAGTTTATTGTAAAGTATGTAAAAATTCAAGTGTAAGGGGAATGTTCATTCCCTATGATGTAATATTTTGGATGGTAGGGTAAGAGTGTATGAAAAAAAAAATCGAAAAAAAAAATAACAAAGAAAAAAAAAATATAAAAAAAAGAGAAAAACATACGGACTACCATCCCGTTTCATTCTATGTTTATTTTATGTTTTTGTTATTTTTCATTTATTAGCTTAAGTCGAGTTTAGTCTTGGCTTAGCAACGCCATATTGTACATGTAACTAACCAAGATTATTAACTCGCCACTAGTAAAGATTGCCTATATCCAACAAAACCGTGTATTTCATATCCCTATACCTAACGTTACAACCCTTTAAAAAGACCTCTTTGATAGTTTATCCTAGGTGCTTACACCATGTGGTGGAGGTTTGATCCTTTCCCAATCCTATGGTAATCTATTTTGCTATGACAAGTAGTGAGAGATGTTTTCCATTTCCATATTGTCATATTACTTTATTACACCCGAGAGATGTGAGTATCTAAACACTATTTGTAAGGTGCTAGTGTATGACCTCCGTGCTTGTCTTTGGTCTTTAGTGGAACGATTATTTGTTGTAATTACTTTTATATTAGTGTTAAATGACCCCTGACATGTATTTTGATTAGAATAAAAGCGCATTTGCTTGAGGACAAGCAAATCTCAAGTGTAAGGGTATACGATGAGGCAAAAAATGAACCGTTTTTAGGGGGTCATTTAAGCCTGGAATTGAATTTATTTGATCAAATATTGCCCTAAATCGTTCCTTTTGTGATTTTAGGTACTTTGGGAGTGAATTCTGGAAAAGGAAGCATTTTGGACGTTTTTGGAGCATAAAAGTGAAGAAAACGGCAAAGACTTAATTTTCCATGCTGAGAACAGTACCTGACGGCGTCAAGAAGGAAAATATGACGGCGTCAAGAGCAAAATCTGTGGAAAACTAGAAGGGGGTTGAATATTTTTACGTCCTTTTTAAATTTACTTCCAAAATATTTTGTAGCTTATGAAAACTTTCGATTCGATCTCAAGTGAGTTCAAGTAACAACCAATATAAGCAAGTCTAATCTAATAATGAAAGTATTGAAATAGAATGAAGAAAAGATAGAGTTAGAAAGATCAAACCACAACACGCGAATTTATAGTGGTTCGGCTACAAGGACACCTTCCTTGCCCTACTCCACTCCCCGAGTACCACACTCGAGAGTTTTCTTCACTATGTCAACAAACTCCTTATGGTGGAGAAACCTTACACACCTTGGCTTACACTAGTTAACGACACTAAGCTAAATGTCGAGTTCTAATCGTAGCTAGAACTAATCTCACAACTTCTTCAAGACTTCACACCTTCACGACTTCTTCAAGAAAGCTTCACACCTTTTCTTCTTGTCAACTTCACACCTTCTTCTATGCACAACTAAATCACAACTACTACACTACTTTACAACACACCTAGTTTCTACAATCAACAAGTTCTCACAACACTTTTACAAATATCTAGCACTACTACAATATGAAAATAGCTAATCACAACACTACTACAATCAAATGGATGTAGAGGAATGTTCTTCTTCTTGCACTTGAATGGATGAAGCTTTGGATCACTTGGAAACAAAGACTTATGAATTATATGATCAAAGGATTTTTGAGATAGAAATGGAGGTTAGATCAGAAAGTTTTTAGTGCAAAAAGGTGAGAAAAATATGTGGAATGATCCAGTATTTAAAAGGCCAGAAAATATTGTTCTGGAGCGTGCCGGTCCCCTTAATTAGGGGGCGGTCCCCTTAATGATTAAGGGGGCCGCCTAGTATAATTAAGGGGGCCGCCCTACTGAACGTTGGAAAAGTTTTTCTGGATAAAATTTGCCCTTTTTGGTTGGAAATTTGAAATCATATCTTTGTAGTTTAATACAACAATACCAAAAATGATTTACAAATATATATAAAATGTTAATATCATTTTATAAAATGTTATGTCTTAAGACAAGGTTTCCTTTGATCATGTAATGCATAAGATGCTTAGTTTATGCATACCTTAAGTGATATTAGATGTAGAGGTAAATATTTGTTACTAAATACTTGTTTACGTCTTAATCTTGACTTAATTTGATTTGAGTTTTGTGATTATCAAAACATAGATTTATTGAGAAATATTAATAACGTTTTTAAACATTATTATATCAACAATCTCCCCCTTTTTGATGATTACAAAACTTAAACTCATTAACTCAAAAATTAGTTTTTAAACAAGTATTTTAGTGAGTTTATATTTACTTCTCCCCCTTTTTGTAGAATCAAAAAGGTTATGCCGACAATTTTCAAACGTGAAAATTTGACGGGAAGATATCTCCCCCTTGATGTGTACTCCCCCTCGTTTGGGGGCACCAAGAGAACGAGCTATGGAATGCTTTGCAAAATAAAAATATTAGAAGCACAAGTATATACATGCAAATATATATAAGGTGATAAGAATATAATTAAGCATGTTTGAAAAGAAGCATTCATATTAAAGTAATAGTTGTGTCAAGACACAACAATACAAGTAGCAATAATAAAGATTACAAGTAGGATAGCTATTACATAAACTAACAACTAGAATAATATTTCATCATGCAAAGAGTACATGGGCTTCATAGAGCTTGCAAGCAAAAGGGTGGTAAAGGCTTTATTTATTAAGCATATCATATGCTTAATTTGGAGAGCATGATGGTGATGGTGGAGGAATGGGTGAGAATTGTGGTGGAGGAATAATTGGAGAGGATGGTGGAGTTGGTGGTGGTGGTGGGTTAGTGAGCAAATGTTCAATATATGAAAACATATATTGAATTTCATCTTTAAGACCAAAGATTATGGTTGGGTTGTGGATGCAACAAAGACAAGTATCACCATGTGATTCAAGTAACCTCCAAGGTACGGGATTGACAAAGAATGGTGGTGTAATTGGTGGAGATGAGATATGAGCATCAAGTGGTGTTATTGGTGAAAGTGAGATGGTAAGATGGGTGGAGATAGGTTCTTGTGTAGGATGTGGTGATGATGCTTGTGGTGACAAGTGTGAATTGATGTAGTCATTGATTGATGAGGCTGAGGGTATGGAGGATGAGGAAGTTCCATGAGTGGAAGGTGTTTTGGATGGTGCAGTAGGTGCACTTGGAGATGAGCATTTAAGTGGAGGTGATGGGATTTTGTTGTCTTCATTTGTTAAGTCAATGAAGAGTTGTTTTGGAGGGATGATGACAATCTTTTGTTTCTTAGAGGCCTTGGAGTTTGAGGTGCTTGGTGGAGTCATGATGATTTAGATGAGGAATGATGAGATGGAGAATGGTGATTATGGAGGGAATTTATAGTATGGAAATGGTTGATTTAGGTATGTATTTGAAATGGTTGAATGAGATTCTAAAATCAGTTGGGTTAAAATGAGAAATGGTAGCTGATACTAGAGAAAGAGTTCACAAGATGCAAAAGAAAACAGTAAACCCAGTTCTAGATGGCCGGTCCCCTTAATTGTAGGTCGGCCCCCTTAATAATTAAGGGGACCGCCTAGGAAATTAAGGGGGCCGCCCATCTGGTGTTTTCCCAGTCGACCAGAAACCCAAAATTTGCAGAAATGGGTGATTTTTCAAGTGTGTGTTTCCAGCAAGCTCTATTAGAAGTATATACTCTAGGAATGATGATATATAAATATATATATATATATAAACAAATTAAGCATGCAAACAAACATATTATATTCCACTTTTAAAAGAAACGTAGCATAGCATTAAAATATGATGAAGATAGTAGCATGATAATAGTTAAAGTCTAAGTATCATCCAAGAAATAAACAAGAGATAACATAAGTATTTCCGAATAAATCGGACAAATAACAAGCCATACAAATGTCTAATAGAGAATAATAATAAGTAGCAATACATCAACATCATCTACTTCTTCTTCTTACCAATCATCTTTCTAAACATCTTTCCAACGGATTTGAATCCTCCTCGAATTTCTTCATGCATTTGTTGTTGTTGGTTGATAATGGACGTTTGACGAGTGAAGAGAAGTTCATCGGTGCGTTCATGAGGAAGAGGAACTTGATACTCGGTATAGTCAAGATCAGGAAGATTATCAACAAAGGTCGTGGGGGATGGAGTACTAACACGTGAGGTGTCTTCCTCCTCATCATCATCATCGTCACGATGAGATGTAGACCCAAGAGGCATAGAAAACAAAGGAACACAAGATTTTCCTTTGTCACTTCGAGAATGACGAGTACGAACAAGAGTAAGTTGGTTCAAAGTCGGAAGGATTCGCACTTAGTAATCTCTTTGAAGATGTGGGTAATGTTCCATGACATAATGATAAAGTCGTGTAAGGAACATACCGTAAGGAAGATTAACATTTGGGGTGTTTTTGGCGGACATGATTCGATGAACAAAAAGATAAGCCAAATTGTAGTTCTCTTCAGCAACTACACAATATAACATGTGGGCAATGCTTGCCGTGACATGATCACGGTGACCACTAGTACCAAACGCATTCTCGCGAATGAGTTCTTCCCACTTTTTCATATCGTGGCTTAGCTCTTTGAGGAGGATTTGATTTGCATGAATATCGACATTCTTTGACTTGATTATTCGACTAGTCGTACGACGTTCTAGTTCAAGCAGTCGACGAATGTCTTCAGGACTAGGAATCTCATAATAGTATGGGCTATCCTGAGGACGATTTCTTTCAAGAGAGAAAAGATCCCATTCATTTGAGAATACGGCTTGGCCATTGTATGGGATTCTAAGAATTTGTCCAAATTGAGCAAGAGTAAGAGTGATGAATTGATTTTGGATCATGAAGGAAATAAGGAGATGACCATAGGGATCGGTTTGCACCGTCACTTGGCTATAGAAGTCGAGGATAAAACGAGGAATGATTGGTTCGTTGATTTGGTAAAGACATTCAAACGAATATTGGAGAACATTCGTTCGGTTTGATCAGATTCATAGAAAGATGGATCGACAATTCTTCCTTCGTGAATGTTTCTATTTTCAATGGGACGATAGAAACATGCAACTGAAGGAGACATGCCGGGAGTAGAGGAAACATTTGGAATGTATTGTTTGGTTTTGGAGACATCACCAACCGTGGTCTTAGGCATTTTCACCTAAACAATATAACAACAAAAATAAAATTAAGACAAAAACAACTATTATATATATATATATATATATATATATATATATATATATATATATATATATATATATATATATATATATATATATATATATATATATATATATATATATATATATGTGGAACGAAATTCTACTTCGACCAAAAAAATATTCTATGAAGTAGTTTCATAATGTTCCTTGTATTTTGATTTTAAACTCGCTTAGAATATATGATGTCAAAGAGTATGATATCATAATTCATTTTGAAGTAAGGCTAGATATATATTAGATTATATATCTTGCTTTTTCATAAGAGTTTGACTCAGCATAAACATGTTTAAAAAGGTTAAAATGTGAATTTTGGTTTTCAAAATATCTTTTTCAAGATAAACCAAACGCTACCTTAACTAGATTAATATAACCTAAAACATCAATATATATATTGATTATATATCTTGATGACATCTATTGACTCTAACAGTTTTAACAAATTATATGAGCTAGTTTTAAGTTTTAAGTAACTACATATGATCATAATTTGTTCATGAACCAAACGCCCATGTTGTCTTCATGAATCATTTTATAACAAATTGAGAAGTATGTTTTGATTGTTTTCAACATTAAACTAACATAATGTAGTAAGTTTTAACTAGTTTTTAAGAGTTATATCAACAATGTGCTTTTTGAAAAATGAAATTCAACAAGGGTTTATGGGCGATTAAAGATTTTGACAAAATGATGTGTTATACTAAGTTTGAGTTGCAATACATCATTCTAATCCTATGGGGAGCATTTGGTTGTTCAATTCCTAGCTTCTATTTCACTAAAATTCGAATTAAAATAAATTTTAATAAAATACCTAATTATTGATTAGACACCAAATTGAATGAAATGTATGTTGGAAAACTTACAAAAGATGTTGTTATATGTTTGGTTAGCGTTTGCCCCTTGCGAAACAACCCCGAATTGGTGATTTGGTGAAGGATTTTGATGGTTTTGGTTGTTTTGGTTCGTACTCAGCAGAGGTGAGGAAGGGAATTATGAACAAATGGAGTGTTTGGCAAAAGATTTAAGGTGGAAAACGGATTAGAAAGTATCAGATGGCCGGCCCCCTTAAACATTAAGGGGACCGCCCCCGATAACAAGCCGGTCCCCTTAATTATTAAAGGGGTCGCCCTTTGAATTTTTGAATTATCGCGGTTTTAGTTTCTGGAACAAGTATATTTATATGTATATAATTAGATTTATAATATATCAAAAATATGTAAGCGTTTACTAGCACGATGATAAAATACTTAACAATTTTTATTTATCGTTTTGATAATTAAAATGTACTTTTGACAATTTTGGATAAAATGATCAAAGTGTTAAGTTGATGAGGAGTTTGAGGTGTGTTTGTGAATATGTGTATATATGTATATATGTATAGATGTGAGTGAATGATGGGTTGATAGGTGAGGTTTGAGAGATGATAACGGAGATAGAGTATAGTCGGCGAAAGGAGTTTGTTTCATCCATAGTGTTCACGTGCGAAGGCGTTCTTGCATGATAATAGTCCACTTGACTCATATCCCTTCATCATCATGAGTCTTCTAAAAGTGGACATAATAGAAATTTCGTGTTGAACAGAAAATATCAAAAGTAACACGAGTGGAAAGGAAAGAGTTCGATAACGAACAATTTCCTGGAGTTCTAGAAAGTCAACTAATGACGTATCTAGGTTAAGTGCAAGCATGTATATATATATATATATATATATATATATATATATATATATATATATATATATATATATATATATATATATATATATATTATCAAACAAATAGAGAAAAATAGAAAGCAATATCTATATAAACAACGTAATCAAACAGAACATATTAATCTAAGCATGGCAATGAGTTGTGAAAGAATGACGTACCTGGCGGTCTTCAACAAAAATCTTCAAAATCTTTAAGATGACATATAGACTTTGAAAAAGTCTACGGTGAGAAAACTTCAAGATTGCCTCAAGGAATGTTCATCTAGCTATTCGGTCCCCATTGCCTCTTTGGTCCAAAGTTGTTTGGTCCAAACATGTTTAACATTTGACTAGGATGCATGAAAGGTGGTAGTATACCCCAAGGATTGTAGCTTTGTTGATAGTTCCACATTTGATTACTATTGTTATTGTAGTTTTGTCTATTTTGGTTTCTTCTTGGTTGAGGTGTTTTAGACCTAGGATGAGGGTTATTTGGTTTTCTAGGTGGTGGAGTTTTAGATCTTGTCTTAGGTTTAGAAGATCCTACTTCGGTTTTTAAAGACGGTTTATAAAAAGCTTTTACTTCTTCATTGTTGGCAAGAGGTATTTTTCTATCATTAATAAGTATATACTTAGGATTAGATTTTAGAGGTTTTTGTTCATTAAGTTCATTTTCGAATTTGACATTTTTAATCTCGCTTGTTGAAGCTTTATTTGAGTTAAATCCTAAACCGGTTTTATCTCCAGATACTCTTTGAATACTTATTATTTTACTAAGTGAGTGACTACTATTTTCAAATTTATCAAGTTTGCGAATTTCTTCCCTGAGTATTTCGTTTTCACCTTTAAGCTCTTGACATGATTTACATTCTTCAAAAATTTCTTTACCTTTTTCAAGTTGATGTATTTTAATTTTTAGTTCTAGTACTTCATTTTCCATTTGATTGTTTATGTATTTTAGTGATTTGTTTTTGGCCATTACTAGTTGTCCTAATTTGCATAGTCTATTATATTCATTATCTAAGTCTTTTTCATCTAATGATAAATTTTCATCACTAAAATATTCGGTTTCGGAACGTACCTCATTTGATGTCTTCGCCATAAGACACTTCTCTTCCTTTGTCGTTTCTTTCTCATCTTCATCGCTATCACTCCAAGCTCCTCCAACAAATGCTCTTTGATTTTGATCTCTTGTCATCATTGGACATTTTCCAATGAGGTGATTTGGATCACCACACTTGAAACATTTCCTTTCATTCTTGTCATCCTTACTCTTTTGAAATGCTTTCTTTTCATCATGTGGTTGTCTTACAAATCTTCCTCGCCTTTTGAAGAATTTCTTGAAATCTCTTACGGCCATGGCATATTCTTCGTCATTACTTTCGGAAGATGAGCTATCTTCGATACTAGATTCCTTTCTAGCTTTCAAGGCGATTGACTTGCTTTGCTTTCGTTTTCCTTTGACAATTTCGAAATCTTTCTTTATAATTGCTTCGTAGACTTTTAAATTTCCAATTAATTCATCAAGTTTTAATGTTGACAAATTCTTTGATTCTTCAATAGCCGTCACTTTAGCTCGCCATTTTGGGTAAAGAGCCCTAAGAAACTTCCTGACAAAATTCTTACTAGAAAAATTCTCATCAAGTGCTTTTAAACTTGTGATGATAGTGTTAAATCTAGCAAAAGCATTATCAATTGATTCCTCTTATGGAATCGTGAATTGCTCATGTTGATATAAATAAATGACTAAAAACGTTATTCATATCTTTCGATATCTCTATGTTTTGATAATCACAAAACAAAAACTCATCAAACCAAAGATTATGACATAAACAAGTATTTAGTAGTAAATACTCATCTTTACCATTTAATCACTTAAGGTATAAATAAACCAAGTGTCTAATGTATTATAAGATCAAAGGAACACTTTTGTTAATCACTAGATATTTATAAAATGTCACAAAACATTTTATATCTTTTGTAAAACATTTTTGGCTTTAAAAGAATATGTTTAATTCATTACAAATGTGTGAATTCAAATTTTCAACCAAAAATGGCAAATCTAATCCAGAAAAATTTCCCTCACAAAGGGACAAGAAAATCCAACGTTCAGGAGGGCGGCCCCCGTAATTTTACTAGGCGGCCCCGTTAATCATTAAGGGGACCGCCCCCTAATTAAGGGGACCGACACGCTCCAGAATAGTATTTTCTGGCCCTATAAATATTGGATCATTCCACATATTTTTCTCACCTTTTTGCACTAAAAACTTTCTGATCTAAACATCCATTTCCTTCCTCTAAAAATCCTTTGATCTTATATACTTTGATTTTTGTTTCAAAGTGATTCAAGCCTCAACACTCAAGTGCAAAGAGAATAATACTTCTATTAGAATTATTACAACTTAGTATCATCTTGCTATCTAAGTTGTTTGTTTATTTCATCTTGTTAATCCTTCTTATTTTGGTGAATAAGGTGTATGTATTAGTTAGCTAGATTGTGTTATAAAATCTAGAATTGTTGTAAGTGTGAAGTGGAACTTGAAGTGAAGAAGTAGTGTTGGATAGTAGTGGTGATAGGAGATAGTAGCAATAGTGACTAGTAGTGAAGAAATTGAAGCTTCCAAGTGGAGAAGACTAGAAGACTTTAGTAGATTGAAGTTGTGAAGACATTTGTGGCTTGAAGTTGTGAAGACATTAGTGACTTGAAGTTGTGAAGACCTTAGTGCCTTAAAGTTGTTAAGTTGCAAGACATTGAAGTTGTGAAGTATTTGTGAAGGCGTGAAGATACTTGTGGTGTGAAGAAGTAAAGAAGAAGTGAAAAGGTGTGAAAAAGGTGTGGTGTGATATTTGGTGTGAGATTGGTTCTAGCTACGATTAGAACTCGACATTTTGCTTTGTGTCGTAAATTGGTGTAAGCCTTTGGTGTGTACAGTTTTCTCCGCCATAAGGGAGGTTATTAACTTAGTGAAGAAAACTCTCGAGTTCGGTGCTCGGGGAGTGGAGTAGGGCAAGGAAGGTGTCCTTGTAGCCGAACCACTATAAATCCTTTGTCTCTCGGTTTGATCTTTCCATCTCTCACTCTTTGCTTGCTTACTTATTAGCTTTTCGTATATTGTTATAATTGTGTGTTGTGCATATATTGATTTCACATAAAGATCAAACTAGGTTCCATTTATAACATTAATTGTACATTAGTAAAATATAAGTATATACATTTATTAAAACACATATACATATATAAATACAATCTTATACTTAAGTGAGATATATTCTATTCAACACTTTAAATAAGTAGTGTCTATATGATGTATGTGAATTAATTTGTATCTATACTTTAGCTTCAAAAGTTTTTACAATTAACATCAATTCTTTAAAAGCAAACTCTTATTAAACGAAAAAGACGCAAAACTATTCAACCCCCCCTTCTAGTTTTCCACAATTGGTATCAGGAGCCACGTCTAGCAAGATTTTTAAAATAGACTGTATTTTAAAACTTGTAACGATCTATGGAATTTAAAAAATATTTAGAAGGGGAATTTACGCAACAACCACCATTATTTGAAAATGATCATTTTCTTGAATGGAAAAATAAATTTGAAAATTATGTGAAATCAATAGATCTTGATCTTTGGCATATCATTTCAATTGGTGATCTTAAACCAACCAAAATGGATTTTGAAAATCAATATAATAATCTTCAAACCAAAATTGATAAAAATACTAAAGCCAAATTACTTATCTTCAAAACTCTACCAAGAGTTGAATATGAAAGATTATTTTTTTATAAAACGGCAAATGATATTTGGAAATGTCTTTTAAAGTTTCACCAAGAGAAATGTAAAACCAAAGATGATAAACTTGATATTGCACAAGAAATAGTTACTCTAGAAAATTTAATAGATAAATATTTAGTTGAAATAAATACATGTACTACTAGTTCAAATGTGATCATTGAAGGTATCAATAACGAAGAATACATGAGCCAAATCCGAAGAAAGAGTGTTAATAAATCATGGTGCAACAAGTACAAAGAAGACGATGATAATACGGCTTGTGAGAATATTCAAACAAATGTGAATACAAGTATTGATGGCAAGGACTACATGCTTCTAGATCCAAGCGAAACTACAAACAAAACATGGAGCGACATGGACAATAGAATTGATCACCATATAGCATGTGAAGAATGTACAACTACAAATAAAGTACAATCCAAAACCAAACACTTTAGCTATGATCAATTTATATTAAAATTTTCAAAAATGGAAAACAACTTCAAACATTTTTGCAACATTGACTCAAAAATTATTTTTAAAAACGAATCTTCAACATCCGCTGAAAACAACTTTGAAAAAGAAATAATTTTAGAAGATAAAATGTCTAGACTTGAAAGTAATATTGAAATTGATCTTGAATGTAAAAAATGTCAAGACTACAAACATGAAATTAAAATGGAAAATGAAAAAGCAAAAACATTGGCAAAATTCGAAAATAGTTCTAAATCTTTAAAATATCTTCTTAACATTCAAAAGTCATTTTATGATAAAACCGGTTTAGGATTTACTGCAAATAATTCTTTAACGAATATATCAAAACAAACAAAATTTGTTAAACCTGGTGGAGAAATTTAGAACTAATATTATTTATCACTCTAGTCAAGAAAGTCATTGTTTGTTAATTAAAATGAACTATTGATGAATTCTTGTACTTCTTGACGACATCCTCATCATGTGCATTCAAATGCAATGGATGTTCTCAACTAACCAACTCGGACCCATGAGAATCTGGGTACCAAGCTCTTTATCATGTTTAGGTAATTAACGAACGAAGAGTCTATTACGTTTTGGTTTGCTCATCTCGCTCTATTACTTTTGACGGCTATTGGTTCCTATCACTATATTTCACATTCCGCAAATGATTTGCCTATGACGTTGTTGCGGTCATTTTTTTGTCTCGGCATTTTGCTTTTCATCCTTGGAGTATTGGTGTCAGGGTGTGTCCGTTACTATTTCAAGATGAAGGCTCCAAAGCACAATTATTCTTAGTCTTCACGACTTGTGATGATTGGTGTGATCGATTAAGCATTTCGGATCAAGCTCCCTTGATTTCTATTGCGTTGGAATGTCACTTTGCTACTTCGACATGTTTTGGACAAATTTTTAAGATGTCTTCCATTTCTCTTATGCCCACTCTTAAAGAAAAGCTGGACCTGAGATAAGTTTTCTTTTCAAAAACTTGCCAATATTACATTATATTTAAGAATGCTTTAATTAGTATGTGAATATGATTTAACTTATAAGTTGCCATGCATTTAGATCATTAATACTAATATATGCATATATGATATTAGGATTATTAACTTTCTTGTTGTTTAGTCTATTATCATTTTTCTTAGTCTTCATCTATATTGAAGATCCTCTATGATCTATAGTAGAATACTTTCCACTTAAGCTATATGATCTTACTAGTTGCATTAATAGATGTATTATAATTGAGACTTGTTAGTAACTTGATATTATGATGCTCTTTGTATACATATATATATATATATATATATATATATATATATATATATATATATATATATATATATATATATATATATATATATATATATATATATATACATGTCTATCTTGTATCCACAAATAATTTACTTTGTCCCTTTCTATCTCATTGCATTTAGATCATAAATATCTACCATCTCTCTTTCATATCTTTAGTTGTCATTAGAGATGATTATGGGTGACAATGGGCTTAATTGATTCTCTTGAGCATGATAAGTTTCCATTTCAAATCCTTCACTTACAATTTCTTGTTATCATGATCAAAACATCATGTTTAAAACGTCTCTCTCTTTGAATAAAAATCTTTCAAATATCTATATTATTTTTCTTCAAACAATTTGCTTAACTATAATTTTTCATAATCTTATCTTAATCAAAAACAAGATTGAAATTTTTTGTTACATGTTATGAAACAAAATTCAATTTATTTTATTGTAATGCACACTTGAATTTATTTCAAAACATTGTTGAATAAAACTAAAAACGGTTTGCTTAAAACATATTTGATTATCTCACATGTGTCATACACTTCTATGGAAATGACATTCACAATTTAATCAAATCATTTCATGAGAATCATGGCTTGCCCATATGGATCTTGTTTGTAACAAGTATTGAAGTCCATATAATCATATCCTCCTACTTGTTACTTGTTAACCATCATCAATATGTTTGCACTAGACTACATGTTATCATCTTCATATAGTTACACACTTAACTAATTTGCTTTATTGCTTCCTTAGTTGCATATCTTAATTGATAAATTCGTAGATAGCATGATTATTAGAAATTTATTGTCTACTTTACTTGTTTCTATATCACTCTCTACATTCATGAACAGCATGCCCTATATTTCCTCAAAGAGTTGAACTTACTTGAATCCAAACTCAAAAACACAACCTTTTTGAAAATTTTCTGCTAAAAACCCATTTCTGGCATTCTGAAAATCACCAGATGGGCGGCCCCCTTAATTATATAAGGCGGCACCCTTAATGATTAAGGGGACCGGCCCCTAATTAAGGGGACCGGCCATCTGATGGTCGGGGATACTGTTTTCTTTATCACTTTTTGACCCATTTCAGCCTATACTTTCCAAAATTCACAAACATATTTTGTCCCATACTATCCCTAAAAATTTACCTTCCTAAACCACATTTCTCATACACTATAAATACCCTCTTCCCATCATTAATGCCATCACACCCAAACATGTCATCTCCCAACAACCAAAAACCAAAGATTTCAAGAACCGCAAGGTTCTCCGTCAAACCCGTTTGGAGGAGGAAACTTGATTCTTGTCATAACTCAAGTGATGTTGTTCCAAGTCAACCAACAACTAAACCTCAAACCCACACTAATGAGTCATCTCACAACCTATCATCCACTCATGCCCTCATTAATGCTTCTTCTTATGATGAGCATGCTCAATCCCAACTTCTCAAACAATACTTCACATGTTGCTCATTCATCAAAAACACCACTCACTCATGAAGAACCTCTTCCACCCTTTTCATGTTTTCATGACTTCCCAACCTCAACCATGTCTCCACCACCAAGAGTACCACCACCACATCCTACAACTTCACATGCCATTCCTATGTTGCATGTTCAAACCTTCACCCAAGACAACTATCATGCTCCACCACCAACACCTTCCTCTGAACACTTGAAGTTCGTTGAGGAGCTAAAAGAGGCTCATGAGCTTAGTGCTCTTTTAGCATTACATCTTGCTCAACGCAATTTGGATCCACCCCAATCAAGCTCACCATCATCACCACACAACATCAACCAAATTGAGAAGCATGTTAACAATTGCCCTTGTTGCATCTTCCTTCAACAACAAACCATTGCTTTGAATGAGCACTTCACTTGGATTGAGTATCTTCTTACAAGATCTCAACAAACACCATCACTTGAACAACATCAAAACCCTCAATCAACAAACCCCACTTCAAATCCACCACCTCCAAGTTCCACATCTCCAAACTCACCAACATCCGTGCAACCAAAAGTTTATCTCCACTAAACCACCAAGCATTTTATATGCTTATGTTTCTCATTTTCAAATAAAACTCTTCAACCATTTTGGGATTCAAGAAAGTTTGGTGACACTCCTTGTTGGCACATTAGGATGCTCTACTTAGTTTAGTATTCTATATTTATGGCCTTTGAAACAATGATTATGGGTTGACATAACCATTTTCTATCAATGAATGACTTAATATGTGTTCCTAATTATCTTGTGACATGCTTATTATTTGTTGGTATTATGATATATGTGTTTGCTTGTGCCATGCTTTTGCTTCTAATATTTTTCTTGCAAGAATTCCAATTCTCGAACCCTTGGTGCCCTCAAACGAGGGGGAGCATACATCAAGGGGGAGCTTCCCTTCTATTGGCTAAAACCTTTTTGATTTTACAAAAAGGGGGAGAAGTGAATATAAACTCACTAAATACTTGTCTAAAAATTAATTTTTGGATTTAATGAGTTTAGGTTTTGTAATCATCAAAAAGGGGGAGATTGTTGATATAAATAAATGACTAAAAACGTTATTCATATCTTTCGATATCTCTATGTTTTGATAATCACAAAACGAAAACTCATCAAACCAAAGATTATGACATAAACAAGTATTTAGTAGTAAATACTCATCTTTACCATTTAATCACTTAAGGTATGAATAAACAAAGTGTCTAATGTATTATAAGATCAAAGGAACACTTTTGTTAATCACTAGATATTTATAAAATGTCACAAAACATTTTATATCTTTTGTAAAATATTTTTGGCATTAAAAGAATATGTTTAATTCATTACAAATGTGTGAATTCAAATTTTCAACCAAAAATGGCAAATCTAATCCAGAAAAATTTCCCTCGCAAAAGGACAAGAAAATTCAACGTTCAGGAGGGCGGCCCCCTTAATTTTACTAGGCGGCCCCCTTAATCATTAAAGGGACCGCCCCCTAATTAAGGGGACCGGCATGCTCCAGAATAGTATTTTCTGGCCCTATAAATATTGGATCATTTCACATATTTTTCTCACATTTTTGCACTAAAAACTTTCTGATCTAAACATCCATTTCCATCCTCTAAAAATCCTTTGATCTTATATACTTTGATCTTTGTTTCAAAGTGATTCAAGCCTCAACACTCAAGTGTAAAGAGAAGAATACTTCTATTAGAAGTATTACAACTTAGTATCATCTTGCTATCTAAGTTGTTTGTTTGTTTAATCTTGTTAATCCTTCATATTTTGGTGAATAAGGTGTATGTATTAGTTAGCTAAATTGTGTTATAAAATCTAGAATTGTTGTAAGTGTGAAGTGGAACTTGAAGTGAAGAAGTAGTGTTGGATAGTAGTGGTGATAGGAGATAGTAGCAATAGTGACTAGTAGTGAAGAAATTGAAGCTTCCAAGTGGAGAAGACTAGAAGACTTTAGTAGATTGAAGTTGTGAAGACATTAGTGGCTTGAAGTTGTGAAGACATTAGTGACTTGAAGTTGTGAAGACCTTAGTGCCTTAAAGTTGTTAAGTTGCAAGACATTGAAGTTGTGAAGTATTTGTGAAGGCGTGAAGATACTTGTGGTGTGAAGAAGTAAAGAAGAAGTGAAAAGGTGTGAAGAAGGTGTGGTGTGATATTTGGTGTGAGATTGGTTCTAGCTACGATTAGATTTCGACATTTTGCTTTGTGTCGTTAATTGGTGTAAGCCTTTGGTGTGTACGGTTTTCTCCGCCATAAGGGAGGTTATTAACTTAGTGAAGAAAACTCTCGAGTTCGGTGCTCGGGGAGTGGAGTAGGGCAAGGAAGGTGTCCTTGTAGCCGAACCACTATAAATCCTTTGTCTCTCGGTTTGATCTTTCCATCTCTCACTCTTTGCTTGCTTACTTATTAGCTTTTCGTATATTGTTATAATTATGTGTTGTGCATATATTGATTTCACATAAAGATCAAACTAGGTTCCATTTATAACATTAATTGTACATTAGTAAAATATAAGTATATACACTTATTAAAACACATATACATATATAAATACAAACTTATACTTAAGTGAGATATATTCTATTCAACACTTTAAATAAGTAGTGTCTATATGATGTATGTGAATTAATTTGTATCTATACTTTAGCTTCAAAGGTTTTTACAATTAACATCAATTCTTTAAAAGCAAACTCTTATTAAACGAAAAAGACGCAAAACTATTCAAGCCCCCCTTCTAGTTTTCCAAAGCTCATATTGTGGAACAAGTAGATCTATCTTATTATATTTGACTTGACTATTACCTTGGTGAGTTATTAATAAAGAGTTCTAAATTTCTTTTGCGGTTTCACACATAAAGATCCTTTCGTACTCTTTACGTGGTAGCGCATTATAAATAACCATTTTTGCTTCATTATTTTTAGCAAGTTTCTTTTTAAATCATCATTTTTTTTTTCAAATGGTACGATTTCATCTTTCATTGTTTCAGGGTTATTTTGAAAAGGTAAGAAATCACCATTAGTAATAACATGCCAAAGATCTAGATCTTTTGACTTCACATAAGTTTCGAATCGATTTTTCCAATATAAAAAACCATCACTTTCAAATAGTGGTGGTCTTTCCATAGATTGCCCTTCTAAATATTTTTCAGATTCCATAGATCGTTACAAGTTTTAAAATACAATATATTTTAAAGATCTTGCTAGACGTGGCTCTGATACCAATTGTGGAAAACTAGAAGGGGGGTTGAATAGTTTTACGTCATTTTTAAATTTACTTCCAAAATATTTTGTAGCTTATAAAAACTTTCGATTCGATCTCAAGTGAGTTCAAGTAACAACCAATATAAGCAAGTCTAATCTAATAATGAAAGTATTGAAATAGAATGCAGAAAAGATAGAGTTAGAAAGATCAAACCACAACACGCGAATTTATAGTGGTTCGGCTACAAGGACACCTTCCTTGCCCTACTCCACTCCCCGAGTACCACACTCGAGAGTTTTCTTCACTATGTCAACAAACTCCTTATTGTGGAGAAACCTTACACACCTTGGCTTACACTAGTTAACGACACTAAGCTAAATGTCGAGTTCTAATCGTAGCTAGAACTAATCTCACAACTTCTTCAAGACTTCACACCTTCTTCACACCTTCACGACTTCTTCAAGAAAGCTTCACACCTTTTCTTCTTGTCAACTTCACACCTTCTTCTATGCACAACTAAATCACAACTACTACACTACTTTACAACACACCTAGTTTCTACAATCAAAAAGTTCTCACAACACTTTTACAAATATCTAGCACTACTACAATATGAAAATAGCTAATCACAACACTACTACAATCAAATGGATGTAGAGGAGTGTTCTTCTTCTTGCACTTAAGTGGATGAAGCTTTGGGTCACTTGGAAACAAAGACTTATGAATTATATGATCAAAGGATTTTTGAGATAGAAATGGAGATTAGATCAGAAAGTTTTTAGTGCAAAAAGGTGAGAAAAATATGTGGAATGATCCAGTATTTAAAAGGCCAGAAAATACTGTTCTGGAGCGTGCCGGTCCCCTTAATTAGGGGGCGGTCCCCTTAATGATTAAGGGGGCCGCCTAGTATAATTAAGGGGGCCGCCCTACTGAATGTTGGAAAAGTTTTTCTGGATAAAATTTGCCCTTTTTGGTTGGAAATTTGAAATCATATCTTTGTAGTTTAATACAACAATACCAAAAATGATTTACAAATATATATAAAATGTTAATATCATTTTATAAAATGTTATGTCTTAAGACAAGGTTTCCTTTGATCATGTAATGCATAAGATGCTTAGTTTATACATACCTTAAGTGATATTAGATGTAGAGGTAAATATTTGTTACTAAATACTTTTTTACGTCTTAATCTTGACTTAATTTGATTTGAGTTTTGTGATTATCAAAACATAGATTTATTAAGAAATATTAATAACGTTTTTAAACATTATTTATATCAACAAAATCCATGACGACCCAGAGAAAACCTGAAGGCGTCAGAAGTAGGGCATCAAGAGTTATTTTGGTGACGGCCTGGAGCAGGATTACACATGACGGCGTCAGATCCAGATCTAGGCAGTCCGAGAACTTTATTGGCGGCGAGATGACGGCGTCAGAAATTTACTCTTGACGCCGTCATCTCACAAAATCTATATATACTTTTCTATTTTTCATTCATTAGGAGAGGAACTTGTGTGGAGAATACTAGGGCCGAACCTAATAAACCCTAGGTCGTTTGTAACAGAATTTTCAAGGGTTTTCACCCCTTGAAACCTTTCATGTTCAATTAAGATAAATTTTCTTTCAATTCATTCAATATGTCTATGTGTTGTTTGAATATATCTTATGCTTGTCTTGATTTTAACATGCTAGGCTAGATCTTTCATGTGTTTGCTTAGATGTAATGAAACCTAGATGTTGATTATAGGTTGATTGCTTATTTATAGTTGTAATAGATGAATGATTTCAATGTTAGGCTTAAGAAAACTTGCATATCTCCATTGTGTAACTTGCTTGAACGTCTTAAGAAACATGAACCGATGTGTACTAGGTTTTTATGATTGTATTTAGTGCATGAGCGAATTCTAGTGATCCCATGTTAGGAGCTTCTTAGCTGGCTCGACATAGGAGTGAAGTAGGAGCTTATAGGATTGGGGAAGTAAGTACGCCACCCCATGAATGGTATTAAGGAATACAATCCGTCATCCACGCAACTGTAACAAGTAATTAACCTGTAAAAGATATCTAGGGAGTAGTGAAATCTAAGTAAACACAATTCTCCCATATATTGCTCACACCACTAGTATAATTTAGTTTATTTTCATTTTTTATTTTATTTTGATTGCATCTTAGTAATTGGGTTAGTTGACTAGCAATTAATTCTGCCCACTATTCCAATAACCGAGATTTTTATTTGCTTTTATAAAACATAAAAAAATACAAAAAGAATAATCCCTCATCTCTAGACCTAGTCTCTAGGCTTTCTAATCCTAGCGACACTATTCCTAAGTTGAACGATCAATCCCCCGGTACTTGTCACTATACTATACTACAACCATCAGGTACACTGTCTGGTGGGGGTTGTAAGCTTCTCGAGATCCCTCGAGAGGTAAAGCCTGGTGCAATTCCCACGCATCAAGTGCATACACGGAAGGCTAAGGCGATTTAGTTGTACATTTAAGTGGGTTGTAACAAATTCTTCCTTTAAGTAAGATGCTTAAAGTTAGAAACGAAAAGATAGGCTCGGAGGGGTGTACTAGGGGTTTCGTGTACTAAAAATGAGTACAACGCTAAGGATGTGGGAAAAATTAATTGACTTAACTAGCCAAGTAATATGACTTAAATGGTCAACTAATTATGATACGAGTTTAACACAAGGGTGATCCTAATGCCTCTTATCATGTAGTAAATCCTACCACACGAATGTAGTCTCACTAGCGGTCTCGGGATGCATCACTAACGCAAGTTCTAGAATCTAAATGCTACCGGTACACTCATAAGCACTAATAGTAAATGCTTTTCCTATGAAATCTAAAGGCGAACCTCACATATTTGGGTGGAAAATTTTTCTGAATGATACGGTTTTGTGCTAGTCATACAACTCCTATCCATGAGACGCTTGCTAAGGCTTAAAGTTTCACTCCTAAATGTTGTAAAAAAAAAATAAATTTGGCGCTAAAATTACACTAACAAGTATTTCTCATAGTTTTATTACACACCTACCATCAAACAAACAAACTCAAGTGAAAGTGTAACCTATAAGGTATCATCATTTACCCTCCCCTTACACTTAGGATTAACATTGTCCCCAAAGTTCAATTAAAGAATGTAAAAGTGAAATAGGTAAAATAATGAAATCAAATACTCCCCTGATTCGCCCGGTATGGATAGTGTGGTAACAAGGTTAGATCTTCCTCCAAGAAAATGAACAATCAAAGCTTCCCTTCCAGAAATATAAATCATCTTCTTGTCATACATAACCTGTTAAACCTGAGAAAACAAACAAACAAGGCAACCTCGCATAAAATCGGCGGCAATCTATATATACTAACAAATCCTAGAAAGCAATGTAAGATATAATGCTTGTGGAAATAATGTTTGCAGATTTCCTGGAGTTTATAAAACTAAAGAATTAACAAAAACTTTAAGACTCCGTTAGAAAAACAAAACTAGCAAAATTTCCAGAATTTTACACATGACGCCGTCAGGAATTAATTCCTGACGCCGTCAGAAGTGATCTGCAGAAATCCTTACGTTAAGTTTCAGGAAAATTTCTGAAAAACTTATGTCCTACTTTCTGGAAAACCCTACAAAACATCATTATGATTCGATACAAGCATTTGACTCTAACGAATACGAATATACATGTTCATTAAATATTGTGGAGAATCATGATCAATTTTTGTTTCTTAAAAACATATTTGGGGTTTCCCCTTACACTTATCTTTTGCGAAATACCTTTGGATGAAGTTAAGACTAAGTCAAACGACAAAATAAAGTATTTTCTCCATTTTAGTTTTGAAACATGATCTACCAACAATAAAAATAAAGCATGCATATGGAAGCAAATAACAATCAAACAAATAAAAATCACACAAAGCATGGGTTGCCTCCCAAGAAGCGCTTTTCTTTATTTTACGAGTCTTGTAGCTAGACTCAAGGTCATGGGCTACATTTTCCTTTCCCACTTTTGTGCTGACTCAAAACATCTAACCCAATTCTCAACACGCTTGTACTCAGGGCCTAGATTCATGCAACCTGAATAGTATGTTCGCCTCCTCTCATAATAAGCATCATCATCAATTCCATCTTCCTTAACTTCATAAGGTCGAATCTCATCAATTTGTAAATTCTTGATGCCCTTTAATTCTTCCTTCATGTGAGGCATCATAAAAGTAATCTTTTCTATCCCATCAGTAAACTGAACTATTCCCTTCCCATGATCACAATACATCTTAGTCTTCTCAACAAGTCCTAGGACTATTTCTCCTAGGTGTGGATCTATAATGCCTCTAACATCTTCTAGGATTACAAAGTCGCATTGATAAGTAAAATTTCCTATAAATATGTGTACCCCTTTAACTCACTTGACAAAATTACATAGTCTATTGGGGTTGTAGGGGTCTTTTCTAGGGCTTAACCTTTCACTCATTATCCAGTTGTAGTAGAGCCTAGACATAATATTCATGGGTGCTTTTAAATCAATGTATGTATGCTCTCTAGACATGTATCCAATCATGCAAGGAATTTTTATGTTCCTATGGTTATGCCTCCTAATCCATGGTATCTTTCTATATTTTGAGGGGCAGGGGTGTTGTAAAAGAAATTTGTGGTAACTCAATTCATCAGGGGTTGGAGAGAGGTTTGTAAACTCAATTTTCATTTGGAGGGGCTTAATAAATTCCTTAAATGTGTTAACTTCTCTCTTTCTTCTTTTACGCGCTATAAGCCTCTTGCTAACTTCTAAACGGCGACTCTCTAAATCCATAAAGACCAACCTAATACAAACAAAGACACGAAGAAATAAGATAGACTAAAGAAAACCTAAAAAAAATAAAATCTTACTAGAAAGGAATCTAGCAAGTAAACCTAATAAAAAGAAATCCTAACCTAGACAATAACTATTCCCCGGGCTGCGGTGCTAAAAACTTGATGCGTGGGAATTGCACCAGGCTTTACCTCTCGAGGGATCTCGAGAAGCTTACAACCCCCACCAGGCAGTGTACCTTATCGTTGTAGTATAGTATAGTGACAAGTACCGGGGGATTGATCGTTCAACTCAGGAATAGTGTCGCTAGGATTAGAAAGCCTAAAAACTAGGTCTAGAGGTGAGGGATGATTCTTTTTGTATTTTTATATTTTATGCAAAGCAAGTAAAATCTCGGGTTTTAGAAGAGTGAGCGGAATTAGTTGCTAGTCAACTAACCCAATAACTAAAGATGCAATCAAAATAAAATAACAAAAATGTAAATAAAGCTAATTAAACTAGTGGTGTGAACAATAAATGGGAAAATTGTGTTTGCTTAGATTTCATTACTCCCTAGATATCTTTTACAGGTTGATAGTTTGTTACAGATGCGTGGATGACGGGTTATATTCCTTAATACCAATCGTGGGGTGGCGTACGTACTTCCCCAACTCTATAAGCTCCTACTTCACTCCTATGTTGAGCCTGCAAGAAGCTCCTAACATGGGATCACTAGAATTTGCTCATGCATTAAATACAACCATAAAAACCTAGTACACATTGGTTCATGCTTCTTAAGACGTTCAAGCAAGTTACACTATGGAAGTCTGCCAGATTTCTTAAGCCTAACATCGAAATCATTCATCCATTACAACTATAAACAAGCAATCAACCTATAATCAACATCTAGGTTTCATTACATCTAAGCAAACACACAAGAGATCTAGCCTAGCATGTTAAAATCAAGACAAACGTAAGATATATTCATACAACACATAGACATATTGAATGAATTGAAAGGATACTTATCTTAATTGAACATGAAAGGTTTCAAGGGGTGAAAACCCTTGAAAATACTGATAAAATCGTCCTAGGGTTTCTCCAAGCCGTCCCTAAAATTGTCCTCCCCTATGAATGAAAATTACAAAAGTATATATAGATTTTCCAAGGTGACGACGTCAAGAAGAAAATTCTGACGACGTCAACCCGCCGCCCATAATAAAATCGGATTGCCTAGATCCAGATCTGACGCCGTCAAGAGCAATTTTTCTTTGGCCGTCAAGAGTAATGAGGCCATGACGGCCTATGGTGACGCCGTCATGCCCTTAGTGTAAAATCATTCTGGATCGTCATGGACTCTATCCTCTTCACCTCTTGTTTTTCCTCTTGACGCCGTCATTAAGAAATTGGTGACGCCGTCAGGTACTGTTCCCAGCAAGGAAAATTAAGACTTTGCCGTTTTCTTCACTTTTATGCTCCAAAAACGTCCAAAATGCTTCCTTTTTCAGAATTCACTCCAAAAGTACCTAAAATAACAAAAGGAACGATTTAGGGCAATATTTGATCAAATAAATTCAATTCCGGGCTTAAATGACCCCCTAAAACAGATCATTACTCGCCTCATCACCGCCTGTGATGAAATCGTATTGCCTAGATCTGATTTTTCTCCTCATCAAATACCCTTACACTTGAGATTTGCTTGTCCACAAGCAAATGCGCTTTTATTCTAATCAAAATACAAGTTAGGGGTCATTTAACACTAATATAAAAGTAATTACGACAAATAATCGTTCCACTAAAGACCAAAGACAAGCACGGAGGTCATACACTAGCACCTCACAAATAGTGTTTAGATACTCTCATCTCTCGGGTGTAAAAAAGTATATATCACAATAAAGAAATGGAAAACATCTCTCACTACCTGTCATAGCAAAGTAGATTACCATAGGCTTGGGAAAGGATCAAACCTCCACCACTTGGTGTAAGCACCTAGGATAAACTATCAAATAGGTCTTTCAAAGGGTTATAACGTTAGGTGTAGGGATACGGAATACACGGTTTTTGTTGGATAAAGGCAATATTTACTGGTGGTGAGTTAATCATCTTGGTTAATTACATGTACAATATAGCGTTGCTAAGCCAAGACTAGACTCGACTTAAGCTAATAAATCAAAAATAACAAAAACATAAAACAAACATAGAATGAAACGGGATGGTAGTCCGTATGTTTTTTCTCTTTTCTTTTTCTTTTTTCTTTTTTTTTATTTTTTCGATTTTTTTTAAATTCATACACTCTTACCCTACCATCCAAAATAATACATCATAGAGAATGTACATTCCCCTTACACTTGAATTTTTACATACTTTACAATAAACTAATCTAATGACTCGAATCAAGATAATCAAAACACTTGGAGTACTTTTAAGATTAACGCACATATGGGGGTAATATATGATGTTCTTCCCCATTACTTCATAACATAAGTACTTTACCCACGAGTCCCAATCGTCCCAAAACAATATGTACAAGATATGACTCGACTTAGCAACCATGTAATCAATTAGATAATTAACTAAGGGTTTAAACAAATAACAATAATGCACTAAAGATGAGTGCATACACGGAAGGCTAAGGCGATTTGGTTGCACATTTGGGTGGGTTGTAACAAATTCTTCCTTTAAGTAAGATGCTTAAAGTTAGAAACGAAAAGATAGGCTCGGAGGGGTGTACTAGGGGTTTCGTGTACTAAAAATGAGTACAACGCTAAAGTGTGGGAAAAATTAATTGACTTTACTAGCCAAGTAATATGACTTAAATGGTCAAGTAATTATGATACGGGTTTAACACAAGGGTGATCCTAATGCCTCTTATCATGTAGTAAATCCTACTACACGAATGTAGTCTCACTAGCGGTCTCGGGATGTATCACTAACGCAAGTTCTAGAATCTAAATGCTACCGGTACACTCATAAGCACTAATAGTAAATGATTTTCCTATCAAATCTAAAGGCGAACCTCACATATTTGGGTGGAAAATTTTTCTAAATGGTACGGTTTTGTGCTAGTCATACAACTCTTATGCATGAGACGCTTGCTAAGGCTAAAGTATCACTCCTAAATGTTGTAAAAAAATTTAAATTTGGCGCTAAAATTACAAACAAGTATTTCTCTTAGTTTTATTACACCCCTACCATCAAACAAACAAACTCAAGTGCAATTGTATCCTATAAGGTATCATCATTTACCCTCCCCTTACACTTAGGATGAACATTGCCCCCAATGTTCAATTAAAGAATGTAAAAGTGAAATAGGTAAAAGAATGAAAGCAAATACTCCCCTGATTCGTTCGGTGTGGATAGTGTGGTAACACGGTTAGATCTTCCTCCAAGAAAATGAACATTCAAAGCTTCCCTTCCAGAAAAATAAATCATCTTCTTGTCATACATAACCTGTTAAACCTGATAAAACAAACAAGGCAACCTCGCATAAAATCGGCGGCAATCTATATATACTAACAAGTCCTAGAAAACAATGAAAGATATAATGCTTGTAGAATGAATGTTTGCAGATTTCCTGGAGTTTATAAAACTAAAGAATTAAAAAAAACTTTAAAACTCCGTTAGAAAAACAAAACTCGCAAAATTTCCATAATTTTACACATGACATCGTCAGGAGTTAACTCCTGACGCCGTCAGAAGTGACCTGCAGAAATCTTTACGTTAAGTTTTCGGAAAATTTCTGGAAAAACTTTGTCCTACTTCCTAGAAAATCCTGCAAAACATCATTATGACTCGATACAAGCATTTGACTCTAAAAAGTACTAATACACATGCCCATTTAATATTTTGGCAAATCAAGATCAATTTCATTCTTAGAAACAAATTTGGGGTTTCCCCTTACACTTAACTTTTGCAAAATACCTTTATATGAAGTTAAGACAAAGTTAAACAACAAAATAAAGCATTTTCACAATTTTAGTTTGAAACATGATCTACCAACAATAAAAATAAAGCATGCATACGGAAGCAAATAACAATCAAACAAATAAAAATCACACAAAACATGGGTTGCCTCCCAAGAAGCGCTTTTCTTTATTTTACGAGTCTTGTAGCTAGACTCAAGGTCATGGGCTATCCTATATGTGTGAGCTCCTCATTGAGGACATCTTTTGGATCAAACTTGGGTTTCAACTTCCTATCGGTTTTCTTGGTACGGTATGACCTTTCAAACTTTTCTCCATCCGGATCATATAAAATCATCTTCATATGCCATGATCCGTCACCTTCCTTAGGTGGCTTGTCCCACTTCCATTTACACTTATCCCCTTCTCTTTTCCACTTGCTCATCTCTATGTTAATAGGCATTACGCATAAGAACTCAATCATTTTCCTAAAGGCTAGGGGATCCTCAAAAGGGTCTAGTTCCTCATCTCTAGCTATGAGTTGTTCCACCGAATGTGTTTTATCGATGAAATATTTTTCTTGATAGAATGGGCGTTGAGGTCCTATAAAGTTTCTTTCTATCCAAGGCTCATATCTAGATGGTCTCCTATTCATCTCTACCCAATGTGGTGTCGGTTCGTCCTCACAATCGTAGCTATGCTTCCTAACATCATAAACCGACTAAGTATCGCCCTCTCCTACCGCTATCTTAGACTCCTTACAATCTATCATGGCACTAGCAGTTGCTAAAAATCCTCTTCCTACTAACAATGGGCATGTAGTATCACTAACCATATCTAGGACGTGAAAATCCGCTAAAATAGTTAACTTTTCTACGTGAACCACTACATCCTTGATCATTTCAACCGGATGGGCAATACTTCCATCCGCTAGAACAATTAGTACTTACGTCTCCTCTAACTTTCCTAGCTTAAGAGTGGTGAAAAGGGATAAGGGAATCAAGTTGAGGCTTGATCCTAAATCAGCTAGTGTGTCGAAAGCTTCGGATTTTCCTATCCTACAAGGCAAAACAAATATACCTGGATCATCAAGCTTCTTAGGCAACTTGTTTTGAACGAAGGCGATCCTATTTTTACCCAATTTAAATTTCTCATATTTTTCTAGCAGGGCACTATAGTAGGGAGCACGGGCTAAGACATCAATGACGGGGCGTTCAAGGTGGAGCTCCTTGAATTCATCGTCAAGGTCTTGTGTAGGAGGTGTTTCAACTATGTTATTGACCGGTTTGATATCAGATGTTTTATTCAATTGGTCCTTTTGAAGAATTTAGGTTTGCTTAAAACACGTGCTCATTGCTTTGACCGAATGGTATTGTAGACAAGAAGTAGGTGACGAAACCGATGATATGGCATTAACGGTTAGTTTCGGGTTCTTGACCGTGTTGCTTGGGAGTGCTCCCATTTCTCGGTCATTGAGAACTTTCAACAATGTGTCAATTTTGGTGGTCATCTCGCTTTGCTTTTGTTTGAAATCGGCTTCAAACTTAGATATGCGAGCTTCTTGAGATGCCATAAACTTGGACATCAATCTTTCAAGATTATTGGTACTACCATAGTTGTTGGAAGGATTGTTTTTGAAAGTACGGTTAGAGGGTGGACCATTTGGTTGGTAACGATTAGGTGGATTAGAAGAATTGTTTTGGTTTTGTTTCCACCTAAGATTCGGGTGATTTTTCCAAGAAGGATTGTAAGAATCACCGTAAGGGTTTGGCTCGGGTTTGAAAGTGTACCACTTGTCTCCCGCTTCATCGGTACGCGAGGATGCGTAATTCGCAAAAGCTTGTCCGGGGAGTTCCACGCAATCACGAGTGTCATGGGGACCACTACATAATTCACATGAAGAAGTGATTTTGTTCACTAGGCTTAAAGGCTTAGGAGCTTCGTAGGATTTCATGAGAAACTTGAATTGGTCCTCAAGTTCCATGATCCTACGGTCGGTAGTGCTAGAATTGTTCGAAGGCAAAGATATTGCCTTGACCGTTTTGTTCAAATCACGGGGATCATTCCAACTTTCGTTGTCATAGAGAGCAAGATCTCCTATGAGTTCCCATGATTCTTCGGCACTTAGATCACGTAGCTTGCCACCGGCCGATTGGTCAATGGTTCGCCCTGTGGAGAGATCGATATGGTCATAGAAGATTTGGACTTGGAGCCAAAGATCTATGCCATGATGAGGGACTTTTTCGAGTAAGTCCTTGAAACGAGTCCATGCTTCATATAGGGTTTCACCTTGACGTTGTAGGAACATCAAGATATCATTTCTAAGCTTGGTAGTTCTCCCGGGTGGGAAAAATTGAGCAAGGAAACGAGTGGTGAGATCATCCCATGAGGTGATGGATCCCGCGGGTAAATGTTCAAGCCATTGACTAGCTTGATCACGTAGAGAGAATTGGAATAGGCGTAATCGGGTCGACTCTCTAGTTGTAACATCAAGGTCTATAGAATCTACGATTTTAAGGAAATCCTTGAGAAGTTGATTAGGATCTTTGGAACGAAGTCCATGGAATGCACATCCGCTTTGCACCAACCGGATGGTGTCGGATCGCTAGGGGGACACATTGGCTCCTTGAGTGAGCTCAATAGTGTTTCGATAGCCTTGATGGCTAGGACGGGAATACTCTCATAAGGTTCGGGGTCTAAGAGGTTGGTTTGCTAGTGGTGGGTTTTGTGGGTGGTTTTCTTCTGGTGGGTTGATGGGTTCAAAGATGTTACCACCTTCCATGATGTCGGATGGTAAAGGTTACGAAAAAAGACACGGAGAAATAAGATAGACTAAAAAAAACCAAAAAATAAAAATAAAATCTTACTAGAAAGGAATCTAGCAAGTAGACCTAATAAAAATAAATCCTAACCTAGACAATAACTATTCCTCGGGCTGCGGTGCCAAAAACTTGATACGTGGGAAACGCACCAGGCTTTACCTTTCGAGGGATCTCGAGAAGCTTACAACCCCCACCAGGCAGTGTACCTGATCATTGTAATATAGTATAGTGACAAGTACCGAAGGATTGATCGTTCAACTCAGGAATAGTGTCGCTAGGATTAGAAAGTCTCTTAAACTAAGTCTAGAGGTGAGGGGTGATTCTTTTTGTGTTTTTATGTTTTATAAAAGGAAGTAAAATCTCAGGTTTTGGAAGAGTGGGCAGAATTAGTTGCTAGTCAATTAACCCAATTAATTAAAGATGCAATCAAAATAAAATAACAAAAATGAAATGAAACTAATTATACTAGTGTGGTGTAACAATAATAGGGAAAGTTGTGTTTACTTAGGTTTCATTACTCCCTAGATATCTTTTACAGGTTGATAGCTTGTTACAATTGCATGGATGACGGGTCATATTCCTTAATACTAGTCGTAGGGCCGTGTACAATATTCCCTAACTCTATAGGATCCTACTTCACTCCTATGTCGAGCCGTTAGAAGCTCCTAACATGGGATCATTAGAATTCTCCTACGCATTAAATACAACCTAATATCGTAGTACACCTCCGATCATGTTTCCTAAGACGTTCAAGCAAGTTAACAATGGAAGTGTGCCAGTTTTCTTAAGCCTAACATCGAATACAATCATCCGTAACAACTATAAACAAACAATCAACCCATAATTAACATCTAGATTTCACTACATCTAAGCAAACACAAAAGAAATCTAGTCGAGCATGTTAAATTGAAGACAAGTGTAAGATATATTCAAGTAACACATAGACATATTGATTGAATTGAAAGAGTACTTATCTCAAATTGAACACGAAAGTTTCAAAGGGTTGAAACCCTTGAAAAAGCCGAAAATTGGGGGTTGTGTCCACGTGTTCCTTGGAAAACGGGAAAAAGTGCATGTACCGTTTCGGATTCTAGCCACACGTTTTGTGAGTGGGATCCACGTGGGCTTCATCTAGGGTTTTTTGACTCCTTATATAAGAGTCACCACCTTCATTTACCCAAAACACACAGTAAAAACACATACTCACCATTGCACATTTCTTCAAAGCGTTTTTTGCAAAGAAAGTAACTGTTTGATTAGGTAATTTCGTGTGCGTATTCTGGTAAATTTATGAAAATGGTTGCCCAATTAGAGGAGTTTCGCTCTATGATGAGTGAGGATGATGTGCGTCAGTTTTCATCTGACTACTTCATTCCTCTGGATGTGCATCCAGAGGCTCTAGACGTTGATGCGTGTATAGCCGATTTCCCCGAAGGGAAAATAGGACTATACACGCACTTTTTCGAGTACGCTAATTACCGCGTACCGATATCTAGTTTCCTGAGCAATTTGCTCAATTTCTATCGTCTTCATATCTCACAGCTGCACTGTATAGGTGCGGCGAAGGTATTGAATTTTGAAGTAAACTGTCATTTACTTGTGATAGAACCGACCGTTGCCCTATTCCGTGCCTTCTACCATACAACGTGGTTGCATGGATGGGTATCCTTTGCGAAGCACGCGGGGAAGCTTCAGTGCTATACCGAGAAGGTAGACTCCCTGAGGCATTGGAGGGAGTATTTTTTCTGGGTTGATGATGTAGTGTTTCCATCGCCCTTTGAGTTTTATACTCAAGACACGTTGCTGAGGGATGGGCGCCCCGCACCCGGTTCCTATAGTTTGACCGATGCACAGACCATTGATGCCAACCGCATCCCCATTAACCCTTATCTGGAGGAGTTTTTGGTGCATGTGGGGTTGAGTCGCAGCTATTTCGGGGGCGTTGACGAGGTGCCAACCTTCATTGATGAGGAAGGCCGGGGTGGGTGTTCGTCCCTTTTGCTTCTAATCATGTAAGTTTTTCTATATGCGCACGTTTAATAACTAATCTCTTCTTTTGTTGTTTGTTCCTGTGTGCGCAGAGATGGATCTGTTTGTAGTAGATAAGCTAGAGAAGCCAAAGCAGGTGACCGTGGGCGTGCGCCCTCTGAGGGAGAACGAGCAGCCGCTTTTGGAAGCGACCCAGGGTCATCTGACTGTGCTGGGACCTGTTGGCCATGAAGATTCGCCGCCTCTCTAAGTTACGCCCGTACAGAGCATGGCGCCAAATGTGGAGACTGCGCATGTGGAGGAGGTGCACACTGAATCTTCGGACAGCATGGAGATACTGAAGCCCGAAGAGGTATTGAAGCCTGAGGAGGTAGCGCAGAATCTAAAGCGCAAAGGAGAGGCTGGTAGCAGTGGTACTTCCAAGAGGCGACACTACCTTATTGGAGATGCGAAGTCGTCTGTTGAGGAAGAGACATCCGCTCCTGGCGCGGAAAAGAAGGCTGCAGAGGCCTCTCCATTTCTGTAAGTAATTTGTCTCATACTATGTATTTTCTTTATTACTTGTCATAATATGATCTAACTGTTTTCTTCCTTTATTGTAGCGATGATGCCACGAGGGATGATGGAGCCTTCGTGGAGATGGTGGCCCCTCCTCAGAATGAAAACAAGGAGGAGGGAGTAAAGGTTGATAAAGGCGTATCTGCGCAGCAACTGATGGATGAGTTGGCTGCTACTGCTACGCGTCAAACTGAGCTGGTGACTCAGTTGAAGACGAGGTACGTCGGGGAGAGTAGCACGCTCGCCCAAAAAGATGAGGAGATAGCTGTTCTCCGTGCGCAGCTGGCTGAAGCGCAGGTGGAGGTGGGGTCCTTCAGGGTGTACACGGATAAGGTCACAAATGAGAAGTTGACCGCGATGGCTGAGCTGGAGCAAGCGCGCGGACAACTTCATCAGTTCAGGGCCAACCTTACTTGGGCAGTAAGGTATCTTGAGGAGAAGAAGGAGGAGCACTTCGCGAACAATGCTGAGTTCAAGGTGCGTATGGAGAAGATTGTTCAGGCACAGGAGGAGAAGCTGTGTGGCCTGAGCATAGAGTATGATGAGGAGTTATACCCTCATCTGATGTCTACCATAGCTAAGCGCAGGTACGTCCTTTCATCTTTTTATGCAATGTTGCCTTACTATATTTGTTTATATGTTTCTGCTAACACAAGTTGTCCTTTGTTGATGTAGGTAGTTGATCAGCCATGGGTTGCGCCTGGCTGCTATGGGCACCTTGGAGTCCCAAGAGGTGTTGGGGGCCTTTGGGAAGGTGGTGCAGTGCGCTGTGGAGCGCGGAAGGTCGCAGGCTATGGATGAGCTCTATGAGGCCAAGGCGTTGCATGTGGCCCTAACTGAGGTGCCAGACTATAACGCGAGTGTGTATGACGAGCTGGTGCAGGCCATGGAGGGGATGAAGCTCCTTGAGCTTCCTCATATTGCTCAGTTAGAGCGCGACCAGGATAACCCCATAAAGGTAATTATGGAGGGGTTAACCCTGGAGCGCCATATTGTGGAGGATGCCGAGGCGTAGCCGGACTACTTCCTCAAACCTGATGAGTCGCAGCTGCAGGTTCCTGTGTTTGTGCAGCCTCACCATATGCTGAACCCATTTGCTCTGGAGAAGGAGATTCCTTTGAAGGAGGTGTTGGAGCGCCATGCACAGAGAGCTGCCCAGAAAAATGGGATTAAGGGCAAAGTCGTCCTATGCGGTGTTGGCACTGCACACATTCCCAGGTCTGATGGGGTTCCCGTGAGTGTAGCGACTGTATCGCCTAAAGATGCCTTGCTATTCAGAAAGCTTCAAGAGGCAGGAAGTTCCGTTGCACCGGAGGATAGCCCTGAGCATCGCCATAGCATATAGGCTGTTTTTGTAACATGTATGTTAATTATCTGAATAACAAAGTGTATCTTTTGCGTAGTTTTGTGTAAAAATACTAAATAAGATACTCTTTTGTGCATAAATTAAGTGCGTAACTTAAAAAATATACTTGCATTAATGTTTGCGAAGTTTTATTATTTGACCAAGAGTCTTGGCTCGTTATTTGCTAAGCTTCGTACAGTGTACTTAATATTTGCGCATCCGTAGTGGGGTGCGCAAGGTAAACTTACCTCAACGTCTCAAAAGTAAGGCGCTTAGCAAGGATGCGTGATCCAATGTTGATGGGTTTGCAACCCTCTTACTCAACGAGTGAATTAGTAGGTTTACTCATCCTTTATGCCTTCGTGGGTCTTAATTAGTGCATGCACGCCATGTAGGCAAAAATATAATATAACAATATTGACATATATAAGAATGTATGCAATAAAGTGAAATGTGTTGTGGAGTTAGCTAGAAACCATAACATTTTATTGATACTTACAAGTTTTTGAAAAAGTAAAAGACAATTCCTAAGAAAGAAAAGTAAAAACAAACACTTATTGGGCACATCCTAAGGTGCAAAGTTGTCTGTGTATGGGCCGTAGCCTTTCCTAAAGATAGCATCTTTTGAGGTTGCAGATATTCTAGGTGCGTGCTAGGCCGTGACCTTTCATATCGCGCAACCTGTATGCGCCATTGCCCAGCGCATCAGTGACCTCGTAGGGTCCTTCCCATTTGGGTCCGAGCTTGCATGTGTCTTCTGCATGACTTGCGTCATTGGCGCGGTATACAAAGTCTCCTGGCCTGAAGGAAGTGTGTTTGACCTTTGCATCATAATACTTCTTCATTTTTGCTTTAGCCTTTGCTTCGCGTATAGCTGCGCGTTCACGTCTTTCTTCCAGTAAGTCCAAGTCTACGCGCCGCTCTTCGTCATTTGTTGTGACGTTGACCTCTGCTGTTCGTATAGTTGGCATTCCTATCTCAGCTGGTATAATGGCTTCTGTTCCGTAGACAAGGGAGAATGGCGTGTCTCCAGTACTGGTTTTGATTGTGGTGCGATGCGCCCATAAGACATGTGAAAGCTCGTCCACCCACTTTCCTTTGTGTCTGTCAAGGCGTGCTTTTATTCCTTCACCTAGACTGCGATTTGCTCGCTCAACTAAACCATTGGTTTGTGGGTGTTTTACTAAAGCGAAGTGTTGTGTGATGTTCAGTTGTGTGCACCAATCTTTGAATGGGTTGTCGCAGAACTGCTTCCCATTGTCTGATATGATCTCTCAAGGAAGTCCGAAGCGACAAACAATGTTATCCCATACAAAGCGTTTGACCTGGTTGCCCGTGATACTCACAACTGCCTTTGCCTCGATTCACTTCGTGAAGTAGTCTATGGCTACGATGAGGAATTTTAGCCCTCCTGCTGCAACTAGAAAGGGTCCTGCGATGTCAATGCCCCACTTATAGAATGGCCATGGTGAGGTAATGGGTGTTAGCTCTTGTTGCGGTTGGCGCGGAATTGGCCTGTGTACTTGGCAATTGCTGCACTTCTTTATCGTATCGCGAGCGTCGCGGTGCATAGTTGGCCAATAATACCCCAACCGTAGAGCGCGCGCAACAACAGATCGCGGCCCTGAGTGCATGCTGCATGATCCAGCGTGAATTTCTCGGAGTACATAGTCTGCTTGGAGGGGTCCAACACATCGGAGCCAAGGTTGCAAGAAAGAACGTCGGTAGAGTATGTTATCCCGTAGTTCGAATCGCTGCGCTGTGCGCCGCACCCTTCGAGCGTCCTTAAGATCTTGTGGTAAGACTCCCTTGCTAATGAATTCAATGATATGTGTCATCCATGTAGGATCTTGTTCTTCTATCACTGTGGATACTTCCATCTCCAAGATTGACTTGTTTTGTAAAGTTTCTACCAATACTTGTTTTGATAAGTGCGCAAAGCTTGTGGATGCAATCTTGCTAAGCGCATCAGCCTTCCTGTTGTCCCCTCTGGGTACTTGTTTTATTGTGAACTTATCAAAGTTCTTAATCAAGGACTTGGTCTTATCCAGGTATTGGATCATGTGTTCATCCTTGGCTTCATATTCACCTAGCACATGGTTAGCGACTAGCCGAGAATCTACGTTTGCCTCCAAGTTGCGTACACCCATTTGGATTGCAATGCCCAGTCCAGCTAGTAGGGCTTCGTATTCTGCCTCATTGTTTGTGGCTGTGAATTCGAAGCGCAGCGCATAGGTGAATTTCATACCTTCTGGATTTGTAAGAATAAGGCCTGCGCCTGATCCATCTACGCATGAGGATCCATCTGTGAACAGAATCCAGGGTTCCTGTAGATCTGTTTTAGTTGTTGAGGTTGGACTATCAGTGTCTGGCTTCTCAACAATAAAATCAGCTAATATCTGTCCTTTGATTGCAGTGCGCGGTCTATACGAGATGTTATATTCGCTTAACAACACACTCCACTTTTGTAGCCGTCCTGATGCGTCAGGTTTAGAGATAACTTGTTTGATTGATTGGTCTGTGATTACAGCTATTGGATGCGCTTGAAAGTATCTGCGCAGTCTTTTAGCTGCGAATACTAGAGCTAAGACCAGCTTTTCCATAGCGCTGTAGTTAGTCTCTGTCTTCTTCAGTGCTTTGCTTACAAAGTATATGGGTGTCTGGACGGAGTTCCTATCTGTCTATAGTATTGCGTTAACTGCTCCATGGGTTGCAGATAAGTACATGATTAGCTCTTCCCCTGGTCGCGGTGCGACAAGTTTGGGAAGTGATGCTAAATGTTGTTTTAGCTGTTGGAAAGCTTCTTCTGCTTCCTCAGTCCAACGAAAGTCTCCCTTTTTGGTGCACTTCGTGAGTGTTTTAAAGAGAGGGAGTGATTTATCTGCTGATTTAGATAAGAAACGGTTTAGCCCAGCTAGCTTTCCGTTTAATGACTGGACTTCCTTGAGTGTGCGCGGTGAGGGAAGATCGATAACAGCTTTTGTTTTTTTGGGCAAGGTTTGATTCCATCGGGTTCTATTAAGTATCCGAGAAACATGCCTTCTGTTGCGCCAAAGGTGCACTTTTTGGGATTTAATTTCATGTTTATTTTTCCCAATGTTTTGAACGTTTCCTCGATGTCGCGCACCAATTCATCCTCTGTGTGGCTTTTGATGACAAGGTCGTCAACGTAGACCTCCAAGTTTCGACCTACTTGTTTCTCGAAAGCTGTGTCCACCAATCGTTGGTATGTTGCGCCTGCGTTTTTTAGGCCAAAAGGCATTTTCGTGTAGCAGTAAACCCCTTGACTGGTGTGGAAAGCTGTTTTTTCTTCATCCTCAACTGCCATCTGGATTTGATGATATCCTTTGTATGCGTCTAGGAAGCATTTAAAAGGATATCCGCACAGGGATTCTACTTTCCAGTCTATTTCTGGCAGTGGATAGCAGTCCTGTGGACATGCTTTGTTAAGGTCTGTGAAGTCCACGCACATTCTCCAACTGCCATCGCTCTTCTTTACCATCACTGGGTTAGAGAGCCAATCGTGATAGTACACTTCGCGCATGATGCCTGCGTCTACGAGTTTGTGTACTTCTTCTAGAATAGCTTTTGCACGATCTGGGGCCTGGCCGCGCTTCTTCTGTCGTATTGGGGGATATCCTTGTCGGATTTGTAGCTTGTGCTCCATGATAGAGCGTGGCACTCCGGTCATGTGTTTTGGTTCCCATGCAAAGATATCTAGGTTCTTTTGCAAGAGTGCGTACACGGCTGCTTTACCTTTGTCAGATAAAGATCCTCCAATCGAAACTTGTTGGTCCGGGTAATCGGGGTGAATAGCGACCTTTAGGTTTGGTGTTTTTTCTGTGCGCTGTTCTGGAATATTCTCTACCTCAGTGGTTACTGCGTTGCATTCTTTTGGTGGTACTGTTGTGTTGTAGAGGGTAACGACTCCTCCTTCTACTGGAAATTTGAGCATCCCATGTGCTGTGGATGGCACAGCGCGCATCAATGATATTCCAGGTCTCCCAATGATGCCACTGTATGGTGAGGGAGACTTGATTACCATGAAGTTTATCCATGTTGATGTTGAGTGTTGTTCATCACCCACAACTACTAGCAAGCGCAATTGCCCCATAGGCCAAATCTTTTCTCCTGTGAATCCAGTCAGCGACGTTGTGGCTGGTATCAATTGTCTTTGGATTTCAGGTCGTAGCCTTTTGAAGCAATGATCGTATAGAATGTCTGCGGATGCTCCCCCATCGATGTACATGCGGTGGATATCATGTCCCCCCGTATGTATTTCAATGGTTAGCGGTTCTACTACTGCGTTGTCCGCAGCTAGAGTAGGGAAGGATATCTCTTTTTCTGGAGAGAATTTTTTACTGACTTTTTGTTTTATCTTGCATTTCCATGACTGTATCATGTATATGGTGTCAGCTTTTTCTTTGGGAGGTTCTTTCTTGCCCCCATTCCTTTGTTTATCCTTTCCTTCTTTAATGTTTTTTACGAGGTGGTCCATTCTGCCTTCTCTTACTAATTTATCAATCAGTTGTCGTAGCTGGACACACTCGTTGGTTGTATGGCCTTTCTGGCCATGATATTCGCAGTATCCATTCCCTATGCGCTTGTCCTCTGCGGTACGCATTGGCGGAGGCTTTGGGAAGTTTGCTCCTTCCGTAACAAATATTTCCCTCGGAGTTTTTGTGAGAGGGGTATACTTGTCGTTATCTCGTCCACTGCGATAATTCCTACTGCGGTTGTTATTCTGATCATTGGATTGTCTCCTAGGCTGTTCTTGTTGCCTATAATTAGAGTAGCCTTTTTTGCTATCCGCAGCGGCTGCTTCTCCTTGTATGAAGGATCTTGTGCGCTTTGTTAGCTCATCGAAAGTTCGAGGAACCTTGTCGTTTAGCTTCCGAATAAGTTCTGGGTTGTTAATCCCATTCATGAACCCTGAAATTTTTAGAATTTCGGGACACGCTTTGACCTGTATGCACTCATCCTTAAAGCGTTCCATAAAAGCACTGGTTGATTCCCCTTGGCGCTGTTTTACTCTGGCTAGTTCAACAGGGTTTTTAGCGCACTTCTTTCTTTGGGTAAAGTTTAGACGGAATGCTTTCCGTAATTCTTCAAACCCACCGATGCTTCGTCGTGGGAGTTTGCTAAACCATGTGCGCGCATTCCCTACTAATGTAGAATTAAACATATGGCACCACACAGGTTGTGGCCAATTTTCGATGGTAGCAGCTGATTCAAAAACTTTTAGATGGTCATCTGGATCACCTGTCCCATCATATGTTTTCACGTTAGTGGGCATGCGCCTCCTTTTGTGGTCGGAGTAATTGCTGATGCGTCATGTAAACGTATCAACTTTCTGGCGACGCCATGGAAGAGACATGTCTTCATTTTCTTCTTCGCGACGTCTTCCTCTTGACTTCCAGTGTCCTGTTTCTCTATCCTCGTTGTCCGAGGAGTCGCTGGAAGAAGAGTAATTTCTTTTTCGGCGCTTGCGCCGGCTTCCTTCAGAGGAAGAGCTTGAGGGGCTTTCACTTGGGGATATTCTCCTCCCCAATCTGTCGTGAATCCTCTTGCTCCCAGACTTGGAGGACCCTTCGCTTGGTGAATGTTGAGGTCCTAATCGGTCTTGTATCCCTCGACTGCCAAGTTTGGAATGAACATTAGTGCGCCTCTCGCTGCCTTCATATTCCTCTGAATATTGTGAGTCAGATGTCGTACCCAGCCTATCGTGGATAGTAGTACGTTTTTCGTTATCTGGGCGTCTTCCTCGTGGGTGGCGCAGTGGTGATGGTTCGCGTTCAGGACCAAAATTGAGCCGGGATTGAAGGCTCGTACTCGACCTTCTCCTTGCTTCTTCTTGCATGAGGGCAGTTAGGGTTTCATAATTTTGGGAGACAAAATTTCCCAACGTTAGGTCAGGTGTGTCCTCAGTTGCTGCAAGAATATATGCCTCAGTATTGGGCGCCCTATCTCGGTTAGGCGCGCCTGGTGGTACAGTGTTGTCCACTGTAGGTACCGTTTGGTGAGGAGTAGTGAAGAGGGTTGTAGGGAGCTATACCTTGATAGATCACGAGCCAATAGATCGTTAGCCAACTAATGTAATCACTAGTAAGACTAAGTTAGATAATCTTTGTGAGCTTGTAATTATTGCGGAATATAAAAACAAACTTATATTAAACTTGATCCTCTATGGATCGATAAACTTTTACTAATAATGTTATAAAAACTCGTACGTATTACACTGACCTCGGGTTCCTTATATACTATTGGAAACCCTAACCTCTCTTACAAGAAACGAATAATAATAAACTAATAAAAGATATTCTACATATCTTGTCCTAAAATACATAAGTTCTATCCACGGTTTAACTCTATCCGTAGGATCTCTATATGTCCGCAGGAACCAGTCATCAGCAGAAAGTCACTAAGCCTTCCGTAGGAACCTGTCAGCAATATCAGTCAGCAGTATCTTCAATAATTCCTTACAATCCTCCCCTAATCTTGAATTTGACACAGTTAAGTTCAAGATTTCTTGATAGATCGCCAATAGCACAAACCAGAGGATTGAGGATGAACATCAGCAGCAAAGAATCTTCATAAGTAGAATCTCTATGATCAGCAAGTATTTGAAAGCTCCATTCTTTGCAGCAACCCATGACTAAATGTACATCAAAACAAATAAGTTTCATACTATTCTCATCACATCCAGGTGTGTTAACTCCTGTGAGAGGTGAATCATTGAAAATAATGGATTTGATGTCTCTTTACCAATAGCCATTACTACTGGAGTAGCCAAGTGTTCTCAGTTAAAAACTATGGTACACTGATGACCCAAAGAATATGATTTTTAGCAAATCATCAGCTATAAACGGATTTGAGAAGTCTTTACCTGTAGCCGTTTGCTCAGGACTAGTCAATTATTGATGAAATATCATCTTGGTGAATTGAATACCAAATATGGTTTTCCACTGCCTTTACGACAAGCCATATACATGTGGGCTAGCCAATTATTTGGAATCCAAAAAGGAAAAATCCATGGTCAATTGACAACCATTTCAACTGCTCAGCAATAAAGCATGGGTGAGTTGAGAACCCTATGGTTTTGAGCAAACCATTACAGCTATCAACAGATTTGATGAGTCTTTACCAAAGCTGTACCCTTTGGACTAGCCAACTTTTTGATGGAATAGTCAACATCAGGTAAGTTGATGACCAAAAAAAAATCAACACCAAACCTGCATACAACATACACAAAACTATACAAAGATGTTAGTTTTTTTTTTTTTTTTTAACTAAACTAAATAAAGTAAAAGAAAATAAAAATATACAACACAATACCATACCAAGACCAGCTTATTGCAGATATGATTCCATTTGAATTCCATACTTAGTTTTCAGTTCCTGCTTAGTCAAGATACTTCTTCTGATGAACCTTATCAATTGTTCAGCAAGATGAAGATCATTTTCAGTCATATCCAAAGGAACTGAAAGCTTTGCCTCTAACATGAGTTTCATGACTTCCATAGTGATTGGGTAGAGAACATCAGCCCAGCAGTATAAGGTCTTACCAGTGGTTGTGACAATCATATGAACATTGGGAAGTGGAAAGAACTTCCACTAGTCAACCACCCATGTCTTTTGACCCTTCCATACTTGAAACGTTACACCAGAATCACCCTTATAAGAATCACACAAAATCTGCAAATCTCCCATCAAATAAATTCCAATTTCATCAGGGGAATGAGTTTGATAGTACTTGGTAACCCAATCATAAAGTGAAAGCAGATCTTGCTTGTCCACCATATGTAAGATTTGGCTCAGAAACAGGAATGTCTTAGTAGTTCCATCTTTTCTAGTTATGACATTCACTTGTCCTTGACCAAGCTCAGTATCAACAAGTTCCCACTTCACAATTTTCTCCCAAACAACAGGGTCTTGACCATCATCAAAAGCATAATCAAGGAAAGTAGTATTGTCCTCTAAAGGAATATCTTTTAGAGCTTTCCTCTTTATAGCTTTAGTCTTCCTCCTAGTGCCAGTAGCAACAGGAATAGAAGGACCATCAGCAGGTTCTTCTTTAGGCACTTGTTTGGAAGCATCAGCAGGAACATCAGCAGAATCATCATCATCTGGTACTTCTATTGGAGTATCTGCTGAAGCGTCAATTGAAACATCATGTGGAGCTTCAGTAGTATCAGGATGAGATTCAGCAGTATCATGATGAGAAGCAGCAAGAATATCATCCATCTGAGCATCAGGAGTATCACCCATCTGAGCATCAAGAGTATCATCCATCTGAGGCAAGACTGAAGGAGATTGCACTTTCTCCTGACCACCATGAAAGGACCCAATAGACTCAGCAGGTTGATCAGCAGTATCATGAAGCTTAGCTCTCTTAGCTTCAGACCCATCCAAAAGTCTACCTCTAAACTCCAAAACATCTTGGACATGTATACCAGAGGAATGAAGATTGGAAATGATCTTGTCATAGTAGAAGGTGAGCTGTTTATCTGAGAATCCCCAAACCTTCTTTTGAGTCCACCCTGACCCAAACATAGAACACCCCTGATTCTTCACAAAATTTCTCATGTATTTCTTTATTTCTTGTTTAGTCCAAGGCCTTTCCCTTTGATACTTAGCTTTTCTCTCTGCCTCCTGTTGTTTCTGCAACTTTCCTCTTTCAACCATCATCTGAACAAAAGCAGGATTATCAACTCCAAGCACAGATTCACCCAAATTAGGCTTGGAAGCAGCCTGTTCAGCCAAATTTTCCCATTGTTCTGCAGAAAGATTCTTAGCTATTTCATCAAGTTCCTTTTGTCTTTCAGCAGGCAAGGTGCTAGTAAATTGAGTTCCCATCTTATCCAAATCATCTTGAATTTTCCTAGCAAGTGCTACTGAGGCTTTCAAATCCAATTGAACTTTAGTAGCTGCAGCATCCTCTTCAGCTTGCAAACGTGCAGCAGCAATCTCACTAAGTTTTTCATTAGCAAGTTCCACCTTTGATTTCACTCTGGAAAGAATGTCTTGATCAACCAATATGGACTTTCCTTTGTCTTTCTTCTCAGGAGGAACAAAAATCTTATTAGGAGAATCATGAGGACAGTCAGCTTGGATATCTGCTGATGTAGATTGAGTGCTCACTTCTGGCATAGTGGTAGGAAAAGAGTCCTTTCTGAGAGCATCAGCAGAAGTCTTCTTTCTAGGAGCATCAGCAGAAGTCTTATCAGCAGAATGCTTTCTCCTGACATAAATGACTCTGGAATCCTGATGCGTAGGGATTGCACCAAGCTTTACCTCTTGAGGGATCTCGAGAAGCTTACAACCCCCACCAGGCAGTGTACCTGATAGATGTAGTATAGTATAATGACAAGTACCGGGGGATTGATCGTTCAGCTAGGAATAGTGTCGCTAGGATTAGAAAACCTAAAGACTAGGTCTAGAGATGAGAGATGATTCTTTTTGTATTTTTATATTTTTTTAGAAAGCAAATAAAAATCTCGGGTTTGAAGGATTTGGGCGGAATTAGTTGCTAGTCAACTAACCCAATACTAAGATTCAATCAAAATAAAATACTAAAAATGAAATTAAACTAAATTATACTAAAGTTGTGAGTAATAAGTGGGAGAAATGTGTTTACTTAGATTTCACTACTCCCTAGATATCTTTTACACGTTAATTACTTGTTATAGTTGCGTGGATGACGGATTGTATTCCTTAATACCATTTATGGGGTGGCGTACTTACTTCCCCAATCCTATGAGTGCCTACTTCACTCCTATGTCGAGCCGGCTAAGAAGCTCCTAACATGGGATCATTAGAATTTACTCATGCATTAAATACAACCAATAAAACCTAGTACACATCGGTTCATGTTTCCTAAGACGTTCAAGCATGTTACACAATGGAGATCTGCTAGTTTTCTTAAGCCTAACATTGAAATCATTCATCCAATACAACCATAAACAAGTAATCAACATATAATTAACATCTAGGTTTCATTAGATCTAAGCAAACACAAGATAGATCTAGCCTAACATGTTGAAATCAAGACAAGCATAAGATATAGACAACCAACACATAGACATATTGATTGAATTAAGAGAAGACTTATCTCAATAGCACATGTAAGGATTCAAGGGCTGAAAACCCTTGAAAAATCTGTAAAATACGTACAAGGTTCGGCCTTAGGGTTTCTCCACACAAGTTCCTCCTTTAATGAATGAAAAATAGAAAACTATATATAGATTTTAGAAGGTGACGGCGTCAAGAACAAATGTCTGACGCCGTCATCTCACCGCCAAATAGTTCCTCGGACTGCCTAGATCTGGATCTGACGCCGTCATGTGTACACCTTATGCAGGCCGTCACCACATTAACTCTTGACGCCCTTTTTGTGACGCCTTCAGGTTTCTTCTGGGTCGTCATGGATGTTACTCTTGACGCCGTCAGGATTTCCTTCTTGACGCCGTCATGCACTGTTCTCAGCATGGAAAATTAAGTCTTTGGCGTTTTCTTCACTTTTATGCTCCAAAAACGTCTGAATTGCTTCCTTTTCCAGATTTCACTCTCAAAGTACCTAAAATCACAAAAGGAACGATTTAGGGCAATATTAGATCAAATAAATTCAATTTCGGGCTTAAATGACCCCCTAAAAGTGGTTCATTTTTCGCCTCATCATATACCCTTACACTTGAGATTTGCTTGTCCTCAAGCAAATGCGCTTTTATTCTAGTCAAAATACAAGTTAGGGGTCATTTAACACTAATATAAAAGTAATTACAACAAGTAATCGTTCCACTAAAGACCAAAGACAAGCACGGAGGTCATATACTAGCATCTCACAAATAGTGTTTAGATACTCACATCTCTCGGGTGTAATAAAGTATAAATTACAATATGGAAACGGAAGATATCTCTCACTACCTGTCATAGCAAAATAGATTACCATAGGCTTGGGAAAGGATCAAACCTCCACCACATGGCGTAAGCACCTAGGATAAACTATCAAAGAGGTCTTTTAAAGGGTTGTAACGTTAGGTGTAGGGATATGAAATACACGGTTTTGTTGGATATAGGCAGTCTTTACTGGTGGCGAGTTAACAATCTTGGTTAATTACATGTACAATATGGCGTTCCTAAGCCAAGACTAGACTCGACTTAAGCTAATAAATGGAAAATAACAAAAACATTAAATGAACATAGAATAAAAAGGGATGGTAGTCCGTATGTTTTTTTTTTTTTTTTTTTTTTTTTTTGTGCATACACTCTTACCCTACCATCCAAAATAATACATCATAGGGAATGATAATTCCCCTTACACTTGAATTTTTACATACTTTACAATAAACTAATCTAATTACTCGAATTAAGAAAATCAAAACACTTAGAGTACTTTTAAGATTAACGTACATATGGGGAAATATATGATGTTCTTCCCCATTACTCCATAGAATAAGTACTTTACCCATGAGTCCCAATCGTCCCAAAACAATATGTAGAAGGATATGACTCGACTTAGCAACCATGTAATCAATTAGATAATTAACTTAGGGTTTAACAAATAACAATAATGCACTAAATATGAGTGCATACACGGAAGGCTAAGGCGATTTGGGTGTACATTTAAGTGGGGTGTAACAAATTCTTCCTTTAAGTAAGATGCTTAAAGTTAGAAACGAAAAGATAGGCTCGGAGGGGTGTACTAGGGGTTTCGTGTACTAAAAATGAGTACAACGCTAAGGGTGTGGGAAAAATTAGTTGACTTAACTAGCCAAGTAATATGACTTAAATGGTCAAGTAATTATGATACGGGTTTAACACAAGGGTAATCCTAATGCCTCTTATCATGTAGTAAATCCTACTACACGAATGTAGTCTCACTAGCGGTCTCGGGATGCATCACTAACGCAAGTTCTAGAATCTAAATGCTACCGGTACTCTCATAAGCACTAATAGTAAATGCTTTTCCTATCAAATCTAAAGGCGAACCTCACATATTTGGGTGGAAAATTTTTCTGAATAGTACGGTTTTGTGCTAGTCATACAATCTCCTATCCATGAGACGCTTGCTATGGCTAAAGTTTCACTCCTAAATGTTGTAAAAAAATTTAAATTTGGCACTAAAATTGCACTAACAAGTATTTCTCATAGTTTTATTACACATCTACCATTAAACAAACAAACTCAAGTGAAAGTGTATCTGTAAGGTATCATCATTTTACCCTCCCCTTATGTCACAACTCGTAAATTCTGGTCTTTTCCCGAACTTTCACATTTACTATTCATCGGTTACTATTCATCGATCACTATTCATCATTTTACTATTCATCATTTTTGAGGTCAGTTTGATATTCTGAGAAGCGTTTTAAAATTTTACTATTCATAAAACACTATTCACCTCCGGAGAAAATTTGTCATTTATGCGTGAGTTGCGTCATTTCTGTATGCGTACGGTTATTTACCTAATAAACGTATCTTATAAACTATTACTATTAATAATTGATCCGACAATCCCAACTATGGTCCCAATGTGCAAGTAAAGAATGTAAAAGTGAAATAAGTAAAACAAATGAAATCAAATACTCCCCTGATTCGCTCGGTATGGATAATAAGGTGGTCAGGTTAAATCTTCCTCCAAGAAAATGAACAATCAAAGCTTCCCTTCCAGAAAAATAATCATCATCTTGTCATACATAACCTGTAAATCCTGAGAAAACAGACAAGGCAACCTCGCATAAAATCGGCGGCAACCTACATATATTACTAAATCCTAGAAAACAAAATAAGATATAATCCTTGTGGAATGAGGTTTGCAGATTTCCTGGAGATTATAAAACTAATAATTCAACAAAAATTTTAAGACTCCGTTAGAAAAACAAAACTGATAAAATTTCCAGATTTTTACACGTGACGCCGTCAAGTGTAAACTCGTGACGCCGTCAGAAGTGACCTGCAGAAATTCTTATGTTAAGTTTCCGGAAAATTTCTGGAAAAACTTGGTTCTACTTCCTGGAAAATCCTGCAAAACTTCATTATGACTCGATACAAGCATTTGACTCTAACAAATACGAATATACATGTTCATTTAATATTGTGGAGAATCATGATCGGTTTGTTTCTTAAAAACATATTTGGGGTTTCCCCTTACACTTATCTTTTGCAAAAATACCTTTAGGTGAAGTTAAGACTAGGCCAAACAACAAAGTAAAGTATTTCCACTATTTAGTTTAGAAGCATGATCTACCAACAATAAAAAATAAAGCATGCATACGGAAGCAAATAACAATCAAACAAAATAAAAATCACACAAAATCATGGGTTGCCTCCCAAGAAGCGCTTTTCTTTATTTACGAGTCTTGTAGCTAGACTCAAGGTCATGGGTTACTACGTGACCTCATCATTGGTTTCACTCTCTAGGTCATCTTCTAAGCCAGTTTTGTATTCCGGACCTAGTTGCAAGCATTCTTTGTAGAAACCAAGCATCCTATTCTTCACATACTCTACTCCTCTACGTCTATCCTCGTCATTCCTATAATAAGCCGCTTGTTTGTGTTCCTTTTCTATATTAGAGAGAAGGCGGTATTGCTCAATTTTGTAGGGCATTTGGTAGGCAATCTCATCATTTTCCTCCTTGAACCTAACTATCCCTAAAGTCGGATCATAACTCATCCTAGTGGCCTCAACAAATGGTTTTCCGAATATTACTTGGCTTAGGCAGTCATCTATCACCGGACGAGTGTCTTCTACTATCATAAAATCGATCTCATAAGTGAAATTACCTATAATCACATGCAATCCCTTCACTCTTCCTACAAAATTACTTATCAAATTCTTATTGGGCATCATCCTATAATCAAGTTGCTTCTTCATCACCCAATTGTAATAGGTCCTAATCATGATGTTTACAGGAGATCTAGGATCGATGTATGCTTTCCATATATGCATATGCCCGATGTTGCATGGTATGTTGATGTTAGAGGGGTCTCCCATTTTGATAAGGGGTGTGCCAAGGATATATGGTCTCTCGGGACTATCGAATAAATCCTTATGGTATTCCCGTTCTTCCTTGGTGGGCAACTTATCAAAGTGCTTTTCTATAGTCTCTACCTCCTCTAATTCCTCTCCCCTATTAACCTCAACTTCCCTACTTTCATCCCTAGTCTCAGTTTCTATTTCAACTTCATCTTTGTCACTTTCTTCCATATTCTTATCTATTGGTTTAATGGTGACAACATTGACAAAGTGAACATGTTTGGATGATGAGGGGTCCTTAATTTTGATTCCGTTATTGGTGTCCCTAGCGTCCTTCCTAGGTGTGGTTAACGCCTGGTTGTTGAGGGCTTTCAAAAAGTTGTCTATCTTGTTGGTCATCTCCGTTTGTTGTTGGTTGAATTCGGTCTCAAACCTAGCTACGCGAGCTTCTTGAGATGCCATGAACTTAGACATCAATCCTTCAAGATTGTTGGTACTACCATAGTTGTTAGAAGGGTTGTTGTTGAAAGTACGGTTGGAGGGTGGACCGTTTGGTTGGTAACGATTAGGCTGATAGGAAGAATTGGCTTGATTTTGTTTCCACCTAAGGTTTGGGTGATTTTTCCAAGAGGGGTTGTAGGAATCACCGTAAGGGTTTGGCTCGGGTTTGAAAGTGTACCACTTATCTCCCGCTTCGTCGGTACGCGAGGATGCGTAGTCCGCAAAAGCTGTTCCGGGGAGTTCCACACAATCACGAGTGTCATGGGGACCACTACATAATTCGCATGAAGAAGTGATTTTGTTCACGTGGCTTGAAGGCTTAAGAGCTTCGTAAGATTTCATGAGAAACTTGATTTGGTCCTCAAGTTCCATGATCCTACGGTCGGGAGTGCTAGAGTTGTTCGAAGGCAAAGATATTACCTTGACCGTTTTGTTCAAATCACGGGGATCATTCCAACTTTCGTTGTCATAGAGAGCAAGATCTTCTATGAGTTCCTATGATTGTTCCGCACTTAGATCACGTAGCTTACCACCGGCCGATTAGTCAATGGCTCGCCTTGTGGAGAGATCGATATGGTCATAGAAGATTTGGACTTGGAGCCAAAGATATATGCCATGATGAGGGACTTTTTGGAGTAAGTCCTTGAAACGAGTCCATGCTTCATAAAGAATTTCATTTTGACGTTGTTGGAACATCAAGATGTCATTTCTAAGCTTAGTAGTTCTCCCCGGTGGGAAAAATTGAGCAAGGAAACAAGTGGTGAGATCATCCCATGTGATGATGGATCCCGCGGTAAACGCTCAAGCCATTGACTAGCTTGATCACGCAGAGAGAATTGGAATAGGCGTAATCGGTTTGTCTCTCTAGTTGCAACATCTAGGTCTATGGAATCTACGATTTTAAGGAAGTCCTTGAGATGTTGATTTGGATCTTCGGAACGAAGTCCATGGAATGCACATCCGCTTTGCACCAACCGGATGGTGTCGGATCGCAAGGGGGTCACATTGGCTCCGTTGAGCTCAATGGTGTTTCGATAGCCTTGGTGGCTAGGTCGGGAATACTCTCCTAAGGTTCGGGGCCTAAGAGGTTCTAGTGGTGGGTTTTGTTGTGGTCGGATGACGGGTTCAAAGATGTTCCCATCATCCATGATGTCGGGTGGTGAAGAGTTACGAACAAAAACACAAAGAAATAAGATAGACTAAAGAGAACCTAAAAATAAAAATAAAATCTTACTATAAAGGAATCTAGCAAGTAGACCTAATATAAAGAGATTCTAACCTAGACAATAATCGGGCTGCGGTGCCAAAAACTTGATGCGTAGGGATTGCACTAGGCTTTACCTCTCGAGGGATCTCGAGAAGCTTACAACCCCCACCAGGCAGTGTACCTGATCGATGTAGTATAGTATAATGACAAGTACCGGGGGATTGATCGTTCAGCTAGGAATAGTGTCACTAGGATTAGAAAACCTAAAGACTAGGTCTAGAGATGAGAGATGATTCTTTTTGTATTTTTATATTTTTTTAGAAAGCAAATAAAAATCTCGGGTTTGAAGGATTTGGGCGGAATTAGTTGCTAGTCAACTAATGATTTGTCCTGAAACGGTCAGATATTATTGACCAAGGTCAATAAGTCAAAGACAGCCTCGTTCCAATTCTCCGGTGATAGTATAGTGTGTCCCCGGGTCGTTATGTCCCAGCGAGATTGAAATGGTGCTTTGGAAATCGTTTTTAGGAATGAGTGGCACTGAGGACAGTAGCCAAGATGATATGGAATTGATTTTGCTACTGATATTTTGGTATTTGTACAATGAGATAATATTCACAAATAACAGATATACAGATATATGCACAAATTTACAACTTGGTATCACGTAATCAGACAGAAAAGTGGGTTTTGATAAATTAAAAACTACAGGGGGTGCAAGTGAAACTTTTGAAAACTTAAAATTAAAAAGAAATTTAAAATTAAAATGAAATTATAAAAATCATTATTTTAATATTTAAATATTATTTAATTAATAAAACTATTTAAAGTCTAATTTAAATTAACTAAAAATTACAAGGATTACAAATTAAACTAAAAATTTGCAAAAACAATTTGTAAACTTAAAATTGAACTTGAAGAAAGTATGAAAAATAAAAATAAATATTTTTGTCTTTTTATGGGTTTTTTATCAATTAAAAACTATTTATCTTAATTAAACTATTTAGACTAATTTAAATTACAAATAATACTAAATTAACTTAGAAAATTATGAGAAAATTTATAAAATTATTTAACCATCACAGGAATCCTACAAAATTATAAAAACTTCTAAAAATTATATTTAGGCTTTTTCACTAATTAATTACCTTTTAATTAATTAAAATCTAATTTAAATAATTAAAATAAGAAAAACGGAAAATGAACAGCAGAAACTAAAAATATATTTTCTAAAAGTCTTAACTAATTTATAAAACTTAGAAAAATTATAAAAACCTACTGTTGTTACTAAAAATTTAAGAAAACTAATTAATAACTAATATTACCTATTTAATTAATTAAACTACTTTTAAATCTAATAAATAGTAAACTAATCAGGAAAAATCTAAGAAACTTATTTTAAATACTTAGAGGTACTAGAAAATTTAGAAAATTATATAAATGGAAAAGTGCTTATAAATAAGCTAAAATGAAAAATGAAAAAGATAGAATCTATTAAATAGAAGCTATCACTATTTTTATGTTTGGTTTTTTGGAATTTTTCTTTTTGGCAGCTAAAGATATAATGAAAATGAGAAACTTTTGTGAAACAACTTTTAATCTAGCTTAAAAATAAGCTGTGTGCACCCCCTTTATGCCAAACAGTTGACTTTCATTGACTGAGTAGGCAAATAAGCACAAATGACTGAATGTGGGGTCCACAATGATGAAACTAGGTACAAATAAGCTAAAGTGACTTAAATAAGCTAAAAACAATAAGCAATGAACACTGATAAGCTAATAAGATGGAAATAAGCACTTCGACACTTGAAATTTTACACAAAAATGGGACAGAATTTAGGGTTGATTCCAGGTGGGGTCCACTAATATCTAGGTCAAACAAATGGTCAAACTATGGAGCCTGGTAGGAGGGGGTTGGGAAAAGCCAAATGTGGGTTGTGGGACCCACTGGGGTGGCCTACAACAGCCACCAAAGGTGGTGGTGTTGTGGTGGTCTGCTGGTGCAGGGGAGATCTTCTTCCCTGCAGGTGTGTTCCAGGGCTTGTGGGGTCCACAATAAAATTCACAAAATTCAAACAATGGTGGGAATCAAAAGATCTACTGATGAATATTACACCCAACAAGTTTCAAGTCCTAACTTACTACACAAAATTCAAGAAAAATCCCACAACTTTTGGAAAAACTGAGATATGCAACTTTTGACTTTTTTAGAAAACTTGTTACTTTGACTTATGTGAACTTCTAATGCATGTAATCTACTGATTATGTTATATTAGACTAAAATAAGATTAGATTAAGCTAAAGCAACTACTTGTGAGCTAAAATGAAGTTTTGTGGATCAAAACACCACAACAGTTAACAGTTATGGGGTCTTAGCAATGATTTTGACTTTTTTACTCTATGACACCAATTGTTAAGGTTTGTTTGAACTAATTTTATACTGAGAAAGAGTTTTCAACTTGAGTTAACCAATAAGAACCTTAAGAGTACAGTGAAATGACTAAATCTAAACACCCCTTTATGCAAGACTATTTTTGTGATTTAAGAGCTAAGGGTCATGAAAGCTTATGAGACTTGTCCAAATCAGCTTTTTATGGAATATTAGACTTAAATGAGCACTTAGAAACAGATAGCTACCACAAACACACAACAATATCACTTAAACTAGTTTGACTGTGAAACTAAGTGTAACAATTCGCAATTTCAGGTTAATTACTATTCCCGGAAAATTTTACTTTTCTCAATTTTACGCAACTTTCGTACGTTTTACGTATTACGCGTTTTAGACCCGTGTTTCCAGTTTTAGCAGGGTTTGAGCACCCCAATAGAACCTACCGCTCATTTTATATTTTATTATGGAGTATATTGATAAGTTCTAGTATATTTATAAGTTTCATATTTTTAGGATACCCGGTTTTACGTTTTGTGACTTAAGCATTTACGGTTAGCATTTCCCGGAGTCAAAACTAGCTACATAAGTAGGATAATATCACCAAAGACCAAGTCATCCATCCTATCCTAAGTGAAACCGCCTCTAGGGGGGGATTCACCTGTGTGTCTTGATCTTGACCATTGATTCACTAGATCATCACATGTGTACTACTTAGGCTCCAAGTTAAACTTGGTCTCCAAGTGTAGTAACTTTCCTAGTTACCTTCCTAACCTCCTCATTCATGCTATAAAAGCAAGCTCATACCTTCATCTTTTCATCACCAAAATGCCACACCATTAATTCCTAGCACCATGATCCTTTGATCTTCAAACTACAAGTTACACTACAAAGTTCAAGGTCTTAGTATTCTCTACCTAGTTCTTAAGTTTGTTTGGTGATTCCATGGTTGAATTAGGAGCTACACAAGGTGATTAGGGGCTGAAGTTAATTGGTTTTCACAAGGTATATATCAAGGCTAGCAAGGGTTTTAAGAGTTGTGGTGAAGGGTTTGCAAGCATAGGTTTAGTGTCCTAGTTTCATACTTGACTTCCTTTCTTTAGAAAGCCAAAAGTTGTAAGAAACCCTATTACACTTTCTTTCTCAATATCATTTTTCTTGCTTATTATGTTTCTTTCATGCTATATATGGTCTTTGTATTATGTTCATGATGTATAAAAACTAGTAAAACAAGTTATGGTATATATATATGTTAACTTATGTTATTTAAACAAGTAAACTAGTGACTTTTATGGAGAACCACGACCAAAATAGTACAACTATGATATTTGACACTTAATTACTGTTAAAGAGGACTTAACAAGGAAAACATAGCAATTTGAATCACTTAAAACGAGTACACGAGTCAAAAGATACGGCCAAAATAAGTTAGCAAAACCAAAACGCCGAAACTGCCAATACTCTACTGTTTTGCAATCTGACATTTTGAAAGTGGCCCTTCTTGTCTGATTCATCAAAACGTTAAAACACGAAAGTTGTCCGGAACGACGTTTTCGTTCAGGGACAAAGAAGCTCGAGCCCTGAAAACGCTTTCCGAGTGATATTTTCTTCAAATTCTTAACAGCCCATTTTTAGACCAAAGTCACTATATAATAGTTATGATTTACTAAGACCAAGAGGTCTAATGACCTAAAGCCAAGACCACAACCATGGCTAAAGCCAAGGTTGAGTCTCAAGACCATGGTAACAATGACCAAGGTCACGGCAAAGCCACGGCTAAAGACCATATAACTTTTAAAGATAAAAAACTTATATATATTTTATCAAATACTACAATAGTAGGGAGCCTCATGTGAGGAGTTCATTAAGTAAGCCGTCGCGATAAGTTGTGGATTTATGAATTAAAGTGTCCTGGCTCCTCGATCGTTTACTCCATGACTTCTGAATTATGTCGGCCCGAACGGTAGTAAGCGATATACAAACTATACATGTTTCATAAACCATTTTATTCAACAACTTACACTATATACTAAGTACTACATCATGAACTATATGGAAGACATATATAGGTAATTCTTCGTATTCTTAGACATTACTCCAAACCTAAGACATATCATCATATTCTAGGTTGCGCGTAGAGATTTCCTGGCTTATCCATCGATTCCGTTATATGTTTTGATATCATTAGTTCAAGGTGAGTCATAGCCCCACTCTTACTCTTTTCATACTTGTTTTAAACTCTTTTGGGGAGATACATGCTTAAACTACTTGCTTTCTCTTTTACTAAAGACAATTTTACTCATATGCTATGCTATACTTTTATACTCTTAAACATGATGTGTAGTTTTATTACGATATGTGCCTTAATGTGTGAAAACTATTCTATACACTATATTCTTTAACCACTGTTTAACTCCTGGATGGAGCCGATAGAGAGGTATTGATAGTACTATCGGGCTGACGCCCCCACCATTGCCATATATTCCTGGCCTTGGGTGAATATAATCCAGCTTTGAAGCATTTGTGCTTATTCTTGTCATGAGGTTCAGTAGGCAGTGATACTTTACATTAAGCGTGCATATATCGTATACACATATATCGAAATCATACTATATGTTAGCAGTGGGTTGTGAACACACAGGTTGCAAGTGTTGTTATGGACGGGACTTGCAACTGAGTGGATTCACGATGCCTTTGTTGTGCGAATATTCTTTAAAGACTTTTCAACTGTTTTAAGACAAACTCTATGAACTCACCAACCATTGTGTTGACACTTTAGCATGTTTATCTCAGGTTAGTAAGGCGATAGCTAGTGCGTGGAACTTAGAGTCAAGCTGCATATTCTGAAGACTTACGCTTTTTATCATTTACCATTCAAAACATTTTGTATACATTTATGTATCATACTTTGGAATCTCATGTGTTGTAACTTTGAATTCATTAATCGAATGGTAACTTTTCAAAACGTCTCATTTAGAGGTTGTTTTCTATAACTTGTACTTTGTATTATGAAGTAGCACCCCAGTGACACAGTCTTCCGCTGCGGTATTTTGGGGGTGTTACACTAAGATTCTAAGTAACTATAAATTCTAACAAACAAGTTATGAATATTAAGCTATAAATCACTTAAACAACAATCAATAAGCACAAGCAAACTCAGAATAGCAAATACAAGCAAATAAAAAACTATAAGGAACTAAGATTTTTAGAGGAAAATTAAAATAAGCAAATGCTTACTAACCACCCTTAGCATGAACAAAGGGTTTTCCACTGATGCCTATCTTTAGATAGGCTATTCCACTTCCAAGCTTTGCCCTTCAACACCTCAGAAACCTGAAATCAAACTCAAAAGCAAATACAGTTGACTATTGTTGTCTTTTTTATATTTTTGATTTTTTTCTAGTAATACTGAGTTTTATAGTCTCTATAAGCTTTAACAAGCTTAAGGGAACCTAAGTGACCCTATCTCAATCCATGATCCTTGATACAAGTGACACTTAAGGTTAATGAGAAATTCAGAAATTGAGTAAATTGCAATAACACAAAACAGAATTGAAACTTTGATTTTTAAAACTTGAAAAGACTTAGAGTACAATAATAAAGCTACTACAATGCTTGAATTAAGAAAATTACAATTGATTTTGAAAGCTAAATTTAATTCGATACTAAAAATTACTTAATTAACTACTTGTCTTTCTTCCTTGCACTCTCTTCCTTTTATAGCTGTCTTCTAGGGCTCCCTTGCCTTCTCTGAGCATTTCCCATCAGTAATTGAGGCCATTGGATCACTGAAACACCTTAATCATGCGCCAAGTATGTTTAGCGGGAAAGGGAATCATTTGCAATTTGCTTCTGATATAACTATGGGATGGGGAAGCATTAAATGCTGAGGTGAGGGTGGAGTGTAGGGTAAGTGGTTTGGGTGGTGGAAGTGACAAGGATGGTAGGGTGGTGGTGATTTGACCTGCAAGTTGGGTATGGGGGAGGCTGGGAGAGGGAAAGGTGATGGTGTTTGACTCGGTTTGACCGAGGTCAAACCCTTTGACCCGTTTTTATTAGTAAAAGGTGTGTGGGTGGGCTGGTTTTGGTATTTTGGGCCTAAAAGAGGGAGTAGGCTGGGATTGCATGGGATTGGACTAGGCTTAGGATTTTTGGGTAATAATTTTTAAGGGTCCGGTTATGGTTTAAATTATCACAAGGACCAAATGTGTACCGAAAGTTGGGGGTTGAGTTTTGGCATTCTTCCAAAATATTTCAAGGGGTGTTTCTTGCCAAGTTATGAATAGTATGAGGTCCTGGTATGATTTTTCCATTTTAATTTCACCAGGGACTAAAACTGCCAAACTTTCAAACTTCAGGGACCAATTATGTAATTTCACCAAACTTTTCCACCAAGGACCAATCCTGCCATAAAAGATTAGTGCAAGGACAAAATTTGTTTTTCTCAAAGTTTTTAATATCCCAGGGACCATTTTTGACAATTTTCCAAAGTTCATGGACTAACCTTGACATTTTGTAAAACATTGCACCAAAGGACTAAATGTGTAACTTTTTGATTTAAAAGGACCTTTGGTGACTTTTTCAAGTTTTTAGAACAGCCAGGGACTAGATTTGACAACTTTTGAAAGATGAGGGACTGAAACTGCCAATTTTGCAAACTTTGTACGTTTTTCATCTGTTTTTGATTATTTTGCATTTGAAACATGTAAAATACATTCCTGGGATATTTTCACTATTTTGATTCAATATTGAGTGTTTTTAGATGTTTTGGCAGCTCAGAAAAGGTAAAAATGATGAGTATTTACACACTCATCAATCCCCCACACTAAAACATTGCTAGTCCCTAGCAATCTTTTGAGAAAAACTTGATGGATTTGAAAATCTCTTTACCAAAAGCCATCACTTCTGGAGTATCCAGGTGTAAGAACTGTGGCACACCTGATAACCGTGTGATTTTGAGCAAACCACCAGCTGTCAACGGATTTGATTAGTCTTTACCAAAAGCCGTTTGCTTCTGGACTAGCCAGCATCTTGATGGACTAAGTCAACATCTTGGTGAGCTGATTACCAATTATGGATTTTCCACGGCCTTTACCACAAGCCATAATCTTATTGGCTAGCCAACTCATTCGCTTTTGAGGATATGGGGAGTTGAGGAACCATACAATTTTTGGCAAATTGCAAGTCATCAACGGGTTTGAGATGTCTTTACCAAGAGCCGTTTGCTCCTGGACTAGCCAATCCATTTGTCATTTAGACTTTGGCGGACTGATTACCACAAAAATTTTGAAATAAAGTGAAAAAATTTTGAAAAATTTTAGGCCTAAAATGGGGGTACTTAGAAAGTATTTTATGATAAAATTCGTAAGAATTCCCCCCCCCCCCCCCCCCCACACTATAATTGAATATTGTCCTCAATATTCAAAGTCCCGACTATTATGCCGAATCTCTGAACGAAAAAAGCTAATATTCGAATCTAACTGTGGAAATATTGATTTTATTTTTCACTTTACTTATCTGTACATATAAACATTTTTACATTTTTTTTTTGAACTGAAACTTATATACATATTTATTTTTCAAAAGGTGGGGGACGGCCACTCCCCCACACTAGAGTGGTAGAAAGTAGAAAGATGTCAGAAATACGGGTGAAAACCCATATATTTTGCTAATTTTTGTTCACCGAGTCACTAGCTTGACTCGATCCCCGAATTCATTGGTCCATGGGGAAAGTTTGGAGATCCGGGACAACCATGGGTGGTATGTCCTCTCCAAAATAGTGTTTCAAACGATGACCATTCACCTTGAAGTTGGGATCTTCGGGTTGAGATAACTCAACAGTCCCGTATGGATATACTTTAGCAACAGTGAATGGTCCAGTCCATCGGGTTTTTAATTTCCCCGAGAAGATCTTTAACCTTGAGTTGAAAAGAAGGACTCTGTCACCGACGTTGAAAACGCGGTTCTTAATCTTAGAGTCGTGAATCTTCTTTGTCTTTTCTTTGTAGATCAAAGAGTTCTCGTAGGCTTGATCACGAAGTTCGTTTAATTCATTGAGTTGAACCTTACGGTGATCACCCGCTTTATGAAGGTCGTAGTTTGCATGTTTCAAGGCCCAGTAGGCTTTGTGCTCGAGCTCGATCGGTAAATGACACGCCTTCCCGTATACAAGCTTGTATGGAGTACACCCGATGGGTGTTTTGTAAGCTGTACGGAAGGCCCAGAGTGCATCATCTAGTTTGTCCGACCAGGAAGCACGGTTTTTACCTACTGTCCTCTCAAGAATCCGTTTTATACCACGGTTGGAAACCTCCACCTGCCCACTTGTTTGTGGGTGATACGCGGTAGAAAGACGATGAGTAACACCGTATTTAAGCATGACTTTTGCAAATTGATCATTGCAAAAGTGAGTACCGCGATCACTATTGATGGCACGTGGAGTTCCAAACCGAGCAAAGAGGGATTTCAAAAATTTCACAACAACTCGGGCATCGTTAGTGGGTAAGGCCTTAGCCTCAACCCATTTTGACAAGTAGTCAACAGCCACGAGAATATATTTGTTTCCACGAGAAGATGGGAATGGCCCCATAAAATCAATGCCCCAGACGTCAAAGATTTCACAAACTTGAATAGCATTTTGTGGTATTTCGTTCTTTTGTGAAATATTCCCGTGATGCTGACAAGCATCACAAGCTTTGACTAACACGTGGGCATCCTTATAGATCGTGGGCCAATAGAAACCGGAATCAAACACCTTTTTGGCGGTGTAGTTAGGACTATGGTGGCCCCCGGTGGGTCCAGCATGGCAAGCCTTGAGAATATCAGCGGCTTCCTGTCCGTATACACATCGCCTGATGACTTGATCGGCACAGATTTTGAAGAGATAGGGGTCATCCCAGAAGTAATGTTTAACGTCTTTGAAGAATTTGTTCTTCTGTTGGGACGTCATCCCCTTTACGATGAAGTTACCCGCATGGTAATTTGCAAAGTCGGCAAACCATGGGGTAGTAGAGTCACCACGAAAAGCAACCGCATTGAGTGTCTCGAGAGGAAATGTTTCGTTTATTTCCTGTTTCTCGGACACATCCTGATGAGGGTTTTCTAATCGTGAGAGATGATCAGCAGCAAGGTTCTCGGCTCCTTTTTTATCACGGATAATGATATCAAATTCTTGGAGGAGGAGAACCCAACGGAGAAGTCTCGGCTTTGCATCTTTCTTTGCTAATAGGTACTTTAAAGCCGAGTGATCCGTATACACTACGCATTTGGTCAAGATTAAGTTTGGCTGGAATTTCTCAAAGGCATACACCACGGCTAGGAGTTCTTTTTCAGTGGTGGTGTAATGACTCTGAGCCTCGGTCATAGTTTTACTTGCGTAGTGTATAGGCTGAAAGTATTTTGCTTTACGTTGCCCCAAGACCGCACCTATGGCAAAATCACTAGCATCGCACATAAGCTCAAAAGGTAGGTCCCAATCGGGGGCAACAAGAATCGGTGCCTCGGTAAGCTTTTTCTTTAATGTTTCAAAAGCTTCAATGCACTCAGGAGAGAAGATGAAAGGAGCATCCTTCTCGAGGAGATGGGTCATAGGCCGGGCAATCTTAGAGAAATCTTGGATAAACCTACGGTAGAAGCCGGCATGACCCAAAAAGCTCCTAACACCTTTAACGGTGGTGGGATGAGGTAATTTAGCAATGACATCGATTTTGGCCTTGTCAACCTCAATCCTGTTCTTTGAAATTTTATGGCCGAGGACAATGCCCTCTTTAACCATAAAGTGACTCTTCTCCCAGTTGAGACTTAAATTCGTTTCTTTGCAACGTTTAAGCATCTGTTCCAAGTGGGAGAGACAGGTCTGGAATGAATCCCCGGTGACTAAAAAGTCGTCCATAAATACCTCCATGGTTTTCCCGATCATGTCGGAAAAGATAGACATCATGCACCTCTGGAACGTGCCTGGTGCAATACATAAGCCGAAAGGCATACGTATGTAAACAAAAGTTCCGTAGGAGCATGTGAAGGTAGTTTTCTCCTGATCCTGTGGATCAATGGGGATTTGGAAGTAACCCGAAAAACCATCGAGGAAGCAGTAGTATTCATTCCCCGCAAGTCTTTCGAGCATCTGGTCCATAAAAGGGAGAGGAAAATGGTCTTTACGGGTGGCTTCATTTAACTTTCGATAGTCAATACATACTTGCCAACCCGTGACCAAACGAGTTGGAATCAACTCGTTATCCTCGTTGGTGACAACGGTAATGCCACCCTTTTTAGGAACACAATGAATTGGGCTAACCCAAGGACTGTCAGATATAGGATAAATCAAACCCGCATCAAGAAGTTTTAGAACCTCTTGTTTGATAACTTCGTGGATTTTGGGATTTACCCTTCTCTGTTGTTGCACTGCTGGCTTAAAGTCATCCTCCATTAAGATTTTATGAGTACAAAAGTTCGGGCTTATGCCCTTAATGTCGGAGAGTTTCCAAGCAATTGCTTGTTTGTGTGACTTAAGAACCTTTAGGAGTGCTGCCTTTTCCTCATCTTTTAAGTCTTTAGCAATAATGACGGGTAATTTATCATCACCCTCCAGAAATGCATATTCTAGATGAGGAGGCAAGTCCTTGAGCTCAACCTCAGGAAAGTCTTCAATTTTTTCAACATTTTTGACTTCCTCTTTATGAAGTACTTTTGGATACGGAGAGGGTGAAGGATCATCATTTAACAATCTTTCAAGAAGAAGAATGTCCCCCTCCGGGTCAAGATAGTTTTCATCAATCCCATGAGGAATTGAGCTATCTTGAGCAAGAAAAGCCTCGACCTCTTCCAGAAGGAAGTCACTTCCCTCAACGGAGTGAGGGAAGGGGAAGAGTCGGAAATGATAGGATCAGTAGAAGGAGTGGTACTGCCACTTGCTGAGAAACCAAGGACTTCTTGAGAAGACTCCTCAGACGCAACATTGATGATGTCAATTCGGTTAACCGTTTCAGCGTCATAGTTGGAGGAGTATCTTGAAGTCTGATCAAGATTGAATGTGATGGCTTCACCATCAACACGTAGAGTGATTTCTTCTTCGAATACATCGATTAAAGCACGACCAGTTCTTAAGAATCCCCTCCCGAGAATGAGAGGAACTCTTGGGTCAGCATCGAAATCAACAATCACGAAATCTGCCAGAAAATGGAACTTTCCTACTTTCACGAAGATATCTTCGGCAATGCCGAGAGGACGGGATATAGTACGGTCTGCAAGCTCGAGAGTCATGCAGGTCGGAGTGAGAGCAGGAAGAGAGAGTCTTTTCCAGACAGTGTAAGGCATCAGGTTAATGCTTGCGCCGAGATCGGCCAAGGCAAAGCATTCAACCATCCCCGGGAAAACACAAGGGATAAGAAATTTCCCGGGATCTCCAAGTTTTTCGGGAAGCTTTTTCAAGAGCACTGCTGAGCAATGCTCGTTAAGTGGAGTTTTTGCCATTTCACAGAGTTTTTCTTTGTTGCTTATCAGATTTTTGATTGTTGAAGCAAACTTAGGCATGAGAAGAAGAGCATCCGCGAAGCTAATATCGAAATGTAACTCTTGAAAAATTTGATAAAATTTTTCCATCTGATGGTTAGCTTTTTCGCGGTTCTTTTGATCATTCAAACGTGAAGGATATGGAATTGAAGGCTTAGGATCATTCTTTGGAATTTCATCAGAACTCACAGGAGGATCAAATACAACTTTCGACTTATGAGTCGAGACCGGGACAACTTGAGGGTGGATGTTGTTGATACCTCCGTTATTAGTAGGAAGTACCGTGTCCGTGGTAACCTGAGGTTCACGTTCCGCTACCTTAGTAGGAGAAGAAGAGGCAGAGGGAATCGAGGGTCCATTGTATGATACCCCACTTCGGGTGGTGATCGCTTTGACATCGCCCCTCGGGTTAGCGATCGTGTTGCTCGGTAGTGTACCCGGGCCCGAGGATCGATCATTTAAAGACTTCTGAAGCTCAGAGATCTTGCTGATCAATAACCGATTCGTTTCTTCTTGTGCTTTCATGAATTGTTTTAGCACTTCATCGGAGGAAGACGAGGGTGGAACAATGTTTTGAGGAGGATTTTGAACACGGTTGTTTTGAAAATTCCCTTGATTTTGATTGTTGTTACCCTGAAAATTGTTTCTCTGATTGAAATTACCCTGATTGTAATTTCCTTGATTTTGGTTTCTTTGAAAATTTCCTTGAAAACCTTGATTTTGATTGCCATTTTGAAAATTGTTTTGATTAAAATGACCTTGATTTTGATTCGGGCTTTGGAAATTTGAGTTTTGACCTTGGTTAAAATTCTAATTCGAGTTACGGTTTTGATTTTGGTTAAAACCGGGAGGTCCGAGAAAATTGTTGGAACGATAGCTTAAGAGATTACAGTCCCCTTGTGGTTGGTAAGAATTACCCCCCATATTGTAGGAACCGTGAGCAGCATAAACGTTCTCTTGAGGAAAACCAGCAATAGTTGGACACTCGGAATAAAGATGTGGGCCCCCACAAGTTTCACAACTTCGGGCCACGGCTTTCACTTGTTGATTTTGAACCTGATTTTGCATCGTTTGGTTCATTCTCAACACAGCCGTAGAAATATCATCCATCTTTTTGGTAAGAGCAATTATTTCAAGAGATGATAATGAAGGAATAATTGATTTACATGACTCATCCCTCTCCGCAGAGGAATCCCAAAAGTTATGGTGGGCAGTCACGTTCTCAATTAAGTCATAGCATTCTTCGGGACGCCTTTTCATAAAGGTCCCGCCAGCAGCAGCATTAAGAATATCCCGGTGCCTCAATGTCAGACCATTATAGAAGGTGTCTATGATGGTAACTTGTAACATATTGTGGTTTGGGCACCGATCAATAGCTAGCTTATAACGTTCCCAAGCCTCAAAAAGAGACTCATCGGGACGTTTCCGGGAGTTGCTGATATCATTCCGTAACTTGGTAACCATGGAAGGTGGAAAATATTTTGCTAAAAACTTGGTTACCATTTCATCAAAGGTACGAATAGAATTCTTTGGGAGTCGGTCAAACCATGCAGTGGCATGATGACTGAGAGAATAGGGGAAGAGATACAGCCGGAGGGCATCATCGGTGACACCATGCTGTTTCATGCTTTGGGTGACGGTAAGATGCTTGTTAGCATCGTCACCCGGTAATCCGTGAAATTGACACGAATTCTGGACTTGTTGGATCACGTGGTGCTTGAGGCCAAAGTCCGTAGCCTCAATAGTGAGTGGTGCAATAGGCCCGCCCCTCCCTTGCATGGTAGGCTGGCACAACTCCTCCATCGTTCGGAGATCGGGAGCTGGCTCATCCCTAGGAGGGTCAGGGGGTGGTAATGGTGGTGGTGGCATATCGGCCATTTCAGTTTTTGGTTCTTCAATACGTAGCTCGGGTACGTTTTTCTGATTTTTACGTTTTGTTTGTGACTGAGTGCGCATGCACTAAAAACAATTTTTCAAAACAAGATCGAGGCAAAACCACAGTGAACTTAAACCAATAATCACAAGTGAATGGCTTCTTTAAAAAAGGTACACCACTCACAGGGATACAAAGGCAAGTTTTTATCTTAAGTTTGGGAACTTATTATGTCCACACCCCCAGTTGGTAGGTGTTCAGCCTTGGTTTGCCGTGGTAGGATTTTATGTATTTATTAATTTGAAAAATTGTTTTAGGCTTATGGGTGTGTGTGCAGAAAACTTGGGAAATATTTTTGGAACTGATTCGTTAACCGAAATCGTTCTTTTAAGATTACTCGCAGGCTGGCGGGAGGAAAGAATGGATTCCTCTTCAGTTCGCAATTTAATGTCAGAACTTACCTTAAACCAACTGTTTCAGGTTGTAATCTTAAAGAAAACGAAGTAATTTAACTTCACAGTTTGCTTTGTTGTTTTTGATTTTTTTGGTGTTGTTAACACTTCAGGAAAAGTGTTAATGAACTTTTTTGATATGATTATATTTTTAAAAACTTTTTACAAATTTGTGTGAAATTTGTACAGGAAGGGTTTTGAAAGCCACTAAACTTAAAACGATTTTAAAAAACACGCAACAACCTCCCCGGCAGCGGCGCCAAATTTTGATTTGTCCTGAAACGGTCAGATATTATTGACCAAGGTCAATAAGTCAAAGACAACCTCGTTCCAATTCTCCGGTGATAGTATAGTGTGTCCCCGGGTCGTTATGTCCCAGCGAGATTGAAATAGTGCTTTGGAAATCATTTTTGGGAATGAGTGGCACTGAGGACAGTAGCCAAAATGATATGGAATTGATTTTGCTACTGATATTTTGGTATTTGTACAATGAGATAATATTCACAAATAACAGATATACAGATATATACACAAATTTACAACTTGGTATCACGTAATCAGACAGAAAAGTGGGTTTTGATAAATTACAAACTACAGGGGGTGCAAGTGAAACTTTTGAAAACTTAAAATTAAAAAGAAATTTAAAATTAAAATGAAATTATAAAAATGATTATTTTAATATTTAAATATTATTTAATTAATAAAACTATTTAAAATCTAATTTAAATTAACTAAAAATTACAAGGATTACAAATTAAACTAAAAATTTGCAAAAACAATTTCTAAACTTAAAATTGAACTTGAAGAAAGTATAAAAAATAAAAATAAATATTTTTGTCTTTTTATGGGTTTTTTATCAATTAAAACTATTTATCTTAATTAAACTATTTAAACTAATTTAAATGACAAATAATACTAAATTAACTTAGAAAACTATGAGAAAATTGAAAAAATTATTTAACCATCACAGGAATCCTAAAAAATTATAAAAACTTCTAAAAATTATATTTATGCTTTTTCACTAATTAATTACCTTTTAATTAATTTAAATCTAATTTAAATAATTAAAATAAGAAAAATGGAAAATGAACGGTAGAAACTAAAAATATATTTTCTAAAAGTCTTAACTAATTTATAAAACTTAGAAAAATTATAAAAACCTACTGTTGTTACTAAAAATTTAAGAAAACTAATTAATAACTAATATTACCTATTTAATTAATTAAACTACTTTTTAATCTAATAAATAGTAAACTAATCAGGAAAAATCTAAGAAAATTATTTTAAATACTTAAAGGTACTAGAAAATTTAGAAAATTATAAAAATGGAAAAGTACTTATAAATAAGCTAAAATGAAAAAGATATAATCTATTAAATAGAAGCTATCACTATTTTTATGTTTGGTTTTTTGGAGTTTTTCTTTTTGACAGCTAAAGATATAATGAAAATGAGAAACTTTTGTGAAACAACTTTTAATCTAGCATAAAAATAGGCTGTGTGCACCCCCTTTAAGCCAAACAGTTGACTTTCATTGACTGAGTAGGCAAATAAGCACAAATGACTGAATGTGGGGTCCACAATGATGAAACTAGGTACAAATAAGCTAAAGTGACTTAAATAAGCTAAAAACAATAAGCAATGAACACTGATAAGCTAATAAGATGGAAATAAGCACTTTGACACTTGAAATTTTACACAGAAATGGGACAGACTTTAGGGTTGATTCTAGGTGGGGTCCACTGATTTCTAGGTCAAACAAATGGTCAAACTATGGAGCCTGGTAGGAGGGGGTTGGGAAAAGCCAAATGTGGGTTGTGGGACCCACTGGGGTGGCCTACAACAGCCACCAAAGGTGGGGTGGCCTACAACAGCCATCAAGTTTCAAGTCCTAACTTACTACACAAAATTCAAGAAAAATCCCACAACTTTTGGAAAAACTAAGATATGCAACTTTTGACTTTTTTAGAAAACTTGTTTCTTTGACTTATGTGAACTTCTAATGCATGTAATCTACTGATTATGTTATATTAGACTAAAATAAGATTAGATTAAACTAAAGCAACTACTTGTGAGCTAAAATGAAGTTTTGTGGATCAAAACACCACAACAGTTAACAGTTATGGGGTCTTAGCAATGATTTTGACTTTTTTACTCTATGACACCAATTGTTAAGGTTTGTTTGAACTAATTTTATACTGAGAAAGAGTTTTCAACTTGAGTTAACCAACAAGAACCTTAAGAGTACAGTGAAATGACTAAATCCAAACACCCCTTTATGCAAGACTGTTTTTGTGATTTAAGAGCTAAGGGTCATGAAAGCTTATGAGACTTGTCCAAATCAGCTTTTTATGGAATATTAGACTTAAATGAGCACTTAGAAACAGATAGCTACCACAAACACACAACAATATCACTTAAACTAGTTTGACTGTGAAACTAAGATTCTAAGTAACTATAAATTCTAACAAACAAGTTATGAATATTAAGCTATAAATCACTTAAACAACAATCAATAAGCACAAGCAAACTCAGAATAGCAAATACAAGCAAGCAATAAGAAACTATAAGGAACTAAGATTTTTAGAGGAAAATTAAAATAAGCAAATGCTTACTAACCACCCTTAGCATGAACAAAGGGTTTTCCACTGATGCCTATCTTTAGATAGGCTATTCCACTTCTAAGCTTTGCCCTTCAACACCTCAGAAACCTGAAATCAAACTCAAAAGCAAATACAGTTGACTATTGTTGACTTTTTTATATTTTTGATTTTTTTTCTAGTAATACTGAGTTTTATAGTCTCTATAAGCTTTAACAAGCTTAAGGGAACCTAAGTGACCCTATCTCAGTCCATGATCCTTGATACAAGTGACACTTAAGGTTAATGAGAAATTCAGAAATTGAGTAAATTGCAATAACACAAAACAGAATTGAAACTTTGATTTTTATAACTTGAAAAGACTTAGAGTACAATAATAAACTTACTACAATGCTTGAATTAAGAAAATTACAACTGATTTTGAAAGCTAAATTTAATTCGATACTAAAAATTACTTAATTAACTACTTGTCTTTCTTCCTTTCACTCTCTTCCTTTTATACCTGTCTTCTAGGGCTCCCTTGCCTTCTCTGAGCATTTCCCATCAGTAATTGAGGCCATTGGATCACTAAAACACCTTAATCATGCGCCACGTGTTTTTGGCGGGAAAGGGAATCATTTGCAATTTGCTTCTGATATAACAATGGGATGGGGAAGCATTAAATGCTGAGGTGAAGGTGGAGTGTAGGGTGAGTGGTTTGGGCGGTGGAAGTGACAAGGATGGTGGGGTGGTGGTGATTTGACCTGTAAGTTGGGTGTGGGGGAGGCTGGGAGAGGGAAAGGTGATGGTGTTTGACTCGGTTTGACCGAGGTCAAACCCTTTGACCCGTTTTTATTAGTAAAAGGTGTGTGGGTGGGCTGGTTTTGGTATTTTGGGCCTAAAAGAGGGAGTGGGCTGGGATTGCATGGGATTAGACTAGGCTTAAGATTTTTGGGTAATAATTTTTAAGGGTCTGGTTATGGTTTAAATTATCACAAGGACCAAATGTGTAATAAGCCGAAAGTTGGGGGTTGAGTTTTGGCATTCTTCCAAAATATTTCAAGGGGTGTTTCTTGCCAAGTTATGAATAGTATGAGGTCCTGGTATGATTTTTCCATTTTAATTTCACCATGGACTAAAACTGCCAAACTTTCAAACTTCAGGGACCAATTGTGTAATTTCACCAAACTTTTCCACCAAGGACCAATCCTGCCATAAAAGATTAGTGCAAGGACAAAATTTGTTTTTCTCAAAGTTTTTAATATCCCAGGGACCATTTTTGACAATTTTCCAAAGTTCAGGGACTAAACTTGACATTTTGTAAAACTTTGCACCAAAGGACTAAATGTGTAACTTTTTGATTTAAAAGGACCTTTGGTGACTTTTTCAAGTTTTTAGAACAGCCAGGGACTAGATTTGACAACTTTTGAAAGATGAGGGACTGAAACTGCCAATTTTGCAAACTTTGTACGTTTTTCATCTGTTTTTGATTATTTTGCATTTGAAACATTTAAAACACTTTCCTGGGATATTTTCACTATTTTGATTCAATATTGAGTGTTTTTAGATATTTTGGCAGCTCAGAAAAGGTAAAAATGATGAGTATTTACACACTCATCAACTAACCCAATACTAAGATGCAATCAAAATAAAATACTAAAAATGAAATTAAACTAAATTATACTAAAGTTGTGAGCAATAAGTGGGAGAAATGTGTTTACTTAGATTTCACTACTCCCTAGATATCTTTTACACGTTAATTACTTGTTATAGTTGTGTGGATGACGGATTATATTCCTTAATACCATTCATGTGGTGGCGTACTTATTTCCCCAATCCTATGAGTGCCTACTTCACTCCTATGTTGAGCCGGCTAAGAAGCTCCTAACATGGGATCATTAGAATTTACTCATGCATTAAATACAACCAATAAAACCTAGTACACATCGGTTCATGTTTCCTAAGACGTTCAAGCATGTTACACAATGGAGATCTGCCAGTTTTCTTAAGCCCAACATTGAAATCATTCATCCAATACAACCATAAACAAGTAATCAACACATAATTAACATCTAGGTTTCATTAGATCTAAGCAAACACAAGATAGATCTAGCCTAACATGTTGAAATCAAGACAAGCATAAGATATAGACAACCAACACATAGACATATTGATTGAATTAAGAGAAGACTTATCTTAATAGCACATGTAAGGATTCAAGGGCTGAAAACCCTTGAAAAAGCTGTAAAATACGTACAAGGTTCGGCCTTAGGGTTTCTCCACACAAGTTCCTCCTTTAATGAATGAAAAATAGAAAACTATATATAGATTTTAGAAGGTGACGGCGTCAAGAACAAATGTCTGACGCCGTCATCTCGCCGCCAAATAGTTCCTCGGACTGCCTAGATCTGGATCTGACGCCGTCATGTGTACACCTTATGCAGGCCGTCACGACATTAACTCTTGACGCCCTTTTTGTGACGCCTTCAGGTTTCTGTGGAAAACTAGAAGGGGGGGTTGAATAGTTTTGCGTCTTTTTCGTTTAATAAGAATTTGCTTTTCAAAGAATTGATGGTAATTGTAAAAACCTTTGAAGCTAAAGTATAGATACAAACTAATTCACATATATCATATATATACACTACTTATTTAAAGTGTTGAATAGAAATTATAATTTCATATATCTCACTTAATTACAAGTTTGTACTAATATAGATATATGTGTCTTAGTAATTGTTTATACTTATATTTTACTAAAGTATAATTAATGTTTTAAATGGAACCTAGTTTGATCTTTATGTAAAATCAATATATGCACAACACACAATATTAACAATATATGAAAAGCTAGTAAGTAAGCAAGCAAAGAGTGAGAGATGGAAAGATCAAACCGAGAGACAAAGGATTTATAGTGGTTCGGCTACAAGGACACCTTCCTTGCCCTACTCCACTCCCCGAGCACCGAACTCGAGAGTTTTCTTCACTAAGTCAATAACCTCCCTTATGGCGGAGAAAACCGTACACACCAAAAGCTTACACCAATTAACGACACAAAGCAAGATGTCGAGTTCTAATCGTAGCTAGAACCAATCTCACACCAAATATCACACCACTTCTTCTTCACACCTTTGCACTACTTCAATACTTCTTCACACCACAAGTATCTTCACACCTTCAAGGCACTAATGTCTTGACACCTTCAAGTCACTAATGTCTTCACACCTTTAAGGCACTAATGTCTTGACACCTTCAAGTCACTAATGTCTTCACACCTTCAAGCCACTAAAGTCTTCACAACTTCAATCTACTAATGTCTTCTAGTCTTCTTCACTTGGAACCCTCAATATCTTCACAACAAGTCCCTATTGCTACAATCTCCTATCACCAATACTATCTAACCCTTCTTCTTCACTTCAAGTTCCACTTTACACTTACAACAATTCTAGATTCTTCAACTAAATCTAGCTAACTAATACATACACCTTATTCACCAAAGAATGAAAGATTTACAAGAAAATATAAACAAGCAACTTAGATAGCAAGATGATACTAAGTTGTAATACTTCTAATAGAAGTATTCTTCTCTTTGCACTTTGAATGTTGAGGCTTGAATCACTTTGAAACAAAGATCAAAGTATATAAGATCAAAGGATTTTTAGAGAAAGGAAATGGATGTTTAGATCAGAAAGTTTCTGGTGCAAAAAGGTAAGAAAAATATGTGGAATGATCCAATATTTATAGGGCCAGAAAATACTGTTCGGGAGCGTGCCGGTCCCCTTAATTGTAGGCCGATCCCCTTAATGATTAAGGGGGCCGCCTAGTAAAATTAAGGGGGCCGCCCTCCTGAACGTTTGAAAAGTTTTTCTGGATAAAATTTGCCCTTTTTGGTTGGAAATTTGAAATCACATTTTTGTGGTTTAATAAAGCTATACCAAAAATGATTTACAAATATGTATAAAATGTTAAAAACATTTTATAAAATGTTATGTTCTTAAGACAAGATTTCCTTTGATCTTATAATGCACTAATCACTTTGTTTATTCATACCTTAAGTGATTAAATGGTGAAGGTGAGTATTTACTACTAAATACTTGTTTACGTCATAACCTTTGGTTTGATGAGTTTTCGTTTTGTGATTATCAAAACTTAGAGATATCGAAAGATATGAATAATGTTTTTAGTCAATTATTTATATCAACAGTTTCTTCTGGGTCGTCATGGATTTTACTCTTGACGCCGTCAGGATTTCCTTCTTGACGCCGTCATGCACTGTTCTCAGCATGGAAAATTAAGTCTTTGGCGTTTTCTTCACTTTTATGCTCCAAAAATGTCCGAATTGCTTCCTTTTCCAGATTTCACTCCCAAAGTACCTAAAATCACAAAAGGAACGATTTAGGGCAATATTTGATCAAATAAATTCGATTCCGGGCTTAAATGACCCCCTAAAAGTGGTTCATTTTTCGCCTTATCAAATCCTTTGGAACACTTGCATCACCAGTATGGGCAACATCAGCAGTTGGAGCAGGCCTAACATCAGTAGAATGAATACATGGTGCAGGCCTAGCCTCAGCAGCATTCTTCTGAACACTCTCCAATGTAGTAGCAGCAAGAAGTTCAAGGCCTTCCAAGTCAATGTTGTCAGATGCTTTAGTAGATTCCTCATCTGATTCATACACCACACCTTGTCTCTTCCTTTGCTTAAGTTTAGCCTCCAACTTCTTAACTCTTCCAATTAGAGTCAGAACAGCATTGCTAAGATTCTTTTTGGTGAAGTTCAGATCATTCTCCAACTTGTCCACCTTAGTTACATACCTGTTCAACAAAGCAGATACAGAAGTGAGAGTAACAGGACCTTCAGCTCCACCAACAGGGATATCTGTGGCATTGGAAGCATCATTGGTCCTGTGAGTAGAATAATCTAAATTTACATCTACATCTACATTTTCCTCAAAATGAGGTCTCAATGGACTAGGTGTTGGAAGTCTTGTAAATTGTGGTGAGTGTACAGGTTGGTCAAAGCCTAAATTCTCATTGAGCTCATGCTCAGGAGAATTGATATCCATTGGTGAAGGTACAGGTGTGGGTGACCTAGGAGGAGGTGGTGGCTGAACATCAGGAGCAACTGATGCACTTGCATCAGGAACAACTTCAGTTCTGTCATGGGAATCCTCTAATGCTTGAGCATCAGAAGGATCCTGACCACCACCAGCTGCATCAGCAGCCACTCCATCAGGGGGATTGCCCACCGGGGCATCAGCAGCTGCATCAGCAGCTACTCCATCAGGAGCATTGCCAGCAGGCAACATAGCTGGAAGTAAGGGTCTGTATTCTCCAGTAAATTTAATTTTCATTTGAGTAAACAACTTTTTAGATAAACCCTTAACAGGCAAATGAGTAGGGTCAGTGGTCTGAATGCCTAAAATGAGTTGAAGAAACCTATGATACATTAAATATTTGAGTTTGGTATCCTTAACATTTTCAAGCATAGCATTAAAGATATACTTAAAAAGGTTAAATGTTCTTCCCTGAGAGAGACACATAATGGCAAGAGCAATGTTTGTAGAGAATTGGTCCCATCCACCAGACTTAGAACCCATGCACTGAAGCAAAGTGTGTGTTAAAAACCTCCATTTAGGGCAAAACAGATTCTTGTACCACACTTTCCCATCACCACTATAACCAGCAGCCTGAAGGCCTCTAAGTATCTCTTCCTTAGGCAAATCAGTCACCCCTCCTTCATCATCCAATTGTAGTTGAGTTCTGACCAATGACTCAGTGACCACATATTCTTCCCCATCTATCACAGCAACAATCTCTGTAGGTCCATCTTCAACAGTCCTTGTTTGTGCTGTTTCCCAAAATTGTACAACAAGAGACTCATGAATAACACTTGGATATTGGAGCAGAGCATAACGAATCTTAGATCTTTGGAGAAATTCGATCATGCCCACATAATCTTCATCATTTTTACCACGACCAAGAAAGGCATGTTTGTTATGATCACCTTTGAAAAGTAGTGCAGCCATTGATTGAGAATAAGAAATTAGGGTTGGGAGTGCTGAAGAATGTTGAAATGGTTTTTGAAATTTTATAGTAAGGGGGAATCAGTTAATTTGTGAGTGGAATATGCACGTCTTGGTTAATTATGGAAGTTACCAAACGTGGAATGAAACTGATATGAATTATTGGAAAGAAATCTTTGACCAATAATCTACTAAAGAAAATCCCAATTAAACTGATTCATCCGAAGAAACCAAGTCAAATGGCAGAAAGCAATTAGTCAATCCGCAGAAAAATAGTCAATTGTTGACTACAGTCAACCATTCATTCAATAGAACCTTCCGTAGGATCAATCAGCAGAATCTTCCCTTCAGTGGAAACCAAATATCTTTAAAAAAATCTCTTTATTTAAATTTCGAATAACCCTTAATTATCTCCAAACCACCTCGCATTTATGGTAATAAAGACCCGCGGTTGGTTGATCTTATAAATAAAGGTTAGTTATCCCCAAATCTCTCCACACCAATCAAATCCCTAATTACAACTTCACCAATCAAGAAGACAACCATGGCATCCAATCAACACATCATCAGCCTTTCTTCTGACTCATCTGATACTTCTGATTCACTAACATCTCCACCACCACTCAGAATGCCAACACTTCCCTGTGGTCTTACAAAGGAACAAGTCAAGAAGAAGAAACATGATGTACCTGCTCCAAGTTCATCATCATCTGAAGATCTTCCACCATATCCTTCTGAAACTGATGATCCTGAGTACCAAAGAGAGATGGAGAGAAGGTGGAATGCATTGGAGAGGGCAAACAGAGTTCCCAATCCTGATGAGTCTCTCTTCATCTTCACATCTTCTGATGAAGAGGATGATGAGAATGATGCCCTTTACAATCCCACAACCCCTGAGAAACCTCAGTCCTCTCGTCCAAGAGGAAGGAAAGTAAATCCCCCATTGCCAAAGACAAGAAAGATTGTGATGGGGTTGCCCTGTCCTCAGTGGCAAGGAATCTTCAACATCAACAACAAAGGCAAGGACAAGACTGTGGAGGGCAAGGGCAAGGGCAAAGTAGAATAGGAACTTGTTGTTAATCTTTCAATTTCATTGTCTTGTATTGTACTTCTGAAGAATCAATAAAAATTTGCCTTGTTAATTTTTACTTGTTTTAATTCTTCTGATAGATTAGCATTCCCCTGAATAAATTGATCTTGAATAAGCCATCAGCAGGAACACACTTAACAACAAAATAGATAGTATCAGCAGCATGTGGTCAAACCCATTGACTTTCATTCGAAGAATCCACTTAAGTGGAAAACTTGCACAATTAGTAATTGCTACTGACTCAACTACCTCCCATTTACTTGCATTAACTCACATTAAACCCAAATCAAGTCTTTATAAAGAAGTCTTCAAGTCATAAGCAACTCACCATCCCACAAATAACATATCCCAAAGTCTTTCTCACATTCAAATCATGAAGCCATCCCCCAAAGTCATTGAAATTTCTTCTGATTCATCAGACTCCACCTTTAACATACCTCAAATCCAAAGATCCTACTACTACCTAGGTGAGGGCCCTTCAGAATTATGTCCATCTCCTACCTGTTCAGAAGAAACCCCTAAAGCAGAGGAAGCTCCAACTCCTCTAGCTATGGTTGTCCCTGATTTCACACCTGTCACAGCATTCTTGACCAGTGAAATGGAAAGGGTATGTGCAGATATGAGGAGGATCTCTGTCCCTGTAGAGCCACAGTCCTCAAGAAGGAACAAGGGTCCATTGAAGGTGGTCCTGGGTCTTGCTGCCCCCAAGCTCTGGAACAAGGATATGCAGTCCAGAGGGGTTCACAAGAGGATGCCTGACCCAAAGGACTTGGGCAAAGGGAAGAGGAAGATGGAGTAAGGGGTTGAAGCTTAGGGATGTGGTGGTTTGTTGGTGGTTGTTTGTTTTTGATTGATGCTTTTTATGTTTCTTCTGATGTCTGATCATGTTGTTGATGTACCATGTTTTCTTATGATGAATAAAATATTTTACTTTTATGTTTTCTTCATCTAATTCCACTGATAGAAGTAATGTAGATCTTTGTATATCAGCAGGAACATGACCTGAAACCAAACATTCAAACAAAACACAAAAGAACAACCAAACTAATATACAAGATTAGTAAGAAACCTGCAAGAAAAAGTTAGTAAACACAATAATAGTAAACATAATAATCTACTTAGTAAACAACAATAACAATCCTCCCCTGAGGCATATGCCTCCCCTGAGGCTTATGCCTCCCCTCAAACATAGCATTCAGGGGTTAACCATCCCAATGGTGACAACTAGGTGATTAAACCTAGGTCCATCAAAAGCTTTTGTTAACAAATCAGCCACATTATCATCAGTATGAATTTTAAGCACTTGAATTAGATGCTTCTCATTAGCATCTCGTATAAAATGGTGCCTAATTTCTATATGTTTAGTTCTTTGATGAAAAACAGGATTTTTAACAATAGAAATAGTACTTTGATTATCAATGTAGATTTTAGTGTTCATAAAGTTAAACCCATAATCCAACATTTGATTCTGAATCCAAAGTACCTGACCACAGCAATTGGCAGCAGCAACATATTCTGCTTCAGTAGTAGAAGTAGCCACTATGGTTTGTTTCTTGCACTGCCAAGAGATGAGTCTTCTACCAAGAAATTGACAACCTCCTGTTGTGGATTTCCTATCCAAATTAGCTCCAGCATAGTCACTATCACTGTAAGCCTCCAACACAAATGGTGATTCCCTTGGGTACCAAAGGCCTAGTTTGGGTTGGCCCTTGATGTACTTGAAAATTTTCTTCACAGCATTTAGGTGGGAAGTCAGTGGAGTGACTTGATGTCTTGAGCAAGCACTGACTGCAAAGGTAATGTCAGACCTAGAAGCTGTGAGATACATGAGTGACCCAATCATGGACCTATAAAGATGAACATTCACAGCCTCATCTTGCTCATTTGGATTCTTAAGCTTGGGTGGTTCATATGGAGTGGTAGCAGTCCTCAGAAGTTCAAAGTCAAACTTTTTCAATATGTCTTTAACATACTTCTCCTGATGTATAAAAATTCCTTCAGGTTGTTGTTTGACTTGCAGCCCTAAGAAAAAGGTTAACTCCCCCATTGCACTCATCTGAAATTCACCTTTCATCAAATCTTCAAATTCCCTGCACCATGCCTCCTTTGTGGATCCAAAGATAATGTCATCCACATATACCTGTACTAGAATGATGTCCCTGGAGTTTTTCTTAATAAAGAGGGTCTTGTCAATAGCTCCTCTTCTGTAGCCATGCTCCAAAAGAAATGTAGACAATCTAGCATACCATGCTCTTAGTGCTTGGTGAAGTCCATGATTGATGCTAAACCGTCAACTTATATTGACCAAAGAATGGTCAATAAAGTCAAAGAGCCTAGACCAATGCTTCCGGGTAATAAAGGGTATCACCAGGTCATTATGTCCCGACGAGGTGTGGATTGTGCTTTAGCGTACTTGTGATCGGGTGATTATTCACAGAAAAGGGTTGTGATAAGAATTATTTGAGAATTATGAAATTAAATAGCTTAGGAAAGCTATGTGATTGATTACTGGTATTTAGATTAAGAAGATTAGAGCTAAAACCTGAAAACGTACGTTTTAATTAAAAACGTACGCAGACGAACGAAACAAAAAGTACAACTGAAGGACGGATAAGGTTACAAGTGTAAAATTATTATTTTTACAATCCTAATAAATAAATAAAATTTTAAGAAAAAGAAAAACTATTTTTACACTATTTAATTATTAATTATTAATTAATTACTAATTATCTATTTATTAACTAATTAAACTAATTAGAATTATTAAAAATACTAAAAAGACTTAGAAAATTAAGAAAAATTTTACAAATCTAATTAACCATCATAGTAATCCTAAAAAATTATAAAAAGTTGATTTTATGTATTTTTAAACTAATTTACTAATTATTAATCTAATTACTAATTAATTTCTAATTAAACTAATTAAATTAAGAAAAATAGAAAATGAACAGTATAAATTCTAGAAAAATTTATAAAAATGTTTTAACTTATATAAAAGCTAGAAAAATTATAAAAACTAGGTTGTACTTTATAAAATCTAATTATGCTATTTAATTACTTAATATTAATTACTAATTAACTAACCTAAAATTAATTCTAAAAACCACTAAAAGACAAAAGAAAAATCTGGAAAAATTTCTAGAATTATTTTAACCTAAAAGAGAATTAATAAAAATATAAAAATGATATATTGCCTATAAATAAGCTAAAAAGAAAATTAAAATGATAAATCCTATTAAATAGAAGCTATCACTATAATTAAAGTTGGTTTTTGGTGTTTTTTCTTTTTCCAAACTGATTTACTACTAAAAACTAAAACTTTTTATGAAAACACTTTTGATGTAACCAAGAAATAAGCACTTGAGAGCTTATTGACTCAAACAGTTGACTTTTGTTGACTGCACAAGGCTTTTAGCTCAAATGGATTAAGGTGGGGTCCACAATGGTTAAAACTGGTTTCTATGAGTCCCATGAACATGAATAAGCAAGATTCAATCCAAATAAGTGGCTTGAATAAGCCACAAAACACAAATAAGCAGTTGCTTAATGTGATTCTGAGTCAGAATGGGGACAGCTTTTGGGAGCAAAATAAGGTGGGGTCCACTGGTCTAATGGTCAAAAAATGGTCAACCCTTAATCCCTGGTAGAAGGGGGTTGGGAGAACTCAAGTGTGAGGTGTGGGACCCACTGGGGTGACCACAAATTATCACTAAAGATGGTGAGGTGAAATGAGTCTGCTGAGTACAGGGGACACAGCTTGCCCTGCAGCTGTGTTCCAGGGGCAATTTAGTCCTCTTAAAAAATCACAAAAATATAACAAACATGGAAATCACTAGTACAGCTGGTAGACTAAACACACAACAAGTTTCAAACTCTAAATCCAAACACACAAATCAAAAAAATTCTTGCCATTTTTGCAAAAATCTGAGATTGAACTTTTTAACTTTTTCAAATAACCTTGCACTTTGACTTTTATGAGCTTTGGTGGATGATTACTGGTTAAGAAACTTATATTAAGCTATATTACAACTATACTAAGCTACATTTACTACTTGTGAACTAGTTTGAAAAGTTTGGAGACCACAATTCCCTCACAATTAACTGTGAGGGGGATTGAATGAGATTTTTGACTATTTAACAAACTAGCCTACCTTTTCATTGCTTGTTTTCCCTAATTACACCTAACTGAGCATGTGCTAACCAAAGACAACCCACAAAGATCATTGAGACTCAGTGATTTCCACAGAACCAAACACCCCTTTATGCTTAATCTGTTTTGAGATATGAGAGTATATACGGATTTAGGACATGAAAATTGATACCCAAGACCTTATTATGATATACTAGGCATAAGTGAACAGATAAGCATCAATCAAGAACAACAAACACCTAAAGTTACTTAAGAGACTAAAATGACAGTTTAAACAAGAATTCTTAAACACAATGCTATTTCTGAAAACCAATCTAGATATTAAGCAATATTACAACCAAAATCTATTTAATAATACAAATAGCTGAGATAAACAATACTTAAGCTATTGAACAGTAGTATTATGAAAGATGAGAAAATTTCTTACAAAGTCTTTCCTGCTCAAACAGAGATGAACCAAGAATCAAAACTCCAAATCCTAGTATTCCCCATGGAATTCTAACCCAGGGCCTTCCCTTATCAACCCTGCTCCTTGCTTCTTTGTTATAACCTGCAAATTTTTTTGTATTTTTTTTGTATTTTCTGGATTTTTTTTTTTTTATCTTTGTGAGTTTTTACTTCTAAACTGAGTGTTGAGGTCTATAAAGCTCAAATAAGCTTAATAAGGAGCCTGAGTGACCCTATGAGTTCAATTAAATGGCTAGAAACAACTAGTTTACTTATGAGATTTTTAGACTACAATGGAATTCATAACTGAGAATTGCTTAAAACTTAAATTTCATTGATTGAATACTTCAACATTACATTATTGAAACTGAAATTACAACTTAGTTTTGACAGAAAAGATGAACCATGACTTTTACATAAAAAAAAATTAAGCTAAGACTACCACACACTTTCACAGCTTCTCTTTCCTTTAAATAGCTCCACACTAGGGGTTGGGCCACCCTTGGACTCTTTCCCAGCTTTACTCCTGACCCTTGGATCAAAAGAAACAATCTCAGCCGTTTAAATATTCTTGGCGCCCAAAAATCTTTGTCTGCTTCTTTGGATTATTGATGCCAGGGAGGGTATTTTGGAGTTTTGTGTTTGGTTTGGAGTGCAAGGGGTGAGTTTTGAGTGTTGCAGGGGAGAATAGGGGGTGATGATGAGGGGGTTGGCTGGTAGCAGGCTGAGGTGGAAGGAGGAGGTGATGTGGATGGGTGGTCAAAGTTGGGAGGGTCAAATGGTTGACCGGAGGTGGGAGTAGTATTATTAACGGGGTGTTTGTGGTGGGCTGAGGATGGAGTGGGCTGTGAGGGTGTTGGGCCAAAGGAGTTATAAGGGTGGGCTTGGAGTTTGTTTTGGGTTTGGTTTGTTTTTGGTTTTGGTATATTAAGGGTCCGGATGGTATAGTTTCACACAAGGACCAACTTTGTAATTTTACCAAACACAAGGGACTGGAATTGTAATTCTCCCAAAGTACGACCAAGGACCAATGTTGTCAAGTTTGATATTCCAAGTCCAATTTTGCAATTTTTTAATTTTCTAAAATTTCCTAGGGACTATATTTGCAAATTTCCAAACTCCAGGGACCAATCTTGTAACTTTTCCAAATTTATCACCCAAAGTCCGTTTTTGATAACTTTTGATTTTTTAGGGACTTGGGTTGACTTTTATTTCAAAATAAATGCATAGGGACTAGTTCTGACAAATTTTGAAACTTGGGGGACTGAAACTGCCAATATTGCAAACTTTGATCATTTTTCATTTGTTTTTGCTCGTTTTGCATTTAAAACACATAAAACACAATCCCTGTGATAATTTAAGTATTTTGATTACTTTTCGATTGTTTTTGTATGTTTTGGCAGTTTAAATACGATAAAAATGATGAGTGTTTGCGCACTCATCAATCCCCCACACTAAACTATTGCTAGTCCCTAGCAATATTTTTGGAAAACTTGATGGATTTTAAACTCTTTACCAAAAGCCATCACTTCTGGAGTAAACAGGTGTAAGAACTGTGGCACACCTGATAGCCGTGTGATTTTGAGCAAACCACCAGCTGTCAACGGATTTGATTTGTCTTTACCAAGAGCCGTTTGCTCCTAGACTAGCCAGCTCTTGATGGAATAGTCAACATCTTGGTGAGCTGATTACCAATTATGGTTTTTCCACGGCCTTTACCACAAGCCATAATCTTGGGGGCTAGCCAACTCATTCGCTTTATGGGATATGGGGAGTTGAGGAACCATACAATTTCGGGCAAATTGCAAGCCGTAAACGGATTTGAGTTATCTTTACCAAGAGCCGTTTGCTCCTGGATTAGCCAATCCTTTTTGTCGTTTAGACACGGCGGACTGATTACCAAAAAAATTTTGAAATAAAGCGAAAAAATTTTGAAAATTTTGGGCCAAAATGGGGGGTATTTGAAAGTATTTTGCGATAAAATTCGCTAGAATTCCCCCCCCCCCCCCCCCCCACACACTTAGAAATGAATATTGTCCTCAATATTCAAAATCCCGGCTATTATGCTGACTCTATGAACGTAAAAAGCCAAGATTCGAATCTAACTGTGGAAATAACGTTTTGCATTTTTCACTTTATTTAGCTGTACATACAATCACACTTTTTTTTTCTTTTTTTTTTTTTTTTTTTTTTTTGAAATATATACATATATACATTTTCAAATAGCGGGGGGTTGGCCATTCCCCCACACTAGGGTGGTAGAAAGTAGAAGGAAATCAGAGATACGGGTGAAAACCCGTATTGTGCTATTGTTTTTGTTCATCGAGTCGCTAGCTTGACTCGATCCCCGAATTCAACTGTCCTTGGGGAAAGTTTGGAGATCCGGGACAACCATGGATGGTATGTCCTCTCCAAAGTAGTGTTTCAAACGATGTCCATTCACTTTGAAATTAGGACCGTCATTTTGAGATAATTCGACGGTGCCATAAGGATAAACCTTAGCGATAGTGAATGGACCAGTCCATCGGGTTTTAAGCTTTCCCGAGAAGATCTTGAGTCTAGAGTTGAAAAGAAGGACTTGATCACCAACGTTAAAAACGCGGTTTTTGATTTTTGAGTCATGAATCTTCTTTGTCTTTTCTTTGTAGATCAAAGAGTTCTCGTAAGCTTGATCACGAAGTTCGTTTAATTCATTCAGTTGAACTTTCCTATGATCACCCGCAGTTTTGAGGTCGAAATTGGCATGCTTGAGAGCCCAATAGGCTTTATGCTCAAGCTTGATCGGAAGATGGCATGCTTTCCCATACACAAGTTTGTAAGGCGTACACCCAATGGGTGTTTTGTAAGCCGTACGAAAAGCTCAAAGTGCATCATCTAATTTGTCCGACCACGATGCACGATTTTCACCTACGGTTCTTTCCAATATTATCTTTATGCCTCGATTGGAGACTTCTACTTGTCCACTTGTTTGTGGGTGGTACGCAGTAGAAAGACGGTGAGTTACACCGTACTTTTGCATGACTTTATCAATTTTGTCATTGCAAAAATGCGTACCACGATCACTAATTATAGCACGTGGAGTTCCAAATCGAGCAAAGAGAGCTTTCAAAAATTTCACGACTACTCGGGCATCATTTGTGGGTAAAGCTTTCGCTTCAACCCATTTTGACAAATAGTCAACAGCCACGAGTATATACTTGTTTCCATGAGATGATGGAAATGGCCCCATAAAGTCGATGCCCCATACGTCAAATATTTCACAAACTTGGATTGCATTTTGTGGCATTTCATTCTTTTGTGAAATATTCCCGTGACGTTGACAAGCGTCACCGGATTTGACCAATTCTTGGGCATCCTTGTAAATCGTGGGCCAAAAGAATCCGGAGTCAAACACCTTTTTGGCGGTGTAATTTGGATTGTGGTGGCCCCCCGTGGGACCAGCATGGCAAGCATTAAGAATTTCAGTGGCTTCTTGACCATATACACACCGCCGGATGACTTGATCCGCACAGATTTTGAAGAGGTAGGGGTCGTCCCAGAAGTAATGTTTTACATCTTTGAAGAATTTATTTTTTTGTTGGGACGACATCCCTTTCACCATAAAGTTACCCGCAAGGTAGTTTGCAAAGTCGGAAAACCACGGGGTAATAGAGTCTCCATGAAAGGTAACCGCATTGAGTGTCTCGAGAGGGAATGTTTCATTAATTTCCTTCCTCTCGAAGACATCTTGATGGGGGTTTTCCAATCGGGAGAGATGATCAGCAACTAGGTTCTCAGCTCCTTTTTTATCACGAATAATGATATCAAATTCCTGTAGGAGGAGAACCCAACGAAGAAGTCTCGGCTTTGCATCTTGTTTTGCAAAAAGGTACTTCAAAGCCGAGAAATCCGTATACACTATTCTTTTGGTCAAGATCAAATATGACCGGAATTTTTCAAAGGCATACACCACAGCTAATAACTCTTTTTCAGTGGTGGTGTAATGACTTTGAGCCTCGGTCATTGTTTTGCTTGCATAGTGTATAGGTTGAAAGTGTTTAGACCTGCGTTGCCCCAAGACTGCCCCTATAGCATAATTGCTAGCATCACACATAAGTTCAAAGGGCAAGTCCCTATTGGGGGCAACAAGAATAGATGCCTCAGTAAGCTTTTTCTTTAGAGTTTCAAAAGCTTCTACGCACTCAGGTGAGAAGATAAAAGGAGCATCCTTTTCGAGGAGATGGGTCATAGGCCGGGCGATCTTAGAAAAATCTTGAATAAACCTACGGTAAAAACCGGCATGACCCAAAAAGCTCCTAAAACCTTTGACGGTAGTGGGATGAGGTAATTTTGCAATGACATCAATTTTGGATTTGTCAACCTCAATCCCATTCTTTGAAATCTTATGGCCGAGGACAATGCCCTCTTTGACCATAAAGTGACTCTTCTCCCAATTTAGACATAACTTTGTGTCTTCACAACGTTTGAGCATGTTGTCTAAATGGGAGAGACATGATTGAAACGAATCCCCAATGACCAAAAAATCGTCCATGAAGACCTCCATAGTTTTCCCGATCATGTCGGAAAATATGGACATCATACATCTTTGAAACGTGCCCAGAGCATTACATAAGCCGAATGGCATACGTTTATAAGCAAATGTTCCGTAGGGGCACGTGAACGTGGTCTTTTCCTGATCTTGCGGATCAATGGGAATCTGAAAGTAACCCGAGAAACCATCGAGGAAGCAATAATACTCATTCCCCGCTAATCTCTCGAGCATCTGATCCATAAAGGGCAGAGGAAAATGATCTTTACGGGTGGCGTCATTTAACTTGCGATAGTCAATGCAGACACGCCATCCCGTAACCAAACGAGTTGGAATTAACTCATTCTCCTCATTTGTGACAACAGTAATGCCACCCTTTTTTGGAACACAATGAATTGGGCCGACCCAAGGACTGTCCGAGATAGGGTAAATCAATCTGGCATCAAGAAGTTTTAAAACCTCTTGTTTGATTACCTCATGAATTTTTGGATTCACCCTTCTTTGTTGTTGGACTGCAGGTTTGAAGTCGTCCTCCATTAAAATCTTGTGAGTACAAAATGTAGGGTCAATGCCCTTGATGTCGGAGAGTCGCCAAGCAATTGCTTGTTTATGAGACTTCAAAACCTTTATAAGAGCAGCCTTTTCCTCAACACTTAAGTCTTTAGCAATTATGATGGGCAATTTATCATCACCCTCCAGAAATGCATATTCAAGATGAGGCGGCAAGTCCTTAAGTTCAACCTCGGGAAAGTCATCAGTTTTCTCAACATTTTTGACTTCCTCCTTATGAAGTTGTTGTGGTAGAACAGGAAGATGAGAGGGATCTTCGTTTAATAATTTTTCAAGTACGAGAATATCCCTCTCGGGGTCAATCTCTTGGTTATCGATTCCATCGGGAATCGAATCACTTTTGAGAAAGGCCTCAATTTCTTCTAAGATGAAGTCACTTCCCTCAAACGGAGTGAGGGAAGGAGAAGAATTGGCAATAATGGGGTGAGAAGACTGAGTGAGGTTTTCACTCGAAGAATCATCAATGAAACCTAAAATCTCTTGAGCATACTCCTCAGTAGCCACATCGATGACATCAATTTGATTCACCGATTCACAGTCATAATCGGAGGAGTATCTCGAAGTTTGATTTAGGTTTAAGGTTATAGCTTCCGTTCCAACACGTAATGTGATCTTGTGCTCAAATACATCGATAAGAGCTCGCCCAGTTCTAAGGAATCCCCTTCCAAGAATGAGAGGGACCCTAGAATCGGCATCAAAGTCAACAATCACAAAATCTGCCAGAAAATGGAACTTTCCCACTTTAACAAACACGTCCTCGGCAATGCCAATGGGACGAGAAATCGAACGATCGGCAAGCTCTAAAGTCATGCACGTGGGAGTAAGTTCGGGAAGAGAGAGTTTCTTCCACACAGAATATGGCATCAGGTTAATGCTAGCACCTAGATCGGCCAAGGCGAAGCATTCAACCATACCCGGGAAAGTACAAGGAATGAGGAATTTCCCGGGGTCTCCAAGCTTTTCAGGAAGCTTTTTCTAAAGAACTGCAGAGTAGTTCTCATTCAGAGGAGTTCTTGCCATCTCAAAGAGTTTCTCTTTATTACTCAACAGATTTTTGATTATCGATGCAAACTTGGGCATCAAGAGAATAGCATCCGCGAAGCTGATATCAAAATGCAAATCTTGGAAGATTTGGAAAAATTTATCCATTTGGTGATTAGCTTTTTCGCGGAGCTTTTGTTCACTGAGACGTGATGGATATGGAATAGAAGTTTTGGATTTAGGGTTGTCCACTGGAGTTTCTGGTGGTTCAAAGACAACTCCAGGCTTACATCTGGTTTTAGGAATAAACTGAGGTTGGACGTGTGCTGTACTTCGTGGGCTAGGAGTTTGCACCTTGTCCTTTGTCACCTCAGGTTCACGATCCACTACCTTTGGAGGAGAGGAAGAAGAGGTAGTAGGAATCGCGGGTTCATCATATGAAGCACCACTTCGTGTTGTGATCGCCTTAGCATCGCCCCTCGGGTTAGCGATCGTGTTGCTCGATAAAGTAGTACCTGAGCCCGAGGTTCGATCATTTAAAGACTTCTTGATGTCAGAAATCTGGCTGACCAGCAACTTGTTCAACTCTTCTTGGGACTTCATGAATTGTTTCAACAACTCGTCAGATGAAGGCCCGGTTGGAACAATGGCTTGATTCGGATTAGGAATATTTGGAGCTTGATTGTTCGGATTGGGACCTTGATTTTGAAAATTACCCTGATTAGGGTTGTTGTTTCCATGAAAATATCCCGGATTGAAATTACCCTGACCTTGGTTCCGATTAAAGTTTCCTTGATTTTGCTGTTAGAAACCTTGATTTTGGAACCCTTGGTATTGATTGTGAAAACCATGACCCTGATTGAAGTTACCTTGGTTTTGATAACCTTGGTTCACTCTATTTTGATTTTGGCCATGGTTTTGGACATTTTGGTTTTGATTAAAACCAGGAGGTCCAGGATAATGATGATTAGGACGATAGCTAGGGTCCATAGGAGGGCGATATTGATTGCCTCCTTGATTTTGGGACCCGGCTACAGCATGAGCTTCATATGGAGCACCATCAGTAGCTGTGCAATTGTAGTAGGCATGCGGCCCACCACAAGTTACACAGACTTCCACTTTTTTAACCTCAGCAGGTGGAGGATGTTGTGGAAATGAAACTTTCTTTGTTTGGGCGAGAACCAAAGCTTGGATCGCTTCAGTGAGCTTGTCAATCTTAGCATCCGTGCTAGATTGACTCACAGAAGATGAAGTGGAAGGACCCGCATTGATTTGAGAAACAATCGGGTTGCTTCGTGTAGAGCGGACCTTAGACTTGTTTTCTATGATTTGCAAAGCTTCTTTTGTGGTTCTACTAAAAAAGTTACCTCCCGCGGAGGCATTGAGAGAATCCTGATCAGCTTGGCTCACGCCATTGTAAAAAGTATCGAGTTGCATCAACTCAGAGAAACCATGATGTGGACACTTGCGAAGTAATTCTTTAAAACGATCCCACGCTTCACCAAAAGATTCATCATATTTTTGAGTGAACTTGGTGATTTCGTTCTTAAGACTCATGGTCTTGGAAGGTGGGAAGAATTCATTCACAAATTTTTTGACAAGATCTTCCCATGTCTCAATAGATCGAGGAGGTTGTTTTTCAAGCCAAATCCGGGCTTGTCCCTCCAAGGAGAATGGGAAGAGAAGAAGTTTTATTGCTTCACAAGGGACATTCTTGTACTTGATGGTCGAAGTGATTTTATTGAACCATCGAATGTGAGCATGAGGATCGTCCCTCTCAAAACCGTAGAATTGACTCGAGGTTACAAGATTAAGTAACCCTGTTTTGAGCTCAAAACTATCAGCCACGATGGCTGGAACAACAATGGCATCTCCGTAACCCTCGATGGGTGCTTGGAGAAGCTCACACATGGGGCGGTCTTCCGCCATGGTGACAGTGGGTGTGGCAACAGTACGGATCTCAGATTCGACTGTTGGTGCTGAACGTCGACGAGGTCTTCTAGGTTTCCGAACAAGCTCACGTAATGGGCTCGTGGACCTTGAAGAACGAGTGTGCATGCACTAGAGATGAAAACCAATCAAAACAAAATCGAGGCAAATCAACAGTGAACTTAAACCAATAATCACGAGTGAATGGCTTCTTTAAGAAAGGTACACCACTCACAAGGATACAAAGGCAAGTTTTTATCTTTTGTTTGGGAACTTATTATGTTCACACCCCCAGTTGGTAGGTGTTCTGTCTTGGTTTGCGACGGTTTATTTTTATGTAGAATTATTATTCACAAGAAAAGACGGATGTTTTTGGGTTTTGTGTATGGGTTTAAAAACTTTTGGAAAATATTTTTGGTATCGTTTCGTTTACCAAAATCGTTTCTCTTTAAGAATCACCTTAAAAGAAAACCGATTCAGAAAACGTTACGATCTGTTTTGTTGTTTTTAATTTTTTTGGTGTTTTAACACTTTAGGAAAAGTGTTAATGACTTTTTTTGTGTTTTGATTTAAAATTTACAAAAGTGGTGGTATTTGTACAGTGAATGAGGTGAAATAACACTAATCTCAAATGACGCTATAGAAACGCGCACACCTCTCCGGCAGCGGCGCCAAAAATTGATTGATGCTAAACCGTCAACTTATATTGACCAAAGAATGGTCAATAAAGTCAAAGAGCCTAGACCAATGCTTCCGGGTAATAAAGGGTATCACCAGGTCGTTATGTCCCGACGAGGTGCGGATTGTGCTTTAGCGTACTTGTGATCGGGTGATTATTCACAGAAAAGGGTTGTGATAAGAATTATTTGAGAATTATGAAATTAAATAGCTTAGGAAAGCTATGTGATTGATTACTGGTATTTAGATTAAGAAGATTTGAGCTAAAACCTGAAAACGTACGTTTTAATTAAAAACGTACGCAGACGAACGAAACAAAAAGTACAACTGAAGGACGGATAAGGTTACAAGTGTAAAATTATTATTTTTACAATCCTAATAAATAAAGAAAATTTTAAGAAAAAGAAAAACTAATTTTACACTATTTAATTATTAATTATTAATTAATTACTAATTATCTATTTATTAACTAATTAAAATAACTAGAATTATTAAAAATACTAAAAAGACTTAGAAAATTAAGAAAATTTTTACAAATCTAATTAACCATCATAGGAATCCTAAAAAATTATAAAAAGTTGATTTTATGTATTTTTAAACTAATTTACTAATTATTAATCTAATTACTAATTAATTTCTAATTAAACTAATTATATTAAGAAAAATAGAAAATGAACAGTATAAATTCTAGAAAAATTTATAAAAATGTTTTAACTTATATAAAAGCTAGAAAAATTATAAAAACTAGGTTGTACTTTATAAAATCTAATTATGCTATTTAATTACTTAATATTAATTACTAATTAATTAAACTAAAATTAATTCTAAAAACCACTAAAAGACAAAAGAAAAATCTGGAAAAATTTCTAGAATTATTTTAACCTAAAAGAGAATTAATAAAAATATAAAAATGATATATTGCTTATAAATAAGCTAAAAAGAAAATTAAAATGATAAATCCTATTAAATAGAAGCTATCACTATAATTAAAGTTGGTTTTTGGTGTTTTTTCTTTTTCCAAACTGATTTACTACTAAAAACTAAAACTTTTTATGAAAACACTTTTGATGTAACCAAGAAATAAGCACTTGAGAGCTTATTGACTCAAACAGTTTACTTTTGTTGACTGCACAAGGCTTTTAGCTCAAATGGATTAAGGTGGGGTCCACAATGGTTAAAACTGGTTTCTCTGAGTCCCATGAACATGAATAAGCAAGATTCAATCCATATAAGTGGCTTGAATAAGCCACAAAACACAAATAAGCAGTTGCTTAATGTGATTCTGAATCAGAATGGGGACAGCTTTTGGGAGCAAAATAAGGTGGGGTCCACTGGTCTAATGGTCAAAAAAAATGGTCAACCCTTAATCCCTGGTAGGAGGGGGTTGGGAGAACTCAAGTGTGAGGTGTGGGACCCACTGGGGTGACCACAAATTATCACTAAAGATGGTGAGGTGAAATGAGTCTGTTGAGTGCAGGGGACACAGCTTGCCCTGCAGCTGTGTTCCAGGGGCAATTTAGTCCTCTTAAAAAAATCACAAAAATATAACAAACATGGAAATCACTAGTACAGCTGGTAGACTAAACACATAACAAGTTTCAAACTCTAAATCCAAACACACAAATCAAGAAAATTCTTGCCATTTTTGCAAAAATCTGAGATTGAACTTTTTGACTTTTTCAAATAACCTTGCACTTTGACTTTTATGAGCTTTGGTGGATGATTACTGGTTAAGAAACTTATATTAAGCTATATTACAACTATACTAAGCTACATTTACTACTTGTGAACTAGTTTGAAAAGTTTGGAGACCACAATTCCCTCACAGTTAACTGTGAGGGGGATTGAATGAGATTTTTGACTATTTAACAAACTATCCTACCTTTTCATTGCTTGTTTTCCCTAATTACACCTAACTGAGCATGTGCTAACCAAAGACAACCCACAAAGATCACTGAGACTCAGTGATTTCCACAGAACCAAACACCCCTTTATGCTTAATCTGTTTTGAGATATGAGAGTATATACTGATTTAGGACATGAAAATTGATACCCAAGACCTTATTATGATATACTAGGCATAAGTGAATAGATAAGCATCAATCAAGAACAACAAACACCTAAAGTTACTTAAGAGACTAAAATGACAGTTTAAACAAGAATTCTTAAACACAATGCTATTTCTGAAAACCAATCTAGATATTAAGCAATATTACAACCAAAATCTATTTAATAAATACAAATAGCTGAGATAAACAATACTTAAGCTATTGAACAGTAGTATTATGAAAGATGAGAAAATTTCTTACAAAGTCTTTCCTGCTCAAACAGAGATGAACCAAGAATCAAAACTCCAAATCCTAGTATTCCCCATGGAATTCTAACCCAGGGTCTTCCCTTATCAACCCTGCTCCTTGCTTCTTTGTTATAACCTGCAAATTTTTTTGTATTTTTTTTTTGTATTTTCTGGATTTTTTTTATCTTTTTGAGTTTTTACTTCTAAACTGAGTGTTGAGGTCTATAAAGCTCAAATAAGCTTAATAAGGAGCCTGAGTGACCCTATGAGTTCAATTAAATGGCTAGAAACAACTAGTTTACTTATGAGATTTTTAGACTACAATGGAATTCATAACTGAGAATTGCTTAAAACTTAAATTTCATTGATTGAATACTTCAACATTACATTATTGAAACTGAAATTACAACTTAGTTTTGACAGAAAAGATGAACCATGACTTTTACATAAAAAAAATTAAGCTAAGACTACCACACACTTTCACAGCTTCTCTTTCCTTTAAATAGCTCCACACTAGGGGTTGGGCCACCCTTGGACTCTTTCCCAGCTTTACTCCTGACCCTTGGATCAAAAGAAACAATCTCAGCCGTTTAAATATTCTTGGCGCCCAAAAATCTTTGTCTGCTTCTTTGGATTATTGATGCCAGGGAGGGTATTTTGGAGTTTTGTGTTTGGTTTGGAGTGCAAGGGGTGAGTTTTGAGTGTTGCAGGGGAGAATAGGGGGTGATGATGAGGGGGTTGGCTGGTAGCAGGCTGAGGTGGAAGGAGGAGGTGATGTGGATGGGTGGTCAAAGTTGGGAGGGTCAAATGGTTGACCGGAGGTGGGAGTAGTATTATTAACGGGGTGTTTGTGGTGGGCTGAGGATGGAGTGGGATGTGAGGGTGTTGGGCCAAAGGAGTTATAAGGGTGGGCTTGGAGTTTGTTTTGGGTTTGGTTTGTTTTTGTTTTTGGTTTTGGTATATTAAGGGTCCGGATGGTATAGTTTCACACAAGGACCAACTTTGTGATTTTACCAAACACAAGGGACTGGAATTGTAATTCTCCCAAAGTACCACCAAGGACCAATGTTGTCAAGTTTGATATTCCAAGACCAATTTTGCAATTTTTTAATTTTCTAAAATTTCGTAGGGACTATATTTGCAAATTTCCAAACTCCAGGGACCAATCTTGTAACTTTTCCAAATTTATCACCCAAAGTCCGTTTTTGATAACTTTTGATTTTTTAGGGACTTGGGTTGACTTTTATTTCAAAATAAATGCATAGGGACTATTTTTGACAAATTTTGAAACTTGGGGGACTGAAACTGCCAATATTGCAAACTTTGATCGTTTTTCATTTGTTTTTGCTCGTTTTGCATTTAAAACACATAAAACACAATCCCTGGGATAATTTAAGTATTTTGATTACTTTTCGATTGTTTTTATATGTTTTGGCAGTTTAAATACGATAAAAATGATGAGTGTTTGCGCACTCATCAGTCCATAAAGTGCCTTGACAACTTTGTACACCTTCTTAGGATGATGGGGGTCTTCAAAGCCCTGTGGTTGAGTAACATATACCTCCTCTTCAATTTTGCCATAGAGAAAGGCACTCTTGACATCCATCTGATATACCTTAAACCCCATATATGAGGCAAAGGCTAAAAACAGTCTAATTGCCTCAACCCTAGCAACTGGTGCAAAGACCTCAGTGTAGTCAATCCCTTCTTCTTGTCTGAAACCTTGAGCCACCAATCTTGCTTTATTTCTGACCACAATACCTCTGGCATCCCTCTTGCATTTTAAGATCCACTTGGTCCCAATAGCAATTTTCCCTGCAGGTAGATCAACAAGTACCCAGACATCTTGATTCTTGAATTGTTGCATCTCTTCCTGCATAGCTTCAACCCAACTAGGCTCACTCAAAGCCTGTTTAATGCTTGTTGGTTCAACCTGGGACAAGAAACAAGCAAACAAACAATGCTTCTGATCTGTGTGATTGTCTCTCTTCTGAGTGGATACATAAGTCAAAAATGCACATTGCCAAAACTTGGTATTCTTAATGGCACTCCTGGTGAGTACCATAGCATTTGGATCACCAAGAATATTATCGTGTGGATGAATGGTGTTGATCCTTTTAATTGCAACAGGATTAACATCAATGGAGGTATCAAGATTGGTTAACGTAGGAGCAAAGTCTTCATCATAAGAAGCTGATTGAAAAATGCCATCACTTTGCTCAACATTAGCAAGATCTGAGGGAATTGGAAACCTGCCATAAGGTTCATCCAAACTTGTGGAAGTTTCAGTGGAAACATGAACTGCAGCAGAAATGCCTTCAGCAGAATCTCCATCAGCAGAATCAGCAGCTGCATCAGCAGATGTATCAGCAGAACTAGTTTTTCTGCTCTCTTCAACAACAGCTTGTTTTAAGAGTGCTTCAGTGTCTTGAGCAAATTCAAGACCAAGTCTTTTAGCTTCCTCAGCAGCTGCATGTTCTCGCTTTTTGAGTCTAGCAAGATCTTCTGCATAGGTTGAATTTTCCACATCATTAGCAGATTTGGCATCCGAGGCTTCTTTGTTAGGACGATCCGCTATCTGGATTGGTAGAGTAGTTACAACAATAGTAGGTTCATCACATTCTGAATCACTGTCTGAATCATCCTATAGGGAACCTGCATTGTTAGAAGATGACACTTGTATACCTGCAGAGGGGTTAGTTGTGTGTCTAGCATACCCCAAATAATCTGCAAGGTAATCAAGGTCAAAATACCATTCATGACCTTTGCCCTGAACATTTACATTATCCTCCAAAAATTTCAGGTTAAGAGTCTCTTCTATCTTCTTTGCAGCCAAGTTATATACCCTATAAGCCTTGCTATGAGCTGAGTAACCAACAATATACCCTTCAGCAGCTTTTGCTTCAAATTTGCCTAAGTGATCACTTGTATTAAGAATGGTCACCTGACAACCAAAAGGTTTCAAGTGTTCAATGGTAGGTTTCTTCCCTGTCAATAGCTCATAGGGTGTCTTATTATGAGGTCTAGTAATCAACACCCTATTCAATACATAACAGGCAGTGCCAACTGCCTCAGTCCAAAACATAGTGGGAAGTTTAGAGTCAGCAAGCATAGATCTTGCAGCCTCTATAAGGGTTCTATTCTTCCTTTCTGCAACTCCATTCTGTTGTGGAGTCCTAGGAGTGCTATAGTCTCTTATAATACCCTTTAAACCACAAAGTTCAATTAGATTAGCATTTTTGAACTCTGTCCCATTGTCACACCTTATACCTTTAATCTTCTTGTTAAGTTGGTTTTCAGCTAGAGCCATAAATTCTTTGAGTGCCTGAAAGGTTTGATCTTTAGTCACTAAGAAAAATGTCCAACTGAATCTGCTGAAAGCATCAGTGATCACCAAACCGAAGTACTTATGATCAATACTCCTGATGGATGTTGGACCAAAAAGATCCATGTGAAGTAGCTGCAATGGTTCTGAGATTGTGCTCACAGTAGTAATGGCCTTATAAGAAGCTTTGTGTTGCTTTCCCTTGTTACAAGCCACACAATTATGCTCATTGGTGAAGATCTTGGAAGGAAGTCCATGAACTAGTCCATCTTTAGCAAGTTTGTTGATGACTTTGAAATTAACATGTGCTATCCTTTTATGCCACTTTGTAGATTCATCTAAGGATGCTTTAGCCACCAAGCATGTTAGATCACCTTCTGGCTTGACATCATTCAAGTCAAATGTATAAAGATTATGATTTCTTGGAGCCTTTAGTAATACATGATGATCATCAGGTATTTTGAACTCAGGTGAAAGAATGAGACAACCCTCTTCAGTGAACAGTACAGGAAGCTTCTTGTCACATATTTGTGAAACTGAGAAGAGATTGAATCCTTGAAGCTCCTTCACATAGTAGACATTCTCAAAGTCCACCTTTGGAGTTCTAATGGTTCCTTTGCCAGTGATCTTTCCTACTCCACTTCCAAACCTCACTATGCCTCCATTAATAGGCACAAAGTCATGTAGCTTCTCCTGATTCCCAGACATGTTTCTTGAACAGCCACTATCAACAATACCTAAGTCTTTATTAAGAAGAGGATGTTCCTACAACAAAGAAAGTTAATATACAACAACATAAATATGTTAAGAGACTTAAGTCATGAAAGACTTGAGCCTGCCCTGTGGATCATTATGATGTACCCAAGAAGATGAGTTAGATCCACAATTGTTCCTGGATTCCCTGTATTTATATGGTCTTTTATATGTCCAAGAACAATCAGCTGAGGAATTTTCAGCAGAATCCCAATTAGCCCTTCCCATAAACATTGGGTCATTATATTCATACCAATGATTAACTCCATAAAATGGTTGTGACCCATATCAATTTCTATTGGTATTCATATATCTACTATGAAAAATAGACCTATCAGAAGGAACAGACCAATCAGCAGGAATGGAATACATTGTGCTGACATTATAATTTGCCTGTGGAACTAATGAGGGTTTGGAACAGTTGTTAGTCCACTTTTGTCTAGGTCTATTATTAACAACAAAAACACCCATCCTCTTTTCATGAAAATCACAATCCTTAATTAAATGCAATTTGCTACCACAAACAAAACACTTCTTCTTCTTAGAAGATTTATTAAATCCAAAAGATGTCTTATTAAACATAGAATTATTCAAAGAAACACCAGAAATAGAATTGTTTTGTAAACACTGAAAGGAATTGTTTTCAAAAGAAGTAAATAACAAGTCTTCAGAAGAGGCTGTCTTAGAAAGAACTTCATCAGCAGCAACTTCAGAGTCCACAGACTTGTAGGATGACTTGTCAGAAATCTTTATTGAGGACTTGGGTGAGTCTGACTTGGTCTTGGAATCACAGCTGGCATAACTAGAGGTCTCTGAGGTCTTGTCCCTGGAAGAACAAGAGACATAAGTGTTAGAATCATTACTAGATATACTTCTAGAGTCAGGGGAGTCATTGACCCTAATGCCAGTGGTTTCCTTTGATTCTGGTAAGTCAAGCTTATGGGATGTGAGCTTAGGGGTTCCTATGGTTGGAGAGTCTTCAGACTTATTTGGCAAGTCTTTAGACTTTTTGCCAAAGAGATGGTGTGAACCATCAAAGTCAGAGGTTTTGGTAGTAGGCATAAATACACCTCTGATAGGTCCTGGTACAGCATGCATCTCACCTTCCTTTAGATAATTTATAGGGACTGAATAATTATGATTCTTCTTATCTAAATAGTGATTAGCTTCTGGACCTACATATTTCTTAAACCCTAGACCTATCTCAGAAGTAACAGACTTACTACTGTAGAGTAACCTAGATAATTTATCACCTGAAACTAGCCATTCTTTATGCCTAGCTACTTCTTTATCCAGTTTCTCTTGCAAAACACTTTTCTCAGACTCAATTCTAGCTTTTTCTTTTTCAGAAAACTTTAATTCATTGCTAGCACATTCTAAATCTCTACTTAAAACTCTAATCTTTTCCTCATAAGCCAATTGATTCTGTTGAAACCACACCTTTTGTTGTTCTAAAGTTTTAAAAGCTTCTTTATAAGTTGCAGCTTCAATAAAACAAGCATTATATTTTGGTTTCATATCATCATAAGCTTCTTTTAGAGTTGTATATTTAGAATCACAATCACAAACATAAGTAGATACCTGAGGAGAGATTCCCATGAGACCAAAGTTATCATCACAACTAGCCATGCAAGAGATTTGAGGAGAGCTGCTTGTTGCATCTTCATGCTCATTCCAGTCAACACTAGTATCAATAGCAGTGACCAAGGCCTTTGATTCTCCAGCCTCCACTTCTTTCTTCTTGTATGCTGAATATCTGGTACTGGCTTCACCCTTCTTGGCTGTGCACTCTCTTGCAAAATGGCCAATTTCTCCACAAGCATAGCACTTTACTTTCCTCCTGTCAAACCTAGCTGCATCTCTACCATCAACATTGAGCTTTTTACCAACCTTTTGCTCAAATCTTCTAACCTTGAGGGAGAGCATAGCCATTTGCCACTTTAAGTCCAACTCTTCTAAAGCAAGTTCATCAATCTGCTCAAAATCTTCATAAGCTATTTGTTGTTGTTTATCAACTTCAGCAACAAATGAATGAAGTACATCTTCCATCACATTACTAATCTTTGGATGAGTTATTGGATTAGCATTTGAAAAAGACAATGTGGTAATGGGAAGACTTTGACTTGGAGTGGATGGACTTGAGTAAACCTGTGGTACTGGGGATGGACTTGTATAGGTATGTGGCATGTAGTTTGAGTTAGAGCTGACAAATGTAGATTGTGAAGGAGTTGCTGCATATGGAGAGAATCCCTTTTATGTCACCTTCCAAAGCTCTGAGTTTGTTGTACAAGTCATAAAAACTGAGGTAGTCCAGGCCACCTTTGGTTTTCAACGATATACTCACCTGAGACCATGAGGGAGGCAATGCTCTTAGAAACTTGGAATTCACCTCCTCATTGTCAGGTCTGGCTAGAAGCTGATTCAAGTGACTCAGAATCTTCTAAAACCTGTCATAACCTTTGTGGAGACCTTCCTCTTCAGTTATCTTGAATTCTTGGAATTCTTGCTTCAACATACTCTTTCTCATCCTCTTTGATTCTTCATTCCCACCAAATCTAGCTTTTATGGCCCACCAGATTTCTCTTGGATCAGTCATGGAATGAAAATCTCCCATGTGGTCATCAGGGATTGCCTGCAGCAATATGGTTCTTGCTTTGTTCTCCCTTTGTATAGCAAGAATTTCTTCAGCAGAAACAGGTTCCAAAACCTTAATTTTACCATCAGCATCTACACTTTGCTTTTTAGGACGACAGCCATTGAGTATAACATTCCAGAGGTTATAGTCAACACTTGCAATCCAGTTCTGCATCTTCATGGCCCAGATCTCATACTCATCCTTCCTAAGAAAAGGAAGTTTGACATTGCTGTTGGAGAAGGCCACCTGTTGTAGTTGTTGAGTAAGAGAGCCTGCTTCTGAGAGAGCAACATCACTGCCTGGTTTGTCTCCCATTGGTACTGATTGAAAAGTTATGTGATTGTGTTGAGGTTACAGAGAGTATCTCGTGGCTCTGATACCACTTGCAGGGATCTATACATTGATAGATCACGAGCCAATAGATCGTTAGCCAACTAATGTAATCACTAGTAAGACTAAGTTAGATAATCTCTGTGAGCTTGTAATTATTGCAGAATATAAAAACAAACTTATATTAAACTTGATCCTCTATGGATCGATAAACTTTTACTAATAATGTTATAAAAACTCGTACGTATTACAATGACCTAGGGTTCCTTATATACTATTGGAAACCCTAACCTCTCTTACAAGAAACGAATAATAATAAACTAATAAAAGATATTCTACATATCTTGTCCTAAAATACATAAGTTCTATCCACGGTTTAACTCTATCCGTAGGATCTCTATATGTCCGCAGGAACCAGTCATCAGCAGAAAGTCACTAAGCCTTCCGTAGGAACCTGTCAGCAGTATCAGTCAGCAGTATCTTCAATAATTCCTTACAAGGGTGCGCTGGAGTTCCTCAACGCTTGGAGCCACTGTGGTGGCTTTGGTAGTCCTTATAGGCAGTTCTACCACTGGAAGAGGTTGGGTTGTTCCCGCCTCTTGGTGACCAGGTACGCTGGTTGTCCCAGCAGCCTGCCTAGGGGTCGAATCTTGTTGATTCTTCCTCTGGGGGTCACGTGTTTTTTCCAACTGCGGAGTCCGCTGGCTTGAATTTTTATTCTTCGTCATTCTAGTTCCTTAGTTCTTAGTAGGGGTCCCACGGATGGCGCCACTTGTTGATACAAAAGTTGGGCGTTCCTGATATGGGCTCTTGCTCTCGTACCAATTCGCTTCTTAATGCTTGAAACCTGCGCACTAAGAAAATAAACAACACCGTTAGACTTATCGTGGGATTGTCTCCCACGATTAGACTCCGGCGTGAGAGTAAGTAATCGGTTTAGGGTTCTCGTAAAGAGTTTTAGGGTTTGTGAATCGTACCTTTAATGAGAATTATGTCATTCCTTATATAGGCGCAGAATCCTTGTAGGTTTCGTGCTCCTTACGTTTCGCACACATGGTGCTTATCCGGGTTAAGGATATCTATTCCATAGATAGAAGATCCTTATCTATACCGTATATAGTTTAGTTGGGTTTGGGCTTACGTGAGCCCAATCCCATTATTAATGCGGCCCAAGTTATAATAGCCCACGCATGGTGGTTATTGGCCTTAGTAATGTTTATCATTTGGGCTCGTGACCCATATATAGACTATACGTCATCAATTATGTTCATTGGGAGAGATGAGTTAAGATAGGCGTCAAAGCTCCTAAATCCAATCTTACAAGGAAATTGCATATTGAATGAGCTATCACTCTCAATCCTTGTTCTAGGGTCAACATACCTAAGAGGGTTCACTTCATCATCCATCCTATCCTCATTAATCACATCACCATGATCTAGAACCTCATCGGAGTCTGAATAGTAAAAAGGACTAGCCCTATGGTCATCATCATGGTCAGACTCCTCCATTTCAGAATTATTGTCAAAGTGGTGGTTAGGCGAAAGGTTAGGTGGGTTCTCATTTTCCACTAAAGGGATTGGGGCGGGCATTTGGAAAATCCTACGACGAAAAACACGAATAACAGGAATCAAACGATCAATGTTATTGCTATCCATCGAAATAGTTTACGAACAAAGGAAATAAAGAAATAAGATAGACTAAAGAAAACCTAAAAATAAAAATAAAATCTTACTAGAAAGGAATCTAGCAAGTAGACCTAATAAAAAGAAATCCTAACCTAGACAATAACTATTCCCCGGCAGCAGCGCCAAAAACTTGATGCGTGAGAATTGCACCAGGCTTTACCTCTCGAGGGATCTCGAGAAGCTTACAACCCCCATCAGGCAGTGTACCTGATCGTTGTAGTATAGTATAGTGACAAGTACCAGGGGATTGATCGTTCAACTCAGGAATAGTGTCACTAGGATTAGAAAACCTAAGAACTAGGTCTAGAGGTGAGGGATGATTCTTTTTTTATTTTTTATATTTTATAAAAGCAAATAAAAATCTCGGTTTTTGAATGATGGGTGGAATTAGTTGCTAGTCAACTTACCCAATAACTACAGATGCAATCAAAATAAAATAACAAAATGAAAATAAACTAAATTAAGGTAGTGGTGTGAGCAATATATGGGAGAATTGTGTTTACTTAGATTTCACTACTCCCTAGATATCTTTTACAGGTTAATTACTTGTTACAGTTGCGTGGATGACGGATTGTATTCCTTAATACCATTCATGGGGTGGCGTGATGTGCGTTTTATTATGCAAGTTTTAAATTTATAAGGGTGAATTACCAAATCTAGAAACAACACATACGAGCAAGTGTACTCGTCCGTTATAGCAAGATATGATGGTAAGTCGGGATCGTTCGCAGGGATTTGGGTGTTTTCAATTGTGAAGAATCTATGTAACAATAAGCAATAAAAGGGTGGTAATTGGTTGTCACGATCCAAAATACCATATAAGCAACAAGTAACACGAAAATGATGATTATGAAAATTCAATAAGATTAAAAACTACACTTGCTTAGACTTGTTTACTACTTAATGACACACATGATTGTGATAACTTTTGATAACATGTTGGTTGTGATAATTAGATGGTGGTCTAATCTATTGTTCTTACAAATTAAACTTTGGTCAAGATCTTAGTTTATAAAAACAAGCTTTAGGTGTAAACCAATCAATTCAAGATCCATCCAAGGTTCATAAGGTATGGTAAATATCTTAAACACAAGAACAAACTCTTATTACAAATCAAATACTCTTAGGAAATGGTCATTACAAAAGGTAACCCATTCATAGACAAAAAGGTTACAATTGTTTATAAACATCTAAACTTTCGTCCAACTAAAGGTTTACAAACAATCCGATTTGATGTTATAAAAACATTCTCATTACAATCATACTTCTTGTTTCTTTGTTTAGTCAAGAATAATTATGGTGAAAAACAATCATTCATAGACAAATGATTATAACTAGTTGAATAATAACAAATCTTTCGACCCTTGAAACTATTATCAATTAGTTAACCTTGACTCAACAAATGTCACTATGAAACTTAAGGTACAATTGGTTCTTAGGATTGACTTGAAATTGAATTAAAACATGTTATCACAATCATAAGCAAACCATTAAATAATAAACATCATCTAAGCAAGTGCACAAAGGCACTGGCCACTCATAGCAAACATGAACATAAACTCAGAATTTTGAACATTAGAAATCATAATTAAAAGTCTTACAATGATTGAAATAAGATAACAAATGATGTAGTAATGATGCCTCAAGTATTGGTGATGACTTCTTGATGTTTTGACCTCCAAATGATGACTTCTTGGACCTCCAAAGTTTCCTGGGATTTTATGGACGAATTTTGGTATTGAGAGGGAGTAATGGTGGTAAGAGAAATGTTCTATCAAGTTGAGATAGAGAGAAATGGTAAGTGGTGATTAGAAAAGCTTGCAAAGTTCTTTATTTATACTCCTCTCAAGGCCTAGTCTCATTAATACATCAACTTGGCCTCCAAGTAGTTTAGAAGGACCTAGAATACCAAAAAGAATGACCTAGAATCGGGTAGAATGAGTTTTGCAAAAATTTAACGAGCTTACCAACCGATCGGTTACGGGACCATGCCGATCGGTTGGGCAAAAGTCATAAACACAAAAGTTGTAGATCTTTCTCTTAGCTTTCCGTGGCCACAAACGGGGGGTCAAACGGAGTCCGTATGCTCAAGTTATGGCCAAAATGGTGAAGGTGTGTCGGGAACAACGAGTCTTCCAATAATTCTTCGTTTTAGCTTATTTTCTTCATTTGTTTTCTCGTTTTCCTTCTTGTACTTTATTCTTGAGTCTTTTGAGTGACAACTTCATGACTTTTATCTTCTCGAACATACTCCAAGAGACTTTTATTTGTCGGGAATTCTTCGTACATGCATAAATCTTCGTTTTTGTTCATTTCTTCGTCTTTTTCATCATTTTCTTGTACTTTAGCTTCCATGAACCTAAAACACGAATTATGCTCAATTAAGTACTATAAGTTCATAAAAGTGATCATAAAATCCACAATAACGCTCATAAAAACATGTTAATTTTAAGCGTTACCATGGCGTACTTACTTCCCCAATCCTATAAGCTCCTACTTCACTCCTATGTCGAGCCGGCTAAGAAGCTCCTAACATGGGATCACTAGAATTCGCTCATGCATTAAATACAATCATAAAAACCTAGTACACATCGGTTCATGTTTCTTAAGACGTTCAAGCAAGTTACACAATGGAGATCTGCCAGTTTTCTTAAGCCTAACATTGAAATCATTCATCCATTACAACTATAAACAAGCAATCAACCTATAATTAACATCTAGGTTTCATTACATCTAAGCAAACACATGAAAGATCTAGCCTAGCATGTTATAATCAAGACAAGCATAAGATATATTCGAACAACACATAGACATATTGAATGAATTGAAAGAAAACTTATCTTAATTGAACATGAAAGGTTTCAAGGGGTGAAAACCCTTGAAAATACTGTTACAAACGACCTAGGGTTTATTAGGTTCGGCCCTAGAATTCTCCACACAAGTTCCTCTTTTCATGAATGAAAAATAGAAAAGTATATATAGATTTTGTTAGGTGACGGCGTCAAGAGGAAATTTCTGACGCCGTCATCTCGCCGCCAATAAAGTTCTCGGACTGCCTAGATCTGGGTCTGACGCCGTCGTGTGTAATTCTGCTCCAGGCCGTCACCAAAATAACTCTTGACGCCCTACTTCTGACGCCGTCACGTTTTCTTTGGGTCGTCATGCATTTTGCTCCTGACGCCGTCATATTTTCCTTCTTGACGCCATCAGGTACTGTTCCCAGCAAGGAAAATTAAGTCTTTGCCGTTTTCTTCACTTTTATGCTCCAAAAACGTCAAAAAAGCTTCCTTTTCCAGAATTCACTCCCAAAGTACCTAAAATCACAAAATGAACGATTTAGGGCAATATTTGATCAAATAAATTCCAATTCCGGCATAAATGACCCCCTAAAAACGGTTCATTTTTCGCCTCATCAAATCATCCCTCACCTCTAGACCTAGTTAGAATTAGTTTCAATCATAACGAACACTATTCCCCAAGTAGAACGATCAATCCTCCGGTACTTACCACTACACTATACTACATCGGTCAGGTACACTGCCGATTGCAAGCCTCTTGAGATCCCTCGAGAGGTAAAACCTTTTGCGAGGGCGCAATCCCACGCATCATGGTACATATTTGGTGTACACTTGTTATCCTTCTAATGGTATCGTACAAAGGTTTAGGTGTATTACGGAGTAATTACGCTAAACGGGTTGTGAACGGTTCATCCCCCACCATACTTACACCAAAATTTGCCAACATATATGGGAATTCATTGTTGGGCTTTGGAGTTTGTATAACTATTTAGTGTTTCTATGCAAACCCAAAAACCCACCAATGAGGTACAAAATTAATTGAAAACGGGCTCCGTAAAAAAACACTCCTGCCACCATTTTTTTTGGGTTTTAGTATATTTTATAATTCATTAAATAATAAATTGGACACATCTAAAATATTTAGAGAAACTCAATTATACAAGAGATTTATCCAACTAGACTCATGTTTAACCATTGAGTCTCAATATCTCCTTTACATTTTACCCACCACCAAACTGCAAAATCATTTCTCCATTGTTTTCATGCGGGTGTAAGAAGATACAGAGGTGTTTGTGGTAACTTTTTTAGCTACCTTGTTGAAAGTCAGATGATTTGGGTGTCCAAAATAAGCAACGAAAGGTGTCAATGTCATAAAATTATCTAACGCATAAGTTAGTGTATATCAATAATGAATGAGATTCTCTCTGTTTAGGTTAGTCAGAGAAGGTGGACCGATTGTACATAGATGTATGTGTCTCACCGAGTTAATGTCAGGACCATTTCTAAACCTTTTATATTTACTTTCAAATGTGCACACCTATTGATGTTTGAACACTTGACCTCTCGCGAGAAAACCAAAAACCTTACCAGTAGGTCATTTAATAATGGTAGTCTCAATCAATAATTAATGTATGCAAATCAATTGCATTTCTAATTCTATGAGCTAAGATGTTACTTATTTTCATGTTAATACATTATTATTGCCTGCATTTGTCTTTTATAAGTGTCTCAAATTGATTGTTCTTTAAAAAATATGTTTGGGATATAAGAAGTTGCATACGATGGCCTTGACTAAAAATTATACTACCAATCTCAACGAAAAGTCGAAAACAATAAGAAATAGCATGATACTCAATCATAGAGGTAAAAAAAATGATCATGTATAACGTGTGGTTTATACAAATTGAATGAAAAGGAAAAGGGAGGGGGGGGGGGGGGGGAGATGCCAAAAAAGATTCATTTTAGCTTCTGCCCTATCAACAAATTATACGAGCTCTCAACGATTTTGATATTTTTATTTTATTTTTCTTTTTCTTTTTGGTTGGGGGGTGGGGGGGGGGGGGGTTATCGAACGTTTTAAAATTGAGATGAGGTACATATAAATTTTGATGTACACGAGTCATATGACTTAATCTTAAAAGTTGGTACGGAGTTAGATCCAATATTTGTGTGTTTATGTATATGTCATATAGAACTACAAAAGTGTAAATATAGATTAGTTAGGACAAATTTGTTTTTTTTAAGTAAATTGTTATGATTATATTTTTTTTTCTTTCTCTTTTTACAAAGATAATTATATTGAAATATGAGACTAAAGAAGTATTACTGGCGGAGCTACGTATGATCCACCAGTAGCACATGCCACACGCCCCGCACATGATTGTTCTCGACAAATTGTAGGCTTTAAGTGATTTTATGTGGTTTTTTGAAAGTGCTACATCCATTTGAAGTGAAAATTGTGTTTCAGTTGTGTTTAAGATAGAAAAAGGAGAATGGAGAAAAAGGAGAATGGTGGAAGATGAAAAATGGAAGATGTAGTATTCATTAATGTTTTGTCTTATTTGTCAATTTTTGGGCGCGTTTTAAGCTTTTATGTATTTCTCTTTTATTGTAGGTTTTACTGAGTATTAATTTATTTATCTTTTATTTTGTGAAGAATATATAGATGCAAAGATTTTGTATACTTTTAAAGTTTTATGTGATTTAAAAAACTTGTATTATTTTTATATTGTGTTTACATTACTAGCATTCGACAACGAAAACCCAAAAAAGAAAACTAGTTTTATTTTATTTTAATAAATAGACAACTAAAAGCAAGAAAAAAAAAAAGAAGCAAGAACTATTCACGAAGTGAAGCGAGTCGAGAATCATGCCACACACAATTTAAAATCCTGCATCCGCAACGGGCATAACACGAATAATAATAAAAAAATTTAGCAACTTAAAAAAGAGTAGTACTCTAACTCTTCGACCTTCGTTTAGTCTTGGACCCATAATAAGCCCAATACTAGTTTCATTTAAACAAAACCTCTTATTAAGGTCCAGCCCAACACAAAAAGCCCAATAAAAAACAAGCGAGAGACACCCTTTAAATACACACTATCAAAATAACACACACCAACTAGGGTTTCATATCACTTCATCTTCCTACATTTGTCCGCCGTCAAACCTTCAAATCAAACAATGGCAGAACAGGTACATTTTTTAACACACAAAACCCACCTTCAGTTCATCATCTTAACCCATCATTTTATATAGTATTATTCTAACTTGTTATATCTTGTGTTCATTTGGTTTGTAGACTGAGAAGGCTTTTTTGAAGCAACCCAAAGTGTTCCTCTGGTAAGTTTGTGTTATAAAGATGTATTGGGTATTTGTGTTTTTTTATCTTTAGTAATAAAGTTTGAATATTTTGATTTGGTGGTTTAATAATTTATAAAAGTTTAGTGATTTTAGTTGGTAACAAAATTTAAATGTGTTTTTCTAGTTAATAACTGATTTTTATTTGTTGGGTTTGTGTTAAAAAGATTATTTGTTTGTTTAAAATGAAGTTATTTGTGTGTGTGTGTGTGTGTTTTTTTTTTTTTTTTTTTTTTTTTTTTTTTTTTTTTTTAACAAAGTTTGAATATTTTGAGTTGGTGGTTTAATAATTTATAAAAGTTTAGTAATTTGAGTTGCTAACAAAATTTAAATGTGGTTTTCTAGTAATAACTGATTTTTATTTGTTGGGTTTGTTGAAAATGAAGTGATATAAATGTGTGATGTTGTTTGATAGTTCGAAGAAGAGTGGAAAGGGGAAGAGGCCAGGGAAAGGTGGAAACAGGTTTTGGAAGAGTGTTGGTTTGGGCTTCAAGACTCCAAGAGAAGCTATTGAAGGTATAGCTTTATTTATTATTATTATTTTTGTGAAATGAGTTAGTTTATTACTGTTAAATTTGGATAGTTTATGGACTGTATATATGATTTGTTGAATAACTTTATGAGCATGTTTTTTAGGAGTATTAGGACTAGATTGTTTATGTGGCTTAAGGGGTTAATTGTTATAGAAAAACTTGTAAGCTTATCAAGTGAAGTTTATGGGATTTTAAAAAAAGCATTAAGCTTTACTTGATAAGCTTATAAGAGTTATCAAGTGCTCTTAAGAGGTTTTCCAAAATTAAATATGCCCTTGAACTATGAAAATAAGGTAACACAAACATTTCTAATTATGAGCTTGTTAAGATGTAAGTGTGACCAAGGTTTGTTTGAATGGTATCATTAATAATGAAGTTGTAATTCTTAGTTTGAATTTGTTTGCGATCAATCAGATTGACAACATGGTTTGTGGTCCTGTTTTTGTTAACACTTTTAGAATGATAGTTATGTGTCGTTGCTGAGTTTTTGGTTTTATTGGTTCATGGGTATTTATTTTTACTAATTACTAATTGTGGATCTTGAATTCTTGCCTGATTGACATATAGTATCGGAATCTTAACCATTAGTCATTTTCACTTCAGACTGTATTATGTTTTCATACATCTGGCTATGATTAATGTAGTTTATAGATGCAAGTTGTATAGTGAGAAACTGAGAATCAACTTTGTGGAATTTCTATGGTGGGAAGATTGCCTGTTCACATAATATCATTTCTCAGATTCTTTGTTTTTAGAAAAATAGCTTATAGAAAGTATAAATACTTTCTCAATGCATTATTATTTGTTTCTTTCAGGTACTTACATTGACAAGAAGTGCCCATTCACTGGCGATGTTTCCATCAGAGGCCGTATTCTTGCTGGTACATGCCACAGTGCTAAGATGGTGAGGACTATTATCGTTCGAAGGGACTATCTTCATTATGTCAAGAAGTACCAAAGGTAACAAATAGAGCATGATCGTTACAATCTTAACAACAGCAAACTTTAGTGTGGTATCATAATTTCTTTACATCAACTTGTTTTGCACAGATACGAGAAGAGACACTCCAACATCCCTGCTCACATCTCACCATGTTTCCGTGTTAAGGAGGGTGACCATGTCACTGTTGGGCAATGCAGGTTGGTTTGTTTTTTATGCCCGACTTCCATACTGAATCTTGGTTACGCTGTCATATAACATAATATATAAAACTCAATTTTTATAATTTTGCAACCATGTTGGCTAAATAAAGTAGAAATTTTTTGGATTTTAAGTTGATGGATAAATGACAGAATTAAAGGAAGATTGTTACTGTCTTAAACCAATATTGGTCATCTTAAACAGACCCATCACTTGTATTCAGTATTCACATCAACTTACATCATCCCTTTCAACAATAAATCCAGTTTTCGTATTTTCAGTAACATACTAAAAAGTTTTTGCTGTTTTTCATATTGTTTTGTTAACTCAAATAAACGCCTCAAAGAGTAGCCATATGAATGCTTTTTAGGATTTCATATCGAGCTTAGTTTAGAGGCTGATATCTAACTTGTTTTTTGTACTAATTAAAAAAGTTTTATCTTCATTGATTTCTTTTTAATATGTATTAAAAACATCCTCGATTTGTTCATTGGGTGTTTGTTTGACAATCAAACATCCATTAACACATCACGGACATTTTACTTTTTCATTTATTTCGAAAAAAATGTAACTCATGTTTTGTAAAGTGACAAATTCAATGTTTAGATAAGTTATATATTGATGGAATAAGTCATGTTTTTGTTTGTGTTTGGATGCATTTTTTAGTGTGAAATTGCCCTCAAATAACTCAATGTTTGGGATTGATCTCCATTTGGTTCAGACAGGGGCATATAACAATGGTTTTGAGCTTGTTTTATCAGATAGATTATTGTTTATTAATCTTCTGAAATTAGTTTGAAGTTAAGGAGCTATGAACTTTATGTACATTGTTCCTTCAACCTACATCTGTTGTTGACTTTTATCCAACTTTTATCCAAAGGTGTTTATTACGATTAAAGCTTGTTTACCACTGCCCTCTAAAATTGTTAGGGAGTTTTGCTGTCATTAATGGCACACATTTTCTGTATAATAATGTGGAATTGTTATGGTCTTTTTCAAAATTTGGCGATGAATTTTTTATAATTACACCGTCAAGCTATCTTTGTGTTAACCAAGACAATTTTTTGAGTGAAGATAAGGATAAAAATAATCTTATACCTCCCCTAGGGGTAATACATTGGTGGTCTGTCTGCTTGTTATATTTTACTGTACTATACTATGTTTTTATTCCTTTTCATATTTGACTGACCTTTTGTTTTAATTATGGTTTGCAGACCATTGTCAAAGACAGTGAGGTTCAATGTCTTGAAGGTGATTCCAGCAGGATCTTCAGGGGGTGGGAAGAAAGCCTTTACCGGCATTTAAGTATACTAGTGCTTCAACTCTTTTTTGCTTAATTATGTAAAAGTTTTCTAGAACCAAATTTGACTGATATCGTTCCATCGACATTAATATGCTGTTGTTTCTGGTTGTTGCCAACACTTTTGAGAGCTATTTTAAGGAATTTTGATATTGGGTATTTGTTCTCTATCTGCATTGGTGTACTTGCTGATATAAATGTTGTGTCGTCTGTTGGCTTAATTTAAATGTCTTAATTACTCATGCAATGCACTTTGTTTAGGTTTAATAGTAAATTCTACTCTTGTAGACTGTAATACCGTCTAGGCATTTTATTGGTAATCTATACTGTTGTGGGGTTCATAGTTCAGGTGTGCTTGAAATGCTGCGACTTTTCTCATATGTTGATGGCTTTCTGATGATGTGATAGATGGCTTTTTACCTGTGAAGGATACGTATTCAGCATTTTTCAGCACATTTGTTCTTAAAAGGCATCGATTGTTAAGCCACAGAGTTTATAAGGTTTTATACCACTCTTTTCCAGTTATTTATGGGAGAGGAAACGAAAGAAAAGCAAAGAAGAGAAGGGTATGTAGCAATTTTTTCTTGAGCTATTAATTTAATCATACTTGAGCTATTAATTTAAGCAAAGAAGAGAAGGGTATGTAGCAATTTTTTAAAAGGCATCAATTGTTAAGCCACAAAGTTTATAAGGATTTATACCACTCTTTTCCAGGTAAGAATTCATGATTAATAAATGAAAAGAAAGCAAAGAAGAGAAAGATACAAAATTTACATTTATGTATTTCTTTCAATATACATAAATATCCTATTATTAACTTTTAAAATTACATCAATGTATTTTTCAAACTTTTGTAATTACATTAATATCTTTTTCAAACTTTTAAATTTTCTTAAATATCTAAAAATCAATTTCATCATAATTATATTAATTTAATCATACTTGTCACTATAGGAGGTGGTGGACCATTGGTGGCGCCATCACGCACGATCCTCCAAAGCAACGAACCATCACCATGTGCGGTGGTTGCTTCTTTGCTCCTTTTTTGTGGTCTTAACCACCGAACGAGTTCCAAGTAATATGCAACGGTCAAAAAATGGGTTCCCTCCAATGTATACTTTCATTTTTAAATTTTATCATTTTATTTATCTATAAAATACCCTCACACCTCATAACTTTTATACACAAATTCTCATTCGATCGTTATATTTACCCTGATTGTATCACCTTTTATACAAAATGTCTCAAAACACTAGAAAAAACAAAACCCGAAAGAGCGTCGGCAACCAAACGTCCAAACACCCAATCCAAATATCGAGTCTTTCACCACCAAGTGGCAAACACTAATAATAGAAACATACAAGAGTACTTCAAATAGGACTAATATAGAACTAAAGATCTAGAACTAAGTGAAGACCAATAAAACTTGGTGAGCTATTTTTATTGCTGAGTGCCTAAGTTATAGAGGTTGGCACAAAATCTGGCATACCTATAACACAACGTACTTGTGCTCTAAATCATTACAAATAGCGATACATATCCACTGCTGCTAGACATAACAACACCAACGTCACCCTCCAAATAGTATTTTGATTAATTTGTGCCAATGGCGGAGAACGTTTCTGCAACCAGAAAGTCCAGGTGGTCGCTAGCAGGAACCACAGCTCTTGTAACTGGTGGTACACGTGGAATTGGATATGCTGTGGTGGAGGAATTAGCAGAGTTAGGTGCTTCGGTTCACACCTGCTCTCGCAACAAGGCTGAGCTCAACAATATGTTGCAACAGTGGTCCGCAAAGGGCTTTGATGTCACAGGTTCGGTTTGTGATGTAGCTATTCGTTCCCAACGCCAACAGCTTCTAGAGACAGTTTCGTCTCATTTTAATGGCAAACTCAAACATTTTAGTAAGTTGTTACTTTGGAGATCCATGTAAACTGAATGAGATTATGTGCCCTGTTTCAAGATAAAAGTTTACAGGATGAGCATATATTTATATATTGTTAGCATAGGAAGTATCGTATGCTTTTGTCTTTTCTTAGTCTTTTCGTTTTCAAGATTAATATCTGTCGAAAATTTTAATTTTTACAACATATACCATTTAGAGTACAAAGCATTGTTGGGCATCTTATTCACAGCAGGGGTATAACGTACATCCGTATATGGTGCTTGTTAGAGTTGTTTTAGCAGGTTACGCCATGACACCTCCTATTACAAATGTCGGACATTCTTTATTTCATAATTCTTATGTCACTCTCGAACATGTTATTTTGGTTCCGGGCTTCACTAAAGTATTTGCTTTCTTCTCTTATATACATTAGAATGAAAACTTTACAACCGTTTGCCAACTTTTAGTATACTTTCTATAAAAGTGTGCGCATCCTTATATTTTTTGATAGGTGAATAATGTTGGGACATTCATAAAGAAACCGACAATTGAGTTTACTGCAGAGGAATACTATATGATCATGGCTACAAACTTAGAATCCTGTTACCACATATCTCAACTTGCACACCCTCTTTTAAAGGCTTCTGGATCTGGAAGCATTGTGTTTGTTTCCTCGGTTGCAGGTCTACTTAACGTATCCGTTGGATCGGTTTACGCAGCCACTAAAGGTATTAATTTATGGTTGCTTGATTCTCTTTAGTCAATATATACATATTAAAGGGGATATAATTAATGTTATTTTTTCTGTTAATAGGAGCAATTAATCAGCTTACAAGAAATTTAGCTTGTGAATGGGCCAACGACAACATTCGGAGCAACTGCGTAGCACCATGGATCATTAAAACCTCACTTACTGAAGATGTATTATACCAACTTCTTTTTTCCTACTTATAAGCTAGGTTAAGGTTTCCTTATTCTCATACAATAGAGCTCAACAAGAAATGTTTGTTTTGTGCAGATAGCTGGAAACACGATTGATAGTATGTCATCTAGAACTCCTCTGAGGCGCCCTGGAGAAGCAAATGAAGTTTCGTCATTGGTGGCATTCCTTTGCTTACCTGCTGCTTCATACATTACGGGCCAAACCATAGCTGTCGATGGAGGGTTTACGGTTAATGGTTTTGAGTAAGTGTGATTTTTCGTTTCAAGGGGGTTACTCTTAGGAATTCTTGCTAGCATGATGAACCACTAACCACTGTACCGAACAAAACCAAATAATGCAATAATGTTTTTATTCGATGATAATTTATTATTAGCGAGATCGGTTCAATAGTGTTGTGAGCCGATACCCATTAGGGTTTACTATATTTCATCATTCAAAAGCTTTATCATTCAAAGTTTTGCTAGTGTATTCATAAATTTATTGAGTAACACTCAAACTCACACTTGACCAATTTATGGGTTTGAAAAAAAAAAAAAAAAAAAAAAAAATATATATATATATATATATATATATATATATATATATATATATATATATATATATATATATATATATATATATATATTGCTTTTAATCTTTGTATATGACTTGTGCCGAGAGATCATTCTAGCATTTGGTGTCCTTAATGCCACTTCAATTTATCTACTAAATGTTCTCCATGTTGCCATTTATGCCTGATGGAGTTACAACCGGAGCCTAGCCTCCGAGCAGTCCACAAATAGCTCTCGATGTGTTCATTAGTGTAAAGCCTTCTAATAAGAGAAACCTTGATTTGAAAGGGTTATTCAGTTTTACATAACTTATCTTAATTTTGAATATTTATGTTGGGACATATACCAAAAGAATGTTTTAACAAATTATGTTCATTTGTTATTTTATTTTTTTGTTGAGAAACTTGAAGCAAACAAAAATCAGTTTCTCTAAGAACAGAACAAGTAGCAACTTAACTTCAAAAACTATATCTATATGAAGGAAAAATGCATTTGAATGATTAAGATGGACGCAATGGTAGAAAAAGACGAAGAATTTGAGAGATGAGACAAAGACAACAAAAGAAGGCTCTTTTCAATTGAAAAAAAAAGAAAAAGAAAAAATGGTCTATTTCAAGCTGTATTTTGTATAGATAAAGACTACTGCATATTGTGAGTTAGGCATAACTTATTTTTTCTGCTCGTGCTTTTGCTTATAAATAAATACTTATGAAAATAAGTACTTTTAAAACCAGTGTTTGGATTTGCTTATTTTGTAAAAGCTCAATATATTTGTAAAAATAGCAATTTTATTAGACTTTTAAAAAGCTCAATATATTTGTAAAAATAGTAATTTTATTAGACTTTTAATCAGATTCACTTATAAAAAATTTACGTTAAATATGAGAGTAAAAGGACATTTTAATTCAATATCAAATAAATAAAACGAAAGAAGCAGCTTTTAACCTGCTTATGAAAAACTACTTTGTGTCTAGATTATTATAAAAAAAAAAAAAAAAAAAAAAAAAAAAAAAAAAAAGCAAGCTGAAAAGCAGAAAATAATAAGCAATACCAAACACCCTCAAAGTAAAAGAAAGAAAACGGGTGCCTTCTGCTGCTACAACCAGCAACACGTGAGATGGTTATACTGGGCATTCCTACCAAAGATCACACTTATTCAGAGCTATTAGCAACAAAAACTCACATCTGAGTCTTGTCCATTAACAAAAATTGTTTGCTATAGATATTAGATAGTCTTTCAGTTTCATTGTGCGTAAAACCTTGTAGTAAGTAGGCTTCTCAGTTTCTTTTAGAACTCAAATCTATGTTAGATTCCTCAGCATTGCAATAGGATTTGAACAAGGGATGTTGTCCTCTGCATTCAGCATTAGATAGTTGGAAACAAGCTACTACTAAAGTAAAAAGCTTTAGTGTGGGTGAAGTCAAACTACAGAGGCATAAAATGCAATATACAATGCTCTTATATTGGGCTACAAAATGACAATAAAAAGTTACAAGGTTTATGGTATTCAAGCACTAAATGGACTTTTACGTTACATTCTTTTCAGTAAAACTCAGTAATCATAAGGACGCCTCAACCTTTCTTCACAGGCCTTTGAACATATGACTTGTTAGGGTCTTCCGTCTTCAGCTTTGGTGGACGAAGTTCACCTTTTTTCACCTACACGCATCACAACGAGCCCATCCAGCATATGTCAGTCATTTTTACAATAACCCGTGTAGTAGAAATGGCCAATGGGTGGGTCATGTAATGTGTCAAAACTCATTCGGGTCAGAACATGTCACCTTTTAGTACAGGCAAAAAAAGTACGGTTATAGTTGACCTGTCAGCCTTTATTTGTTCCTATTTTCTCAAGTTATATTGATAACCAATGTTAGTATAATATATGATTTTAGAAATTACATTATTAGAAAAGATTATAAAGGTTCTAAACATTTATATACACATCGGGTCACTTTTGATTCATTTGACTAGTTTATTTTGAACTAACTTTTTAAGTTTACCCGTTTGACCCTCTGGATATTACATATAACCTAGATTTACCCACTAATTCGAAAGAATGGATGAAAAGGCCACTATAAAACAAAAACGAAAGACGGAAGAAAAGACATATTGGAGAATTATGTTATACCTTCTTTCCCCCTTTCATGAAGTCCCTCCAGCTGGAAACCTGATTAAGATGATAAGAAGATAGGAAGTCACGGGATCAGCAATGCAGTACAGCATAATGAGACACAAAAACTTAACACTGCATTCATCAACAATAATGTTTTTTATCTGGTAGACCGTAGACATTGATATTATATATATTAACATTCTCAGGTGTAGTGCTGGCATGTATGGTTTGGGGAAACAAGATATTGGTCACATCGTTGAGTCAAAAAATGTATGTTGACTTTGGTACTATTCTGATGTGCACATCTTAGCAAGAAAAGTACACTCAAAGATTTACTAGCAAAATTTTTGTTAGACTTAAAAAATTCAACCAGTGTTGGTTTTGTTGTGGTTAACTGGTCACAATATGATTATTCAATTGAACTAGAATAAACCAAAAAACCAAAAACCAAAATATTTTTTAATACTAAAAGCAGAAAAACATATTCAAATAGGTTGTGTGCTTGTTGTTAAACACACTCACATCTAAACTTTGCATTCAAGTAGCAAAATAGGACAAAAGTAGTATTAAAATAGAATACAAACCCTATTTTCTCTGGTTCCTTCCCACTGTTCCTCGTGTTCCCGCTTTCGTTTCCACATCTCTTTAGTTTCTGCCTCATCCTTCTTCAATCTACCTTCCTCCTCAGAAATCTACACAAAATTTAGTGGACAAGTTATTAACATTAGCTATATTAACAATTACAAGGTATATTAACATTAGATAAAACTATAATAAAATAGGACATTTTTATGACATACTCTCATCTGCATTTTCCTCCTCCGCCATTCTTGGTCAGTTAGTATTTCCCGAACCTTCAATTTTAGCTGTTGTTGATAAGCCTCTGACTTTTCATACTCTTGCTCATATTTTCCCTGCAAAAAACATTAAACGAAAAGAATATCATAATCTCCATACTTTCAAAGCCTAAACGACCAACCATTATCTCGGATACCGATATGGCAAACATAATAACAGATATACAATAAAGAAAGGAAAAATAACAAAAAATGAACTAGGAAGAACAGATGCAAGGGAAGACAAAAATGGGTAACTTGGTAAACTATATAAGAAATTGGAGACATTAGCACTTTAAACTTTAGATTAGACTATTTTTTACAGATATAAGAGGATAAACAAGAGAAGACAAATTCCTATGCATAATAACTTGGTCTAACAAAGGCACCAAATATAAAAACACAACGCATATCATATACAGTTTAGAAGATTTAAATCTCACTTCCCACATATCACGAACTCGAAGCCCCACATCTGTAGTTCTGAACCCATGCACATACTCAAAGCTAGGTAACATAATGATTAAACTCTAATACTCAATACAATGCAGTGCTGAGTATGCATATACGAGTTCTAAATATTTCAGTTCTAGCGTCATTTCTTAATCAAAACAACAGCAACTTAGAAGATCTCAATGTAAGTGACTGAAGAGGACATGATTGATTAGTGCATAGACAATTAGACACAGACTTTTATTTATAGTTGGATGTTATTAACTTGTTAATGTCACTCTGTAAGTGCTTGAACATAGGGATCCATGTTATCACATTTCTAAAAGTTAGAACTACAGAGCTTATCAGCTTATGCCTAATATCAAGCTTCACAAAGTTTTCTAGAAAAGTTCAAGATGTTATGCTACAATTTTTTGAGGATTGCAATTAAACTAAAAAAGAGCATTTGAAACTCAGAGAGATACCAACTTCCTGCTAGTAAAAAAGGTTGGAAATTCTAATATAAAAGAAAAAAAGCACCTTCATGCATCGAAGTGTCAATAACAATGTTTCTTTCTAAGATTAACATGTAATTTTATGATACTAACACTATGATTATGCTTTAATTACCTCATCAACTTGTGACTTCAGCTTAGATGCAGTGTCTTTCTTTAGTTGCTTTTTTCTCTTTGCCCGAAGTTCTTCTGCAAATGAGTCAAGTAGATTTAAGATTATCATACCAAATGAGCAAAATAATATGATACAAGTAATTATAAAGTCTGAATCTCAGTATGAGACAAAAAATGATCATTGCATTCTAGCATTCGAATCCAATTACAAATGAAGTCATTATATATTTCAGGTCAGCACTGTTCTGCTTTCTATTAGGTCACCTGACATGTATTCAACTTCATTTTCCTGAGACTAACGTGTAGCAATTATGATCTTAAACGACACACACACACTGATCTGCTGCATTCAACCATATTATAAGACATGAAAATTTCCTTATCCTGATAAGTGTGACAATTAGGATCCAATAGCATCAGTATGTTGAATGTATACATACATACATACATACATATGAGCCCATTGCCACAACAAATATTCTGAGCACAGGAGCATATAACATATACTAGTGCTGAGCAAACCACCCGAAAGGACCGGACCGACTGACCGAGACTGGACCGGACCGACCACATTCGGTCCGGTCCTCGGTCTCGGCTTTTGGGCTAATTTGGTCTCGGTCTTGATCGGTCCGGTCCGGACCGGACCACAAACCTACTATTTTGCCTTGTTGGACCGGACCGACTTGGTCTCAGCTTTTGGGCTAATTTGGTCTCGGTCTTGGTCAGTCCGGTCCGGTCCAGGACCGATGCTCAGCCCTAAAGTCACATACAATCCCAAAGAAATCATGACGTTAATTGTTGAAATGTCTCTGTTTTGTCCTTGAAATTCTGAATGATATGCACATTCAACTTGGGGGTTTTAGAGTTTAAAAATATATAAGGCTTAAAGGGCACTGGTGATATTATTCGCAGAATTACTTTACTATTTCGATTAGTTTCTATTCATTACGTTCATCTAGTTCCTATTTAACAAAAGAGACTAATGGATCTCGGCTATTGCATAATCCTAGAGCTCCAGTTTACCCATAAAAATTTATATTGGTTGTTCAACAAACAATACTCAAACTTATAGCATCTCTAACACTCCTTGTGCGTACATACTTGAAATCTTATTCAATGCAATGGAACTCTTTAGTCCTAATGGTAGAAAACAAATCATGGCAGATCTGAAAACTTGTAGGCATAACACATGTCAGACCATAGCAGATATGATATATCATCAAGACATTAAGGTTTGAGCATGTGACCAGAGATAATACATGACCTACTACAGTAGAAGCAGAATATAGCTTTAGTACAAACCTCTTGCTGCATTGATTTGGTTTACAAGATACTCTCTTTCTTGTGGATCCAGTAATAGTTGTTGGGCTTTCGCAAGTGCTGCACAAAACGAAAGTGAACTGTTGTTATTGTAGTGTAAGATGTGTTAGCAAACAATTGTAAACACATTTTCTGGGCAAAGAAGCATAAAAGATACCAGATAGGCCAGTTGTAGAAGTTACCACAGTACTCTAGATATAGCTTACATTACATACCCTCCATCACAATGAGTTTTTAGCTTTTGGTTTGGCCCTACTGTAAAAAGTTAAAATAGCCATTTGTACTGCTCAATTCTTAATTCGTAGTTGCATCCATTCATAAGTTAATGCGTTAGTGCTTTTTAAAATGTAGATGACACAAGACTCGAGATTAAAGTAGAGTGGGATCACTATCACCATAATGATAGAATAACATAAATGCTAATAACAAATGTAAGGTCATATCAAATTTAACTCCAACAAAGAGCATATAAGTAATAAGTCATGTGTATAGTACGTAAATATCAAATTTAACTCCAACAAAGAGCATATAAATAATAAGTCATGTGTATAGTACCTAACCAGTAATATTAATAAGCTTTTATTACATGTACGATACCAAACAAAAAATCCTTGAGGTAGTTCGACTTTACTAAACACCCTTGACCCATCGAGTGAGGCAGTAAAACATATGTAATATCACTAACCCAAAAAATGTCCCGTGCAAAAGATTTAATAAGAAGTGGAAGGTATCAATGTTTTACAAAACGCTATACGTACCTCCAAAAGCTTCCTTTGCCTGGGGATGCTTGCATTTGTCAGGATGGACCAGCAACGACAACTGTGTATCACCATTACATATATTAGAGGTGTAACGCGTAGCCTATTTATGAATCACCAAACACCAAATTGGGAATCTTAATCAAAATACTCTTTAAGAACAAAGGTATCACTAGAGCTGGCAAATCGTGTCTTAACAGGTCTTAACAGGTTTTGAGCGCGCGAATAACATAAGTTTCAAACATGAAAAAGACTCGTTTAACACTTGGTTTTGATGATTTGAGTTTGACAGATATACGTTTTATGTATAAAAAAAGTTAAATATTGAACCCTAGAATACTAAAAACAATTATTTTAAAAAATAAAAAAATTGCATAGTACATTTTTTCCCTTAACAGGTCTTAACAGGTCCTAACAGGTACCCAATTTGCCAGCTCTGGGTATCACCTTGCGGTATTGCTTTTTCACTTCTTCTGGAGTTGAATCAAATGGTAGATTAAGATACTCGAATGCATTTAGCTTGAAGCATGAAAGAATCCTGTGATAATAGTTATTCCAAGACCCATCTATTAGATAATGACATAATATCTCAGATTGTATGACACGTAAGGTAATAACCAGTGAAAAGACATTGTTCATTGTGCAAGTTAGGCATATCTGATGCAGGATGCGGCAGAAAAAGTAAGAGTGGCATGACGAGCAAAGAACGGTCATTGGAAACTTAGATAATGGCTAACCTTTTAAGATTTTTTCTATAAAAGTCAAACTCACAAACATAATCAAATGACAATTCGTGATAACTATCAAGATAAAAGATTACATTGATAAATAATACTTTTAAATTCAAAACCTAATAGAACAGAGAAACAAATAAAAGAGAACTACACGACCATCATAACTACTGTAGGTAACAAATAGAGCTCATAGTTATTCTAGTCCAACAAACAATACTAATAAGCATCCTAAATGCTTACAAAGATAGTACCTCATCCTAAAAATATCAAATAATACAATTATAGTACTTTTTAAAGATTCCTTTAATGCCCTTATCTTCTCATATGCCTAAAAGTATCCATTTAGAATTGCATATGTATCCGAACAATACAGTATCAAAATGTTAAATCTCCCTCGTTTGCACAATTTATTTAACTATCTCTAACATATATGAACCGCACGTATGTAAGCTTAATTCCTGCCTGCAAAGTGACAAACCATCTAGCTCCGCTTAATGGTTTCTAAAACACTTCTAAATACCTAGAGCTTTTCCTCTGTTAGCCCAAAAACATAATCACTTTCAATTGCATCAACAAAAGAAAATCTTCTAAATTGTGAACTGCGTAGAAGTATATTTCCATTTAGGATTCCGATTGAAAATCTCAATCTTGAGTACATTTCTTAGAAATATCATAACAGCTTATTGATAGGTTTTTCAAAAATGACTGATGAAATGCTTATCCGTTACTTTCTACAAGTAACAAAAGATGTTAACGCTGCTAGACAAACGTAGAAGGGATTAACTCGTAACTGAGGCGCCAATAAAAAAATACTAGATTCACATGTACATATGTGATTACTTCATCACGACTGCAACAAAACATAAATTAAAGCTCCATATACACTTCTAACACTAGAAAGGTGCCCGCGCGATGCGGGGGCAGATTGTTGGGGTGAAGAGGAGGGAGGTGGGGTGTTGGAAAGTGGTTGTTGGGGTGGTTGTTGAGGTGGTTATAAATTGTTGGGGGTGGTTGTTGAAGTAGTTATAAATTGTTGGGGGTGATTGTTAGGGGTGGTTGTTTCCATAATTAGTAAGTAAAAGTCTGAATTTTTAAGCCTTTCTAATTATAGAATAGTCCCAAATACATTATATAGTAGTATAGATATAGAAGTATAGATAATCAGGAACACAACAGAATAGAACCGACAAAACAAACCGCTACAACTTCATAGCACTCATTATTAATCGAACAACCTATGGTTCTAAGGGGGTGTTTGCTTAAACTCATTATTGGGCTTATGATCTTATGCCGTATCGGCTTATGTTTCATGAGCTCATTTTTCCGGCTTATTTCAAACCTTATAGGCTTATATAAGCTTATTATGACATAATAAGCTTGAAACACTCAAAACAAGCCGAAAAATGAGCTTAAACAAACGGGGTGTTTGTTTAAGCTTCTTGTGGGCTTATGAGCTCATATAATTTCCGCTTATGTTTCCTAAGCTCCATTTTTATAGCTTATTTTGGGACTTATGAGCTTATATAAGTTTATCATGTCAGAACAAAGTTATATGAGCCCACAAGTTTGAAATTAAGCTAACAAAATTAAGCTTATAAAACATAAACCGAAACCAAATAAGCTCATAAGCCCACAAAAAAAGCTTAAAACAAACACCCCCTAAATTGCTTTTGAATCTTAGATTACCATATTTTATAATACTAGAACGGTACCCGCACAATGCGGCGGCGGGTACCTGTGACTATATTGTGCGTTATTCGGTTATTCGGTTACACATTTAGTTGTCTTTATGCTTTATAAGTAGAGATAGTTAAGCCAAATAATTTTAGTTTGAACAGCCAACCCGCTTCCTAACAAACTTCCTAAACAACTTGCTTCCGAACAAATTAATTTTGAAATCTTTCCATAATAAGCAAGAAAAAAGTATAAATTTTAAGCCTTTCTAATTATAGAATAGTCCCAAATGCATTATACAGTAGTATAGAATAGATATAGATATAGATATAGAAGATATAGATAGATTATATGTATTACACTTATCCTAATTACTATTTAGCAAACATATTAATATATAAAACCAAATTAATAATTGGAAAATAAAATAAACCTGGTGACTTCGTTATCGCGTTCAACCTCGCTAACTTCAGCGTAGAATGTTTTGAGAAGCAAATCGTCATCGATTGATGATGATGCCGTATTGGCTTCTCCCATCGTTTTAATACTTCTGTTTTTATTCGATTGATTGATTGCCCCCTTTTTTTTGTGTGTGTGTTATATTTGGGTTTCCGGCGATTTTGGGTGATTGGGGAAGTACAAATGAATAGTTTAGTTTGTTGATGTGGGTTGTGTTTGGAGTTTGGGAAATGAAAGGTGTGTAGTTTGGACCCTTTTATAATCAAACTAGTCACTATTTACCCTTTCTTTAAAAAGTTTTAAAAAGTTAAGGATGATCATTTTAAATGTAACTAACGAGAAATTAGGTTGTCGCGTGTGTCCGAAGGACTCTCGCCGAACGGACTGGCAAATCCGAATGGACCTGACCGATCCATCCGGACCAACGGTAACCCCCGGATACAAAGTCAAACTCGACATATGAGGTATGCGACAGAGGATCAGAGTAAGCGCATAAGAAGGAACATGAACCATAAAGGGGAAAGCTACAAACAGTGCTCAGAAGTACCGTCATACTGCTTGGTGGTATCCGATGAAGACAAAAACATCTCGCCTATATAAAGAGAAGAAATCTCCACACTTGGTAACTAATTTTTCACACACATTTACTCTGTTATTATTTACCTCTCGGATTATATACTTATTCTCACGCCTGAGTTTGGTCTTGGGATAAAACCTGGGGCGAAACTAACGCGTGTTTCTCTCTTGTAGGAATCCGAAGGATTTGAGAACCACCCGAAGTACCATCCGAAGGACATAAATTGTCCGAAAGGACTCACACCGCTTGTCTAAGGTAAGATGCAAGATTTTACCTCAACAAATTGGCGCCATCCGTGGGACTCGTTATTCAATCTACCAAAACTGAAAGATGATGGGTCCTACATTGGAAACACCAAATCACCAGGCAGAAGGAATTGGGAAGAGCAACAACGATAACACTCGTAACAGTTTAGAAGAACAAATCCAAAGCCAAATTAACCGCGCTAAAAGCCCTTATCAAAGAACACAACACTAGCGGTGGAACACCGATCAAACCCATCCAAATTGATTTTGATGAAGAAGAAGTTCGGGAAGTCGAAGTGAAGAAAGCTGAGAAAGAACCAGAGGATGACTTAGCCAAACCGTTCAAAGCGGCATCCAAAAGCCCCTTCACCCGAAGGATCATTGAGTTCTCCGGGCCGAAGCACACGATGCCCACCAACCTGAAGTTGTACGATGGATCTACAGATCCGGACGACCATATTACCCGGTTCGAAGGAGCAGCCAATCAGGGCGAATGGCTTATGCCTGTATGGTGTATGATGTTTCAACAAACCTTAGATGGCTCGACAAGAGGATGGTTTGATCGTTTACTACACGGCAATATTGACAGCTAGGACGCTTTATGTGAGCAATTTGTAATGAGGTTTGCCCTTCGAAGAAAATGCATCAAGGACCCAATGGAAATCACCAAAATCGTCTGACAAGCCAATGAAACTTTATCCGAATTCAAAGAAAGATGGACAGATGAAGCTAGTCGCATCTCGGGCGTCCCGGAAATAATGCAGATCTCGTCTTTCATCAACGGTTGTAAGTGCCCCGAGCTTGCCAAACGTTTCTCCGAAAAAGTTCTTCAAACGGTGACCGAAATGATGATAAGGGTAGATGATTTCATCTGTTCCGAAAAGGTATACCGAGCAACTGAACTGCCGAGGGGAGAAAAGATAGACAATTACAAGAAAGAATATCATTCCAAGTCCTACAGCAGGAATGATCAATATACTCAACGAGCTCCTTACAAAGGGGATCGTCGGCATAACACTCACAAAGATGACTACAAGCCTCGTAGGAATGACCATTATGCACCTTATGCTTCAGCCAGAAATGATAACGCGTATCGAGCTGATAATCGCTGCAATGACAACTACCGGAGAGATACCATGCCGATAGATCTGAAATCCTTGACCAAAGCTCCGAAGGAAATATTGGCAACCGAGCATGAGTTGAAGCTACCACAACCCCTCCGTTAAAAGGAAGGCCAACACGAGAAAACATGGACAAATACTGTGATTACCATGGAGAGAAAGGTCACCTCACAAACGATTGTTGGCAGTTAAAAGAGCAATTAAAGAAGGCCATGGAGACAAGCAAGCTGGATCATTTGTTAAAGGATGTCTGGCAAAGAGATAGAGCACCTCCGAGAGGAGACAATCAAGGCAACCGGGGAAGAATCATAAATATGGTCTGAAGCTACGAAGACGTACGAAAACGTAAAAGCATGGATGAAGAAGAAAATTAGATGAACATCCCAATTAGTTTTCCCCCAATTTTTCCTGGCGATGTTTCCGAAGAACCCCTCATCATCAAAGCCGAGATAGAAGGATATATAGTACGAAGGGTATACGTAGACCAAGGCGCTTCGGTTGAGGTCATGTACGAACATTGCTTCGAAAACCTCGACCCTTCCATCAAAGCCAGGCTGAAGGAAACTAACACACCCTTGGTGGGATTCTCGGGGGAGTCCATTAAGCCGTTGGGAAAATTAAGCTAGATGTTTGTTTTGGAAATGAGGGATTATACCGCCGAACCACTATGAAGTTTGCCATAGTAAGATCTCCCTCCCCTTACAATATCATACTCGGTTGTTCTGGGCTAAAAAAAATTGCGAGCCATCTCTTCAATGATCCATTCGATGATAAAATTTTTGACCCCGAGGGGTGTGGCAATGCTGGTCACCCGGTCAATCATTATCTCAGAATGTCGGAGGTTGGAAGAGAAGCAAATGCTCGAAAGAGAAAGAAAAACAGAGGAACCGCGAGACGCTGAAACGGGTAAACGATCCTACTCAGAAGACTGAGGAGGTGATGGTACATCCGGCATATCCAGAGCAGTTAGTGACAATCGGAAGGAACTACTCTAAAGAATGTCGAAGACAGTTGATAACCTTACTCAAAAACAGCAAAGATGTGTTTGCGTAGGAACCCTCGGACATGACCGGTGTGCCGAGGCGAATAACCGAATCAGCTGAATGTGAATGTCCAAGATAGACCGGTTGCTCAAAAGATAAGAACTTTCTCAGAAGAGAAAAATCAAGCCATAAACAAAGAGGTAGATGAATGGCTGAAGGCCGGTATAACCCGGTGTTGGTAAAAAAAGTCGGACGACAGCTGGAGGATGTGTATCGACTTCAAAAATCTTAACTCATCTTGTAAGAAGGACTATTACCCTCTACCAGAAATTGACTGGAAAATAGAATCAGTCGTGGGTTTCCAGTACAAATGCTTCGTGGATGCCTACAAGGGATATCATCAAGTCCAAATGGCAAAAAAAGATGAAGAAAAGACAGCTTTCTATACAGAACGAGGAACTTACTGCTACACCAAAATGCCGTTTGGATTGAAAAACGCAAGAGCAACGTATCAACGGCTGGTAGACTTAGCCTTTCAATCTCAGATAGGGCGTAACTTGGAAGCCCATGTCGACGATATGGTAATCAAGAGCAAGACGGAAAAGGATTTGTTAGCCGACATAGCAGAAACCTTCGACAACCTCCGAAGGATTAATATGAAGCTGAACCCAAAAAAGTGCTCCTTCGGTGTAGATGAGGGAAAGTTCCTTATGTATATGGTTACTTTCGAAGGGATAAGAGCCAACCCTAAGAAAACTAGGGCAATTGCAGACATGCAATTGCTAAGAACACTTAAAGAGATGCAAAGTCTAAGTGGAAAGTTGGCAGCCCTAAACCGTTTTTTGTCCAAGTCAGCCAAAAGATCTTTATCATTCTTTGAGACCTTGAAAAATATCACAAAAGATAACCAAGAGGAGTACCGATGGATGGAGATGGCCTAAGTATCCTTTCAAGAAATGAAGAAGATGATCCTAGAACTCCCATATCTGACAACACCAAAGCCGAAGGAAGATCTCTACGTATACCTAGTGGCAACAAAAGAAGTAATGAGCGGAGTAATACTAGTGGAGAGAGAGGGTCGGCAGGTTCCGGTACATTATGTCAGCCGAACACTGCATGAAGCCGAGAAAAGATGTGCCCCGGTTAAAAAATTAGCGTTAGCACTACTGCACTTATCAAGAAGATTGAGACGATACTTTGAAGCCCACCCTATAAAAGTCATAACCGACTAGCCCATCAAGCAAATATTGAACAAAGCCGAAGAGTTGGGACGATTGGCAAAGTACATCGTGGATCTAGGAGCCTACAACATTACATACGTACCGCGAAACGCAGTCAAAGGCCATATCCTTGCGGATTTCATAAATGAAATTCCGATCAATACAGTGGAAGAAAGTCAAAAAAGGGAAGGCATGGAGATATGTGATATCTCTCAACCAGAAGAGTGGACGCTATACACCGATGGAGCTTCTAGCAAAAAAGGCGTCGGGGCAGGGTTGGTGTTAGTCAGCCTGGATAAAAGCGAATAAACCTACGCCCTCCGATTAAACTTCGATGCAACCAACAACGGGGCCAAATACGAAGCACTGCTGGCAGGGTTAAGGATTGTCAGGAAAATGAAAATACAAGTGCTTAGTGTGAAGGTAGACTCAAACCTGGTGGCAAGCTAAATCAACGGAAACTTCGTGGCATACAAAGAAAATATGGCAAAGTATTTAGCCAAAGCCAAAGAATACATCTCTTGTTTTGAACAGTTCAAGATACAAAACATCCCCAGAGCACGAAACCAAAAGGCCGGTGTGCTGAGTAAGCTAGCATCCGTTGCAATCGACCATTTGACGAAAGAAATTTTGGTAGAAGTTCTAGAAAAACCATCAACTGAAGAAAAAGTTGTCAATGCAATAGTGGAAGAGGAAGAAGAGAACCGGACGTCCCCAATCATTTGGTGCTTGAATGAAGGGATCTGGTCGGAAGACCAGAATGAAGCTCGAGCGCTTCGGATGAAGATAAGCCACTATACTATGATAGATGATGTGCTGTTTAAAAAATCCTACATGGGCCCGATGTTAAGATGTGTAGGGCCACTCCAGGCCAATTACATAATAAGAGAGGTTCACGAAGGTGTCTACGGAATGCATTTCGGACCACGGTCCGTGGTGGCAAAACTCATAAGGCAAGGCTATTACTGGTCAACCATGCATCAGATGCCAGATAGGTAATCTAGAAATGCGACTCTTGCCAAATACATGCACCCATGCCGAAGCTCCCAAAAACCGCACTGACTTCAGTAATGGCACCATGGCCATTCTTCCAATGGGCTATGGATGTGTTGGGTCCTCTGCCGGAAGCCCCATGCAAAGTCAAATTCGTCATCTTGGCAATTGATTACTGCACGAAGTGGATGGAGGCCAAACCATTAGCCAAAACCATCGGGAAGGACGTGAAGAAATATGTCTGGGAAAACATCGTCTGCAGGTTCGGATTGCCCAAAATAATCGTGACAGATAATGGGAGCAACTTCATTGGTGATCCTTTCAAAAGCTGGTGCGAAAAGTTGAACATCACACAGATCAACACGACAGTGGCTCACCCTCAAGCCAATGAGCTAGTAGAAAGAGCCAACAAAAGTCTCATGAAAGGATTCAAATCAAGGCTCGCCAGAGAAAGATGCAGATGGGCAGACGAACTACCATATATCATATGGGCATTCCGTACCACCATTAAAACCAGTAACGGAGAAACTCCCTTCAGTCTAACATACGGAAGTGAGGCAGTCATCCCTGCCGAAATAAGCATGCCTACCTTCCGCACAATGATAACAAATGTCGGGGACAATGAAGAAGATATTCAATTGAACTTAGACCTTCTGCAAGAACGAAGAGAGATGGCCGCAATAAAGGAGGCAAGTACAAGAAGAAAGTGGAGCAGTATTACAACCGAAGGGTTCGTCGAGAAGTATTTAAGGTTGGCGACTTCGTATATCGAAAGAATGAGACCAGCTGGGTGGAAGACCAAGGAAAGTTAGGACCGAACTGGGAAGGACCTTATAGAAGCTTATCAGAATGGTTCCTATAAGCTTCACACCATGGACGAAGAAGAAGTGCCACGAACATGGCACGCTATCAATCTTAGGAAATGTTTCATGTAATAGGTAAAATGAAAGATGTAAGGCTTGGAAGAGCCCGTTCTCCATTTCTAATGAATGATAAATACAACTACCTTACGAAAAAGGGAAGGCAATTTTCTCCACATAAAGTTTGTCAGATACAACAAAAATTGAAATGATCCCTCCGGGTGGTTCGCGACCTCCGGAGATCAGTGATCAGTGTCCGAAGATAGTTGGCACCCAAAAAGGGTCGTCTTATCTACATTTTCCAATAAATGCCGAAAGGCGCATGACATCCAAACGGATCGACACCCAAAAAGGATCGTCTTATCTACAATTTCGGATAAATGCCAAAAGGCGCACGACGCCCAAACGGATCGACACCCAAAAAGGGTCGTCTTATCTACAATTTTGGATAAATACTGAAAGGCGCACGACGCCCAAACGGATCGACACTCAAAAAGGGTCGTCTCCTCTACAATTTTGGATAAATGCCGAATGGCGCACGACACCCAAACGGATCGACACCCAAAAAGGGTCGTCTCATCTACAATTTCGGATAAGTTCCGAATGGCGACGCCCAAACGGATCGACACCCAAAAAGGGTCGTCTTATCTACAATTTCAAATAAATGTCGAATGGCGCACGATGCCCAAACGGATCGACACCCAAAAAGGGGTGTTTTATCTACAATTTCGGATAAAGGCCGAATGGCGCACGACACCCAAACCACTCGACACCCAAAAAGGGTCGTCTCGTCTACAATTTCGGATAAGTGTCGAATGGCGCTTAAACATCCGAGTTGGTAAACTGCTCAGTACCAGCCAAATAACTAAAGTGCCGAATGGCAAACCATCCGAGAACCGTCTCGGTCAAAGAAAGAAGTCGTATATGCGATAAGTCAAAAATGCAACGCATGCCAGGTACACATACATAATATAAAAAAAGAGAGAGAAGAAAGCAAACATCACAAGGAGAACAAAGAAGACATGAACAACAAGTACGCCTTTCGGCCATAACATTCATACTACATATTACACTCATCCAAAAAACAAAGGATCATCAACGCCATTCATCGCTTTCATAAAAAAATAGAAAATAAAAAGTTTTTCATAATATTCATTACATTCGCCCAAAAAATAAATGTTCATTACATCCACATTCATAATATTCGTCACGTGCCTTCCTGCACGAACCATATACCCTAACGGAAAGAAGTTTAAAGATGAGCTTCACAGGGAACTGGAGAAACTTTAATCCCTAGTCAGAAGGGAGTAACCCGGAACCCAACATAACCAGCAGAGAAATTTAAAAATAAGCTTCACATAGAATACACGATGCTTTAACCCATGGTCAAAATGGAAGCACCCGGACCCTAAAACCAGACAGATCTTCAGAATACTCAAAGAACAGCGGCCGAACCATCCTCAGCATTTACCTCCTGATCAACGGACTTCTCAACGTTGTCAGTGGTGGCCACAGAAGTAAGCACTGGGCTAGACGAGTTGACAGGCTGGGTTGCAGATGAAACATTCAAAGGACCAGTCTCTGAATGAAGAACGTGTGTGTCTGTGCCTGAACCCCCAGCACTGGCGTTAGCAGATGCCTCAGTGTCATCACTCACTGGACGTGGGTCTGGGCACACCTTGAACAGCTCGTCTAAAGGAAGATAGTAGAACTTGCAGATCTTCTCTATGTATGGATACTTCATGACAAAAAGCTTATCATAGAGCTCTTGATATTTAGAACCGGCTTCCAAGTCCATGTCTTCCATCTCGGCAGCCAATCGGTTTACATCTTCCGGAGAACAGAGATAACCCGTCTAACAACCCGGACATTTCGAACAAGCTGAAAGGAATGGCGAGAGCCTGCTTGTACTTGTGACTTCCTAACAAATGCTCCACCACAGTCGGTATCAATTCCCGAATCACCTTAAACTGCTCCATCTCCATTTGACCAGCTTTCATCACTAGATCTTCCCTTACATGCATCAATTCCTTATTGTCCTTCTGCTCGGATTCTAGGGAAATCTTCATATGGGCTAAAGGAAGCCTCCAGGTGTTTAATATTCTCAACCTGGGTGGCCGAAACACCCTTCAATTCCTCCTTCTCCCTCTCGAGTTCGGGCACCCGTTCATCCAATCGCTCCTGCTTAGAAATACAACCGGCATGCCCATCCTTCAAAGCTTTCAATTCCTTGCAATAACTATCCAAAACCTTAAAGTTCTTCTTCACACTATCTGCACAACCCTTGTGAGCTTCATTCACTTAGTTATACTCCCCCAACAAAATCTCAAAGCGTGCTCACATATCACCTTGCATCACGGCACTCCGGGCCAAAGCAATCCAAGCACGGTTGCAAGCCTCGACGTCATCAAAATCTGACAAGAATACTTCCTTGACCTGTGGCGGGAGATGCATCATTAAATTTCTGCACACCAAAGCGTTAGTCAGGCAAGTGTTCATCCAGATGGCCCATTGAGGGGCATGAATCTCAGCTACTGACTCCTCAGATGCTGGTCTCTTCCCCCGATCTGCCTTAGAAGAAGGACGAGGAGAATTTTCTTAAACCAATAAAAACATAGTGAGAAAAAGTAAATAAATGAACAAAACTAATCCACGCAAGTTAACGAGACATATGACTGGACTTCTCGGCAGGACGAGAACCCTCTGACTCAGATCTTTTCTTGCCAGATCTCCTAGATTGCTTTGGGCTTGACTGAACCGACCCTTCGAGATGATGACTAACCTCTTCACCACTATGAACCTTACTCCTGTCATCCGGAGGAATAACACTCAACGGAGAGGGACCAGAAACATGTTCAAGAGAATCTAAGTCCACCATTGGAGAAGCCTCTGACAAATTTGCTCGTTTCAAAGGCCGAGATGACCCACTTTCCCCGATAGCCCATTTTGCCCGACCCTTAGGTGGCACCACCCTTGTACCTTTGGCCTGCTGGGCCGCGGCCTTAGCCGCAGCCTTCGCAGCCGCCTGTTCTTTCTTCTTCTCCTTCGCGGCCAACACTTTATCATCAGCAACCTCAACCCTCCAAAAATCGTCCGTCTTTTTCGGAATGGCATTATTCGAATCGGCGGGAGCAGTCACATGAAATTCATGAGCCTAACCCTCTTGATATTTATAACCTTGAATCATAGTAGCATTCTTTCGAAGCTTCGAACGAATAAGATAATCAAACATATTGATGGCTGCAAAAACACAACATAAGTAAAGACTTATAAAGTCATTCAGAAAATGAAAAACAAATATGGAAAAAGAAAGACAAAGGTCATCTGATATACCCCTCCCCTTAGCATCCACCAGTGACGCCTGGTATCCAGGATATTTCCAATGGGAGGTCAACCCCAATGCATAAATAAAAGTGGGAGGAATCTTGATGAGATCTATCACATGTGCCTCCAACTTAGCAGCCGCAGCAAGGTCAAATAATCCGGTCGGATAAGGATCTGAAATGTCCGAATCATTATGCCTCCACGGCATGGTGAAGGGAATGGTTCTTCGGTCGATAAAGAAGAATTAATCTTTCCAACCTTTCAAACCTGTCAAAATCTCCTTGAAACAAACTTTTTTATCTCTGCCCACCCTCTTCTTGAAAGTAAACCAGTGACCTGCTTTCCCCAATTCATAGAACGCTCGGAATAGAGGAGTGGTCGGGATGATGTGTAGATTGCGGTTATATACCTCAAACAAAGTCACGCGATGTAAGCCCAACGGAACCAACTGGGAGATGCGCACTTTGAAATACCGAATCACATCCAACAAGAAGCTAGAAAAAGGCACGCTTAGGCCACCATCGAAAAACATACTCTAGATATAGGCCTATAGCATCGGCATGATTATCGACCAATTGATCCATCGTAAAATCACTCGGGGGTAACCTCGGATGTAAATCCCGCGATATACCGAACTCCTTAGCTACCCAACGAACCCATTCGGCGTCCATACGTGAAGTAAATTTTTGGACAACAAACTTCGCCGGGGGATCACTGATATGTGTCTAAATACACATATATTTATACTGTTTAAACCCACAAAATGACCAAAAACACACAAATGACTATATAAATGTTACAAATATCATTGAAATGTGTTTTTATGTGATTCAGGTACAAAAAGATTGAAAAAAAAGTGAAAAGCATGCAAAGTTCACACAATTGACATTTTCAGTCCCTGGAGTTTCATAATTTGGCAAAACTAGTCCCTGAAGGTTAAAAAATGAAAGAAAAGTCAACTTTAGTCCTTGGGAAACCAAACATGTTCACTAATGACCCCTGGATAAAAGTTTACACAAAATGGCAACATTTACCCCTCAAGTTTCAAAATTGGCAAAATTAGTCCCTGGGTATTTAAAAATGGAAATTTATCAAAAATATACCCTTGTACTATTCATAACTTACAATTTGGAACCTTTTGATAACTTTTGGGAAATTACAATTTCAACCCTTCAACTTTCAGAAAATTACATAAATGGTCCCTGGAGGTTATAAAAATGGAAAAATACAACTTTGGTCCTTGTACTAATGTTAATTGGCAGGTATGGTCCCTTGAATAAAAATGGAGGCTTGTCACATCAGGTCCTTCAAGAATTCAGAAATTACAATTTTAATCCTTGGGCCCTATAAGCTTAAAAACCAAACCGGACCCTATGTTTATTATTAAAGCCAAATCCAATCCAACACTATCCAGCCCACACCCTTTTTCCCAGGCCCATTCCCAAAAGCCCAAACCCCTTATAAATAAAACCAGGGTCAAACCCACCCTTTCCCTCCTTCCTCCTCACACCACACTGCAACTCCAATACCACTCCACCACCCACAGTATTGCTACCACCTCATCACCTACTCCTCCACAGCTATCTCTTACACCCCTACACACCACCATGGTGCATTAAATGCAAAAATACGGCTGCATGCTACCATTTGGACTTTTGGCGCCAAAATGCCATTTGATGGCTAAGATGAGTTGCAGACATCCAAAGGTCAAGAATTAAAGTAGGATTTACTCAGAATGCAAGTAGGAATCCAATTGACTATAAAGAAGGAAGCAGAGGCAAAGGAATCAACACTTTGGATTAGCCATTATCACGTAGCTTAAATAAATTTACTGCTTTCTTAATTTTAATGTCATTTATTGCTTTTAAGGGATTGTTAAACATTGATAATGAATAACAAAACCTTATTTACAGTTTTATTGGACTCTATCTTTAAATTTCATGTTTTATCAATTTGTACCACTTTAACTTTCAAGTCATTTAAATTCATGTTTTATTATAGTTGTTTAATGGGTTCCATCAACACTACAAAGTTCTTGTAATCTTTTGCAAGCTTTTAGACCTTTCAAAACAACTTTGACCATTGAAAATCAAAAATAACAAAAAGAAACAAGAAAATAGAAAAGAAAATAAAAAAATATGTGTTACTTATGAAGAAAGCTGGGAGCATGGTTCAATCTGGGTCTTTATGGTTTTAGTAGCCTCGTGGGAGGTATTAAGATAGTTTATGGTCTTTGTTTCATTGTTCTGAGCCAAATCACTTGTAAGCACCATTTTAACCATTTTTTGCAATTTATTGTTCTATTGTTCTATCTGCTTTAATTTCATGTTTTTCATGTTTATTTGTTGTTTCTTAATGGTAATTTAGCTTTATCTTAGGTCCTTATGTTTTGAATTCCTTGTTGCTTGATTCTCAAAGTTTGACTGTCAATATGCTTGCTATTAATAATCCTAGGTTTAACTTGTTTGACTGCATGTTTAAGCTAAAATAGGTCCAACTTGACATCTTGTGACCTCTGGATTGGATATCTTAGGTTTATACAGTCCTATGTTGTGAAACTCTCAATTTAGTCTTCATTAAAGGGTGTTTGGATTTATTGATGAAATTGTGTTATAGGTTGTACAGGGTCTTGTTCTTGTTTGATGTAGGCTCAATATGACCTAGGTAACTCAGTCAAACCTTAATCAAATGGTGTAGCTTGTAAGAAAGTCAAACTTGACACTTTGATTTCCTAAGCATGAGCACTGTGAGATTGGTAGATCTAGAACCTTGCATATCTGTTTTAAAGTTGTTTATCTTTGCTTATTTCATGTTATTTTAGTTTAATATAACATATACAGTCCTTAGATTAGATTATAAATTCGTATTAGTCAACTTTATAGTTTTTGTTAAAAGTCAAATTTTTCAGTTGTAATATTTTTGATTTAACTTGTGATTTTTAGTATGTTCTTGTTAGTTAGATTTAGGACATATGCTTTTAGGATGTTGTAGATTTGTTGCTAATCTTTCTTAGGTATTTTTGTTAATTTTTGTTTTGCTTGTCTTACTGTTTATTTTGTAGCTTTTATTTATCACTTTTTCTTAAATATGCCCTGTGCACTGAGTTGTTAGTCAATTTCATTTGCTTCTATTTTTATCCTCAGTGCATGATAGAGTGTGTTATTTGATGTTTTGAGATGTTTACCATGCTAGTTAATTATGCATGTGCTTAAATTCCTGTTTAGTGCTTATTTTAAGTGCTTAATTGTCCAAATCAAAACCTCAACTTTTAATCAAGTACACTGAGCAATCAGTGTACTAGACCAACTTCATAAGCTTGTGGAAAGCTTAATAGTGGATTAGAGTTTGTGTACCTTAGCTTTTTAAGAAGCCTAGGTACTCATTTCACTGAAATTAGTCTTATCCTAAGCTTTATAGCTTATGTGATAAGCTAAATCTTGCATTACATTTTGTTCAAATTCACATTAACCACAGATCACTCAGTCTTAAATGGCTTATTCCAAAAGCTTAGGATTTTTTTTTGAACTTTCTCAACCAGTCTCAAGGTTACAAAGCTCATTTTTCATTTTCAAGCCCTTACACAAGGGCTGCTAAGAGCTTTTAACTTTGTCCATTTTCATAGTAAACACTGGTAATCCAGTGTTGACTAGTTTTTTCACAAGCTCACAAGAAGCTCTCATTTGAACTAGAGCTTAGGTGATTGGACTTTTTCAGAAGCCCATCCACCAAACTCAAAGACTCAAGTGGAGTTTATCATGTACAAGCTTATTTCATAAGCTTGCCCTAAGCTTCTTGATTGTCCCATTCATATCATACACTGAGCTTTCAGTGTATTGATACATTTTTCATAAGCCCTCAAAAAGCTCCCTAGTGGACCCCACTAGGTGAGTTTGGACTTTTTGAGAAGCCTACCAGACCACCTTGCTAAATCTAGTTCTTATTTTGGCTTTTGAGCTTATTTAATAAGCTTATTTTGGCCTTACTTGTGACTGCAAGGGGTGTTTGGAACAAGCAGTACCTTGGATTGCTTATTTGCTTATTTAAAGCTTATTAGCTTAATCCTTGGTACAATCTTGCTTGTTTCATGTCCATAAGCTTGTACACATATTCCTTTTTCTTTATTTTCCTTTGTATAGCTTTTTCCAAGCTAATTGTGGGCTTATGACGTCACTGTGAGCCAAAAGCTCTACTGAATAAGTTATAAGCCCATAATTTGCTTATTTCTCAGTTTGTAAAGTTTTGTTTTCATTAAACTTTGTTATTTCCAGTATATATTAAGTTCCATAAAAAGAAAATACCCAAAACAAAACTTTAAAGCTAAGTGATAGCTTCTATTTAGAAGTTTATGGCTTATTTGCTTATTTTGATTAAACTGAGTGAAAAATAAGCTCACTCAGAGCTTATTTGTAAAATATAAAAAAATTTCATTTATTAAAGTTAGTTATAATTAGTTATTAATTAGTTTTGTAAAGTTAAAAAATCAAAAATAAAATAAACGGAAAAAAAATGGGGTGTGTGGGAATCGAACCTGGGACCTCAAGGCTAGTATACATGCATAAGTAACACACCCCCTTCCATATGCTCTGGGGCACTAGTTCCGTAAACCTTTGCACCATCAATTCCTTTATAGTAATATTGGCCCATTTTGCTTATTCCACACAGTTTAGCTTATTCCAGCTTATCTGGATAAGCTGTTGACCCCAGCTTATTTTTCCTAGCCTTTTTATTACTTAATATACTTTAAATATTTTTTTTTCATATCTTTTACTGTTCATTTGATAGTTTCTAGATTTAATTTTAATTAAATTAGTTTAAATTTAAAAGTAAAAAATAAATTAGTTTTAGTATTTAATTTTTATCCTAGATAACTTTTTATAATTTTTCTAACTTTTATAAGTTATTAAGCATATGTAAAAATTACTTTTGCAATTTTCACTTTTAATTTTCTAAATTTTAGATTTAAATTAGTATATTTAGCTTTTAATTAATAATTAAGTAATTAATTAAGAAATAGCTTAAAAATAAGTTGTAAAAATATTTTATAATTTTTTAGAATTCCTGTGATGGTTAATTAGATTTATAAAAATCTTTTTAATTATCTAAGTCTTTTTAGTATGTGTAATAATTTAAATCAGTTTAATTAGTTAATTAATAAATAAATAGTTTTTTATTAATAGTAATTACATAAATACTTGTAAAAATCATTTTAATTCATAGATAATTTTCTTTTATTATTAGGGTCACAAAAATATAAATTTCACAATTGTGGGGTTTGTATTGATCAATTTTAAGTTTTATTTTGGTACGTTTACGTTTAATTTAATTTAAACGTACAGTTTTATTTCTTTTCACATTTTTAGGTTTTGTTAAATAAGTTTGTAATTAATAAATAAATATTTTAAGTTTGTTTAATTTGCATTTAAGCCGCTAAGGCATGCAAATCCATCTTTTGTTATAATTCCCCCTTCGTTTTTGTACGTTTACGTTTATTTGAACCTAAACGTATGTTTGTATAACCTTTTACATTTTAGGGTTTCTGATTGCACGTTTTTACTGATATAGCTGTGACAGAGCTATTACTATTCACATTCCTAGTGTTAGTCAGTCAGATTCCTGTTTTTATATTCAACATCAACAGATCACACATTCGTTGTATTACAGATTTCACGCCTCGTTGGGACATAACGACCTGGGAATATTCTATACTCCCCGTTTTTAATTGCATTTTGGTCTTGATTAGTTTGACCGTTATGGTTGACCATTCACAAGTGGTTGGCTATTAATTATATGACTGATCAGGACCAATCAATCACCAACTCCCAACACGTTTTCCTCACCCACCGAGGAGGACGATAATTCATCTGCTTCGGACATCGTGTTGCCGGGAAGGGGATATAACCAGATAATGAATAGAAAATTATAAGGAAAAATCAAAACGTACCTGCCGAAGCGAAACAACATAACTGACCGAACAAAAATCAAGACAAGAATGGCGAGACAGAGAGAGAAATTGCAAAAATTACGGTGGTAAAATGTGAGAAAAATGGACTATTTATAGGCACAAGAAAGGAAGGCGACGAAACGTCGCGTCATGTCAGACAGCCACGTGGCACCCTCTCCATCGTGTGATGAAACACTCTCATATACGTGTCAAAATCTCACTTCCCGTGCCAACATCGCGCGTCGTGCCGGGTTCAATTTAAGTATGATATTTGTCCCAAACTATTTCTGGATCAGTCACTCAAAGTAAAAGAAAGAAAATTGGCGTCTTCATACCAACAACATACTCATATCAAGATCACTCGATGCATGATTCACACATGTATTAGGATCAATCAGTGTCTGGTGCCTACATGAACCAAACACTTGAATTATTGCCCCAAATTCATAATTCACTTGAATTTTTGCCCCAAATTCCCAAAAAAAAAAATATATATAAAAATAAATAAATCGCAACCACACGTCAAGAGTATTCAAATGGTCTTAAGTAATGGAAATTGTGGTTTTCGAGCAGTTGTTGCATGTCTCGGTCTCCACTAAGGGTGAGCATGGTTCGGTTTGGCTCGATTTTTGGCTAAAACTGAAACCGAACCAAAAATATTCAGTTTTTCCTTTTTATAAACTGTTCGGTTTCGATTTATTCTAGGTTTGGTTTTGATTTATTTTCGGTTTGGTTTTTCGGTTTTTTTTTGTTTTTATTTCGTATATAAATAGTTTGGTTTTTCAATGGTTGAATTTCTAATGCAACCTAGAATAACTTTGCCAAGTTTGAGGAACAAAGAAACACAAAATAATGACAATAAGAAACTATCGATCATAAAAAAGAATTTGAGTAAATGTCATAAATTGTCCCTGTGATTTTTCGGGTCAAACGAAAATGGTACCTAAACTTTTTTTTTACCCGGATCCAGTCCCTGTGGTTTTGACCCGTTACAGGTTTGGTCCCTGAGACTAACTATCGTTAGTTTTTTCCGCTAGCTAACGACTGTTCGCAACAAATATTTGCACCATTAATCATATATTTGCACTGTCAGTCCTTTATACTAATGACCGTTTATACTTATTTTTTTTCCTTTTATAAAAATTTTAAAAAATAATAATAAAAAATTAAAAAAATAAAAATAAAAATTTAGTTTTCTAATAAAAATTTTTTCCTAAATATCTTTAAAATTTATACACATTTTTATACACGTTTTCATACACATATTTATTTCACCTTTTTATATACATATTTTTATATTCACGTTTTTATACACGTTCTAATACACACGTTTATGCACATGTTTTTATACACACGTTCTAATACACACGTTTTTATAATATGTTCTAATACACACGTTTTTGTATACACGTTTTTATACACACGTTTATACACAGTTTTATACACATATTTAATACATACGTTATTATACCAACATGTATAAAAACGTGTGTATAAAAATGTATGTATAAACGCGTGTATAAAAAAGTGTATATAAAAACGTGTGTATAAAAACGTGAATATAAAAATGTCTATATAAAAAGGTAAAATAAATGTGTGTATTAAAACGTGTATAAAATGTGTATAAATTTTAAAGATATTTAGGGAAAAAATTTATAAGAAAACCAAATTTTATTTTTTATTTTTTTTATTTTATTATTATTATTTTTAATTTTTTTAATTTTTATAAAAGGAAAAAAAATGAGTTAAGTATAAATGGTCGTTAGTATAAAAGACTAACGGTGCAAATATAGGACTAACGGTGCAAATATTTGTTCCAAACGGTCGTTAGCTAACGGAAAAAACTAACGATAGTTAGTCACAGTGACCAAACCCGTAACTGGTCAAAACCACAGGGACTGGATTCGGGTAGAAAAAGTTTATGGACCATTTTTGTTTGACCCGGTAAACCACAGGGACGATTTATGACATTTACTCAAAGAACTATAAAAGAGAATTGTTTATGCATCCTAAAGTGACACAATAATGATAATAAAAAAATTAACTACCACCAAAATTCTAAATGACAACTCATTCAAGTGTATAAATGACACATTCAAGAAGCAATTGAAACATGAGTTTTCAAGATTGTATGTATTTTGTCGGTTCGGTTTTTTTCAGTTCGGTATTTTTGCTAAAACCAAACCGAACCGTAAACTTCGGTTTTTATAAATTACAAAAACCGAACCATTAGTTTTTCAATCGGTTTCGGTTTTTTGGTTTCGGTCTCTCGGTCTTTTTCGGTTTAGATTCGGTTTTTTTGCACAACCCTAAGTCTCCACGAAGATTCATGGCCTCAAATTCGATTAGAATTATGGAACGAATTAAACGATCATGAAGAATATTACACATGTAAACTTGAAAGCAAAAATGTTTCTAACATTTACAGATACTTGAATTTCACAGGATCGGGTCCTACACGAGAGGAAAACTGGATGGACAAGCCAGAATCAGGTCTTCTAATTACTTCAATGTATAACATTAAACATGTGTGGCAGCAATGCATGTTTTCCGTTTTGGTCTAGTCCACCAGAATCGCAACGACATGAGAGCATAATAATAACACTTATACATGCTACATGGTATGCATTTTGTAAGAGTGGATCTGAAATGAGATTATTTGATGCCTTATGTTCATCCATATTGGAAAAGATACATATTTGATTGTGCATCTGGATGGGAACGCCTGTATTTAGCTCGACTAAATATGTATATTCAACGTTATTGTCACCGTAATTGTGAATATGTCGATTTAGATGATTAGATATTTATGTCATATTGTGTAATACCCCTAAAATTTGGTACAGCGGAAGACTTTTCAAAGTTTTGGGATGCTACTTGGATTAGTGCACAACATGATTATAAGAACAGAATAACAATAATAAATTTAAATAGATAATATAAGTCAAGATTTAAAGTCTACATTTACTCCCCAAAAGAAAGTAGTAAGCCCAAAATAAATAAAGATAGGTCCCAAATTATTTTATCAGAGTCTGACTGATCCATTCAACCACGCCACTTGCCAAGCCTCCCATCCAAATAAGCAGCAACATAAGCATTACTCAGTACCTGAGAATACATGCTAAAAGGTCAGCTAACGCTGATGAGTTCATAGGTTTAGACTCAAAGCAATACATAAAAAGAATGAACCAAAAACTGAACAGTTTACTCTACTAGACCAAAACATCAACATCATCGCATCTCATATCGGAAACCAAAATATCTTCCTGTAGGTGCACACTATAGACTATACCGTACTAGTAGACACGTTATTTTACCCCTACATAATAGTAGACATAATATAATAACTCTACACTTGCAGCCTTTAACCAAATCCTTAACAAAGCAACATAGTGAACGACAACGAGACCATAAATTAACCAAAACCAAATAAAATCGATAAACATCCAAATAATTGACCAATAAAAATAAAGTGAACACAAGCATGTATTCTCCTCCAAAACAATTAGAAAAACGATAAAAGTAGGGGTCATGAACTCACCTCAAGAAGTAGGCGAGAGATGATATGATAGAAGAAAATACGACGGTAGCTAGAATTTCACTGCATTGCGGACTCGGCACAACCTAATATAATAAACTCGTTTTAACGTCTAGTTCAAAAACGTAAAAACTTCTATAAGTTAACTAATCCCAAGTAATACCCATTCTTAAATCTCAAAGTTTCTCGTTATATCCATTTGTTAGTATTTGGTATCATTGTCTGTGCGGTGGGGACATGACATAGACTCAAGTGAACTCACGCTAGACATTGACTTGATGATATTAATGACCCACAAGATAAGGACCAATGATTTGCGTTTAGATCCGATAAATTTTGCAAATGAATTATCGAGTTCTCATCAAATTGGTTGCTACGATAAGTCTCGAAATTCATTCGTCTTATTCATCCACTTAAACCCAAATCATTATACTTGATGAGTCGTAAGGATAAGTACTCGTTAATAAATTTTCCTTACGACATGTCCATTGGGCCCTTATTGGACTCGTAAGTCTAGTAAGTCTGATAGCCATGTGGGTCGGATATATTAACGTTAACCGATATGTAACTTGACATTTGTTCAATATAAACCTCAGCATTTCCAGAAACGGTAATTCTCGATAAATGTGCCTTCGAAATACTAAATAACTCGCATATATTTTATTTATATAGTTTATTGATTTTCATTTATTAAAAGTGTTAAATAACTTTGTTACAAGTTATTTAATATTTACCCCTTTTTAACAACAAAATATTAAGTAACAACTTTAAATCGTTAGTTAATATTTTCTAGTTATTACTTACCGATATCATTTTCATATTCCATTTACGTTATTTAAGTTTTCTACTCATTATATATATACGAGTCATTTCATCTTTCGAGTCACAACTTCGAGTATTTATTATAATCGAGTCAAATAGTCAATGATATTATCACAAGTCTCATATTAATCCTCTTTCGGCTTGTCGAGACCAAGTCGAGACTACAAAGTATCGATGGCACTTGACTTGCTTAGATCACGACATTTATAATAAGTTCACAAAAATAATGCCGCAATTCAACAACAACTTCAACATGTAACGGCCAATATCCTACGACTCGTTTCTATCTATCTCCGTCCCAATATTCGTAACCACAACAATATCAACAAAACATCACCTTGCCGAGACCCTAATAGTCTCGGATTCTACTCTTGGCACCATGCAACGACAACCAAATGGACCCTAAGGTCTCCGCTGCCAAACCCCGTCACAACCACGACTTCTCAATAATTTCCTTAATCTAATCCTGATCTCATAGTCGTCATTCCAATCCTCAAAATCAAAGAAAATAAACATTATTTCACAATGTTCTCGGCTCAAATATTTGATATCACGACTCGGCCAATACACGGCTCGACATCAATATACACGACTCGATAACCATTTAAACGACTCAACAATGACACCGACAAGCTGTGGTCGTGGGTTTGAATCCACGACCTTGGCTCGACTCAACAACTCGACCCAAATGATACCAAATTGATTATATAAGTTTTATTTTTATAAAATCTCGTTTTTATAAAACCCAAAACCTTCAAATGAATTATTATAACTCATTTTATACGAGTTACATATCCCTCACTGTCACGTACAAGGCCAAGGATGGTGGGTCTTACCTTCTCGGCTCCAAATAAACAGGGATCCAAAATATTGATAATGGTGTGTGATTATCGAGGTTGTGGTGGTGATTTTGAGGTGTTTGGTGGTGAATAACGGCACGTGTGGTGGTTATCGGTGACAAGGGAGTCACGAGGGAGAGAGTGGTGGTCGCGGTGAGTTATATGTGGCGGCGGTGTGAGAGCTTGGTGGCCAGAAAGGGGAGGTGAGGGGTGGCAGCTAGGTGTTGCAAAATGGGTATCCAAACCCTCGAATGAGAGATGAGGGGTTTATATAACCCTCAAAGGACTATGGGTGCAACCCTAAAGTGCCCTCAAGGACCAAAATGTAAATGTAGGTTTGGGTGGGAAGTGTATGTTTGCAAATCTTTTAGTGAAACGTTATCGAGGCTAGTTTAAGTGTCGAAACTACTTCCCCGTGAAATTTTTATTTATTCTATTAATCTTAAAAGTATTTTTCCAGTAAAAACGACTATAAATACGTATATTTTCATTATGTGACACTTAAATTAATTAAATTCACGTTTTACTTGCTATTGTGCCAAGTCGCGAGTGCTACATCCTAGACCTATGAAAATTACTCCACGAAATATAACTAAAAGTATATATATATATATATATATATATATATATATATATATGTATATATAAATGTATAATAACCCGAAAATTACCAGTTGTCACATTGTAATAGTATTTAGTTATTGTACTTGTATCGTTTTAAATTTGAACATTGTAATATGTCATTATTGTTAATGGTTGTTTACGTAATGGTTGTTTATGTATGTTATGTATTGGAGGGTTGAGGCCGCTATCTAATTTGGTTTCCCTCGGTCGATAAGGACCCCAAGGTGTGACCGGAGTCACGAGCTGGAGTAACACTTATCGGAGTAGTCGGAGTGGATTGCGAGAATCCGTTCGATGCGTTTGTGTGGTGAATCTAAGTTGGCTCATTTATGGAAATGAGCATCCTATATATAGGGATGGCCCTACGGTTTCGTACCTTGTCTAGGTGTCCATCCATATTTCCAGGATAGTCCACGTGGTGGATATCCAATGATGGAGACAAGGGACGACACGTGGAGTGCCTCTTTTGGCCTCACTAGATGTGAAGAAAGATCCGCGCACAGTTGTTGCTCTACCTTATAGCGAATAAGGTAGTGACATGTGTCTAACGGTTGCAACAGTCCCAGGAAAGGTTTCTCATGACTATCGTTGCTTGGAGAGAGTCTTGCCTGTGAGTCTCTTTCCCAGGCTAAATATGTTGGGTTATTGCCACTATTGGGCTTGGTTCAAGCGTATGGGCCCTATTGATATAGATCAATAGTATTATAGTATTTCTCTAAAGAATTCAAAGAAAATATGAATTCCTGAGTCGTTTTCCAAATGAAGGTGTGAATGGAATCGTGATTATTTGATTTTTGAAACGTGTCGTGAATAGGGATAAAAGTGAATATTTTGGATTTTACACTAAGGATAATGAAAGATAAGCTAAAATAAAGCAAATAAGCAATTAAGGCAAGTAATTAAAGCACACATAAGCTAAAATGTAAAGTAACCTAAAAAAGCAAACTTATCGGAAAATAAACGCACCTAAAATCTAAAAACTTGGAAAAATGAACCTAAAAAGTAAAACTTAATTTCTAAAAGTCCTAAGTTCTCAAAAATAATTTTAGGAAAAAGATTTATATATTCTTTTGGATTTTCTTTTATTTATTATGGATATAAAATCATTTGAGGACCAAACTTTTTTTACATACCAAGGAACTAATCTCCACCCTCCATCTTTATTTGATCTAATTGATGAGATTAATCCCAACAATTTAAAAAACCCACTTTCATTTTTTTTTTTTTTTCAAATATTAATATCTTTCAAACCGTTAATCGTTAAGCGAAAAAAAATATACCGTTACGACGAGCATTTAATTATCTTTCTATAGATAGGCACTTTGATATATTTTCGACAATTTTTTTTTTCGTTTTTTTCACGTTTTTTTTCCTGGCCGAAAAAATCATATATGATATATCATATATGATATTACATATCATATATGATTTTTTCGGCCACGGAATTTTTTTTGTCGAAAGTATATCAAAGTGCCCGTCTATAGGAAGATAATTAAATGCTCGTCGTGATGGTGTAATTATTTTCGCTTAACAATTAACGGTTTAAGAGATATTTAAATTATATAAAATGGGTGAAATATTAAAATGTTTTTAATCTCAACCATTGATTTATTTTTAGATGGATGGTGTAGATGAGTCCCTTGATATGTAAGAAAAGTTTGCTATTTAATATAACTCTCTTCTTTATTATGAATTAAAAACTATTTAAAAGAGAAAATTAATGAAAAATAGTAAACTTACTTGGAAAATTCTCAAAAATTACAGAAAACTAATTAATAAGATTATAAACTAAGTGAGAAAAGAAAATTTGAGAAAAAGTGAAATTTTAACTAAAAACACAAAGTGATGGGAAAATCCCGAGCCTTTTGAGCAAATTATAGAAAAACTAATCCCATTAATGAAATTATAATTTTCCTAAATTCTATTTATCAAAAGAAAATTACAGGAAAAAGAATTATATTTTTTTTGAATGTTTTTCTATTTTTTATGATTTAATTACTAAATATAAGAAATAAAATAGAGAAAAATAGCAAATGATATTGAAAAATTATGAAACTTAACAGAAAAATCAATTATACTAATAAAAAGTTAGGAAAAATAATAAACTAAGAAAAAGCACTGGGGAATAAGCAGAATTAAGCAAACAATTGGTAATAAGCCAAAGGGAGAAAAAGGTGTTAAGTATTTAATTTTATAAAAGTCTTATGAGAAAATTCCCTATGGCAACTGGTTTCTGTGTGTTGTGGTGTGAGGTGTGTGAGCATGAGGTCCCAGGTTCGAACCCACCTTTTTGCAACTTTTTCTAAACTATATATATTTTTTTTTTACTTTTTCTTTTTGAAAACTGTTAAAACAAGCAAAATGAAAAGATTTTTGTGAAAACTTTTTGTATGAAAACTCTAATAAGCTCAGAAAAGCTTATTTTTGTAAACAGATTAAGACAGAACTTCAAAAGGAAAAGTTACAAACTCAAAAAGCTATTTCCAAAAGCTATAAGCTAATCATAGGGGCCTAATAAGCTCAAACTAAACTCAAGCTATCCTAAACAACTGAAAACAATTAAACTAAACAATTAGAAAGGACTGACAAGCTAAAAGAAGAACAAGCAAAACTAGCTTAGGGCTTATAGCAAACAGGCCTGAACAAGCTACTTTGGCCCTATCAAAAGCCATGCAAAAACTTAAGATAAAATTTAAGAAAATTACCACTAACTAGATGAGCAAGCCAAGTTTACTTATACCAAATTACAACTTATTTGAACCTAATCTGAGAGAATTAAAAATCAAAAATAAATGTGAATTGGAACACTAATCTGTGGTGCAGGGCACCCCACAGTCCAACTAGCCCTTTTCTAAATCAATTTTTACCAATCAAATATGTACCAAACATTGAAAAAGCAATTTGTATTCCAAGTTTAACCACCAAATTGATCAGAAATCCATTTTTTTTTTAATAAATTTCCTAGTTGATTTGAGCTCAAAGAATGTTCTGATGAGAAGGCCTTTTGAAACTGTTTTTGGTATTTTATGCAGCAATGAAAATTGACCAAAGTGAGATGAGTTCTGAAACTTGTAATGCAAAACTACTTAATATCTTGAATGAACTAGAAATAAATAACAAACTACAACTAAATGCACAGATCTAAGATTATGCAAATAACTTGAGATGCAAACTGTTTATTGAAATGAAATTTGAAACACTAATGGAACTTATGTGAAACTACATGAAAATGATGCGAAACTGATTAATCTAACTCCTAATATGAAATGAAAACAATATCAAATGAAGCAAATGGTAAAGCAAATGGTCAAAACATATTTTAACCAAGAAAACTATCCTATTCCAAACACTCCTTAATTATCCAACTGTTTTTTATTTTCCATCTTTTTAACTGAATTAAACTATCCAACTTAACCAAACTTGATAAGTAAACTGAATAAACTAATATTAAGCTAATATGATTAGAAATTAAGCACTTAGATAAGCTGATACTAATAAACTAAAAATGGTTATCAAAATGTAAAATCTGGCCAAAGTAAATACTAGTAAATTGAAACAAGTAATATAGCAACTAATTAGCTCAACTAGATTAAATAAGCAGAAATTTCACAAATAATAACTATAACAAGCAGAAATAAGCAATAAGCTTAAAGTGAGACTTACAAATGAGCCAAGCTTAATTATAAGAAGAGATGAAGAATAAGGATGGAGAGGCTTATGAAGGAAAGCTAAAAGGGACGTCATCATCATCATCATATCTTACTTTTGTTGACTTTTATTGAGATTATGAGAACAAATCTGATTCAGTACCAAATAAGTTCACAAAAGCTATAGAAAGCTAGAATGAGCTTAATCTAATGTAGAAAAAGCTTATTGAACCTGAGTTTAAGAAATTTGAACATGTTTTTGTATTTTTTAAGTGATTTTCTGTTTTTTTTAGTTTCTTAAAACTACAAGTAAAGGCTAAATAAACTTGTATAAGCTGAAAAGTAAGCTTAAGAGACAGTAAATGAGCTTGAATAACAATTAATAAACTAAATTGAGAATTTAAGTAAACTAAGTAAACATGAATTAATAAAAGGAAACTTAAACTTTCATTAATAAACTTCAAATTACATTATTGAAAACTCAGATACAAAGATTGATTAAGCTAATTTTACTTAAAAACTAAATAAGTAGCATAACGACCTAATTATTACATAGTGAAATGGGGAGAGGTGATGGGGTATTTATAGGGAAGGGTGAGGCTTTCTAGGGTTTGGGGAAGCTGCTAGAACTCTTTCCTCGGCCCTTGCTTCAATCATTATGTCATCATCTCATTAATCAGGAGCGCTCGGATCATGTGCCAACTCACATCAACCAATCAAATCGTGTGGGATTTCCAGCGTGTGCAATGTATGACAACATGTTAGGTGCTTCTAGAAACTTAGGTGAATTTTAGTTGTACAGGGTTAATTGTTGAAGAAGGTGAATAGTGAAAATGGCCCGAATTACTGTTTGGGGTATTAATTTATTCGTTTGACTGGTTAAGTGGTGGGTTGACTGAGGGCTCAAGGGACAAAGGGTTCAAGGGAGAAGGGGGTTACAGGGGTGAATTTTGGACTGGTAGGTTATAATAAGGGGTGGTGGTGGGTCGGATTGGTGCTGGGCTAAGGGAATGATTGGGCTAGTATTAAATCTGGTTAGGATTAATAAGGTTTTAAGGTTTACGTATTTTAGGATTAGTTTTGTAACTTTTCAAAGTTGAGGGGCTGAAATTGCCAATCTTCCAAAATATAATCCAAGGGCCTTTCTTGTCTATTTCTGATTCTTCAAGGGTTAAATTTGCATTTTATTCAAAAATATATCAAAAGGACTAAGATTGATATTTTCTGATTCTTGAAGGACTATTCTTGACAAATTCTTCAAAGTTCTTCCAAGGGGTATTTTTGCAACTTCTTGAATCTCTAAGGTTGAATTTGACATTTTGAGTTCAATCTTTGATCATTTGCTTCCCCGGCTCCGGATTTTGACATTTTTTCAAATCTCGTGCTTGTTTTTGTCTTTTTAGCTTGATTTATGTTAATATTTGCAATATCCGTTCCTGCACGATCACAAACAAAAAAAACACAATATCGTTGGCATTTATGGTCAGTTTTTGATCATTTTGGTCTTAATTTGGTCAAATTAAAGTATATGTTTACACACATACCAAAATCTCCCAGACTAAGGTATTGTCGTGCCCTCACGCAATGTCATCACTTCACACTTTTGAGATAAATAATTTCAAAACTTCTTTTTACTAACTTTGGAAAGTAGCAAGAACGTTTAAAAGAGATTAAAAAATCATTTATTCCCGAAAACGTCCCGTTTCTCCAATTTATTTATACATAACTTATTTTTGCATTTTCCCTTTTTACTTTGATATATGTGATGCGTGGAATTGCACCCTCGCTAAAGGTTTTACCTCTCAAGGGATCTTGAGAAGCTTGCAATCCCCACCACGCAGTGTACCTGTTCGTTGTAGTATAGTATAGTGACAAGTACCGGGGGATTGATAGTTCAACTCTAGGAATAATGTTCGCTAGGGTTAAAATTCTACTAAACTAGGTCTAGGGGTGAGAGATGAGTCTTTTTGTGTTTTTATAATTTATCGAAAGCAAGTAAAAATCTCGGGTTTTGAAGGAGTGGGCGGAATTAGTTGCTAGTCAACTAACCCAATTAACTAAAGATGCAATCAAAATAAAATAAAATAAACTTAAACTAATTTGTGGTGTAAACAATAATGAGAGAAAGTGTGTTTACTTATATTTCATTACTCCCTAGATATCTTTTACCGGTTGATTAGCTTGTTACAATTGCATGGAGGATGGGTTATATTCCTTAATACTAGTCGTAGGGCTGTGTACGATCTTCCCTAACTATATAGGCTTCAACCTCAATCCTATGTCGATCTGACTAAAAGCTCCTAACATGGTATCCCTGGAATTTACCTATGCATTAAATATAACCAAATAATCGTAGTACACCTCCGATCATGTTTCTTAAGACGTTTAAGCAAGTTACCAATTGGAAGTCTGCCAGTTTTTTTAAGCCTAACATCGAATTCATTCATCCACAACAATTATAAACAAACCATCAACCAATAATTAACATCTAGGTTTCATTACATCTAAGCAAACACGAAAGAATCCTAGCCTAGCATGTTAAAGAGAAGACAAGCATAAGATATAATCAAACAACACATAGACATATTGAATGATTTGGTAAAGTACTTATCTTCAATTGAACATGGAAGAAACAAAGGGTTGAAGCCCTTCAAAAAGCTGGAAAATTCGTCTAGGGTTTTATTCCCTCAAAGTTACACACAATGAATGAAAACTGGAAAACTATATATAGATTTTACAATCTGACGGCGTCAAGAGTTAAGTCTGACGCCGTCAACTCACCGCCATATTAAACTCGTATTTCCTATATCCACTTCTGACGCCGTCACTCTTTATGGGTTCTGGGCCAATTACTCTTGATGGCCTTAAAAATTTTGTACGTGACGCCGTTAGACCCTCTTCACAAAACATTTTGGCGCGTCACGTGTATTTGATTTATGCACCCTTTTGTCAACTCATGATGCTGTCACTAACAACTTGTGACGCCGTCAAAGGCAATTTCCAGCATGCTTTTGAGACTTTGTCGTTTTCTGCACTTTTTCGCTCCAAAAACATCCAAAATGCTTCATTTTGTAAAATTCCTCTCAAAAGTACCTAAAATGACAAAAGGAACGATTTAGGGCAGTATTTGATCAAATAATCTCGACTTTGGCCTTAAATGACCCCCGAAAAGCGGTACACTTTTCGCTTCATCAGTATGTAACGAGATGCCGACTCTCATTGTTTATCAACAACTTTTAGGGTCCTCGAGTAGGAAACACGACTCATAAAGAAGTGACCATATGAATAAAATTCGTCGTCCTTAATTTTTCACGAGCCCCCAAACCAAGCTTAAAAACGAAATCATAGCTAGATACAAGTTAAATGCTAACACTACCCATGGAAGTTAATTGTGTACGCTTAGCTACTTCTCGCTCCCATATTCTTAATTTATATAGAATTTTTTTTACTTTGTATGAGAAATGAATTTCTCATTTTCATATTTCAATAAGTTTAAGTCCGATAAAAATACCAAATTTAAACGCTAAGTAGTGATGAGGCGAAAAATGAACCACTTTTAGGGGGTCATTTAAGCCCGGAATCGAATTTATTTGATCAAATATTGCCCTAAATCATTCCTTTTGTGATTTTAGGTACTTTGGGAGTGAATTCTGGAAAAGGAAGCAATTGGGACGTTTTTGGAGCATAAAAGTGAAGAAAACGCCAAAGACTTAATTTTCCATGCTGAGAACAGTACCTGACGGCGTCAAGAGGAAGATCATGACGGCGTCAAGAGTAAAAACCATGACGACCCAGTGCAATCCTGACGGCGTCACAACAAGGGCGTCAAGACTAAATTTGGTGACGGCCTGCATAAGGTGTATACATGACGGCGTCAGACCCAGATCTAGGCAGTTTGAGAAACTATTTGGCGGCGAGATGACGGCGTCAGACTTTTGTTCTTGACGCCGTCACCCATCAAAATCTATATATAGTTTTCTATTTTTCATTCATAAAGGAGGAACTTGTGTGGAGAAAACTAGGGCCGAACTTTGTAAACCCTAGGTCATATTTTACAGTGTTTTCAAGGGTTTTCACCCCTTGAATCCTTTCATGTTCAATTGAGATAAGTCTTCTCTTAATTCATTCAATATGTCTGTGTGTTGTTTGAATATATCCTATGTTTGTCTTGATTTCAACATGCTAGGCTAGATCTATCTTGTGTTTGCTTAGATCTAATGAAACATAGAGATTAATTATGTGTTGATTACTTGTTTATGGTTGTATTGGATGAATGATTTCAATGTTAGGCTTAAGAAAACTGGCAGATCTCCATTGTGTAACATGCTTGAATGTCTTAGGAAACATGAACCGATGTGTAGTAGGTTTTATTTGTAACACCCCCAAAATATCGCAGCGGAAGACTGTGTCATAGGGGTGCTACTTCATAATACAAAGTACAAGGTATAGAAAACGAACTCTAAATGAGACGTTTTGAAAAGTGACCATTCGATTAATAAATTCCGAATTACAAACTTAAGTTCCATAATACGATACATAAGAGTTTTAAAACATATCGAATGGTAAAGATAAAAGCATAAGTCTTCAAAACATGCCAAGCGACTATATGCTCCATGCAACGTCTATCACCTTATAGACCTGAGATAAACATGCTAAAGTGTCAACACAATGGTTGGTGAGTTCATAGAGTTTGTCTTAAAATAGTTGAAAAGCCTTAAAGAATGTTCACACAGCAAAGGCATTGAGAATCCACTCAGTTGCAAGTCCCGCCATAAGAGACTTGCAACCTGTGTGTTCACAACCCACTGCTAATATATATGGTATAAAGACATGTATAAGTTCATCAAAACAGTTTAGCAATTAGTCGTGAGTCTACACTTCATCTCCGAAGACCTCACGTTTATGATGTATCCAACATTCGCAAATGTTAGGATGTATCAAAGCCTCAATGGTCATCCAACAACTTAATTTGGAGCCATCGGAAGTCTCAATGGTCATCCAGCAACTTAATCTGGAGCCACTGGAAGTCTCATAATTAAATATAACGCAATCATGTAGATATGAAATCAAGTATAATGCGATCAAGTATAAGACAATCAAGTGTAACACAATCAAGTATAAACAATCAAGTATAAATGTTTTGAGTATTTATACAAGTAAGCAAGTAGTTGAGCATGTATCCCCCCCAAGAGTTAAAACAAGTATGAAAAGAGTAGGGGCTATGACTCACCTTAAGCTTAAGTGATGTGAAATCAAAGTGGTAGTCGAATCGTGAAAGTCTCTAAGAGCAGCCTATAATAGAACGTTGCGACTTAGGTTTGGAGTAACGTCTAAGAATACGAAGAATTGCCCATATATGTCTTGCATAATGTTCATGATGTAGTACTTAGTATATAGCGTAAGTCTTTGAATATAAATGGTTTATGAAACATGTATAAGTTGTATATCTCTTACTACCGTTCGGGCCGACATAATTCAGAAGTCATGGAGTAAACGTTCGAGGAGCCATGACACTTTAATTCGTAAATCCACAACTCATCTCGACGGCTTACTTAATGAACTCCTCACATGAGGCTCCCTACTATTGTAGTATTCGATAACATATATATAAGTTTTGATCCGAAAAGTTACATGTCCGATATTTGAATAAACTTAGGAAAGTCTATTTGTACATGAAGATTGTTATTAGGGTAAGTTTATTATAACTTGTATCTCATGGTTCTTTAGGTGGAGTAGATCCAAATTGTTTGTTCAAGTTATCGTCAACTCCTTGTTTCATGTTTTCGCCTAAGTATGTTTATATGGTCATTTAGTCATGGCTTCGCCGTGACCTTGGTCATTTTTCCATGGTCTTGAGACTCAACCTTGGCTTTAGCCATGGTTGTGGTCTTGGATTTAGGTCATTAGACCTCTTGGTCTTAGTAAATCATAACTATAATATAGTGACTTTGGTCTAAAATGGGCTGTTAAGATTTTGAAGAAAATTATCACTCGGAAAGCGTTTTCAGGGCTCGAGCTTCTTTGTTCCTGAACGAAAACGTCGTTCCGGACAACTTTCGTGTTTTAACTTTTTGATGAATCGGACCAGAAGGGTGACTTTTAAAATCAAAATTTGATCAGAATGCTATTTAGGCAGTTTTGCCGTTTTGGTTTCGCTAACTTCTTATGGCCATAACTTTTGACTCGGGTACTCGTTTTGGGTGATTCAAATTGCTATGTTTTCCTTGTTAAGTCCTCTTTAACATTAAGTAAGTGTCAAATATCAAAATTATACTATTTTGGTCGTGGTTCTCCATAAAAATCACTAGTTTGCTTGTTTACTTGTCATAAGTTAACATATGTATATCAATACTTGTTTTATCCATTTTTAAACATCATGAACACAATAACAAGAACATATATAGCATGAAAGGAACACAAAGAGCATGAAAATGATAATTAAGCAAGAAAGTATGTTAGGGTTTGCTTACAACTTTTGGCCTTAATGAAAAAGGGAAACTAGGACAAGAACTAGGACTTTGATTGAATAAGCTTTCCTCCTTTGCAATCTATGATAAACCGAGGTTATTTGAAGATTATAACGACGCCTTCTTGAAGTCCAAAGCTATTTGAAGATTATAACGACGTCTTTTTGGAGACTTTAAAGTTATAACAACTTTTCTTAGAAAATTTCCAAGATTGAAGATCAAACACTAGTTTTCTTTCAAAAACTAGTTAACTTTCTTACAAAATATAAGAAAAGTGCCTTAGGTTTTAGGACTTGAAGGTTATAAGAAGGTGTGGTGCAAGTTTTCTATGTGTTTTAGCTTGGTATTTATAGGGTAGGAAAAATAGTTAACCATATATTGGGTTAGAATTTAACCATGGTTAGTTTTAGACACTTGTAACCATCCTAAAGATCAAGGGTTAAGATTTAACCACCCATGGTGACTCCCCCCCCCCCATATTGGCGGTTCAAGGAGGATAAGAGTGACTAGATGATGACTCTTGGTGCTCTCTTGCTTAGTTTGTGCATTTTGACTCCGTAAAAAGCTAACCGTAAATGATTAAGCCTCAAAACGTAAAACCGGGTATCGTAAAAATATGAAACTTGAAAGTATTGTTAAACATGTCAATATAGTCTATAATAAAATATAAAATGAGTGGTAGGTTCTATCGGGTGCTAAAACCCTGCTAAAAACTGGAAACACGGGTCTAAAACGCGTAATTCGCGTAAAACGCTGAACTGGAAAACGTAAAATTCCAAAACTTTTGGAATTGTCATAAAATGATAGAAAATCATATTTCTATTGTTTATAATGTTTTATGGATATATCGGGATGCTGGAAGGACGTTTAAACCTAAAAGTAAATCTCGGACACGGCTTTGTGATTTTTGCAGAAATGATCCGACGAGCGTCAAACTCTCGGATTATCGTTAAAATAGTTTAACTTACGAGAATATGAAATAAAAATTTCTGAGATGAATAGTGAAAAGTAAATAGTAAAAAGTGAATAGTAAAATTTTCGGGAATAAAAGTTAACCTGAAATTGCGAATTGTTACAGTCTCTACCCCTTAAGGAAACTTCGTCCCGAAGTTTAGTGTGTCTAGGTCTCTTATCTTAATAACGGCATAATAAAGCTAGATTTTGAACTAGAATAGAATAATATGGTAGGATAAGGTACGTACCCGTTACGCATTGCGGGCTTCCTTAGCACCCAAATAGTATGCTCGACCCCGAGGTGGACTAACATTGTATTCACGGTTTGGGTTATTTTCTTCAAGCATTACGGCTAGAGTTGGGTTATCTAGCACTTGTCTCTGTGCCCTATTTAACTTAGGACAAGTATCTCGGAAGTGGTTTGGGCTGTTGCACTCAAAGCATGTCTTTTGGTTGTTTCTTATATTGACCGCATTCACCGGTGCTACTTGCCTTGCCGTTGCTTTACACTGATTTGTAAAATGGCTCTTCTGATTGCAATTAGTACACATTCGACAGGGCTCAGACCTCTGATGATGATAAGCACATTTATTACACTTAGGATGTGGACCTTCATACTTTCCCTGATCATAAACTGTTGCCGCAAATACTCTTGCTCTCTTATTATCAACCATTGTACCCTTTTGCTCGCCTGATTCACCTGCTCCCTTTCTTTTATCACTAATCTTCAAAGTTCCATTCCTAACCATCTCATCTGTTAGGGTCCCTGCTCTCAATATTGCACTCTGAATTGTGGGAGGTTCGGTTGTTTTCACCATCCCACGAATCTCGGGAACAAGGCCATAGATGTACCTCTCAATCCTCTTGGATTCAGGGGTAACCAGATGAGGAACTAGTTTAGCTAGTTCATGAAACCGATCTGTGTAGGTTGCATGACCAGCCCCTACCATAGAGTGATGCCAAAACTCGTCCTCTAGTTTTTGCATTTCATTAACCGGGCAGTACTCTTCCTTCAGTAGTCCCTTAAAGTCGTCCCATGTCATGCCTACAGCTGCTTCTCTAGTCCTTGCTTGAATCTGCATGTTCCACCATGTCAATGCCTTTTCTGATAGCAAGCATGCAGAATATTTCACTCTCTGGTGGATTGCACAGTTACTGATATCGATCACTGACTCCATCTTCTCGACCCATCGTGTATATGCCAATGCACCTCCTTTGCCATTAAACTCAATTGGTTTGCATGACGTAAATTCCTTATACGTACATCCAGTCCTATGGTTGTTGTTGTTGTTGTTGTTGTTGTTATTCCTTCCTCCATCATTTGTAGCGTCATTTATGCTTCCGTGGTTTCCCGAATTGTTCATGTGATTGCCAACTTGTGTGACTATAGTGGGAAGTAGGTTTTGTAGTTGTTGGGCAATAATGGTGGAGACATCTGGATTCCCACCAGCGTTACTAGGGTTACTAGTGTCGTGAGCATCTCCTCTACCTCCACGTCTACCAGTTCTTCCACTATCATTACTAGTGTCGTGAGTAGTTCCTCTACCTCCACGACCACCAGTTCTTCCACCTCTTGGTGTTGCACCACCTCGGCTAGTGCTACTAGTTACTCTCTTTGGTGCCATGATATCTACAAGGAGGGACATTTTGTTGACGTCAGATATGAGGCGATATTCCTATACTACTTAGTCTTAAATCTTGTCAATTTTGAGTCAATCGTCGATTAATGTAAGCATGGTCACATATGTCTACGTGAGTCGTGACGCATTTATAATTATGTTGGCCACCATAATTATAATTGCTTCCTTTCACACGTATACATATTTACCAGGCACACATAACTCAACAATTGGTACTACATAATTGGGTAGACATTCTATCATCTGCTCTTAAGTTGTGAAAGGGTAATGTAGTGTAGGTATCTAGAGAAGGTGATATGACGAAAAGGACTAGTCGCGCTTGTATAAAGGTTTGAGTGTCGTACTAGGACATATGAACCACTTCTAGGTATTAGAATCATATAAAGTAAGTATAAGGCAAATCATCAAATCTCTACAGGAAACTAATAATCTTTATTTAACTTAATCTTATGTCTTATCAAACAAGAACTGTCACAAGATTAAGTTAATTAAACAATTATTACTTAGCTCTAAATTTTTGATGACTTGACTATTGTCTCGGCTTTCTCCTAAACAAACAATTAGCAATAAGCATATGCGCATGAAGTGTGTGTAAGGCAAAATAAAGAGAAGAGTCTTAATGTTTATATCAGTTATAGTCTAGGCACTAAATGCAACCTAGTTCTCTATAACCAAGGCTCTGGTACCAATCTGTAACACCCCCAAAATATCGCAGCGGAAGACTGTGTCATAGGGGTGCTACTTCATAATACAAAGTACAAGGTATAGAAAACGAACTCTAAATGAGACGTTTTGAAAAGTGACCATTCGATTAATAAATTCCGAATTACAAACTTGAGTTCCATAATACAATACATAAGAGTTTTAAAACATATCGAATGGTAAAGATAAAAGCATAAGTCTTCAAAACATGCCAAGCGACTCTATGCTCCATGCAACGTCTATCACCTTATAGACCTGAGATAAACATGCTAAAGTGTCAACACAATGGTTGGTGAGTTCATAGAGTTTGTCTTAAAATAGTTGAAAAGCCTTAAAGAATGTTCACACAGCAAAGGCATTGAGAATCCACTCAGTTGCAAGTCTCGTCATAAGAGACTTGCAACCTGTGTGTGTTAGGTCACCATTTAGTAAACACAAGTATGATTTTGAAAGAAGTAAGATGAGAATGAGAGGTGGTTGATTATGAGACAATATGAAAAGTGAAAGAGCAAGAGTTTCCTTAAGATAATCAAATAACCAACCAAATATTACATGATACTAAGGCTTCTATTTATAGGGAAGGAGCTAGGGCAACACTCCCTCTCCTTCCACTATCCAAATCGTGTGGGCTATAAAGCCCATGGACCTTATGTCTAAAGCCTAGTAAACTTGTAACTTAAACAATATTGTAAGTAAATAATAACTTAGGCAACCTATTATTACAAATGACCGAAACTTGATAAAATAGTGAAAACTATGATCCCAACAATCTCCCCCTAAGGGTTGGTCATCATGGTTGCTTGACGTCTTCATCTTTGTCGTTGACTTGTGACTTGTGAAACTCTAGACGTCTTCAAGAATGATTTGAATGATAATGGATGTACTTTGCTCTTTTTCATTGTTCTTTGGTGATGATGTAGTGATAGTGTAATGAAGTAATCTGCCGTTCGTCACTCCTGCGTCTGTGGTGGTTGTCCGCCATTCCAACATACTCATACATCTTTGGATTAAGACTTTTGTGTACAAGAAGTTCCTTTTCATACATTGAGATCTTTGTCTTTATACTTTGTAGATTCCTTATTGGTGTAGAATCTTTCTTTGAACTTTGTGTTGCTAAGATCTTTGGAGGAGCTTTCTTTGACTTCAAGATGTATGTATGAGCATGTTGGAATCTACCATCATGGAAGTGAGGTACCTGTGAGTAAACAGTTAGCAATAAATAACCGGTACTTACAGATAAGGAATTAGAGCTCATCAACAGCATATTGTGAAGACTCCTTCTAATCCTTATCTAGGCCGTTCCCATATCAGATACTCCCGAAGGAGCTTACGAGACCTACTAAGTAGCTCAATGACTGGGTGAGTCGCTGGGGATCACTCCACGACTGTAGACCATAATGGAACCACCGCAAACACTAAGCGTAACCCTTGTGAGGTTACCGAAGTGACCTGCTGTCAGGGCTATTTGATGTTGACCCTGGCAGGATTTCCGTTCAATCATTGAGAAATACTTACGTAATCCTCTCATAAACGTTCTCGGCAGATTGCTAAGATCTGCGAAGGACTCGATAGTTTACAACTGATGCCCATTTATGTAGAACACCAGTTGTAGAAGTACTAAGTGTTCCTAAGAGATCTTTGATGTATCTCAAGGCTCTAGACTCTATAAGTGCACTCCTAGGTTTCCTATGCGGAGACTAGGGAGGGGTCTCCTGCTTCAATATCAACCGTCTCTAAGAGATAGGTCGATAGGTTACGCGGGTTCCCCGTGAGAATGAAACAAGTCCTTTTAAGAGAACTTGAGTGGTTAAGAAGGTTTAGTGCATTGCGTCACTGGGTCCATGACGACTTAATCTTCAATACCGGTGTCGTCTTATGCAACAGCCAGTAGCATACGTATTGAACCCGGTGTCTGCCCTAAGGTTGAACATATGGAGGGCTATTTCTTTTCACCCTTTACTTTACTTTTCTTTTTAATTCTTCAACTCCTTCTTTCCCTTTCATTCATTTCTCCTTTTTTTTCGTATCATACCTAAGGACTTCTAATTCTAACTATGGGAGATGTCCTTGGGTAGATCCCTCCGGCTCTGGCGGATCATAGGACGGATATTCCTATCTTAATCACCTTATAACTCCGACAGTAGCCAAGAAACCTTTGATTGAAAATCTCTCAAAGTGTTTGTGATAATCAAATATTTTGGTTAACACTTTGGGAGTTTTGTTGTACACTTTTGAAGGGCTCCCCCTGCACATATGCTCATAAGTGTTTAATAAATTTGCACATGCGGGAGGAGCAAGCACTTTTGAATTGATCCACTTTCCGTGAACAAGACCGATTCGAGACACGCTTACATCACTAGTTAAACTAGCTTGAAGTTATTACCCGGCCTGATCAAGTTCACAGAAAGTTTCTCGAGACGGTACATTTCTACTAAGACATATCCTTCTCGAGACACGCTTACGTGGTTAGATAAAGAGATACATTGTCAGCTTTTAGGTGACAACTTGCTCTAGTAACTAACTTGATGTTATTACCCGTCGAGGATAAGTCTTTTCGATATTACTAACATTTATTGTCTCGTCAATTCCTGGGTTAATACTGAGTCTAGCTCGCACATGATACAACTTTTTAGCTTTGACTTCGTATATTTTAATCACTTTTTCATTTTCTCCCCTAAAAAATAGCATATAAAATGGTGTTTTTGACAATCTTTTAGATTAAAATATGCCTTTTGAGTCTTACGGGGAGATTCACCAAGAACTTTTGATTTAGAGCAAAGTATTTAGTTTTGACAAGTGCTCCCCCTCAACAAGTGATTAGGTCTTATTGAGGTGAAATACTTGTCCTTTTGAGCAGAATTATGAAAAATCATAAATGTTTGATTAATTCTACTCAAAAGTAAGAAGCCTTCGCTCCTTATGTTTAGGATTGAGGCACTGAAGCGTACCTCAGGGTCCTTTCTTTACAAGTACGGGTTGTACACTGAAACCATTATGAAAAATGATTCAATCAAATGAAACAATTGATATTGAAAAGAATAACCAAATGTACCAAGTTAATCTTCGGTAGGAAGTGGAGCATCGAAGTCAGTGAACTTAGGTTCTGGTCTTTCGAAGAGTCTGATAGGAAACGAAGGTCTGACGCCGATATAGCTTTCCAGTCGTCTGATTTGTTCCCGTCGAAATAACCTTTCTTCAATCTTTAAGACAAAGTTACGAACTTATCTTCTGGAGCTGGATTTCCATCTAGGTTGTTCCCCCTTTGCTATCTTACGGCGATCATCATTCAACCTTTTGACAAGCCCATCACGAACTGATTTGAGTGTAACATCACAGAATTTGTGTACCTCATCGAACCTCATGAAGCTTTGTAGCTTTTTGCTGTTGATGTAGGTGAAACCAAACGGGTCTTGGTTGAGAGTAAACTGTGGTGTTTGATAGAGACCATCAAAGTAGAATTGTGGCTTTGTCAAATTGATCTTCTGTTGGTAACTTTCCACTCCAAGCTGAAGATCTTCCACTCTTTCTTGAACAATCAGTCGTCGGATGTAAAGAAGTAGTGATGCCATAAAGTTGTACTGTACATCTCTGTCAAATCCCCGCATTCTTCCTTGAACCTTTTCGAGATACATGTCTTCTATGTCATTGAGATTAAGGTCGGGAAAGTCTGCTTCGGAGAACTTGTACTTCTTTTCATCTTGTCGTTTAACAACAATTTCACGCATGAATAAGTAGTTAAACCGTTTCGACTGTTGAATCTCCAAGATAGCGATGATCTTTGATTTCTGCTTCACATTTTCCAATGATTTCTCTCCTAATCTGCTTGTATAACCGAGACGACGACGTTCAGGCCAATGTTGAATTCCGTGTAGAGCATCTCTGTCGTAAGCTACGATGGAGTTGCTGAAAACACGAGTAGTTTCTTCAATAGCAGGAATTTCATATCGTGCGGCTGGTACTGAGATTGTGAGTGAGGAAGCATATTTCGTCTTGGATGTCTCCTGAGTGAGCTGGATGTTACGAAGATCTTTGTTGAAGAAGAAGCTGTAAGGTATCTTGGGTTTGTCTGGAAATCCTTTCAAAGGTAATGGTTTGGTCCAGTCAGTGAAGTAAGGTTTTTCATGATTCTTGGAACTGAGATCGATATTCACTTCAGGATTTAACCAGTCAAAGTCGGCAGACATTGCACTAGCTATATTCTGCATATGATATTCGTATTCAACTTTGTTTCCAGATCTTTTCTTGAGGAATTCTTGTGCATCCCTATTGATTCTTCTAAGCTCCGTCTTTGTGAGTTTGTTGATGTGAAGATCCTTCATTATGACTTGGGTGAACTGTAGAGTGTTACCAGGAAGGGGTTCTTCTTCTTCGAGAGGAGGTTGAGCTTGAACCATTTCCATCAGCCAATCATTCTGAGGAGTGTCATCATTGTCGAGCCATGAATGACATGTTTTCTTCTTGGATTTCTTAGACTTAGATGTAGCATCTTTGTCTTTAGCTTTGGATGGTGACGATGATCCAGCATGAGAATCAGGAATAGGTGGAGCACGGTAATCAGTGTCAGGTTGACCTTGGAAGTCATCAGTATGTTCCATGAAGGTTTCTTCCTCTTCAGTTTGACCTTGACCAGTAGCTGAGGGGTGTTGTTCATTTCCAGGAGGAGTGGAGTCCTTTTGTGGTTGTAGAGTGGATGAAGGGCCTGTTCCAGACTTAGGTTTCTTGCCTTTAGAGTTTGGGTCAGGATCGTCATATTTTCTTGTCCTTTTCCGGGTTCCAGCAGCATCTTTGCAGGACTCTTTAGATATGTAAGCCACCATAGCATCATACAGGGCTTTTTCTTCAGCAGTCTGTGTGGTTTTGGAGGCAATGTTGTCAAAAAGTTTGGCAAGCATGTCTTTGAAGGACAGTTCAGGGACGGTTGGAGCCACAGTAGAAGGTTTTGCGGTGTGAAGCGTGAATGGTGTAGTAGACAATATTTTTCTTGTAACACTTCTGATTCTGTGATCCAAGTTGTCATTGATTGGTTCAAGAAGGTTTGCTACCTCAGGAGTGATCATATCAACCAGATTTTCAGTGAGAAAATCATGAGTTGCAGTTATGATAAATCCTGTGTAATCAGAGTTCAAGAACTTGTCGATCAGCTGCTTTGACTCCTGGAAGTCCTCAACTTGTTTGGTAAGACCGGTAACCATGTCGTGAGTTTGTTGACTTGCTCCTGAAGATCAACTGGTTGTTTCGGTTCATTGATTGAATGCTGTTTAGATGCGGTTTCGGAAGGTGTGGGAGATGAATGCTCAGGTGATGATTCGGATGATGACTCGTTGTGAGAGTCTGAAGAAGAAGCAGGAGGAGTCGGATCCTTTGGTGGAGAGTCTTGAGGAGGTGGAGGTTGTGCTGAGGAAGTCTGCTGAGAAGATGACTTAAGAAATATGTTGGTGTCGAACTGGTTCTTCTCTTCATTTTCTTTTCTGCGACGTTCCTCTGCTTCCTCTGCTTCTCGTGCAAGAAACTCTGGAGTAATGAGGTATTCATGTTCCTGATCCGTAGCTACGTTCTCTTGGCCGCCAACATTCTCCTCTACGTTAGCAGTCTCTGTCATATTGACATCTCCAGTTTTGTCAGTGTCTTTAACGGTGTCATCTGGCTGTGGGGCTGATTCTAACGTTGTGGACACAACGGGAGGATTCATGCTGCTAGTAGCTCCTTCATGTTCCGACTGATCGATAGGTGGTGGTGTTAAAGGTTGAGACATGAGTCGGCTTTCGAGAGTTGCTTTCCTTTGTTCTTTCCTAAGCCGCTTTTCTTCAGATCGAGTGTCGACAACTATACTCTTCAGTTTGCGTTTATCGACCAAAGGTTCAACGATTGGTTCATCTTCATCATCATTAGGCTCATTAATAGTGATCCCTTTTCTTTTCCTTGTCTCTTCTTCATAAGTTTCAAGACTTTGTTGTACGGCGATCTCTGTTGCAGGAAATCCTTCATCAGGTGCTCTGTATCTCAGTTCATAGTCTGGTTCTTCTTCTTTAGATTCCGTATCGAACTCGGATTCGGTGTCAGAAGGTGGAGGTGTAGGTTCATCCCGAATAAAGTACTCAGGAGTTGCCTTCTTCTTTGGCTTGGTGACAGGTTTAGACTTGGATGTTGGTTTAGGCTTGGCAGAAGACTTGGGTTTAACAGATGGTTTAGTCCTGGGAGCCGCCTTAGATCTAGTCTGATGTGAGCCTGTGGTGCTTGTAGTACTTCCAGATTTTACACCTCCTTTGCTTCGAGTCTGTATAGTGGCTTCTTCTTGTACCCCTTTGTAAGCGTTATCATACAGTTTGTAGTTCAGACTTTTCTTGATTTTGTCATCAAGAAGGTATTCGGGAAGCCTCATTCCTTTGATCTTGGTTGAGGAAGTGGTCGTCTTGATGAATGAGGTGGTGAAGTCGTCCTCGAAGAGGTGCTTCGGCTCATTAGGATCAGCCATCCTCTTGATGAATTCTGGAGTGTCTTTGCAGAAATGTTCTATGAGAAGCTTGGTGAATCTTGTGAATGGTATCATAGTCTTTACACGATCGGTCTGAATGCTGTAGACTATATCATTCATGATTGGTACTGCGAAGTCAATAGGTGTCAAAGTCACCATTCCCCAGAATGTTTGCAAGTGTTCAAGCCTAGGATGTTCATGACCACTCTTTCTTCCTGATATCGATCTGACAACCAACAGACAGAAAGTTCTCCAAGGCTGAGGGATATTCTTGGCATTGAATCGGGAATGTTTGACTAGAGGAATGTCGTCATCAACTTCATATCCTAATTCAATAAAGAAGTCAAGAAGATCCAGTTCAGGCAGTATTGGGGCGAATTCGTTGTCAGCTTGAGGCAGGTGAAGGACTGTACGAAGAACATCGTGATTAATATTGTAGACTTGACGATCTAGCGTAACAGTAAAATACTCGTCATCCAAATTTGCCTTAGCCGTTATCCAGAACTGATGAAGGTAGAACAGAGGAACTGAAGTAGAACAGATGAGCAGTTGTTTGCATGGATGTGCTAGTAGAATATCCTTGACAATCATGCACGAGTTCTCTTTAATACTCAACTTGTCGAAATCAACTCGTGGATTGTTGTTGCCAATCGTGACATTGTAGTTTTCGGGAGTGATGTCATCCATGGTGAGTAATGGAAGAGCTTGTTCAGGGACATTCTCGTTGTGTTCAGCCATGTTTATCTGAAAAGCATAGTCATAACCAAACATCCACATTTGTTACGTGTTAGCACAGTTTTGAGTTTGGATATAGACCACTACTTAAGACAATTAAGCACGAATGTTTCATAATGTAACATGCATACATGAGAAATCATTGATCATTTAGAATCACGAAATCAATTATCCAACGCAATGTCTTACATATAAGCACAATTGATATACACAATTCATAGTTACTTCACATTACACAACAATAATGAATCACAACAAAGTTACATGTATACAAAATGACACGGCCTAAATGAGATTTCGAAAAATATAAAAAACTTTTTATCGCAAACTTGTGTTGAGAAAAGATTTCGAAAAATGTTACAAAGAATTTTATCGAGAAACTTAATTATCGAGAAAATCCTTATCAGTAAATTTATCGAGATCTTTCCTTTATCCAAGAATTGCGAAAGTTTTCAAATTTTTCGAAAAACATCAATTTACGATAAAACTTTTCGCGAACCTAGTGATTTCGAAATTTGTTGTTCAAAGAGTAATTTCGAAAAAATAATAATTTCGAAAAAAATAATAATTTTGAAAAAAACTGATTTTGAACAAAATTATCGAAATCATGAGTTTCTCGATAAGTTTTTCATAGATTGCGAAAAATCTTGTATTTCTCGAAAAAATTCTTATACAAGAATTATTCCATTTTGACGTCAAACGTACGTTTGTTTTGTGAAAAACTTATCCAATGTATCAGGCCTGTCACAAAGATTAGATAAACACCATTTAGATACAATCAATGTTCATGTATAACAAAGATCTCGATAATTGTCAAAATCAATTTCTCGAAAAATATATCAAGTTAGAGACTAATGATCATGAATGGTTCTAGCACATCACAAACATATGTATGAGATACATTATAACAGCAAACAACACATTAGACTCAGTTAGATCGAAATTAACAAAGAATGAGGCGTACTAGCTTATCGAGAACCAAGTATCAATGGTGTAGATCAACAAAGATATATCTAATATGCATACAAGTGATCACAGAAGCATATCCCACCAATGAAACACAACAAACGAACACGGTATCAAGCTATCACAAATCGACCCAAAACCTAGATTTCTAAATAGAAGTAATCATGAAGGAATGCGTGTAAAAGTGATGAGGATATGTTAGAAACAAGCCTTATAACAAAACCCTATCAAGAATTACACACCTAAACATGATTATAGCAATTTTCGAAATCTCAAACCCTAGTTCTCGAAATCAAAAAAAAAATCATGAGATCGAGCCGTTGGATTATCAATTAAACAAGATCCTATGTTTGTAATACCCTAGTGATTACTTAGGAACTTACAGATTGATGATCACAAGGGTGGATTTCTTGATTGAATTTGGACCGTAGGTTTAGAAAAAAGGGTTTAAGAGGTTTTGAATTATGTGAAGTTTGTGATATACGGTTTGTTTGTTTTGTTATTTTTTGAAATTTTGAGTTTAGTCACTTTTGGTCCCTTAACTTTTAGATATACTTACTTGAGTCCTAAAATTAAATGGCAAACATGTGTAACATCGAGATATACATCCGTTAACCTAACTTATGAAGACCTTACAACGGGATGAGACAAAGGGATGTATAAAGAACGTCCATACACTCCGAAGTACCGTAACATACGAAAAACATGCAAGTATACCAATTAAAATTGGTAAAAATTTAAGCGTGACTCCCCCTCAACACGTGTAAAATTAAAACAAAGTGTTGAAGTGAAGCGATATACTTGCAATTTTTTTTTTTTTTTTTTTTTTTTTTTTTTTTTTTTTTTTTTTTTTTTTTAAGTAAATAAGATATGAAAAATCTTTTTGTGTTTTGATTGGTTTATAGTTAAGAGAAAAAAATATTATACAAAGATAGTTATGATGTTTGACGATCAGTTGTGTTTTAAAAACTTTTCCAGATCCTCTGGAGTCAAACATCTCATACCAATTTGGTGAACTAGACTAGCAAACCTTGATGGTGCTAAAGATTTGGTAAGTAAGTCCGCCAATTGGTACTCAGTCCCAACAAAATAAAGTTCAACGGTACCCTTTTCCACGTGCTCTTTGATGAAGTGATATCGGAGATCGATGTGTTTGGATTTGCAATGATGAACTGTGTTGCAGGAGATAGCAATTGCACTCTTGGAATCACAGTAGATAGGAATCTTGTTGAATAGGTAGCCATAATCTTTAAGTTGTGATCTCATCCAAATGATTTGAGCACAACAAGCAGACATGGCTACGTATTCAGATTCTGTAGACGACAGTGATGTGCAGTCCTGCTTCTTTGATTGCCATGACATAAGTTTGTCTTCGAGAAATTGTAATCCACCAGATGTACTTTTGCGTGTGTCTAAACATCCTGCATGGTCAGCATCTGAAAAAGCAATTAGTTCAAAACCAGAATCCTTCGGATACCAGATTCCCAAGTTAATGGTTCCCTTTATGTATCGAAGGATTCTTTTGACCTCACTGAGGTGTTTTTCAGTTGGTTTGGACTGATAGCGAGAGCACATGTAGACAGCAAATACTATATCAGGTCTGCTAGCTGTGAGATACATGAGGGACCCAATCATACTTCGGTATTTGGTAGGGTCAACTGGAGTCCCATGTAAGTCAGCATCTAGTTTTGTGGTATAGCCCATTGGTGTATTATAAGTATCACAAGACATCATTCCATGTTTCTTTAAAATTTCAAGAGCATATTTGGACTGATTTATAAAAATTCCACGGGGTGATTGATGAACTTGTAGTCCTAGAAAGAACGAAAGTTCACCCATCATGGACATTTCAAAATTATCTTTCATTAATTTTGCAAAATCATTAGAGTAACTTCTTTTTGTTGAGGCAAAAATAATGTCATCGACATATATTTGAACAACAAGTAAGTCCTCCCCGTAGGTTTTTGTAAATAATGTTGGATCCACCGATCCTTTAGAAAATTTATTGGCCAGTAAGAAAGTGGACAGTTTGTCATACCACGCCCGTGGGGCTTGCTTAAGTCCGTAGAGTGCCTTTTTGAGTCGGTAAACGTGATTAGGACGCTCAGGATCAACGAAGCCTTCAGGTTGGCTAACATAAACTTCTTCACGGAGTTCTCCATTAAGAAATGCTGTCTTCACATCCATTTGGTAAACCACCATGTTCCTATGTGCAGCATAAGCCAAAAAGATCCGAACAGCTTCATGTCTAGCCACTGGAGCAAAGGATTCAGCAAAGTCAAGTCCTTCAAGTTGGGAGTATCCTTTCGCTACCAGACGTGATTTGTTACGTATGACAGTCCCTTCTGCGTCAAGCTTATTCTTCCAGATCCATTTTAACCCAATGACAAAGACTCCGTCAGGTCTTTCAACTAATTCCCAGACTTCTAATCTTATGAATTGCTGAAATTCCTCTTGCATAGATTCAATCCAGTTGTCATAAGTCATTGCATCTTTAATGTTCTTAGGTTCTTCATGACAAACTGTGAGTGCATAGATACAAGTTTCTCCATCTGTGTGAAGTCGTTGTCTTGTCATAACAGGTGCATCTGGATGGCCAATAATATGAACTAGTGGATGGTCTCGAGTCCATTTGTGTGTTGAAGGGTGTAGTTGATAAGTGTCTCGCATGTTAGCAGGATCCAAATTGCGGGTTGACGACTCAACTGTATCAGGAACTGTAGGAGCCGGTGCAAACGGGTTAAAGAACGCATCAGGATCATGCTCTGCGGGTTGTGGAACTGATTGTGGTGTGGGATCTTCAGCTGAATGACGGGAGTTAGAAACAGTTTGTTCTGCTGTAGATGGTGATGCAATTGGAGAACCGTCTTTCTCAACACTTGTAGTAGTTTGTTGAGGTGAGTCTGGTACTGGAATGTTTTCAGGTTGAGCAGCGGAATTAGGTGAGACCTCAGTAGGACGGTATTCAATTGTGTCATCAAACAGTGGAGCAAATAGGGTTTCCAATTCTTTGCGATTGAGTGGCAATTGTTCAGCCGAAGATGCCGGAGAGTTAAGACGGTTGAATTCGGGTCCTAAGCTGTGTTGCTCAGAAGCCATTTATGTGAGTTCATCAAAATTAGCGTGAATGGTTTCTTGAATTTCTCTTGTTCAACGATTCCATATCCAAAAACCTTTAGAATTTTCACAGTATCCAACGAACACTCCGATGTCAGCCTTTGCTTTAAGTTTCCCTAAATCATCACGATCATTTTTCGGATAACAAAGTGCTCCAAATACATGAAAGTAATCGATGTTCGGTTTTCTTTTGTGAACAATTTGATAAGGTGTTTTGCGATGGCGTTTAGTGATCATGCAACGGTTTTGGGTATAACATGCAGTTGAAACAGCTTCCGCCCACAAGTAATCTGGTAATTGAACATTAATCAACATAGTTCTAGCAGCTTCCACTAACGTCCTGTTGCGTCTTTCAACAACTCCATTCTGTTCTGGGCTTCTAGGAATAGATGTTTGATGTTCAATTCCCACTTTCTCATAATATGACCTAAGTGTCTGATTCTTAAATTCTGTTCCATTGTCAGTTCTGACTATTCGTACCGTGTTTCGTAACTGAACTTGAATTTTAGTGAGAAAGGTGATGATCATTGAAGGAGCCTGATCTTTACTTCGAAGAAAATAAACCCAAGTCCATCTTGAGTAATCATCCACAATTACAAGAATGTAGCGTTTACCGTTGATACTTTGAACACGCATCGGTCCACACAAATCCATATGTAGCAATTGTAAAACATGATTCGTACTGTGTTCAGGTTTAGACGGGAAATGAGCACGAGTACTTTTTCCTTGTTCACAGGCTGAACATAAGTGATCTTTGGTGAAACGAAATCTTGGAAATCCATCAACAAGTTTGTAACGAGCAAGGTCAGTCATAGTTTTGAAATTCAAGTGCGAAAGACGTTTGTGCCATAACCAAGATTTAGTGGATTCTGCTTTGGAGAGAAGACATATCGGAGATGTTGCAATCATGTCTGCCATTGAGATTGTATAAAGATTGGAACCACGTGAGCCAGACATAAGATCGTTTCCTTGTAAGTCACGAACAAAGCAAGTTTTCTCACGAAAAGCAACTTCTAGATCTCCATCACAGAATTGACCAACAGAGAAAAGGTTATGTCCAAGTCCTTCCACATAATAAACACGACTTATTTCAATGTTCCCACTTACATAGTCACCATATCCCATGATTAAAGCGTAATGATCATTCCCGAATCTGACAGTACCGATGAACTTTGAGACAAAGTTGTGTAACAGTTTGAGATTGCCTGTCATATGTCGGGTGCATCCGCTATCAATAATCCAGAGAACGATCTGTACCACCTGCATCACAGGAAGAAGACACGGATGGAACAGAAGTAAGGGTGGAACCCAAAGAAACTGCGGGTTCCTATTGGTTAGAAGCACATGTATTCAATAATTTAGGAATCCATTTAAAGTCAGGTTTGTGTTGTAACCAATGTTGCCAATTCCAACTAGTTCGAGCTTTCTTAATGGTGAATTCACTAGTGTTTGGCTGATTCCTATACTTGTTCTCTGCACTTATGGGGGTAACATTAACTTCATTAGAAACCGTAGAAGGCGGCTTTCCTAAGATAGACTTAGAGGCAGTAGTGGGCCTAGAAGGAATGCGTGTCCTACGTTTCTTATGACGATAAAGTAGAGAATTAGCTATACATTTTGTATGATCACCAGATGAAACGCTTTTACGACAAAACACACAAGATGCATTAATATTCAAAACATTCAAAGGTTCATCATTCGTTACATTTAGATTTTGATTACAATTTGCCAGATTAGAATCTAAATCTGATGCAACATGAGTTTTATTCAAATTCCTAAGTTGATCTTCTACTTCTTGAGCTTCTAGTGATCCTCTTTTACGTTGCCAGAGCCTATTCTTCCTTTTACTTTTACGCTTGGGTCTGCTAACGCTATTAGTGGAGACTAGTCCTGTAGAAGTGGAGTTATCAACATTAGTGGATTGAACAACATTTCCTTTAGTTGTTTTTTCTAATTGATACAATCCTGGTGCTATCACCGTGGTGTCAACCAATTTTCCTTTTTGTAGTAGCTTAACTTTCTCTTTTAAATCAATGATGATGTGATTTTTATCCTGAATTTCAGACTCAAGTAAACCATTGCAATATTTGATGTCATCGCGGTTTTGTTGCCATTCGGCGTTTTCAATCTTTAAATCCGCAATTTCTTTCTCGTATTGGAGACACAAGCTTTTGAAAGACTCATTAGTTTTGCAAAGCTGACAAGAGTTTGAAATATTTTGACTTTGAAGTTTCAATTCCATTTTAAGACTCTGAGCTTGACACCATTCAAGCCTTTGTTTGAGTTGACAAATTTCTTTAGAAAACTGTTTTGTCACATCATCATTCTTTTTTCTCAAATTGTCATTCTCATGTTTAAGTGTCTCTAATTCCACGTTCAACAAATTATTATCAACACAAAGATCATCCACAAGCATAGAAGTACCAGATTTATAGAGATCATTCATGATAATAGACAAAATATCAGCATTGAGAACTTGTTCCAAGAGTCGATCAGCATCATTTTTTAAAACTCGATTTCTTTGCTTTTGAACCAAAATGTCATTTTCAGTTGCATTGAACACGTTTATCATATTTTTGACCTCCTTTTGAAGTTCCTGATCCTAACGTGTAGCACAGAGACGGAGGTGTTTGACAATTGGCAACATTTGTTTTTGAAAAATATCTCTCTTTTCGCGCTCGTAAGCGGATTGAAACGTTTCAATTTTTATTTCAGAATTGCGTTCAATTGTCTCCTCCAAAATTTCGATGTCTTCCATAAAGGTTTTGAAATAATTTAAGACACGAACACTTTTTGGTAAGGGTGAAAGTTCACCGGATGATGGTAAAGGACCATTTATTTGTGCTACAGTTTGGACAGGGGCCGCATTATGAGATGAAACATATGACTCTTCGATAAACCATGATTTCTCAGGTAAGTCCTTTTGAGTAACAAAAGATTTAGAAATGGGAGGAGCTTTTGAATAGTCATATGGTGTCCAATTTTGAACATTACTCATTTTAGATCGACTCTCGTCTTCAAGTTCTTCTTCTTCCTCAGTATCAAAAACAACAGCACGCACAATCGTATTATCAAGCAAATAGTCCATGCTATAAATTTTTGGAATATCTTTAAATGCCGTGTGAAGAAACATTGAATTGTAATCGCCAAGTGCAAATCCTTTATCGGGTCTTGGTTTTAAAGTAAATTTCTGAATTGTTGTGACAGAGTTCCCGTGTTTGTAAACAATGTTACGAAATTCTTTGAGTTGTTTTTCAAGATCAACAATATCACCGAGTAAGTCATCTATGTACTTCCTTTTTCGTATTTTATGTTCACAAAAATCCTTTTTACAACTTGACAATTCTGTTTCTGTTTTTGAAAGTTCTGTTTGAAGACGTTCAACTTGCATTTTCAATTCACACTTCTCACTTTCAAGTTTTGAAATCAACTTTCCGTTTGACTCAATTAAATCTTGCATTTTGCGTTGAAGATCTTGTTCTTTGTTGTAAGAATCTTGAAAAGCTTTTTCAAAACTTTTAGCATGTTTAATCTTTTCTTCCTGATTTGAAAGCTGAATTTTATAACACTCTATATCTCTTGCAAGTGCTGCATTAGTATCTTTTAAAACTTTGTTTTTCTCGTTGCATTTTGCAATTAGCAATTGTTGAGCATTCAGTTGTTTAGATAACATTATGAGGTCAGGGTCTGGATCAAATGATGGTTCATGTTGTTCTAAATTATCATGTTTATCATACTCAATAGGATCATCAAATGAAACAACTGTGTCATCATCGAATATGACAACTGTGTTTATTTGTTCATCTTTTTGAGATGATGAAGATGATTTAGATGGAACAACTTACGCCATATCTGATTCAGAGGTAGAAGGTGATACTATTTCATGTATAAGACATGCTTTATGGTCATGTACCTGAGACAAGCCGTCAGTGTCATACACTGGACCTGAATCATTAAGCTGAAGTTCCTGCATGTTGGCCATAAGCATCACAGCAGCATTGGCTTCCAGATCTTCCATGTCGTCATCGTTGTTCACATTTGCCATGAAGTTGTTGTCCTGTTCAGGGAAATGTCCATCTTTTTCATCTTGAAGAGCCATGAGTAATGCATGCTTGTGAAACTTACTACCCCGAGTTCTCGGTTTCGGACATGCTGTAGCTATATGACCTTGTTCATTACAGTTATAGCACCACACTGCATTCCCTGAGTTGGAGTTTCTAGTTGCAACTGGTTCAGACCTTTGCTGAGAAGATCCTGAGTTGTTCCTGACCCCTCCATTGTTACTAAACCTCTGACCATTCCCATAATTTCTTGAAGAACTTCCTGAACCAGATCGACCATAGTTACGATTCTGAATTTCCACTCTTCCATCATTGACAACAGCTTGATTCCTTGTGTTAGAAGATGAACGTTGACGGTTGTTTATTTTGTTGGAGAATTTGCTGAAAGCACGAGCAATAAGAGCAAGTCCCTGATTCAACGTATTAAAGTCATCATCGTCATCATCATTGGAGTTGGAGTAGTACACAGCATCGTTGTTGTTTGACGGAACAAGTTGAGTAGAAGAATCTTGTGGAGATGAATCATAAGGGACCATTTGGTTCGAGGTGGAAGATTGTGGATAACTGAAGTAGTTTTGCTCTTGAACGTATGCATGATTAGACATTGGTGGTGGAGCATATGGAGATTGAGCTACGAGAGCCAAAGAATTTGGTGTTGGTGTGGGTGTGTATCCTCCTCGTAGAGCTCGATCTTTTTCCACTTCAGGTTCATGGTGTTTCAGAAAATCATACAACAAACCATATGGAGCATCATGAAGATTCTTCGTTTGACGAACAAATGTCACATATTTATGCCAATCAGGGCCAAGACTACCAACAAATTTGGAGTTCACAGCGATCCTTGGTACTGTGATTTTATGACGTTCCAGATCATTGACCACATTTATGAAACGATGATAGTAAGATTCAAGTGTCTCTCCTGGTTCAATTGTGATGTCAGTGTATTCCATGTAGAGTTTGGATTCCATGTCATCTTTGTTCAGTTGAGTGCCTTCCATAAGGAGATGAACGTGTTCCCACATAGCTTTGGCTGTTTTCTGAGCATCGACACTTCGATAGATCGGATTAGGTATACCTTGAAGTATATAAGCCATTGCATACTGATCAGCTTCACGATGTAGTTTCTGTTCTTCAGTGAGTGCAGATTCTGGAAGGGGTCTATCACCAGGAGGACGTGGAGGATCAGCATGTGGATCACCAGCTTCAAATCTAGTTGGCCACTCAAATGGTCCTTCAAGTATCACTTGCTTCAAGAATTTCCCATGAGGTTTCTTTAGTTCAAGAAATCGTAAGAATCGACTTGACCATTGAACATAGTTCCCAGGTGTAAGCATTGGAGGTGTTTCAAGTGATCCTGCCTCATGTCGGGATTGCTGAGTTGTAATAACTTCACACATTCTGTCAAACCAGTGAGGTTGTTTGGAGGAAAACTGAGTGTTTTGTGGTGACATCTGATGTGGTTGTTGTTGAGGAATGATCTGATGTTGTTGCATCATTAGGTAATGATGTAGTGGATTATACGTTTGTTTTTGAGAAGGTTGTAGATACAGTGGTTGCTGATGGTTTTGTTGTTGTTGATACTGCTGATGTTGCTGAGGATAAGAGTGAGGGAAGTAGTAATTAGGTGGTTGAGACATCTTAAAACACTTGTGTAGAAATGGATCTTTGTAGAAGATTGAAAAGCTCGTTCCTTTGATGAAGTCCAAAATCCTTGGGGTAAGTAGAATTCTTACGCGTAACTATAATCTTACGCGTAAACTGTTAGGTTATGCGTAAAAAGTAGGTTTAGGCGTAAACAAAAAGTTTAGGCGTAAGTTTCCTCTTTAAGCGTAAGCTTAGGCTTAGGCGTAAGTTTAGACTTATGCGTAAGGTTTGAACAACCAAACAAATCTTCCAAACTTATCCAAGCTTGAAAGATATTCGAAGTCGAAGTAATCCACTAACTTATCCAAGCTAGGGAAGTACTGAGTCACCGGAACACAAGGAGAAGATCTTTGTTGAAGGTTAAGCGTAGAATCTGAAACTTACGCGTAAGATAGACTTAAGCGTAAAGTTTAGGCGTAGGATCTGTCATGTGCGTAGGAATTCACACTTACGCGTAGAAAGAGACTTTACTCGTAGGTTTTAAGGCGTAGACTTCCAGGTAACGCGTAAGAACAGGGTTTTGACTAGAGTTACGCGTAAGAAAAGGGTTTTGACCTTAGTTACGCGTAAGAAAAGGGTTTTAGGCCAAAAGTTATGCGTAAAAAGGACAAAAAGTACTGTTGACAGCTTTAGAATCGTACTATTCACCAAATTTACGCGTAAACTAGTCAGAAACTTGAAAAATCTCAAATTTTTTAAGAAAAAATGCTTAGAAATAAGGTACTTTTGATCAAATAACTTCACCAATACTTAGAAAACACTAACTATTGAAGATTTTGCTACCAAAAACTAGTTTTCCAATATCAAAGAAGTTATAAAACCTTAAAAAAAACCTTAAAAATCACTACTTTATGCAAAAACTAAGCTTCAAATCACTATATCAACCTTGAAACTTGTCCAAGCTTCAAGATTTGAGTGAAAGAAACAAAGAAAAATGCAAAAAGATGAAAAATAAGCACCAAATCCCCACGTTAAATCAAAGAAACACACTTCAAACTCTAGTAGGCGAATGATACCACTTGTTAGGTCACCATTTAGTAAACACAAGTATGATTTTGAAAGAAGTAAGATGAGAATGAGAGGTGGTTGATTATGAGACAATATGAAAAGTGAAAGAGCAAGAGTTTCCTTAAGATAATCAAATAACCAACCAAATATTACATGATACTAAGGCTTCTATTTATAGGGAAGGAGCTAGGGCAACACTCCCTCTCCTTCCACTATCCAAATCGTGTGGGCTATAAAGCCCATGGACCTTATGTCTAAAGCCTAGTAAACTTCTAACTTAAACAATATTGTAAGTAAATAATAACTTAAGCAACCTATTATTACAAATGACCGAAACTTGATAAAATAGTGAAAACTATGATCCCAATAGTGTGTTCACAACGCACTGCTAATATATATGGTATAAAGACATGTATAAGTTCATTAAAACAGTTTAGCAATTAGTCGTGAGTCTACACTTCATCTCTGAAGACCTCACGTTTATGATGTATCCAACATTCGCAAATGTTAGGATGTATCAAAGCCTCAATGGTCATCCAACAACTTAATTTGGAGCCATCGGAAGTCTCAATGGTCATCCAGCAACTTAATCTGGAGCCACTGGAAGTCTCACAATTAAATATAATGCAATCATGTAGATATGAAATCAAGTATAATGCGATCAAGTATAAGACAATCAAGTGTAACACAATCAAGTATAAACAATCAAGTATAAATGTTTTGAGTATTTGTACAAGTAAGCAAGTAGTTGAGCATGTATCCCCCCCAAGAGTTAAAACAAGTATGAAAAGAGTAGGGGCTATGACTCACCTTAAGCTTAAGTGATGTGAAATCAAAGTGGTAGTCGAATCGTGAAAGTCTCTAAGAGCAGCCTATAATAGAACGTTGCGACTTAGGTTTGGAGTAACGTCTAAGAATACGAAGAATTGCCCATATATGTCTTGCATAATGTTCATGATGTAGTACTTAGTATATAGCGTAAGTCTTTGAATATAAATGGTTTATGAAACATGTATAAGTTGTATATCTCTTACTACCGTTCGGGCCGACATAATTCAGAAGTCATGGAGTAAACGTTCGAGGAGCCAGGACACTTTAATTCGTAAATCCACAACTCATCTCGACGGCTTACTTAATGAACTCCTCACATGAGGCTCCCTACTATTGTAGTATTCGATAACATATATATAAGTTTTGATCCGAAAAGTTACATGTCCGATATTTGAATAAACTTAGGAAAGTCTATTTGTACATGAAGATTGTTATTAGGGTAAGTTTATTATAACTTGTATCTCATGGTTCTTTAGGTGGAGTAGATCCAAATTGTTTGTTCAAGTTATCGTCAACTCCTTGTTTCATGTTTTCGCCTAAGTATGTTTATATGGTCATTTAGTCATGGCTTCGCCGTGACCTTGGTCATTTTTCCATGGTCTTGAGACTCAACCTTGGCTTTAGCCATGGTTGTGGTCTTGGCTTTAGGTCATTAGACCTCTTGGTCTTAGTAAATCATAACTATAATATAGTGACTTTGGTCTAAAATGGGCTGTTAAGATTTTGAAGAAAATGAGTAAATTGCATAAATCGTCCCTAAACTTTGGGCAGATTGCATGTTCCGTCCCAACCATTTCAAAAGTGTAGAAATCGTCCCTATGGAAAACCTTTGAGTAAATTTTCGTCCCTGATTGGGACGAAATATGCAATTTTACACTTTTGAATTATGCAATTTTCGTCCCAACCAGGGACGAAAATTTGCTCAAAGGTTTCCTGCAGGGACGATTTCTGCACTTTCGCAATGGTTGGGACGAAACATGCAATCTGGCCAAAGTTCAGGGACGAAACTTGCAATTTACTCTTATCACTCGGAAAGCGTTTTCAGGGCTCGAGCTTCTTTGTACCTGAACGAAAACGTCGTTCCGGACAACTTTCGTGTTTTAACTTTTTGATGAATCGGACCAGAAGGGTGACTTTTAAAATCAAAATTTGATCAGAATGCTATTTAGGCAGTTTTGCCGTTTTGGTTTCGCTAACTTCTTATGGCCATAACTTTTGACTCGGGTACTCGTTTTGGGTGATTCAAATTGCTATGTTTTCCTTGTTAAGTCCTCTTTAACATTAAGTAAGTGTAAAATATCAAAGTTATACTATTTTGGTCATCGTTCTCCATAAAAATCACTAGTTTGCTTGTTTACTTGTCATAAGTTAACATATGTATATCAATACTTGTTTTATCCATTTTTAAACATCATGAACACAATAACAAGAACATATATAGCATGAAAGGAACACAAAGAGCATGAAAATGATAATTAAGCAAGAAAGTATGTTAGGGTTTGCTTACAACTTTTGGCCTTAATGAAAAAGGGAAACTAGGACAAGAACTAGGACTTTGATTGAATAAGCTTTCCTCTTTTGCAATCTATGATAAACCGAGGTTATTTGAAGATTATAACGACGCCTTCTTGAAGTCCAAAGCTATTTGAAGATTATAACGACGTCTTTTTGGAGACTTTAAAGTTATAACAACTTTTCTTAGAAAATTTCCAAGATTGAAGATCAAACACTAGTTTTCTTTCAAAAACTAGTTAACTTTCTTACAAAATATAAGAAAAGTGCCTTAGGTTTTAGGACTTGAAGGTTATAAGAAGGTGTGGTGCAAGTTTTCTATGTGTTTTAGCTTGGTATTTATAGGGTAGGAAAAATAGTTAACCATATATTGGGTTAGAATTTAACCATGGTTAGTTTTAGACACTTGTAACCATCCTAAAGATCAAGGGTTAAGATTTAACCACCCATGGTGACTCCCCCCCCCCCATATTGGCGGTTCAAGGAGGATAAGAGTGACTAGATGATGACTCTTGGTGCTATCTTGCTTAGTTTGTGCATTTTGACTCCGTAAAAAGCTAACCGTAAATGATTAAGCCTCAAAACGTAAAACCGGGTATCGTAAAAATATGAAACTTGAAAGTATTGTTAAACATGTCAATATAGTCCATAATAAAATATAAAATGAGTGGTAGGTTCTATCGGGTGCTAAAACCCTGCTAAAAACTGGAAACACGGGTCTAAAACGCGTAATTCGCGTAAAACGCTGAACTGGAAAACGTAAAATTCCAAAACTTTTGGAATTGTCATAAAATGATAGAAAATCATATTTCTATTGTTTATAATGTTTTATGGATATATCGGGATGCTGGAAGGACGTTTAAACCTAAAAGTAAATCTCGGACACGGCTTTGTGATTTTTGCAGAAATGATCCGACGAGCGTCAAACTCTCGGATTATCGTTAAAATAGTTTAACTTACGAGAATATGAAATAAAAATTTCTGAGATGAATAGTGAAAAGTGAATAGTAAAAGTGAATAGTAAAATTTTCGGGAATAAAAGTTAACCTGAAATTGCGAATTGTTACATTATTGGTTGTATTTAATGCATGAGTAAATTCTAATGATCCCATGTTAGGAGCTTCTTAGCCGGCTCGACATAGGAGTGAAGTAGGCGCTCATAGGATTGGGGAAGTAAGTACGCCACCCCATGAATGGTATTAAGGAATACAATCCATCATCCACACAACTATAACAAGTAATTAACGTGTAAAAGATATCTAGGGAGTAGTGAAATCTAAGTAAACACAATTCTCCCACATATTGCTCACAACTTTAGTATAATTTAGTTTAATTTCATTTCTAGTATTTTATTTTGATTGCATATTAGTATTGGGTTAGTTGACTAGCAACTAATTCCGCCCAACTCTTTCAAACCCGAGATTTTTACTTGCTTTCTAAAAAATATAAAAATACAAAAAGAATCATCCCTTATCTCTAGACCTAGTCTTTAGGTTTTCTAATCCTAGCGACACTATTCCTAGCTGAACGATCAATCCCCCGATACTTGTCATTATACTATACTACATCGATCAGGTACACTGCCTGGTGGGGGTTGTAAGCTTCTCGAGATCCCTCGAGAGGTAAAGCCTGGTGCAATCCCTACGCATCAAGTTTTTGGCGCCGCAACACGGGGAATAGTTATTGTCTAGGTTAGAATCTCTTTTTATTAGGTCTACTTGCTAGATTCCTTTCTAGTAAGATTTTATTTTTATTTTTAGGTTCTCTTTAGTCTATCTTATATTTTCGTGTTTTTGTTCGTAACTCTTCACCATCCGACATCATGGTAGATGGTAACATCTTTGAACTCGTCATCCCACCACAACAAAACCCACCACTAGAACCTCTTAGGCCCCGAACCTTAGGAGAGTACTCCCGACCTAGCCACCAAGGCTATCGAAACACTATTGAGCTCACCGGAGCCAATGTGTCTCCCTTGCGATCCGACACCATCCGGTTGGTGCAAAGCGGATGTGCATTCCATGGACTTCGTTACGAAGATCCAAATCAACATCTCAAGGACTTCCTTAAAATCGTAGATTCTATAGACATTGATTTTACAACTAGAGAGTCAACCCGATTACGCCTATTCCAATTCTCTCTACGTGATCAAGCTAGCCAATGACTTGAACGTTTACCCGCGGGATCCATCACCTCATGGGATGATCTCACCACTCGTTTCCTTGCTCAATTTTTCCCACCGGGGAGAACTACCAAGCTTAGAAATGACATCTTGATGTTCCAACAACGTCAAAATGAAACTCTTTATGAAGCATGGACTCGTTTCAAGGACTTACTCCAAAAAGTCCCTCATCATGGCATAGATCTTTGGCTCCAAGTCCAAATCTTCTATGACCATATCGATCTCTCCACAAGGCGAGCCATTGACCAATCGGCCAATGGTAAGCTACGTGATCTAAGTGCGGAACAATCATGGGAACTCATAGAAGATCTTGCTCTCTATGACAACGAAAGTTGGAATGATCCCCGTGATTTGAACAAAACGGTCAAGGCAATATCTTTGCCTTCGAACAAATCTAGCACTCTCGACCGTAGGATCATGGAACTTGAGGACCGAGTCAAGTTTCTCATAAAATCTTACGAAGCTCCTAAGCCTTCAAGCCAAGTGAACAAAATCACTTCTTCATGCGAATTATGTAGTGGTCCCCATGACACTCGTGATTGTGTGGAACTCCCCGGAACAGCTTTTGCGGATTACGGATCCTCGCGTACCAACGAAGCGGGAGATAAGTGGTACACTTTCAAACCCGAGCCAAACCCGTATGGTGATTCCTACAACCCCTCTTGCAAAAATCACCCAAACCTTAGGTGGAAACAAAATCAAGCCAATTCTTCCAATCCGCCTAATCGTTACCAACCAAACGGTCCACCCTCCAACCGTACTTTCAACAACAATCCTTCTAACAACTATGGTAGTACCAATAATCTTGAAGGATTGATGTCTAAGTTCATGGCATCTCAAGAAGCTCGCATATCTAAGTTTGAAGCCGATTTCAAACAAAAGAAAAGCGAGATGACCACCAAAATTGACACATTGTTGAAAGTTCTCAATGACCGAGAAATGGGAGCACTCCCAAGCGACACAGTCAAGAACCCGAAACTAAACGTTAATTCCATATCATCAGTTTCGTCACCCACTTCTTGTCCGCAATACTACTCGGTTAAATCAACGAGCACGTGTTTCAAGCAAAACCAAATTCTTCAAAAGGACCAATCGAATAAAACACCCGATATAAGACCGGTCAAAAGCATAGTTGAAACACTTCCTACGCAAGACCTTGACGATGAATTCAAGGAGCTTCACCTTGAACGCCCCGTCATTGATGTCTTAGCTCGTGCTCCCTACTATAGTGCCCTCCTAGAAAAGTATGAGAAGTTTAAACTAGGTAAAAACGGGACCGCCTTCGTTCAAAACAAGTTGCCTAAAAAGCTTGATGATCCGGGTATATTTGTTTTGCCTTGTAAGATAGGAAGATCCGCAGTTTTCGACACACTAGCCGATTTAGGGTCAAGCCTCAACTTGATTCCCTTATCCCTTTTCACCACTCTTAAGCTAGGAATGTTAGAGGAAACGGAGGTATTGATAGGTCTAGCTGATGGGAGTATTGCCCACCCGGTTGGAATGATTAAGGATGTAGTTGTTCACGTAGGGAAGTTAACTATCTTAGCGGATTTTCACGTCCTAGACATGGTTAGTGACACTACATGCCCATTGTTGGTAGGAAGAGGATTTTTAGCAACCGCTAGTGCCATGATAGATTGTAAGGAGTCTAAGATAGCGGTAGGTGAGGGCGACACTTGGTCGGTATATGATGTTAAGAAACATAGCTATGATTGTGAGGATGAACCAACACCACATTGGGTAGAGATGAATAGGAGACCATCTAGATATGGACCTTGGATAGAAAGGAACTTTATAGGACCTCAACGCCCATTCTATCTAGAAAAAGATTTCATCGAAAAGACACATTCGGTGGAACAACTCATAGCTAGAGATGAAGAGCTAGATCCTTTTGAGGACCCTTTAGTCTTTAGGAAGATGATTGAGTTCTTAAGCGTAATGCCTATTAATATAGAGATGAATAAGTGGAAAAGAGAGGGAGATAAGTGTAAATGGAGGTGGGACAAGCCACCTAAGGAAGGTGACAGATCATGGCATATGAAGATGACTTTGTATGATCCGGATGGAGAGAAGTTTGAAAGGTCATACCATACTAAGAAAACCGATAGGAAGTTAAAACCTAAGTTTGATCCCAAAGATGTCCTCAATGAGGAACTCACCCGTATCACGTAGTAACCCATGACCTCGAGTCTAGCTACAAGACTCGTAAATAAAGAAAAGCGCTTCTTTGGAGGCAACCCATGTTTTGTGTGATTTTTATTTTTTATTTTGTGTGTTTGTTATTTGCTTCCGTATGCATGATTTATTTTTATTGTTGGTAGATCATGTTTCAAAACTAAATAGTGGAAATACTTTACTTTGTTGTTTGGCCTAGTCTTAACTCCATCCAAAGGTATTTTTGTAAAAGATAAGTGTAAGGGGAAACCCCAAATATGTTTTTAAGAAACGAAACCGATCATGATTCTCCACAATATTAAGTGAACATGTATATTCGTATTTGTTAGAGTCAAATGCTTGTATCGAGTCATAATGAAGTTTTGCAGGATTTTACAGGAAGTAGGACGAAGTTTTTTCAGAAATTTTCTGGAAACTTAACATAAGAATTTCTGCAGATCACTTCTGACGGCGTCACGAGTAAAAATCTGGAAATTTTACCAGTTTTATTTTTCTAACGGAGTCTTAAAGTTTTTGTTGAATTATTAGTTTTATAATCTCCAGGAAATCTGCAAACATCATTCCACAAGCATTATATCTTATTTTGTTTTCTAGGATTTATTAACATATGTAGATTGCCGCCGATTTTATGCGAGGTTGCCTTGTCTGTTTTCTCAGGTTTTACAGGTTATGTATGACAAGAAGACAATTATTATTCTGGAAGGGAAGCTTTGATTGTTCATTTTCTTGGAGGAAGATCTAACCTGGCCACCTTATTATCCATACCGAGTGAATCAGGGGAGTATTTGATTTCATTCGTTTTACTTATTTCACTTTTACATTCTTTACTTGAACATTGGGGACAATGTTCATCTTAAGTGTAAGGGGAGGGTAAAATGATGATACCTTACAAATACACTTTCGCTTGAGTTTGTTTGTTCAATGGTAGACGTGTAATAAAACTATGAGAAATACTTGTTAGTGCAATTTTAGCGCCAAATTTAAATTTTTTTACAACATTTAGGAGTGAAACTTTAACCATAGCAAGCGTCTCATGGATAGGAGATTGTATGACTAGCACAAAACCGTACTATTCAGAAAAAATTTTCACCCAAATATGTGAGGTTCGCCTTTAGATTTGATAGGAAAAACATTTATTATTAGTGCTTAATAGCTCACTTTTTGTGGCTTATTTTGAAAAGTTTCAAAATAAGCCATAAAAAGTGAGCTTATGAAACCTAAGCTGAAAACCACATAAGCCATAAGCCCACTATATAAGCCCAAACAAACACCCCCTAAATGTTAATGGGCAATGTGGGACAAGATATATTTGAGCACATATCATAACTTTCTAATTTGATTAATAGGTTAAATCTGGTTAATCCCTACCCTGCATAATTTATTGATACTGAACACTCAATCTAGTGAGTGGTTGCTAATTCAATGATTCATTTAGTAGTCTTATTCCCTTAAATAATTAAAATATCTAGTCCATGTGCGCATGATATTACTTTATTTTCGTTATTGCAGGTTCTGCTTATTAGGATCTCGATTATATGATCATGTGTACTTAAGTTTTCCCTACTAAAAGATACATATTTTTATTTGAGTTATGCCATTATTAAATCACAAAACAATCACCTTGTTCATATAGATATACTCTGGTTAACCAACTGGGCTAGCTCAGTTGGCCACCAAGGGTAACCTTGGGAAGGTATTCTTGGAGAGGTCTGAGGTTCGAGTCTCACCATGGACCTACCTGGCCCAAAAAAATAGAAGCAGGAGTGGGGCTTATCCCCTAAGGAGAAAGGTTCCATGCTTGCATACTCCCCAATTGGATGTCACTGTGGGCTCGAATCACTAACTACTAACTCGCTGTTAAAAAAAAGGATATACTCTGGTTGTAAACAAATGAGGTATCCCCGTGATCGTTTCTCACCCTTTGGCCTTTTATGAGTAGGTTAGGTGACTTACCACTAGACCGTTGGTGGTGTTTATACTACCAACAAAGTTGCTAATGGGTGGAAAAGTTAAACCTACAAGAACAACACTATATGTATGTAGGATACTCATAATGATATACACGTATGGTCTTGTGTTAGATTTGAATTGTAGTAGGGTATAGAGAGAGAAAGAGATGAGAGGGAGCCTTTCTAGAGAGAGAAACAAGAGAATATTAGATTAATGAAGTGAAAGGTCCAACCCTTCCCATGGGTGGGAAGGGCTTTATATAGTACAAGCAATACGCCCTTAAAACGGGCTGTGGAGCGGGCTGACAGTGGGTAAAGACCCGACCCGACTCCACGATGTTACAATATCTAAACTATAACTAAACCTAAACATTTAAGACTACGAGCTAACTAATGCTAAATGATACTCGGGGTGACCGAGTCTTTCAGATGAATATTTATATTCCTAACAATGTAGTTTATGTACATAACATGGAAACTTGACAAAATCATTCAAGATGTGTCTCAAATTGAAAAATGTGGAATGTAGTGAGGTTGAACTCGAATTGAGTTGGGTCGACAATCCTGGAACCACCAATTCACCATGGGTTTGCCTACATGGAATAGCCATTGTAGAACCATAGAGGGGGGGGGGTGAATATGGTTTCTTAGGCTTTTAGGACGTTTAAAAACTTTAAGCCTCAAAGAAACCAAGTGGTTGTATAATCAAACCAAACAAACACACACACAACCAAAGTATATAATGCGAGTAAAGAAAGACACCACCATATATACTGGTTCGGGATGGGGGGTTTATACCATCCGTACGTCCAGTTGCGAATCTGCGACTCCGATACTATTCACTAGTATAATCCTTTCGGTGGACTACAAACCGTTACAATTCACTCCACCAATATTCACCAATATCGATGCTCACAAAGAAGAAGTTAATCCCCAACGGTATTCCACCCTCGGAAACCACCCAAATGAATCTCGCGATTCGACTTCACCTAAGAATCACAAAGATCTCTACCAAGACTTCCCACCAGAGGGAATATGTAAGAGTGTAAAAGATTGTGTAAGAGAATATTTGATTTGGATATGATTGGATTTGTCTTTAGCAAAGATGAGATTAAGAGAAGATTAAGACATAATCTAATTGTCATTAAGAAGAAAAGGTTTAGACAATTAGGATTATAAGTTGAGAAAATCATAGGTTACTTATAAGTTCAAGTAACACAACGTCGAGAATCCATAGGTTCATATCTCGTGACTTTCCACGACTCGACGTTCTCAACTAGTACCTTGGTTCAAACAAGTTAAGTACTTTGCCTTGATGTAAAGCATAACCCAAGTGGGAAAGGATGCGTTTACGCAAAGTGACCTTTGACTTAGTTTGACCAATAAGGGAGTAAACCCGTTACGTAATTAGAGAAGACGTAAGCACGGGATATGAGCATATGGATGCTACAACACGGTGTCACGTAAATATACAAGCTCCCTAAGTTTAGAAAAGCCTTGGCTAGAGGCGATAGTTAGAAAACATGAGTTGGCGTTTTCCCGTAAATGGGTATTTCAAAAGTAGGATCTCCCAAGTCTCAAAACTCGTTTCGAGTGTTCTCAATTAAGCACATAACATATTCATACCTGTATCGAAAGATCCACATTTGTCGGGTAAGGGGAAAGCCGACTTTCAAAATTCGCCCGGAACCATACATACTCCTGGCGCGTCACCCGTGCGTTGACGCGCGGGCAGCGCGCCAGGAGCTGACATTGGCTCCGGCGATTTTGAGCTAACGTTTGTTATTTTATGTGTTTCGATGGTTTATTTGTCATCATTAAAATATAAGGAGATCTTGATCATGTTGCCTCAACAGCCATGGATGTCTTGAATTGGCCTTCCACATTGCTGTATGGAGCATTTCACGATGGTGCTAGTGATTTTAGACTAGGCAATATTAAAACATAATTTTATACCAAATTGTACGACCTTAATGAATATGATGATTGTGGGCATAAAGCTATAAAACAAGAGAATGACCACTTCTATCAAACAATCCACAGTCATAGCTCCCTCTTCTGCCACCGCCTTATTGACAACTCATGACATGATAAAGATCTTTAAATTATACAAGAAAGATGAAAAAAAAGCAATACAAACAAGGCAGACATCAATTAATAATCGTGTTTCAACTATAAACCAACATCACTTGGTTTCTTGCACCAACTCCAAAAGAGTTCTAAAACCAACAGACAAAAAAGATAAGTTACTTCCTCTAATTTTTTGTGATACAAATACATGGTTATTTTACTCTAATTTTGAGTGAGCAAAACAAACAGTTTGCTTATCTACTGCCACAAAATTGAGACTTTAAGAGAATAATGATTGCTTGGCTATGTTTCCATTTATGTTTCAAGTGCACAAAGTTCAAATTCTTGGTTGCAAGGCCAATAAACCACAAAAGTGTTGTCATTTGAAAAAGAACCTGGATTGAGGCAAGTAATACTAGTGTACGTGAATGCCTTCTGTTCACTTTTATCAGCCATTACAATCTGTAAATAGATCAAACAATGGTTAAGTAAAATATACCCTTTTAAACATGTTACAAAACATTGCAGCATTTGACTTAAGACATGATTTAAGTATAATAATAGATTACGGTATGTGGAGTTAGATAGAGATGAAGACAGTGATCAGAATTCCAGAATAAGAATGAAAGCCACTCATACCGTCAAACCAAACACACCTTTAACACTTTTAACATTGATTCATGGGTTCATATTGGCCATTTGCTTTCTGATAATGCTTGGAATCTGATTTAATAGAGGAGGTATGAAAGAATTATAGGAAAGTGAACTATGAGTAATTGTTCAGAAAAATACAATACTACTTTAAATAAAAAGTCATGTTAAATTGTTCTTACAATTATGACAACAATAAGTCTCACGTGAATGAGAATGCAAATTCCTAACCAATTAGTCAACATTAATCCAATAAGAATTGATTCAATGAGTTCAAACTCAATCCCATTCCATCCACCCAGGTGTCTTGTAAAACCTACTAAATTTTGGAATGTGTTTGAGGTGTTCTTCCATCTTTTGGTAACTTTGAGTGATTAATTTGGGGAAATTTTTCTTCACGAAGCTATCAAACTCTTGTCCAAGCATCACTTGCATATCTTCTTCTTCGCACTCCACTAAATTCTTATTAGTTCTTTCTTGGAGGGTAATATAATTTCTCATAATCTGGAAAAGAGGACATACGAGTGTTTGTTTATTTTTTCTGGGTTTTAGATGTTCTCCTTGCTCCATTTTTGTTCCTCCTTGCACATGCTCCATTTCTTTGAACAAGTTCATATAACCTCCTTTCTCCATTTCAGTGATAAAGTATTGAGGAAATTTTGTTCCCCAATTACCACTCTCCCCAAGAACACTCGAACTTATATTTTCAAGCGAGTTTCGCAATGTAAATTTTCCGTCTTCCAAGAACTCAATAAGTACCCTAATGAATTCAAGAACCTTCCACCCCGGCCAAAATATGGGGTGTGAACATGTCCCTTTCGCCGTTGCTCTATCTACAAAATTAACATAAGTTGATATAAATAAGTCAAATAGAAGTTTGTTATCAGCTAATTTTTTAATTTGCCTTATTTTTTAATTTGCCCATTGTTTGTTAGCTGCTAATTAAGGTGTTTTGTAATTAATAAGTTGCTAAATAATTAAATATTTATCTTAGGAAAGAAGACTCACCCTTTGGTGATTTGTTTCAAAAGATGTAAACCGTCCGAAGTTATTCTGTTATCACGGTACAAGTCACCGTCTTTATACATCTTTTTTGTGTAGCAAAAAAAAAATATTATATCCCTCACTCTCATCATGTCCTCTACACACACAAAAAATTTATGATTAAAATCCAAAAAAAAGAGTATTTTACGCATGAAATCTAAGAGGCTCATTTAAGAGTCTTAAACACGGAAAGACAACAAACTAAAATATGAAGCAACTTACATGTTCAAGTCTCAACTAACCAAAATACAAAGCAACGAGAAGGTGAGTTAGAACTTAGAACTAAGTGGGTTTGATTATATGGAAGGTCTGAACTTGAAAACATACAGAACCTATCTTGACAGTTTTTTAGTTAGAACTAATTGAGTTTGATTATATTGCTTCCTATTGGTTGGGCCACGTCACATATGCGGAAGTCAAAAGCAAAGGTCAAACCGGACAAGCGAGATTACAGTGAATTGCTTTAAGGTGGAGAGTGTGTCACTCTACAGCAACAATAAAAACTTGTTGTTGGTGGGTGATGGAGGCTTTTCTTATGCCGAGTCTGTGGCAAGAGCCTTTGGGGCTTATAACCACTTCTAATATGAATAACGAAATGAGGATAAAAGCCCTTACTTATGTCCAAACGTAAGTCTGGTTTGCTGTATTTCTTGTCCTTGCCTACATCTTCTGTCCATTTTTTTTATCTTTACCTTCTTTTTTCTCTTTATGTTTTTCTTCTTTTGATTTCTGGGTTTGTTTTGGTGGGTTTTCAGATTTTTTGGTTTCAGAATCTTTGATTTCAGGAATGAATAAGCTCAAATAACAATGTATTTTACCCTTTCTTCAAAAAAAGAAATAGAGAAAACTAGTGTTTGGTAAATAGGGTTTCTGATACTTAAAGTGAAATAGAGAAAACTAGCAGTTAATATTTTGTTTAAACTATAATGTTTTAATTTTTACAAAAGCTTTGTTTGGAAAAATAAAATTGAAGCTATTAATATTTTAAAAAGCTCTAAATCTATGACGCTATAATTGAAAGTGTTTTGTTTTTTAACAACTTTCTATACTAAACCTTGGATATATGTTTGGTTTAAGGCAAATCGCTACGTTATAGTATAACAAATATTGCAAATTCATGTAGATTGTTATAATTGAAAGTGAAACACTATGTTCTAAAGAAAAAAAAAATAAAAAATGTGAAAGTAAACTAAAGAAAGAGAGAGAAAAAAAAGTGACGGTCACCCCGAGAGTGGGGTAAAAATTTTAAATGCAAAATCCACTATTTTTCGTCCAATTATTTTTACTTCCATTTCTAATAGAAACTTGAGAACATAACTAATACCAATTTCTTTTTCCTTCCCCCTTTTTACTTAACTTTAGAACATAGTGTAAGTTTTGGATACAAATGTTAGACGAAAAGATTTCGGGGACGAAATCTAAATAAGGGGGAGATTTGTAACACCCCAAAACTAGTTTTATAGGTATTTAATTATGAGTGTGCTACTATGTTAAGTTGGATACAAGTGGGATACTTTGATAAACTTCATTTCCATAAACTTCTTCTTCGATTAATGCTCTTTTCCTTTCCACCCCTAACATGTGTGTACCTTCTTTATATGTTGTTCTTTCGAGTACCCGTCCTCCAACATTTCCAAAACTAAAGCTTAAAGTTTCTAAAGATGTTGTTGCACTTGTAAAGATGAATGATTTTTTCCTTTTCACCCCTAACATACGTGTACCTTCTTCTTATGTTGCTCGTGCTACAACATTTTCTTAACTTACGCTCAAAGATTCAAAAGATGTTGTTGTAGAGGTTAAGGTGGAGAGTGTGTCACTCTAAAACAACAATCAAAACTTGTTGTTGGTGGGTGATGGAGACTTGTCTTATGCCGAGTCTGTGGCAAGAGTCTTTAGGGCTTATAACCACTTATAATCTGAATAACAAAATGAAGATAAAAGCCCTTACTTATGTCCAAACATAAGTCTGGTTTGTTGTATTTCTTTTCCTTGCCTACATCTTCTCTCCATTTTTTATCTTTACTTTCTTTTTTCTCTTTTTTTTTTCTTCTTTTGATTTCTGGGTTTATTTTGGTGGGTTTTCAGATTTCATGGTTTCAGAATATTTGATTTGATGAATGAATAAGCTCAAGTAACAATGTATTTTACCCTTTAACACATAACTATAACAAATGATTTTGGCCCGCTTTAACTTCGAAAATTATGCCCTTACAACTATAGTAAAGACAACTATGACACTTCACATTTTCAATATACCTTGACTCGACATTTTAGGGTTTAACTTTACTTTGAGCTGGGTATATTCTATGGCTACCTTCCTACTTATAAGCCAAAGTACTTTCAATCCGCTTCAAATCCTATGCCTTTTAATTAAGACCTTACCTTCATCACATAACACATTCAAAAACAACAAAAACTATAATGGTGCACGAAACGCTCAATAAGTAACAAGTTAAAATATGTTTAATACATCTATTACTCATACTTGTAATATGAACATACACCAACAAACATCATAACTATTACTATTTAAAACTTGCACCTATAGCACTATAACATAACATTATTCATAAACAATTCTAACACATACCTTGGTTAGTCCGTAACCAGGGACTAATACTCATTTCTCCAACTAGTCAAATCTCTAATCTTAACATACTTTCTAAGCTAAAACTTTCAAATCTTAAACACATTCATTCATAATCACATTATATGATAACATCAATGTAAGACATATCATAACCAAATTTACTTATCTTACATCCAAGCTAAGTGGAAGACATGACTAAAGATGGGTTGGGTATAGTTTTCTCAAAGAAGTTTGTTGTAGGTAAATTTCTTTATTAGCTTAAAAATATAATATTGGAATTAGTTGTGCAATATATATATATATATATATATATATATATATATATATATATATATATATATATATATATATATATATATATATATATATATATATATATTATTGTATCAAAATCAAAATGAAACATCATGATCGGTCTTTAACTATTGATCAAAGATGATTGCGTACAATCACAAAGCCAACATCCTAGCAAGTGAAAGATTAGAAATAATGTTAGTTTTGATTTCATCTGACTTCTTGTTACCTGTTTATATTTTGAGGTGTTTGACTCTTGCAATGTTATTTGTGACTACATTGTATAGTAGTTGTCCCACCCTTTGGTTAAACGTTAAAAACACATTGAAGAGCGCTATTGTCCAAATGATCAAAAAGGGAATATAAGGAGGAAGTTTGGATTTTTTCCCTTATATTATTATAGTACATGTATAGTAATAATTTGTTATTATTTACGCACAATAATTTGTTATTTCGCGTATTCCACCTGAAAGCTTATGATTTTCGGTATAGAAGAGTTACATTGTTGATATTATTAAAACTATGAATATTACTTTTATTGTTTCAGTATTTTTTCTTTGAAAAATAATTTTTAGAACTATCTAATATGCCTAAAGTTAGGCTTACTAATGAAATTCACTTGTCATGTACTTTTAAAACTAAGTCAAATGATTTAGACGAAAAAGATTTCGGGGACGAAATTTTAGACGAAAAAGATTTCAAGGACGAAATCTAAATAAGGGGGTAGATTTGTAACACCCCCAAACTGGTTTTATAGGTATTTAATTATGAGTGTGCTACTATGTTAAGTTGGATACAAGCGGGATACGTTGAAACTTTGATAAAATTATTATCCAAAAACTTCTTCTTCAATGAATGCTCATTTCCTTTCCACCCCTAATATATGTGTACCCTCTTCTTATGTTGCTCTTTCGAGTAACCATGCTCAAACATTCCAAAACTAAAGCTCAAAGTTTCTAAAGATGTTGTTGCACTTGTAAAGATGAATGCTCATTTCCTTTTCACCCCTAACATACGTGTACCTTCTTATGTTGCTCGTGCTCCAACACTTTCTAAACTTACGCTCAAATATTCAAAAGATGATGTTGCAGAAGTTAAGGTGGAGAGTGTGTCACTCTAAAGCAACAATCAAAACTTGTTGTTGGTGGGTGATGGAGACTTGTCTTATGCCGAGTCTGTGGCGAGAGCCTATGTGGCTTATAACCACTTCTAATCTGAATAACAAAATGAGGATAAAAGCCATTACTTATGTCCAAACATAATTATGGTTTGCTGTATATCTTGTCCTTGCCTACATCTTCTCTCCATTTTTTATCTTTACTTTCTTTTTTTCTCTTTCTCTTTTTCTTCTTTTGATTTATGGGTTTGTTTTGGTAGGTTTTCACTTTTCAGATTTCATGGTTTCAGAATTTTTGATTTCAGTAATGAATAAGCTCAAATAACAATGTATTTTACCCTTTCTCCAAAATAAGAAATGGAGAAAACTAGTGTTTGGTAAATAGGGTTTATGATACTTAAATTGAAATGGAGAAAACTAGTTGTTAGTTTTTTTTAAACTATAAAGCTTTAATTTTTATAAAAGCGTTGTTTGGAAAAACATAATTGAAGCTATTAATATTTTAAAAAGCTCCAAATCTATTTCACTATTATTGAAAGCGTTTTGTTTTTTAACAGCTTTCTATACTAAACCTTGGATATATGTTTGGTTTAAGGCAAATCGCTACGTTATAGTATAGCAAATATTGCAACATCATTTAGATTGTTGTAATTGAAAGTGTAATACTATGTTCTCAAGAAAAAATGAAAAAAAAGTAAAAGTAAACTAAAGAAAGAGGAAATAAAGAATGAGAGAGAAAGAAAAGTGACGGTAACCCCAAAAGTGGGGTGAAAGTTTTAAAAGCAAAATTCACTATATTTCACCTATTACTTTCACTTCCATTTATAAAAGAAATTTGAGAACATAACTAATACCACTTACCTTTTCCTTCCTCCCTTTTACTCAACTTGAGAACATAGTGTAACAATATTAGACGAAAAAGATTTCGAGAACGAAATCTAAATAATGGGGTAGATTTGTAACACTCCAAAACTGGTTATATAGGTATTTAATTATTAGTGTGCTACTATGTTAAGTTGGATACAAGCGGGATACTTTGATGCTGTTGCAACAACATTTCTAAAACTAAAGCTCAAAGTTTCTAAAGATGTTGTTGCACTTGTAAAGATGAATGTTTTTTTTTTTTTTTTTTTTTTTTTTTTTTTTTTTTTTTTTTCACCATTAACATACGTGTACCTTCTTCTTATGTTGCTCGTGCTCGAACATTTTATAAACTTACGCTCAAAGACTCAAAAGATGTTGTTACAGAGGTTAAGGTGGAGAGTGTGTCACTCTACAGCAACAATCAAAACTTGTTGTTGGTGTGTGATGGAGACTTGTCTTATGCCAAGTCTGTGGAAAGAGCCTTTGAGGCTTATAACCACTTCTAATCTGAATAACAAAATGAGGATAAAAGCCCTTACTTATGTCCAAACATAAGTCTAGTTTGCTGTATTTCTTGTCCTTTCCTACATCTTCTCTCCATTTTTATCTTTACTTTATTTTTTCTCATTCTGTTTTTTCTTCTTTTGATTTGTAGGTTTGTTTTGGTGGGTTTTTAGATTTCATGGTTTCAGAATCTTTGATTTCAGGAATGAATAAGCTCAATAACAATGTATTTTACCCTTTCTTCAAAAAAAGAAATAGAGAAAACTAGTGTTTCGTAAATAGGGTTTTCAGATACTTAAAGTGAAATGGAGAAAATTAGTTGTTAGTTTTTTGTTTAGACTATAAAGCTTTAATTTTTAAAAAAGCTTTGTTTGGAAAAACAAAGTTGAGGCTGTTAATATTTTAAGAAGCTCCATATCTATGATTTATTATTGAAAGCGTTTTGTTTTTTAACAGCTTTCTATACTAAACCTTGGATATATGTTTGGTTTAAGGCAAATCGCTACGTTATAGTATAGCAAATATTGCAACATCATGTAGATTGTTGCAATTAAAAGTGTAACACTATGTTATAAAGAAAAAAAAATGAAAAAAAGTGAAAGTAAACTAAAGAAAGAGGAAGTAAAGAAAGAGAGCGGAAGAAAAGTGACGGTCACCCCGAAAGTGGGGTGAAAGTTTTAAAAGCAAAATCCACTATATTTCATTCAATTACTTTAACTTCCATTTCTAAAAGAAACTTGAGAACACAACTAATACCACTTTCCTTTTCCTTCCTCCCTTTTACTCAACTTGAGAACATAGTGTAAGTGTTGGACACAAATGTTTGAGAAAAAAGATTTCGGAGACGAAATCTAAATATGAGGGTAGATTTGTAACACCCCAAAACTGGTTTTATAGGTATTTAATTATGAGTGTGCTACTATATTAAGTTGGATACAAACGGGATATTTTGATACTTAGATAAAATTCTTCTCCATAAACTTCTTCTTCGATGAATGCTATTTTCCTTTATAAGCCTAACATATGTGTACATTCTTCTTATGTTGCTCTTTCGAGTACCCGTGCTCCAACAATTCCAAAACTAAAGCTCAAAGTTTCTAAAGATGCTGTTGCACTTGTAAGAATGAATGTTTTTTTTTTCCTTTCAACCCCTAACATACGTGTACCTTCTTCTTATATTGCTCGTGCTCCAACATTTTCTAAACTTACGCTCAAAGATTCAAAAGATGTTGTTGCAGAGGTTAAGGTGGAGAGTGTGTCACTTTACAGCAACAATCAAAACTTGTTGTTGGCGGGTGATGAAGACTTATCTTATGCCGAGTCTGTGGCAAAAGCCTTTGGGGCTTATAACCACTTATAATCTGAATAACAAAATGAGGATAAAAGCCCTTACTTATGTTCAAACATAAGTGTGGTTTGCTGTATTTTTTGTCTTTGCCTACATCTTCTTTCCATTTTTTATCTTTACTTTCTTTTTTCTCTTTCTGTTTTACTTCTTTTGATTTAAGGGTTTGTTTTGGTGGGTTTTCATATTTCAGGGTTTCAGAATCTTTGATTTCATGAATGAGTAAGCTCAAGTAACAATGTATTTTACCCTTTCTCCAAAAAAAGAAGTGGAGAAAACTAGTGATTGGTAAATAGAGTTTCTGATACTTAAAGTGAAATGGAGAAAACTAGCTGTTAGCTTTTTGTTTAGACTATAAAGCTCTAATTAAAAAAAAAAAAAAAAAAAAAAACAAACTTTGTTTGGAAAATCAAAATTGAAGCTTTTAATATTTTAAAAAGCTCCAAATCTATGACGCTATTATTGAAAGCGGTTTATTTTTTAACAACTTTCTATACTAAACATTAGATATATGTTTGGTTTAAGGCAAATCGCTACGTTATAGTATAACAAATATTGTAACATTATGTAGATTGTTGCAATTGAAAGTGTAACATTATATTCTCAAGAAAAAAAAAAGAAAAAAGTCAAAGTAAACTAGAGAGAGAGAGAGAGAGAGAGAGAGAGAGAGAGAGAGAGAGAGAGGAAGAAAAGTGACTTTCACCCTAAAAGTGGGTGAAAATTTTAAAAGCAAAATCTGCTATCTTTCATCCGATTACTTTCACTTCAATTTCTAAAAGAAACTTGAGAACATAACTAATACCACTTCCCTTTTCCTTCATCTCTTTTACTCAACTTGAGAACATAGTGTAAGAAAGTTGATTATGAAATATTCATAGAAAGTTATCGAGCAATCTTGAGTAAACTCTGACTTAATTTAGGTAATTCAAAGATAACACTCTTATGACTAGTTTAATCATCTAATTCAACCCCTCTTTGATATTAACCTATACTCCTGACTCTTAATTTGATCTTCTCACAATCTTCAAATTGAAGTAATTGCCACATACACAAACACACTTTTCACACACTAAACACACGTATAAAAGAGAATATCTATCCCCTCATGTCTATTAGCTAATTAAGATTAAGTTAAAATTTAAGACACATCTTTCCACTTTCACATAGAAGGTCCTTGTGAGGTTTTACACTTGAACATGAGTGATGATACGTATTGCATACAAGACAGTCGATGATTTGAGACATGTGTTACCTATAAAATGAGTTTCATGTTCGTCTATTACATTTGTGTTTCATTTTTGAGTTATACATTGATTATAATATTTTTTATTTACTAATATCATGAGAGGTTATATTAATAATCAATGTAACTTGTATTTTGACTTTTCATTGAAAAACCAAGTTTAATCCCCGTGTGCTGCAATTTGGGCTAGCCCTAAGAGCGGATTCTCAATTAGGCGATGCTACAAGCTACAACTTTAAGACCAATTCTTAATGCTTGGCTCGACATTGTAGGAGGTGTTAAGTTTGTGTATAATATGGTCCAACACTATTCTGAGCAAGAGTGGGCGGTTCATTTAGTTTGGAACCCAAACTCAATACTACATTCCATATATTGTTCTCTCTACACAAACGTATAATAAATATTTTTTCTTATAAAAGCCAGATAAACATATCTATCAGGCTCAAGAAAAAGCCCAAAACTAATTACACGTCACGCTTTAAACACAATACTAGCCTGTTCAAACTAAACAAAACCCGGCCCATGCCAAACCTTAACCTCATAGATCCAAACACAACAAGAAGTAAAAGTGTAAAACCAATTGTTGCCTTTCAAAACTCATTTCCCAATCACTCCCTCCTCCCTTTCACCACTCACCTCCTACGTCATCAATTCCATTAACCCCCAAAATCCCAAATCAAATTAAACAAAAAAACCCTAAATTCTTCAACTGTGTGTATATAATTTCCTATTTATATAAAAAATCAATCAAAAAAAAAAAAAAAAAAAAAATGTCAGATGATGTGCTTATGCACCTCACATCAAACTCATCAAATCAATCAGACCAATCACTCCCGTCGAAAATAGCTAAACTCGAAGCTCGTATGATCGGTAAAACACCTTCTTCTACTGTTACCGCTGCAGTTAATTCTTCCTCTTCTGCTGGTAAATTCGGTGTTATTACTAACAACGGTGCTGCGATTTGTGCGGAGTCGTTGGATTCTAGCGATTCTGACGACGACGATAGCGTAAGCTGTTAATTATATATAAATGTTACTGTAATTATGTTGTAGAAATTTGTATGTGTGATTTGAGGACAATGTAGATTAGTTAGTGCGTTAGGGCTTGTAAGTGTGTGGTTGAGAAAGTTACGAGGTTGTTGCCGAAATGTTGGATAACGAATGACGTAACTGCTAATTCCAAACGCCGCTTATATGTCGAAAGATGTGCTATAGTTTAGTTATGATATAATGTAGGTCGATTGGAAGTAATGTTAATATGTTGCTGAGATATTTAAGTCTTTTAGTGTTTGTAGGTGTGTAATGTAGGAAAGGCAGGGAAAAGTTTCTCGGTATTGTGGTTGCGGCGCAAGGTTAGGTTTGAGTACAAATGTACAATAAGTTTAGGATTTGTACGCAATCGTTGGATTCCAGTGATTTTGATTCTGATGACGATGATAGTGTAAATGCTATAGTTATTTTTGGTTAAGGAATTTGGCACCGTGGTGGTGACGTGACGAAAATGGATATTGAATGTCTCAAATAGATGTTAATAGTTGGTCCAATTGAAAGCTAACTATGAAAGGTATAGTTATAATTACTCACACATGAAGGATGAATCTACAATAGATTCCACTGGATGGCTGAAATGTTGTAAAAGTGGGTATTCTTAAATCTCGTTAACTCTCCATCTGAAGTAAAAAAACGTATGCAGCTTTTAGGGTTCATAGTTCATTTGCGGCATTTCTTGATTACAACAGTTTTGCAGTGGTTTATTTGTATTTAATAAACAAATATAAGCATTCTTAGATAATTGTAGGAACCACGGGTAACTACAAAAGTCATGAGATGTAAACATCATTGTTTGATCTCTTTTGATTAACATATAGAATATTTCCAACTACAATAGGCTAGAATTTAACCGAGAAAAGTCGCCACAAATACGGCTATGGCGCTATATCTTGGTAGCTGGAATTAGCTTACATATGACTTATGCTGGTTAGCAATGTTTGGTCCAGAGGCGGAAGATGGATAGATAGGATGAGTTGATTAGAACAAAATATAGGCTAAAAATGAGAAGCTGATATGATCTAGTTTGATAACTTTCTATAGAAATTGATATTAGACACACAATGAACGGTAACTGGGTAAGATTTTCAAATCAGAATGTGCCAAAAGTAGACACACAATGAGATTTGAAACGAGGATTGATGGAGAAGGTAGGGTGAACCAGTTAGGAGCAGATGCGCTGGAACAAGTAGAGTTATTAGGAGAGTTTAGTTCTAATATGAAATGTGTTTTGTTCTAATTAACACTTCAAGATTAAACGAGTATTTCTTAAGTTTGCCATTTGAAAATTTATTTATGCCACATCATTCTTGTTTTCCACTCTCAGTTTTGAAGGCCCAAGCTTTATTAGAAACACCCTCCGGTCTACTCTTATTTTAATACAGAAGATAGATACTTGAATTAGTTCACACAACAAACCTCTTTGTGCCTAAAGAAGTTATAAATAGGATACGCAATAAAAAAAATATAACGGGGTGAAACTCTTAGGGATGGAAACTGGCAATAAATCTCTCGTTAAATATTTATCCTTGAAAGTTTATGTGTTTCAGCTTTTATTAACTGACAAGTCAAGCCCTTGTTTTCAAGTTAGGGAATCCCTTATATAATAATTTCTTTGCCAGAATGCGAGAGACTTTCATATTCAAGCCAACTTTCAAAAGCGCAGAAAGCTTGAGGATGATGCTGACTCAACTTCAGTCGACCAGAATAAGGTTTATTTTTTTGCTTCAAAATTTAATGACCAAGTTATATAATAATCAATGTTAGCTTTACCACTACAAAAGCTTCATCTCATCACTTCATTTTCATTATATCTTAAAAGTTTCATGATCTTACTTTTTATTTTCCCCCATTATTACTCCGAAGCATTTTTTTTTTTTTTTTTTTTTTTTTTTTTTTTTTTTTTTTAAATTGAATTTCAGAATATTCACTGTTTTCATCCTTACATAAAATTTTAAGGTAGTGGCGGATGCGAGGCAAAAAGTTGTGGAGAATGTCGAGGTTAAGAGTGGGTCAGATGTAAATAGGAGAAAACAAACCCGTGGTAAAGGAAATTCTAATTCAGCCAGAGGACGTGGTTCCGTAAACAATGATCAGACAAGAATACAAAATTCTGCCTCACATCCATCATCGAATGGTCTTCAAGAGAACTCATATCAGAAGGTATATTGTTTTTGTGCTATCATGTTTGGTATTTGCTTGTCAGGGTACTTAGAGTCAAGACCTTGAAATACAAGTAATAGATGTAGCCATATTCTGTGTTCCATGGTTGCATACTTACATGACCATCTATAAGCCACAATCATTCTTGTTCTTTAATAGGAGTCAGCTATACTATAAGACACATCACCAAATTATTAATATGAGTTAACTATACTTATTATAGGGTACAACACCAAGTTATTCCCGTCATGTGGGTTATTGGTGTATCAGTTGAAAAGCGAACATATAGTTGCAGAAAGTGAACATAGGTTTGCTTCACGTTCATCACATATAAGCAACTACCCTTCTGGTTGTAAATACGTTTAGATGATTATTAAGCAGATGTATTTTCATTCAGTTAATCCGCCTCGGCCCTGAGGCGCCGCCTCATACGCTTCACCACCGCCTCATGTACATGAGGCGTACGTTCCAAAACACCCCCCTGAGGCGCCGCCTCATATGCGTTTTATGGCCATTTCGCCTCGAGGCGCCGCCTCAGACCGTTTTTTTAAACCATGATTATATCCAGAAAGAATCTTTACTTGCATAAAAACCACTTACCATGTAAGAATATGCACGTCTGTGTCCTTTTCTAGTTTAATGTGCCGTGTTAGTCCCGTCTCTTTACATGTGGACCATTTCCATTTTTGTTTGATTATCAATGACGTCATCTCTCCCGGAATATATTGCAGGAAAGTAGTAGATCAAAAGAACAACTTGGACAAAATGAACGTGCTCTATTAGAGGTATTTTCATAACTACTTTCTGCCCATACATGCCTCAGTGTAAAACCAATATCCACATGGATTATTCATTATCTAGAAGAATATATAAGCAATCCAGGCTTCATAATCTAGTATGTCTAGAAAGACACAGCACATAATAAAGGCAATTTTTTTTTCTTCCTGAAATGGGAACAAAATATGACGGATGATGCTGTGTATGTGTGCTGCAACTCATATCTTAGATTGAATGATTCCTAGTTGGAGGACAACACACATATTTCTGTGGGAAGTATGAACAAGAAGACATCTTAGGGTGTCAAAGCAGGTTGTTAATTGGGTATCCAGGATATTTTTGATTTTAAACTAGTAAGTTAATATCTAATGGGAATAAATGTGGACATGAATATGGATTAACAGTGGCCTCTTTTTTATAGCCGACAAAATATGTATAAAAGAACCAAATAATCAGTACAAGATCCCATTGACATGAGATGGGCCGAGACATGCCCCACACTCACCAACACCATATAACACAATTATCGACATTTCTTATGGATTGGAAAAAGACCAACACACGGCCATAACGACGACAAACGCTGTGACATGAACATAAACATGAAAAGATTCACCTCACGATCTTCCACTTTTCCTTCATCTTCATGATGGTTTGTACTTCAAAGTCATAAGCTTTAATCGGACCACTTCATAAACCGTGTTGCAAATCTGATCCACAGTTCTTGCGGACTTTTTAAACTTTTTCAAACACTTTTTTGTCTTACCTAATTTTTTATTAATCATTAAGGCGTCAGTTTTGATTACAAATAAAATCTTTGCATAAAATGAAATAGGAGGTTGTATAAAATAGACTTTGGAAGACTTTAGATTTGTTTGACCCATTCCAGCTAAATAATATGATTCGATCCATTTAAGATTATACACCATCCAAATCGACCATCATAGGTAAATGGGAAGGCATGGCCATCTCAACTTTTCCATATTGAGTTTAATGCTATAGTCTCAGGGTGTTAGAATGTTTATATTCATTGTATTTATATTTTCTTGTTCTTTTATATATGTTCTTTCTTCTAATACAATTTAGGAGGAACTCACATCATTACGTGCCAAGATAACAACACTAGAAGAAGATTTAAGGAAAGCACGCCAAGAGAACTCTGAATATCAACATTTATGCCAACAGTTGGAAAAGGTTTAGTTGCTGCCGGCTCCTTATTTAAGAATTCAAGAATTGCATTATACTTTCTGCAATCTAGAATCGGTACTTATGGTTTATTGTCTTGTACAGGAACTTAAAGAGCTTAAAAGCAGTGAACTGCAAGTGAAACCAAAAGTGAGTTTTGCTCTGCTATCTTTTCTCTTCTAATAGTTAGCATTTCTATATTAGGTGAATTCATTGTAGAATTGTTTTTTTAGAGTGCTCTTATAAGATACTCACTCCGTAGTCTGATGCTGGGTGTGTGTAATTAGCAACACCTTGTAACACTATATTTGCGTTTCAGGATCGTCATGACAGTGGTTGTCAGTGAATTGATTTTTTCTGCTCTTTTATTTTTTCCTTTTTCGATTTTATTCTCTTGCCTTGTAATACTAAGTCCACAACCGGGCTTGGGCCTCTAATCTTTCTTCTATTAGTTTGGTCTTTTCATATAAGTAGACCATGGCAATTTTAAATTTCCCTCTTTATGTTGACTATATTGAGGATTCGGATGAGGTTTTATTAGTAAACTAGCTATGACAATGGAATTTTATACGGAGTATTTAGTAGTAGGGTGTTTCTTTACTCTGCTAATAAGATCATAACATTTACGTTCGTCAATTGCAGAGGATGAAAGTCATATCTGATCTGCTGATATCTGTGTCCAAAGCTGAGAGACAAGAAGCAAGAATGAAAGTACGCCATGATTCTCTGAGACTCGGAAATGTGGGCGTTATCAGGTAAAAGTAATCCAGTTTAGTCAGTTCTTACTGCTACATGTCTACATACAGCAGACGTCTTGTTGACAACTACATGCTGTTTTTGTCCAACTGTCCAACATACCGTGTGTAAATCCTTTTTTTATACCTAAAACCCTCAAATAACATATGCAAATTTTTTTTAGCCCCAACCCAGGTTCAGTGAAGCTTTAACATAAGGCGCATGCTGCCTACCTTAATCTCTTTACTTATCTGTTCGAAATGCATTTAATATCTAAGTTTCGCGTCTTTGGTCAAATTGCAGAGCTGGAACAGTCATATCTGAGACTTGGGAAGATGGGCAGGCCATCAAGGATCTTAATGCGCACCTGGTATGCTCTAGTCAATGTTTAATTCAGTTTTCATGCTTCCTTTATACTCAAACAAACTATCCAGCAGGCTCAAAGAAACATGTATACAGAAGTCCCTTGGGGATTCAAAACTTTAAAAGGCTCGGAAGCTGTTATTGCAAAATGAATCTAATTTTTTTGCCAAGGGTCAATTTACAGCCACTCCCTAATATAAACCTTGTGAAATTAGGATTTCCTTGGTAGCTAAATGCAAACAAATGCATTCATTAATGCCTAAATTAAGGGATAACAGGGCCCCGAGGGTTTTTTTTGTGATTGCTTATTTAAGTGATTATGCATTTACTTAAAGCAGATTAGCCATTTTGAGTGTATGAATAGCACCTGATCATCTGCTTATTATAGAGCAAATATGCACTTTAGTATAAGCAGTTACCTACTCATTCCAAACTGCTTAAAGATAGAAGATGATTTGATTGTTAAGGCTTGTGATATCTTGTTATTTAAACAAAAATAACACGAACTAAAGCACAAGGTTCACACTCCCTAATGTAGAGATATTGATGCATATAACGTACACAGATGTTCCTTACAGTTAAAATGGTCAAGCAACTTAATAATGCCACGTTGTGAATCCGTATATTGCTGCTTGATTTATCAACATAAGCATAAAGCTGAACTTTGTACTCAATTATCGGCTTAATGCTTATAAAGCAAAAAACACATAAATGTAATGTGACATGCACATTGCTAACCAATCAATATCTTTTCTATAGAGGCGTTTGTTAGAATTGAGGGAGGCTGTTGAGAGGCAGCGGAAGTCACTAAAGAAAAAACAGCCAGGTAAATAAATGTCCACCCTTTTATTTATATTTTTAGTTGGGTTAATAATTTTCATGACTTTGAGTTTCTAGTTTTTATTTTATTATTTTGAGAATGAACATTAAAATTTCCTGTTCTAACCAAGTTGAAAACCAATAATTTTAAATTGCAGATAAGGGTGATAAGGGGGATGGAAGCGATGCTGAATCAGGAGCTCCAGAAGAAGATATCATCATTCAGGATGAAATATATAAATCCCGTCTAGCCAGCATCAAACGTGTAAGTTTTCCCTGTTGTTATTTACACTTTTTAATATTGAAAGTTTTCATTTAGCTGTTGATTTGTAACAGGAAGAAGAAGGTTATGTGCGCGAACGAGATCGGTATGAACTAGAGAAGGGACGGCTTATTCGTGAAATGAAACGTATAAGGGATGAGGATGGATCTCGATTTAATAATTACCAGATCCTGAATCATCGATATGCCCTCTTAAACCTTCTTGGGAAAGGAGGATTCAGTGAGGTTTACAAGGTCAGTTTTCTCCTATTTTTATTTCCATTAGTGGTATGGCAATTATGGATTCTAACACATTCCGCTTACCACCAACTTTTGAAATGATATTGATGGGTTTACTGTATAGAGGTTGCAATTTCGACCCATATACTTATGAATGTGTATATTTAATTCTAACGGGTCAAGTTTGAAATGGGTAAAATATAAGTTTTTGCCCAATAGGAATCAGGTTACATGGATCAAAGGTTTCCCAAAGTGTCTTCTTAATGCATAAAGCCTTCTAAATCAATCTGATAAAAAATAGGTTATTAATGAAATAACATAAAATTTTGTGATCATATTTCTAATCTAGTTATTTATATTAATTTTGGACAAAAACTGAACCATTAGACGTTTTGATTTGAATTTGACCCGTTATTACCTTCACCCATTTCGCCACCTTTAATTATCAGTATTATTCTATACTATTATCTGCAACTGTGTGAGTGCATCTATCAGCGCTGATTAAAACATCATTTATCTTTCTTTATCAGGCATTTGATTTGGTGGAGTACAGATACGTTGCGTGTAAGCTTCATGGTTTAAACGCCCAATGGAGTGAGGATAAGAAGCAAAGTTACATACGTCATGCTATACGAGAATACAATATTCATAAGACCTTGGTACACCATCACATTGTTCGGCTATGGGACATCTTTGAGATAGATCAAAATACCTTTTGCACAATTTTGGAGTATTGCAGCGGTATACATATTCTCAACTTATTTCTATATGTTTTATTCCAAATGGGTCAAACTGCTAATTCATTAAAGTTGGCTAAAAAATGGGTTGAAAGTTTCACAAGGTGTGTTGTTTATTTAAAACCTCCTAAATCATTATAACTAAATATTTTGTCTTTATTGAAGTAGTATAATACTGTGATCATTTTTGACACGCTAATTTATATTTAAGTCGGACGAACCTAAAGTTATCAGTTACCTAATCCACCCAACCCTCCAAATTTATGACCTCTATGGTTCAGCTTATATCAGACACTTATGTTAGTGCAGTTCTAATCTGGTTATAATTTTCTTGATCGTATATTCTTTCATTCTAATTACAGGTAAAGATCTTGATGCTGTCCTTAAAGCAACCCCTGTACTGCCAGAGAAAGAAGCTAGAATAATTATTTTTCAGATATTTCAAGGACTTGTTTACTTGAACAAAAGAAACCAGAGGATTATTCATTATGATTTGAAGCCTGGGAATGTTCTTTTTGACGAATTTGGTGTTGCGAAAGTAACTGATTTTGGTCTTAGCAAGATTGTGGAGGATGATGTTGGATCCCAAGGCATGGAGCTTACATCTCAGGGAGCTGGAACATATTGGTAAGTTTTCATGATTATCGAAATACTCTCTTTGTTTGACTTTTCTCAAACCTTTAACTTTCTAAATTTAAACTTTATATAAGGAGTGGTATGATTGATTAAGTTTTCCATATTACGAGTACAGTTATAACAAAATCAAATAAAGCATTATTTATTGGTCAAAGGGTAAATACGTCATTATGTCAATTTAAACCTGTAATAATTACATTTTTCTTAATCTGTGTTTCCGTCTAGTGAAGTATCATACATGAAATGTACTTTCAGTTTCCCTTTCTGATTTTGATTGAATTTTGGCACAATTCCAGTTCGAACCAAGGGTTCAAACTAAAATATTGTTTAGGCAACTAACCTTTATTTTCTAATTGACTATGATGATGTTGATATTTAACTTGTGTATGCATTCTGTCAGAATTTAACGTTGGCAGCCAATTAATGATTTGAATCTACATGTTTAGGTACCTCCCACCTGAATGCTTTGAGTTAAGTAAGATCCCTCTCATTTCATCAAAGGTCAGTGATATGAATTTGATATCATTTGATTCTTACTAGTCAAAGTAATGCTCTCTATATAGGTTTTAATCATTGTATGCCTTTTTTTTTTTATTATTATTTTATTTATTTATTATTTATTTTTTTATTTATTTTTTATTTTTTATTTTATTACTCTGTAACTTCTTTTACACCGGTAAGGAGTGGGTTGGCTAAGCCATGACATGTTTTCTTCTGAAAATAGGTTGATGTGTGGTCAGCTGGAATCCTATTGTATCAAATGCTGTTTGGAAGACGCCCTTTTGGACATGATCAGACACAAGAACGAATATTGCGTGAAGATACCATAATTAAAGCCCGAAAAGTTGAATTTCCTTCTAGACCATCCGTGTCAAATGAAGCCAAGGTAACTTCTTCAGCCGAGTTTCTGTTTCCTACTCAAAATTTAATAGGTTTTATTGATATCCAATGCATTTTGAGGTTTGTTCAACAAGATACGTACATTATAAAACTATTTTTAAGTCGAAGAGCCTCAGTGTATCCTATTTGGCCTTTACAGGTCTTATCGCAACACTAAACACTTTCTGCTTTGCGATATTCTAGAGTAAACTAAGCTTGTTTATTTCTCCCAAAATTATTAACTGCACAAATGCTTCTTAGCATCAGTTTTGATTAATTATTAGTCTCCAAGCTGTAAAAAATGATTCCCTGATATTATATTTGCTTGCAGGAATTTATTCGTCGATGCTTAACATATAACCAGGAAGACAGACCCGATGTGTTAACTATTGCGCAAGATCAGTACCTCATTTATTCCAGGAAATGATCCCAAAGTGGACATCTTGTTACTCAACAGTTAAAAGTTAATTTTACCAACCACAGGTTGATCTTCCCCATGATCATTTGCCCAAATCCGTGACACCTTAATTTCTGGGCTGAAAAAACTACAGCAGCCGAAAAAGCCACCTGTCCCAGGCGTAATGAACAGCAAATATGGGAAATTTTCTTAAGTGATTGTGAAGTGTTCAGTTTTTCTTTTTTTAACACAGAAGTTGGGTTTTTTTTTTTTTTTTTTTTTTTTTTTTTTTTTTTTTTTTTTGTACCTTTTGTTGTATGGTGTTTTTTCTTAGTATTTTATTTTGTAAATATGAGAATGGTGGAAACTTTTCTTCATGGGTGAAGTAGGGATTTGAAATGAGCATTCAAGCGATGTTTTAGATTATTCTTTTGTGACTGGAACGCTAAAGGGACAACAAGCTTTTACTAATGCTTTATTAAACCTGTGCACAGAAAGTTTATGCTTTCGTTTACCATAAGACAGGTATAATCAGGCTAGAAAGAAACCTGTAAATCATGTTCTGAAATATAACCTAGATTTTATGATGATAAGGTATTCAAAATATTAATGATCTTCATGAAAATTGGTATTTTACACTTGATTATCTTTCCACAATAAATTCTATAACATGAATGATTCTAATGTAGAGCTTTATTTTTTAAATGCAAAACATTTTTTGTACAAGGATAAATTTTGTAATACAACTCATCTTACATATAAAACAGGTAATGGATGTTTGATAAGTCAAAGCAATACCGAATTTTTTCATAGCAAGTAGTAAAGCTCACTTCATTACATATTCATAAGGGGAGCAACACCCTGACACCAAAGTCTAATAATAGATAAGAGTTTAACTAAATGTGGGTTATCAGCTAAGCTTATTCCAAGCTTACAATTGTCCATTTTCCTTCAGCAATGGGTAGCACAACACTTCCCTTCGGCAACACCACATCAGGCATGGACGTGTACACCCTAACCTTGTTGCATAGAAGGTAACTCTCCGCAGACTTGTTTAGATCAGGCTCGTCGGTGGTGGGGACTGCAAGATCGGGTGGTGTAATCTCCATGGCTGTCACTTCGGGCAAAGTAGGCAAACAGATGTCGCTGGACACCGTAGCTTTGTCCTTATTTGAGCATGTAGTCAGCTTCAGCTTCTTAAGCTTCATCATTTCAGCAACGGGTACTTCATCTACAAATGAATGGCAGTTAGAAATCAATCAATAGGTTGCTAATAAAGCAAGCATACATATAAAAACATTACTGTAGAACATTTTTTTGTCACTTAAGGGTGTTCGGGGTTGCTTATTTACTTCAGAATAAGTTGATAAGTAGTGTCATACAAACACTGATAATGGTTTCTCTTCTTAAAAATTAACCAGATAAACACGTAAATAAGTAACCCCAAAGAAACTCTTAAGTATAAGGAAAACCATTTGGTCGCTCACAAATATATGGAACATCAACAAAGACTTTATTCACAAAGCGATTTGCAAGCTTCATGTATAACGACTAAATCCAAGATTTTGTATATCTTGAACAAAAACAGATATGGGAACAAACAAAAAAACAAGTGATAGTTACTTTACAAATTTTTACCCATGTTCATTACACAAATTATTAAAAGAGGCTAAAATCTTATTTCAGACTTAGATCTCCTTTCAAAAAACCAGATTCGTATATCACTATCAATAAATCAGATGTTTTTTTTTTTCTCTGCAAAGTATGTGTTTGGGTGTTTTTCAAAATCTATTCACAATAATCAGTGTAAAGTGCTTGGTCAAAACCAATTCTAGTTATTTTGTGAATATTTATCTTAAAAATGAGTATCAAACTTAGATATTGAGATAAATGTAAACATAAACTAACTCTCACTTGGCAATATGTCTACGCTGGTTCAAATCCAGCTCGGCCCAACAATTCGCCAAAACCACACCCAAACACCCCTGATATGATATTTCAACTAAACTATTTATGCAGAGACTATGGCTACAAGAGATCTCAGCCAACTAGCCAAGCTAGATCCCGACTCAAAAGTTTAGGCTAAGCTCGGACAAGGCTCAACCTTGAAGATATGGACTTAAGTTCGGCTCCAATAACTCGAAATTTTTGTTAAACATTACATTTATTTTAATCATACTCATCTCAAGATATACACCGCCTCGTTTTTGGCTTGAATAAGAGCTCTATACGAACTCGAGCTCAACTACATATAAATAACTCTTTTTTTTTTTTTTTTTTTTTTTTTTTTCTCTCTCTCAAATTCCATAAACTAAAAGTCTGACTTCTTTGCAATACCAGAGATACAAACAACTAACATATGGATGCAACTTAATCAAACATAAAGCAAAACTAAACAACATTTCAGCAACTTCTCTAGATATACAAAAAGCAAAGAAGGGATGCATACGAGAAGAAGTCGAGTAGTGTGAAAAAGCAATCTCAGCAACATCATTATAAGCAGCTTTAAGTTTCTTATAAAGTGCTGAAGAGTGAAACTTGGAACCATTCACCACAACCGAAGCTCGAAAAAGTGGGCTATGATCTTGACCCTCTTTGTCACATGAATATTCAGGTGAATTCCAACCATTCTTTTGACACAATTCATTCAACTCACTCTTAAACATCTTATTATTATATATATATTTTTTTCTTTTCTTAAACTCAAACTTGTTATGTTTGTGTTGTGAAGTGTGTAGGGTTTGTGAGGAGATGAAATGAATGTGTTTGTACTATCATCTGTAACATTTATATGGTTTAAGGATCATGATATTCATATTTGTTTTGTTGTGCATTAATGTATGCTATGTTTTCTAGACGTTTAAGGAAAGTTTTTTGAAAATGGTAGTACTCTCTTAGCCTTTTTTACCTCAAATTTTTACCCATTTTATTATTGACAAAACATTTTTTTTCCCCTTTCTTTCTTTCTAATTTTATATTTTATTACGTCAAACTTTATATCTTATGTTCCTCACTTTTTTCGGTAGTTTTCAGGACAAGACAATTTTTGTGATTTTCTGTTCAGTTTTACGCACGATCTGTTTCACAGTTTTATAATAAAAACAAAACTACAAAAATTATAAGATTTTTTATTTTATTTATTTATTTTATTATTATTATTATTTTAAGAGGTGTTACAACCAATTTAGTGGGGTATACCAATAATCCATTTGCGAAAAATATTTTTATGGTATTTTTGACCATGGGTAATGTTAAAGCACATAGCTTCGCATACAAGGGCCACTTTCGTCCTTTTATGAGCTATGAAATTATGATATGATATATAACTTGAATCGTTTTGGTGATAAAATATCAACGAATTTTTTTAAATGCATTGATTTGGTATGTAAGCAAAAAAGTGTTCCACTTAATGTAAGATACTTTCACTTTTTGTTCAAGTATGCACATTATTTTACCTGCTGTTACTGGTTAAATCGGCTAAAAATGTAAATTCTAACATTTATTATTCGGTTTTGGTCATAAAATAGCAACAAATTTTTTTAAATGTACCGTTTTGGTACGTGAACTAAAAAGTGTTTCGGAGTTTTTTTTATTTTGTTTGTTTTTGTATTTTGTAATTGTAATTTCTTTATTATTAAACTGTAATGTAATTTCTTACCTTTTATTCAAAAAGCCATTATACGTATGAAACTAGCAAGGTCTTGTTACAATTTGCGGATTTTTGATGAAATCGCAAGGTTTTGCTGGTTTTTCTAGAAAAATCGTAACGTCTTGCTAGTTTTTCTATAAAAATGCATGGTCTTGTTAGTCTTTCTAAAAGAATCGCTTGGGCTTGCTTTTTTTATTTTAGTTAAGAGCGCAAAGTCTTGCTAGTTTTATCTCAAAGAATTGCAGAGTTTTGTAAGTTTTTCCAAAACAATTGCAAGGTCTTGCTAGTTTTTTTTTTTTTTTTTTTTTTTTTTTTTAATCGCAAGGTCTTGCTAATTAAAAAAAATAAAAATCGCAAGACATGTGAGGAAAATGACTAAAAATACCATGACAGGTCATAAACATTAAAATTTCGGTAAATCAAGTTCATGCGTGCATATTAGTACAAAAGGTGAAAGTCCGTTGCATTAAACGGAACACTTTTTCGTTCACGTACAAAATTAGTACAGTTGAATATTTTCATTGCTATTTTATGACTAAATCTTAACTTGAATTAAAGGGGGAGTTCCGTGTTGACCGGAAAATTGAGTTTTTTTAGCTGTGATGTATAACAAGTGTTTGGGTGATCGACTGTTATAAACCATAATCTCTTTGCATGTTGTGAGGATATCTTATCAGGCCGGCTCTACCATAAGACCACTAAAACAATGCCTTTAGGCCCTATTTTCATGTTTTGCAAAATGATCCCATTTAACCTCAACATTTTATGTGGATATATGAATGAAAGAATGTTACAAAGGTAACTAATATTTGAGTATACAACAATATCTAATTACTTCTAGTGTCATAATCCGTTATAAGACCATCCGTAATATGGTGGTCATGACCGTGGTCACCTTACCATACCATGACCGAGTCCTCCCTTATTACACTACCAATTGAAGACGCACCCAACATAAGTATTTTGCAAGGACCCGTGCATGCATACGACTGAGTTGTGTGAGGTTCTTTTGTGTGTGTGTGTGTGTGTTTATTCAATGATTTTTTGAGGGTATATTTGTGTTACGTAGGGTATGTTTTGATGGTAACCGCGGTCGCCTTATTACACTAAGTTGGTTGTGAAGAGAGAAAATTGAGTTTGATACTGACATAAAAGTGATGACCGTAGTTATGAGGGCTCCCCTCTATTACACTTAGCCTAAGCCCTCGAATTAAAAGCTCTCTTTAAGGCCCCTAACCCCTTAAGCTCCAACACCTTACTACATGGCTTAAACATTGAAGTATCAAGTATTTTTTTTCTCTAGAAATATTTCTAGCATACTAATTAGGTCTGCAAGGTGTCAAGCTGGCATAGTGGTAGATATTATATGATAGATATGGCTCAAGCCTGTTTTTGAGCTTAATGGGTTAGATCATTCACCTAGTCGTCAATCATGAGCCGCCACCCTTACGCCTCCCCATCCAAAATTCCTAACCATCTTTTCAATTGTTTTCTCAACATTATTGTTACTGCATTTTCTTAACTTTGATTTCTTCTCTTAAGCATATCTATGTCTTTTAGATGTTTGTTTTTAATTATTTTTGCTTAGCCATCATTGGTGACCGCTAAACATGGCGCCAAATCTCTTTTCAAAGTTTTTCTTGTTATTTAATTTCATGTAAACAAAAGAAAATTAATTAAAAAAAGGATAATTTGATATTTACTCAATGTAAATGTGGAAAACTAGAAGGGGGGGGGGGGGGGGGGTTGAATAGTTTTACGTCAATTTTTATTTAAAAAAAAATTGTTTGCAAAATCTTCGATTCTAGTTTTATGTGAGATCAATATATAACACTTATATATACTAATATTTACGAAAGTAAACAACAACAATATAAGTAAATAAGTAAAGAGATAGAGATGGAAAGATCGCACCACAAGACAAAGGATTTATAGTGGTTCGGCTACGAAGCTCCTCTTCGCCCTACTCCACTCCCCGAGCACCAAACTCGAGAGTTTTCTTCACTATGTCAACAAGCTCCCTTATGGCGGAGAAAACCTTACACAACTTTTGCTTACACCAATTAATGACACTAAGCTAGATGTCGAGTCCTAATAGTAGCTAGAATCAATCTCACACCACTAGTCACTACACACCTTCTTCACAACTTATACACACCACTACTACTACACAGCTTTACACAACTTCACTACTTGTTCTTCACAACACTACTTCTTTTTCTTCCCAACACTACTACTTCTATTCACAACAACTAACACACCAAGATCTATCTATTAAACAACTTCTACACCTTTACAAATACTTTACACAACAACTAATAATATTCACAAATCTACAATACTTCTTAACAAGATGTTGGAGGAGTATTATTCTCTTGCACTTTGAATGATGAAGAATTAGATCACTTGAAACAAGAACTAATATGTTTATGATCAAAGGATTTAGGAAGATGATTTGAGAGAATTTGAACAGAAAGTTTTAGTGCAAAAGGTGAGGAAAAATTACAGATTTGAACCAGTATTTATAGCCAAAAATTTCTGACACAGGAGCGTATGCCGGCCCCTTTAATTCATGGCCGACCCCCTTAAAATTAAGGGGGCCGCCCACCTGTAACGGCCAGAAAGTTTTGTCTTTTCTGGAGAAAGTTTATTTGGTGAAAATTTAACTGAAATTGGTTAAAAATTTGAATTCATTTATTTATTATGAAATAAACATTTTCCTCTAATTATTAAAGTGTTTTTCTAAATATATAAAATGCTTATATCATTTTATATAATTTGTAATTAGTAAATAAACCTTCCTTTGATCATAAAATGTATTAGGCAATTGTTTATTCATACCTTAAGTGAATTAGTTGGATATAATGATATTTTGTCACTAAATACTTATTTACGTAATGATTTTACGTTTAATGATTTTACATTTTGTGATCGTCAAAACATAGGGATATCGAGAAATATTAAGAACGTTTTTACGCATTATTTATATCAACAGTAAATTTTAAAATGTCATATTTACCTGACTTACAAGTTAATAATACATAATGTGCAATGATTTTAATGCATCTCTAAAAAAATATGAAATTTTTATGTTTTTATTAGGGAAATATTGAATTAAAAAATAATAAAAAAATAAAAATAAAACCCCTCTTTCGTTAATTGTTCTTGTATCAATATTTTGTTGCCTATAAAAACTTTTGTTTTTTACGTTACTTAAAAAGAAGAGAATTTGCAGCTTCTCTTGCTTTCTTTTTTTGTTAGAAGTGATTTCATTTACTTAACAAAAAAAAAAACAAAAAAAAACTTTCATTCCGTTTTTCTTTTATCTATTTGTCTAGAAATTATGTTTATTGGTTGTGTCTTGTATTTGGTGCACCAGAATATCGCTTTCATCAACATAATTGAAGAAAAATAATATGGTTAAAGATTTTGCTGCTGTCGACCAACGACTTTGATGCTTTTTTGTTTTTGCTGCTATTGTTATTGCAAGATTTGCTTTCGCTTGTTGCTGGTTGTCTTCACTAACAAATTAGTTATTTGTTTTAATTTATTGTTTTTAAATTTTTTTCACTTTATTATGAGGTTTTGCGATTTCGCCGCTCGAATTGCGACTCTGCGAGGGAGTGCTAGATGACAGATATGGCCCAAGCATGTCTATGGGTTTAGATCCATAAGATTTATCTAGGGTTTGTAGTTCATGTAATGTGATCAAGAATAATGAATAAATTATGAGGAATTTTATAATACAATAGTAAAGATGATATGAACGTCTCTTATGAGACTCAAGTTCAAACCTCGCAAGGTGGAGATTTTGAAATTCCTAAAATTGCTGACTTCTTTTAAACGCAATATTATTAAAAGAATTGTGTTCTTTATACTTGATTAGTTGGACGTTAGCATGTGATAAGTAAACTAAATTTTTATTAAAATCAATCTTTTCAATTGAAATCACATTTCTTTTTTCAATTTTCTCCCTTATACTACAATTTTAAAAAAGTTATGCACCCGACCCTTTTTATCATGGTTTCACCATTAACTAAGAGAATAATGGTTAGACTACATATGTCAAAGCTCAAAAGACTCAACTTTTTCTTGAACGAAGATCAATCTATGTTTAAGGGGATGTTTGATAAAACTGTATAATTTAACACTGAACAAATCAAAGGTGTTGAATAATTCAATATTGTTGAGTTAACATGCTTCTGAACAAAAATGTTTGTTTGATAAATGTACCGAGTGTTTTTTATGAATATATGAAAATTACCATTTTAACCCCAAGACTAATGATACGTGATTTAATACTGTTTTCCTCTATTTATCTGTATCATTTAGATGATCATGTAAATAAAACAAACTAGTTAGGTTGTTTGTGCTCGGTTTGGTCGTCCCATATTGGTTTTTTATATGGGATAATTCCAAAATTGTGCCTAAAATCGGATTTACAACCATGATTGAGTTACAAATCATCCAACTTCCAATTTTGGTCATGTGATACCTGTGCGACTGTGCTACTCCATACATTTATTGACACGTGGCACAACACACATTTTATTTCAGCTATTTACCAATCATGATGTAACCCCATTACTATTTTGTCTTATCCGAACTGGCGTGCGACTGAAGGCTGTGCTACTTGAACTTAGTGTGCGAAAGGCGGCACAAAATCTTTCTTAGATATGCATGGGGAAGGTACACTAGTACTAATTGACTTTATTTTATTTTATTTTATTTTTCATTTTCTCTCTAGTTTCTTTCCCTTCTTCTTGTACAACTGATACCATTGTGTGTGATGCTACCATAACCGTGACACTGTTCATTTCCATAATCATTAGTAAAATTAATGATGATTGATGATATGGTAGGTTTTACTGTTTATATGTGAGTATGTTATAGTTTAAGTTGTTTATTACTTTGATTTGATAGGCATTTATGTTTTGGATGTATTAATCCTCTTATAATTTTCCATTATATATAGTGCCACTAAGTTAACACACAATCCTATCCACTCAATAACTTAACATTTCCGACCACCGTAGTTTAAGTATTCCGACCACACACTTACTTATCCGGCCACTTTATCTTCAACCTGCACTCAAAATGTCTTCCCCAAACTTCCCATTTCATGCTAGACTAGCTGTTGAAGCTCGCTCTTTGAGCAGAGCTCGTCAACTGTTTGTTTACTTTGAGAGGATCAGGGCAGCCAACTTGGTTGAAGAAGAAGAGCTGAGGGCTTATGTTGAGGAAGCCCGCCAAAGAATAATAGAGATTGATCTCTATTTGTTTGAGTTGGGCCAGGTGTATGGCTCGACCGTGGTTGCCCATGGTCGTAGTATGCTTAGGCTAGCCCGTTACCAGGATGTGTTAAGGATTGTCTTGTACACACGTGCTGCCGATGAGGCACGTTACAATGCCGATCTACTCTTGGAGTTTATTGGCAGTGTGTTGCATCTCTAGGCGTTGGTTGTAGGTCTAGCCTATGGTTTTGGGGATGTTGTTCAGCTAGATTAGTTTATGTACTAGTTTATGTGTTTTAGGTAGATACTTTACATCATTTTGTTTTGTAGGCGTTAAGTATGTTTGTAAATTTATGGTTTTAATGGAAATTAACTATCTTCTATCTATTGTTATGTGTTGTTGATGGCAAACTGTTGGTTTTTGCGGCACATCCAAAGACATTGAAATGATGATATACTTGTGTGGTCTACTAATGTGGTTCATTGTTTAGTAAATGTGGAGTTTTTGATCGGTATTAAACTGTAAATACTATGGACAACCAATAGCTTTGCACGCATAGTGGTTCTAGTAATCCTGTTTGCCTTTGTAATAGGTATACTAGTTATGGTTCCCAATAGACTATGGACAACTGTGTCCAAAAGCATACTCTCACAAGCTCTTTTCTACATAGCAGTTTAGTTGAATTTTTGCTTATTAGTTGTTATTTCTGAGCTTATTTGTCATATTTAAGTTGATAGTTGATTAATTGTTTCAATGTGTTCACTTAATCTCAGATTTACTCACTTTTGCATTTTCACTTCCAAATCTGCATTTTATAGCTTTGGATTAATATATGTGAAATTTCTGATCATGGCTGCTTGCACAGCTCTCATTTAACTTATATAATCATAGTGAATAAATATTTTAGCTTCAAATAATCATTTGCAGTTCAAATGGTCATATCAGTAGCATACAGGAGTTTTTGGATTAGCACTGCTCTGTATGTTCTAGACTATTTTAGTTGTTAAATTTGGTTCATCAAGTTTATACTAGTTGCATTGAGGTTAGTTATACACTAAAAACAATTAGTTAAGTGCATAATAGTCGAAATCATTATATAATCTCATATTTGCAAAATGTGTTAGAATTTTTGTTTTGCATAATCCCACATTTAGTTGCATACTTGGTTTGTATAGCTTAATCAACTTATTTTACAGCTTCTTACTTGGTTTGCATACTTGGTTTGTTTTGCATAATCCCCCATAAAAAGCTTTGGTTTCCTAACAAGTTTTCAAAACCATTTTTTTTTTTTTTTTTTTTTTTTTTTTTTTTTTTTTCATTCATTCATTTACTCATTTTAAACCAAACTGTTTTAGATTTTAGGATCTTTAAAATTGGTAGCTCATCTTATTGATCCATATTTTTTCTTATTTGTTTAAAATTTTTTAAGTAATATTTTAGTAGCTTATTCTGGCTTGTATGGACAAAACCTCCCCTGCACCACTGCAAATTTGCCTAACATGTCATTGTTTGGATATTTGATCTTTTTCTGAGCGCTTATTCTAAGCCTGCTAGTTTCTCTAGTGGATTTCTTGTTTGAGTAGTATTGTGCAGTTGAGCTTTTGATTATTTGAGATTGATTAAGCATGTTAAAGCTTGTTTCATTGTTGAATGTGGCTTGTTTACTGGTCCTCAGACTAGTTTGAGCTTACTTGCACCCTTAGCTTGTACTTTTAGTTATTATAAATCTCTTTTTTTAGCTTAAGTTGTTAACTGTTTTTGTACATTAGCTATTCAGAGCTTATTTACAGTTTTTCATCAAAAGTTGGTTCAGAAAAGTTTCTTTAATTTAGCTGTTAATCATTTTTACAAAAAGAAAATTGAAATAATAAAATGGTACTTTAGCTATTCAGAGTTCATTTAACTGTTTTGTTACTTTAGCTATTCAGAGCTTGTTACCATTTGTTTAAGTTTACTTATATGTTGTATTTGTTTAATAATGTAGGGATACTTAAAGAATTCGAAGGTCCATATCAGAAGCAAAGTTCGTTACTTTCTGTTAATTAAGGGAAGGTTAGATGAAAAGCGCCGTACTTTATACAGGTCTGCATGTTTCAGTCCATGGTTAGATATAACTTATGTTGATAATGACGAGAGTCTTGTTCATCAAATGCTGCAAAAGCAAATGAAATCTGATGATCAGCACTATGACTTGTCACTTATTTATAATGTAAACGGGCATCTTTTGCATTTTGGATGTCGTGAGTTCAACCTCATAACTGGTTTCAGATTTGGAACCCCTACTCTACGTGGGTTTAGGACTGGTCCTTTAAATTTTCGGGACCGCGTATTTCCAGACAAGATTGGTGAGCATTTAAAAAACATTGATCTTCTTTCTTTAATTGAGGATGACGAGGCTTTTTCCAAAATATCTGATTAAGATGCAATTCGTGCGTGCCTCTTGTTAGCCTTGGAGGTAATTTTTATGGGGTGTGAATTGATATCTGTGGTGGCTGATCCTTTCGTTAGGATGGTTGACAGTTTAGAAACATGGAATGATTTTCCGTGGGGGGAACACATTTGGCGAATGTTGTATGATGTGATTTATAATGTTAACTCATTTCAAAGGCGTGTGTTTCACAATGAACTTAATATGAACCCTAAGTTTCAACCTTCTTATTCATTGGGAGGGTTTATTTCGCCATTCAAGGTTAGTAATTTAACATCTTTTTAGTTACCTACTCTTATGCAAGTAATTAATTAGACTGACTTAAGTTTGCAATTATTTTTAGATTTGGATTTTAGAAGCATCTCTCCAGAGTGGCCGGTGGTGGACAAAGGAGCCTAATGTTCTTCCAAGAGCTATAGCATGGACGAAGAAGGTTTCGTTTCAAGCATCTGAGATCTTTTTCCTGAGGTAATTCGTACGTATACATAAAATTATGTTTTCGTATGTATTTTTTTACTTGGCAATGATGAGTTACTGTTTTTAAGATTCAATGTAGCTTGTATTTGAAAATTTTGAAGTTATTGTTAGTGGTTAGCCCAAATTTATGTTTTTATTGGTTTGATAGGGTGAAAAAAGCGTATACGAATTGTATCCAACAAGGGACGAGGGAGCGACTGAATCGTTTAGACGTAGTGTTAAGTTTTTTAATTGGTACGTGCCTAGACCAGCGCTTGTTGCTGAAGTTGGCCTTGTAGATGAATTCTTTAGTAAAAGACGTGAAGCCCGCAAGAATATGCTAGCTGAAGATGCAGAGGAAGAATCGAAAAACCGTACCAATCTCCGTACTGTTTCTATTATGGAACGTGTTGAGATTATACATGTAATGTGTGGAAGTTTGTTGAAGCTCTCGGCAGAGGTTGATAGTTTGAAAGGGCGTGTCCACAAACTTGAATCTTTTATTCATGTAAGTATTCTAATACAATATTATGTGAAGGTTCATAGTTTAAAATTATTTATATCAAAATAACTGTTTGTGAGCACATTTTTTTTATTTTCTAGATTATGACTCGGAAAAGGAGGGCTGGCGATACTTTGCACCAAGTCAATAAGGGTGAGCATAAGTGTTATTTGGATAGCAAAAAAGTAAGTTCCAATTGTTGATATTTGATTGACGTATTTGGTAAAACCTTGGTTTGATTTTTTTTGGTTGCTTATCATTTAGTTTCAAACCCTGTAGGGTAGAGTGGAATTTGGATCTAATGTGGAGAGTGATCTTGCTAACGAGTATTGCACATATTTAAATGACAAATTCCTGGATTTGTTTGATGCGTCGGTTCAACAAACACAGCAATATGTTGTGTTTGACCATCATGAATCACCGATGAAATCTGTTGGGACCGGTTTACAGGTTTTTACAGCTTGAACTAGTAACACACATTAATTGCGACTTAATGTTTTTCCTTAGAACATATATTACATGTTTCAGGATCTGTGTCCTAAAGTTGAGGAAGTATAGGACGAAGATGTTGAACAGGTTATTTATAAATATTCTTAACATTACTGGAATGCATTGTACAATTTATAATCTATGGGTGAATTATAAATTGGTTTGTATTTCGTGTTGTGATTTTTTGTAGGATGAATGGGTCATTTTGGATGATTGTGAGAAAGTTGATAAGCATGAGGCTGAGATACGTAGGTTGGAATCGGTTAGAGATGAAACTGTATGACTTAGACGGGAAGAGGCGAAAAGATTTGTGGATAGTGGGGTCATGAAACTGCCTCACATGAAACTTTGTTTAAACCGACCTGGACCAAAGAAAATGGAGTACAAATTTGTTTTGAGGCCGTCATTCACGGAAGATCTTCCGAAACATGTTATTCCTACCATGGAAACACTTAAAAGTCAAAAGACTATTCGTGATCCTTTTATGCTTGAAATAGGTAGAGATGTTAAACCTTGGGTAGAGGTATGTCCTAAAGCCTTATACAATATATTATGTCGTATATACGGTTTCACAAGATACTATGATTGCTTGATAAACATATTATTCTTAAAATGTGCAGGATCTCAAAAGGAGACACAATAGTATCGACACAATTATAATTGATCGTGAATTTCAGGAATTTATAAATAGTTCTTGGTCGCCTCGTTGCAAGTTTCCTTGGTGTAGTGATATTGTTGTTGATCGTCTTTTCTGGGATAGCCTAGCTGGTCTTGACAATAAACGTTTGGGTTGGTTACGTGATGAGGTAATACATATACCCTTAGTAACAACTTAATGTATTTTTTTTTATAATTGTGTTGAAGGTCACAAATATATTTATTATTTTTCTTTCTTTATAATCACAAACAACACATAGATCTTTGGGTGATGTATATGTGGCACTGTAGACCAAATAATGCAGATTGGTGCATGGTTAGTTGTTATTTCTTGACAATTATCCTTCAAGGTTCTATGCCACTATTTTATGCGACTAAAGAAGTGTATGACTGTGCATGGAGTGATGTTGAGCGGGTATGTAATCGAATCGAACCATAAACCTTTTAAATCAGTATGATATTGGTTATATTCATGTTTATGTATAAACATTTCAGGTTTTCATTCCTATAAATGAACCTTTCACCCATTGGTCTCTTGCCGTCTTTTACATACAAACTGGGGAGGTGGTTTTTTATGACAGCGGTGAAACATATGAAGCAGAATATCGTGAGTGGTATTTCAAGATGAGGAGGTGTCTAAGGGAAAAGCTTCCTTTTATCCTTAAGGAGACATGTGTTTTTGAAAAGAAAGGAATCGACCCCACTAGCTACCGTATCAATTTTCGCCACGTAACTAACATCCTGAAGCAGGGTGGGGTTTTTGGTGACTGCGGCATCTTTCTATGCATTTTTCTATACAGGTTAGCAATACTTTCGTTACCGTGTAGCTACTTTGCCGTTACGTATTGTATTTACGTATTGTATTTTTATTTACAAGTTGGCTTATGGGATCCCTCTGCTTATGGATGACCCAATTCAAACAGCACTGGCATACAGAGAGGCATTGATTCGTTTCTATTTCAAGCACAAGATATGCTGCTCTTGAATGTTTGAACTCGTTTGGAATGATTACATGTGATACCTATCTAAGTTGTAATTTTAAGACATTGTCACTTGTTGTTTAAGTTTATGAAGTATGTGCTTGTGTTTAGTAACGATGGTAGTTTAATGGGTATGTGATGGTATGTAATGTAACCATGACTAAAGATTGGTTTTACGCCAATCATTTTGGTACTTAATGTATGATATGGTTACATTCCTGGTTATTTTCTTTTTGTTAGCTGTAAACTTGAAAATGAAAACATTGTAATATAAAACCGGAACATGGTTGTTGTACAAGAGTGGATACGTAACATGCTTGTTGTACAACAACATTAACTTACTAACACTTCTGTTAACTTACTAACACATTTGTTAACCTTAAGGGTCTGCCAAGTTAACCGGGTTGTAGCCAAACGACATTGATCGTTCTGAACTCTGTGAGCTAACACCTCTGTTTTGAGGCCTTCCATTTTGAGTTTGTGAGCTTCCACTACTTCTTTGCGTTGCTCTGGTTGATGACATGCCACCCCTCTTCTGTACAAATACAATTTGTTATATTTGGATACTTAATGGTCGTTTTGCAATACATTATGATGAGTGCTCAAACATTCATCATTTTTGTCGTATTTAAACTGCCAAAACATCCGAAAACACTCAGAAATGCATCAAAATACTAAAAATATCCCAGGGATTGTGTTTTATATGTTTCAGATGCAAAATGAGCAAAAACAATGAAAAACAAACAAAGTTTACACAATTGGCAGTTTTAGTCCCCCAACTTTCAAAAATTTACAAAACTAGTCCCTGAGCATTTGTTTTGAAAGGAAAGTCAACCTAAGGTATTTAGAAGTAAAAATTATCAAATTTAGTCCTTGGGTGAAAACTTTGGAAAAATTACATATTTGGTCCTTGCAGTTTGGAAATGGGCAAAATCAGTCCCTGGGAGATTTTTAAAAATGGAAAATGTTATTTGTGGTCCCTGGAATATGGATATGTGGCAAGAAACACCCTGGGAATAACTTTAGCAGGTTGGCAACATTGGTCCTTGAAAATCAGAATATTTACATGATTGGTCCTTGTGCACTTAAATAACAAACGGACCCTTTGTAATATTATTAACCAAAACCAAACAAACCAATCCAAACACAAACCAACCCCCAAGCCCACCAATATCCCCAGCCCACCAATAACCCCAGCCTATTCCATATTAATATTAAAACGGGGGTCAAAGCCATGGTCAACCCACCTTCCCTTTTTCTTCTTCCCCGCCAAAACAAAACAACCCTCCTCCCCAACATCTTTGTCCCCCCTCCTTTCTCCAACATACCCTACAACTGCCACCCTACACCCCCCATAAGTCAACTCCTCACCAATACCAATCCCACTCACCACTCCATCCAAGCTGGCAATCCTCAACATATTTGGGCGCCTAAACCCAATTGAAGGATGAGATGATACCAAAGTTAATCTAATGGTGGGGATTGATCCAAACAAGCACAAAATGACTTTCCAGGCTGTTTTATCTCAGAAGAAGCACAAAGGAGAAGGAACCCTAGTTTTAATTTAGTATAAATAGGACCCAATTGTAAGCCCTGAGAGGCATGTTAGTTGTTGTAACGTTTCTTTCAGTAGTTATATTCTCCTATTGTATTTTCAAATTATAAAAGTTAATTTAAATCCTATTTTAGTTTCAAGCAAGTTGTGTTTTGATTCAAAGTATTTAATTTTCATGTTATTGAACCCAATTTGCATACTAGTTAATCTCAGAACCTTTTATAAGCATTGTAAAGAATTTATGTGAAGTTAAAAGAAAGAAAGCTCAGAAAAGAAAAAAAAAGGAAAAATACAAAGCAAAGTTCAAAAATAAATATAAAAATTGGAAGAAGGAAGCAGAAGAGAAGTTGCAGAGTTGATTATGTTTATGGTTTAGAATCTCTTGGGAGATGCATAGGTTGTTCTTGGTCATAGTTCTCAGATGGTTCTTTGCAATGGATGACAAATAGGTCACAACTCTCATTTTTATCATAATTCATAATTATATGCTCATTGATGCAATTTGCTGCTAGAACTCCATTTAGTTTATCATAGCTTAGATAATTAGTTGTGTTATTGATTTTTGTTAATTTCATTGTTAATCTTCAAATCAGTCTCAACAAAGGGCTGTTTGGGATAACTTTGTACCCTGTATTCCTTTGACTGTCAGGTGTTAAAACTAGTTTAGGTAGAACACACTAGGCAAAACTAGGATAATATTAACAAAAAATCAGTAGGCTACTTGTTAAAAACTCAAATCTCCCTTGTGCTTGCTTAACTGCTTATCTGTGTAACTTGTTGATGTCCAACTCCTCATACCAAGTTTAGTAAGATTTAAACAAGTTCACTTTAGTTTAATTATAAGCTAAAACATCAATTTCAATCATTAAATCCCTACCAAAGTTCATTAAAGTCAACTGTGTTACAAAAATTGAAAAAGTCAAAATGGCAATTTGGTCAAAATCTCATTTTTTGAACGAATTTTCCTAAATTTTGTGAGGGGAATCGGGATTTGAAATTTTTTGTGCTTAAAGTCACCCACTTAATCTACAAGAACCTATCATCATTATATTTTTAAGAATTTTATTGACTAGTGTGCACGTAAATTTTTGAGGCTGCAGGGAATGTTAACTCCCCTGCACCAAGGGTATAACCCCCACATCTGTGACCTGTTGTGACCAAACCTTTGGACCCCACCTTTAGTGTTTTGAGTTTTTAGCTAGCTTGCCAAATGAGCTTTTGATACCTTAGCTTGTTTCAGATTTCACCTCAATTACCACCTGCTTATTTGCCACTTTTCCTAGGCTTCTGTAATCATAATAGATTTTTAGTAATTTTTTCAGATTTTTCTTGATCATTTAGTATTTTTTATAATTTAGTTTAATTTAAATTAATTAAATAATTAGTTTTTAATTATTAATAATTAATTAAAAGTTAGGAAAAATAGTTTTTCTGTTTTAAAATTAGTTTTATAACATTTTAGATTTTTCTAAATTTAATTTTCATTTTTCTAGTTAAATTTCATAATTATTTGTAATTTAGGATAATTTAGTTAATTAAAAAGTAATTAATAATTAGTAATTAATTAAATAGTTATAAAAATAATTTTAATTTTCCAAAAATTTTCCTATATCATTAGGATTGTAAAAATATAATCTTCACATTTGTCGGACTTTATTTGCTCACGTTTCACGTTTTATCTCGCGCACTCGCGTTTTATTTAAGTTAACTTTTACGTTTTTAATCCTAGCTTACGTTTTAAGGTTCCCTAATTTCCTATTATGTTTCCCGTAGTATCTTAGGTAGTTTTTTAAGGTTTAATTTTCATTTCCATTGTAGATTCACACTTAGGTTACGTATTCGTTCGTTAATTCGTGATTTTCGTTAATTTAACGTACCACAATACCAAATAACCTTTCTCAACCAAGCATACAAGATTTTAATCTCGATCTTTTCACGAAACTTTCCATTCACACCTCGTTGGGATATGACTCAGGAAATCACTTCCCGGTCTCACAATTTTAATATCACTTTCACAAGTTTTACGAGGTAATCGTTTTCCTAAAAGGTTTACTCATATTACTTCACGTCTATTTGTCTCACGATAAATTAGACCTCACGTTTGTTGATATTTTGATAAATTGTTTTTGCACAAACCAAAGTACAACGAATCAAATGGCGCCGCTGCCGGGGAGGCTGTGTGTCGAAAGTCTCGATAAGGTTTAGACGATTAGTCTTGTAGAACCTTCGCAAGAAGTTACGCTTTCATAAAACTTATAAAAAACCAAAAATATTTTTCTTTTGTTTCTATATATGTATTATATCTATATAAGATAAGAAAAACACAAAAAGATTTTCCCGTTTCTATGTTTAATAATAACATTAAAATCTTACCACCGCAAATCAAGGCAGAACACCTACCAACTGGGGGTGTGACCATAATAAGTTCCCAAACCTAAGATCAAAACTTACCTTTGTATCACTTGCGTTTTGGAAAACTTTTAATCGATAAGCTTACGCTAAGAGGAGTCGAAACGGTATAGGGCGATCCAACGAACTTCGCCCTAGTGAGAAATCCATTCTTTTCTCCCGCTCCTTGTACGTTTATCCTTAAAGGTCGACCTTGCGTTCTTGATTATTGGTTTAAGTTCCCTTGTCGTTAAAGTGGTATTGTTTTAATTGAGTTTGTTTTTGTGGTGCATGCGCACTCGTTCGTCTACGTCAACGAGTCCTTTGTAAACGCTTAACAACATTCCAAGAAGAAGGCGTAATCGACGACGTACCAATCCAATAGTCGAACCCGAGATTCATACTATTCCTACCATGGCGGCTGAGCCCACTATGAATGAGCTTCTCCAAGCACCCATCGAGGGTTACGGAGATGCTATCGTTGTTCCAGCCATCGTGGCTGACAACTTTGAGCTCAAAACGGGGTTGATAAACCTTGTCACCTCGCGTCAATTCTACGGTTTCGAAATGGACGATCCTCAAGATCACATTCGATGGTTCAATAAAATCACATCCACCATCAAATGCAAAAATGTCCCTGAGGAGGCAATCAAACTTCCCCTCTTCCCGTTTTCCCTCGATGAGGCAGCCAAAAATTGGCTTGACAAACAACCCCCTCGATCAATTGAAACATGGGAAGATTTAGTTAAGAAGTTTGTGAATGAATTCTTTCCTCCTTCGAAAACCACGGCCCTCAAGAATGAGATCATGAAATTCACACATAAATTCGATGAATCATTCGGTGAGGCATGGGACCGTTATAAGGATATGCTTCGTAAATGTCCTCATCATGGTTTCTCCGAGTTAATGCAACTCAACACTTTCTATAATGGTGTGAGCCAAATTGATCAAGACTCTCTAAACGCCTCTGCGGGAGGTAATTTCTTGAATCGAACCACAAAGGATGCTTTAGTGATCATCGATAATAAGTCTAAGGTCCGCATTCCACGAAGCAAGCCGGTTGTTTCCCAAGTGAATGTTAGCCCTTCTACTTCATCACCCGTGGCTCAATCTAGCACCAATGCTAGGCTTGACAAACTCACGGAAGCTATTCATGCTTTGGTTCTCACCAAAATAAGAAAGTTTCTCCTCAACCTGCCGAAGTCAAAAGGTTGAAGTTTGTGTTACTTGTGGTGGTCCACACGCATGTTACAATTGTACTGCCACCGATGGCAATCCATTTGAGGTTAATGTGATAGCCGGTAATTCTAATCAAGGAGGTAATCAATACCGTCCTCAAATAGAGCCAAATTACCGTGCTAGCAATCAAGGTGGTCCACCCGGTTTTTCTCAACCCAATAATCCAAATCGATTCAATCAAAATCAACAAAGAAATAAAAATGTTCAAAATCAATTTCATGCCCCCAATAATCAATTTTCAAATCAAGGGGGAAACTTCAATCAAGGTTTTCAAGCTCATAATCACCAAGCTCCTAATGTTGCTTCAAATGAACTTGCTAATTACATCAAAGCAAATGAAGCTAACATAAGGGGAATGCAAAACCAAATCGACACTTTGAAGAATGATTTTCAATCTTCAATGTCGAGACAAGGAAATGAGCTTAAAAATGAACTTCAAAACACTAATCACAAGATTGAACAATCTCAAAGCAAGATTGAGAACATGTTTGCTAGTCTTATGAATCAAATAAGTCAAGCTCCTACTTCGGGTACTCTCCCGGGAAACACCATTCCCAACCCGAAGGGTGAATTGAAAGCTATTTCCACTCGTAGTGGTAAAGTAGTAAATGGACCCTCGACTCCTATTCCTCCACCTTTGAAGGAAATGGAACGAGAACCCGAGGTTACAAAGGACAAAGTGCAACCCTCAAGCTCACGAAGTACCGCACACGTCCAACCCTCGGTTGATCCAACTTGAATTCCCGAATTTGCTTTTCCTAAGAGCATTCCTAAGCCTTCGATCCCGTATCCTTCAAGGCTTAATGATCAAAAACTCCGTGAGCAAACTAATGATCAAATGAAGAAGTTTCTTGAGATATTTCAAAAGTTACACTTCGATATTAGTTTCGTGGATGCTCTTCTCTACATGCTCAAGTTTGCTTCCACTTTCAAGAGTCTTTTAAGTAACAAAGAGAAATTGTTTGAACTCACCAAAACTCGTTTGAATGAGAATTGTTCGGCGGTGCTTCTAAAGAAACTTCCTGAAAAATTAGGAGACCCCGGGAAATTTCTCATTCCTTGTGATTTCCAAAAGCTAGAAGAATGCTTCGCCTTGTCCGATCTTGGCGCTAGCATAAATCTCATGCCTTTCTCTATTTGGCAAAAGCTTTCACTTCCCGAGCTTACACCAATACGAATGACTCTTGAATTAGCAACCCGAACGGTTACGGTTCCGAAGGGTATTGCTGAGGATGTCTTTGTGAAGGTTGGTAAGTTCCATTTTCCTGTCGAATTCGTAGTCGTTGATTTCGATGCCGATCCTTGTGTCCCCCTTATTTTGGGAAGACCATTCTTGAAAACGGCTCGTGCATTAATCGACGTCTTCGATGGTGAAATGACTCTAAGAGTTGGTGATGAAAAATTGGTCATTAACATTGAAAACACTTCAAAAGATCTTCTCGACCTTGAACGAGAAGCAATTAACCAAATTGATGTCATCGATGTTACATGCGATGAACATTTTGAAGAAGTGTTGAATGTGCAAGGATCAATTAATTCTACCATCGATATCTCTTCCCCCTCTCTCACTCCTTTTGTGGGAGGTGACTTCATTTTGGAAGAGATTGAAGCTTGTTTATCATGTGATTCTCATGTTGATTATGATTCTATCAATCCCGAGGAAGACCTACTTCTCCTTGAGAAGTTGCTCAATGATGATCCATCATCTCTTCCTCCAAAAGAACTTCATAACGAGGAGGTCAAAAATGTTGAAAAAACTGATGACTTCCCCGAGGTCGAACTCAAGGACCTTCTGCCTCATCTCGAGTATGCATTTTTGGAGGGGGACGATAAGTTTCCCGTCATAATTGCCAAAGACTTGAATGAGGAAAATAAAACCGCTCTTCTCAAGGTTTTAAAGTCACACAAGTGATCCATTGCTTGGAGACTTTCCGACATCAAGGGTATTAACCCAAAATTTTGTATGCACAAAATTTTGATGGAGGATGACTTTAAACCGGCGGTTCAACAACAAAGAAGGGTAAATCCAAAAATCCATGAAGTAATCAAGCAAGAATTCATAAAACTTCTTGATGCCGGATTGATTTACCCTATGTCGGATAGTTTTTGGGTTAGTCCGATTCATTGTGTGCCCAAGAAGGGTGGTATTACGGTTGTTAAAAATGATGATAACGAGTTAATTCCTACTCGATTGGTAATGGGTTGGCGTGTTTGCATTGACTATCGAAAGTTGAATGACGCCACCCGTAAAGACCACTTTCCTCTACCTTTCATGGATCAAATGCTCGAAAGATTGGCGGGAAACGAATACTATTGTTTCCTTGACGGTTTTTCGGGTTATTTCCAAATTCCCATCGGTCCTCAAGATCAAGAAAAAATGACTTTCACGTGTCTGTATGGAACATTTGCATATCGACGCATGCCTTTTGGCTTGTGCAATACTCCGGGCACGTTTCAAAGATGCATGATGGCCATTTTTCACGGCATGATCGAGAAAACAATGGAGGTCTTCATGGATGATTTTTCGGTCGTTGGGAATTCATTCGAATCATATCTCACCAATTTAGACAAAATGCTTCAAAGGTGTGAAGACACCAATCTTGGTCTAAATTGGGAGAAAAGTCATTTCATGGTCAAGGAAGGCATTGTCCTTAGCCATAAGATCTCTAAGAGCGGGATTGAGGTTGACAAGGCTAAAATAGATGTCATTGCTAAACTTCCTCCTCCCACAACTGTTAAAGGTGTTCGGAGTTTTCTGGGTCATGCCGGCTTCTATCGTAGATTCATTCAAGATTTCTCAAAGATAGCTAGGCCTATGACCCGACTTATTGAAAAAGAGACTCCGTTTGTCTTTTCTGCTGAGTGCATCGAAGCTTTTCAAACTCTCAAAAGAAAGCTTACCGAGGCACCAATTCTAGTTGCCCCCGATTGTGATCTACCTTTCGAACTTATGTGTGATGCGAGTGATTTTGCCATAGGTGCGGTCTTGGGGCAACGAAAAACCAAGCATTTTCAGCCGATTCATTATGCAAGCAAAACCTTGACCGAAGCTCAAGCTCACTACACCACAACGGAAAAAGAATTACTAGCCGTGGTGTATGCGTTTGAGAAGTTTCGGCCATACTTAATCTTGACTAAATGCATAGTGTACACGGATCACTCGGCTCTCAAGTATCTCTTTGCCAAGCAAGATGCAAAGCCGAGATTGCTCCTTTGGGTTCTCCTCCTACAAGAATTTGATATCATTATTCATGATAAAAAAGGAGCTGAGAACCTCGCTGCTGACCATCTTTCCCGATTGGAAAACCCTCATCAAGATGTTCTCGAGAAAAATAAATGAAACGTTTCCTCTCGAAACACTTAATGTGCTTTCTAGTCGTGGTGATTCTAGTACCCCATGGTTTGCCGACTTTACAAACTACCATGCGGGGAATTTCGTTGTGAAAGGGATGTCGTCCCACCAAAAGGATAAGTTTTTCAAAGATGCGAATCATTACTTTTGGGACGATCCCTATTTGTTTAAAATTTGTGTGGATCAAGTTATTCGTAGGTGTGTTCATGGCCAAGAAGCCATGGAAATTCTTAAGGCTTGTCATAATGGACCCACCGGAGGTCATCATGGCCCGAACTACACCGCTTGAAAAGTATTTGATTCCGGGTTTTATTGGCCCACAGTTTACAAAGACGTCCATGACTTAGTCAAATCTTGGGACTCATGTCAACGTCAAGGAAAGATAACACAACGGGATGAGATGCCACAAAATGTCATCCAAGTTTGTGAAATCTTCGATGTTTGGGGCATAGACTTTATGGGGCCGTTCCCGTCTTCATGAGGGAACAAGTACATACTCGTGGCCGTTGACTATTTGTCAAAATGGGTCGAAACCAAAGCTCTCCCAACCAACGATGCCCGAGTAGTTGTAAAGTTTTTAAAATCGCTCTTTGCTAGGTTTGGAACTCCCCGCGCTATCATTAGTGATCGCGGTACTCACTTTTGCAATGACCAATTTGCAAAAGTCATGCTCAAGTATGGTGTCACTCACCGACTTGCTACCGCTTATCACCCACAAATGAGAGGGCAAGTGGAGGTTTCAAACCGTGGTTTAAAAAGAATTCTTGAAAGGACCGTAGGCGAAAATCGTGCCTCTTGGTCGGACAAATTAGATGACGCTCTATGGGCTTTTCGCACGGCTTATAAAACACCCATCGGGTGTACTCCCTACAAGCTCGTGTATGGAAAAGCGTGTCATCTACCGATTGAGCTCGAGCACAAAGCTTATTGGGCTTTAAAAAATGTAAATTTCGACCTCAAGTCCGCGGGTGATCATAGAAAAGTTCAACTCAATGAACTAAATGAACTTCGTGATCAAGCATACGAAAACTCTTTAATCTACAAAGAGAAAACAAAGAAGATCCACGACTCCAAAATCAAGAACCGCGTTTTTAACGTTGGTGACCGAGTCCTTCTTTTTAACTCTAGATTGAAGATATTTTCGGGTAAGCTTAAAACCCGCTGGACTGGACCTTAAACCGTTGCCAAAGTTTTCCCATATGGTACTGTCGAGTTGTCTCAAAATGACGGTCCAAATTTTAAAGTAAATGGGCATCGGTTGAAGCATTATTTTGGAGGGGATATACCACCCATGGTTGTCCCGGACCTCCAAACTTTCCCCATGTACCAATGAATTCGGGGATCGAGTCAAGCTAGCGACTCGATGAACAAAAACAGTAGCACAAACATGGGTTTTCACCCATGTCTCTGATTTCTTTCTACTTTCTAACACACTAGTGTGGGGGAGTGGCCGTCCCCTGCAGCTGTTTTCAATGTATATATCTAAAAAAAAAATGTGTTTGTTCGTATATATAAATAAAGTGAAAAATGAAAAAACGACATTCCCACAGTTAGCTTTTAATATTATCTTCTTACGTTCAAGGATTCGGCATAATAGCCGGGACTTTGAATATTCAGGACAATATTCAATTCTAAGTGTGCGGGAGGGGAAAATTCTAGCGAATTTTATCAAATTATATCGTCTAGTATCCCCCTTTTTGGCCTAAAATTTTAAAAAAAATCACTTTATTTCAAAAATTTTGTGGTTATCAGTCCTCCGTGTCTAAACGACAAATGGATTGGCTAATCCAAGAGCAAACGGCTCTTGGTAAAGATATCTCAAATCCGTTGACGGCTTGCAATTTGCCCAAAATTGTATGGTAAATCAACTCGCCATATCCCAAAAAGTGAATGAGTTGGCTAGCCCGCAAGATTATGGCTTGTGGTAAAGGCAGTGGAAAAACCATAATTGGTAATCAACTCACCAAGATGTTGACTGTGTCCATCAAGAGTTGCTAGTCCAAAAGCAAACAGCTTTTGGTAAAGACAAATCAAACCCGTTGAAAGCTGGTGATTTGCTCAAAATCACATGGTTATCAGGTGGACCATAGTTCTTACTTGAATCGATACATCTGGCTACTCCAGAAGTGATGGATTTTGGTAAAGAGTTTCAAATCCATCAAGTATTCCAAAAAGATTGCTAGGGACTAGCAATAGTTTAGTGTGGGGGATTGATGAGTGATCAAACACTCATCATTTTTGTCGTATTTAAACTGCCAAAACATCCGAAAACACTCAGAAATGCATCAAAATACTAAAAATATCCCAGGGATTGTGTTTTATACGTTTCAGATGCAAAATGAGCAAAAACAATGAAAAACGAACAAAGTTTACACAATTGGCAGTTTTAGTCCCCCAACTTTCAAAAATTTACAAAACTAGTCCCTGAGCATTTGTTTTGAAAGGAAAGTCAACCTAAGCCATTTAGAAGTCAAAATTATCAAATTTAGTCCTTAGGTGAAAACTTTGGAAAAATTACATATTTGGTCCTTGCAGTTTGGAAATGGGCAAAATCAGTCCCTGGGAGTTTTTTAAAAATGGAAAATGTTATTTGTGGTCCCTGGAATATGGATATGTGGCAAGAAACACCTTGGGAATAACTTTAGCAGGTTGGCAACATTGGTCCTTGAAAATCAAAATATTTACATGATTGGTCCTTGTGCACTTAAATAACAAACGGACCCTTTGTAATATTATTAACCAAAACCAAACAAACCAATCCAAACACAAACCAACCCCCAAGCCCACCAATATCCCCAGCCCACCAATAACCCCAGACCATTCCATATTAATATTAAAACGGGGGTCAAAGCCATGGTCAACCCACCCTCCCCTTTTCTTCTTCCCTGCCAAAACGAAACAACCCTCCTCCCCAACATCTTTGTCCCCCCCTCCTTTCTCCAACATACCCTACAACAGCCACCCTACAAACCCCATAAGTCAACTCCTCACCAATACCAATCCCACTCACCACTCCATCCAAGCTGGCAATCCTCAACATATTTGGGCGCCTAAACCCAATTGAAGGCTGAGATGATACCAAAGTTAATCTAATGGTGAGGATTGATCCAAACAAGCACAAAATGACTTTCCAGGCTGTTTTATCTCAGAAGAAGCACAAAGGAGAAGGAACCCTAGTTTTAATTTAGTATAAATAGGACCCAATTGTAAGCCCTGAGAGGCATGTTAGTTGTTGTAATGTTTCTTTCAGTAGTTATATTCTCCTATTGTATTTTCAAATTATAAAAGTTAATTTAAATCCTATTTTAGTTTCAAGCAAGTTGTGTTTTAATTCAAAGTATTTAATTTTCATGTTATTGCACCCAATTTGCATACTAGTTAATCTCAGAACCTTTTATAAGCATTGTAAAGAATTTATGTGAAGTTAAAAGAAAGAAGGCTCAGAAAAGAAAAAAAAAAAAGGAAAAATACAAAGCAAAGTTCAAAAATAAATATAAAAATTGGAAGAAGGAAGCAGAGGAGAAGTTGCAGAGTTGATTATGTTTATGGTTTAGAATCTCTTGGGAGATGCATAGGTTGTTCTTGGTCATAGTTCTCAGATGGTTCTTTGCAATGGATGACAAATAGGTCACAACTCTCCTTTTTATCATAATTCATAATTATATGCTCATTGATGCAATTTGCTGCTTGAATCTGTGTATGAGAGCTCCATTTAGTTTATCATAGGTTAGATAATTAGTTGTGTTATTGATTTTTGTTAATTTCATTGTTAATCTTCAAATCAGTCTCAACAAAGGGCTGTTTGGGATAACTTTGTACCCTGTATTCCTTTGACTGTCAGGTGTTCAAACTAGTTTAGGTAGAACACACTAGGCAATACTAGGATAATATTAACATAAAATCAGTAGGCTACTTGTTAAAAAGTCAAATCTCCCTTGTGCTTGCTTAACTGCTTATCTGTGTAACTTGTTGATGTCCAACTCCTTATTCCAAGTTTAGTAAGATTTAAACAAGTTCACTTTAGTTTAATTATAAGCTAAAACATCAATTTCAATCATTAAATCCCTACCAAAGTTCATTAAAGTCAACTGTGTTACAAAAATTGAAAAAGTCAAAATGGCAATTTGGTCAAAATCTCATTTTTTGAACGAATTTTCCTAAATTTTGTGAGGGGAATCGGGATTTGAAATTTTTTGTGCTTAAAGTCACCCACCTAATCTACAAGAACCTATCATCATTCTATTTTTAAGAATTTTATTGACTAGTGTGCAAGTAAATGTTTGAGGCTGTAGGGAATGTTAACTCCCCTGCACCAAGGGTATAACCCCCCACATCTGTGACCTATTGTGACCAAACCTTTGGACCCCACCTTTAGTGTTTTGAGTTTTTAGCTAGCTTGCCAAATGAGCTTTTGATACCTTAGCTTGTTTCAGATTTCACCTCAATTACCACCTGCTTATTTGCCCACTTTTGTTACCTGAGCTCAGAACCAAGTCTGATTACTCAGTTGTGACCCAACCTTCCCAAGGCCATCACAAGCTCACCTTTTGAGCTCATTCCTTGGTCTTGTACATTTTGGAAAGCCCAATGGGTGGACTAATAAGCTCAAGACTTATTTTGGACCTTTGATCAGTCCTGTGGGCCCCACAACAGGCTGCAAGTGAGCCTTGTGGCCTGTTTGTTTGTAACTAGGATCAGGATTGTTTATTTGGATTTTGTAGCTTATTAGTGGGATTCTTGTCCATGTTTTAGCTTGCTCTCAGTACATTTCACTAATTTGTAGATTGTTTTGCTTTTGATTCTCACCAAGTAGCTTATTCATTAGCTTTTGTTGCTTAAAAAAGTCCATTTGTACCATTTAAGCTCAACTGTTGAGCTTATTTATTTGCACAGAGCTTATTTTCCACTTCCATCAAAAGTCCTTTTACAAAAGTTGTCTAATTTCAGTAGTTTATTAGTTGTGAAAAAGAAAAATTAGAAAAAGACAAAAAATTAGAAAGTGATAGCTTCTATTTAAGCCCTTTTGGCTTATTTTCTGCTTATTTATAAGCAACAACTGTTTTTAAATTTTTCCTAGGCTTCTGTAATCATAATAGATTTTTAGTAATTTTTTTCAGATTTTTCCTTGATCATTTAGTATTTTTTATAATTTAGTTTAATTTAAATTAATTAAATAATTAGTTTTTAATTATTAATAATTAATTAAAAGTTAGGAAAAATAGTTTTTCTGTTTTAAAATTAGTTTTATAACATTTTAGATTTTTCTAAATTTAATTTTCATTTTTCTAGTTAAATTTCATAATTATTTGTAATTTAGGATAATTTAGTTAATTAAAAAGTAATTAATAATTAGTAATTAATTAATAGTAATTAATTAAATAGTTATAAAAATAATTTTAATTTTCCAAAAATTTTCCTATATCATTAGGATTGTAAAAATATAATTTTCACATTTGTAGGACTTTATTTGCTCACGTTTCACGTTTTATCTCGCGCACTCGCGTTTTATTTAAGTTAACTTTTACGTTTTTAATCCTAGCTTACGTTTTAAGGTTCCCTAATTTCCTATTATGTTTTCCGTAGTATCTTAGGTAGTTTTTTAAGGTTTAATTTTCATTTCAATTGTAGATTCACACTTACGTTACGTATTCGTTCGTTAATTCGTGATTTTCGTTAATTTAACGTACCACAATACCAAATAACCTTTCTCAACCAAGCATACAAGATTTTAATCTCGATCTTTTCACGAAACTTTCCATTCACACCTCATTGGGGTACGACTCGGGAAATCACTTCCCGGTCTCACAATTTTAATATCACTTTCACAAGTTTTACGAGGTAATCGTTTTCCTAAAAGGTTTACTCGTATTACTTCACGTCTATTTGTCTCACGATAAATTAAACCTCACGTTTGTTGATATTTTGACAAATTGTTTTTGCACACACCAAAGTACAACGAATCACATTACTATAATAAATAAATAAAATTAACCTTTTGTTTCATCATTGGTTGTTTGTACGTCGCTCGGTTGTGTCCAACTACACCGCACCTACCACATGATATTCGTCTTGGCTCCTCTCCTTTAGATCTTATTATGTCTTTGTTCTTAGGTCTTCCGGCTGGTCTCCTATCCATAAGTGGTGGTTCTACTACCTGAATGTTGTTTGGTGTTTCCTAGCTAGATACTTCACCGAGAGGAAATATGAAAGGTTCGTAGGTAGACTTTAGAGTTGTTTTCTTAAACCAGTCTCTTGCCAACTGACTAGAATCACTTAAGCCAAGAACCCTACACACTGCTATAGCATGACCACATGGCAAACCTGAAAGTTTCCATTTGCGACAAGTGCAAGTACCTTCAGTTAGCCGAACTACGTGCGCCCTTAAATTATCATAAACTTGATATATTTCTCCATGCTCAAATCCCATTGACAATCCAGTTCGCACTTTTCAACATCCGGTCCTGTACTTTTTCCGCAGCCTAGTCACTGAGTTCCCCATCAACAGCATCTATCGTAAAAAAAAAAAAAAAAAAAAAAAAAAAAAAAAAAAAAAAAAACTGATGCGTGGGAATCGCAACAGGCTTTACCTCTCGAGGGATCTCGAGAAGCTTACAACCCCCACCAGGCAGTGTACCTGATCGTTGTAGTATAGTATAGTGACAAGTACCGGGGGATTGATCGTTCAGCTTAGGAATAGTGTCGCTAGGATTAGAAAGCCTAAATACTAGTTCTAAAGGTGAGGGATGATTATTTTTGTGTTTTTATATTTTTTAGAAAGCAAATTAAAATCTCGGGTTTTGGAAGAGTGGGCGGAATTAGTTGCTATTCAACTAACCCAATACTAAAATGCAATCAAAATAAAATAATAAAAATGAAAATAAACTAATTAAACTAAAGTTGTGAGCAGTAATTGGAGAAAATGTGTTTACTTAGATTTCACTACTCCCTAGATATCTTTTACACGTTAATTACTTGTTATAATTGCATGGATGACGGATCGTATTCCTTAATACCATTCATGGGGTGGCACACATAACTCCCCAATTCTATGAGCTCTTATCTCCTCCTACACCATGCCCAGCACAACTATAGGGATTGTAAACAGTGGCTCATGCATTAAATACAACCAATAAAGACCTAGTGCGCCTCGGTTCATGTTTCTTAAGACGTTCAAGCATGTTACCATTTGGAGATTTGCCAGTTTTCTTAAGCCTAACATATAAATCATTCATCCAAGACAAGAATAAACAAGTAATCAACACATAATCAATATCTAGGTTTCATTAGATCTAAGCAAACACAAAAGAGATCTAGCCTAGCATGATAGAATTAAGACAAGAACATGATATAGACAACCAACACATAGACATATTGATTGAATTAGAAGAACACTTATCTTGATTAATCATGCAAGGTATCAAGGGGTTGGAACCCTTGAAAAACCTGTAAAGTTACCCCAAAATCGTACTTAGGGTTTCTCCCAAAACTTCTCTTTTTTTAATGTGTGAAAAATAGAAAACTATATATAGAAAAATAGGTCTGACGGCGTCAAGAGTAATCTTGTGACGCCGTCACCTCGCCGCCAAAACTCTCCTCGGACTGCCTAGATCCATTTCTGACGCCGTCAAGACTTAAGTACTTCCAGGCCGTCACGACTCATTTACTCTTGACGCCCTTCCTACGTGACGCCGTCAAAACTCTTCTGGGTAGTCATGGAAATTTATGAAATTTGCTCTTGACGCCGTCAAGGATTTGCTCTTGACGCCGTCACCTACTGTTCCCAGCTTGGAAAATTAAGACTTTGGCGTTTTCTTCACTTTTATGCTCCAAAAACGTCCAAATTGCTACCTTTTCCAGATTTCACTCCTAAAGTACCTAAAATAACAAAAGGAACGATTTAGGGCAATATTTGATCAAATAAATTCGGATTCGGGCTTAAATGACCCCCTAAAAGTGGTTCATTTTTCGCCTCATCACAAACATAGTAATAATATAATTAAATTAAAAAATTAATTTATATTATATAAATCTCATTAACCAAAATAAAAATAAGAACAATAAATTAACTTTTAAAATTACAAAATTGTTTGCGAACCTGCATATTCCCGACGTCGTTCAAAATACCAATTTTGTATAAGTGCTCTATACCACTCCATTAGCATCGTAATTGGAACTTTTTGAACGAGTCTGGTGAGGGCATTTATTGACTCAGCGCTATTCGTTGTCACGTAATTATATCGCTTTCCAGGATAATATGCACTGGACCAGTTACTAACACCAGCTTCTATTAGTTTGTTGTATGCTTCAGCCCTAAAAGCGGCTAGGTTATTCAACTCTCTGTGAAACTCGTGGGTCATGTAAACTTTACATTACTTCCAATATAGCTTCCTCACCTTTTTTCCTTTTAATTTGCAATTCATCATCAAATGCCTACAACAACAACAACCATGAAATTTGTTTGGGAATACAGTACGACATGCTTGTTGTATGGCTGGATGTCTATCAGAGATTATTGCCAAATTCGGGGGTTCACTGATACATTCGCGCAAGTTGGTCAAAAACCATGTCCACGATCTACCTGTCTCTCCTTGGGATACACCGGTTGCAAGAGGTATAATTTGGTTATTACCATCCATTCCAACAGCCAACAAATTTGTTCCTAGGTATCTTCCTTTCAGATGGGCTGCGTCTATGATAATCAATGGCCGGATATGCTCTTGCAACAAACTTCTAATCTATAAGAAAACAAGTTTAGTATGTATATGTAATAAAAGATAAAAAGTTAAAGCATGAGTCTCGAAAAATATGATTACCGAAACACCAATTCCCATAAAAAAACTTTTCAAAGCGGTCTTCATCGTCAGTCAGAATATTTGTTGCCCAACCCTCATTTGTCAAATGTAAGTTGTGACAAAAATAGGGTAATTGTGCAAAAGAATTTTTCGGGCAACCATTGAGAGTCTCGAACGCTATATTTCTTCCTCTCCATGCCTTCTTGTAAGAAACATCGTAATTGTAGTCAACTTTCATGTCCTGTACAATATCCTTTGCCTTATAGATCCTATTATTATCTCGTAGCTTCAGTACAAGCAAATGACCCAACAATTTTGTTGTTGCATTACGATGGTTTGGAATGATTTTTGTTCTTGAACATGTGCGAGTGTCTCTAACTTTTCGTATTTCCAATTTAGAACTGCCGTCAACTTTAGACGTAATTATTAGCCAATCACATCCTTTATGGACACACTTAACATCATGCCTATACTTATCAGATTTTCTAGGCTTATATTCAAATGCATGTGATAGTGATTGTTCACCACTTCTATTTCCGTCTTTGCACAAAAAGGCTAACCAAAAGCGCCAATCAACCACAATCTCTGACCAAGGAAAACTATAGTAAAGGTCCTTCTGCGTATGCAACACCAAGTTAATTTCTCTAACTTCGTTAACTCTGTTTGCTGGGGAACGTTTAGGACGGGTGAGATCCTGAAATGTTTTGGATAGAAACACAAACAAATTGGTTTCCAACAATTATGGAATAAAAAATATAATATTTAGTTAAATTACAATGTATGTACCTCGTTCCATGGTTGTAGCTGGATCTCCTTTCCGTCAGCACCAAGAAACGTCTTTGATGTTTTTTTATGAAACTTTTGCTTACGCTTTCTGCGGACTCGAGGTGTAGTTGGTGGTGGGTCAGTAAAAGGATCTTGTAGGTACACACTCTTCTTCCTTTCACGAACAAATGGAACCTTTACAGTTTTAACCTTTTCTATGTCTTGAGCATTATTAACGTTATGACCATCGTGTGTGTCATCATGAACATTTAAAATTTCCCCATCATTATCCCTTTCCATATCAGCTACCCCTTCATTGAACTGATTACTTTCCTGAAAAGTAAGTTTAAGAAATGTCAAGCAAACATAAAATTGTATATAATCAAGACAATGAATTAACACCGTCTTTATTGTATCTAATCAAGCCTATGAATTAATGTATAATTACCTGAGGAGGGGTGAAGCTAATCAACTCCATCAAAGCCGCTACTCCTACCAAGCCTTCACTAGGCGATGGACATATGTCTCGAACTTCTTCATCGACATGCATCGTTTCTTCAGCCATATTATCCTTAACAAGAAAACAAAAATCATTAAAAAAATAATACAAAACCTTACAATATCGTAATCAAAGAAATTAAAAAGGGATCATAATTATAAGTAAAAACAATTAAGTTAGAGACTCACCAGTGAAGCATGAACACCAACATCATGATCAGTAGCAACAGTTGTTACAAACTTATCAACGCAGACCCTCTTGGTTACCACACAATTATCCCAATCAAATGGGTCGGTCACGCATTTGTTCAATCCATTTGTACCGGTTCCCAAGACTCTCCCCGCATTACATTCATCCACCAAACCATGCTTCTCTTTGATAACACCCTCGTAAGGAGCTTTAAAGGCATTGCTCACACTAACACAAACATCAACCAAGTTATGGTTGTTGACAGAATCCGATAAATCCAGGGAAACGTCAGAACTTTTCTTTACCACATTAAGATTCTATTTGTTTACAACATAATCAACACCAACAGCTACATCAACCAAATTGTTATTAGCAGTTTCACAACCCTTAACACCATTACTAGCAATCACCGAATTTTCACCACAAGTTAAAGCTTCACCAATCTTAAGACCTATGCTTTCAGCTTTTTCTTTAATTGTGGGAATGATTTGAGGTTTCAGTAGTTGTTCGATAGCAGCTAAACGAGTACTAATAGTTTTGTAGTTTGTTAATTCACGTTCCATATCAGCCAACTTCTTTACAAGTTCTGATTTGCTCAGCTCATTCTACCCTTCATCAACAACCTCCTCATTCACCTCTTCTTCATTCACATTTTCTTCCTCAACAGGGGCACACACCTCAGGTTTAACATGTTTCATAACTTCCTGTTTAACATTTTGGCTAACAAATCTACGACAAATCCTTGGCGCAAATTTTCTATGTGCCAGTGGTTTCGGAGTTTCAATGTCTGATGCCTCCAGTTGTTGGAAAAACTCAATACTGGATCGCCACCAAAGTGATTGGTTTTCGATAGGTGTCGGCATGATTTTTTTGAGAGGTGTTGTTGAATAAAAAAGAGAGTTGTAGTCAGATTTGTTAAACTTTGTACCATCAGCCCAAGCCACACAACGGGGGATAACATTATCTTCTTTTTTCCACCATAAACTTGACTTAGAAAAGCTTTCCAATACAAAAATCTGCAAATATAACAACAACGGAGTTAAAATTTCTGAAATCAAACTAATATGAGCTAGTAGTACCTAGTGAAACATGTTCCAACCAATTTTACCAACAGAATCCAACAAGAACACAGTTAACAACCTAAAACCAAACACTCCCTTAAACCAATAAAATCATGAATTTCAAACCATCTAACTGATTCAAGCCATAATTGTAATTCTCAGTAGCATATAATGATGGAATAGATTTATTTAAGCTGAAAAATACAACCATTAACCACTTTAACCTATAAAATACCATAATGCAATTTTGTTCCACTTTACATGAAAATGTGTTTAAATGGTATCACAACTTTGAAACATGAACTAAAACCTATCTAATAAGTTATTATAAGCCATAACAAGCACAAACAAACAACAAAATACAACTAACACTATCAATTACCAATTATGCCAATTATTACACTAAGAACTTAAAACTTGGAAACAACATTGTCAAACCTTTACCACTAACTAAACTAGGGCTTCTTTAACTGCTGCTTATCAAAGATAATCTAGGTAATAGTCCAACTTGCAAATCCATTTCTGGCAACTTCCATTAGCTTCCGGTCTCATATGCATAGGTACAGATTTGTGAGCTTTTCAACTGATTAAGTAATAATGATGATTTCTATTATATTTTGCTAGCATAAACCTAAATAAACTTTTAAACAACTTATACAAGCTTTTGAGTACTACTCTACCCTATTTTTTATTTTTCAAATATTTTTCTTATATTTTTTTTGAGTTTTTATAACTAAACTAGATTTGAATAAATTCTGAGTTTCTTAAAGCTTACACATATCTATTGTAAGCTTAAAGGACCAAAGAAACGTAACTTTTAACAATTTTAGGCTAAAATGAGATCTTTAATGAAAATGGCAAAACTGAATGTGAACTAATAAGACTTGAAATGTATATTGAAGAAGGTTGCTATTACAGTATAAGAGCTGAGTTAATATAAGTCCTAAAAGCAAACAACAATATTCAACAACCTGTTAAAATCCAAATTTGACAAATTTTAAGCAACAATCTAAACTAGCACATCAACGCTACTGAAGTCAACCTAATAAGCAATAAGAATCAACCTCAATACACAGATACATAACTATTTAACTATATTATGCAAAATTTAGATACAAATTAACGGATATAAACATTTGCACGTGAATTAAATACTAAATGTACTAACCTTCAAAGCAAAAACAAATCCGTACAACGAATATGTAGCGTTGTATAAAGAACCCATCTGGACGAATTCTTTCAAATGCGTCTTTCTTTTCTTTGAAACAACATTGTAAACCCTGTCTTGAAATTCCCTCCACATATATTCCCCCCAAGGAAAAGCATCCCACGAATAAAAATCATCAACTAGGCAAAGTATCTCGTTTGACATTACATGCCTAAGCTCTTGACCCATCAATACGTAAACTAGTGCTAAAAGCTGACAAATACGCACGGCATCCTCATTGGACATTTTATTAAAACTTTCACTTTGGAGAACACTTATAAGATCAAAACCCTTTATTCTTTCCATACCCGGAAAAACACGCTCACAAAAACCAGACACTGATTCCTCCAAATGTTTTAAAGAGATTTTGCCAAATCTTAAACCAGTCATTAAACAAAACTCTCTCCTACCAAACTCTAGAGTATGTTTATCTATCTCAAAATACATGAGAGTTTCGTAACTAGGGTTATCAATATGTTTTTGATGTTGAAGCATAAAATTGAGGACATGATTATCATGCTCTTCTGATCTTAAATCCAACCATGGGCCCAACACAGTGTTTCTAAACATCGCATATCGATCCTCATTGTAAGCCAATTTACCCTTAATGGTTGAAATTAAGTACAACCTACATCGGATTGTTACTTTCACATTATAAACCTACATCAAAAAGGGAAAAAAATAAAAAAATAAAATAACAAAATTAAAATGAATTTTAAACACAAAAACATAAAAATAAGTATCATAGGTTTTGTTTAAACATACGCTTTGACATCTCCACGTCTCCTGTTCTTGATGATTAACCTAAATCAAATAAATTCACAAAATGATAGTCAAATTAAACCACAAAATCGTACCAAAAATGGGTAACAATCATAAAATTCAAACTTACGGTTTGACGTCTCTTTTTCTCCATGAAACGTTTGGTGTGCTTTGTGAAGATCGGCACGCGATTTGTGTTGATTTAAACCACAATGTGTTCTTGATGATTAACCTAGATGAGGCAAATGCACAAAATTATACTCAAATTAAACAACCAAATCGTAACAAAAAATGGGTAAGATTCATAAAATGTAAACTTACGGTTGATATCCATGATGATTTGTGAAGATCACGCCTTGAAACGCTTTGGTGTTACTAATGTGTGTGTAATGTGTGTGTGATTTTTAGATCTAGAATTGCAATAGTGAGGAATAGTGGTGGCGCGAGAAACGAGAACGTCAGAAATTAAAAAATCAAATAAATAAATAAAAATATTATTATATTAACTTGTTCCTTCCCCATGCAAATCTAAGAAAGATTTTGTGCCGTCAGTCGCACACTAAGTTCAAGTAGCACAGCCGCCAGTCACACATAAGTTCGGATAAAACAAAATAGTAGTGGGGTCAGCTCATGATTGGTAAATAGTTGGTAAATAGTTGAAATGAAATGTGTGTTGTGCCACGTGTCAATAAATGTATAGAGTAGCACAGTCGCACAGGTAGCACATGACCAAAATTGGAAGTTGGATGATTTGTGACTCAATCATAGTTGTAAATCCGATTTTAGGCACAATTTTGGAATTATCCCTTTTTATATTACTAGTAAATGATTAGAAGAGGAGAGAGACATGGAATATTAGGGTATTTGCGTAAATATGAAGTCCACTGAATCACTTAGTGGCCCCTACCTCGTTAAATTGCTCAGTGCAATATCTATCATCCAGTGGTATTTTTTTTGTCCATCAAACATGCCAACCGATTAAGTTGATAGCAATCAGCTGAGTCATCTTATTCAGCACCAATCAAACACACCCTAACTGTGTACTAATTGGATTCACCTAACATTTTTGAATTCAAAGTTATAACGTCTTTCATAAAATAGATTGATAAATTTAGCTAAAAACAATACAAGTGAAGATCCACATTATTAGCGATAAGCGACTTTGATCCAAAGTGATGGCTAGTTGGTCGTTACTATAAATTTATATGTTTTTTAGTTAAATCTAGCTAGGTCATTGTCAAAAGAACCATACATACTTCCATCAAATACAAATATATAGGACTAAAAAAGAGAGTTGGGACTATATATACAAAGTCATTACTGATCGTTAAAAACAGAAAAGTTCAAAATCAGATAGATTGAATTTATCTGATCATTTCTCATTTGGAACTGTATATTTCATAGTTGATGCAAAAACAGAAGCTAAGAACACAAAGCGTATGCAAATGCTGTTAGAGAGATTTAAATTATTTTTAATAAACCAAGCTTATAAGAAAAGTCTAATATAAATTCTAACTTTAACCAATGAGATTTGGTCTAATGGTATCAAGGTGACTCGTCAACAAACAATTCAATTAAATATTTCTGTAATCAAGCCTTTCCAAAAATAAAAAAGGAAAAATTGTCCATAAATGCATCTAACTTGCCACCTTTTCCTTTTGTATACCATGAACTTTTTTTTTCCTATTGTATACACGAACTTTCTTAATCTTCCTATTGTATACACGAACTTTCTTAATCTTCCTATTGTATACATGAATCTGACGTGGCATGGAGTTAATTACATAAATTTACATGAATCGTCCCTGTGGCTCAAAACAATTACATTATTCGTCCTTGAAACAATTACATAAAAGGTCCATGTAGCTCAAGAGTTAAAATATTTGCATCGTTAGTCCTCATTTACTATTGAGTTAAAATATTTGCATCGTTAGTCCTCATTGAGTTAAAATATTTGCATCGTTAGTCCTCATTGACTATTCTTATGTTAAAATATTTGCATCGTTAGTCCTCACTGACTATTGAGTTAAAATATTTGCATCGTTTGTAATCTCCCGTAAAATTTCCTTATAAATAGTAAAAGTAAATCAAAGACTAATATATCATTCACTAATTAATAACGTTTTTACCAATAACAATTTTTTTTTTATTTTTTTTTTATCAAATATGTTATGTTACTTAAAGATCACTACGATATTCATGATCCCTTGCTACTTGGAACGATGCTCACACATGTACCACTATAGTCTAAAATCGCGAGAATATTTAAAATTTTCTTTTATTCGTTACGAACCTGCATTTTCGAGACATTTTTCAAATTTACTATTCATCGGTTACTATTCACCAAACACTATTCATCATTTCACTATTCATCATTTTTGGAGTCGGTTAGTGATATTGAGATGTTTTTCAAAAGTTTTACTATTCACGAAACACTATTCACTCTCGGACTCACGTAAACATTTCACTAATCACAAATTAATTATTTACTAATCCTAATTTCACCTAATCGAACCATAATTTCACCCTAAGCCCAATCTTATTTTCGGCCTGTTACTATTCACGGCCCACTCAATTCAAGCCCATTTTCTTTCTTTTTATTTTCGTAACCATCGAATAGACCAAGCCAAAAACACGTCTCGTACTCCTTATTCTTACACACGACACATAAGTATTTTCACACTCCCTCATTCCTCACCTAGTCAACTTTGAGGATGTCGATTTTTAGCTTCTCACATCAAGTCTAACAACGTTTTTACTAGGCAAAGTGTTTGTCCAAAAACGATTTCATAAAATTTCAACTAATCCAAAACTAAACCATTTTGAACCACGTTTGTTTCTATTAAGTTCTAAAAATATTTCTATCACAATTTCAAGTCTAAATATTACATTTGATCAATCATCACCAAGCCTAGCCAAGATTTCAAATCGCTTACAACTAAAAATTGGTGGTCGACATGCATTTGTAAAACAAAGACGGTACTTCCCCAATTCAAGCTCACACAAAACATATAATATGATCCTAGGCAAGTACCATTTGCTTTTTATATACATATTCACAAGTACAATTCATTTTATATTGGATCACCACACGTTTCCTTTGAAAATTAGAGTATGTCGATCGCTAGAAACCAACAAAGAGTCATGTTGCGTCTTACACTTCCTCAAGGACTTTTGGTAAACACGTAAACATCCCATCCCATTAATTTTAGTCACTAGGACACTCAAAAGTTCATATATATAAACGCCATGCATGCATGCTTTCGTCTTTCACTTTCATGCAAAGCAACACTCACCACAAATACTAAGTCTTGAGTCTAGTTCTTGGGTCGAATAGCTTGGGTAGGATTTCAAAGTAATCGGGTGGAGTTTAGGAGGAGCAAAACCTTGTTTGTGAACCTTGGTCGAGTCGACACACACACTACACTCTCGTACTCTCTTCTTCTCGACTCTACGTCTCGTTTTACCCCACCATTTTGGTGTAGTAAGTCTCACACAAACTTTTTCCATCCTTACTAAAACGTACATTTTGATTATTTTCGTATAAATCACAAACACTTGCGCATTATTACTAGTAATCTATTAAAACAACGTATACGTATTTTCATCCCACCTATATATTTACTACCTTAATAACCAAGTTGTATAAAGATTTGAACCTTAAAAGCTACGTATAAACTATTTTTAGATACCTTTCTAACGTGTAACAACTAGTCGTGAAATCTTTAAAAATATTTCTAAGTCTTTTTACTCAAAAGTTCGACCCATTCAACCCATGAAACGCACGTATATCTTTAATTCCAACGTAACGAGCCTACAATTTTATTTCATAAACTATTTAACCACTTGACAAACTATCATTTTCGTGTATAACGTTGGTAATAAAAATTACGTCTCGACCCTTTAAATGATGCAAAGCATCGCGACTTAAAACCTTTTTCTAAAAAACTAGTAAATATCGATTGGGCCTTAAGGCCCAATCCTTTGAAAATAAGCTAACGAATAAGCAGTCCTAATAAGCAGTCTTGGAACATTTTTAGCATCCTAAAATAAGCCCGAAACCAAGCCCAAAACTTTTGTAAGCCCATTGGATTTAAAAAGCTTAACGGACCTAGTCTTTTTCGTTAAAAAGCCCATTAATTTATAATAAGCTCTTTTCGATAAATAAGCAGTTTGGAAAAGTTCAAATAAGCTATTTTTAACTTATTTGAGAAATAAAAACACTAAGTTTTGAATTTGGTGAATTTTGGACTAAATTTGAAAAAATTATAATTTTCGGGTTAAAAGTGTCACTTTTATAAACTTTAGGTAAAAATTGTCATTTTACAAACTTGAGGATGAAAAACTGATTTTGTAAACTTTTGGGATGAAAAATGTAAAAATTATAAAGTTTTGGACGAAAAACATAAGTATATTTTACTTTGGACTAACGACGTAACGCTAACACCGTTAGGGTAAAAAGTGTAAAAATCTGGAAAAGACAAGGGCCGTATAATATAATTAATATTTTTATTTTTACTTTCCAATTTACGATCTCGAGTCACGACGTTTATATATATATATATATATATATATATATATATATATATATATATATATATATATATATATATATATATATATATATATATATATATATATAACTTATTTAAAAACTTACGATACTTTATCAAACCACCAGTTTTACTATCGTTAAATCAACAACTCACATATTCAAAACTACTCGCGATTAAACCATTAGGACTATCAAACACTAAAACTTGCCATATATTATCTAGGTTGTGTGTGGAGCCGTTCCCTTATTGCAAACTGAATATCGATATTTTTACCACTATACCACTAAGGTGAGTTCATAGCCTCGCCTTACTTATTTAAATGTTTTATAAACCTCGCGAGGGGGATACATGCTAGTTTTTACAAACTGAACACAAGTATTTTTCTTGGTATGCTTTACCTGATATCGTTATTGCTTAAGTCCCTTATTGCCAAAAGCCCATCATATCATGAGCCTTAGTCACCCAGAGGGTGAACGTAAATAATTGTGGATAGATCTATTAGGGATTGACAATCCCCGTTTGGGCGTTGGAGAAAACTACCAAATGCACTTTATTTGAAATCTAATAGGTTACTGGCAAGAACCTATCCCGAGGGCCCTGTTACTATAATCCATCATTTATGATGAGATCTGTTAATCGGCTGAGTGTCATGAACTTAATGCAATAACAACTGATTTTTAAATTATAATTGTATACCGGTGCAATTATCACTTATAGCTTGTGTTCAACTATTAAACTTAAACCTATGAATATCACTCAACTTTTGTTGATTTTTAGCATGTTTATCTCAGGTCTAAAATGAGCAAGGATGGGACGGGAGAGCACGAAATTCTTACGAAGGCTATAAAATTTTTATTATCATTCGAAAACCTATTTAACAAATTTTAAAACCACTGAGACCTCAGTTTTAAAACTCTGATATTTATAAAAATTCGAATGATAAATGTTTTAGAAAATCATTTTCTACTGAAAAACTATGAGCTGTGAAGTAACACCCAATCTTTATTCCGCTGCAAATATTTCAAAATTGGGGGTGTTACATCGTTAGTCCTCACTGACTATTGAGTTAAAATATTTGCATCATTAGTCCTCATGGAGTTAAAATATTTGCATTGTAAGTCCTCATTGACTATTAATACGTTTTTATCCCTTTTTGTTCGTTTTTCTTACGTTTTCGTCCGTTTTTCTCATGTTTTTATCAGTGTTCGTCCGTTTTTATACGTTTTCATTCATTTTTCTCATGTTTTTATCCGCTTCTTCCATTTTTCTCACGTTTTTATCCGTGTTCATACAGCAGTTTGAAACTTTTTGAAATATAAGTTCTAAAATATTAAGACAGCACACTTAATTATTATAGTAAATTTTAATAAGTATAGTTATAATAGCATTAGTTACATGGCCGTCTATGAATTTTTGTAAATTTTGAGGACCCTGAACGAAATTACATAATGTGGCATTTCGAGAAGAAATGTATATATAAAGTGTCACCGTTTATAAAATATAATGCAACTAGTTATCTAAACATTCAACATATTACTTTAGCTCATTTCGTACCAGTAATTATTATTGTTTTTTTCTTCTAAAACATTCCTGGTTACCTAGTTTGATAAGGAGTGAAACTAATCACTAGGACTCCTTCCATCCCTAAAAACATGAAATGATGGTGGTGGTGATGTTGGTGGGTTGGTGGTGGTAGCGGTGGGTGGTGGTGGTGATGGTAGGTGGTGGTGGGTGGATGTGGTGGTGATGGTGGTGTTGGTGGTGGTGATGGGTGGTGATGGGTGGTGGTGGTGGCGGTGGGTGTTGGTAGGTAGCGGTGGGTGGTGGTGGCGGTAGGTGGTGGGTGTGGGTGGTGGGTGGCGGAGGTGGAGGTGGGTGGTGGTGGTGGTGGGTAGTGGTGGCGGTGGTGGGTTGGTGATGGTAGCGGTGGGTGGTGGTGGTGATGGTGGGTGGATGCGGTGGTGATGGTGGTGTTGGTGGTGGTGATGGGTGGTGGTGGCGGTAGTGGGTGGTGGCGGTGGGTGGTGGTGGTGGTGGTGATGGTGGGTGGTGATGGGTGGATGCGGTGGTGATGGTGGTGTTGGTGGTGGTGATGGTTGGTGGTGGCGGTGGTGGATGGTGGCGGTGGGTGTTGGTAGGTGGCGGTAGGTGGTGGTGGCGGTAGGTGGTGGGTGTGGGTGGTGGGTGGCGGTGGCGGAGGTGGAGGTGGGTGGTGGTGGTGGTGGTGGTGGTGGTGGGTAGTGGTGGGTAGTGGTGGCGGTGGTGGGTGGAGGTGGTGGTGGTGTTGGTGGGTGGCGGTGGTGGGGGTGGTGGTGGTGGTGGGCGGTGGTGGTGGCGGTGGGTGGCAGTGAGGACTAACGATGCAAATATTTTAACTCAATAAGGACTAACGATGCAAATATTTTAACTCTTGAGCTACAGGGACCTTTTATGTAATTGTTTCAAGGACGAATGGTGTAATTGTTTTGAGCCACAGGGACGATTCATGTAAATTTATGTAATTAATTACATGCCACGTCAGATTCATGTATACAATATGAAGATTAAGAAAGTTTGTGTATACAACAGGAAAAAAAAAAAAGTTCATGGTATACAAAAGCAAAAGGTGGCAAGTTAGATGCATTTCTGGACAATTTTCCCAATAAAAAAAGAAGTCCTAGCATAAAAGTGTAGGAGTATGGCGTGTGTTCTTGTAATTGCAAATTTAATAGCAGGTGTGGCCAAAATATTAAAATTCACGTATAACAACTAAATAAAACCATTAGTTTTGAACTTTGAGTTTAAATTAAGGGGCGTTTGTTATGTATATTGGAATGACTATGGAATGGATTTGTAAACCCACCATCATAGATGGGTATGGGAAATGCCCATTTTGTGGGTTTCATACCCATTTTCAAAAACCAAACGCATAAACCAAACAATTATTTTGGGAATGAAAGTATTCCTTCATACCTTCAAACCAAAAGGCGCCTTACTTTACTTTCTAAATCATCACTGATGGAAGATACTGGGCTACAAGAGTTGGGCCAAACTGCTTGAAGCAATTTGCCATGTCTTTTGATGTTTTTTGGGTTCTTTCAACTCCATTTGATGATTACACAACTTTTCATTTTCGGACTTTGGGGCATTTTTCACTTAACTACACAAAATCTCTATATCTACAGACTCGGACTCTTTAGTCTTGGTAGAAAGAAAGTGTTGAGCAAATGAGTAATGACCAAATGCCCAAGCGAAACTCATCCGCAACGCAACATTTGCTTAAGGAAAACCTCTATATAATAAAGAAGCAATTTAACAACAATCATGTACCAAAATTATTTACATTACATATTGAAGAAAACTTGATAGAACTTTGATGTGAATGATAACTGGAAATTCCTTACAAAGGATTGTAGTTAAGAAATCGAATCATCAAGTAGTGACACTGAGAGAATAAAACCAACTTAAATAGTACGTAATTTTTAGTGTACCGTTAAGTGTATGAGACAATGAACAATAACAATAAAACAAAATGAGAACTCATAACTTACAATAACATTCAACACAACAATATTTAGTTCAGTTAGTATCTACTAAATATGCAACTTTGATAGTTACTTCAAACCTAATGTTCTCATATATAACCATAACACTTTGGGCTCTCTTTAATGTTAGTAGTAAAAAAAGTGACGATTCGATCGTACCTCATATACAACGTAAAGTTTGCTTCTTTATCACATGATGAGTGGATATAGTTGGTAAACTTGTTTAATCATTCATCATACTTTTATGTTAGAAATTTTCACTTTTTCTCATATTCGATCTCCATTTACTATCTCATATTTACTTTTTGACCCATTTATTTTCTTTTAAATTTTAATTTTTTTAACTAAAGAAAGCTTAACACCCATACGTTGTTGTTAGAAAAATCCTTACGGAAAAAGTACAGACATTTATAGCGCATAATGTATACGTTGTGTAGGAATCAAATGTAGATGTGTACAACTCAAATAATGGAAGAAAATATTGGTGGAACTTAGTAACTTTTTTCTCCAGAAAATCTAAGTTAAGTCTCGTCTTTAAAACAATGATTTTTATTTTTATGGAGTTTTTCTATATGATACTCGTAGTTCTAAACCTTATTTAATATAGTGAGCATTTTTAAAAATATTTAACAGAATAATATTATACTCTTGTTTTTTGTTTTACATCACAAAAACAAACGTGAGAAACAGAACGGAAAAACCCTACAGGGGTCGTCCTCCACCTGCAGCACCTCTCACCGGTGTCGCATTGTTTATCGGGATTTTGAATTTTCCCGAGCCTGTTTGACCCATCACCCGTGTCTGCCTGTGCCCGCCCATTTTGCTAGTTTGCCACCTCTACTAGTCACCATCGTCATTGTCGCTCTGGTTGTGACTCTTATTCCAAACTCCTATCTCCAACGTTTTTCGACTTATCCCTTTGTACAAATCAATCGTTCCGATTTTCCACAAAATTGAGCACTTTGATTTAATACTTAGAGCATTGGGTGTCTTAACCCAGAGTTATTCAATAACTTGGTCCACGTTAGCACCATCTTGGCATTTAACCATTCACCCTTGGCAATAACTTGGGAGGGCGGTGTCTTAACTTAGCAATAACTCAGCAAGTTAAAGGTTAACTTGGCAATAACTTGGTATAACTTGGTAGGCGGTGTGTTAACTTGGCAATAACTTTGGTTAAAGTGATTTTTTTTAGCCTTTAACACAACGTTAAAGGGTTAACACGCTGCGTTAACTTGGCAATAACTTGGGAAGGTGGTGTCTTAACTTGGCAATAACTCGGTTCACGTCAACCTCCATGTCATTTTAACTTGACAATAACTTGAGTTTATAGTCAAGGTACCTCTTGCTCTTAAGATTTCACCGAAAACAAGAACCAATTAATACATTTATTGCTAATCTTAGCATTATTATATCAAAGTGTAATTGTCTCTATTAAGACAATCCTTCTCAAGGTTGTTTTTTTTTTTTTTTTAAATTTGGTTTCTGCATACAAATTTCCTGCTGCAACACGTAAAAATATTGTTGCATACTCTTGTGCATACAAAATAAAGAAAAGAAAATTCGAGAATGGTGATGAATTATGGACTGTATTGTGATTTTAGTAACAAGATGTTGTGCATCTTTAAAACTAAAATGGATATAGAAGTGGCTTATCCAAAACTATGGTTTTACGCAAAGAGTGATCAAAATTTACTTTTTACATAAAATAAGTTTGAAAGTACCAATTTTTTTTAATTTCGTTTTAATTTGAAACTACCATATTCGTCATTTAAAAAAACTCTATTTTTATGTATTTTTTGTCAACGAGGTAACAAATTTTATAAGTTTGATTGAGATTTCAAAGATATTTAATTGCAATCATATCAAAAGTATCACAACTAAAATAAAGGTATCTATATACATTCCATGTCATGGAGAGAGAGAAAAATCCATGCATCATTAAGAAAAGATTTCAGCTAAATAAACATTTACGTAAACACTCATTGCATCATATCCAAATGTTATTTTAGATACTTTTGCATATGTATATATATTCGAGTCAATAAACTATTTTATTCATATATATTTCAAATCAAATCTTACATATCATTTCCTAATCTCCAACATAACTTTAACTATATATACACGACCCCTATGATCATTCTTAATATCTTCTCACCAAAAACCTTACAAAACCTAAAATCTTTTTTTACAGAGCTCTAGCTACAACCACCATGACCACCGCCGCCAAAGTCGCCGATTGTGTCATACACAAAGACGGCTTCCTGCGTAAACACTGGAAGAAATTTGTAGGGATAGCCGTCTTGGTTACCATAGCCTTAGTACCCCTGATGATATACTTCTTCGCCATTCCCACAAAACCCACGTTTACTCTCCAAGATGTCACTCTTTTGGCGTTCAACATCTCATCCCTACCTACAACCCACCTCACGTCCAAACTCCAAATCACAATCTCATCTCGAAACCCTAATCAGCGATGTGGAATATACTATGATAAACTTCGCGTTTATGCCACTTACAGAACACAAGAAATCACACTACAAACAATAATCCCACCCTCTTTCCAAGAGCATGAGGACGTGACCACTTGGTCACCTCTCCTTATTGGACCTGACACTCCACTAGCACCGTTCTTAGTTAACCCTCTGGGTGAAGATCAGGCAGCTGGGACGGTGCCGATTAATATTAGAGCGAGCGGAAAAGTTAGATATAAAATTGGAGGTTTGGTTTCTTTTGGGCATCATTTGAATGTGAATTGTCCTGCCTTTATTAAGTTTCAGAACAATGATGGTGGTTATTCTGTTACTCCTGCGGTCCTTAAGTATCAGTTAGATGGGGAGTGTATTGTGGATTAAGTTAAAAAATTCCATGCCAAATTTTTAGAGTTTTGTTAGTATTATGGGAAAAGAATGGTAAGGGAATCAAGAGGAAGGATATGTTGGCGGAGTTTCTATATTTAGGTTTATATTCTAGTATTTTTTTTGTGTACGTACTCTTTTCGCAAAAAGATATTTTGGTATTTTGTGATGAAATTATAATAGTAGTTCTATGTTTTGTTTCTTCTAGTGTTTATTATGTTAAATGGTAATGACATGTCGAAAGAAAGCATCGTGAAACGGTTAAATGAATAAGGAACATGTCACATTTAATAACTCTGTTTTAGCTTTTGCTTAAGAACACTATTCGTGTAATTTTCTTATACGAATGTCTTAATGAATTTTGAGCGTTTGTGTCTGTTTTTATGTTTGGCATTCTACACATACGTTGTTTCTCAAACTTTATTCACTAATATGATTGGCACTGTACACATCGTTGTTTCTTAAACTTCTTTCAGTATAGGTATTATGTTATTGTTTACGACAAAAAATCAGCACACTGACATCAAAGAGCACCATGATTATAGGTATTTATTTTAATAATTAAGGCTAATGTAAAAATGATTAGTTAAGAAAGCTTACGGGTTCAATAGATCTTATCTCACAGAAGCCGTCTTTCACGATGCTGTTCAGGTGTCTTTAAAAAAAGAGTTTGGGTGTAATCTTGACCTTTTTGGGTAATAATAGCTCTATATTGTATTTACTCTCATCGGAACTGTCTTATTGTTTACCTCATTATTGCACCAGTTTGCTCAGTTTTTGCTTGATTTTGAAACAACATTGAGTTAAAGATTGGAAATTTAGCACAAAAGTGACACTACAAAACACTAGTTAAATTTTCCACACTTTAAAGGCCAATTGGCCACGGTTAAAAGTGTGTCAAATTATAAATTCCACACTTGAGCAAGTGTGGTAATAATGGGTGTGACAAATTTTGCTACACATATAAGTGTGAAGGTACTCTTTGAATGTCCACACATAAAAGTGTGGCAAACACTCTTTGAATGTCCGCACTTAAAAGTGTGGCAAAATTGCAAAAAGATGCTTACAATCAAAAGTGTGGCAACATTGTTAAATATTCACACCTAAAAGTGTGGACATATTTTCTGGAAGAAGAAAAAAATAAAAAGAAATTACATACAAATATGTATATCAGAAAACCTGATGCAAAATAGAAAATAGACCAAAACCGAAGCAAAGAACAATATATTTCAATGTTTTCCAGTAATGTACAAGTAAAAACACCAATTAACATCAATCATTTAGCATGTTTGCATACACATTTTCGATTTTCTACGCTTTTTCTACCCTTTGACATCAACAATCTTCGCGCTTTCTACCCTTGAGACGACGACTGGACAGCATGGTGATTCTGAACTCTAGAAACAGAAGGTTTTCTACATCTTCACATGTCACGAACTGATAGGTGTTGATCAACTGTTATTTAAAAGAAAGACGGGTAAGAGAGAAGTAACAGACTACGATCAATCATACAGACTATTTTATCAAGATTTCCATATTCATCCATCTCCATTTTCAATAAGGCCGACAGTCACATTCTAGTATATGAATGGGACCGCAACTTCATTTAAAAAGCAACATTTCCAGTTAGGTCTATTTCTTACTAAGGAGGTGCATGGATGTGTATTTTATAGATGATGAACAGTGAATCATTAATTC